>CM028138.1:409600000-410850000 GCA_016271365.2 Neoceratodus forsteri
GTGAGCCTGAGAGCCCCTGTTTAGTGCCAAAGGTCACAGAAACCGCTTGTTTTGGCATTTAAAGATTGCTGATTAGGTCGGAACCAGCGCTGGATGTTATTGAAATCATGTTAAAGCCTTACTATCAGCTCAGAAGGGAGGAGCCAGATGTAAATAGAACAGTGTCATCTGCGTATGTATGGATAAACGCAGATGAGCAGGTGAGAGGGCGGTTATTTAAGAATATTGAGAAGAGAAGCGGCCAAGGACAGAACCTTGGGGACACCAGTGCTGATGGTGGGGAGGTTGAATCACGATTCTAACTGATTGAGAACTACCCACTATGTAGGAGCAAAACCAGTTAGTAGCAGGAGCAGAGAGCCCGCTGCCTTGAGCTTGTCAAGGATTAGGGAGTGGGCAACAGTGTTGAAGGCTTTGACCAAGTCGACAAAGATGGTAGAGGAGAGGAGGCCTGATCCATGCCTGTGAGAATGGAGTGAGTAAGCCGGAGGAGGAAGGAAGAGGTGGAGTGGTGTATTTGGAAGCTAGACTGGAAGAAGATGAAAAAGAGGAGGAATCAAAGAAGTGGGAGAGTTGAGGCAGCACTAAGTGTTCTTAGAGTTTAGCTAAGGTTGGGAGCAGGGAGACAGGGTGGAAGCTGCCAGGGCTGGAGTCACTTCCTTTAGGAAGGGTACACATGGTACTCCATGACAGACATATAATGTACAGAACTATATTAAGAGATATAATAACATACACGACATTACAATTACCTTTTTTTTTGCAGTAAAGATTTTATTAATTTAAATAACTTAAGTAACAATGCAGAGCATAACTTATTACTTAAAACAATGCTGCAGTATCAACAAATACAGTAAAATCAGAATATCATTGTATAAAGCCAGACATATATCAGAAATCTAACAGACAATTAGCTTAAAGTAATGAAAATTAAAAACAGGTTGTCATCGAAATGAAGTCATAGTACCTAACACACAACTTAGTCAAAATAGAAATCTCAAATAAATAGTGGAGGGTATATTTGGCCATCTCAATAGAACCAATTTAGGCTTACTAGGTCAGGGTAGTTAAAACAGAGCCTCAGATTGTAGTAAATAATTCAAGACTGTGTTGTTATGTATAATAGATTCCCTCATTGGGCCCTATTCACAAAGATACAGAGTGCCCACGCACCATGTATTCTATGGCATGAAGCCACCCCACAAACCATTAGCCCCCTAACACAGGATTCACCAACAGGATGTGTGTCCCATATGCACCCGATCCCCCGACTGGCTGTGGATATCCACGTGGGGCCAGTTCAGGGAACAGTGCTGGGGGCATGGCCACACTCTATGCCATTCAGAAAGGTGCGGAGTGCTGGACATGGGGTCAGATGCTATGCTGGGTGACCCCAGCTGTAAGGGATATGCACCTCCCTGGGATGCCACTGCCGGCCGCGGTGGGATGTTGGAGCACAGTGGACCCACCAACATGCCACCCAGCCCTCGGGGCAAAAGGAGGGCTGGGGCGCTGACTGGGCACCCGCTGCCTACCATATGTGGTGCCCTGTGGGCGAAGAGATCCAGTGGGGACCGGGTCTGGGCTTCCCATTGATGCCTGCATGTGTCACTAAACAGCCCCCATGCACCTGTGCATTAGGAGGCAGGGTGTGGATGGGACGCAGTGGCCGTGTCTGTGAATACGCCACTGTGCATCTTTCCTTGCATATGGAATTACATGGTGGGATACGCGTTTGCGCGCTCTCTCTTCCTCCCTGCTATTGAAAAAGTCCCATTGTTTGCTATGGCACCATGCAATTGTACAGTTCCGATAGCATGGGAGATGAAGCTGATTTCCAGTGATAAAAGCAGGAACTTGACAACCAAAGCGACTGATAAGCTCCAACTGAATTGACATCTACTGAGATTCAGGCTGTCTGGGATTATTCCTAGGAGAAGCATAGCCAGGCAGGAAGGGATTTATCGCTTAGTGACACATGAGCAGATTTCTAATATTGAAATCCAGAGCTGACTAATAATAGAGCAAAACCAAAGCATATGGGAACTGCTCGGCATGCAATGAGATGCATCTCCAGCAATTTCTCCCACTGAGAAGCCCAGATCTTACTTTAAGGTATCTCTGCAGCAGGCCATCACCAGTAGGAGTATAGCCACCAGACACTAGGACCACATGGAAATTTTCTAGCTAGCAGTCTACCACAGGGGACAACACTTCTGATGTCAGCCGCTGACATCAACCAATCCTATAAAAGGTGGGCATCCCACATACCCTCCTCAGTTCTTTCCTGCCATCGACCAACACATGGTGGACTGTTGAACTGTCGCCGCTACAGTCAATTGCCATTTTCCCGCATTTACTGTGCTTTATTATTTTGCCTTTTCTTTTAGGTTAAAACATCACATTTTGGTGTTCTCACTGGATAGTTTATGTCTTCTCAACCATCGTCATCTTCTGACTGCTCCATGAAGTGTGCTCTGCAGCAAGCAGACCCTAGACAAGGATGCCATTCTGCCTGCATCTTCTGCCTAGGCCCAGACTACCCCAAATGTAAGAAAAAACATCCGTACATTTGTGTTTCCAGGATGGAGGAAGACTAAAACAGCACTCAGGTACAAAAAAGTGGCAACAAAAATGTCTTAATCATATAAACCCATTTCAATTTAGATGGCCACCATGAATTCCAGATCTTCACCTTATTCTGTGCTTCATCAAGTTTTATTTTCCATTTGAGGTAAGCTAAATCCCAGCTCCAAATAAAAGACCCAAAATAGTACAAGTGTTCTAACTACTAGGATTCCTATAATAGTCGGGTAACTGGACATCGCTAACCTGAAGTGGAATACAATGACAGTTCCTATAGTTTATACAAGCACCAGTATGTGTCATAAAGTCCTGGATGGCAGAGTCCAAAAGACATGCTGAAGCCAAGTCACACACTACTAAACAAATGCATTTAATGTCTTGATCAGTACTGGAGAAGAACACACCCTGTATTTCCTGTATAGCCTGTACCCCCGTATCAAGGGTCCAAAGAAAATAAATATAAAAGCGGACTTAAAGGGCAACCCTGACGCACCTCTGCTGAATTCTAACCTTATGTCCCAACCACCCATTACAGTAAACTTGTGCAGTGGCTTTATTATAACAGGTTCTAATCCAATCAAAATGAGAGAACCCCATACGGTTTAAAACAATCCCATAAATAAGCATGTCGATATTATCAAAGGCCTTGGCCTGATCAGGGCTAAAAGGAGACCCATAATTTCCTAGCTCCCTTCTGCAAAATTTCTCAAGAATTAAACTATCTGTTAGTTTTGTATTCAGTATAGAAACAGGTCTGCAGGATGTAATAAATAATCTGCATGTTGAAGCAATCTATTATTCAATATTTTGTCAATATCTTAAAATCAGTATTAAGCAATGAGATCGGTCTCCAATTTACCAGTTCTTCCCTATTCCCTTCTTATACATTAAGACCACTAAACCTTCAGTCATACTGTCCGTAGTACACCAGAACACAACAGTTCATTCAAGACCTCAGTAAACTCCTGTAACAAAATTCTGAAAATGAAATTATATAATTCATAGGGAATGCCATCTGTCCCTGGGGCGTACCTTGGCACCTAGCTTGGGACAAAACTCCTGAAACTTCCTTAGCAGTAATGGGCATGACTAGCATGTCCATATTTTCAGCAGGAAGGCAGGGCAAGTCACACTGAGCTAACCAGGGTCAATGCATATCAGGCAAATTATCTGAAGAACCAAATAGTAAATGAATGTGAGCATCACGAGCCCTTAAAATTTCCTCCTTAGTGGAACACCAATTTCCACCCCTATCCCTACTACCCTCCATATATTTTGTAGTGGTGTTGATGAGCACAGAACTGGTAAGAGTTCATGAAGGCTTTATCTCCTGAGACCCAAAACGCTGCTCCATATCCAAAGATTTTAAGCGATCATATTGCTCTTCATACATCAGATTCGATACTGTTTAATTCTGGAAGCACTGATATGTTACCTTGAGCTGCCTGGAAATGAAGTTCCAAAAATCGCTCTATACCCTTGATATAGATCAGACTACTGTCTGCCATTAATTATTCCTATAGTTTGAAAATAATGTTTAATATCAGACTTAGTATCCATCCACCATTCTCCATAAGTGTCATAAAGACAGACAACTGATTTACGTGTCTCCAATAAAGCAAAAACCTTCTTCTACCGTGGGGAGGAGTAGAAGGACTACATTTAGTCTCCAGTACCCTGGGCCACAATTCATGGGTTCATGACTGGCAACTGTGGCTTCTAGTATAGCATGATGTGAAGGAGCCACAGGTACAGTTTTAGTGTCAATAACCTTCAAAGATGCAGACAAAAACAGAAATCAATACAGGTAGCTCTGGTACCTTGAAAAACGTTTTGTTAGAGGTACCAGACAGTTCAAAAATATCTATCAACCCAGTCTGAGCCAATAAGGCATTCAAGCAATTAGCATCACAATACATTTTTGCCGTGTGACGACCTCTATCCTTTCTATATCGACTGCAATTAAAGTCACCACCTAAAAATACATGTTTAGCCATAAATAAATAGGGCTGTATGAGCTTAAAAGATCAATCCTAGCCGACTTAGTCTGTGGAGCACAGAAATTCAAAACCAGCATTGTAAACCACTAACAACCAGATCCAACATCAAAACTCAGCCAGGGACTACATCCACCAGTTGCAATAATTTAGCAGTAGGAGTGTTTACGGCAATACCTACACCACTACAAACCTCATCTCCCAGTGATCAATAGGTAACCCCCACCACCAACCAATCACACCCGGTCCAAATCCTCCCTAGTGTGCAATCTGGTATCTTGAAAAACACAATATCCAACTTGCTGTGCTCAAATAATGAATATATCAATATTCTCTTCTTGTCAGACTGACTACTATTGACATTTAATGAAGCAATGGAAATTTTATAAATCTCCTGCATGCAAAAATTGAGAAGAAAGGAAAACAAAGGAAACTACATCCTGTAAAGGAAAACCAACATAATATGGAAAATGTATCCTATTTCTTTTAGGCTGGTCTACATCAGATGGCCCCTCAGGCTGAGAAGACTGCACAGACATAGAGTCAAATTCAGTACCAGCATCATCCTCTTAACATTTGATATGAATTTTGTAAAGAAATAGGGGAGCACAGGGGCCGTTTTCCTGAAGTCCGAGAACTGAGGCTACTTCACCTGTTGGAGACCAGGGTGAAGTCCTCATCAGGAGCAAAGGTGGGGCATCGATGTTGTACAGGCAGAGGGATCAGCAGGTGTAATGACATGTTCCATGGCAGGAGAAATTACCAGAGCAGCAAGAGAATTGGAGACTGACATCGCAATATGTGCAGTAGCCACCTGTTGACCAACACAGGCAGGCATCTGAGGCCTCCCAGGGGAGGGGAGGCGGCTTCTGATGCAATGCAGCTTTAACTGCCATGTTGATATAAAAATCTTGGACACAGAAATCCCTTTCATTTTATTTTGGGCAGCCCAGGGTAATCAGCATAACAGTGCTCATCCTCACAAAGGAACACTTCTCAGTGTGATGGCAGTCCGTCATGAGGTGCCCTAATTCTCCACATTGAACTTATTTAACAATGTCATATGTCCTGCTGATATATCTGGGTGAGCCACATTTATAACAATGTTAGCTGGCCAGGGTAGAAAACAAAACCTTTATCTCTACCCAAGTAAAACAACTAGGTAAGTGTTGCAGGCCTTCATCTGTCTGCAATAAATTCACTTTATATCTCCAGCCACCATTCCAAAATCCTTCCATGTCTAAGATAGGTTTAGGGTTACCCTGTATCATACATTTCCTCTCAAGCCAATAAGTAATATCCTCAACGTTCACCCCTCATTTCTAAACAATACCGTAAGTACTTTAAAAGATTGCATAGTAAGGGAATGGCCTGAAAAGGAGACCATGCTGGATTCATGTTGAGCAAAGCATACTTCATCCAAAAACGATTAATTAAGTCCAGAGTCCGAAAACTAATGTCATAAGTATTATCACCAAGTGAATGTATAAGGGCATAAACTTCACTGGGAGAAAACCCAGCAGCTGTTTTATCAGGACCTTAACAACATAAAATCAGTCAGGCATATCATCAGTGGAACCCAAAACCTTCAACCTCACAGCATTTCACGCTTTGCAGGAGACTGGCTTTTAAAGAGACTAGCAAACATGGCTGGAGGGACAATCAAAGTAGGAAGGGCCTTATCATCCAAAATATGGGCAAGTCCTCGCCTGGGTCATCACCTAAGTCAGGTGTATCAGGGTTAACCAGGGCCTCAACGGGCGTGGGTCCAATAAGGGAGAAAAAGTAATACTGTCAGCAGGAAGTTCAGTACTCTGCAAGGCTAGCCAATCTGTGGCCTCCGTAGTAGAAGTCTTCAGGGCCGCTTACAACAGGGATCTCCCTGGTGCAATAGACTGTGGGAAATGATCGCCAATTCACACCCAGGCATAGCAAGGTAACATCCTCGGTCGGGTATCCGCTTGTAATATTTCCCATCCACCCTAGATACCCCAGGAATCGGAAGGCAAGATCCGCAATCCATTCACCAGAAGCTAACTGAAGCCAACCCGCCTCCTACAAGTGCTTTCTGCAGAGACCAGGAATCTTCACCACCGATCACATGAGAACCTGGTCTGAGGTGGAGAACAATGTTCCCAGAAATAACAGGGACTGCAGTTTTAAAACATTCATTCTGGTACCTGTTTGGCCCAAGGGAGAGTCAACCTCAGGCGTTTCCTTTTCCTAAAGTCCTCTTTGGCCTGCAACTGGGCCTGCTGATAGTCAGCTATTGCTGCCTGTAATAATCTCCACATTTATTCAAGTCAACAGTGCACATCCTCCACCTCAGGAAGCATGCAGTCAACGTCCACCAGAAGACCGATGCTAGCAGACATATCTGACCAGAAAAGCAAACAGGCTCCGCCGAGGCAGGAGCCATCTCTTGCCACAGAACTACCGCGACTTCTGCGCCATGTGATGAGAACCGCCTGTTGCGGGGTTGCGGTACGCCACATAAGACCTCCAGAAGCTGAGTCACAGCCATCTGGTCTCCTCCACTCTCAGCATCCATCTGAAATGCCACACACACCTCAACCCGTCTCCATAGCGCCTACTGCCGATGGTGAGGAGTTCCCAGTGCCCTGGCCAAATTTCCCCCATTCACTAAAAATACCAAGAGCAGCTTAATCTGGTTCAAGGTCAGTTGGCATTCATCTGTATCCATCTCCCTAGGTCGTTCCTGAAAATAGGCAGAATCTTTCTAGTGCACTTACCTGGTCAACAAAAACTAAATAAAAAATGCTGGCAGAAAGCTGTATGTGTTATTTTGTAAATATTCATGTCTTCAATTTAAATATTCCTGCCCTTTATCTTTGCCCTTATAGAGCTCTTTTTCAAACTCACCCTCTTTGGTGGTGTGAATACAGGCATGCCTGCCCCACATTCTCTGGCTCCTGTGTAGCCTTGCTTCTCTCTGCCCCATGGGCGGTTCAAAGGTGAGGGGCCTCCTGCCTCACAGTTCATTTCCTCCCTCCCTCCCTCCTGAGGAGCTCTTTGAGCTCTGTCTTGTAGGTGGATCTTCTTTCCCAGGTCTGGCTTCATGCAGCCCCTCCTTACGCTGGTAGGTGTGAACGCCTTTAAAAACAAAACAGTCTTTTTCCGATGGGGAAGGAAGGAAGGAAGAAAGAAAGATGCTGCTGTTCCCAATGAACTTGGCTGCCACGCCACCGGAGACCACCTGACTCACTGCCACAGACAGGAAGGAGGAGAGAGAAGCCACTGCTATTGCAAACTAGGACATCAGGAGGGACACAGGAACAGCAGCTAAGCCCTTCCATTTCTTGCTTTACCCAGCTGGCCGGTCGCCACCCTCACTCCTGCTGCTGCTGCTGTTTCCCGGAGCTCACTCAACTAAATGACTGAATAGCTGTTGCCATTCAAAGGGCTGAGGATTCTGTTCTGGAATCCTCATGAGCCCTATTCTACCATCCCACCTCTATCCACGCAGTGGGGAACCAACACAGCAGGATCTGTGTATGCTGATAGGCAGGAGAAAAGAAAACCCAGGAAAAACATTTAAAAAATCCTTGCAGAGGATTAAAGGGATACTGTGCTGGGGATGGGGACCTACTCTAAACATGCTCCCTCCTTCCTGTAGGGCACCGGAACATCAGTTCTGGAGCACTACACTAGTGAAACAACCACAGACTCGTGAGAAGCTGAGAAATAATAGGAAAATCCACGCTGCATCCTGTTCACATACACCCAGAATATCAGTTCAAAAGGTCACTGAACTATTGAATAGGTTGGATTGATTAAGACTGAGTAATATGTAGTGCTTGTATAACTATGAACTTTGGCTTACTCTCCCTCTGTCCCTGTTATGGGGACTACCACCCTGTTGGGGTGCCACAAGGACATGGAACCCTGACAAAGGTTTCAAACCCCTCAAGGTGTCAAAGAGATGCAGTCTCAGGACCAAAGGCACCTTAGGAAATAAAGTCCAACCCCAAGGAGAGAGAGGCACCACAGGAGAAGGGAGGAGGAAGGTGGCAAGAAAATTCAGAATGTCCAAAGGATGCTTGGGCATGCATTCTTTTAGCCAAGGGGGCATGGAATTTTCACCCACTAACCTTCAAACCATGGGCTTAGTCCTTTAATTCAAAGGGTCAGCAGGTTCTTGAATAGGTTGGATTGATTGAATGAGTAGTACTGTGAACTTTGGGTCTCTCTCTCTCTCTCTCTCTTCCTGTTAGTAGTACTACCACCCTGTTCGGGTGTAACAAGGACATGGAACTAAATAAAGGGTTCCAACCCCTCAAAGTGCTGCAGGGATGGGGTCCCAGGACCAAAGACATCTTAGGGAAGAAAGTCTAAGGTACAACAGGAGACAGAAAGCACAGTGTTCTTTAAGGAGGAGAAACTTAGACAGACTGAGACCTGGACCTGGGAGTGCCACCAATCTGCTCCAACATCTGCAGAGACTACCTAACTATTATGACCTTTGGCACAGAGGAGAGGGAAAACAACCCTAGGAAGAAGAAACTTGGGGACCCAAAGCCTTGATCACCTTCCTCCAGGCTTGGGACAGCATTAGTGACAGCTCGGCTGTTGCAATTTAGGAGTCCGATAAAGGGAAGATTTTGCAGGAAGGATTCTCACTCTGCCCCACTGATGAGAATGCCATGATGGTGCCATGAGCTGAGCTCTGCAGCTAGATGCAGTTCCCCATGAAGGAGGCCAATGCCCCACAGTAAGAAGGAGGACAGCAATGACCACTGAAAGATACACACCTAGCCTCCAGTCCAGAGAGATCTAGGAGGCAGGTGAACCCTTGAGGGGTAAGACATGGAGCTGAGCCCTTGAGAGGCAGAGATTTGATAGCTATATGATCTTAGCCCTTGAGGGCAGGGGCAGAGGGAAGGAAGTAGGAGATCAGGTGCAGTTTAGGTTGTTGTAGGGAGGAATAGCCATTGAAGTTGAAGGGGAGGAGAGAAGTATTAAAATACCTTTGCAAGGTGTAACTAGAGATGCAGAAAACAGAGGAGAAGAAGGGTAGACAAACGTACAAAAGACTGGAACTGCTTAGCAATGAATGCCAGGAGTTTAGGAAATAAATAAGATGGATGAGCTGCAGTTAATACTTAACAAGCATTTGTCAATACCGAATGTTTGATGCTTGTTAAACAGTTTTTGTTTTTAATGTTTTGACCCCAACTTTTGAAGAGACTTGTTTTAGGATTTGCCTTATAGGCATGACATGTACTGCACCATTTATAGTATATTGGCCAAAATGTCATTTCTCACCAGAGGTGTGAAAACACACCTCATGCAGGATTTTAAAATGGCACATGTCGTGTTTATGAGGTAATGTGCAAAAATTCCTATGTTGAAAGTTTGGGGTCAAAATATTAAAAATGACCAAGTTACGAGCCTGCATTCGCGAACTTCAACGTAGGTTCATAATCTTGTTGTTTTTCAATATTTTTAAGCCAAATTTTCAACACAGCCATCTTATGACCCCACCTCATGAACAATTGTGGGGAAATGCTCCAACCCCTGCCTGAAAGGTGATTTTGTGCAGCAACTGTATAATCACCTTCGGGATGTGAAACACATTTTGGCCAGGATTTGAAAATGGCAACTGTTACATTCATGAGATGCTGTGAAGAAATGGCTGTGTTGAAAATTTGGGGTAAATATTGAAAATCCAAAGTTATGAGCTCATGCTCAGAAACTTCATCATAGGTTCATAACTTTGTTTTTAATATTTTTATGCCAAATTTTTCAAGATAGCCATCTTATGACCCCACCTCACGAACAATGGTGGAGAAAATGTTCAGCTCCTGCCTGAAAGGTGATGTCATGCAGCGAATGTGAAATCACCTTTTGGGACAGATTTTACCTGATGTCACTTGCATTGTTCATGAGGTGGTGTCCCAAAGAAGGTATGTTGAAACTTTAGTGCAAACATATTGAAAAATGCCCAAGTTATACTACTAAGTTCAAAACCCCATTGAAATACATTGAACTGCATACCTGATTAAAGACATATCTGCGGCCCAGAGAAGATTACAGTGTTAGGCCTCCAGTGGGTAAGTAAGGGCTTGGGGTGGGGGATGGGTAATGAGTGGGAGGGTCAGGTGGGGAGATAATAACAGTGCAACAGGCATTGATGGACATTTTTCTTTTTACAGGTTTACAAAATAAAATAAAAATAATGACGAGGGATGGTTTTCTCTACAGGTAGTGACACTGGGGATTGGACACCCCTAGTGTCACTGTTATAGCTGGCAGCACGAGGGGTGGGCCCTGGTGCTGCATTACTAAAAGGGGCAGGTGGCATGGGATGGCACCCCATGCCCTACTAAAATATGGGTTGGGCTCGGGGTGGGGGAGTTATGGCAGGGGTTGTAACAGACATTGATGGATGGTTTTCTTTTTACTGGTTTAAAAAAATAAAAATAAAATAAAAAACTTGGTAGGATGGACACTGGGGAAATGGCAACCCTAGTGTAATCACAGTTATATTTGCAGCACTGAGAGTGGGCTTCCTGTGCTGCTTAACTAAAAATGGGCAGGGTGGGATGGCAGCTGGCACAGGGATTTGGGCACCCTGTGCTCTTATAATAACATGTGTTGGGCTGGGAGGAGCAGCTGCAATGCAAAAGCAATTGGCCTTTGCACAGAGTCATTCAGCATTTTTGCCTGAAGTGCCTTGCACCCTCAGGGTAGAGACAGGGCTAAGGCAATGTACAAAGCTCCTCCTTGTCCCAGCCCTCTCCTTTAGTGATTGGCTGCCAGACAATCTTGGGTGTCTGCACACTGCTCGCACACAGAAATATAAAGACTTTATACTTTACTTTAAAAGAAGAATAGCCACCAGTTCTCTCTTTCCCCATTCTTTCTTGTGGGAGTGCCATCCTTGTCTGCGGACCATGGAGGTGCTAATCCCCATGATCAACAAGCATGGATGTGTTCAACACGGGTGGGGTGGATATCATCCAGCTGCCCCAGATCGGTGGTGGTAGGGACCCAGGTAGGCTGAAACTTGTGCGCCAGTGTTCGATTGTAAAGGTGACAGAAGTGATTTCTGCTTCTGTCGCAGTTAGTGCTGGGAAAGTGAGGATTCAGGTGAGAAGATCAGTTGTCATGTTTGCAGGGTGAGAGCTTTCTGTCTAATGTGAAAGCTGAGGTGACAGTAGTGACCCTGATATCTTCTGGGCAGGGCTATCCATGGGATGGGGCAGCTACAACAGACATTGATGGATGGTTTACAAAAAGCCACTCAGCTGTTTGCTGACTGGCTTCATGTAAATCAAAGAACCGAAAACATCTCTGATTAGAGCAGTTGGTCCTTTAAAGTACACAAAGTTTCAGCCCACCAGCCTGACAGTGATGTCAGGACCATAGCACGTGGTTGTTGGTGTAGACTTCCAAGCCCTTGCTATTTTGAACTGCAATGGCTCATCAGTGCCACACACCCCAAATACCAGTTACTTCGACTAAACGCTTTGCGGGCAGGCTCGCATCAAATGTAAAATGATGATACTGGCATCTGTGCAGTAACGGACACATGGTGGAGTGGGGACAATAGTTGAGGTAAAAATACAGAGGGTGTGTTCTTTGTAGTGAAACAGATGCATTATGGGTCAGATCATGCCTAAAACTATGAGCATTTAAAGGGCACTATCAGCTTTTTTACTTAGAAATTTTTGCTTTTTAATTTATTTGTAACCCATTCAGTAACTGCTGTGCTCATACAATGCAAATATGTCCACTGAGTCCATGAAATGTTACAAAGACTCATTAATTTTGTCAAATATATTTAGTGGTCAGTCCGAACTTCAGTGCCACTGCCTATGCTTCCGCATGTCCTCAATGACAAATGGTGATGATCCAATGGGCAAACTTGTTCATGAATAAATCTGCAAAAATTTGCACTTTAGAAGTGAAACACTCTCCCAATTTCTTTATGGCTCGCTTAACTCAGGAAAGTGAATTCCATTTTAAACAATTGCTCTAACCATCTTTATTTTATGCTTGAAAATTCAGGCCATGACTCTGGGCATGTGCAGTACCATCAACGCTACTGTGCATGCTCAAAGTCACAACTAATTTGCATGCAAAAAAAAGGAGGATTAGAGCACATCGGTGGCAGGACTGAAGGTCGGACCAACCAACAACATTTTTGGCAAAACTAATGAGTCCTTGTAACGTTTCATGTACTCTATAGACATATTTGCATTCCATGAGCGCAACAGTAACTAAAGGGTCAAAGATAAAATAATGTAAAAACACTAAGTAAAAAAAGCCATCAGTGTCCCTTTAAATCAGAGGACAAGCCATTCATTGTAGGTGACTTTACCACACCTGTGATAAAATGGGATGACATAACAGGGACTACAGCCTGTGAGAAGGATTTTGTGGAACTGTTAATAGCAATACATATGGATCAGCATGTTAAAAGTCATACTAGAGACTGTAGTTTGTGCTGAGCAGTAAGGATGATGGAATAAGAGACCGCATAGTTCAGGAACCTCTCTCAAATAGTGATCACAATATGATAACATTTAAGATAAAGAACCAAGAAAATAAGGTAGTGGGAACCACAAATATCAAATGCTTTTCCAAAGTAGACTTTAAGGCAAGGAAGAGGGACTATGGAACTGAGTGAGTGGGAATGAGAAGCAGACCTATTGGGGCTAGAGATGGAGGCGGCCTGGGAAGGGTAAACAAACAAGATGAAAGAGCCTGAAAATAAATTCATTCCAATTAAGCTGAAGTACACCAGTAAATGTCATCAAATATTATGGCTTAACAAATCAATCCAAAAATTGCTAAGAGTAAAAGAAGGGCTTATAACAAGGCAAAAAGTGACCAAGCTACTCAGTGGAAGGCATATCATAAACTGCTTAAAAGATGTAAAAAGAGATTATACTGCATGCCTGTGACCCAAGTTCAGGGATAAATTTGGGTCGCATAGGGGGTCAACTGGGGGATTCAGCTCCCAGTCTCCTCCTTCAGAGAGGGTGGGCAGACTGCTCCACCACAATGCTACCACCTAGGTGTCCATGGTGGAGGATGCAGTTTGGCGCAGCAGTTCCAGGTGGGGATGCTCTCTGATGGATGAACTCAGCATGTCGTCCAACGCACACATCCAGCTGTCACCTCCATGGGGTGTCTGTGGGTCAGGAACCAAGAACAATGGAAAACACCATCAGTGACAGGATGCTGCCCCACAGAGCCTGGCAGACCCCACACTGCCTACTGGGTGAAGGACCACTTGATAAAGAGTGGCCCAGAGTGGGGTTGGGGTCCCCTGACAGCCCTACCACAGGGTGCAAGCTGTGGAGGAATCAGTACCTAGGTAAGATGTAGAGATGGTTGGTAGCACCACGAAAGCCAAGGGGGCATGCCAGTGGAGCAGGAGGGAAAAAAAGAGATAGCAAAAAGTAAAAATAAAGCAAGAATTCCGGGTGGCAGTTGCATCAAAGACAATTACAAGACCTTTTATAACTATATTAACAGGGTCAAAGCAAAGAAAGGACTTTGGTGCAATCATATCTGATGATCTGAAGATGACATGGGTGGAGCAGCAAGATGGCTGCGGTGCTGTCGTTCCCCGCTGCTCCATGCTTGTTTGAGCATCTGACAACTTTTGGTTAAACCTCATTATCTTTGCATTGTTTTAGAATTTGCTAAATGAAACTAATGTTATTTTAGCCTTGGGTTTGTAATAAAGAATTTTTAGCAGTCTTCCGACAAGGAGTTGTGTTCTTGAGAGACACGCTGCCAGTTATTCTAGCCTGAACTAGGAGGTTTTGTTGCCTCTGTTTAACACTAGGGCAGCTTTTTGGTCTACTGGAGCTGGTGGCCTGTTTTTCCATTTTTGGCTGGATCTGGTGCTTAGAGAATCAGTGAAACCGACCATGGTAGTTACTGCCTCATATCAGGAACCAGGATACCACAAGGATGATGAGAAGCACATGTGCACAACATGTGCTGAACTGCCTGTTTCATTTTAAAACTTTTATGCTGGTGTTGCCTAGGGCCGTGGGGGTGGGGGCTCAGTATCACTCGTTGTCTTAAATTTATTGCACTCCTTGGAGCATTTGTCGCTTTTCCCAGATTGCCTGACCACCCTTAATTTGGAGGAATCCAGGTGGGACAGATCGTACACTGACTGCTCCTGGAAACAAAGAAGACAGAGACCCCCACCACCACCACCACCAAGAGGAGCAGTATGTAAATCTCTAGCCAAAATGACTAAAATACTGAAGGAAAAGAGTATGAATTTTGGGCCGATAATATGGTGCAAACTTTACCAATACAGTCTCAGTGAGTTGACTGGAGGACATTTTAAGAGGTATCAGGATTACTTGGCCTTCGAGTGACTGATGAAAGTTTTGCCAGTTATGACCTAAAATAACTAGTAGTACTTTTGGCATACTTGGCATGAGGAAGGAAACCGATGATTAAATCAAAGGACCAGTAAAATATTGGTAAAAGATATTGGTATCACATGGAAACCTGTATTTAAACTTTACTGATGCCACTTGTGTGGTCTTGGCTGCTCAAGCCAACAGGTATGCTTATGGCAGCCCCTTGCTACTGGCAACATGTTTTCTTCTCTTTTCTCTTTTTAGGGCTGCATGGGCGAGCCTGCAGTCCTTTATGAACAGAGTGAGGACTCTGCATTTTTTCCTTAATTAAAACCCGGATGCTCTCCGCCCATCACAACCCTGTCCCTCTCTGGTGCCTGTGCTCTACTGCTACTCAAACAGCTCCTTCCACCCCTTCTCTGCCCATCACCAGTCTATCCCTCCCCAGTGTCCCTTAACAGAAGTAGCTCCTCCCCACCAGCTCTGCCCGCTCCTCTCTGCCTTGCTTCTTTGATTTTGGATGTCTCTCTTTCTGTCTGCTGTGATATGCACAAAGGCATTTTGTTTTTCTTTGTCTATTTTGGTTTTCCACCATTGTGCCTGTGGGCAGCCTGACCCTGTGACGAGGATAAGTGAGACAGAGAATGAGAGAGAGAGAGAGAGAATGAGGTAACAGTGACCACAAGATAAAACCATAATTCCTTTTTCTCTCTCTCTCTCTCTCTCTCTATCTGTTATGATCAAGTCGTTATCCGTGCGACCTGTCATGCAGAAGTTCTGCAGTTCTCTCTCTCTTCTTTCCTTTCCTCTCTCTCTCTCTCTCTCCATGTCAGTCTGTGTGTGTCTCTGTAAGGGATTTTACTTCTCTAGACTCTATTAATGTGATACTGCAGCTTGCCCCACTCCCCCACACACAATCCCACTCTATGACTGGCTTGCAGAGGACAGAGGATTGTTCCAGGTACTGGATTCACCACTTTTCCTCAGCATTTCGGCACCAGTACACGAACAGTGCAAGTGCATTTTGTCAGCAGTTCTCTCTCTCTCTCTCTGTCAGTCTGTGTGTGTCTCGGTAAGGATTTTACTTCTTTAAAACCTCAGTAATGATGTACACTTCTGTCACAGTTTCTCTTTACCACCTGTCAACACATGATTGGTTAAAACTTACAGGATCGCTCACCTTGTATGCTATTTATCAACTAATCTCTCATGTCCCTTATAGTCACTGAATTTTATTGCGCTATTCTTAAAAACGGATACATTTTAAAGTTCATCTAGTGCTTTGCTTTTTATTCTTGTATTCTTTTGGTCTTTTCATTCTAAAGATAAGAAGCACCACTTACTATAAGTTTTAACCAATCACGTATTGACAGGTGGTGAAGAGAAATGGTGATTTAGAAGTGTACATAATGTACCATGTGTGACAGAAATGGTAAGGAAAGAGTTAATGGTATGGATTCTCTAGCTGGTGTTTTTAGCAGTTTGAAAAAAAACACACACAGGCTAAAATCCATTGTCCAGCAGCATCCACAAGCTGGAATGTTCAGTCCTCCCTAGCTGCTAGATAAGAGCTGGGTCATAAATCTCAAGTGGGCATCTCCAACACACACACACACACACACACACACACACACACAGACCTGTAGACACATGCCCAGGCCAGTTTGAACAGATTGGGTCATTCAAATATAAACTGAAGGTTAAAATGGAATACAATTGGTCACTGATAGGTGTTCAGTCTGATTGGGACAATTAAATACATACATGTTAGATGGTTGAAGATTCAAAGGGGAATAGGCATTACCTATTCCCAGGAGAATATACAAGAGGCTGAAAGACAATGAAGTGCTCTCTCTTACTTTGGGAAGCTGGAGGGAAACATAAGTTTGGAGCCTACCCTTGTAGCTATGTCCGTGGGAGCTGGCAGTTAGCACAGGATCCAGTGTCTCTTGTATGGACAGGGAAGGGTAAGTTTAGTGTTAGCATAGTGCAGTAATAGCCTTTTTCTTTTGCCATCTGTTATTTAAAAACATTTGTTTACTTTTCCTGTATGAGTGTTATTCTCTTGTGTTGTAAATATATATCCTATAAATGCTCAGTGCACTTTCTGTTAAGTAAAAGCTATTTATTTGCTCAACAGTTGTGACTGTGATGTCATTTTCTAAGGTAATATTAGGTTTCCACTGGCTGAGGTAAACTCTGTGTAGCATCCACCACCTGAGAGACAGACACACTACCAGACTTTAACTTGTGCAATTGCACGTTTGATTATTCAAGTTTGTAAGCTTGAGGAGGTGCTGGAAGAGAGTCCAGCTGATGGCAGTGAATACCCTAGGACAGACACCTCTCTAAAAGCTGTTTCAGCCCAGAGGAGAGGTGGGTTGTCACACCATGTATTGCAGAATCGAGGATCAAATGGAAGATGTTGCATTAACATGTTATTTTAGTCTCAGGCATCTCACCCTCACAGCCTGTCTCCCTTCTCCAGACTCTATTAATGTGATTTTAGGCAGCATGGGCGGAGCCTGCAGTCCTTTCACGAACAGAGTGAGGACTCTGCATTTTTCCTTAATTGAAAAAACGATTCTCTCCGCCCATCACAACCTTGCCCTCTCTGGTGCCCACACTCTACTGCTATTCAAACAGCTCCTCTCCGCCCCTTCTGCCCATCACCAGTCTATCCCTCCCCAGTGTCCCTTAACAAGAAATAGCTCCTCCCCACCAAGCTCAGCCCCGCTCCTCTTTGCCTTGCTCTAAAAACATCCTCGCTGTCTGTTTGTCGTCACTGTTTGCTATAGAGAAAGACTGAAGGTAGCCATGATTCCCTGTGTTCTGTGTGCACAGTCACTCCCCATAATCTGTAGGTAGAAAGAAGGAGTGAGACAGAGAGACAATGCGAAGATCAGCAGTATGAATACGAACCTAGGGGCTTAGGAGAAGAGAGAGAGAGAGAGAGAGAGAGAGGCAGAGTAACAGAGGGAGTGACATGGAGAACAAAATTATTTTTGATTTTGCATGTCTCTCTCTTTCTGTGTCTTCTGTGATATGCACAAAAGGAGTTTTTGTTTTCTTTGTCTGTTTTGTTTTCTACTATTGTGCCTGCAGGCAGCCTGATTGCGAGCGAGAGATAGAGAGTGAGATAGAGAATGAGAGAGAGAGAGAGAATGAGAGTAACAGTGGCCACAAGATGAAAACCATCATTCCTTTTGACTCTCTCTCTCTCTCTCTCTCTCTCTCTGTCTGTCTGTTATGATCAAGTCCGTTGTCGGTCGACCTGTGCAGAAGTTCTGCAGTTCTCTCTATCTCTCTCCCCCTGTGTTGGTCTGTGTGTGTCTCTGTAAGGGATTTTACTTCTCAGACTATTAATGTGAAACTGCAGCTTGCCCCCCAACACACACACACACACACACACACACACACACAAGTCTATGACTGGCCACAGAGGACAGAGGATTGCTCCAGGTACTGGATTCATCACTTTTCCCCA
Organism: Neoceratodus forsteri; assembly: GCA_016271365.2. Classification (NCBI taxonomy): domain Eukaryota; kingdom Metazoa; phylum Chordata; order Ceratodontiformes; family Ceratodontidae; genus Neoceratodus; species Neoceratodus forsteri. Next base: position 409,618,435 of record CM028138.1, read on the forward strand.
GCATTTCGCACCAGTACATGAACAGTGCAAGGTGCAATTTTGTCAGCAGTTCTCCTCTCTCTCTCTGTCAGTCTGTGTGCATCTCTGTAAGGGATTTTACTTTTAAAACCTCAGTAATGGTGTACACTTCTGTCACAGTTTTCTTTACCACCTGTCAACACATGATTGGTTAAAACTTACAGGATCGCTCACCTTGTATGCTATTTATCAACTAATCTCTCATGTCCCTTATAGTCACTGAGTTCCTCCTATGATATTCTAAAAACAGATACATTTTTAAAGTTCATCTAGCGCTTTAGTGTTGGTCTTTTCATTCTAAAGATAAGAAACACCACTTACTATAAGTTTTAACCAATCACGTATTGACAGGTTGCGTAAGAGAAATGGTGATTTAGAAGCGGACATAATGTACTATGTACTGCAGAATCAAGGCTCAAATGGTAGATGTTGCATTAACGTGTTGTTTTAGTCTCAGGCATCTCACACTCACAGCCTGTCTCCCTTCCAGACTCTATTAATGTGATACTCCAGCTTGTTTTGAGAGCAGTCACTGAAAAGCAAATGCCAACTTGGACGTTTCACACTCTCCTGGTCAGAATAATATTGATGTGTCAAATCAAATTGTAAATAGTTGTGGCAGATATTTACGCTCATGCATAGCCAATGCTCAAGATAAAAAAAAGTGTTACCACTTCTTAACTCTTTCCAAATTCATTCTTGTATTTTATTACCGAACAGCAGACAATAAGACTGAATAGTATATGTGGGATGGAGTTTAGTGGAGCAGTTTCACACATACAGGCACACTGCTTGAATGAATACAGTCAAACAAACAAACCCATGATTTACTTCTATTCGCTGAGTTTTTTCCTGAAAACTGCAAACCCCATTTAAATAACCACCTCCATTACCGCCTGTCTCTTTTCACATTTGCTATCCAGCTCAGTAAACGATATACAGTGTCCTGCAGCTGTTTTTATTTATTTATTTTGTTAATTTTATGTAGGTGCACATTTTCCCTGCTACTGTCTCTTTTCAAATGTGAGCGATTTGACCCAGGTCCCGTATCTTCCTCAAGAAACATCTAACTCTAGTAGACAAAGAACTTCTGTGCGCAAACACTGAGGGCAAGGGTTACCCCAAAGGGCATTTGGCTGGGAAGCCAAGTTTCAAGAAAATACAAAATCACACATGCCCCCACAATGCAAAGCATCATGGGCTGCATATGCAAATCACCACAGAAAGTTATGCTGGTCCAACTTTAAGCAGAATTGCATGGTGCTGAAGGCCCCTCACACAGTTTGCAAAGGGTGCTAACAGATGACATAGACACATGTTTCGTCCTACCAGGACTCATCAGTATGCCTAGTCTGTTTGACACCCCAGTGGAATGAACCAGCTACCCTAAGATGGTCTGTCTGGGTTATGTTGTGGTGAACCCATTAAAATAAAAACTATTTAAAGACAAAGAACTCCAGTAGCACACCTTGTGTGAAGATGCAGTCCAGGATTAGAAAACCAAAACACAAATAAAAGACTGCACAGACCCAGAAATGCTGAATGAACCTATTACATGTCATAGGAGCTAGCCAGCTCTGACTGTGAATGACTGATCACTCATAGTAAGTGTTTTTATGCACTGATAAATTTTTGATTATGTCATTGCACATTAAAAACTTATTTGTTCAGCAGTCATGTGTGCTGACAATTTTGCTGCCTTTATAAAGTTATTGAAAAAGCCAAGCCCTTTCTGGAATCCGTTGGGACTAAAAAAAACAATTCAAAACTGCAGAGAGCAGTAAAACAACAATGGCTTTCTTACTTGCATTAAATGACTCTTCGGAGTGGACAGTATCACCCATCATCGCCACCACTCCTCAGTCAAAACAAAAATAACAAAAGGGTGCAATTGCTACAGATCAGCACCCTCCAGCCACTTCATTAAGACTTTAAAGTGTAACCTTTGTTTCTGGATTCACTGAAGCACTCCAGGATATGGCAGGAGCTGATAGTGTTGTAAATTGGTGCTGCCAGTGGCAGGTTCAAAACACCATTCGTTTCTGTAGGCTGCGAAGGAATTAGAACGAACCTATTATTTGAGCTCTGCAAAGACATTTCAGTCTACAGTCTTGCAAGGGTTACATTGAGGGGCTGCATAGATGGCAACTTTAAAGGAGTATTTATATTCTGACAAGGTAGGGACAGGGTAGAATCATCCTACCCTTTCACATTCATCTTGTCATAGTCCCATTCTACTTAAAAAATAAATAATATCTATTTTCCCCTGGCAGGTTGTCTGGGTTTTGAAACTAACTTTAAGTGCAGCAAATGGCAAAACTCATAGAAAACCTTGGGCGCAAAAGCGCGGAGCCCCATCCAGCCAGCAGACTGGCGGGCCTCTTGCAGTCGCTGCCCACACTCTTCTCCTCGGACACTTCTGCGGGTCGCCGACCTTGGACACTGAAAAGCGCTGGAGCCCCATCCAACCAGCGGACCAGCAGGCCTCTTGCAGCTGCCACCCGTGCTCTCCTCCCCAGACACTTCTGCCAGGTACGCTGCGAACAGCCGCTGTTTGAAAAACCGTAAGCCTCTGATAGGTTGGTCTTTGACCAGGACTCTGCTGATTGGTGGGGTTCCTCTTGGCTGTTATTCTCAGTGCCTGAAGTGCTGAGCTTTCAGTGCCACCATTCCCATGGGGGTTATTTTTGGGGATATTAATATGCTATATGTCATGTATGCCTGTATTTTGTGTACAGCTCCCTTAGGGAAAATGTTGTGTGAACTGTACTGATAGCTCGTAAAAGCTGTATTGCGTAGATTCCTCATTGCTATAGCCTTGCTCCTCCCAGTTGTTTTCCTCCTGCTGTATTATTGTGCTAAACTCTGAACCAACTTCTTTCTCATGTAAATCTTCCCTCTCACCTGCTACACCCACAGTAATTCCTGCTTTTGTTAGACTAGTTAACTCCGCTCCCATCTCACTTAATCCCCCTGCTGAGAAGCTGTCTGCTGTTCTGAATGCCCCCGCCCACTGCTCCTGAGCTAATTTAATCCCCTGTTTTCTCTTCTGTTTCCCTGCAGGTCACTTGACCTTGGGCGCAAAGCACTGGAGCCCCATCCAGCCAGCGGACTAGCGGCCTCTTGCAGCCACCGTCCGCGCCTCCTCTCAGGACACTTCTGCCAGGTATGCCCACTGAACGGCCACTGTTTGAAAAATGGCACCGCGCCCCTGAGCCTCTGATTGGTTGGTCTTTGACCAGGACTCTGCTGATTGGTGCAGCTTCTCTTGGCTGCTATCCTCAGTGCCTGAAGCGCTAGCTGTCAGCCCACAGTTCCCACGTGGATTATTTTTGTCCCACATCGCCGCCCGACCCGCCCCTCTATTAAATAGACTTAGGTTCCACCCAGATGTCTTACTATTGGCCTCTTCAGTGTATCATCGCAACACTGTGTTGCAGTTATTGAACAATCTGTATCTCTACTATTTGGTCCAAGGTGGCTAACCTACCCACAGCAGGGTAGGGTAGGTCAATCTTGTCCAGGCAGACGGCATATTTTTCTGTGTATCCTGCTACGTGCTATTTCTTCCTTCTTAATTTTTTTGGGACAGGAGGATCATAGTACCTATCATGAATTACCAAATCATCATCTTACTGGGCCTCCTAGCCCTCTTTGGATCTTGCCTCCTACAGTTCCTAGACAGCCCTTCTGGTGTACATTCTAAGGTGGAAAGGACCCTAACTTCATATACAACTGGACTCCAACAAAATATTGTACTGCCATATATACAGCTATAGGCTTGCAACAAACCCCATGCACGAGGTCATGGCAAATCTTACAACATACCACATTATGCAGGGCATTATACTATATATCCCAAATAGCACGGGACACTATCACATATGAGGCTTAATAATCATTGCCTGGTATCCTCTTACCCTTATATGCCCACTTTTTGCTCTCCGGTATGGGTACTTCTTTACCTTCAGGCCAATCCATGGCTAGCAAAATTACATCCCTTCTCACAGGGAACTAAGATGCTTCATTAGAGGCAAAAGTCGTTTTACAAGGCTCTCTTGAAGCCATCAAAAACTTCTTTTACTATTGCTTATCTGTGCAGGTAACATTGAGCTCAACCTCGGACCAATTCTTCCAATTGCATCACCATCACAAATTAATCAACTGAATGGAGTGAGCCTAATCCATATCAATGCCTGTAGTCTGCTTAGGAAATCTGATTCAATCCAAAAGTGGATAAATCACACCCGCCCTGATGTGCTAGTGATCACTGAAACTTGGCTTAAGCCTGGACCCAGGATCACAAAATTTCCATTTCTTCATATAAAGTGTTCAGAATGGACAGACCTTTGAGAGGCAGGGGTATAGTGATCTATATCCATGACAAATATGTCACTCCATAGTAAACTCTACTACTCTGCCTGAGGAATTTGAATGTCTTACATTAAAACCAACACAACCACTATGCATATTATTAGCTGTTACAGACCTCCTGCTGCAGGTTTAAAATTACTGAACCACCTAAGTACTGCTCTGGAAACAATATCCACTGAAGTCATACTATTCGATGATTTGAATATGGACTGGCTCCGGCAGCAGCTAAACCGCTAAAAGAGTTATGTGACACATTTGGTTTAACTCAAATTATAACTGAAACTACTAGGCCTAACATCAAAAGTCCGGAGAAGGGTACTTTGCTTGATGTAATATTAGTCAATAAACCACACCTATTTACTCATGCAAGCACATTCTTCAGTGATGTCAGTGATCATTGTGCAATAGCCTGCATCAGGTCTGCTCCCAAGGCAGTGTCATCCTCCAAGTTTGTTCTAAAGCGATGCGAAGGAATTTTGACCAGACAGCCTTCTGCTCAGATCTGCAGCGTGCTACCTGGCAAGATTTCTACCTGGCCCTAACTGTAGACAAGGCCTATGAGAATTCCATAAAATAGTGATCAGGACTATAGACAAACACGCTCCACTAGTGAAAACCAGAACAAAAGGAAAACCTCTCCATGGTTCACTAATGGTTTGAAAGCCGATTATTGCATAGAGACTCCATGTGGAAGAAAGCAAGAAAACTAAACTTCCTGTGGATTGGACAGGCTTCAGGGCAGCTAGGAATCAGCGTACTAAGCTTATCAGATTTGAGAAAGCAAAGTACTTCAATCTGAAATTGTTAATGCTGCTAATGACTCCAGGAAATTTTGGAAAACTCTAAAGGACATCAAGTAATTCCCATGCTCCCTCCCTCCCTCCCCAAAAATCACTAAGAATGACGATTCCTTTACTGATAAACAATCCATTCTCGAACTTCTAAACAATCACTTTGTAACAGCAGGATTAGCTTTGATGTCTCCCCGCCAGCACTCTCACGATCCCAGCTAGGTGTTACAAAATCAGATTGGCTCAATCATTTTCTATTAATGCAAAGGCAACCTTCATCTACAAACCCGTCACTGTAAAACAAATTGAGGACCAACTCCTCGCTCTAGATACTAGAAAAGTGTTAGTGCAGACCAAATAGAGCCAGTATTTAATATCTATAGGATATTATGCTCTAGCTGCTCCGATTGCACATCTCTTTAATCTATCCCTCATGCAGTGTTACATTCCATCTATGTGGAAGACAGCTCAGGTGATTTCACTCTTCAAATCTGGTAACACTTATGACTTAAACAACTATCGTCCCATTTCTTTACTCTCTATCTTGTCAAAGGTACTGGAGAAAGTAGTGAACTTACAGCTGAGACAACATCTTGATATGCACAACCTTCTAAACGGGCCCAATCTGGTTTTAGGCTAAATCATAGCACCATCTCTGCACTTGCCAGAGTTACAAATGGCTGGCAGATGGCATTAGATAACAAAAATACATATGTAGCCTATTCCTTGACCTGAATAAAGCTTTCAATACGGTGGACCACGACCTTCTTATTACTACACTGCGTATTGTTGGATTCGATCCATTGTCTGTCAAGTGGTTTACTAGCTATCTCACTGGACGCCACCAACAAGTCAGACCTGATGGCAAGCTCTCTACTCTGAAAACTGTGCAAAGAGGAGTGCCCCAAGGATCTATATTAGACCCTTGTTGTTTGCTGTCTATATTAATAATTTAAATGATGGAATCTCAGATGCTAGTATTCACCTGTTCAGGATGACACGGTGCTTTACTTAGCCAGGCCTTCTCCAGAACAGGCCTGCAAAGACCTCCAACTTGAATTTATTCATCTTCAGGAAAACCTTCTGCATCTGAAGTTGCTCTTAAATGCTAAAAAACAAAGCTATGCTTTTTGCTCCAAATACATGTGCAAATATCACAAAGGGGACCCCACCCATCCTGTCATACAGTCGCTGCTAGGTGAATCCCTAGAGTTTGTATCAGTCTTCAAGTATTTGGGGTCTGAGTTGATGACAGGCTTACGTTCTCCATCCACATTGAAAACCTCACCAAAAGACTGAGACAAAGACTTGGTATATTCTTTGCATAAAAGCATCTACTAACTCAGGAGGCAAAAAGTCTCTCAAAACAACGTTCATACCACTCCTAGACTACACAGATATCCTATATGGTCATGGGGCTAGTGCGGCTTTAGGAAACTTGACACACTATATCACCGGGCAATTAGATTTATCACAAATGCACCATACTCCACTTATCACTGCACCCTCTACTCTATACTTGGCTGGCACTCTCATGAGTTACAGACGGCACAAAAACACTATCCTTTGGACTCTAACAGCATTGACAAATAAGCTTCCTAAATACATCTCTGACTGTCTAGCTCTCTGCCTGGGGAATTATCTTGTAAGAAGCCTTACTTATACTTCACTCGTCATTCTTAAGGTAAATACAGCTTGTAGAAAAGCCCCATAAGTCACTTCCTACCTGCCATTTGGAACACTGTGCAAAAACTTTAAAAATAGTCCTCTCAGTAAAAGTACCCTTCTACAAATCTTTCTTTGCTACAACCTTTAAAGAAGTATGCAACTGCCATCATTAGATAACCCACATTTGAGTTCCTCCTTTTCTCCCAGTGTCCAGCTCTCCCGTTGCTTCTACTATCTGGAATTTGTGGTCACATGGTAGAATGTTATGTATACTACTTGACTCAGTTTTTGACTTTGTAATGCGAACATATGTATTGTTTAAAAAATCATGCTCCTCTCTCCCTTTCTAATATGTTATATAAACTATGATCCAACCTGTAAGCTTGTATCGGTTATGTCACATATGATATGCTTAACACACTATACTAATTATACCCTGTGTGTAAGACTGTATTTTATTGTGCCTTATATATACGTAAGACTGTATTTTATTGTGCCTTTATATACGTTATTACCTTTTGTATATCCTATACCTGTACCAGGACCACCTTGCAAGTGAGTTGTCTCAATGGTGTTTCACCTGTATAAATAAAGATTGAGTGATTGATTGATTGATTGAACCTGTAATATGACTCTTCTACTTGAACTTGTCTGTACCTAGCAGTTGAGCCTGTGCACATTTTCTGGCCCATCCCCAGCAACATTCCCTTTAATAAAGTAGTATTATGCACTTTTATTAAACTACTGGTTTCTTTTGTAGGTATAATAATTGCTTACATTAGAAAAGGAAAACAAGTAGCTACTGAGCAGTGTGTGTGTGTGTGTGTGGGGGTGCACAGTGTAGATTTCACAGCACTATAAAACCGCATCAAGTAATTTATCAAAAAATGGCCAACACGTACTTCATATATATGGAAAGGAAAACAGAAGGCATTTAACAGAATAAGATCAATTTCATATTACCATGAAAAACAGTTGCACATGACAACACTAGATGTTGTTACTTCTTATTGATTCCTGTTGTCAGACTTCCACAAGCATACTGCATACAAATATTCAAGGCAGAAAAACTTTCATGAAGGGTTCTGCCTTTTAACTTGTTCAAGGGCTTTCTGTCTTTAATGATTAAGGTTAGCCACATCAAATTCCTATCTTTTACCAGGTGTTGATATAAAGAAAAGTAAATGCTGCTCTTACTCATTGCTGAACGGAAATTGATTTTTTGTAGTTCAAAACCTTTTATTACTATTGTGGGACAGAGAGTAAGGACTGTGAAATGTGAGACACAGATTTCAGGGAGAACAGACTGCTCTTTCTCTCCAAAGCAAACTTGCCATCTCTCTTTATAAGACCATGCCCTTTCCCCAATTAATGTTCTTAACATAACTGAACGAACACTTATTCAAGAGGGTTTGGCTGAAAATGTTGCAGGGTAAAATGAATGGGTGCAGTATGAATATTCATTGAACAGGTTTATTAATTGCGATTATCAGGCATGTGATTATATTGTAGTCTGTCACTTGTCTTTTGTTTTATCCATGCTAAACATTGGATCTTTGGAGAAAATAGAACAAACATAGTTTCTCATTCTTCTCTCACAAAATGACTGGCTATATGAGAATGTGAAAAAAAGTCCTGTAATGTGGCTCGAACCCACAGTATTTAACTCTACTCCTCACAAAAGTAGGCACGCAATCCAATAATGGATTCATCTTCCAGTATACGGTATATAGTGGCCATATGCAGCCCTGGTGGATCTGACCAGATGTTGTTAATGAAGGACAGTGTTTTATTATTTTTGTTTGTGCATGGTGACCTCCCTTATTGATGTGTGTGGAGATGTTGGTTTAGTGATAGAGGGAGGTCATTTGGATGGTGTTTTCTGTCCTTCATTTGCCTCTGCTTACAATTCGATGGCCTCCTGAACATGAACAGAGCTTTAAGCCCCATATATTAATTCTACGGGCCCTGAGCCGATGGAGCCTTGAACATTTGATTTAAACATGAATGGACTCCTGAGTGTAATGGAGCCACAGCTCTGTTCAGCTGAAACTTGTGTTTAATATTTTATGCTAAATGTTGTATGAATTGCTTAAAACATATGCACTATATGTCGATTTAACAGCTTTCAAATATCAGTGCATCTTGTCCACTTTTCAGTTTTCTGAATTAATTATTAACATACTTAAATTTACAGGACAAATGGGTTTGGATTATTTATCCCTTAGAGACAGACAGTTCAAACTGTTTGATTATTGCAGTCTCATGGTAACCCACATTTAATTATTTAGTTTGCTGATATTAAGTGGAATTACTAGCTGACAACTTTGTTACCATTTTAAAGTAGTGCTTGCTAGCCCTAGAATAGGAGTAGTAACACTTTTTGGGACAAGGAGTAATTTTCTAATATTATGCAGCCTTTAAATGCTCATATCTATACAATTTCTTATTTATTTATTTATTTATTGAAATTGTTTCACCAGGATGGCACACTGAGCAAAAGATGCTCGTCTCCTGGTGCGACCTGGGGTGGGGGTACAGTGGGAGATAACTCTGAGTTATCAAGAGTTACATATACAAGGAAAACAGTAGAACATAGTTGAACATAATTACAGCAATACAGTACACTGAGATTCTGTTGAACAGTTTACAGAGAATGAGTTTCAGCTATACAGTTGCAGGATGCAGAGGAGGGTTATGGTTATATAATTGTGTGATGGAATAGGGACAGGACATCCAATACAGTACAACAACACTTGGAAGACATAGATTATAGTACAGACTTAACCAGCGAAATGTGCTGGATAATTTGTAACTGTGGGAAAGAATTGGATAGCTGAGGTGTGACACTGGCAGTGGAGAACATGTGATGATCAGGTAGTATCAAGTGGGATTTAGGACAGGGCAAGACCACGTACCAAGAAGTGCTGAAGTTGGTATAGATAAGCCAGCTTCCATAGCGTAAGCTAGGTGCTGCTGGTCAGGCAGTTAGGAGGGGAGGTATAGAGGGACACCTTTGGGGCTTAAGTGCAGGAGCAATTTGCAAGAGGTAGTTTGCTAGTGCTGAAGACAGGGAGTGTGTGAGGAGGGTGGCGAATTTGGGGAGGAGTTCATTCCAGAGTTTGGGGAAGCAGTAGGAGAAAGCAGATTTGCCCAATAGTGGTTTTCCACCTAGGATTTGTAGCTTTTGGTTGTCGAGTGATCTGAGGGCATGAGAAGGGAAGGAGCTGGGGTAAGTAAGGTAGAGAGGTATGAGGCAAGGCGTCATGCCATGGTTAGCTACCAATCTGGCGCAATGCTGTGGCGGCGGTTTTCGAGGGAAGAGAATGCGAGGGCTTAGTAGAGGTTGCAGTGATGGGTGCGGGGTGGCACGAGGTGAAGCAACGGAAGGCATGGAAAAGTGTGTCCAGTCTGGATAAGGTAGATTTGGGAGCGCACTGCATACTATGTCACAGTAGTCAAATGAGGGAGGATCATCTTATGTTGGCTTATTGGATAACTGAGTCTGGATGGTTAATTAGTTTGATTAACTCTCTTAAAGCACTTGTATGTGTATTATGGGGAAATGATAAGGCCAATTTCAAGTAATTATTCTTAGTATTGTATGACTCTCTATGCTTAGGGCAATATAACCAATGAAAGGTTATGATGGTAATGTTGCCCAAGATTTGTAGGTATTTTTAAACATTGCCATAATTAGTGGATTGGTATATATTTGTAACATATTGATATAATGGGCAGTTAGAAGCATTTCAATACAGAGATTCTTTTTGAAAATGTTTATGTTTTATTCTGTATATGTTTTGTGTTAAATTGTAATGGCCTGAACAGCCAAACAACAAACCATTTTAACTGAAAAAAGAGGGTCAAAGGTATAACTGCAAGAGTGCACTAATAGAGGGACAAGTGTTGACTAGTGCGGATGACATAGTACAGAATTTTAATAAATATTTCTGCTCTGTTTTCCATAGTAATGGCAAGAATATTAATAATGCTGTGATCCAAGATGGAGAAGACAAAGCACTGGTAGGAAAAAACAAAACAGAACACATTTTATTAGGGCTTAATAAAACAAGCATTTGTCAATGCCAAATGTTTGCTTGCTGGCATTGGCATTGGTAGTGTAGGAGTTACAGAGCTGCATAATAGGAATGGCAATGAAGTATTGAACTGAAGCCAACCCCACCACCACCTGCAGAGGTGACAGGCATTGGGGTGTGCCTTTGGGTCGTCAGCCATAACGGCCACACCATTTCACCACACCCACCCTGCAGACACCGACGAAGTGTCACGGTGTGCCTTGGGGCCTTTGGCCCTTATCGCACCCCATTCCATCAGGAAATACAGTGAGATGGGTGCGCTATAGGAGAATAGGCGAACTTTGGGGCAGAAGGTCCAAGGTACACCTCGATGCCTCTCAGTGGCTGCAGGGTGTGGGTGGGGTGGAATGGTATGAGCATTGCAGGTGACAATCCCAAGTCACAGCCCTGATGCCTGTCATTCTCTACAGGCTGGGGTGTTATGGTCGAAACCGGACGCCTCAGGCATTTGTTGGTATTTTCACCCAAATTTTCAACATGGTTTTTGTGACCCCACCTCATGAACAGTGGCAATATCAGTTTGTTAGCCAAAAGCTGCTTTGCACAGCGACTACTGCATTTGTCACCACAGGTGCAAAAACACATTCTGAACAGGATGTGAAAATGACAGCTGTACTGTTCATGGGAGGGGTAAAATGGCAATGTTGAAAATCTGCTGTGAAAATCTTAAAAAACTGGTGAAGTCACAAGCATGCGTGAGAAACTGTGCAGCGTGCACCCGTAATGTAATTAGTTTGGGAACTGTTTACAGCAGATTGTCAACACAGGCATTTTGGGACCTCCAGTCATGAACAGTGTCACTGTGATTCTCTTTATCTGTCCGAACAATGATTTCCCCAGCAACCACGCATTTCTGTGCTGAAAGTGTGAAAACACATTTCAGCCATGTTGTGAAAAATGACAGCTGTACTGTTCATAAGGAAGTGTGGAAAAATGCCACTGGTGGCGTGGACTGAAAATATTACAAATTCATTAACTACGGTGCGTGGAAACTGCGCAATGCTCACTCGTAACACAGTCATTTTAGGAATTTTTCACAAATTTTCAAAATAGGCTTTTAACACCTCTGCTCATGAACAATGTCACTGTGATTTTCTTAATGTGTCCCGAACATTGATTTTGCACACCGACTGCGCCATTGTGTGCTACGTAAATGAAACATATTTGGGTGAGAAGTGAAAATGACAGCTGTACTGCTCATAAGAAGGTGTGGTAAATGGCAATGTTGAAAATCTGGAGTGAAAATATTGAAAATCGCAAACCCTACGGCATGCATAGGAACAGCGCCAGCGCCGCGCTCGTAAAACAGTCATTTTATGTTAAACGTAGCATCGCGCAAGAGGCGTTTTGGGAAAGTAGCACACTTTGGGGTGCCTCTCCCATTCAATCCAGTGCTCTGTTGAGCAGGCGTGGTGGTCCTGCACCAATGGGTGTGGGAGCTCTGTGACAGCGGTGGTCTTCACTTCAAAGAAAACCACGCTGTCATAGTGGCTTACCGCGTCGCCCCCTGGCATCACGCGCCTCCGCCCGCTGCGTCACACAGCCCCCCAAAGCTTTGGTGCCACGCTGGGAGCCCACTCCAGCATGGCAACGTTGTTGTCGATCGGGGTCCCAATCCTCCGCTGGGCTCCACGGCCCCAAGCCATCCTTCTGCCATGCTGGGGCACCACCAGCGTGGCAAACCTCCCGTTGTTTTGCAGGCGGGTGCCCAATCCTATCGGCTCTCGGTCCCCGCGTAGTTTGCGGCCGGTGCCCAATCCGTCGGCTCCTCAGCCCCCAGCCATCTTCTGCCATGCTGGAGCCACCCCAGCCTGGCAAGCATCCCGTAGCCCGTTTATTTTAAAAAACCTGTAAAGAGCGGTCCCCACTGGTCTCCCAGTCCCCCTCCCACAACCCGCACCAGCCTCCCCACCCCCTCACCCCATACTTACCTCCGAGCTTGGCATGATGATCTTTCGTGGACTGGGAACACGTCTGCACTCTTCAAAGCCGACCCTGAACTGAGGAAATGCGGTAAGCTGTATAATGGGCTAGATAGGGGTTTCAACTTTCTTGCATATCTCAGTCAGTTTTGGAATTTTGCACCAAATTTTCAATATGGTGTTTTTGGGACCTTCTCATGAATGATGTCACTGTCATGGCGTTATTCGGGCCGAAGGTATTTCGCAGTCACCGCGCAGTCACCTGCGGAAATCATCCTTCGCCTGAATAATGCCATGACAGTGAATCAGTCATGAGAAGGCATCCCAAAACCCCATGTTGAAAATTTGGTGAAAATTCAAAAATGACTGTTCTGGCGTCGTTCGCGGTTCCTACACAGGCTCGTAGTTCGCAAATTTTCAATATTTTCACTCCATATTTTCAACATTGCCATTTTACCACACCTCCTTATGAGCAGTACAGCTGTCATTTTCACATCCTGCCCAAAATGTGTTTCCGCCCATGTAGCACACCATGGCACAGTCGGTGTGTAAAATCAATGTATGGGATGCATTAAGAAAATCATGGTGACACTGTTCATGAGCAGAGGTCTTAAAATGTCTATGTTGAAAATTTGGTGAAAAATTCCTAGAAATGACTGTTTCTGGCGTGCGTTAACGCAGTTCCTATGCCTCGTGGGTTTCATAATTTTCAATATTTCTACTCCAGATTTTCAACATTGCCATTTTACCACACTTCTTATGAGCAGTACAGCTGTCATTTTCATATCTCATCCAAAGCGTGTTTCCGCCCATGTGGCGCACAGTGGGCGCAGTTGGTGTCTTGAAATCAATGTATGGGACACATTAAGAAAATCACAGTGACACTGTTCATGAGCAGAGGTCTTAAAATGGCTATGTTGAAAATTTGTGAAAATCCTAAAATGACTGTTTTACAGTGTGCATCGCAGTTCCTATGCATGCCTTCATACATTATGTTTCAATATTTTCCTCCAGATTTTCAACATTGCCATTTTACCACACCTCCTCATGAGCAGTACAGCTGTCATTTTCACATCCTGCCCAAAATGTGTTTCCACCATGTAGCACACAATGGCGCAGTCGGTGTGCGGAACTCAATGTATGGGACACATTAAGAAAATCACACTGACACTGATCATGAGCAGAGGTCTTAAAATGGCTGTGCTGAACATTTGGTGAAAAATTCCCAAAAATGACTGTTTTATGAGTCTCGTTGCGCAGTTCCTCATGCGCTCAAGTTTGCAATTTTCAATATTTTCCTCCAGATTTTCCAACACTGCCATTTTACTACACCTCTTCATGAGCAGTATAGATGTCATTTTTCACATCCTGCCTAAAACATGTTTCCGCCATGTAGCGCAACAATGGCGCAGTCGTGTGCGAATTCAATGTATGGGACACATTAAGAAAATCACAGTGACACTGTTCATGAGCAGAGGTCTTAAAATAGTTATGTTGAAAATTTGGTGAAAAATTCTAAACATGACTGTTTTACGAGTGTTCATTGGCGCTCTATGCAGCGCTCGTAAGTTTTTAATTTTCAATATTTTCACTCCACATTTTCAACATTGCCATTTTACCACACTTCCTTATGAGCAGTGCAGCTGTCATTTTTTCACATCTTGCCCAAAGCGTGTTTCCGCCCATGTAGCGCACAATGGCACAGTCGGTGTGCGAACTCAGTGTATGGGACACATTAAGAAAATCACAGTGTCACTGTTCATGAGCAGAGATCTTAAAATGGCTATGTTGAAAATTTGGTGAAAAAATTCCTACAAATAACTGTTTTATAGCGTCGTTGTGCAGTTCTCCTGCGCTCGTAAGTTGGCAATTTCAATATTTTCACTCCAGATTTTCAACATTGCCATTTTACCACACCTCCTTATGAGCAGTGCAGCTGTCATTTTCACATCTTGCCCAAAACGTGTTTCCGCCCATGTAGCGCACAGTGGCACAGTCGCTGTGTGAACTCAGTGTATGGGACACATTAAGAAAATCACAATTGACACTGTTCATGAGCAGAGGTCTTAAAATGGCTGTGTTGAAAATTTGGTGACAAAATTCCTAAAATGACTGTTTCACGAGTGTTCATTCGCAGTTCTATACTGCGCTCGTAGTTTCTCAGATTTTCAATATTTTCACTCCACATTTTCAACATTGCCATTTTACCACACCTCCTTATGAGCACTGCAGCTGTCATTTTCACATCTTGCCCAAAGCGTGTTTCCGCCCATGTAGCGCACAATGGCACAGTCGCTGTGTGAACTCAGTGTATGGGACACATTAAGAAAATCACAGTGTCACTGTTGATGAGCAGAGATCTTAAAATGGCTATGTTGAAAATTTGGTGAACAAATTCCTAAAAATAACTGTTTCTGGCGTCGTTGTGCAGTTCCTATGCGCTCGTAAGTTTGCAATTTTCAATATTTTCACTCCAGATTTTCAACATTGCCATTTTACCACACCTCCTTATGAGCAGTACAGCTGTCATTTTCACATCCTGCCCAAAACATGTTTCACCATGTAGTGCACAATGGCGCAGTCAGTGTGCAAAATCAATATACTGACAAGTAAGACAATCACAGTGACACTGTTCATTAGCAGAGGTTTTAAAATGCCATTGTTGACAATTTGGTGAAAAAATTCCTAACAATGACTGTTTCTGGCGTGCACTGCACAGTTCCACACGCCTATTTCGTAGGTTTCGACATTTTCAATATTTCCCTCAGATTTTCAACATTGCCATTTTACCACACTTCCTTATGAGCAGTACAGCTGTCATTTTCACATCCTGCCCAAAACGTGTTTCTGCCTATGTAGCGCACAATGGGGTAACAAAAGGTCATGCTGAAAATTTATTGTGCAAATACCAGCAATCGCACTGGGCATTAGGGTAAAGCACCATACATTGCAAACACCACTGCAAATACCTGCAAGCGAGCGTTCGGCATTGACAAATGCTTGTTGGGAATTTTTTCACCAAATTTTCAAAATAGGCTTTTTAACACCTCTGCTCATGAACAATGTCACTGTGATTTTCTTAATGTGTCCCGAACATTGATTTTGCACACCGACTAGCCATTGTGTGCTACATGCGTGAAACATATTTTGGGTGAGAAGTGAAAATGACAGCTGTACTACATATAGAAAGTGTGGTCAAATGGCAATGTTGAAAATCTGGAGTGAAAATATTGAAAATTCGTGAACTTACTGGCGTGCATAGGAACAGCGCAGCATGCGCTCATAAAACAGTCATTTTTAGGAATTTTTCACCAAATTTTCAAAATAGGCTTTTTGAGAGCCCACCTTATGAATACTGGCACTGTCATTTCATTAATCAGTCCCAAAAGGTGATTTCGCACAGTGACATGAAATCACCCGCCGGACAGATTAATGCCATGACAGTGACAAATTATGAGGAGGGTCCCCAAAAACCCATGTTGAAAATTGGTGCCAAAATTCCAAAAATGCCTGAGATATGCAGCAAAGTTGAAAAACCCTATTCATTACATTATACAGCTTACTGGCATTTCCTCAGTTCACGGTCAGCTTTGAAGAGTGCAGGCGTGTTTCTGGTCACGAGCTCGTTATGCGAGCTCCGGAGGTAAGTATGGGGTGAGGTGGGGTGTGAGGAGGCAGGGTGCGCAGTGGGTGGGTGCAGGTGGGAGAGGTGAAGACAGCAGCAGGAAGGTTTTTCTTTCAGTTTTTTTAATTTGGACTACAGGGACATTTGCCATGCTGGGGTGGGCTCCCAGCATGGCAGCTGAAACTTTGGGGGGCAGTGGAGCTGATGGGGATTGGGCACCCTCGTCGGCCATAGGACCTGTTGCCATGCTGGGGTGGGCTCCCAGCCTGGCACCCGATAGTCTGGGGAACAGGAGAGCCCGGCGAGTTGGGCACCCCGTCAGCCATGCAGTGTCGTGGGGGAGATAGGAGTGCAGGAGCACGCAGTAATAGATGCTGCGCGTGCATGTGTGTGTGTGGGGAGGGGCGCTGCTCACTCAGCGGTGCTGCCCTTTCAACTGTACAGCACTGCATTTTGGATTGTCGCACTATGTTTCTTGCACATGCTTGCAAGCAAACATAATGAACACAGTGATCAGACAATCTGCAGTAATAAAAGAAATAACCAACAGTATATTTGGGCAACTGAATCTCATGAAGAGGACTCTCTTAACAAGGGTAGGCTGGTAAAGTCCTGGATGAAGGCAAATGTTGTATTAATATATAAGAAAGGCTCGTAAAGTTATTGCAAGAACTCTAAATTGGTAAATCTCATCTCAATCTTGGGGAGGGTTTTAGAAACCATGGTTAATGAGGAGACTGAAAACTTTCTGGAAGAAATAACATCAGTGATGTCACTGCATGATTTCTGAGTAGGGTGGTCTTGCCAAACCAGTTTGATGGAGTTTTCAAGCCAGCAAGCAGAGCTTTGGAAAAGAGGTTGCCACTGGATTACATATACTGGGATTACAGCAAAGCATTCGATATGGTACCACATAAAGAACTGATGGAGAAACTAATGAGATTCAGTATCAACAGAAATATAATGAGATGGATTAAGCCATGGTTGACAAATAGAATACAGAGAATAAGAGCCCAGGAACAATTTTCAGATTGGGGACAGGTGACAAGTGGAGTACCATAGAGATTGGTACTGGGACCTGTCCTTTTAATCTATATGTATAACCCATGGAAAGCACTGGTGGTGTCTGGATGAATAAGTCTGTGGATGATACAAAGACAGAAGCAACAGTAGACAGTGAAGTGGATATTATGCACTTGATGCTGAACCTTCATAATCTGAAAAAACTGGGCAACCAAGGCTAAATTGCATTTCAGCATTGATAAATACACAATCATCCATTTGAGCAACAAAAAATCTACAAGTTACATATACTCTATGTAGCAAACAAGTGCAGGTAACAACAGAAGAAAGATATCTGGAATAATGGTTACTAGGGTCTCAAGTTTAGTAATCACTGTAAACATATAACTAAAACAACGCTTTACAACTCACTGATGAGACCCCAAGCAGAGTACTGTAGCCAGCTTTGGTCACCACAGTATGTGAAAGACAAAAAAACGACTTGAGGGCATCCAGAGACATCCAACTAGGATGATGGGAGGAAGGAAGGATTTAAAGGAACTTAATGTGTTCAGTCTTGAGAAAGGGGGACTTCGTGGCTGATATGCCGGTGTACGGTAGACCTTCAAGAACAATGTCATGTGGAAGTGCCTGGGACTGCAGAGCAAAGAAAGTGCCTACTTATGTAGAGGAACTAGTAAACAAGTGATTTTTGATTCATTTTGGCTGTAGTTTAATCTTTGAATTTTAACATTTATTAGATATTTATAGTTTTATGTTTTGTTTTATGTACAAGCGCTTTGATCGTTGTAAATTATGCTTTTTATAAATAAAGTTTTGATTGATTGATAAAGGGGACAACAAAAGAACTACATGTGGAAGTGTCTGGGACTACAGAGCAAAGAAAGTGCCTTCTTATGTAGAGGAACTAGTAAACAAGTAAAGGGACAACAATAGAACTACAAGAAGAGCATTATGGTTTACTGAGAGGGTGGTGAGCACATGGAATTCCCTAACAGATGCCATGATGCTGTGTGGAACAATAAATGGTTCTAAATCCTACCTGAACAAATATTTGGAAAAGAATTGCATTCAGGAGTACAACCATTGGTAACAATGCCAAGCTATAAATAAGCTATAATGGCTTGTCTAACTCATATCGATCCTATGAGTGCTATGATTCCTAAGTCATAAATGCTACATTATATGGTTCATAGCTCAGTACTCATGCTATGTACTGTAGCTGAATAGGGTAGGTTGCTTGGATACAGAGGCCAGACCAGTAAGTGAGGGCAATGCCAAGGTATTAGTCTTATGAAATGATTAGTGATTAGAAACTTCAGCATGGACATGAGAAAGTCAGTGATTATAGCACATGTGAACTGGATGGTATGTTCAAGTTGCTTAGATGATTATACTGGTGAGTAACTTGTTATGACTTGATGTTTTGGCCTTTCTTTGTATCCACTTCAGGAAGAAGGCTTAGTTGAGTAAGATGAGACCCTCTGGTGGGATAAGAGTGCCAGAGAAGGAGGAGGTGTAAGGGGAGGATGGTGGGTGAGTGCGACTCGCTCTAAGCAAGCAGCTATAATCCAGAAGTTTAAGTAGATTGTGGGGAGGAGCTCTTCCCATATAACCTGAGGCATCCACCTTTCCATTATATGTGGTTCATAGCTCAGTACTTATGCTACATACTGTAGCCGAATGATGTAGGTTGCTTGGATACAGAGGCCAGACCAGTAAGTAGGGCAATGCTTATGAGGTATTAGTCTTATGAAATGATTAGTGCTTAGAAACTTCTAGCATGTACATGAGCAAATCAGTGATTATAGTACATGTGAACTGGATGGTATGTTCAAGGTGCTTAGATGCTTATTCTGGTGAGTAACTTGTTATGATTTGATTTTTAGCATTTCTGTTTTCCACCTCAGGAAGAAGGCTTAGTTCAGTAGGATGAGACCCCCAAAAGAATTAATATATTGTATGATTATGTCCTCCAACTCTGGAGAGTGTGACCAGTAGCATGCAGGAGGCGAAAAACCCCTTTGGGGGAATCTCTGAGGACCCATGGCTACTGACCTGCCCCTCCTTCTGGGCATACTAAAGGAGAGTAATTCTAAATAACAATTTTAATTTAATTGGCTAATCCGAAATCAAACTTGTTGATCCTGATCCAGTGAAATGGAAAACTGAAGAAAGTACTGAATTCAGCGTTTCAGGTGAACATAGCAGCATCCTTCTAGTAAACTCCTAGTTCTGAGAATCCATGTCCAGGACAGAATGATAGTAGATTGGAATCCATGGTGATATAATTTGAAGCATCAAAATTGCATTGGTGAAGCACTCCAGCAGGTGAGGGCGTCTTCTCTGAGGAGAACCAGTAACCTAAAGGCTAGGTGTCCATGCCCAGAGTAGCAGGACAGTTGGTTCATGTTCCACTTGGCAAGCTTTGCAAATGAAGGCCTTGGTGATGAAGCACAGGAACTGGCACATGATTAAGTGATCTGGAGAGTGCGGAGCAGTAAGAACCTCAATCGGTGGAGAAGAAGGTAAGTGAATTATATAGATCTTAGTGCGAATAGGTAGACATAAGTTAGATGTACCTCCAGATCTCAAGGGGCAAAGTAGGTTGTAGAATAGGTGATTCAGTCTCGATGAACCTCTAGGTCCTGTAAGGCGAAGCAGGTAATATGAGCAAATAGTGTAAGTAAGTGGACCTGTAGTAGGTCAGGAGTAGTAGTACTTAAATCTGCATGATGCAGATGTAGCAGAAGAGTAGTATTGCATAGATCATGTATGGTATACAGCGAGGCACATGAGGAAATGGTAATAGCACAGGAATCAAGAGCTTCATCTGGTGATGCAAATAGTTGCATAATGATGTAGATATCCACGTTTCAAAGCCAGAATGGTACAGAAGCTAGAATTGACTTGGTGAGAATAGTCTGACGAGTCCTGAATAGTCAAGCTTGAGTCATAAATGGTGATAACTGAAGAGGCTGAGTCAAATGAAGTAGCATTGTCTAGGGTCCAAGAAGCCTTAGAGCACAAATCATGAGATTGAAAGTCTTCTGAATAAGCCTCAACTAAGTGTCCTGGTAGGAGGTAGCAGTAGTAATTCATATGACTGAAGCGGCAAGGCAGAAGCATCAAAGAATAGATGACAAATGGCTAAACAAATCCAGATGTGAGTCCATAGTAAAAGGAGCTCCTAATGCTGGCAGACACAGCAGGCTGGCTGGCACACAGTAGAATATCACGAACCTCCAGGCCCGACAGTGGGCGAGGCAGGTATAGAGTAAAAGTAATCAAACCCCAGGCCTAGATGGGCAAAGCAGGTCAAGTAAGCAGGCAAGAATGCGTTAGTAATAAAGTTCAAGAACCTCCAGCCCATAGGGTTGCAGGTTATTTGAAGTGCACTATGGTGACACCTCCAGCCCCATGGGGCAAGGCAGGTTGTAGAGCAGTGGTAGAGAGTAATAGTAAGTGTCGAACCTGCATGTAATGCAGAAGTAGTACCGAAGGAGAAAGAATAGATTGCTTAGGTACTGCAAATGGTAGCATATCCTGAGTCAGTTTCATGCAGTAGTAATATAGTCTACAGCAGACTTATGAGAGCAGTGAAAGGTGCTGTAGACTGTCATATCTAGAAGATCGAGGATGGTAAAGACTGCAGTGAAGACCTAGGCGGACGTTGGCAACTCGACCAGAGGTAATAAGTATCCTGAACTGTATTAGATAAATGTTTTAGGCTTAGTTATAATAAGGAAGGCAGTAAGAAATAGAGCTCAGCAGGGAGTTCTGACGGAGACAGTAGTAGTAACTCCGAAGGAGTTGAGGCAGCATGGCAGAAGCATCCAAGAGATTAAGGAGAATGTCTTGAGATGTAATCCAGAAAATTCGGTGGAAGGAAGAAGCATATCCTCGACAAGTGGAAAGGTGTGAGTAAGCAAGGTGAAGGCTGCAGCATCCAGAACTGGAGTAGTGTGACTGAAGGCAGACATCACTGGTAATGCAGGGTCCTGGACAGATGGATAGGTGCGGAGGCAAGGTGAGAGCTGCAGCATCCATAACCCGATCGAATAACTGAAGGCAAGACATCCTGGAGTGTCCAAATTTTGATGGAGAAGCTCAAGGATGGTCTGCAAGCAGAATCAGAGCAGGGTGCTAAATACAATGATGGGGCACATGACAGAGTGCATGGCAGGAGTCAGAGTCCGAGGCAAGAAGCAGTTAGGCCCATACATGGGCAGGATGAATGGCTAGACCACACATAGGTCAGCCAAGGGAAGGAGTAGAGAGCATCAGCTAGGCCCCACGAAGGCTAGCAGATGAAGAACCCTCACGTGGGGCAGCCAAGGGCAAAAAGCATGCCGGTCGGCCCCAGCGTGTGGCAGTATGGCCTGACCCCGTTAGTAGGCAGAAAAGCAAGGCAAGCTAGACTCCACATAGGCTAGCATTATGGGGTGCCGCACGGAGGGCTGTCCAGCTGGATGGTTGTCCCAGGCTGCAGCAGCATGGAGCTAGTTGAGTGTATGGAATACGTGGCAAGTAAATGCATCCGGCAGCCTCCGAGCACTTCTGTGTTGAAACGAAGATATTATTACATAGTGGATCTCATAATGTTGGTGAGGAGAAAGGTCCATCATGTTGCAGTCATACATTATAGACTGGTGCCCAGAAATAACTCTAGCAGAATTAAGAGCGTCATGCTGGTACAGGAGTGTGGTCAAGATATAATTGCAAGGCAGCATAAGGGTCCTGGCAGGTTAGAAAGGCACAGCAGTAATAGTAGGTCCTCACAAGGGCCAGTGAGGCTGAGTGGAAAGTGATAGAGTATGAAGAGCAAGTAGTAGTAAAGGAAGCTTCTTGTGCCACCGAGCAATATAGCCCTGTAGAGGTGCATCCAGCTAGAGGGAGAGTAGCAGTGCAGATAGAGCACCAGTTACAGAATAGCTGTCAGTATGCAGCAGCCACAGCAATAGGACCTGAATCCGGTCACTGAAGCGGTTAACTAGCATAGTGTCCGTCTAAAATGAATATCATCTAGGTGTTCATTTCAGCTTAAACATAGTTAATAAGCCCAGCCTCGTGCAGTAATGGTGGATAACTAATTTTCTTCCCTGAGTAGCAGCTGAAATACAGGCTTTACATTAAGTACTTCAGCTATTTAAGCATGTTGGTATGTTTGTAATGTGAGAATTAAGATGTGGTACCAAGTAGTTGTACTGTAATATATATTGCTTTCATATCCATTGGCTATAATCATGAGGATAGTGCGCATGTATGAAGTGTGACTGAATGGCAATTACAAGTCCGAGAGAAGTACCAGCAGTGCTTTGCATGAAGGCCCTGTAGAAATGCTGGAGGAAAGCTGAGATATGCGGTGAGTGAGGTTTTTGGATAGCGGAGTTGCAAACAGCTGAGGTGAGGTAACAGTCAGGGTCCATGATGGAAGGTAGGCAGTCCGATCGGACATGTAGATGCAGGCGAATGGAAGGGTGAGGTTGCATCCAGTCCACTGCATAGCCAAGCATAGAACTGCACCTGGAGAAGTGGCATTCGGCTGGAGCAGTGCAATGCAGGAAGTCCAAGCCCTGAGGTAAGGGCAACAGTGCAGGCATAGGAACCAGCAATAGCATGGGTAGTGGCTGCTCAGAAAAGGCAGAGGCAGTGAAGGACTTAGGTAGGAAGGAAGTAGCAGGTGAGGAAGATCCTCAAAGAACAGAAAAACAAACAGCGACAACAGAGAGTGCGGGGGACAAAAGAAACAACAGGACAAAGAACAAGGCGGCAAGGGAAGGGGGGACAAGAAAGAACAGCCGAGCACCAGCAGTGCCACTAGTAAGTGTGACTCACTCTAAGCAGAGCAGCTGTAATCCTGAAGTTTAAGTAGGTTGTGGGGAGGAGCTCTTCCCCATATAACTACAGGCATCCATCTTTCCATTATGAGGTGCTTCTGAGTTGATCTGCATGGCTAGAGTTTCCCTTGGAATGTAGGACATTCTTACCCAAAGACATAATGAAAATTCCTTGCCTGAGTCGAGAAACCACCCTCAAGATTATGAACTTCATGAGAGTAGAGCGAGATCATCGTCTTTCAGGACAGAAGCCCTGGAAGCCATTATGTGGTCAAGCTTGGTATTTATCCATGGAAAAGTGTGGGAAGCCAATGGTGAAGCCTGATGATCAAGTAGTACATAGCAAAGAAATGTAGCAAGCAGAGGACTTCGGTGACAATACCATAGGGAATGCAGCAGTACAGCAATAGCTCCGGCTGCCAGATACCCAGAAAAGCTCCAAAATTCAGAAATTACTTAATAAAAACAAAGCAACAGAGCACAAAGAGCCTGTACAATAAGATGGGTGGATGTCAGAAGACTAAACAGCAAGAGAACCCGTTGGATTCTGCAGGATTGTCTGAGAGTACTTCTCCTAACGTGGACGATAATCTTAATATGGTGGATCCACAGCCTTCATCTGTGCAATCAAGTAATGCAGTCATCCTGAATGAACTGCAAGCATTCTGGGTGAGGTCCGCACATTTCGATCTGAACTATCTGTAGAAATAACAAAAATGGGGCAGAAAGTCTGGAGCTTGAACCCACAGACGGAGTTGGATGGCTGAGTGGACAGACTCGAGTGATTGGTCCTACATATACTCGATAAACAGAAGGGCCTTGTTGAGAAATGCAAAGACCTAGAAATAGATCAAGGCAATGTAATTTATGCATACATGGTGTACTGGAGGAAGAGGAGGAGATATGTATGCATTTGTTGAGGGACAGCTATTCGAGGTATTACAGCTTAATCAGCTCTCCCCTCAACATTGAGAGGGCTCTTCTACCTAAACCACAACAACTGGCCAGCCTCGGTCAATTGTGCTAAAATTCTTGAAATATTCAGTTAAGCAGCAAATCCTGACAAGAGCCTGGCACATGCAAGAGTAAAATACAATGGAGAACATATCTACCTGGACAACGATTATTCCCCGTCAGTTGCAGCTAGAAGAAGAGAATACACTCCAATCCTGCACACTGTGAAGCAGCAACAGCTCCGCTTCAACACCCCATACCCACACATCTCATCATCATGTTCCTGGAGGGCCCACAACACTTTGTATCCCCAGAGGCATAATTATGGCACTCACGCAAATGGAATATCTGTTTCTTTGCCGGAAGACCTGCTGCAGCTTGACTGAACAAGCACTAGAAACAACACCTGGGAGCAAGTCACAGGAAAACAGGCCTGCCGACAGCAGGGTTTCTCTACACTGCAAGATGTTAAGGATCTCCTGCAAAAGTTCAGAAAGGAACCTTCAACTTGAACATTATAACTGACTCTCTTGGACAATTGTAGCAGGTACTGGGTTTAGTTAGGATCACCAGGGGCATAGTATACATTTACATGATCAAAGAGACTGTTGAGGTGATTGGGAAGCTTAAACAGGAGTGGAACTTAGTGGCAGCACATTAAAGGGCTTAAGGAACTTTCGTTAACTGAAATAGTCAAGTATAGACTGATGTCTTTCTTTTTTTTTTTTTTTACATATTTATTATTCATTTCGGATTAACACCTTTGAGCCAAAGGCTCTTTTACATAGGTTCCACATCAAAGACATCGGGGGTTAGGTACAGTACTGAAAGGTTGGTAATATACAAACATATAGGTAGCAAAATCATATGGTCATAACAGCATGAGGTGATTTCTTTTTGCACAAGATTGTCAAAGCAGGCGCAGCCAGAGGCATTGTCAGGCAGTAAGCTGTGCCTGAGTACCAGAGCCTAAATGCACTGGTTCACAGCAGTGTCAGGAGTGGAGGACAGGAGGGGACACCTCAGTGGGTTGATGTCGAGCTGGGAGGGTGGACATAAATATATTTACTCACCAAAAGCTTGGTAGCTATTGCTGTGAGGGCAGAATCAGAACATGCCCAGCAAGGCCTATCTGAAATGTCTGAAAAGAATAAAAATCTAGCCATGGCTGTGAAAATGCTAGATCAGGGGAAGGGCGGAGATCTTACACGAGAGATGTCTAGTATGAAACAACTTCTGAGAACTCAGCTGTACCGGGAATCCATTCCTGCAAGAAAGTGGCCTTTATAATTTAAGTGGGGCCACAGAAACAAGTTGAGGGCAGACTTGGGATGAGGCTACCCTCTCCCTGGAGCCTTCAGGGATTCTCATTATCTGAGTTTGGGGCTTAATTAAATATACTGCTGCAAGGTTGAAGTGGTGCCCCACCTGTTATACAGTAGCTTCACTGAGGGCCCCTAATTTAGTAGCTGGGAAGATTTCTTCTGGCCTAGATCTTAGAGACAGCTCCACGTCGCAGACAGCCAATCAGTTACATAGTTGAATGTCTCTTCCTCTTCCCCCCAACTCCTGGGGGTGGGATAAACCCTGCAACTACTCCCAAAAACTCTGAGGTTCACCCTGATTCACCCATTTAAGGAAAAGTAAATATGGGTGTCAGGGTGCCGTTGAGCAGAAAACCGCATAGCTACAGATCTATACCCATTTACTATGTCTGCACCCCCTGTGGATCGATGTCTAACCCAGGTTACTGACCACGGAGAGGAGATTTTCCCTTGCAGGTATAGGGATTCTCCTCATACCATTGATTCTGTGGTTGGTACCTTCCATCGCTATCACACTAATAGGTGGTGATGGAGGAGCCCACAGTCCATGGCATTACTCCCAGGGAGTCACATCTTATTCCCATGAAGGAGGTACTAAGGTACCACCCGCCTTGGAAGCCACTATTTTCCAACAAGAACACCCAAATAGGGTGCAGCTTTTCACTTTGATAGAAAATATAATGAAGTAAAATGAAGATTGTTATTGAGTTTAAATGTTGACTTGTTGCCGTGTTGGCACTATTTTATCTTTATGTACTTTTGAGAATAAGGTTCTCTGTTTTTGGTTGTAAAACATTCACTCCCATCTTTGAGGATCTCCAGAAGTCGCTGTCTTAACCCATACATACAGCTTGCAGATATATAGGTATGTCCATGGAAACAGAGTACCAAATTAGAGATTAACTTCTCCAGCCTATAACTAGCACAAGTGGTTCGTAGAAAAATTTGTATATTGGATTGTTGCTGATACTGAGCAGAGATAAAAAGATAAAATAAAATCCTAACACAGCTTTTTTTTTTTATATGACATTTGTACTGTCGTACTCCTGTGAATAATCATTATTTGTAAATAAATCAGTGCTGAAATCCAAGGTGTCTTGTGTTTTATTTATTTATTTCAGTTTACAGCCCGATGGTGTTCACAGGGATATTGATGTTTTGCAGCCAGACTCCCCATGGTGAATGTACTGACGGTGTCCACAATGCCAGGCATGGTTCTGATTTAGTTTGCAGCTGTTTGCTCTAAAATTGCAGTTTTTCAATTCTCTCCTGCTTCCCTCCACCCCATACTGTGTAAACACTGTCCCTGTGGTTTTAATATCCTAACCCCCATCTCCTTCAGTACTTTTGACACACCCCAGTCATGGTGTCCAGCTCTTGAAGATGTACATACACCACGGTCAGGAGTTGGGAACTGGCCTTAGTAGCCTATGGAAGCCTCACAGTGATGTGATAGGAGTGTTCAGAACACTGCTTAAAGGTTCTGCTCCACAGTTCTTAGCCCTTCTTGCCACTGGACTACTTCGCCGAAAGAGCTTGGTGTCCTCTGCCAGCATCCACCATACAAACATCACGGTCTTGCCTTTAGTATACAAACACCACATTTTCAGGAGTTTCTCAATCATACTGTTGGACTGGAGGACCAGGAATGCCAAGGGCTGGATTTGCCTCTTGTTTTTCAGAAATGTTTATTTTGAAATGTTTGGTGTCCACGTACATACACACGGTGTCCATGTACATACACCACAGTGTCCAAGTACATACACCACAGTGTCTGCTGTACATACACCACAGTGAGCAGTCCTGTTACCAGGCATCTATAAGTCAGTTATCTTACCACATGCCCACTTTTAACCAGTTTTATCATGGTATCTTAAAACACATTGAAATGTATCAATGTGTTTCTTACTAAAACATTTGTTTTCAATTACAGCAGCTGACTGGTGTCCATGTACACACATCACAGCCATTTTGTGTCCATGTACATACACCACGGTGTCTGCTGTACATACACCACAGTGAGCTGTATTGTTCACAGGAACCATCAATGCAGTTATCTTACTACATGGCCAGTTTTACTGGTTTGATCATGGTATCTCAAAATACATTTAAAACTTGATATATTCTGAATTTAAAAATTTGACCTTCATGTCACACTTTGGTATACCATTTTCATGAACATACCCATATGCATTCCTGATGATTTTATAAGGGCAAGGTATACAATACTTCTTTTGCCTTTTATAGCTAAAGAGCTATTGAACCGAGAGAGGTACAGATCAGTTCAGAACTGTTGTGAATTTGATTATGGCTAAGCAATCATAATAATGTCCTAAACATAAATGGGATTCATAACCTATCAAATGTTCTAGACTTCTACAAGTAATTAAGAAAGAAAAACGAATGTATTACTCCTGCAGGAGACTCACATGTCTTGTGAGGAGCATGAGAAATGTAGAAGATTCGAATCTGAGGTAGCAGCAGAAGCTACATACAAGTCAGGAAGAGGAAGGGGTGGTGGTTCTTGGTCCATGGGGATATCCTTCAAGGCTAGAAGGGCAGATATGCCATTGTATCTGGAACACTCCATGCTCGACCAGTTACTTTAGTGTCAGTATACTTCCCACCAGAGTCAGCCAAAATAGTGGTGGCCACATTTTTGCACAGTTTCTGGCACAGTAATGCACGGCCAGTTGTTAATGGGGGTGGATCTGAATATTACTCTCAACCCTGACTTGGACACCTCTAGGCCTTTGGCCACAGATTGAATCTGCCACAAAAATATGTCAGACAAATGGTTTCATCTCTGGGGCTAGTGGACACATGGAGGCACTGTTTCCCATGACCCGGCACACAGGAGTCGCTTCTAGGGTGGACTACTTCTTCACGACGGTTGAACATTTAGACACCTTTTGTGACATTTGGCATGAGGCAACTTTCCTGTCTGACCATGCACCTGTCTATGCCAAGCTGGACCTAGGGGCGGGGATAAGGAGGTCTCATTGGTGCCTAAATCTTACACCTAAGAGACCCTGAATTCAAACAGCTGATGCAGGATGCCATCCCGCATTCTCTCTGAGAAGCTCACTCTAGGGTGTCTCCTGTAATATTGTGGGACCCCTTGAAGGTGGTTCTCCATTGAGAAATCATTCAATACACATCTAAGAAAAAATGGAGAAGGAGACTACATTCAAGGCGCTACAAAAGGAATTACAAACACTGCAGCACCTACAGACACCAGAAGACCGGACGCTACAAAATAGAATACAAATAGTCAAACAAAAGCTCCATAAGGTACTGTCCAAAAATAGAACAATAGTTGTTCTACCTTAAGCACACATATCATGGGGCGAAGGTGTGAAGAATCTGGCACATAGAATAGAGAACATAGGAACAGGACCTGTGTAACCAGTATGCTGGACCCCAAAACAGGAAAACTCTCCACCAGACCCCAGGAGGTTGGGAATATTCTAACTACATACTATTGGGAGCTTTATGCCTAGATCAGACCCCTCCCAGGCACAGATAGACACATCCCTACATGCCCTACCCCTGCCCAAGTTAAATACACCCAAGCAAAACCCTACTGGTCCCAATATCACAACAGGAGATACAACGAGTATTTAAAAAGCCAAAACAATGAAAGCACCTGGCCTGGATGGCTAGCCCTACGAGTTTACAAAACTTTAGGACTTATTACTTCAACCACTGCACATGGCCTATCATCTGGTTCGGAAGAAGAGCTCCCACCACCTTCCTGGAGATATGCAGCAGTGGCGGCTATCCTAAGCCCCAGAAGGACCATAGGTGCCCCAAATTGTATCGCATTTCAATGTTAAATTCGATTACAAGATTTATATGTCCATCCTGGCACTAGATTGGAACATCTCCTCCCTCCATAATTGACTGATCAGGTGGGCTTTATTAAGTCACGGAAAGCACACAATGCAGTCAGATGTACATACTTGTTGATAGACTACACCCGAATCCAAAAGATATCCATGGTTCTTCTAGGGCTGGATGTGGAAAGACCTTTGATAGAGTACGCCTGGCCCTTTCTATTGGCGACCCTTTCCATTTGGCTTGCCTGAGAAGCTGAACAAACAGCTTCAAAATATATATACTCCCCTAGGTATATCTGAAATTGGACGGTTCGATATCTGACCCTTCCCACTCTTTCATGGGACACATACAGGGATGCCCACTACTCTTTGCTCTGTACTGGAGCCCTGGCAGTCACTATAAGAACCAGCCAGGGCGGATTGGATTCGATGGGGGCATGACAGCAAAAATGTCTTTGTTTGCTGATGATATTTGCTGACCCTGACCTCCCTAGAGAATTCGATTCCCGCAGTCTGGTAACAGCTTACTATATTCAGGAACTGGCAGGTTACAAGATGAGCGAGCAAAAACAGAGGTCCTTCTCTATAATTATGTCCCCTCAAAGGATCTGAAAAAGCATTCCCCTTCAAGTGGTATAAACAGGCCATGAGGTATCTAGGAATTAAACTGACCAAACACTCCATACACGCTGAGCTGCTCAACCTGGAACCACTCACGCAACAGTTGACACTGGACCTCTCCGATGGACTCAGTTACCTCAGAGTTTTCTCAGAGGAGTGGAAGGTGTCAAACAAATGTTTCCCCTGCATCTTGTTTTACCTCCAGACCTCCCGATGACCCTATGGATTTTTATTTCCAGGCATGGGACAGACTAATATCATGTTTCATTTGGAGAAACCCCTAAGTGCGATACACCATCTTGCAGCTTCAATGAGAAGAAAGGAGGCTTAAACCTCTGGATTTGCAGAAATATGTAAGAGCTGCCCAGTTACGAACCATTTGTGCCAGGCTAATCTGCAGTTTTAAGCCCATTGGAAGAATATAGAGCTTACCTGGGGAGATCTGTTTGATCCTCAGAAAATATATTTAACAACTTCGGGGCACATCATTTCCAAATATCCAATGCCTCCAGAGAACCTACTAAACACTGGCGAGGATATGCCGCGTGAACATCTGACCCGGTAGAGGTTTTGTATTGGCGAGCCTTTGCTTATGACTCGGATTTTCCCCTAGCCAAATGGATGGAAGTTTTGTGGGATGGTTAAGGTACGGGGTCAAATATGTATCTCAACTTATAGGAACTATGGGACTTCTCCCTTAATATATCTGCAAATGACCTATCACCTTCCTCAGAAATTAATCCATGGCTACATGCAATTAAATCCTATCTATATCAGTTTGAAATAGCCCTGTCTTCGATAGTAGAAAAAACTTTCCCTCTTGGTCTCTAATTACAAGCACATCAGAGGGGGCATCAATGGAGTACCTGATTAGTAAAACCTATAAGGCACTCTGGGAGAGGCCAGGTGACATGACCAAATCGGTGTGGATAGGATGATCCAAAGGGCTCCAGGAAGACTTGCCATGAAGAGTTGGCAGAAATATGTGCTTCCAGCAATACTGGAGAGAATATGTATGGAAACTCGGACTAGATTCTTCTGCACCGATGCGGTTTTGGCAAATACTCTGGGGAGGCACAGCGTGACTGTTGGAGGTGATGTGGGTGTGGGGTGGCAGATCAGAGCCATGCCTCTGAGGTGTAATCTTCTGGGTAACCACTCGGAGGAAGTAACAAAAGAATTAATAGAAATATATGAATGCCCTGATCTGTTCCAACTGACATACATCCTGACTTTACGGTACCAGAGGGAGTAATGATTGGCAGAAATACATACTGGCAGGTTACTATACTTGTGATAGCTGTCCACCAAGCCATTACCCGAAGGGTACACTACCTTGATTCCTACCAAAATACTTCGAGAAAATTAGCGATTGAGATATATGCGTTAGACCGCCTCTAGCCAGACTTTCAGACTGAGTAGAGAGTTTACCCCATTGGTGCAAATGGGTTATGTATCAGTTAGATCACTATCCACATTTTGTTTCTTAACTAGGTTGGAGGAACCACGATGGAGGAAGCCCACACTGCTGAAAGGGTATAGTCCACTTGGCCCTCTCTCCTTGGTATCCATTAAATAAAATAGACTGGCTGGCCTCTCCCAGAGTCAGACACTCACTTAAAAAGCGAACAGGGCTACTTTAATATAAACAAAGTCAACAATAATGTTTTGTAAAACA
Source organism: Neoceratodus forsteri (assembly GCA_016271365.2). Lineage (NCBI taxonomy): Eukaryota > Metazoa > Chordata > Ceratodontiformes > Ceratodontidae > Neoceratodus > Neoceratodus forsteri. Next base: position 409,650,216 of record CM028138.1, read on the forward strand.
ACAGGGCAGGAGTTAAGATACAACAAGAAAGAAAAACACTACCTACTCAGTATCCTGTGTAGAGCATATGACCCTTCCTCCCTATCCACCAGAGGAGGTAGTTAATAGGTTCCTTGAGTTTGATTTATTGTATAAAATGTATGAGTAAATGGAAATTTTGAAGAGAGACAGGAAAATCAAATGGAAAAGTTTCTCACTACTTCTCCATGGAGTGAAGGACAGGTCTCTGAAGTCTAAGCAGTTCAAAGTTCCTGAAGCACTCCACACGTACAGAAAAGCAGCAGCTAAGGCAAACAAGATGCTGGGATGCATATCTAGGGATCAGTAGTAGGAGAGAGGAGGCTATACTGCCCTTGTACAGGTCACTGGTAAGGCTGCATCTAGAGTATGGAGTTCAGTACTGGTGCCTTCACCTCAAAGAGACATTAACCTGCTGGAGAAGGTCCAGAGGAGGGCTAGAAAGATGATAGCAAGCCAGCAGGGTAAGGCATATGAGGAGAGATTGAGGGCAGTGAACATGTACTCCTGGAAGACAGGAGAGAGAGAGAGAGAGAGAGAATATGAATGATTGGGACCTTCAAGTACTTGAAAGGAATAAATAAGATCGATAAGAGAGTCTCTTTAAGCTGCGTGGCAAATCCAGAATCTGAGGGGCACAGTCTTAAGCTGGAGTTTGGGAGGTTTAGGAGGAGGTCAGGAAGCAATTCTTCTCAGAGAGGTGGTGAACACTTGGAATGCATTGCGGAAGAGGTCATCTAATGGAAGACAGTGGGCAGCTTTAAAGAGGCTGGGATAGGCATAGGGAAGGTAAGGATCATGGGTAGAGATGAAGAGGAGTAAGGAGAGGATCAGGGACATTAGCCCAAGCTATGGACCATGGAATATGAGCAGACTTGATAGACCAAATGGCCTTCCTCTGCTGGCTTCTTCATATATTCGTATGTAACTCACTGTGGATACAAGAAGTTTCTGTACTTCGATCATGAAGCAAAGGAACTGGTCAAGAGGACTAGCATTTATAAGAACTTGGCCTCAAACTTATGAAAGTGTAAGATGTAGACCAAATCAAGCTTCTTGAAACCCTATTTAAGTTAATGATGTGTGTACCTGTTTCACCGTTGTTCGTGTATGGGAGAATTTTATGTGCTTGCTTAAATAATCTCATCAAATAGTAAATATGTACAAGGTGATATCTGGAGATACTCTATAATATAATAAAAATAAAATGTAGCAAGCAGAACAGCTCACTGGAGACAAACGAGGTCTGATGCATGACATACAACCGAAAGGGGCTGAGCCAACTGAATATGTGCCTGAAGCTGAAGGTATGGCTATGAAACAAATGGCAAATGCATGTCAACCAATTCTGCTAGGAAGGATAGAGAGGATTACTAGTTGTGAAGGAAGCCAGAGAGTCTGAACAGCTTGTGCTGAAAGCAGGACCACAGCAGAAAGTGAAATACATACAGGCTCATCTGATTGACTGAAGAGGAGCCATGGGCAATAGACTGAGGGCACAGGAGTTAAAGCCTGCAGAACTACTACCTCCCTAATAAGGGAGTAGTGAATGAGACCACCAGATGTTAAGAGTCTCTTGTAGGTCTCTCTGCAGTATGCTCAGTTTGTGTTTCCAATGTCTATCTCACTGGGCACTGAGGAATAGTGCAGCCCTTCAGTGTTGTCAGGACTCCATTGACAAGCTGCCATGAGCAACAATTGAAGTGCTTCTAGTGCTGACAGGAAGGGAGGAGGAGGGAAAAGCAAGCAGGTCCATGGACGCATGCTGCCAGTTTTCCCAGAAACTAACTGAGGAGCTGCATGCTGATGCATTCACAGAGCTGAGGATTGGCCTGAAGCGCCAGCGGCAAGACCCTAAGACAACAAAAGGAGCCAGACGGGTGGCCAGAGGGCCACGCATGGGGCAGGAGTGCAGAGGATGCCAACAACCTGCCAGAAGAAACGCCTAGAGGCAGATGAATGGCTGCAAGATAAGGGATGGCAGGGAGGGAAGCAGAGGAACAAGCAGCCATACAGTTGGCAAAAAAATTCTGACATCCAAAATACACTTGGACAGGCATGGTTTTAACCATGTGAAAGGAGTGCGGTGTATTCACCGCTACCCTCGAACTTTGGGCAAAGCCTTTCAATTATGATTTTATTTTAATCTACACTGCAAGTACTGTACATTATGCAATAGTGAGTGAAATGGACATCAGACTTTGCTATCTCCTTTCTGTAAAAACTCAGCTGCTTTGCTCCTTCAGCCTGCAGGCTTCTGACACCTGGACCAATATGCCAGTAAGGACATATTGGTGCTAGAAAAACTTCAGCTCCTACTGGACACCAGTGATGTTCCTACCAGGGACAACCATCCATAGGGACCAGCATATGTCCAGAACTGAAACTGAATCACCTGCATAGAACTGCAATGCACTTTCTGGGTCACTGGGAGGCCATAAAAAGTAAGTATTTTTAAGTTAGAATTTGTAAGCAAGTGTTGAAGAACCCATGACTATGATTCATTACAAATACATCTAAGAGGAAGGATGTAATGAGTAAGTGATTCTGAGAACCCATTTCTTTCAACACTTCTTAATAGTGTTACATAACCAATTGCTACATCAGAACTTCTATGCTGTATTTGTAATGATAACCTAAACTGTAATAAAGCTGAGTTTAAAAAGAATTGGTAAACAAGGGATGTCAAGTTAATATGGGACAGGAGGCTCAGCAAAGAGTAGGAGAAAAGACCTTGGATAAATGCCTGTCCCCCCAAATAGAGCTGATGCAAATGGCATGTAATGACGGAAGATACAAAGTAGAAGGAGGATGGGTGGGAGGCTTACAGTCGGTTAGATCAGAAATGTAGGCTGGTAAAGGCCATGTATGACTTGCTTAGTCTGACAGAGTAATTTTGAGAGTCTCAGTTTGACAAGAACTAATTCAGAATACTAAACTGCTCCTACAGTACCTCAGTGGGTGATGAAGTTGAAAAGGACACATAGATTACAGCAGACTCTTTCTGTGGCAGTACTAGCTCTGTAATTTCACATATGTAACTGGAAGCTGATGTAAGCAGTAGAATCACCAAACATGATTACACAGCACCCTCTAAGACAGAGACAGTAAGATGTGGTGGTCTAGACACTGAGTCAGGACACACCGCTTACCATAGAGAGCATGTCAGAGCACACAGTACCGGTTTTAGAGAAGGATAGAACAGGACAAGATGAAAAGGCGATGCTGTCCTCCTCCCATAACTAATGGGGATCCTGTGAATGGAATCCCAGTTTGAAACTGTATCCCACAATTAGGCTATAACCAGGATGCAATGCAATTCTGCAACATTTGCAACACTCTGCAGAATGCTGCAGAGGACAAACTGAATAAAGCAATGTAATTTCAATGGTAATTAGTCCCTTTGTCATTCAGGAAAATGTGACACTGCCAGGATGAAGTGAATGCCACAGTTTCCTGCATCACAAAGAGGACTATTGCCGTGAAATTAGAAATAACTATTCAATGGAGTCTACTGCAACATACTGCAAGAATCCGTTAAAGTGTCACACGTTTCATCCTGGGGGCGCCACTGTATGTCTGTGTTGTGGTGGGCAGTGAATCACTCAGCACTAGTCATCTCTGGAAAGGTAAGCCAAACCCACACAAGAATGGACATGTCTCTGCAGGGGTGGAAGACTTGGACCTTATGGCTGTGGTTGCAAGCAGTAGAAGATCTTAGTCTCTGCTGGCACGGGATGACATTGTGGATCCTGTGACTATGGTTGCTGACAGTAGAAGAGTTCTGTCTCTGTGGGGACAGAGAAGACATTAATGGAGCCTGTGGCCATGGCTACAGACATTAGTAGGGCCTCTGCCTCTGTAGGGGACAATGAGGACACCATGGAGCCTGTGGCCATGGTTGCTAGCAATAAAGTGATCTGCCTCTGTAGGAGATGGAAAAGGTATTGTGGAGCCCGTCCATAGTTGTCAACAGTAAGCGGGACTGTCTTTGCATGGAGAGCAGAGGACATTGTGGAACTTATGGCCACTGTAGCTAGCAGTAGGAGGATCTGTCTGTGTAAGGGATGGAAAGAACATTGGAGACAGTGGTTGCGGTTGCTGAGTAGAAGAAGACTGTCTTTGCGGGGATGGAGAGAGTTTGTGGGGCTGACAGTTGTGGTTGACAACAATAGAAGGGCTCTGTCTCTGTGGAATTGGACTGGACACTGTGGAGGCTATGATCTTAGTTCCTAAGGATTAAGGTCTCTGTCTCTGTAGGAATTGAGAGGCTGTTTTGAGCTAAATGGTTATGGTAGTCAACAACAGAACGGCTTTGTCTCTGTATGGGATGAGTGGACATTGTGGAGCCTGCGAACATAAGTGCTAACAATAAAATGCAATGTCTTTGTAGGGTATGGACAGGATCTTGTGGGGCCCATGGTGCTGGTTTCCACAAGCAAAGGGGTTTAGCTCTATAAGGGATGGAGGGACTTTGTGATGGCCACTGTTAGAAAGGAGTCTTGTCTATATAGGGAGAAAGTCAACATTGTGAAGCCTCTGATCATGCTTGCCAGTGGTAGTGGGGCTCTAGCTCTGTAGAGGATGTAACAGATATTTGGGATCCTCTGGCCTTGGTTGTCATCAGTGGGGGTTCTGTAGTGGATGGTTAATAGCAGTAGTAGTAAAAATCTGTTTTATACAAAATAAAAGGTATTAGGGCTGGGATGCCCTATATACAAAGCTGTTCTATAGCACAGGTTTAAGTATGCAAAGACCAAATATGCAAACGAAAAATACATAATAATAATTACAGAAAATTTTAACTTGTGGTGATAAAGCTGGACAAACCATTCCTATTATATAATGCATTCTATTTATCTATCTATTTATTTATTTATGTATGTAAGTGTAACCCCACCTACAAATGGGGGTTTCGAAAGTCTATCTTGGGTGTGCTTAAATACCCCTACTAGGCTAGCATCCTGTGTCTTAACATTTAAAGTGTTTGTATGAGTACCTTGATGCCTCTGTGCTCTGTCTCTTTACAAACTGCCTATAACATAGTGCTTATTTAATCTGGGTGGGGGCTGAGTGTGTCTATGCTGGAGTCCCACCCATGCTAGATAACGCTTCTTGTTCTGCCATCGCTAACTGCGCAGGGGAGCTTTATTGAATCTGTAACTGTTTACTGTTTATCTGCTTTAATAACAATAGTATTTTAGTTTGTCTAACCTGCCTTCTTTGCAGCCATGGACTTTCTGTATTGCACCACCATTTTGGTTTTGACTGCCAGTCAGCACCAATCAGTACCTTTGGGGACTCTAAAATGGAGCCTGTCCCCAGGGGTCTTGTGGGAGCAAATTTCTGTAGGAATTGTAGTTTTGAGACTTTGGCCTAAATGCACCTGGAGGGAGCCATTGCTTTGACAGACAGATGGATCAACCAACCAAAACCTTTGGATCACAGGAAATCCCCAAGCTGCCTGCAGCAGTGAAGCAAGTGAGTTGGAGCTGGAGGAGTGAGCAGCTCATGCTGTGAGCCGCTGCCCCGCGGAGTAGCGTGGGACTTAAGCGGAAGGCTGGTTGACCTGCCTGCCTTCAGCTCTCCCACAAGAGAGATAAAGAAGCTTTATTTCAGACCATATCTCTGAGCCATTACAGCTCCCCAATTAATGGGCACGGCGAGCAGAAGAGTCAGTCTGAGGTGGAGTTTGGAAAGTGAACAGCTCGAGAGATTTGAGTAGCTGCTTCTGCGTAGTTCATGTGGGAGATTGGTGGAAAGGCTGAATTTGGCCTGACTGCCTGCTGTCTCTTGAGAGGAATCCTTTCAAAGGCTTAGCAATCGGACTGTATCCGAATTGGGTGTGTGAAGCCACTGAAGAGTGGCCAGATTTAAACTGAAGAAGACTGAAGATTTGCTGTACGCAATTGGCCTGTCAGGACACCCAGTTGCCACAGAATTCGGTTTTGCTCAGAGACACTGATATTGCTGCCGGACTACTATCCTCATTGTGGTATGGTGATTGCTTTACTAGAAATGTACTGTTTGCTACTAGTAGGTGTGATTTGGTTCCCCACTGTTTAATAGTACCACACTTGCTGTAAGCTGCATCCAGCCTTAGTTGATATCCAAACCGTCTTACCTGGCCTGGGCCTGCCACACTGGCCCAGCCAGCTACTTCAGGTGCGGAGAACACACCATCAGCAGAGCGACCTACCTGAGGATCAGCCCCTGCTCAACATCATGAACAGGAGGCGACACCATGGTGAATCGTGTGGGCTCTGCTTCTCCTGGCAAACCCCAAGTCATCCTGCAGTCTTCATTTCGTCCATCTTGTGTCCTGTACTGGGTAGCGTGAGTAAACACCAGGGTAGCTCCCTGTAACAACAGCTCAATCAAAGTGTGTCATCTGATTTAATTGTTTTGTCAAATCATCACGAACTGAGCCTCCTGGCTCTGGATTACAATTGTGAGTGGTTGCGCATGCCTTTTCTTTTCATCACAGGGCCCCAACCAGCTGTGAAGCTGGCCTACCCAGGCAATGTTCCAGGCTAGCGTACCTACTCCAACTGGGTACCCAGAGCGTTTGACTGTGCAGGGACCAAAAGTGCATGCATAATTGCCTGACTAGATCAGTTTTAGAATCAGTCAACCTGATTACGCGGTCCCTTGTTCAATTCCCTGAATAAATCAGATCTAACTCTTTCTGCATTTAATCTGACTGTGGTTCTAGTTTGTACCAAATGCACTGTACTGTTGTTATTTGCTGTGCCTAACCTTGTTTTACAGGGGTCTCCAGGGTCGAACTGGTGGAACCAGCCCTGATGGTAAGTGCAAACAGTGTGAGGATTTGTATGAATAGGGGCTACTGTGAAAGTGTTTGTTGCATATTGTCTAGGCCACTAGAGGGGAAGAGGGGGTTACAGTGCCCCACAGGGTTGTACAGGTTAACCTTGTTACTAACAACCCTGTCCTCCGGGTGGAGTCACCGTTTGGTACCCAGGCCCTTAACCTGCAACTAGCCAAGCAGGCAGGGGTAGTAGCCTTGGGATAGCGACACCTAGGCGTTACATGTGTAAGTATGTTCTATTTATTTATGTATGTATGTATGTACTTCAAAAGTTTCACCAGTAAAGACATACTGAGCTGAAATAGTTCATTTCCAAACCCTGGCCCCAACTTGCCACACATCCACCCAGCCCATGGAAATGGCCTGTGCATTGCCTCACTAAACATTTGCAGCCTACAAAAAAATGGGATTCCTTTCAGGGCTGGGCACTCCAGAACAACCAGACATCATTGCCCTGACTGAAACCTGGCTCTCCCCTCTGTCCCAGACTCAGCAGTTAACCTCCCTGGATACTGCCTCTATCGCGCCGACCATATGGGATAGCGAGGGGTGGCTGTGCTACCTACTACCTCAAGGACTCCCTCAATGGCCACCTTCTCCCCTGCCCGTACCTAACCTCCAGGGCTCAGGCCCTCACCCTAAAAATTACTCTAGGTAGGTCTACTTCCCTCTCCTCCTTACCACGACCTATGTTCCCCAAAGAGACCAGAAGCTAGCTTTCCAAGCCATGATGTCCTATCTCACCACCCTACCCCAAAACAAGAAAAAATACTAGGGACTTCAACATAAATTGGCTATCTAAAACAGCTCGCTACATCAATGAGACTGCTGCCTCGATCTCACCCAGGTCATCAAAACACCCACCCGGCCTCATGCCCATACAGGGACATCCACCCTTCTAGACCTAGTGTTTACTAACCGCCCCCACAAAATAACAAGCACCAAAGTCCTCCCGACACCCTAAGCAACCACTCATCAGTACTCTGTAACTGGTCTGGTACCCCTCAAAACAGCGTAAAATTAATACCTGGCAATAAATTAGGGCCTGGCAAATTACCCCTTCTCAAGGCCCACCTCAGAGATTGGGACTGGACACCCTTACAAATACACTTGACCCTGACCACGAACTCGAACTGTTTGTCAACATCTTTAATGCAGCCTGTGATAAGTTCGCCCTTTACCAAAACTATGACCAAGGAGAATAATGCCCATGGTTCTCGGACCACCTCCAAGGCCTACTCGTCAGCGAGATGCCCTATGGCATCTGGCCAATGAACAACAGCCTCGGGACAGGCAGCGCTATCGGAGGCCTGAAACAAAGTGCACCTGGGCCATTCGCACCACCAAGGTAAACCATTACAAAGCCACCTTAACCTCCGCCTGAGGAAATGGGCGCAAGTTCTGGGAGAACATAATGGAACTCTGTGACAAAAGCCCAAATCTCCCACCTGACCAAATACTCATAGATGGTAGCTCTCCACCGACCCTGCCAGCATAGCCGCTGCCCTAAATACCAATTTCACGGATCTCTCCCATGTGTTGCCCCAAATTTCTTGACCCCCGCCGGACCGTATCATCCCTACCCCCACTTATGGGCGCCTTTCTACCTACGAGTCCTTACACCAGAGACTGTGAAACCCTACCTTACTAAAGCTTTAAACAAAACCACTACAGCCGACTCCCTAGACCATAGACTTCTCCGCCTCACCCTCCAGGAAGTTCTGACCCCTCTCACCCACATTCTCAATCACTCCCTCTGCCAAGAGAAATTCCCCACCACTGGAAATCAGCCTATATCACACTATCCATAAAAGTGGTGACGAACATCCACAAATAACTACCGCCTCATCTCTATCCTACACCCCGTCAGAGGCACTAGAGCGCATAGTCGCCGACCAACTCACTGAACACCTAAAGAAATATAACCTTCTATCCAGGCAGCAACATGGTTTTCATTAGGGCCACAGCACCACTACCACCCTCCTTGAATTTATCTCACATGTCCACTCAGCCCTGGACCACAGTCACCTCACGGGTGCCATCTTCGTGGACCTATCTAAAGCATTCGACACAGTAAACCATGCCCTCTTACTAAACACCCTGGCCTACATGGGTTTCTCCGGCCGGCACCCTAAAATGGTTCTCCAGTTATCTCTCTGATAGAGCGCAGATAGTCAAGGTAGGCCTGTCCTATCACCTCGCCTCCCAATCCGATCCGGCGTCCCACCTCCATACTTGGCCACCTACTTTTCAGCATATACCTCAACTCCCTACCATCCATGTCCCTGAAATCTGCTCCTTTATGCGGATGATGCAGTCCTGTTTGCCTCGACCCGGCCCCATAAACTCCACCAAACCCTCCAGCACTCCTTCAGTGAAATTGAAGACCGACTCACCACCCAGTGTCTTATTATCAACTATAGTAAGACTAAAGTCATGATATTCGCCCACCCTCAGAACCCACTCAAGAACCTGTGCCCCAAATTTCTCACTACAAATCAGACCCCCTAGAACAAGCATACAACTTTAAATACTTAGGGATCACACTAGACCCTGCCTTAGCTTTAATCAACATATCCTACACCTAACAACCGCCCTTAGCTCCAGACTTGAGTACTCTACAGTACAAACACTGCCTCACCCCTGAAGCACTACGACTTACCATAAACTCCTTGATCCTCTCCCTGCTAGACTACGGCATCCTAATATACAGTGCCGCACCTCCACAACCCTAAGTAGACTCCAGCTTGTGCTCAACAAAGCCTGCCGCCTCATCCTAGGATGTGATCGTTTACTCACTCCTGCTCCTTTACAGCAGCACAAACTGGCTAAACCTGGATAGCAGAATCAGGTACCACACCTGCCTTATGACCAAAAGATATTACTCAGCCTCACCCACCCTCCCTACACCAAATTATCCTCCCAACACCACCAGGCAAAACAACCCATAGCACAAGCAAGCAGCTACTATAGGTACCCCATGGCCAGACCTCCCAATACCAATGCACTTTCAGTTTCAGGGCCCCTTCCTGGACAAACTCCCTCCCTATCCATATAACTGATGAAAGAAGGCTGGGCCCATATAAATCAAAGCTAGGGAGCCCTACAGGCTTCAAATAGATGTGACTGCCCTTGATACCTGATCTGCCACTGCCTCCTTACAAACAATCTATTAGCAGGTCAATGTACAAAAATAAATAAAATGCATTTACGAAACATGACAATCAGCCTCCTACAGAATCTCTTTGTCTTTTCCTTCCTCCTGGCTGTGCTAAAGTAACTAAATCTCTGTTAACCCTCCATGAAACAACCATGTAACCTGTTTTTTTATTATTATTGTTACTTTGTTATGTACTGTATTTCTGTATCTTAAGTCCCTTCCTGTTTCAATTTATGTATGACGTGGAACCTTTGTAAATGAGTCTCTGACTCAAAGGACTTTCTGAATATCATAATAAATAAAAATAAATAAATAAATTTCCAGATGCGTCCTGGAGGCGGGGAAAGGAGTATAAACAAACAGAACAATAACTTCAACAAGGAGAGCAATAAATTACACAGTTCAAGAAATCAAGCATCAATAATAGTCAGTTTATACAAACACAGGGCAGAAGGCCTGCCCAATGAGTGTGGGAGACAATTCAAGGTGTGGAGGCACGAAGGGTAGTTTTATGTTGGGTGGAGAAGGAAGCAAAGGAGGGGTAAAAGTACAGATTTGGGGTAATATAAAGGAGGAAGAGTGGAATAAAGGAGGAGAGAGGAATTAGAGGAGAGAAATGGAAGAGATGGGAGGGACAGGGAGGAAGGTAATTGAGAGGTGGAGCAGGGAAAGTAGGGTAATTGAAGGGTGGGCAGAGAATGGACTCAGGGCAAGTGCAGGTGGGAGTGGTGAAGTCTTGGAGAAGAGAGGAGAGAGAGCATTTGGAAGAGGATGAGCGAATAGGTAGAGGGAGAGAGTTCCAAAGTTTAGGAAAGTGGTAAGAGAAGGCGCCCTGGCCAGTGAGGGATTTCTAGAAGGGAGAGCAAAAGAACAAAAGCTAGGGAGTAGGAAGAGGGTAGTGTGTGGAGAGGAGAAGTAAGGTAAGAGAGGAGAGGCCAGCCAGAATTTTGAAATAAAGGAGGACAGTGAGTGAGGCCACTAGCTTCAAGGGAGGAGTGAGAGGGAGGAGTATAGGAACAGTGATGAGTGCGAGGTGGACAGTCCAAAGCAAAGCAGCAGAAGGAGTGGAAGAGGGGTCCAGTCTAGCAAGGGTGGACTTTGGTGCTGCACTGCAGACAGTGTCACCATACTCAACAATGGGAAGAATCATCTTCAAGATGACATCACGGTGAGCAGTAAGAGGATACAGCTTTTGTTCCTGCATAGTGTGCTAAGTTTAGGATGGAGTTTTATGGATGGAATCCACATGGACTGAGAAGTCATAGCCAAACCCTGAGGTACATAACAGAGAACATCATTGATTGTGACTCCATCTAAGGTGTGGAAAGAGAGGAGGGAGGTGAGCCTGGAGAGCCCTGTTTAGTGTCAAAGGTCACAGAAACCATTGTTTTGGCATTTAAAGATAGCTAATTAGATCGGAACCAGCACTGGATGTCACTGAAATCATATTGAAACCTTGCTATCAGCTAGGAAACGGAGGAACCAGATGAAAACAGAACAGTGTAATCGGGCGCGTATGAGCGCAGATGAGCAAGTAGAATGGAGGTCATTTAAAAATATTGAGAGAGGCAGGGCAAGGACGGAACCTTGGGGACTCTAGTGCCGATGGGGTAGAGACAGAATCTCTGATTCTAAGTGATTGAGAACTATCCACTACTGGAGCAAAACCAGTTAGTAGTGGGATCAGTGTGCCCGCTGCCTTGAGCTTGTCAAGGAGGAGGAGTGAGCAAGTGTCGAAGGCTTTGGCCAGTCGAAAAGATGAGTGAATGAATGAATGTTTTATTTATAAAGCACCTTTCTGAAAACCAAGGCTGTACATAATACAAATAGATAAAATTAACACTCAAATACAAAATAAAATATCAGATCAAAACTACAATATTACAAATATCAAATCACATAAAACAATTAAAACAAACTTAATCACTTAAAACTGGTCTGGATATGCCAAGTTAAATAAATGTGTTTTAAGGCTGTCTTAAAACTCTGGACAGTCAGGCAATCTAAGGTAGAGAAATCCACAGAGTCGGGGCCACGAAAGCAAAAGATCAGGCCCCGATTACTTTAAACAGACCCTGGGAATCTCTAGCAATCCTTGTTGGTGGATCAAGAGGACTTGAGGGGGCGATAATGGCAAAGTAGATCTTCGGTAACGGGGTCCCTGATCATGTAAGGCCAGTAACTTTGTAGGTCAGTAACTTGACCTTGAGGTGATCCACCACTGTATCGGCAGCCAGTGCAGTTCATGGAGCACAGGTGTCATATGACTGGCCCTCGAAGTACCAGTCAATAACCTTGCTGCCACATTCTGCACTAACTGCAAGCGGGATATCAATCCCCAGCAGCCCTAGGTAGAGGGTATTGCAGTAGTCAAGATGGGAGGTGATGAAGGCATGGACCAGTGTTCCTAGATCATCAGGAGGAACCAGATGCTTCACCCAGGCAATATTCTAAGATGGTAAAGGAAGACTTGACCACGGCTGACACCTGGGATTTTAGGGTCAGACCGCATCAAAAAATAATGCCCAGGTTCCGCAGACTGATCTGAGGTAACCAGCTGAACACACCCAGCCAAAGCCCAGAAGTTGTCCAGCCGATAAACCCACTGCCCGCTTGATCTGAGTCCATCACCAACACCTCAGTCTTATCCAGGTTAAACCACAGCCAGCTAGCACTCATCCAGTCCTGGATCTCGAGAGACAGTTGTTAAATGCCAAGAGGATTACATCCTGTTCAGGCACAAAAGACATATACAGCTGAGTATCATCAACATAGCAAGAAACTCCGTCCGTACCATCTAATGATCTCTCTAGCGAGCCATATACACTGCGAACAACATGGTGACATGGAGCTCTGGTACTACTGCAGGGGAAAGCGGGCTGAAGAATTATTTCCAGACATCACTCTTTGAGTCCTACCTCGAGGAAAGATCAAAACCATCTGAGGACCATCCCTAATATCCACAGATGAACCACAAGTGCTCCAGCAACACACCATGGCCACAGTGTCAAATGCTGCGGAGAGGTCAAGGAGGACTAATATGGAAAGAGTCCTCCGATCTGTGGCTATTAGGAGGTCATTTAGTACCCGGACAAGGGTCATCTCGGTACTATGCCTCTTTTCTAAATCTCGACTGGAGAGAATTATAGATGTCATGGCGGACAAATGGTCATCCAGCTGCAGTGCAGCCACCTTCTCTGCCTCTTCTACTGACTACTGTAATAAAACTGTCTCTTTGGTTGTTCACCTGATGTGGTACTGGTGTACCTAAGATATATTTACTGTGTACTAACTATTGCTACTCTAGTACCACCAGTGAATGTCTGTAACACTGGTTTACTTTTACAAGCAGTTGTTTGAACTGTATCACAGTATTGTTGTTGTGTTGCTCCCATGATGAGTGATTTGTAAATGAGTCTTTGACTCAAAGGTCTGTAAAACTGATACTCTAAATAAATAAATAAATAAACAAATAAACAATAACCTTCCCAAAAAGGGGAGGTTAGAGACAGAGGTGAGGAGGCCCTGATCCATGCCTGTGAGAATGGAGTCAGTGTCAAGGAGGGAGGAAGAGGTGGAGTAGTGTTTACGGAAGTTAGACTGGAAGAGGATGAAAAAGAGGAGGAATCAAAGAAGGTGGAGAGTTGAGACAGCACTATGTGTTCTTGGAGTTTAGCTAAGGTTGGGAGCAGGGAGACAGGGTGGAAGTTGCCAGGCTGGAGTCACCTCCTTTAGGAAGGAGTATACATGATATTCCATGACAGACATATAACGTACAAAACTATAGTAAGAGATAAAATAACATACACGCACCTTATAATTATTTTCTTTTTTGCAGTAAAGATTTTATTAATTTAAATAACTTAGGTAACAATACAGACCATGACTTAAACATTAGTTAAAACAATGTTGCAGTATCAACAAACACAGAGAATCAGAATATTATTGTATAAATACAGGCTTATATCAGAAATCTAACAGACAACAAAAAGTAATGAAAATGAAAAAACAGGTAGTCACTGAAATGAAGTCATAGTACCTACCACACAACTTTGTCAAAACAGAAATCTCAGATTAACAGTGGAGGGTATTTTTGTCTATCTCAATAGAACCAATTTAGGCTTACTAAGTCAGGGTAGTTAAAAGGGCCCTAGATTGTAGTAAATAATCATCCAAGACTGTCTTGTTAAGTGTAACAGATTCTCTCATTGGGCCCTATTCACAAGGCACAGAGTGCCTATCGTAAATATTTGCAGCATATACCCACAACCGGCTAGCTGTACGGAATTCACCAATGGGTTATGTGTCCTGTATGCACCGGTCCCTGACTGGCCATGGATATCCATGCCAGGCTGGTCCTGGGGGGCAGTGAGGGCTGGCCGACTCTGTGCCATTCACAAAGGTGCAGAGTGCTGGGCACAGGGCTGCAAGCTACGCTGGGTGATCCCAGCCGTAAGAGATATGTGCCTCCCTGGGATGCCGCCGCCAGCGGTGGTAGAGACGCCAGGGTGCAGTGGACTGCCCCAACACACTACCCCAGCCCTCAGGGACCACAAGGAGGGCTGGGGCGGCTGACCAGGCACCCACATGCCACAGTGTTACAGGCACACTGCACGCTGCCTGCCATATGCGTCAACCGCAGGTGCAAGGGATCCAGTGGCGACTGGGTCCGTAGAAATCCCAGCTGCCTGCCAGTGTTCACTGAACAGCCCCATGCACCTGCAGAGGGCAGGGCTGTGGACGGGAGCTGCACAGTGGTCACTGTGTATCTTTCCACAGGTGCGTAGCTACATGGGTGGGATACGTGGTTTGGCGCATTCTTCCTGCCGGTCATTTGTACCATTCAGACAGCGTGGAGATAAAGCTGATTTCCAGTAGGATAAAATCAGACACTTGCCACCCAATGCGGTTGATAAGCTCCAACTGAATTGATGTCTCACTGAGATTCAGGTAGTCTGGGATTATTCCTAGGGAAGCATAGCCAGGCAGAAAGGGATTTATTGTTTAGTGACAAATGAGCAGATTTCAATATTGAACTCCAGAGGTGACTAATAAAAGGGCAAAACCAAAGCATATAATAATAATAATAATAATAAACTTTATTTCTTTTCGCCTTTCTAAAATCAAGGCACATTACAAAATAACAATCATAAAACATCATAAACGATTAAAACCCAAGCTAAAATATACAACATTTGTTAAAATCTAAGTCATCACCAAATGCCTTTTTCCATAAAAAGGATTTTAGGCCTTTTTAAACCCTCCACCGTCGTGCACTCTCTAATCCAAGGTAGAGAATTCCAGAGGCTCGGCACAAAATCTAAAAGCGCTGGCGCGGAAGATTTTAAACTACCGAATCTCTAGCAACCTCGCTGGCTGGAATGGAGATCGTATTGAAGGTAAGGCACCAGAAGATCTTTCCGTAATCTGGGCCCAAACCATGTAGGGCTTTATATGTCAGTAATCCGACTTAAAGGTGATCTGCCACTAAACCGGCAGCCAGTGCAGATCCTGCAGCACCCGAGTAATATGGGAAGAACGTAAGGTCCCCATTAACAACCGGACAGCTGAGTTCTGCACTAGCTGCAAGCTGCAGATATCAACCCAGGGCCCAAAGTAGAGGAGTTGCAGTAGTCCAAATGGGAGGTCACAAAGGCGTGGATCAATGTAGGCAGGTCGCCAGATGGAACAAGGTGCTTGATCTCAGCGATGTTCCTAAGATGGTAAAGGATACCTTAACATATGACATCTCTGTACAGAGAGTTGGTGAGACCCCATCTGGAGTACTGTGTCCAGTTCTGGAGACCCCATCTCCGCAAGGACATAGACAGGATAGAGGCAGTCCAGAGGATGGCAACTAAAATGGTTCAGGGTCTGCAAAAGAAGCCGTATGAGGAGAGACTAAAGGAGCTTAATATGTATACCCTTGAGGAAAGAAGGGAGAGGGGGACATGATAGAAACTTTAAGCACCTCAGTGGAATCAACAAAGTCCAAGAGGGTAGCATCTTTCAGAAAAAGAGACTTGCAAGAACAAGGGGACACAATTTAAAGATAGAAGGAGGGCGGTTCAGGGCAATGTGAGGAAGTATTATTTCACAGAGAGGGTAGTGGATGCATAGAACAGCCTTCCTGAGGAGGTTGTGGGGTCTAAACTGTGGAGAATTCAAGAATGCATGGGACAGACATAAGGCAATTCTTGTGGGGGTAGGAAGAAATAGGCTGTTGGTTAACTAGGATCTACGGCCTATCCTGTAGGTAGGAAATGGGCAGACTAGATGGGCCTAGCGGTCCTTATCTGCCATCAAAGTCTATGTTTCTATGTTTCTATGTTAACAACCGCCGACACTTGCGCACGCAATGTCATCTGATCATCAAGGATCACCCCAGGTCTCGCACCCATTCAGAGGCAGGGAGCTCCACATCCGCAGGAATAAACCTGAGGTTTGATTTGCCCCGCCCCTCAATCCGTGGCCAGGATGCAAGATCATCACCTCTGTCTTCCCAGAGTTCAACTCAACCAGCTGGACCTCATCCAACCCTGGATCTCACTGAGACAGTTGTTAAACACTGAGAGTGCTCTATTCTGGTCAGGTGCAAAAGACAGATAGAGCTTGGTATCATTGGCATAACAATGAAACTCCAGCCCATATCATCTTACAATGTCTCCAAGGGAAGCATGTACACCACAAACAACATGGAGGACAGTACAGAGCCCTGAGGCACCCTATAGGACAGAGCGGTAGGATCAGAGGAAATATCCTCGATACAACCCTGAGTTCTACCTGTGAGGAAGGAGGTAAACCATCTGTGTACCAAACCGCCAACCCACAGATGCATCTCAGGTGCTCAGAAACACCCCATGGTCTCACGGTGTCAAATGCTGATGACAAATCCAGAAGAACCAAAATGGACCATTTTTCTGGTCTCTTGCCATCAGAAGATCATTGAGCACCGAACCAGTGCAGTCTCAGTGCTATGTCTCTTTCAAAACCTGATTGAAGAGGGTCGTAGATGTTATGGATGGATAAATGGTTGTCCAACTGGGCTGCCACCACTTTCTCGATAACCTTCCCAACAAAGGGAGGTTCGAGATGAGTCTGCAGTTGGCTATTGAGTCTGGGTCCAGAGAAGCCTTTTTCAACACTGGTGTCACCACCGCTTCCTTCAGGGAGCGGGATATTCAATGGAGTCTAAGGAGTACCAGACTATCCTAGCTAGAACCGAATGATAACCTCACCACAGCCCATAATCAGGCCAGTGGGACCCGGGTCTAAACTACAGCTTGAGGTATGCATACCCTGGACAATCCTCATGACATCATCGATTACGGCCTTTTGAAGGAACTCCAGGCAAACGGGGTACTTGTAAATCAGAGAGTTGGGCCACAGTAACTCCCATGGCGAGTGCTGCATGCAGTCTCGCCCTGATGTCAGCCACCTTATCTGCAAAGAATCAAGCAAGCTCCTCACATTGTATTTGTGAAAAGGCTCGACTAACCTGCAGACAGGCTGGGTTGCACAGCCTGTCCACGGTTTGAAAGAGCTGGGCTGGTCGATTCTGTGCAGCAATTCTCCAGACAGGAATACTGCCTTCTTATGAGAAATTGCTGACTGATAGAGTTTGTAGTGCTCTGGGAGTCTAAGATGGTCGGATCTAAGCTGGATTTTCGCCTGCACCTCTCCAACCCGATGCCCTAGTCACTGCATCTCCTCAGATCCCGATCAAACCAAGGGGATCGAGGGCGAAGGGAGAGAGGGGCACACGGGTGGAGCAATTAAATCCAAAGCAGTGGTAACAGCCTTATTATAGACTAGCACCAGCTCTTCAGGATTAGAGCTCATCCCAGGTAGTTCTGATAGGTCAAGAACCGCAGTTAGGCCTTCAGGAGTAACATCCCATAAAGGCGGTACTTGACCATCTCCATATGGGTAGGCCTACGGAGGGTGCAGAAATTGAATCTCACGATGTGATGGTCAGACCAACCAACAGGTTCCACCTCCACATCGGAGGCTTCCATCCCCAGCAGGAAGACCAGATCCAGCGAATGGCCATGTTTATGAGTGGCAGAGGTAACCACCTGTGTGAGACCCAATGAACACATCAATTGGAGGAAGTGCTGACCAAATTAGAGAGTTCATCGTCGATCCAGGCATTAAAGTCAACCAGCACCATCAACCTGGACGACTCAAATACCAGGTCGATGATGAAGTCCGCCACTTCCTTAAGGAATACTTCTCGTCACCGGTGGATGATAAACGAGTCCTATCCTATAGCCCCCACCTGCCACTACAACACATTCAAAGGATCTGGTCTCCTCCACTGGAACACTAGTGAGATCCAATTGGTCTTGAAACAGACTGCAACCCCCCCAACCCCTGCGATCCAATCTGGAGGTGTATCACCAAATACCCGTCTGGAACTGCGCGGCCTCAACTACTGGGCCGGCATTACTGTTCAGCCAGGTTTCGTGATGCAAGTCAGGTCCAGAGTGCCCACCAAGTCTGCAATATGGTAGACTTGTTCACAATGGACCTGGCATTGCAGAGCACCGCCTGGTTGGATAGAACTCCTGGGATGCCCCAACCACCTGTCCACCATTTACAGAGGTGGCACCCTTGGATATGGAGACCAACAAGGAGATCCCGTTCAGCACTCCATTTCGCCCCAGGCTCTCTGGACTTAACCACTCAGATGAAGGACCCCCTCATCCATCTGCTGTCCAGCTGAGGCCCCCGGCCCGACACCTCCCATGAGCACTCCCAAGGCCCTACAACATTGGTATATAGGAAAAGCAATGGAAGGGGAAAGAAAGGGCGGAGGTCATGAAGAGCGGCGGATGTATAGTGCAAGACGGAGGTAGAATGACAATAAATATCATCATCCACAAACATGGCACCAGTGATAGTAATATCTAAACTCCTATAAAGAATAAAATCAAGAAACAATACAAAATTAAAATCAAACTAAAAGGAAAACTAAATCATAAATAAAACAAAACTTAGCAAACAAAATCCATTTAATATAAATTAGACAACACAATCCAACAACAGAAATTATTAATAGCACACACAGTCCGGGTAAATTTTAGAAAGTCTTTTCCGAACAGTGGCGCTCCCACCTTCCACCGCCAGAATGTCCAGCTATGAAGCCACAGACTCTCAGTCCATGGAATCGATAACAAGGAGGACACAGATTAAAATTAAGGCCAAGATCCCAGAGGTGCTCCCCAGTTCAGCCCCCAAGGAGCTCTCACCACCCAAGAGGGGACAGTAAGGTAGGAGGCCCTCCAAGACACAATAAAGAACTAAGGCAGGCGGATCCAGAAGCAGTTAATCAAAGTACAGTACCAGTAGCAAGCCTTCAAGGGCTCTCACCAAAACGAGTAACATACCCCAACAGTATCCTTCAAAGAACCCACCAGGCTCGGTTTCACCACTAAGAAATTAGGCAGCAGCAGCAAATAAAATTTAAAAACAGAGGTCTTACTTTATTGTCAGCGTAACAGTGTAGAAAAATAAGGGGGAAAGGACTAGTTAAACCACTGCTTGCACCAGGGACTCACTTCACGGACCAGCCTGCCTCGCCACGGACCTTACCACCACCTGGTCTGATCTCCAGCTGTTCCAGTGTGGATCAGAAGTGCTGGGAGGATTGCCGCCAAATAGCAGCAGTCTCCCAGCCCACCACCTTAGGGAGGACAGGTG
The DNA here is from genome assembly GCA_016271365.2 of Neoceratodus forsteri. Lineage (NCBI taxonomy): Eukaryota > Metazoa > Chordata > Ceratodontiformes > Ceratodontidae > Neoceratodus > Neoceratodus forsteri. The sequence continues at coordinate 409,669,931 of CM028138.1, forward strand.
TCTAAGCACAGACCGCTGGCCATAAACAGGGATCCTAATAAGTCCAAGAACTTACTTCCTCAAACTCTCTTCTTTCCAAGAATAGGTAAGTTGAGTGCAAATCCACCGTCAGAAAACAAATCCGCCTGGGACAGGTAAATCCAGGAGGCGACGAAACCTCCTAACACACAACCCTGGGCCCTCCATTCTGACCCTATTCCTCCAGTTCCTCCACTCCAACCTCTGCTCCACTCCAATGTACAGTGTCCCAGAAAAAACACTTATCCCCTTAATCCAGGAATCAGTCCTCTTTGGGCACACCCAAAGCTGCACTAGCCAAATGGATGACTGCACTTGGTGGGGCTTAAAAATGGAACGCCAACAACGGCAAACAGCAACAGTAAGCAAAATCTCCAGGGGCTGTGAAACCTCCATTTGACAAATTCTCACTCCCCAACTTCCGTAAAGGATTCTCCGATTAAGTCCTCCGCTCCACTCTGTTGCACAGTGCCCCAAGGTGTTACCCTCAATCCTCGGTCGTCAGGTAATATTCAACGTTCCAGTCCTCCGCTCCACACCGCTACACAACCTCCAAAAACTCCTTATGCCAATCGGACTTTCTACTGCCCGCAAAAATAAATAAACTCGGAACAAAATGGGAAACATAAAATATGAAACAAAACGATTGAATGAACAACCAAAATGCTAAATAGGAAGGTAGAATGCTAAAAGAACCGGAGCAACGAACCACACAGATCGCGCACAGCACCACTGCCATCTTTTTCTGAACATGCAATGAGACACATCTCCAGCAATTTCTCCCACTGAGAAGCCCAGATCTTACTTTGAGGTATCTCTTGCAGCAGGCCATCACTAGTAGGACTATAGCCACCAAGCAGCAGGACCACACAGAAACTTTCTAGCTAACAGTCTACCACAGGGGCCACCCACCTCCAACGTCAGCTGCTAACATCAGTCAATTCTATAAAAGGCGGGCAGACCCCATACCCTCCTCAATTCTTTCCGTCATCGACTAATGCACATTGGACCACTGGAACTGCTGGCTACAGTAGACCACCATTTTCCTGTGTTCGCTATGCTTTATTATTTTAGCTTTTCTTTTAGGTTAAAACATCAAATTTTGGTGTTCTCACTGGATAGTTTATGTCTTCTCAACCATCTTCATCTTCTGACTGCTCCACAGAGTGTACCTGTGGCAAGCACAGACAAGGACTCCATTCTGCCTGTATCTTTACGTAGGCCCAGACTATGACATCTAAGCCTGTGAGGCTTGCTAGAAGTTCAACCTGACCACCCACAAATGTCGCCAGAAGATCCTGAGAACCATCTCCTCAAGCAGAAGATTACCTCAATGGAACAGGAGCTGCAGGCCAGGAGCTTCTCCACTTCCCCAGCCCTGTCCTCGGAGTCTTCCTCATTGAAGTCCTGGAATAAAGCATCCAGGAAGCACAAGCACCGGTCAAGGACCAAGACAACCCTGGTCTGCCCCCGCTAGCAGTCGTCTCACAAGAAGATGTCGACCATGTCGGGGTCGCCTTCCTTCAGGGTCTCCTCTCAGCCCGACATGCCCTTCTTTCACAGGACTACTGGTGGCCCCACCACCACCCGGATCTCCCTTGTGGGTGCTGACCTCTGGGTCAAGGTACTCCTTATCCTGCCCCCCAGTACCTGATGTTTCAGCCCCTGTTCTCTGTGGACACTCAGTCAGGCAGCTCAGCCAGAGTCTCTCTGGCTGGCATGGTGTGACGGTTGCCAGTCTCCCAGCGACCACCCCTCCAACATCCACACCCCAGTGATGGTCTCGACTTCTGAGACTGCCACCAGCTCTGTTTCTCCTTGCAGGGCAGGCATTGCAGGGCACCAGCGTCTTGCAAAGCCCAGTCTCCTTTAGCCTTCACCCAGGGATTTCCTGTCATTCCAGCACCCGCCTCCCCATAGCCGATGCATGTAAACCCCACTCTGGCACCCTTCCAGCCAATGCCCATGAGGCCTGCACCAGTCCTTACCATGCCACAGCCCATGAGTCTCATGCTGGCCTGGCCAACACCTGCCAAGTCTGTGCTGGCCCCACAGCCCGATGCCAGTCAGACTCCACCCATGCAGCCGCTCCTGCTCCTGTGGGACTGGTGCCTGGCCTACCACAACCGGTGCCTGTCGACCCACAATCTGAGTACTCTACACTGGCGCCTGTGGGTCTGGCACCTTCCTACCCTATCCTGCACCGGGGAACCTGTGCCGTGTTACACATACCCGATGCCTACAGGACCTGTGCCGGTCTACCCCTACCCAATGCTGGGGACCAGAGCCAGCCCCTGTTGATTACCATGGCCTGATCTCTTCTTTGTGGTTCTTCATGCAGACACAGGTTCCTACCCCAAGGGTACCTTCTCTGGTCCCCTCAAGAGCCTCCTCTGGACCACTCCTGGCCCCGGTTCACACAGGCCCCAGTGTTCCTCAAACCCCAAAAGGGAGGCCTGTCGTTGGGTCTTCTGGATGTTCAGATGGACATTGGTATTAGGGCACTGAGGATGGGGATGACAGTGAGGAGAGTGTCAGTAGCAGTTTCTATTCTCCTCCCCAAATCCTTTGAAGGGAGGAGGTCCCAGCAAATGTTGCCAAGTCCTTCCTGATGACTTCTACCTTTATGGCCATCATGCACCACATTCAGGCCACTATGGGATGGGAGACTGAGGAGAAGAACCTAGAGGTACCGATTAACTGTCTATCTGTGCCAGCCAATACCCCTCCCCTAACAGTCCTCCTATTAATGACCCCTATGAGGATGTCACCCGAGCTGCCTGGAATCACCCACACAGTCCCAGCAATCTCCAAGAAGGCTGACAGGCTCTACCACTACCTGCCTGGTAAGCCATATTTTGAGGAACAGCTCAAGACCAAGTCAGTCATCATCAATGCAACACATGACCGTACCAAGTGGCTCAAACATTTAAATCCCTCCCTGGACAGGAAGTCTCACCAACTAGACCAGATGGGCAAATGGGTTTCACATCTGCCACTCTGGCCATTTGGGCCATCAAGTACTTGACCCATATGGTGCAGTTTCAGAACTTGTTGTGGGATCAGGCTGAGAGGCTATCCAGGCCATGCGGATGTCCCAAACAGCAGACCCTTCGGCCCTTAAATGGGCTCAGATGTAGATACCCACATCCTCTGGGCTGCCTGTGGGTGTCTGCATCAGGCGTCACTCCTGGCTATGGGTCTCTGGTTTTGCACCGCTGTCCAGTCCAGCATAATGGACGCCTCTTCAGGGGCCTCAAGCTTTCGGAGGTGACATCCAGGATCTGATCTCCAAACTGCAGACCTCAGGATGGGCCCTTAAATCTGTTCACTCTATGTATCATACCCAGACTAAGTCATGACAGAGGGCTTCCTTTCACCAATCTTCCTGCAGGCAGGCCCATGCCCTCCAAAGACTCGGGAGAAAGAGCAAATTGGGGGGTTCCTACTCCCTCCCACACTGCCTCCTGTAGTGCCCAGGGCAGCAGCTGCCCAACGGCTGCCGCTGCCCCTCCTGACTCCTTGCCAGACCCTCCTCCTCCAGTGGGCCTTCAGGAGGAGGTCATAGGCGTTGCTTTTCCTCACCTGGACAAGTGGAGGGACATCACCCCAGAAAACTGATACTGTAGCTCATTGAGCAAGGTCACACTTAGACTTCATAAAGCGCCTCCAGAAACCCTCCGGCCAGTCCTCTTATCCTCACATTCATGTTTCTCTCATCAGAGGGAAATTCAGGCCTTACTTCAAAAAACTCCATAGAACTAGTCCCACTTTGTCAGCAGGGCAGGGGTTCTACTTCCACTTCTTCCTGGTACCCAAGTGGGAGGAGATCTTCAACCATCCTGGACTTGAACTTGTTCATAGAATACAAAAGGTTCAGGATGGTTACCCTTCAGAGTTTGCTACTACTGCTGCATCAGGGGGACTGGAACTGCTCTCTGCATATGCAGGATGCATTGCTGCATATCAGGTTTTGCCCCCACTGTCACTTTTTCATTTCCATTTTCAGGAGCACACTACCAGTTCAGGATCTGTCCTTTGGTTTTCCCAGTACCTAGGGTTTCACTAAATGCCTGGCAGTGGTGGCAGCTGCCTTGAGATGGCAGGGTTTCTACATTTTCCTGTATCTGGACGATTGGCTCTTAGTGGCCCCGTCTAGGGAATGTCTCCTTCCAACCTTGGCAGGGACCTGCAGTCTGTTCCAGGCCTTGGACATTGCCATCAACATGCCAAAGTCTTTCCTTACTCCCTGACAATGGCTCCAGTACATAGGGGCAGTCCTGGATACAGTCTAGGGTGTGGCCTTCCTGCCCTCAGACAGAGCAGAGTGCCTTATGGACCAGACCCGACTTCTTTACTACAGCCATTATGTTTCAGCTAGGATCTTCCTTGGCTTCTGAACCTCATGGCTGCAGTCACTTCCATGGTTCCCTTGGCCCATCTGCACATGTGAGTCCTTCAGTGGACACTGAGGATCCAGTGGGACCAATGCCTGGACACCCTGGATCAGCTAGTTATAGTTTCGATCCAGTCTAGAGGGTACTGTTGTGGTGGCTTGAGCCCAACAATCTGCTTTGGGGATTCCCTTTGCATTCCTCCCCTCAGCAAGTACTGATGATAGATGCCTTAAATCTTGGCTGGGGCTCACCTGTGGGTTCACCAAACTCGATAACTGGACTGAGGTGGAGGACACTCACATCAACATTCTGGAGATGCAAGCAGTCTTGTATGCCCTTCAGGCATTTCAGACTCATCTATCCCTGTGTCTGCTGTTGGTTCAGATGGACAACATGTGCATAGTTTACTACATAAACAAGCAGGAGGTTACTCATTCCTACCCCATCTACAGGGAAGTGGCGAGAGTCTGGTACTGGGCCATAGAACACAGGTTGATGCTCTCAGCTGTTCGTGTTTCCAGTGTCCAAAACGTCCTGGCAGACAGTCTAAGATGGTCTTGGTCCAGAGCCTATGAGTGGAGCTTCTGACTCCAGTAGTTGAAGATCTCTTCTATAGAGGGTCATCCCAAGTTGAACCTTTTGTGTCCCTGCATAATGCAAACTGCAGCTTTTTGCTTTCTAGATCCAGGGCTTGGAGTTTTTGGTGAGATGCATTGTTCCTCTCTTGAAAGGTTGGTACTTCTGCGCCATTGACATGCGTGAGTGGACCCTTTGAATGTAGTCAGGTATTACTTGGTATTACTTGGTATTTTGGGGCATAAGAAGGCAGATTGCTTATCGAGAATGCCCGCCACAAATTCTGTGGAATATTAAGACTTAGCGTTTAGACAGAGGTCTAAGTTTGTTGTAAATGTTTCAAAGTTTTTACTGTTCTCAAGATAGTCTGGTAACTATTCCAAATTCTTGGCGCCTTACTGTGAAAAAATGCATTCTCTTATTAGTATTTGCTTTCTGAATTTCTATTTGCCTAGAATGCAGTCTCGGTACAAGCTTTCTATCTGCAGGACTTAATCACGTTGCTGCATTAAGGCAGGTTTTGTAGGGTTTTATAAAGGAACAAGAGATTTGCCCATAACGCCTTGTTTCTAGAGAACGTAGTTTCAGTTTTGAAGCCTATCTCTAAAGTATAGCTGTGCAGTGGGGACCATCCTAGTTGCCCCTCTGGATACCCTCCACCCTCTCTATATCTTTTTGAGGTAGGAGCTCCAGAAGGGTGACCCATAATCTGTATATGGCCTGATGTATGTTCTATAAAGGGAAGTATGCAATGTTCTATTTAGTTACAAAGTGTGGTCAATTCTTCTAAGGAGTCCGTTGGAGTGTTTGGCTAGTTTATTACAGTAGTCAGCTAAGGAAAGTTTATTATTAACTATAATCCCAAGGTCTTTTTCACTAATTGTGACTTTTAGTGTTATATTGTTTAGTTTGTAGGACTGAAGTGGATTATTTTACCTAAGTGAAGTACAGTACATTTTTCAATGTTAAAATCCATTTTGTTTGTTTTGCCCAGGCCTCGATTTCAGATAGGTCCTTGAGTAGTTGATTGCTGCTATCTAGTGAGTCTGCTTTCCCTCCCAGTTTGCTGTCATCAGCAAATTTAGACAGAATGGTGTTTGAGCTGACCTGCTTGTCAGAAATGAATAAATTGAATAACGCTGGTCCAAGGACAGAGCCCTGTGGGACCCACTTGTCACTTCACCAATATCCGATAGAGTTCCATTAATTCTTACCCACTGTGTTCTGTTTGTCAACTAGTGATCTACCCATTTGACTAGATGTATGAAATCCCTAGATGTAAGAGTTTGTTAATTAGCTTCTCATGTGTTACCGGTCAAAAGCCTTGGTATAATCTAAGAGAATAATGTCCATAGGCATACTAGCGTCAATCTCCTGGTTAATATGGTTATAAAGGCTATGAGATTAGAAGTGGTTGAATGGTTCTGTTTGAATCCATGCTGAGTAGGGTCACTAAAGTTTAAGGTTTGAAGTTCTGTTTCTAGTATGGTTTTAATGATTCTTTCTAATAATTTGCAAGGTACCGAGGTTAAGCTGATGGGTCGATAGTTTTCTGGAGCAGATCGGCTCCCTTTTTATGTTTGCTTGCGTGTATGCGCAAGAAACATGTTGTGGCAGCTTGCTGCAGAAGCAGGTTGTGGAGGTGCGGCACTGTTGTGACCAATGCCCCCAGTGCCTTTTGAGGCTTGGCCCGCTTTCCTAATCGCGGTGGCACGCGCTGCTGACACTAGTTCAGCCAGCATGCCACCTCCTTGAAAGGTTTTGTTGCTGCATTCAGGGGCTGCCTCGTCATTGCAGCATCAGCCATTCCACTGCAATGAGGGAGCGACCCATCATTGCAGGGCATACCGTGACCTCCTGAGCAGTAATTTGCTGACAGGGAGCCCACTCCCTGTCAGCACACTGTAACCCTTCCCCATTTGTAGTTTGCTGAGGGGTGCCCAATCCCTCAGCTTCATGCGCCCACCAACAGTCTTTCTTTGCCGATGGGGGCCCAATCCTGTCAGCATCAATCTCCTCCCCATTAAATTTGAAAATGGGGAGCCCACTCCTCGTCAGCATAATTCCCCTCCTGATTTGTTGTGTGCCTGGCGTGCCCAACCCCTCGGCTCTTCCTCTCATATAGGCCATCGGGGTGCCCAATCCCCATTGGTTACAGCCTCCTGTAAACATTTGGGTGGCATGCTGGGAGCCCACCCAGCAAGCCAAATGTACCTGTAAAGGAAAACCGTCCCACGATGTCCGTTGTGTTTATAAAAACCCTGTAAACTAGAAGACAGTCCCTCGCTGTCTGCCCCCCCCCCTACCCACCCCACCCACTGCCTACCCCTCCCCACACCTCCCTCATCCCATTCTTACCTCCGAGGCTGCACGACAATCTTCGTGGACCGGGAACACGCCTGCACTCTTCAAAGCCGACCGCGAACTGAAGAAATGCCAGTAAGCTGTATAACAGCATAAATAGGGTTTTCTCAGCTTTGTTGCATATCTTGGACATTTTGGGGAATTTTGGCACCAAATTTTCAACATGGGGTCAATGGGACCCGTCACCCATGATTCAGCCACTGTGTCATGGCATTATTCAGTCCAGAAAGGTGATTTCACGGTCACTGCGTGGAATCACCTTTAGGAACTTTCGAATAACAAATGACAGTGCCAGTGTTCATGGTGGGCTCTCAAAAGCCTATGTTGCAAATTTGGTGGAAAATCCCAAAATAACTGTTTTAAGTGTACGTTGTGCAGTTGCTATGCACGCTCTTAACTTCACGAATTTGCAATATTTTCCTCCAAATTTTCAACATTGGCATTTTTCACACCTCCTTATGAGCGGTACAGCTGTCATTTTCCACATCCTGGCTGAAAATGTGTTTGCACTTCCAGTGCAGCATATAGCGGTCACTGTGGGATAACAGTGTTTGGGACACATTAAGAAAATCACAATGACACTGTTCATATGCAGAGGTCCTAAAATTCCTATGTTCAAAATTTTCTGATGAAAGTCCATAAAATGACTGTATTCTAGCTGCGTTGCTCAGTTTCCATGCACACTTGTAACCTTCAAATTAGTAATATTTTCACTCCAGATTTTCAACACTGGCATTTTTCACACCTCCTATGAACAGTACAGCTGTCATTTTCACATCCTGGCTGAAATGTGTTTTCGTGTTTCCAGCGCAGAATAGCGAATTTGCTTTGGAAATCAGTGTTTGGGACTGATTAAGAGTGAGAGAGAGGAGAGAGGCGTGACCAAGCTCAAGTCAGCTCTGTCAGGACTGCTGCAGATTTCTTTGTAGGCAGAAAAAGGTGCCAATGCAGGCAGGGCCCAGTACAAGGAGCAGCCTGCAGCGCCAGGAGAAAGAGAACAAGTGAGTGAGGAAGGGGGGTGAGAGGCTCAATGGAGTTCTGTCAGGACTGCTCTGGATTTGTTTGTGGGCAGAAAAAGGCATCAGTGCAGGCAAGGGCCCAGTACAAAAGGGCAGCCTGCAGCACGGAAGAAACAGAGAACGAGTGAGAGAGGGGCATGAGCAACCTCAGCCGAGACTCTATCAAGACTGCTGCAGATTTCTTTGTGGGCAAAAAGGCACCAATGCAGGCTGGGCCCAGTACAAAGGGTGGCCTTTAGCGCTGGGAGAAACAGAATGAGTGAGTGAAAGAGGGGGTGAGCAAGTTCAGCGGAGCTCTGTCAGGACTGCTGCAGATTTCTTTGTGGGCAGAAAAGGTGCCAATGCAGGCTGGAGCCCAGTATAAAGGGCAGCCTGCAGCGCCAGGAGAAACAGAATGAGTGAGTGAGGGAGGGGAGTGAGCGATCTCAACAGAACTCTGTCAGGACTGCTGCGGATTTCTTTGTGGGCAGAAAAGGTGCCAACAGAGACAGGAGCCCAGTACAAAAGGCAGCCTGCAGCGTCAGGAGAAACAGAACAAGTGAGTGAGGGAGGGAGGTGAGCAAGCTCAACAGAACTCTGTCAGAACTGCTGCAGATTTCTTTGTGGGCAGAAAAAGGCGCTAATACAGGCTGGAGCCCAGTACAAAGGGCAGCCTGTAGCACCATGAGAAACAGAGCGGTGAGTGAGTGGGGGAGGAGTGAGCTCAATGGAGCTCTGTCGGGACTGCTGCAGATTTCTTTGTGGGCAGAAAAAGGCGCCAATGCAGGCAGGAGACCAGTATAAAAGGGCAGCCTGCAGTGCCGGGAGAAACAGAATGAGCGATGAGAGGGGGGTGAGCAACCTCAATGGAGCTCTGTTGGGACAGCTGTGAACTTCTTTGTGGGCAGAAAAAGGTGCCAATGCAGGCAGGATCTCAGTACAAAGGGCAGCCTGCAGCGCTGGGAGAAATGGAATGAGCGAGTGAGAGAGGGGGGAGCGAGCTCAATGGAGCTCTGTCGGACTGCTGCGATTCCCTTTGTGGGCAGAAAAAGTGCCAACACAGGTTGGAGCCCAGTACAAATGGGCAGCCTGCAGTGCTGGGAGAAACAGAATGAGCGAGTGAGAAAGGGTGGTGAGCGAGCTCAGCGGAGCTCTGCTGGGACTGCGCGCGGTTTCTTTGTGGGCAGAAAAGCCGCCAACGAGGCAGGAGCCCAGTACAAAGGGCAGCCTGCAGCGCCAGGAGAAATAGAATGAGCAAGTGAGAGAGGGAGTGAGCAAGTTCAATGGAGCTCTGCCAGGACTTTAGAGTTGCCAACCCTCCCGCCCATGGTCCTCTGTGGTCCTATATTACAGCAGGGTCTCTGGAGTGGAGACAAAGCAATGATTAGATACTTTTAGGATTGCTGTAATAATACAGATTTAGTTGTTCTGTTGATTTCTCTACTGAGCTAAATATCGAGCTATCTTGTTATGATTGCTGTAATAATACAGATTTATTTGTTTTGTTTATTTCTCTGACTGAGCTGAGAAATAATTGGAGTGCAATAGGATTTCTAACTGGGCTAAGTGAAACTATAACAGAGCTGAGAACAAAAAGAATGGTAGCTGAGGGTGAAAACAGACAAGGAGGCTTTAGGATTGCTACAGTAATACAGTATCTAATGGATGAGATTTGAGACTGAATTAACCCAGTCAGCAAGGGAGCAGTTGGGGGACTAGTGCGGGGCGGACAGGAATTTGAGTAAATAGGGCCTAACAGTTGTAGTAGGGTACAGAACCTGGGAGTAAGATCCCACAACATAAGATGGGGGGCAAAATGGGGCAGGTGCACATGTCAATAGGGCGGGCATCTTTGGAAGGGTGGTGGGATGTACAGGGTGTGGGTCCACCATGATCCTGGACTGGGCTTGGAGTATGGGGGTGTATGGTCTGTAAATGACTGGATAGTTTGAGGAGGAACTGTGGAGGTTAGGGAGGAGTCTACGTGGCAGGGCAGATGAGTATGGTGGGCATCTTGGCTGGGGGAGGGAATAGGGGATGGCAAAGAGGACAGAGGAAGAAAAACTAGGGAGTGAACCCGACCCCAGTATCAGTGGCACTAACAGAAAAGAGAGGAGAAGGAGGGGGTTCCCGGAAGTGCTCCTGATGGAGGAGGAAGAGACCACGAGGAGTACCAGGGGAGAGAGCAGATGGCTGCTAGGGAGGAACCAGGGGTGGCATGGAGGGAACAAGTAGGAGGGGGAACCGATTGGGTGAAGAGATGTAGGAGGGTAACAACTAGGAATAGAATCGAATCTCTGCTATGGGAGAGAGACGGAGCAGGAACATACTGAAGGGGAGGACAAGCGGGGCTTAAGAGGGATGGCAACAGATAGGGGAAGAGATAGCGAGGACAAAAAGGGTAGAAGGGGGCTAGTAAGGGAGGAGGGGTGGTGACTGGAGGAGAGAAGGCTACAGGAAGGGGAAGGATGGGAGGCATCACTATCAGGTAGAAGAGAATGGGTGCTCTAAATCGACAACAGCATGGATAGGAGAGGGGTTGAAAATCAGCAGGGAGGAGGGAGGTCGACATGGGAAGCCCAGTAGGAAGTAGTCAGGCTGGGAAGGGGTTCAAGAGGATGGGAGGAATAAGGCAGAGAAAGGGGTGAGGCAGAAGTAGGGTACAGATACAGAAGTTACAGAGGGAGCAGCTGGTGGGGGTAAGGGAAGGGAAGAACAAATACTAGGTGGTGGAAGGGGCATTAAAGGAAAGGAGGTAGGGATGGAGGTACTCATCCTGGTGGATTTTATACTAAAAGGGGTGAAATGAGGCGGCAGGTGGGATAGGCACAGCCATATTTTGGTTGAAGCTATTCCCAGGTTGACTGCAGGAGGGGCAGGGCAGGCACTGCTCAAGTGTGCAGCAAGGGGAGGAAGAAACCTCATTTAGTGTTGCATGTGAGTGTCACAAACCCACTCAGCAGGTCAGCCCTCTACTCCCAAAATGCCAACCTCCAAGCACAGTCTTGTGAACAGTTAACAGAAACAGGGTAACCCACCTATCTGTTTTGTGGGTTCAGATCAACCTTTGGTCTCAGTTCTGGAGGATTCAAACTGTGAACATCTTGCTAGCATACCCAGTGCACAGGCTCTGATAAATCTGTCTTCAGGGGCCAGATATCTTTGCCTATGGGCACCTAACCAAGTGTACAGAAATGAACCCTTAAAAACTTTAATAAAGACCTCAGATTAAACGCTTACCTTTTCCAGTTTGGTATCACCATTCAAGCTTATGTACAGTGTCTGCTTTAACCATATATACTTCACTTGAAAAGGAAAGAAATTCAAAGACAGACCAAGTAGGCTCTAAAAATAGAGTTTTATTAAAATAGATAAAAATATGTAAAACATAAGATACAGAACTATTATATCACAAGAATAATACAACCTTTAAAAAGAACAAGGTTTTAACAGTGCAATGCCTACTACAGTACTTAGATTTTGTCTGTCTCTCTAAATACCTGCTTAAAGTGCTCAAAGATGTTCTTTGTCATAGTGTAGATAAACGTCTCTGAAGGAAAACAGAATATTGTTTAAAAAACTGTCTTGGCCAACCCCTTTGCTTGAGGTCACCTAGCTCCTTCTCTGTCCGAATATATATAAAACAAAATCTATACAAAACGGAATGTCTTTTCAAAGTATAAAATTCTGTAATCTTCAGCACAACTCATTTTCTTCAAAATGAGTTTCTTTGATCTTATGATCTGCTTCCCTTTCCAGGACATCAAAGCATCTTTTATGACTTCGTACTACAAACATCACAACCTGCTCTTTCCTCCTACAAGCGTTATAAAAGTTTATGATCTATCTTGGCAGTTAAGTATCTTCTAGCCTGTAATTAGCTTCTGGCCTTCCAGGTAACACCTTGTATCTAAAATCTGTGTGTGTGTGTGTGTGTGTGTGTGTGTGTGTGATCTCACATGCTGTTTCGCATTTCTCATGAGAGGCAGTCCATAACCCATTTTATATTACAAAAATGATACAGTGATCAGAACCAGCTGTCCAAGTGTCACAGTGAGTGCAAACGACTTGGCAGGGGTACTGTGTAAGTAGTGAAGGGAGGTTTGAGCACTTGGGCCGCAGTGTGAGGGAGTGGGGGAGTCGGTGGCATTCTCGGAGGTACTGCGGTACCATGTGCAAGCATGGGGAGGAAGGGTAGGCTTGAAGAGTTCAACAAGTGGCTGAGGGATTGGTGTCACACCAAAATTATGTGTTAGTGACTAACTGCGGTAGGGTCTTGGGGAATAGTGACTTGTATCACGGGGGACAGGGTGCACTTGAGCAGGAAGAGGATGGGGAGTATTAAAGGCAGGACTAGATGGGTATGTCTCTATTAAGGTAGATTTAAACTAGTGGGGGTGGCCAAAAGACTGATGTTGGTAGAAAGGTCCAGACAGGGGAGCCTAATGAGCTCACCCCAGATACAGGTAAAGGCGGAGGTGTAGTAACCTTGGGAGGGGTGGGCAGAGTCATCTGAGTATAATACAGAAGACACCACCACTTGATAAGAATAAGGAGGAGAAAGGGCAGACTACCGAGGAGGGACACAGGCCAAGGAGGAGAAGAGTGAGGAAGGAGGGGTGTGGGTGGAAGGTGGTCTGACTAAATAGATAGAGAACTGGTTACAGGGGAGAGTGCAGAGGGTGGTGGTGGTGGTGGAGTAGCTCGGCACCAAGAGCAGTGACAAGCGGGTGCCGTGAGGGGTCATTGCTGGGTCCGGTGCTATTTGGGCTCTTTACCTCTGATATAGCACATGGACTGGGGAGCAGGGTTAGTCTGTTCTCACATTATACCAAATTGGGGCGTGGCGGACGAAGAGGATGGATGGGAAAACCTGCAGGGAACCTAACCAAAGTACAGACATGATCGGTGGAGTGGCAGCTAGGATCAGTGCAAAGAAGTGTAAGGTAATGCACTTCAGGGCTAAGAACCAGAAGAGGGACTATTGGTTGGGGATCACAGAGGAGGAGAAGGACCTAGGGTGTTAGTAACTGGGAGCATGAACAACTCGGCCCAGTCCAGGAAAGCAGCAGTGAAGGCAAACAGAATGCTGGGATGCAGTGCAAGGGGTTCTCATCCAGACACAAGGATGTGATCCTACCTCTCTACAGATCATTGGTCACTCCACACCTAGAGTACTGTGTGCAATACTGGAGGTTATACCTGAGGAGAGATATAAAGTTACTGGAGGGTGCAAAGGAGGGCAACAAAATGTTAAAGGGATGGAAGGAAAGGAATATGAAGTTAGGCTCATGGAGCTGAACATGTACAAACTGGAGGAGAGGAGGGATGGGGATATGATTGAAGTGTTTAACTACCTGAAGGGGTAAATAACCTAGCACCGAGGGGTGTTTAAACTGAGAGTGGAAGAGAGACGATGGGGCACAGACTAAGGTTGGAAGGGGATGCTTCAAGAGGAAATGAGGAGGCTCTACTTCTCTGAGAGGGTGGTGTCTAGTTGGAATGCGCTGTCAGAAGGGGTGGTAACATGTGGGACAGTCAATAGCTTTAAGGAGAGTGGGATAAAGCAAGAGAAAAGTCGGGGGAGGGGCTGGGAAAGCCGGGAGGAACTGAGGGGAGGAGGCTGGGGCAGCTGCAATCTAGGGTGCTAGCTGCACACTTAGGCAGACTTACATAGCCTGATTGGTGTGTTCTGCTTGGAGATTTGTATGTTCATATGTTCGTATGTATGTTCGTATGTAAAATCACAGTAACGCTGTTCATGAGCAGAGGTCCTAAAATGCCTGTGTTGAAAATTTGCAACAAATGTCCATAAATGACTGTGTTTAAGTGTGCATTGTGCAGTTTCCATGCACCTCATAACTTTGCAAATTTGTAGTATTTTCACTCCAGATTTTCAACATTGCCATTTTTCCACACCTCCTATGAACAGTACATCTGTAATTTTCACATCCTGCCCAAAATATGCATTTACACATTGGACGCAGAATATCGCAGTTGCTGTGGGAAATCAATGTTTGGGACGATTAAGAACATCATAATGACAGTTTTCATGAGCAGAGGTCACAAAATGCCTATGTTGAAAATTTGGTGAAATAATTCCACTAAATGACTGTGAAGCTACAGATGCGCGCAGTTTCCATGTACACTTGAAGTTTGAGCTTTTTAATATTTTCACTACAGATTTTCACCATTGCCATCTCTTCACACCTCCCTATGAATGGTACAGCTGTCATTCTTCACATCCTGCCCAATCTGTGTTTTCGTGCTTCTGGCTCACAATGGCACGGTCGCTGTGGAAACTCATTTCGGGACACATTGACAAAATCACAGTGCCACTGCTCATGAGAAGAGGTCCAAAATGCTTTCCATGGGAGGGACCAAAAAATGGCCATGTTGAACATTTGTACTGCAAATACCAACAAATGCCTGGGCGTTATGGTTTCTAACAATAACGTCCCACCTTTACAGACTGACAGACATCAGGGTGTGCCTTTGGATTGTTGACTGTAATGCTCATGCCATTCCAGCCCCACCCCCAGCCACTGACAGGCATTGAGCTGTACCTTCGACTCTTCAGCCCACGGTTCACCCCATTCTATATTGCACCCATTTCAGCATATGTCCTAATGGAGTGGGGTGACTGTAAAGCCAGAACACCCCAAGGCACACCTCAACACTTGTCGGTGTCTGCAGGACAGGGTGAGGTGAAATGGCATGAATGTATTGGGCTACAACTCAAACACATATCCCAATGCCTGTCCGTCTCTCTGCAGGATGGAGCTGGGGTTGGCGTGAAGTTCAGTGCTTCACTGCCATTTCTACTTGCATCTGTCTAACTCCTGCATTTCCAGTGCTAATACCAGCAAGTAAACATTTCTGCGATTGACAAATGCTTGTTTAACAAGCATTTGTCAATGCCGAATGTTTGCTTGCTGGCATTGGCAGTGGTAGTGAAGTTACAGAGCTGCGTAATAGTAATGACAGTGAAGTATTGAACTGAAGTCAACCCACAACCACCCTGCAGAGAGTGACAGGCATTGGGGTGTGCCTTTGGCGCCAGGCATAACAGCCACGCACTTCAGTACACCCACCATGCAGACACTGGCAAGTGTCACGGTGTTCCTTGGGGTCTTTGGTCCTTATGCGCACCCCATTCCATTAGGAATACAGAGAGATGGGTGCAATATAGAGAAATGGGTGAACTTTGGGGCGAAGAGTCCAAGGCATACCTCGATGCTTCTCACTGGCTGCAGGGTGTGGAATGGTATGAGCATTACAGACAAGAATCCCAAGTCACACCCCTGATGCCTGTCATTCTCACAGGGTTGGGCGTTATGGTTGGAAACCCTAATACCTCAGGCATTCGTTGGTATTTTCACTCCAAATGTTCAACATGGTTTTTTGTGACCCCACCTCATGAACAGGGGAATATAAGTTTCTTAGCGAAAGCTGCTTATGCACAGCGACTACGTGTATTTAGCACCACAGGTGCAAAAACATTCGAACAGGATGTAAAAATGACAGCTGTACTGTTCATGGGAGGTGTAAAAATGGCAATGTTGCAAATCTGCAGTAAAATATTTTAAAAATGGTGAAGTCAACGAGCGACATAGAAACTGTGCAACGACACTCGTAATATAATTAGGTTGGGGATTTTTTACAGCAGATTGTCAACTCAGGCATTTTGGTGCCTCGATCATGAACTGTGTCACTGTGATTTTCTTTATCTGTCCCGACAATGATTTCCTCTGCGCTGAAAGTGTGAAAACATACTTGCCATGTTGTGAAAAATGACAGCTGTACTGTAAAGAAGGCAGTGTGGAAAATGCCACTGGTGAAAATCTGGACTTAAAATATTACAAAGTCATGAACTTACGAGGTGCGTGGAAACTGCGCAATGCTCACTCGTAACAGTCATTTTATGGACTTTTTCACCAAATTTTCAACATAGCCATTTAAGACCTCTGCTCATGAACAGTGTAACTGATTTTCTTAATCTGTCCCAAACATTGCTTCGCACACCAACAGCACCATTGTGCGCCACATGTGAAAACACATTTTGGGTGGCATATGAAAATGGCAGCTGTATTGTTCATAAGGAAGTGTAATAAAATGGCAATGTTGAAAATCTGGAGTGAAAATATTAAATTTGCAAACTTATGAGCATGCATAGGAACTGGCGCAACGACGTCAAAACAGTCATTTTTAGAATAGCCACCAAATTTTCAACATAGCCATTTTAAGACCTCTCTGCTCATGAACAGTGTCACTCTGATTTTCTTAATGTGTCCCATACTATTGATTTCGACATCGACCGCGCTTATTGTGCGCTACATGGGCGGAAACACATTTTGGGCAAGATGTGAAAATGACAGCTGTACTGCTCATAAGGAGGTGTGGTAAAATGGCAATGTTGAAAATCTGGAGTGTAAATATTGAAAATTCCGAACTTACGAGCGCAAGGAACTGCACAACGACGCTCAGAAACTTCATTTTTGAAATTGTTTCAACAAATTTTCAAATAGCCATTTAAGACCTCTGCTCATGAACAGTGTCACTGTGATTTTCTTAATTTGTCCCGTACATTGATTTAGCACACCGACCGCGCCATTGTACGCTACATGGGCAGAAACACGCTTTGGGTGAGATGTGAAAAATGACAGCTGTACTACTCATAAGAAGGTGTGGTAAAATGGCAATGTTGAAAATCTGGAATGAAAATATTAAAATTTAGAACTTCACGAGCGCATGCGAGGAACTGCGCAACGCATGCAGAAACAGTCATTGTTAGAATTTTTTCACCAACTTTTCAACATAGCCATTTTAAGACCTCTGCTCATGAACAGTGTCACTATGGTTTTCTTAATTTGTCCCGCACATTGGTTTCTCAGAACCGACTCGCGCCATTAGCGCCATATGGGCGAAACACATTTGGGTGAGATGTGAAAAATGACAGCTGCACTGCTCATAAGAAGGTGTGGTAAAATGGCAATGTTGAAAATCTGGAGTGAAAATATTGAAAATTACGCGAACTTACGAGCATGCGTAGGAACTGCGCATATACGCTAAATAAAACCAGTCGTTTTGGAATTTTTCACCAAATTTTCAAAATAGGCTTCTGAGAGCCCATCTTATGAACATTGGTAGTGTCATTTCGTTAATCGGTCCCGAAGGTGATTTTGTGCAGTGACTGCGAATAACCCTTCGGCCTGAATAACGCCATGACAGTGACATCATTCATGAGAAGGGGTCCCAAAACCCCATGTTGAAAATTTGGTGCAAAATTCCAAAAATGCCTGAGATATGCAACAAAGTTGAAAACGCCTCTATCTAGCCCATTATACAGCTTACGGCATTTCCTCAGTTCGCGTCGGCTTTGAAGAGTGCAGACGTGTTCCCGTCCACTGAAGATCGTCGTG
The DNA here is from genome assembly GCA_016271365.2 of Neoceratodus forsteri. Taxonomy (NCBI): domain Eukaryota; kingdom Metazoa; phylum Chordata; order Ceratodontiformes; family Ceratodontidae; genus Neoceratodus; species Neoceratodus forsteri. Next base: position 409,687,706 of record CM028138.1, read on the forward strand.
CGAGGTCCGGAGGTGGTATGGGGTGAGGGGGTGGGGAGGGAGGGTGCTAGTGGGTGGGTGCGGGTTGTGGGAGGGGGCCAGGAGACTACGGGGACCGCTTTTTACAGGGTTGTTTTGGGTTTTTGACTACGTGGGACATTTGCCACACTGGGGTGGGCTCCCAGTGTGGCACAAGAGCTACGAGGCGTTCAGCGGCGGGGATTAGGCACCCCGTTGGCCAAACACATCGATTGCCACGCTGGGGTGGGCTCCCAGCGTGGCACTTGTCTGGGGGGGGGTGGGGACAGTGGAGCTGGCGGGGATTGGGCACCCCTGCCGGCTATATATTGGTTGCCACGCTGGGGTGGGCACCCAGCGTGGCATTTGGAAGGCTTTTGGGGAGCGGGGAGCGCAGCATAGCTGACGGGAGGGCACCCCTGTGGGCTATACACTGTGTGCCTGCGCGGGGGGGTGCATACCATGCGTGGTGTGTGTGGGGGAGTTGCACATGAGCAGGCGACATCTATCGCTGCTCACTCAAGCCGCAGTTCCCCTTTGAACTGTATGCCACTGCATTTTGGAGCTTGTCATAGACAGCTCCAGCATGCATTGGCTTACAGGGCCGCACCTGCCAACACACTGACTGAATTGGAAGAGGGGTGACACACCTCCAAATCCCGGATGATGGCACTATGTTTCTTGCACATGCATGCAAGCAAACATAAAAATAGGTGTTACATAGGCTAACAACCAATCAGTAGGAACTGTGGAATCCTCAAGAGACTTATTAAAATAATGATTAGGGGAATACAGAGTGTGTCAGCTGTTTTGACAAAACCTGGGACTAATTCCATCTGGTCCTGGACTTCTTTTTATTAAGTGTTTTAAGACATCCTTTGTTTGATTAATTGTTATACATTAGTTAGATTTGTTAGCTATTTTTACTGTTTGGAAGGGATACATACTTTTTCTGAAAAGACAGAGCAAAAATAGTTGTTTAGTTTATCAGCTGTGTCTTTATCTGATGTTAATGTTTTTTCATCTACTATTAGAGGTCCTACTTGCCCAATATTCCTTTTTTTTGTTTAAATAAGAAAATAGAGATTTGTGTCCATCTTCATGTTCACTATTCTAAATTCAAGATTCCGCTTTGATTTGAATATTGCTTTTTTACTTTTTTACAGAAGCTCTATAAAGTAGTAACATATTATTATTTGGGCTCTTTGTGAGTTTGGAGAAAGCTTTTTTTTTTTTTTGCTTAATTAATTTCTTATGTTATTGTTTAACCATGTAGAATCTGCCTTTGTTATTATATTTCTTTTTGTCGGAACAATTTTAGCTTCTAAGTCTAAAATAATACTTTTAAAGCTGTTCCAAGCTTGTTCCAAAGTAAGGGTAGTAGTATATTTTCTCATTGCATATTCCTTAGATGTCTATTTATTAGTTTAAAATCAGTTTTGTCATAATTTCTTAATAATATATTATTTCTGGGGTATTGTTGGTGATATGATAGGCTAAATTGTATAGATTTATGATCACTGTTGCCCAGGGGTCTGATATATAGAGGTTAGAGATGTTATTGTCAGTAGTGGTTAACAGAAGGTCCAGTATGTTGTTTCTGCTGGTAGGTTCAGTGATTAATTATTCTAATCCCAGATCTATTATGTCTGAAATAAAGTTCTTTTCAGCTTCTGAACTTCCAGTTAGATTTTTCCAGTTAGTAGTTGGAAAACTAAAGTTCCCTAGTATTATTATATTTCCTTGTTTGCAAGTTATTTGATTCTTCAAGTAATAGATTAGTGTATTCAGGTTTTGCATTAGGTGGTCTATAACATGTCCCCAGAAGAATTTGAGGTTGTCCTTTAAATTGGATTGTGACCCATAAGCTCTCAGTAGTGATTTGCATATTATTTTCAAAGGAGGGTATCGCCTCACATATATGCCAACTCCCCTCCTTTTCTATCTACCCAGTGTGCTACCAGCTGGCACAGCTTAGGAGGAGGTTGGGATTAGAAGACAGCTGGGAAGGGAGGAGGTATGGTTGGGGAAGGGGCAGGGGATCTCCACAGGTTGCACCAAGCACTGGGGGCAGCGGCATAGGGAAAGGAGTGCAGGAGAATTCTCAGGGGTCACATAGGGACCCTGGCAGAGGGGTCCAAAAGGACACTACCAAGGAAGCAGGCAGGTAACTGGGACCTCACAAAGGAGGACAGAGGACAACATTCTCAGGGAAGTAGGCAGATGGCCAGGGCTGGACAGAAGGAAGCAAGTGGGGGTGGATCAGACCTTACACTCCAGTAACCGCTAATTTCTTCTGCTCAAGGATGAGGGGGTGATGTAACCATGACAGGGGTGGTTAGAGATGGAAAGGAGGGGTGCAGGAGGCAGGGGCCAGATAGCAGGAAGAACAGGGGAAACTGGAATGCAGGAAAATGGGGAGCAGGAATCAGAGCAGGAGGGCAGGGGAAGAGGGAGGAAAGCACAAGGAGAAGGACCAGTTGGGAGGAAAGGTAAGGAGAAGGACCAGAAGTACAAGGAGGATTTAGTAAAGGGAGCTGAGGGTTTAGGCCAGGAGCACAACAAGCAAGGAGGGACTAAATGGAGACAGCAAGGAAGGGAGGACTAGCCAGTTAGTTTAGCAGATGGGAAGAAGGACCAGTTGGTGAGCAGTGAGGGGGAGTTAGCAAGGTACAGAAGGATACTCAGGAGGAGGAGAGGATAGGATTGGAGGGAGGGGTGGCCAGGGTAAATAAGGAGGGAGGTGCATGTGGCACCCAGATAGGGAGGAACAAGGAGCCCACTGGGTAGAGGGGCCGTAGAAAGGATGAGGGACATGGAAGGGGGAAATGGAGGAAAAGGAGCGGTCAGAGTGCGCCTGTTTGGGGATTCTATGATCAGGGGTATCAAATGGGATAGGAGGAGAAGCCTGGCCAGTTAGAACAAAATGCTTCCCTGGACTAATGGTGCACAGGACTCAGTACGAGATAGATCAGCTGGCAAAGGATTGGGGTCTCCTGGACATACTGGTCCACCTGGGTACAAATGACATTGAGGGAAATAGCGAGCTAGAGATACAGGCAAGATTCAGGAGCTTGCCAAGGTCTGTCATGACATAGGATGCACAGTTTCCTTCTCAGAAATCCTGCCAGTGCCAAGGGCTAGTGGCGAGCACAAAAGGAAGATTAGGAGATAAACCAGTGGCTCAGGGAGTGGTGTGAGGCCAGAGGGTACGGGTTGATGGAGGACTGGGGGAGACCTGGGAGGATAAGGAGCTGTATGCTAGAGATGGACTCATCTCAATTTGGAGGGAGGGAATCCTTAAGTTGTGAAAATGAGGGGTTCATTGGTGAAGTGGGGTTTAAACTTGTGAAGGGGGGATGGGAGAAAAAGGCTGTCAGCGGAGTGCCGATAAAGGAGGGACTCTGTATCCACTTCTGGGGAGCTGGAGGATTGCGAAAAGGCCAACTGGTAAAAGTGCAGACCAGGAGAAAACAGAATCCCCATGGGAACATGAGCAGGGAAATGGAAGTATAGGTAAAGGGTGGAAGGTGGTCCTGCTAAATGCCAGGAGCTTGGGAAATAAAATGCCTGAGCTCCAGACAATGCTAACTGAGGGAGCAGTGGATGTGGCAGTGGTCACTGAGACCTGGGCCACTGCAGGACACGACTGGGACCTGAACCTGGAGGGTTACACATGTTCAGGAAGGACAGGGGAGGGACGGGAGGAGTAGCATGATAGTCAAAACTGCATTGGCATGGGGAGTAGAGGAGGCGGAGGGAACCGTGGGCGATTTGGGTCACCTTGATAACAAGGGGGCAAGAGAGTAAAAATAGGAGTGGTGTATAGACCCCCAGCCCTGGCGGAGGAGCTGGAGGAGAGTCTAGTGGCAGATGTTGGGAGACACTGCAGACTGGACAGAGGAACGGTGGTGGTGTTGGGGACTTAAACATGCCAGGAACAGACTGGGAGACCATGACATCTTCTGTGACCAGGAACAGAGGTTGTTGGATGTCTTTCAAGACGCTGCTCCTAACTCAGCAGGTGGGGGAACCGACCAGGGAGGCATGGGTACTGGATGTGGTCCTGGCAGACAGTGACCAGATTAGGGGCTGAGGTAAGGGACCACTTGGCGAGGTGACCATGCCATGGTCTGGTTCTGCCTGGACCTAGGAGGGCTAGAAGGCTGCACAAAATGGAGGTAACTGACTTCAGGGGAACGGATTTTAAGGAAATGGGAAAGATCCTTAAGGAGCATTTGAATGTGATTGGGTCAGACATGGACGCTGATAGTAGGTGGGAAATCATCAGGAGAGGGGTGCAAGATGCTACCAGCACCTGTGCAAGAGTAAGACAAAATGAGGGCCGAAAACCTGCTGGTGGACCAGGAGGTCCAGGAGGTGGTGTTGGAAAGAAGGCAGCCTATAGGCAATTCAAGTGCTCAAGGAGTGAAAGGGATCGAGGGAGTATGAGCTGATGGCTAGAAGGGCCACTAGGGTGGTGAGGGCGGCTAAGGCAAGGAAGGAGCAGAACCTGGCCAGGGAAATTAGAAGAGGGAACAAGGGTTCTTTAGATACATTGGGGAAAACGAAGGGTGAAGGGCAGAGTATCAGGATTAAATCAGGGAGAGATGGGCACAAGACCGGGGAGCAGGCTGAGGTACTAAATGAGTACTTCACCTCAGTTTTCACCAAGGAAAATGGAGGTGCTGCATCATACATGGGAGGAAACAGAGATACTGAGGAGGGGACCCCATACCGATCGGTGGGTCTGGGGAGGGGAGGCATCACTGGCAGGAGGGGGGGGCTAAGCAGGGAGAAGAGGTACTGGAAGTGGAAATCACAGCAGAGAGTGAGGAAGCCTCAGCTCCCTTAAGACGGAGAAAGCACCGGGCCGGATAAATTACATCCCAGAGTGCTGAAGGAACTTGCAGATGTCTCATGAAACCCCTGGTGGAGCTTTTCACCATCTCTCTGAGGACAGGGTGGGTGCCCCAGGACTGGAAGATGGCGCATATAGTGCCTATCCACAAGGGGGATCAAGGAGGTGGCAGGGAACTACAGGCCTGTCAGCCTGACATCGGTGGTGGGCAAGGTGATGGAGGGCATTGTCAAGGAGGAAGCGGGGGAACCTGGAAATGTCAGGGTGCCCAGGCGATGAGCAACATGGATTCGTCCTGGGGTATCGTGGTCAGACAAACCTTTGGAGTTCTATGATTGGGTGACGAGTGCCTTGGACCTGGGTAGACCAGTGGACGCCTTCTTCTAGACTTCAGCAAGGCATTTGACTCTGTTCCTCATGTGGGCCTGTTGGATAAGCTGGGAGAAATGGGGGTGGGGAACCAGATGATCAGATGGATAGGCAATTGGCTCCAGGACCGGACCCAGAGGGTCATAGTTGGCGGGATAGTCTCATCCCAAAGAGGGTCATTAGTGGGTCTCACAGGGATCAGTCTCTGGGCCCTCCTGTTCAACGCCTATGTCTCTGACATAAGGACAGGAATCAGGAGTGAGATGAGTCTCTTTATGATGACCCAAAACTGGGGGCGGTGGGTGGATGGGGAGGAGGGAGGGTGGCCGTACAGGGGGACCTGGAGGCTCTGGAAAGATGGTCTAGAAAGTGGAAGCTGAGGTTCAATGTGGGGAAATGCAAGGTACTCCACCTGGGGCCAGAAACCGGCTAATGTGCACCCTGGGGAATGCTACAAGTCTCGATGGCTGAGAGGGACCTGGGGTGGTGGTGGATGTCAAGATGAACAACTCGGAGACTTGTAGGAGGTCAGCAGCCAAGACCAACAGGATGCTGGGATGCATTGCTAGGGGGATCACCTCCAGAAGGAGGGAAGTGATGCTCCCTTTGTATAACTGCTTGTTGAGGCCACACCTGAGTACTGCGTGCAGTTTTGGAGGCCACACTTAAAGAGGGATGTTAAACTCCTGGAGAGGGTCCAGAGGAGGGCAACCAAAATGATTTGTGGCTTGGGGACAGGACCTATAAGGAGAGGCTCAAGAGCTAAATATGTACACATTGGAAGAGAGAAGGACCGGGGACATGAGATAGAGGTCTTCTAGGCACATGAAGAGGGTAAATAGGGAGGAACAGTCAGGGTGCTTCAAGGAAGAAGGAGGAGGAGGGGCCACTAGAGGCATGGGTGGAAGCTGGAGGGGGAAGATTCAGGGAGAAAGGAGGAGGTGCTACTTCACTGGAGAGGGTGGTGGAGCCATGGAATGCACTGCCTAGGGAGCTGGTGGAGGCAGAGACGGTGGAGGGGTTCAAGAGGGGCTGGGACAGGTACAGGGAAGGGTTCTGGAAGCAAAATCATGCAGCAAGAATATCCAGAACTGGGAAGGAGAAGCCAGAGAAGGCGAGGGGGCAACAGGTCAGCACCCAGGGTGGGGGCTGACCAATCGAGCAGACTCGAAAGACCGTTAAGCCCTGCTGGCATTTTAGTATGTTAGTATGTAGTATTCTGTCCTTATGGTAAAGTTTAAAACCTGGTATGTTTTGTGACCACTCAGAATCGGTGTCCCACCAAGTTTCAGTTACTGAAATGACACCTATATTTGGAGTATTAATTTTGCTTCTAGTTCCGCTTATTCTGAGATTGTTTAGTGACCTTGCATTTAAAGACAGTACATTACATAATTTTTGTTGATTTGGCCTGTTATTTAGAGACATGGAAATGGATCCATTCTCCCTCTTTGTTACTAGTTTAAATTGTTGAGGATAAATGAGGCAATACTTTTCCCCAGGAGGGTACTTCCTCTCCAGCTTAAATGTAAACCATCCCAGCAGAAGAGGAAGGCCTGTCACAGAAGCCCTCCCAGTGAGTTAAACATGGACGTTTTGTTTAAGGCACCACTTCCAGAGCCACTTCGTTTAATGCCTTGATCTTCTTTGTAATAGCTAAGGTTGCTCTTGATACTGGGAGAATTTCTGAAAACATACATCACATCCCTCTCTGCTAACACATTATTCAGGGCTACAAAATCTTTTTTGAGTTCAGTTAATGATGTCCTATTGGTATCATTAGTACCTGCATGGATTATCACTAATGGTTTGTTTGTTTTATCTTTAAATGTAGCTGGCCATTTTAGTAATGTCGGATACTCTAACCCCCAAAGCTGAAGCATGTATGATTACTTTTGTCTGGATTACATGTTAATCTGTCTGTATGTTTGATAATGGAGTCATCCAGAACAAACGTTGATTTTGAACCTTGGATAATATTGTGAGATTTTAAGCTGCCCTGCCTGTTAGTCCGTAGGGATTGTGATGGGGTATGTTCAGAAGGTGTTGTAACTAATGTATTTTTGGGACTAATAATACACGATGTGATAGGGGTGTCTTGGTAGTCTGATTCTATATCCTGGACTATGAGGTCATTGTCTGGTTTTAATGGTTCAGATCTGTTGTTTAGGGTAGGAGTGGGGTGCTGGAGTAAACGTGACCATCTCACCTTTTTATTTTGTGTTTATTTGTTGGCACCAGGGCTCATGTATTATCTGTCATTGTAGGTTCTAGTAAGTTTCTCTCGACTTGGACGGCACTGTTTACATTGATTTCTATATTTGTTGTGTTTGTGGTTGTGGTATCAAGATTTGTTACCATGGAATCAATGTAGTTTTCAAAAGGGTTATGTCTGATTTCATGCCATCCTAACCTGGAGTTTTGCTATTTCATCATAGAGGGTAGTAATAAGTAAACAATTCTACAAGTGTAACCCCATGTTTGCTCCCCAAGACTGTACATTTCACAGTTCTGACAACAATTCCTAGGGGTATTCATGTTAGAATCTTTATAATTATATTCAAATAATACTTGTTTAATATGCTAGTGTAGTTGTTTTACCTGTAGCCCAGTCTTATAGCCCCAATCTTAGTCATTTATTTTATTAGTATTGGTGGCTGTTGGGAAATACTTTCCACTTACCCTTGAATATACTGTGGCCTTGTCCCGGCTTCCATGGATGACATAGACACACGCTGACGCGTATGTCTCAGCACGTGTCTCCAACCGTGGCCCCATGCATGCTCACCCCACTCACTAGCAGGGTCCAGAAATAGCACGAATCTGGAAGTGTGCTGTGCGCCTAACTTCCGGTTTCACACTTACCCCAGGTGTTCTAAAATGCCTAACTCAAGGCTAAAAGTGACTTCTCTGGTATCAGTAAGCTGGTAATAGTGCACAAGATGTTATATTACTGTGCAGCTCAAGGTATTTCAGTAGGAATAACACTGGGGTATTCGTAGACGCCGAGTCCACCAGTGTCCCACAATACCCAGCAGTTCCACCAAGGAAGGTAGTTCTGTAAGGCAGACCCTGCACAATCCACATACAATTTAAAATGCTTAATTCAGGTTTATTTATGCTAATTCTGCACAGCAAATACCGTCTCTCGCCAGAGGCATGCTACTCAATGCTGAGGTGATATGTATCTGGGCCCCGCCACTGGCAGGGCACAGAATAGTATGAAACCGAGGTGTGCTGTGCGCCTAACTTCCGTTTCACACTTACCCAGGTGTTCTAAAATGCCTAACTCAATGCTAAACGTGACTTCTCTGGTATCAGTAAGCTGCCAATAGTGCACAAAATGTTATATTACTGTGCAACTCAAGGTATTTCAGTAGGAATAACACTGTAGTCAGAAGGCGCTCGAGTCCACCAGTGTCCCACAATACCCAGCAGTTCCCACCAAGGAAGGTAGTTCTGTAAGGCAGACCCTACACAATCCACATACAATTTAAAATGCTTAATTCAGGTTTATTTATGCTAATTCTGCACAGCAAATACCGCCTCACCAGAGGCATGCTACTCCAATGCTGAGGTGATAGGTATCTGGCCCCGCCGCTGGCAGGGCTAGAAATAGCACGAACCGAAGTGTGCTGTGCTTCTAACTTCCAGTTTCTCGCTTACTCCAGGTGTTCTAAAATGCCTAACTCAAGGCTAAAAGTGACTTTGGTATCAGTAAGCTGGCAATAGTGCACAAGATGTTATGTTACTGTGCAGCTCAAGGTATTTCAGTAGGAATAACACTGGGGTGTTGGTAAGATGATCAAGTCCACCAGTGTTCCAGGTATGCCTCAGTATCATCCAAGGGCACAGCTTTGTCAGTTTAATGTCTTTAATTAATCTGTGTTTTGCTGAATTATGTGTCAGAAGCCACACCACATTCAGAAGCCTCCCACATTTGGTATCATAAGTAATTGGATTTACACATACTCTAAGGCCAAGAGTTTGTTCATGGGTTCCAGACCTGGTTCCAGGGAAGCATAGCAGAAAGGTATGAATTCAGTCAAAGACAGACCAGGAGTGACCACTAGAAGTATGGCAGCCAAGCCACCAGAGATGGAGGAGAACAGGCAGCAGAACTAAAAGTCTATCTGAGTTTTTCAAATGGTGGACGATGCAACAAATAGACTTGAGAAGCAGAGAAAAAGATCTCCAATGTTTAGAGGCACAGAGGAAAAGAGAAGACATGCAGCTATGGCTGTCTGCTTTGCAGGCTATTAAAGATGGAGGAACTGGTACAGGTCCCACAGATTAACAAATTAGCCAGTGTCCCTTGTCTTCCTAAGTGCTTCCACAGGTACTGTAGTATGCAGCCTCAATCACCTGCTGCCGGTAGATCTGTGGCGCTACTACCTGGGCATCTACTCTCTGGGTACAGGGATTGGGCCTTATGTGGTAAAGAATACCCTTTTGCACTTCATACCATGAGGACTGCTTCATGCCCACTGAGACCCTGAGTATATGTCAAATGTTTGTTTAGAAGGTTAAGGTTAGAACTGAGTTAGAGAAAGGAAAACCAATGCCTCTTATGGTTTCCCTCTTAAGGGGGGTATGTGATAGAGTCAGTAGGTGACCTATCACAGGTAAGGGGCAGGTTAGAGGCTGTAAGGGTGTGCAGTTAGTGATGCAACCTCACCTGTACATCACCTTGTGCTAATGTACATCATTTCAACTACTGTCTCTAGTTGTGATGTCATGTGAATCTGTGATGTCATAATAATTGTAATGTCAGGTTACCTTTATGTCTTGATGTGCTGAATTTAACTGGGCAGTCAATGTGGAGAGATGGAGTTTCAACAGAGATAAAGTAGGCTGCTTTATGTCCTAGTATAGAGATTGTCTTGAGGAGAGACTAAGAGGACATGCTGATTTCATGTCTTGAATTATTTTCTGATTTGTTTATTTTTCATGTGATTTGGAATAATAAACCACCACTGGTGACTTTTCTACAGTTTCTCCTGGATTGCTCATGTTTCCAGACCTTGGCCTCCGTTATATTTAGTGTCAGTGGCATCTGGATTAATTACATCTGGTGTCAGTCTGTGTCAGAAGCCACACCACATCCAGAAGCCTCGCCACACTTCCTCCCTTACCGCCTCCTTCAGAGGGTCCTGATCAAGCTTTGGATGGAAGGGGCCACCATGATCCTGATTGCCCCCTTCTGGCCTCATCAGATTGGTTCCTTGCTTCAGCAGCCTGTGCACACGCTTTCTCTCCCAGGAACAGGGCACCCTGGTCCATCCAGACCTCTGATCACTCCATCTCCATGTGTGGCTCCTGAGGACATAGCCATCATCTGGTTTGGGGTGTCCCCAGTGTGGCAGATGTTCTGGTGGTAGCTAGGAAACCCTCCACCAGGCCACTTACTCTATGAAATGGAAGTGCTTTGCTATTTGGGCTGCATCACACCAGTTGGAGCCCTTCACCTGTCCAGTGCATCAGGTACTGAGTACCTTCTGTCCCTTTCAGACTCGGGTCTGCAGTACTTCTCACTTAAGGTACATCTTTCTGCTATCTCTGCATACCATGTACCTGTAGAGGGTTTTCAGTGGCTAAACTCAATCTGTCTTGCACATTCTTAAGGGGCATTCTGCATCTGAAGCCTCCGATCTGTGATCTTGTCCTGGCTTTGGACCTCAATTTTGTATTGGAGAAGCTTATGCTGCCTCCCTTGAACTGCCACATCTTGCAAGCTACACTTTCTGTCATGGAAAGCATTATTTTGAGTTGCTGTTATTTTGCTTGATGGATTTCGAGCTTCAGGCCCTGATGTATAAGGAGCCTTATTTGATTTCTCACAAAGACAGGTGTCTTTGTGAACCAACTCTAAGACTCTTCCTAAGGAGGTGTCAAAGTTTACTTTGAATCAATCCATCCACCTGCCTGTTTATTTTCCGGAGCATTCCAGTCAAGGACAGGCATTGTTCCATACCTTGTATGTGCATCAAATCCTGCGGTTCTATACACACCTCACTAAAGACTCCAGGGAATCTAATCAGTTGTTTGTTTCATTTGTCCAAGAAAAGAGGTGCCCTGGTGTTCAAACAGTGCCTGTCTAAATGGTTAGCCAATTGCATTATCTAATGTTACCGGAAGTACAGTAAGGTGCTTCCTGGCATGATTAAGGGCCATTCCACCAGGGGTATGGCAACATCAGTTGCTTGTTTCAGGAATGTCTCAGCTGCTGACATTTGCATGGCTTCTATGGAGCACTGTCCACACCTTCACCAAACATTATAGTCTGGACATCGCCTCTAGGCGTGGGGCAAACTTTGGCTCACTGTGGTTCAGGGCCTCTCTCAAAGGCCCTTGGTTTGCCTCCACCCAGACTGAATATCTGTAGTAGCCAGTACTGCTTGGGATTCAGTCCTACTGGTGATGGCCTGCTGCAAGAGATACCTTGAAGTAAGATAGTACAGTTATGTAAGAACCGTAAAAGTAGATCTTAGAGGATCTCTTGCAGCAGGCCTTGCTTTTCCTCCTCTTTCCCTTCTTCTGCCTGTCTCTCTCTCTTCCATAGGGGCGAGCCTTCTGCTTCTATCTTTTCTGGTTTTGGGTTGTCTCAGAATCCTCCTCAGTTCCCCGGATGGCATTCCACTTTTGGTCTCCGCAGGAGAACTGAGGAGGGTATGGGGGCCGCCCAACTTTATAGGATTGGCTGATGTCAGTGGCTGACATCAGAAGTGATTGGTCCCTCTGGCAGACGGTGAGCTATAAAGTTTCCATGTGATCCTAGTGCCTGGTGGCTATAGGCCTGCTGGTGATGGCCTGCTGCAAGAGATCCTCTTGAAAATCTTCTGTTACGGTAAGGTTTTACATAACTGTATTTTTTGTAGTTTAAGTGGAGTATTGTACTACGAGTGTAGGATTTCAAATTGAATTAATCTCTTGCATTTCCTTACTCACCCACTTAGCATTTTCCCAGGCTACTTGCCATTCTTTGGGGCAATTTGAGATATTACGTTCTTGTTCCCAATTAGTTTTAGAGGACAGAGTTAACCGATCATCCGGTTGGGAAAATATTCTTTATAAGAAACTGGCTTTTTCCGTACGTTAGCCAATTTAAGGATTTGAGCCCAGTCAGGAAGTCCAGGAGAGTGTAATTATCACCAGTAATATGTTTCAGGGCATCCCTCAACTGTAGATAAAAATTAAAATGCAAACTAGGAATTTTATATTTGTCCCTGAGTTGTTTGAATGACATTAAAATCTTAGAGTCTCGGTCTATGACGTCTAAGAGAGTACTAATACCCAACTTACCCCAACTTATATCCTTCAAAGAATATCCATTATACAAAATGGGCGAGTTGTTTCATAAAGGAAGGCCTTGACCTGTAAATGTACCTTTTTAAATTTTAATAGTGTAACCCCTCCCACAAATTTGGGGTTTATCTTAATGTCTTCCTCGCTCCTTTAATGCCCACTGCAAGCCCCGAATGGCATCCATCCTGGTATACTCAGGCAGTTTGCACTCTGGCTTGCCAAGCCAGTCACCAGGCTTTTCAACCTTTCTATCAGTACTTCCTCTGTCCCATCTGCCTGGAAAACGGCCAGAACTATCCCAATTCTCAAAAAGGGAGATGTCAAACTTATGTCCAACCATCGGCCCATCTCTCTCTCCCACTCTCAGGAAGCTTCTTGAGAAAGTAGTCCATCCGTCAGCTCTCTGAACACCTCGCCAAGTACAATCTTCAAACCCCTGCCAACATGGCTTTAGGACTGGACACAGTACCACACAGCTCTGACCCAACTCACCAGCGATATCAAAAGCAATATGGATAACGGCCTATTCACTGGCACTGTTTTCATTGACCTGTCCAAAGCATTTGACATGGTTCATCACCCACTCATGCTGAGAAGCTCCAATCTGTTGGTGCCTCTGACCCCACTCTATCATGGTTCTATAGCTACCTGGACAACTGCACTCAGGCGGTAGCTTTCCACAAGCTCTATCCTCCCCAAAAGATCACTTGTGGCGTCCCAGGGTCCACTCTAGGTCCTCTCCTTTTCTCCCTTTTCCTAAATGATATTCCCAACCCTTCCTGCCACAGCTGCACTCTCTGCATGCACGACGACCTGGTTCTCTACCGGCACCTAAATCGATAGAGGGCATCAACTTCACTCTCTCAAATGATTTTCAAGCCTTCAACAATGGCTCTCAACAGCCATCAATATCTAAACCTAGACAAAACACGAGTCATGCTATTTGATTCCTCTAAAATACTGCCCTCCATGGCTCCTAAGCTCTTGGTTCACTGTCGGGACGGTTCCTCTATCACCAACACATCCTCCTTCAAATACCTGTGGGTCATACTAGATTCCTCCTCAATTTTTCAACACACGTCAATGCGGTTTGTCATGCTGTTAACGCAAAATTGGTGGTGCCTACTGAGTGCGCCACCCCTCACACCATCTGCCAGATTATCTGTAGCAAGAGGAGTGCTCTCCTCAGCTCCAATATGCTCTACCTCTTATTTACTCTGCCATCTCCAGCGTGCTCAGCAAATGGGACACTTCCTATAACAATATCTGCAGATTCACCTTAACTGCCCTCGCCTTACTCATCACTGCCTCCTCTACTCCGGTTTAAATTGGCTGTCACCCAAGGATCTCCGGGCCTACTCCCTGGGGTGCTTTATTGACTCCTAACTAGACCTCCTAGCCCTGACTCCTGGCCTACTTGCTGGCTCTCACTTCACAATCCTGCACCTCAGGTCCTCCTCTGTCCCTCTGCTCTCAATTAGACCTTGCACTACAAAAATGGGCTAACAGGCATTCTCTTACTTTGCCCCTAAGTTCTGGAACTCACTCCCTCTACAGGTTAAAAATTCTGCCTCCCACCAGGTCTTCAAAAACTCACTGTTCTCTCACCTTCACACCCTTGGTCACTGCAAATGCTCATAACATCACTATTGTTGACCGCCGCCTGAGGTCCGGACCTACTCCTATTTTTGCTACAATACTGCATTGATATGTTTTGGGAATCCTGACTTACCAGTTTTGTTGATCTTATCCAGCGTGTATGATGTTAAATTATTGCTTGTAACCTTATGTTTTTCTTTCAATTTAAGTTGTACTACTGTGATTATTTGTTCCTTTGTCCTGTGCTCTTCTGGGTCGTGCCTGAAAATAGGTAGGATTATTGCCTAGTGCATTACCCGGTTACCAAAAGCTAATAAATAAATAAGCTGACATCCTGTAGCGGTACTAGATTCCTGGGCATCTGCTTGCTTCTGTTCATTTGTGTGAGAGTGCTATCCTGTGCCTCTGTGCCTGTCCCTTTAAGAGCCTAGCTAATATGTGTATAGTGAATTGTCTGAGCTGGGTCCAAGTGATTTAGGGCTTGCAAATGGCCAGACACCACTCTGATTTGCTCCACTCTGCAGTCGATATTAGTGCAGAGGGACTCTGTATGGAGACTGTACTTATGTACTGCTTACATGTTGTTATATTTGAAATAGAGAAGTTTATTTAACCTGCTTGTCTTGCAGCTTGCCTTTTGGAATGGGAGCCACCATGTTAGGTTTGGGACTTCCAGTAATTGGACCAAGAGGACTTCAGGGCACTTAAACTGGATTCTGGCTCAAGTGTCTCATGGGAAGGAAAACTGTATTTTTTGTAGTTTTAGGTTGGCAAACTGGCCTGAAGGGGAGTCCTAACTGTGATTGACAGTTTCCCAGCCAACCCAAATCCTATAATCCAAGGAAATGCCCAGTATTGCAAGAGACAGTGGATCAGTTAGAGATGGAGTTTGAAGTGTGAACAGCTTGAGCTTTCGAGCAGCTGCTCCTGAACGGAGTGTAGGGGAATCAGTGGGAAGAGGGCCCAACTTGCCTCCCTGCCACATTTCTCCTGCCTTGGACTCGCCTGATCGCAGAAGTCGGACTTGTTCCAACTTAATCCTGGAACTGCAGCAGAATGAAGCAAGAAGTTTACAAGCACCGCTTGCATTTGGACTGAAGAATTGATCCTGTGAAGTGATTGGCCCAGCTAGTGTGCTAGATGAATTTTGGAATGAGAGGTTTGCTCAGTGAATCTACTGAAATCACAACTGGACTGTATCCGAACTATAGAAAGTTAATGCTGTTTGATTTAAATGTGCTGAATGTTTCTGGGTTGGGACCTGCTTGTCCATGACCCAATCTGTTACGCCAGCTGGAGGCTTCACCAGCAAACAAAACCGAACTTTGCCAACATGCTCATCATGCTTGGGCCTTTGTCAATCTGGCCCAGATTGATTGCCCTGCACCAGAGGCTGTCTTCAGGGAGAGACCAGCTTTGGGGATTCAGCCCATGTGCAAGAACAACTCGCAGGTTGCGCCACCTGAGGAAAGGCTGTAAAGAGGAGGTGTGTTGTGTCGGCACTGCTTCCCCATGCTCATCGGTGAACACCACGAGGTTCTCCATATTGCCTGCCTTCATGCAGCAATCTGATAGCATGAGTACAGTCAGGGTAGCTCCTCATAATGGGTATTTTAATCATCTGTGGTACCATCTGATTTCTTTAACTTTCTGGGTTTTCAAAAGACTGAGACAACCAGTTCGGATTACAAATAATCATCTTGTTATTGTGCATGCTAACTGCCTTTCTTTCCATCAAGGGCACCAACATCAGCCCCAACATCAGCTGCAATGCCGCCACTCCCAGACAACACCTTTGCCTAGCCAGTTTTCATCCTAGGTACCCAGTGTTGTAAGACTGTCTATTTTGGGACTAAAAGTGCATGCTAAAACCCTGATTCAAATCAGAATATAAATAATTTAACTAGATTCACGCCCTTCCTTGTTCACGTCCCTGAATAAATCTGATTTTCTTGTTTCATGTTTAACCTGGCTATTGTGCATATTGTTAGTTGGGTTACAGTATTGAAAGTATACAGCTGTATTGCTAACCTTATTTTACCGGAGGTCTACAGGAGACTGCAGAAGGTCCAACCTTGGTGGTAAGTGTGAGGGTGTGTGCATATTATTACTGTTGCTTACTGGCTGTGTGTGAACTTCTGCTGTTAAAGGTGCTTAGCCACTAGGGGGTTGGTGGGTAGTTATAACTTCCCAGAGGGCTATAGCAGGCTAGGCAGACACCTCAATAGTATTACTCTGAGTGGAGGCACCTTACTACAGAATCCAGGCCCTCAACCTGTGTTTAGCCATACAGGCGGGGTAGTAACCATGGGAATAGCGCTGCCTAGGGGTTACAATAGCACGTGTCAAGACAGGATTATCCCTGGATGGGAGTGGAATGGAGGGTGAATATAAAATCTAAGATACTGTGAGGGGCAAGTGACTGTGCTTCCAAAGAAAACCAGAATGGATGACCGATTTGAGGATAGAATCTGTTGAGTGTGCTGAAGTGTTTGTTTGAGGTGAAAGCCCAGTAATACCTTTCCCACCAAGTAGTGAGAATCCACCAGCTTCTGAGGGGCTCCTAACTTGGAAATGGAGAGTTGAAGAGAACTTTTCCCGAATAAAACATCTTAATAATGCTAACAAATCTTTAAAGTATTTTTTTATCTATTGCAAGGGGTAGGTTTTGCATGATATAGAAGAATTTAGGGCTACTACCATCTTGATGGTATTCATTTTCTCTGTTTGGAGAGATTTAACCTTTCCTATCTATCCGTGCCTATTTTGAGATCTGATAGATTAAGATTAGGGATCAAATGTAGAGTTGTATGGATGGATAGCCCTAGCTACTGTAATTTATCTGAAAGAGTAGTCCCCAAACTGCTTTAAGAACCCTGTTTTTAGGTAACTGGGACAGTAAAGGGGCATAACCTGGGTTTTTGTCCAGTTAATCACCAGACTTGATATTAGGTCAAAATGAAGAAAAAGTGTTTTGAGTGCATCATAAGAGTCAAAGACCTAGACAAAATTCAAAGTAAATCATATGCATAGGCTAATACAGTTTTCCCAATTTTAATTCCACATATATAAGGGAAGTAACAATGAACTGAAGGGCTCTAAAGCAAGTATTTATTTATTTAGTTTTTTTGACTGGGTAAGTGTACTAGACAAATTTTGCCAATTTTCAGGCACGACCAGATTACAATAGCACAGGAAGGGGATACAGATGAATGGCAACTGACTTCAACCAGATGAAGCTGTTGGTGGTATTTTAGTGAATGAGGAGAAATTTGGCCAGTGCACTGGGAAAATTCCCCTACTCTGGATGATAGAGGTGCTGCGTTGCTGTGGGTGAGCGGTCAGGTGTACAAGCTTTCGAAAGGAGGACATGCGGGTGGCTGAGGAGCGAGCCTACTCCTCAGCCCTCCCTATTCTGGACGCCAACATGGAGGTGGACCTGGGAATGGAAGGTTCAGATGCGCTTAGCCGCTGGAACAGATGGAGGTTTTAATGTCCCAAGCTGTTCCTCTAACAGGAACGGGAGTTCAGGTGCTGAATCAAGAGTCTGTCATAGAAGACAGAACGGCAGATGTACAGCTGCAAATGGTTTTGCAGAGCAGCATTACAAGGAAACAAGGTCCCATTTGCAGAATGAATTAAGAATGCAGGAGGAGCTATGTGAAGCTCAGAACCCAGAAGTGGTCATGAGTAATGAAAGTATTGATGCATGCGAATCAGTTTAAAAGAGGCAGAAGAGCTGCCTGTATCAGTTGTAACCATGTTTCTCCTTAGTTTAGATGTTTCTTAATTGCCAGAAGATGCAAGTGCTGTATCTCCAGTAATTGAGGAGTTAAGTGAGGAGCAGCCATCCAGTGATGACAGGTCTTCACGGGCAGTGGACAAAGGCTTGCAGATAAGTAAAGCTTCTTCAGGGAAGTCAAATAATAACTCTGAAATGTCCTCTTTATCCCTGATAACATTCTCCATTGGAATATCCAAGGAGGGAAGTTAAATGGAAAAAGAGAGTGGGAAAAATCTGAAGTTATGCTCGCAGCATATTGAGGTGAAAGCCTCGGGTAAGGTTCAATCTACCCTTAGTGATTTAGTCACGGTATCTCTCCCTGATTCGGCTGAATGGGTCTCCACTGCTTTAACAGTGGCTGGATGGGTGAAAATGTTTCAGGAGATAGATGGAGTGCTAATCTCTCCAAAAAGGTGATGATATCCTCAGTTAGATTCTTGTTTAAAAGCTTCTACTTCTGAGTTGGGTAATGGCTCTCTTTTAACTGCAGGCCAGCCTAAACCTCTAACACAAGAATCAATCTTTCAGCAAAGTACTACAGACGATTTATTAGTGGCTATAAAAGAAATGGAGAATGATGCTTCTGTACCAGATATATCAGACCCTTTAGTGGTCATTCATGAGGAAATGTTGGCTACTTCTTTGCCGGTCAGTCAAGAGGCTGTCATCTCTAATGAGCAGCAAGGCTCTGAAACTCCTGTTTTGACCCCCAACGTTTGGCATGATAGAGTTAGAGATCAATTCTTTCCTCCTAACACCAGACTATTGTCAGAACCTGCCACGAGGAGGAATGCTGTGCGTTTAAAATACAGGGGTAATGCCACGGGCGTCCTGGATAGACATTTTGTGAGGAGATCTTTGTTAAAGGATAGTATGAAATACTATGCTTATGAGGTATATGCCCCTCATACACGTACGGGGATTCGGTGTTTGATATAAGCTTTAAGCATCCTGCTGGATTAGAGCGTTTCTGGAAGCAATATCAGATGTTAAAACTCTCTCCTTTATGGAAACTCTTCATAGCGATTCCCTGACCAAACCCCTGACAAAAAAAAACTGTTTTGTTCAGAAATGAAGGGGTAAACATGGCAGATATCACATACTGGTTGCAGCAACCTTGCACAGTAGAAGGATACCCAGAGCCCATTCTGGATGATGAACAATTATGGACTGGAGGATGGATATACCAGATAACTTTAAACTTGGAACAAGGCCTGACAAAGCACTTGCCAAACTGTTTTTTCTGGGGTGGGACAGAGGAGTTATCTTTATCTGGATCAACCCATAGCAGGTTTCAAATGTGGGATGTCGGACATTTAAGTAATGTATGTGACAAACAGAAATGTGGCCTGTGTGGTGAAATAGGGCACTTTGGAGCACAGTGTCAATAGCCTTTAAGATGCAACCTATGTGATGAGCAGGGTCACACATTTAGGAACTGTTCCTGGGTTTCTCACAATAGCAGAGACTTAGCCATTCATGCTGAACAAGACGTTTATGTTGCTACAGCACAGAAGGAGAAGCAACGGATGCTGGAATTGCCTCCATTCAAATACCCAAAAGGATGCAATACCCCTGAAACACCCCACCATACAGCTACTCCTTCAGTGAATATCAACAGGAAAAAGTGGTATTGAACCTTAGTTTACACATATGGGTCCCACGATTAATCTTGAAGAAGGTGTAAACCCTCAGTTATAAAGGATTCCACTGTGTTAAATGACCCCTGCCCAGGTTGAAATTGATTCCTGTAAACAGGATATCATAAGAACAGTCTCTGTGCAAAGAATGGAAGCTGAAATAGGGATAACCCTATACCTCCCCTACAGTTCAGCATGAATAATCCTTCCAGAGGGTCACTAGATCCAAAACAGGAAAGCCTCCTGTGGAAATCCCAAGTGAGACAAAGATCTTGGATGGTCTGCCTGTACAAATTCTTATGCCTTGTTATTTGAACAAGGAGGAGAAGATGAAAGTCATGACTCAGATTTATCATCCATTATCTCTTCACAGGCAGATGTTAGTACTGAAGGAGGTCCTATGGAAAAGCCCAAACCTAGAAAGCGAAAGAAAAAGAAATGAAGATGACTGTGGCCAATGGTTTAATATATTCAGTTTTTCTTTCAAATCTTTCTTTCTCCCTCTAAATTCCTATGTCTTGAAAAATTTCTCTTTTACAATCAATGTGAATAGCATTAAGTCCTTGGAAAAAGGCAGGTCACCTTTCTAGTCTAAAGAAGGAAAAGTAATGTAATTGTACTGCAAGACACAAGGTTACATTCATTAATGGAGATGAGGGATGCACAAAGGGATTGGCGCTTGGGGGTCTCTGCTTTGGTCATTAGTGAAGTGCCCTGTTCTGGTATAGGGGTTTTATTTATGAATGTGCAGGTACAAGTGTTGCACCTTTTGACGTTCAGCCTGGGAGAGTTATGATAGTGGATGCTGTTTTAGGTAACAAGATGTATAGGATTATTAAAATCTATGCTCCCCAATTAAAGGCAGATAGGTCTTCTCTTTTAAAAGAGTGGAACCTTATTTACACACCTCTAAATTGGTGGTTTGGGAGGCGATTTCAATTGTGGCCTAACAAAAAGGGATTGGGGAGAGTTACTTAAAATATATAGATACTAATTCTTTGTTGACAATATTTAAAACCAATAATTTATGTGATGTGTATGATTTGTTAGAGCGGAATCCATCTCATGCTTTTTATAAAGGTCATTTATCTACGAGGATAAATTTATGGTTTGTGTCTAAAAGGGTTACTTGTCAGGATGTGAAGGTTATTCCATTAGAATCTTCAGATCATGTGGCAGTTAGGTTGGATTTAGGTTTTGGCAACAGGTTCCTATAGGTAGAGGGTACTGGAGGATGAATGTTGCTATATTACAGGAGACAGATATACAGGCTTCTATAAAAGATTTTTTGTGCTGAGAGCTGACATCTCATTTTATATGATAGTCCTATAGAATGGTGGGAGGATACAAGAGAGATCTAAAACATCTCTACATAGGAATTTCTAGTAAAAGGCAAAAATAATTATATTCAGTACTTGGGGCTCAGGGCAAAATATATGCAGCTATTATCTAAATCTGCTGAGTCAAATAATTTTATGTTACAGCTGAAGGGTATTAAAGAGAAAATGTATTCAGTATCTGAAGGTTTCTAAAAATAGAGCGGCTCAACAACAAAAATATCAAACTAGGGGTACAAAAGGGCAAGGTAAATCCATATGATTTAGGCTTATATGGGGTACAACGCCTGGTAATGACAGGATTAAAAGATAATTGTGGGTCTGTAGTAACAGATAATAATGGTTTGTTAGTGTTAATTCAAGAACATATTAGAGCGACCTTTCAAAAGGACAGGGTGAGTTATCAGATTTATTTTTCAAAGATTTAGATATACCACAGCTAGGTAAAGAAGAAGTGCAAAGCTTGGTAGCCCTTTTACAATTTTAGAAGTTAACAGGCCATTTCTAAGTTGTCGCCTCGAACCACTCCAGAAACGGATGGTATATCAAATGATTTCTATAAATGCTATAGTGAGGTATTAGCCTTGTTTGCAGTAATACGGAAAGAAAATAGGCTAGTTCCTACCATGAAAGAAAGTGTTATGTCCTTTCTTTATAAAAAGGGGATGAACAGGACATAAGAAATTGGAGGCCCTTAAGTTTGTTGAACTCGGATTATAAAATCTTAACCAAAATTTTGACTAATCAATTAGCAAAATTATGAACATGTTATAATTCCTACACAAACCTGCGCAATTCCTGGTCAAAACATTATACAGAATTTGGTTTTGTCAGAGGTGTGGTAGAACAAGGTCTAAAAATGGATTTGGATGGGTATTTACTAGCTATTGACCAAGAAACAACTTTTGATTCTATATGGCAGGAACATATCTGGGTGGTTTTGCAGCATTATGGAATTCGGAAACCTTTGTAACATTAATCCAGACATTGTATACTGAAGCTCAGGTTACCCCTTTAGTTAATGGGCATTTGGGCATACCAATATATTTACAAAATGGTGTTAGACAATGCTGTCCAATGAGTCCGTTGTTGTATGTGTTTGGCTTAGATCCATACTGAATATAGAAAGAGCCGCAACATTAAAGCTATTATACATAAGAATGGGGTGGTATTCAGAAAGTTACAGCCTATGCTGATGACTGCATTTTACTATTTTGGTATCAGGAAAACAGATTTTACAGTTATTGGAATCAGTTTATGCTACTTCTGGTATTAAAATCAATGTTGGGAAAGTAAGGTCCTGGTACAGGTACAGCACAAATAATGGAGGGATTTTCCACTGCCACGACGATTGAGGAAATTAAAATATTAGGTCTGTTTTTGGTTCATGGGAATCAGAAGGAAAAACTGGGCAGTAATATATGATCAGTCTAATCTAAAGTTAAATCTTGGCTATCTTAGAAAATGACTCGGAAAAACAGAGTTTATCTACTCAGGGCATATATAGCCCCCATATTTTTATATGTTTCATATCTATCCACTTCCGTTTGGCATGCATGCTAAAATTATGGGTCTTTTTTTCTATTTTATGGGGTAGTAGGTTAAATCCAGTAAAAGAGTACACACATATAGGACCCAGAAAGCAGGAGTTTAAATATGATTAGGCCCTTTGTTATATTTTTGGGGAATTTTTTCTTTACTTCTATACGTCCAGTAGTACTAGAATCCGAGGGCTTGGGGTTCTAAATATGAAATTATGGGGACCTAGCTTCTGACAGCATGGGGTAGGGGTAAATGGCATCCCTCAGAGAAAGCCCTTCTGGGGTATTTGCAAACCACTTTGAAATATATAAGAACATGGAAGATCGAGCTAGGTTGGTTTCTGGGTCAAGAAAATTTTTTTTATAAATTCATGTTAGATAAATGGTATAAAGAAGAACCCTGTTTCAGGTTTCAGCTGCAATCGGTGTTGAAGTATTATTAGAAGTATTCTGGATCCTAGAATACCGCTTAAAATGCAAGACTTAATTTGGCTATGTGGACATCAGAAGCTAAGCGGAGGGGGCAATCAAAAACATAACAGGTTGATGAAAGAGGTTGTGGAAGCATTCATTGTCGAGGTCAGGTGGAAACCATGCAGCATCTGTTTTTGATTGTGTGAATGTTCAGGGTTTTGGAATCAGCTTGCTGGGTGGTGGGAGAAGATCTCTTTCAAGAGATGACTTATGACATTTTGGTGTTAGGACAAATTCCTGCTTCCTGGGCTAAATGGTCAAAAAGTACTGTTTATGTTATTTTAGTATGCCTAAAATGGTCATTGTGGCAAGCTAGATGTTTGCGTTCATTGCAAAATAAAGTAATTTCTCAGCAGGAAGTTCTGTTTAAAATTCAAGGAGACCTAGATAAAATATATAACTATGAATGTCATACCTTAGGACAAGAAGTAAGTTCCAGATTATGGAAAAATGTAGGATGGGTGAGTTAAAGTTTGTTTTTCTTCAAGTTTCTTTTCTTTTCAAGCAGGTTATTTTTCCTTTCTTTTTAGTAAATCTGTATTAAAGATTGGCAAACGTTTTAGGAATGGGACTTATTATATAGACATTGATCAGTTTTGGGGAGCACTTTTGGTGTATATGGGAAATATATATGAGATTTAGGTGGATTCACGTAAGAGGTGGTTTCTTGAAATTTGTATGATATTTGTGTAATACATTGTTTATTGTGTTTTTATGTTATGCTTTTGAATTCTGAATAAAAAATTTCCCTACTCTTTTCAAGAAGTGCCATGGGATCTTTAACATCCACCTGAACTACCACCAGAGCAGGCAGATGGGACCTCGATTTAACATCTCATCAGAAGGCGGCACCTCAGTATAAAAAGACAGGGAATGGGTCAGCCCTGTCTTGTTCCATGGTGCAACTTAAATGAAGGGATTGTACCATTGGTGCTAACAGCAGAGGAATGCTTATATAAATCCAGGTTCCTAATGAGTCCCCAAGGCCAAATCTAATGAGGACCATGTCCAGAAAGTCCCATTCAAGGAATGAAACACTTTCATCACATCAAATGAAGCAGCAAAGCCAGAGATTTAATACTTATTGGAAGCCCAAATAACATTAAGTAACTCCTATATTGTCTGCCCCTGACTTGCCCCTGAGAAAACCACCTTATTGCTTAAATAACTGCAGCCTGTTAGATACGATTTTAGCTAAGAGTTTGTGGTCCTGGTTAAGTAAGGATATAGGCCTGTAATTCATTCAATCTGACAGGTCTTTCCTTTTTAGGTAGGAGAGAAATAAGAGCCCCGACATAGATGGAGGGAGGGAGGAGCCCTGAGTCAATAAAAAAATAAAGGTTTATTTAGAGTGGGAGCTATTTGTGGGGATAGTAGTTTGTAAACCTCTCCAATGATATCATGAGCCTGGGGCTTTTACCATTTTAAGATTTTGTGTGACAAACAATACTTCAGTGAGTTGAATAGGGTCTCATAAGGTATTTGAATCATTTTGGAAATAAGGGAAGACCAATTTTGTTAAGAATTTTGTTAATTTCAGTTTCAGCATAAGTAATCTTGCTTTTATAAATATTCTCACAGAATTCTGTAAAAACTTTATTAATCTCTGCATTGGCCTATACTGTTTACCACTTTGTCTTTAATTCTGGTTATTACATTAATGACTTGCAGCTTCTTGAGTGTATAGGCTCAGTCATTTACTGTCCTTTTCCCACAATTCACAAAAGCCGTGCTTCATGCAGAAAACAGCGTAATTCACTCTGAGTATACTGCTAATTGGTTTCACATTTATTTATTTTATTTATTTATTTAAAATTTGATTACTGGGATAGGTACACTGAGCTGAGGCTCATTTCCAGAGCACAACCAGGGAAAACAGTATAGCAGGGGTAAGTACTAATTTTTTATTTCTTTATTTATTTAAGTCTCAGATTACAGTACCTTTGAGTGAAAAGCTCTTTTACAAAGGTTCCACGTCAGTAGAAAGGACAACAGATTAAACAGGACAGTAAAGTATGGTACAATAAAATCTAAATAGGAGGTACAAAATCATAATGGACACAAAATCATTATGGACAATCAACGTAAACAACAGAGACACATTATGCTAAATAGTTTCAGGCACAGGAAAATGCATACAGTATATTGATATCGCTGGCAGGCTTTGTCAAGACAAACAGGGCACAGGGTGTAGGAAGGGACATGGGAGGGTGGCTGGGAAGAGTAAGAGAGGGGTGGGAGGAGGATGAGAGAGGTGGGGCAAGGGAAGGAGGGAGGAGAAAGGGTGGAGAGGGGTAGAGGGATGCAAGGGTAGGGCTAGGAGGCAGGAGTGCAAAGTTACTATGAAAGAGGTTGAGTGCTAAGGCCGAGGTTTGGGAGAACATGGTTAAGGGAGACAGTCACAGGTGCTAGCTGTAGAGAGTAGTGACCAAGCTTGGATCTGAACAGGCCCAGCATAGTTTCAGAGGCGATATCACTGCACAGTACAAACATAATAGTAACATCATTTACACAGAATAGTTCAGTGCTAGTGGAAACAGCAATGCAAATTGCCAGGAGTCAATTGCAATTACAATACAAGTAGCATGTAGTTTTCACATAATTTCAGGGAGGGTTGCAAGTGCATGAAGGATGAGTAGAAAGCCTTATGTAGGCACTTTAATGAAAGGAAGGAGACTGAAAGATGGAGGAAGTTGGTTCCACAGAGCTGGGAACCGTGTGAGAAAGCCACTTGCCCAGCACATGTGGGAGAGGGATAGAGGGTGCGTGATTCTGGAACATCATTCGTAAGCAGAGGCAGCTATGGGAGAGGAGGAGGATAGGAGGGTATGCAGCCAAACCAGTATTTGCAATGCAAATGCTAACCTAATTTAATGAACATCTTGTTATTAAAGCAAATT
Organism: Neoceratodus forsteri; assembly: GCA_016271365.2. Lineage (NCBI taxonomy): Eukaryota > Metazoa > Chordata > Ceratodontiformes > Ceratodontidae > Neoceratodus > Neoceratodus forsteri. Next base: position 409,713,513 of record CM028138.1, read on the forward strand.
ACACTGCTCTAGACTGTTTGTTATGCCTTATCAATGTACCATACCGAGATGAACTAATAGGTTAGGAGCTCTGTGTATTTTTACCTTTCTGTAACTCTGGTCTTGTAATGCACTTTTGTGTCTAAATGCTTATGTTGTAGGTACTCATAATAATCCCGATGTCATCTGTTATTGCACTCTATATACTGCTTTTATGTTGTTTCAATATGTGCCATCTATATGGCCAGGGTTGCGCTTCTGAAACGGTCCTGGGACCAGAGTACTTACCTGCTATCAAATGCATAAATAAATAAATAAATAAAATTTAAAAAAAGGTAGAACAGTGCATCTGGTGGCATGGGGTGGGAAGTAAGGAAAGTGTAGAGAACAGTGAACAGGTATGCCCCCTTTGGCGACACCAACAGTGAAATACGCCCTGTCGGCAAAATCAACACTTTGCCGACAGGTCGCTGTGTTGGTGTGTCCAGACAGGGCATGTTGTCTTCTGCTCCTGCACCCTCACCCCAACTTAACTCTGACTGGAGTTAGGAACTTTAGTTGTGGGGTGTGGGGGGTTCGAGGCAAAGCCCCCATTGAAAGCAGGACCAATAGGCTGTCATGGAATCATGCCGATCACGATTTTCAGTCTATATGATTCCTGTCACTGTAATGCCAGCTGACATCAGAGTTATCGAACCGGCATGGTAGTGAACAGTGATGGTGTGGGGACACGCTAGTGGCAAAATGACAGAAAACATTGCAAAGGGTATCCAGTCTGGTGAGTGAGGAAGGGGCAGCAGAGCTGTAGACCACATCAGCATAATAGAAGGTAGGGAGAATCATTTTGGTGACCAGATCCTGGTGGATTGGTGGGGAGAATCTGTCTTTGTTGCAGTATAAATCGCAAAGCTTGGGGCAGAGATTGGAGTAGATGGGGTCAATGTGTGTGTCCAGTTTGCTGTCCAGACAAACTCCCAAATATTTCAAGGCTGGGACTGCCTCAAGTTGGGTGCCATCATGGGTAGAGAAGACTGGGAAGCTGAGAGCCTAGCTAGTTTCTGGCCAGTGCCGAAAGTCATGGCTACAGTTTTTGGTGTTAATTTTGAGTTGGTTTGCTGGGAACCAGTGCAGCATGTTTAGAAAGTCACGCTGGACTGGGACTTCAACTACGATGAGTTGCGGGCGTTGTGTGTAAATTAGCATGTTAGGCATACTTGTGTATGTGCAAGGAGACACAGGCTGAGGGAAGGTCGTTGAACAAAATGGAAATTAGTACTGGGCCCAGGATGGAATCTTGGGAAACACCAGCCTGGATAAGGGGGTGAGGACAGTATGCCACCCACTTGTACTGACTGCAAGCAGCTTGCTAGGTAGGAATCAAACCAGTTTACGGGGAGGGGTGGAGAGGACCCACTGAGGTCAGCTTCTTTAGGAGAAGGTGGTGGGATACCATGCTTCAAGCTTGGTTATGTGAGCTAACATTCCACACCTATCCCTGGGGTCCTTGTTATAGTGGGTTTCAGCTTCCTTAAGCTGCATCTCTAAGTCAGTTAATGTTTTTGTACTTTCCATTTTTTGATGTGGAAAAACTTTTCACCTATCCTCTAAAGTACATTTTGGGTTTCCATAGACAGGATTGTATTACATCTCCTGTATCATTGAAAGTTAAGAAGTCAGTCGTCTCATCTGAATCCAGTTATAGAATTCTTTGTCCTGGATCAGCAGGTATTAAATCACCATCTGAAGGTTTTTCCTCCTTTGCTCAGGGAAAGACACACACTGATGGCTGCATGATCTGATATCACTATACTAATGATGTCAGCAGTAGAGATCGAGTTTATAAGTAGAGGCGACAAAAGAAAATAATTCGGCCTGCTACTGAAGCCATGTCTGTTGGAAATGAAGGTATGATCTTTACCTTTGAGTGATAAATGCACCAAAAGTCAGCCAAAGTAAAGTCCTCTTCTATTTTAAGCAGAGCTCTCCTGGCTGGAGTAGGAGATATGTTTGTTATTAATTTGGAAGAGGATTTATCCAAATGGGATCAAGGGCCTTGCTGAGGTCACCTCCCAGCACTACTTCATAGCCTGACAGGTTATTGAGGTAGGATGCTACTTAAATAAAGAATTCCTTTTATTCTGAGTTAGGAGCATATACATTATTACATAATGCCACTGGGGTGCCTTCAGGAGACCTGTGAGAATCTGGAACCTATCCTCTGGATCAGAAATATGGTTATGTTTAACAAAAGTGTGCCTAACCGATCCCCTTTTTGGTATTGTAAGAGTTAGATTCTACTTGTTCAACCAGATGAGTGTCCTGGAGGAAGGCTATATCTGTCTTCTGCTTGTTCATATAAGACAAGATCTTTTTTCTTTAATAGGTGACCCTAAACCCTGGACATTCCAAGATAACAATTTGACAGACTTGGACATAACAGGCTACTAACTCCCTAGTTACTGCTAATAATTAATTAACTAAAAAGAGACCTAAGCAAGTTCATTAGAGTGACAGGGTAAGGAAACAAGTAACAGAGACTATCTTTACTGGAACAAATAAAGACTAAAAAGTAATGAATTATAATGAGTACTATACTGTATTAACACAAATGCTTAATCTAATTCTAGTATCTTTAGCAGTAGTTAACAGATAACAATAAAGAACAAGCATTTGTCAATGCCAAATGTTGGCTGCTTGTTAAGCAAGGAGGCTTGCAGTCAGGCGGAGGAGCAGCTGTGTCACCAAATTTTCAGCATGGCCTTTTGGGACCCCACCTCATGAACACTGGCTCTGTCCTTTTGTTAATCTGTCCTGAAAGTTGATTTTGCACAGCGACTGTGCCATTCTGCGTCATTGCGAAACACATTTTGGGCAGGATATGAAAATGACAGCTGTACTGTTCATTATAATGAATACTATACTGTATTAACACAAATGCTTAATCTAATTCTAGTATCTTTAGCAGTAATTAACAGATAACAATAAAGAACAAGCATTTGTCAATGCCAAATGTTGGTTGCTTGTTAAGCAAGAAGGCTTGCAGTCAGGCAGAGGAGCAGCTGTGTCACCAAATTTTCAGCATGGCCTTTGGGACCCTACCTCATGAACACTAACTCTGTCCTTTTGTTAATCTGTCCTGAAAGTTGATTTTGCACAGCGACTGTGCCATTCTGCGCCCGCTGTGCAAAACACATTTTGGGCAGGATATGAAAATGACAGCTGTACTGTTCATGAGGAGGTGGAAAAAATGGCAATGTTGAAAATCTGGAGTAGAAATATAAAAATTGGTGAAGTTCTGACATCGTAGAAACTGTGTAACACACATTCGTACTATAGTAATTTTTGAATTTTTCACCATTTTCAGCATTGACTTTCTGGGATCTTTCCTCATGAACACTGGCATTGTCATTTGTTAATCGGTCCCAAAAGGTGATTCTGCGTAGCAATGGTGAAAATCATCTTACGGTCCGATTAATGAGATGATAGTGACAGTGTTCATGTGGTGGGGTCCCAACAAGCCCATGTTGAAAATGTGGTGAAAAATGGCAAAAATGGCTGAGATATCAACTTAAGTTCACAAATCATAGACAATCATTATAGGGTGTTTACCTTGATTCTTCAGTTCTTGGTTGGGCTTTGAAGAGTGCAGACGTGTCCTGGTCCAGAGAAGATGACAGTGCCAACCTCCGGAGGTAAGTATGGGGTAAGGGAAGTAGAAGAGGTGGGTGCACAGAGGGAGGGTGGTGATGGGGAGGGAGAGGGAGACGACAAGGACCATTTTCTATTTTTCAGGAATAAAAAAACATCGGGGACAGTTTTCTTTTTTTTTGCATGGGGAAAAATATATTGGGACACTGAGGTGGGCTACTCAGTGTCCCACTGCATTGGGGAGTCAATACAACTGGGGACACTGGAAGTGGGCTACCCAGTGTCCCACACTGTCGGGGGTTGTGCCAATACTGGCATTGAGCACCCCAATGTTGGCCCCCAAAAGGGGTTAATTAATAAGAAATGTTTCAGTACACTGGGAGCGGCTTCCCAGTGTACCACACTGGACGGTGGCGGGGTGTATTTCTATTCTGTCATCACAGGGATTGGGCACTCCAATGTCAGCAGAACAATTTGCATTAAAAAAGGAGTTTGTAGTAAAGTAGCATACTATTTTAAAAACTGTGCATGCTTACAGTAGCATCTCTAAGAACATCGGATGTGGTAAGGGGCTGCGGAGTCAAGAGGAAGTTCGAGTGCAGCATGGTAATGTCTGGATTGAGCCTGATACACTGCAGCAAGCTCAAGCAGAAGGAAGCACGTTATCTGCAAGTACAATGCAGAGACAGCTAACATACTAACATACTAAAATGCCAGCAGAATAGGCCTTATGGTCTTTTTGTGTCTGTCGATAGTCAGCACCCATACTGGGCACTCATTTTGCTGCCCTCCACCCCTTGGTTTCCTTCCCTTTCCAGGGTATATCCCTGGTATTGGACTTCCTCAGCTTCACCCTCCCCTAAACCTGTCCCAGCACCTCTTGAACCCTTCCACAGTATCAGCCTCCACCAGTTTCTTGGGCAGCGATTCTATGGTTCCACCACCCTCTCAGTGAAGTAACCTCCTCCTTTCCCCTGAGTCTCCCCAGTCTCCACCCATGTCCTCTGGTTGCCCCCTTTTCATTTGGAACACCCTTCCGAGCCTCCTTATCAATCCCCTTATGTACTTAAAGTACTCTATCATATCCCCGTCCCTCCCTCCTCCAGGGTGTACATGTTGAGCTCCTCAAGCCTCTCCCGTAGGTCCTGTCCCCATGCCCCAGATCATCTTGGTTGCCCTCCTCTGGACCTTCTCCAGAGTGCAATGTTCCTTTTTAGGTGTGGCCTCCAGAACTGTCGCAGTACTCAAGGTGCGCCTAACCAGGCAGTTATACAGAGGGAGGATCACTTCCCTCCTTCTGGAGGTAATTCCTCTAGTGATGCCTCCCAGCATCCTATTTGTCTTTGCCGCTGCCCTCCTACAAGTCTCAGAGTTGTTCATTTTGGCATCCACTACCACCCCAGATCCCCTTCGCCTTAGAGACTTGCAGTGTGTCTCCCCCAGGGTATACACTTGGCTTGGGTTTCTAGACCCCAGGTGCAGAACCCTGCATTTTCCGGCATTAAACTTCAGTCCCCACTTACCGACCACCTCTCCAGATCTTCCTGCAGGGCCACTTCCCTCCTCCCCATCCACCACCGCTCCCAGCTTTGAGTCATCTGCAAGAGACTCATCTCACTCCTGATACCCTTCCTTATGTCGAAGACATAGGCATTAACAGGAGTGTCCCCAGAACCAATCCCTGTGGGTCCCCACTAATGACCTTCCTTGGGGTTGAGACTATCCTCCAACCACCACTCTCTGAGCATGCTCCAAAAGCTAATTTCCCATCCACCTGATCATCTGCCTCCCCCATTCCTTCCAGCTTAGCCAGCAGGCCACCGTGGGTACAGAATCAAATGCCTTGCTGAAGTCCAGAAAGAGGATGTCCACTGGCCTCCCTGGTCCAGAGCCTTGATCACAGAATTATAGAACTCCACAAGGTTTGTCTGACATGATCTTCCAGGGATGAAGCCACGCTGCCTATTGTCCAGGTACCCCTTTGCTACAGCTCCCCAAAGCCTTTCCTTGATGATACCCTCCATCACCTTGCCCACCACAGATGTCAGGCTAATGGGCCTGTAGTTCCCATCTCCTCTCTCTTGATCCACCCTTGTGGATAGGCATTACATGGGCCACCATCCAGTCATGGGGTACTCATCCCGTCCGCAGTGAGATGTTGAAAAGCTCATCCGGGGGCCGCCAGGACATCAGCCAATTCCCTCAGCACCCTGGGATGCATTTCATCCAGTCCTGGAGCTTTCTCCATCCTTAGGGACCTGAGGGCTTCCCTCACCCTATCAACTAGGATTTCAACCTCCCATCTCCCACCCTGCCACCTGTTCTACTGGTCCCTCGCCTGATAGTGCAGGCCTCCCTCTCCCTTGACTAAGCTGGGTCCCCAGTCTCTAAGGGTCCTGCCTCCTTTGCAGGTTCCCCATCCCTCCCATTGAGAGGTGCAGCCCACCCATCCTCTCCAGTAAAAACTGAGCCCAAGTGCTGGTTTAGTACCTCGGCCTGCTCGCCCGCTTCCTGTGCCCATCCCTTCTGGTCCTAATCCTGCTAATCTGCCTCCCACTTTCATTTTTCCCCAATATATCTAAGAACCCCTTGTTCACCCTCCAGATTCCTGGCCAGGTTCTGCTCTGTCCTCGCCTTAGCCGATCTTACCAACCTGGTGACCTTTCTGGACATCAGTCCTTACGCCTCAATCCCTTTCTCTCCTTGAGCTCTTAAAGTGCCCAAAGGCAGCCTTCTTTTCCTCACCACCTCCTGAACCTCCCAGGTCCACCAGCACGGTTTTCTGGCCCTACTGGATTTGTACCTCACCCTTGCACAGGACCTGGTATTCTCCTGCACCTCCTAATGATCTTCCACCTACTGTCAGTATCCATGTCCAGCCTTATCTCATTCAAATAACCCTTAAGAATCCATCACATGCTCTGAAGTCTGCACCCTAAAGTTAATTACCACTGTCTTTGTGTGGTTTTCATGCCCCCAGGTCCAGGGAAACCAGATCATGGCATGATCACTCCTTGCCAATAGGTCCCTTATCTCCAGGCTCCTAATCTGGTCACTGTCCACCAGGACCATGTCCAGTATTCGACTCTCCTAGTCAGCTCCCGACCTGCTGGATTAGGAACAAGTCCTGAAAACATCCAGCAATCTCTGCTCTCTGACCGCTGGGGATGTCATAGTCCCCAGTCTGTCCCAGGCATGTTTAGGTCCCCATCACCACTACCCTTCCCTTGCCCAGTCTACAGTGGCACATAATATTTGCCACCAGGCTTACTTCAGGTTCTCCACCAGCGAGGGGTCTGTATACCACCCCATTTTACTCTCTTGTCCCCCCTGCATTTTCAGGGTGACCCAGATCACCTCCATTTCCCCCGCCTCCACCCCACCAATACCGATGCTATTTTTGACTATCAGTGCTACCCTCCCTCCCTCCTCCCTGTCTTTCCTAAATATCATGTAGCCCTCCAGGTGTAGGTCCCAGTCACGCCCTTGGGTGGCCCATGTGTCAGTGACAGCTGCCACATCCACTACCCCTTCAACTAGCATTGCCTGGAGCTCAGGCAACTTATTTTAAGCTCATAGCATTAATCAGGAGCACCATCCACCCCTTCCTCCCTCATCTCCAACCCTCGTGCTCCTGTGTGGCTGCCCACCCTTCTCCCCGTGACCTGCCCGTTGGCCTTTCACTGGAGTCCCTCTGTCTCCTTAGGGAGTGGCAACAGAGTCCGTTTATCAGCCCTATAGGAACAGCCCTCCTTCCATCCTCTCCCCTTCACAAGTTTAAACAACACCTTCCACGGACCAATCCAGCTAGTTTCAGCTTTAGAATTTCCTCTCTTCCAAATGAAGGTGGAGCTATCCCTAGCATACAACCCATTGTCCTCCCAGGTTGTACCCCAGTCCCCACAAGCCCATACTCCCTTGTCTCACACCATTCCCTGAGCCACTGGTTTACCACCCTATTTGTTTGCTTGTTCTCCACGCTAGCCCTCGGCGCCAGCAGGATTTCTGAGAAGGAGATGGAGTAACCTATGGACTAGCAAACCCTGGCTAGCTCCCGAAACCTTGCCTGTATCTCTAACTCACTATTCCCCTCAATGTCATTGGTGCCCAGGTTGACCAAGATGTCCACGGACCTCCACATTCCTTTGCCAGTGAGTATACCAGGAATTTGGCCTTGTGCAATCAGACCAGGGTTACCTTTGGAGTAGTCCATGACCATAGCGACCAAGATTGACTGCCTAGAAAAATGGCGAGTCACTCTTGGCAACTGTGATCACAGCTACCTAGGGAGGAGGGTGACCTGGTACTGCGGTCTGCAAAAACCGTGACAGGAACTTCACGTATACCAAACGCATGCGCCCATGGGAGAAGCGAGGAGGGGTGACATGAGGAGGGATTCGCGGCTGCCGAGGTGGATTGCTGATGCCATGGGGAGGGTGGTCAGCTGGGAGGCGTGGGGTACCGGGTTCTGGTCGGCGTGGGAGGTTTTTTTTTTTGCCACCTGGTGGCATGTATTTCATCAAGTCCCTCCCCAACATGCATCCCCAGAGTTGAGAATCCAGGTAGGGGAGTGCAGGGGTGGCAGGGAGGTACAGTCCCCACATTAAAACAAGACCTGTACGTCTTGGGTGCCATTTTCTGTGTGCACCACTGAAATTATATTTTGGCGATGTACATTCACTATAATAGCGATCGCTGTTGCTCGATCGCTGTTATGACATGGAACCTACATTTGGTCCTAACCGGAAAGGTTTTACCCTGTCCCTGCCCCTCCCACTGGATACCCTGATCATGGAATCCCCAACAGGAGCACTTTACCTCCCCTTGCCTCCATGCTCACCCCCAGGTTATCAGTCCTTACATGCCTGTCCTTGTCCTTTTCCTGGCCTCTCCTTCCAGCCCGGCTCCTTGCAACTCCCACAATCTGGGTGTCGTGCAGCCCTCTCCTAGCTAGCACCCCTACCCGAGTATCCTTTCTGCATCCCTGTCCCTCTGCCTCCCTCAACTGGTCTCTCCACCCTACTTGTAGGCCTAGCCTGGCTCTTACTCCTTTCCAGCCTGTCCACGTTCAGCAGCCCCTTCCTGCCATGCCCCCGGTCCAAACCCCCAGCACCCCAAAGTGCCACAGTCTCCCCTCAATCCCACCGATCCTCCACCTTACTCTGCCTCCCTCTCCCCATCCCCTCAGTCTGTCCGGAAACTCCACCCAACCCTGCTTACTCCTACCCATGCCCTTGCTCCCTGTTTTCCTGGCCTTCCTCCTGCCCCTTCCCCTCACCCCCATCCACCTCTGCACTAGCCGCATCCTCCCCCACCATTCCTCTTCTTCTACTAGTCATAGAGGGTCAAAACGTTGCTAAGCCTAACGGCTGCCCCAACTCGCCTCCTCCTCTCCCTCCCTTCCCCATCTTGGCTCCTCTGGACAACGCCAGCCATCTGCCTGCTTTTTGAGATTTCCACATTTTAGGCCTCCTTTAACAGGGCCTCCAAGTGCCCCCTAGATGCCCGCCTTCACCCCCCATGCCCCAGTCTTCAGCTCTTGGTGCAGCCACGTAGGCACCTGCCTGCCCCTACTTCTCCCTCCTCCCCATATCTCCCCTCATCTCCCCAGCTGCCTCCTAATCCTCTCAACCTCCTCTAAGCTGTGCCATCTGATAGCACACTGGACATCCTCCGAACTTCCAAGCCCAGTCAAGTACCATGGCTGCCCCACACCCTTAGCCCCAAACCACCCTCCCAGAGATGCCCACTCTTGTGACATGCAGTCCTGTTCCCATTCTAAGTGAATTTTTAGGCCAATAAGACCCAAGACAGCGTGAAACACTCAGGTTAATTGAACACAATCCCCCCATCAAGCAAGAATAACCTTTAAAACTGGGCTCCCCAAAGCCGGGGCTACAGGTTACCAGACACTATACCATCCAGCAAACAAGTGTCAGTGTAGAACAGATTGTCCTCAAGGTCCAGGTTGCTAGTCCAGCCCACCTGACTCCTCCTCCTCCTCCTCCTCCTCCGACTATTTAATGGAGGTCGGGGCTGGGGGGCATTTAATACTCCAAAGCATCCACAGCTCCTCCTTGATGCATAGTGAAAGTGACTGGGCTAGTCCTCTTTATAGCCCAGCTGCGAGTTTAGATTTCGTGCACTACTACCGATTGGCGCCCACACTGCTGGTTTTCAGCCGAGCTCTTCCTGGTTCCCAGCCACCGATGCGGCCACCAATGTGGCCCCCAACCACAGTCTCCACTGCCAATGCGACCAACCTCCCGAGTCACAAAGCATCCACAGCTTCTCCTTAGATGTGTAATGGAAGCAGCTGAGCCAGTCCCTCTTTATAGCCCAGCTGGTAGTTTAGATTTCTGCACTACTACCAGATTGGCCACCCACACTGCTGGCTCTCAGACGAGCTCTCCCGAGTTCCCTGTTGCCAATGCGCTGCTGGATCTTCTCTCAGTAGCCAATGTGGCCCCTGACCATGTCTCCGCCCGCCAATGTGGCCGAACCCTCTGTCACTAAATTACACTGGCAGGATCTCAAAAGAAGAAAAACTAGGTGCGTCCAAGCCCCATCATGCTGATCACAGAATTCTCAACACAGAAATAACAGTTTAGCAGCAGCAGAGGCAAGCCTGACAATAGCACACAGGTGAGACAGCGAGAGAAACTGGGTGCGACGAGGCAGTGGGTGGGCTGGTCCACTGCAGGTTGTTGTGGCACATGCAATTGCAGGTTCTGCACGTCACCAAACTGGACCACAGATCACCTCCTTGTCTCTATAGGGTCGGGGGGCAGGACTGAGAATGCAAATCAAAGGACCAAGCCTCTCTGATTGGAGTGGCCTGTTCCTTTGACTTGCATGACCGCTCAGCCCACCTAGCAGAGGGTGTGTCAGGACCACACCTAGTGGTCATTGGTGCTGACTGCCGAGCCCACAAGGCCCTGGTTTTGTTCCTTTAAAATGGGCTTTCCATGCGTGACAACCCCAAAATCCGTGTTGCAATATATACATTGGTTTGCATGCGCACAACAAACGAAAAGGAGAAACATTTTGTTGAGTAACTGAGAACTATAAAATGAGTTAACAGATTGTACAAGATTAAAATCTATTATGAAATGGGTAGAAAGAATGCTCTTGATTAGCCAAGAAGTACTTTCAGCTGGGAAAGTAGTTCAACAAAAATATGTTTACAAAATAAATCCAAGCTACTAAAAGGACCCATTTATAATCGTAGTAAGGTACTCCAGGAGTTCATTATGTTGGGATGACGCCCTTCTCGGGTGGTGGTAGCACTGTCTTAACCTCAGATTAACTCACCTGAGGTGGGCCATTATCCCACCAGAACACACCCCCATCATGCCTTATTGCTTGCTTAATTAAAGCACTATTTTGAAAGCAAATGGCAAGTAATAAATAGAAGTACACAAAGGTGGAAAACAATAAAAATATGGATTGTGAGATCATAAATGTAAATTCCTTATTTTCTGTCAGTTTCTTGTGGGTAGCAGTGATGGTAGAGCTGCTTCACCCCTCTAGGACTGGAAATTCACACTGATAATTGGCAACGATTAAGATTATCACCTTTGAAACATACAAAAATGTGCTTAGTTGCAGAGGGTTTAAAAACCACTACTATTGTGGAGACTGTGACTGCATGACCAGGGCAATGTCTGTGTACAGAATTGAGTAGGTAGTGTATCATACTTAACCCTAAAAGCTTGAAGTGTAATGTGTTTGCCAGGCAGAAAATTTCGCTTCTGAGAGTGACTTAACCTGTTAAGAAGAAGCTCCGACATGAAAGAAAGGGAATGGTACACATGACCACCACTGTACCCTGTAGTTCTCAAGTGCAGCATTCAATATGTCGCCCAGCACAAGAGGGATATACCCTGCAACTCTTATCAAGCTTAATTATTAACCATAAGTATGCTTAAAGAAATTAATATTAAGGACGTAACCAGTGAACCAAGCCCTCCGTTATCAGTGCAAATGAATAGGGCTGTAGGCTAAACAATGGCAAACACAGAAGAATGGTGCAGAATGACACACTAATATAACAATACAATTAAGTGGTGCTAAATAGCAATTATTGTTTTAACCCATGCCGTCAGGGTAAAGTGATTCAAGAATTAATTGATATGAATCATAAAATCCCAAACCATGCAAGATAATCACCACCTCGGTTAATTCTGTTAGTGGACTGTGATTACACAAGCAGCTACTAAGCCTATGAAAATGTAAATTTCAAGTGAAAATGTCACAGCCTAAGGCAGAGTGGTAAGCAGCCTATATTCAAGGGCCGACAAAGTGGCCCTTGGTGGTTGTTTATGTCTCAAGGAAACATTTCCTGCCACCACAACAGGACTGCACAGAAATAAACAGAGTTTTAATTGCATTTAATACTATTTATGCTGTTTTTAACTTTTAATGATGTTACCAGTCCATGAAATGAAGTTTATTTTGCATTCAAATCTGTCACTTTGATTAATTTTGTGGTGAAATGGGTCTGGTCTGGGTCATGCATGGGCATGCAGCCCTAGGGGGTTTGAGGACCGTATATGCAACCTTGGTTGTTTTAGGTTGCCCACCACTGACCTAAAGCAATAGGAGACATGAACAGCAACTTACATTAAATATGAAGAGAGGCAGACTGTAGCATGAAACCTTGTGGTAGACAATAAAGTGTCCCATGAAATTCAGTTCTAGAGTTCAAAGCATCAGTAGCGATCCTCATATCACAGAGTTGGACTTACCACCTCATAGTTCATCGCAGGAAGTGAGGTCATTGACTGGTGCACCTAACCAGAAGGAGTGAGGGAGCCCAATTCTCAAAGTGTAGCTGCAATATTAAAAAATCAAAACATTACTAGATAGCATTAGACTGGAAAAGGTTACACTAAAAAAACAAATATAACAGCTTAGACAATGTCCATGTTTCCTGCAAAGCATTCTGAGTTCCATGAATAGCAGAAATATACCCAGAAATGAAACCCAATGGTTCCAGCATGCAAGGATTTTAGTGGCCGGAAGTTAAGTAGCAAGATAAAAAAAATGGTGCTTTGAAATTCCATAAGCAGTTCCTGTTCAGGAGAGAGACAGAATGTCCGAAAGTCCAGCAGAGGAGGATTTCTAATTTTGTTTTACATTCTTTCTTGGAGAACGTCCTGGCTACATCTATCAGTGGGATAAGTATTTTTTTATTTATTTAGTTTTGTTGACTGGGTAAGTGCACTAGACAAATCCTGCCTATTTTCAGGCACTACCCGGGAGGGATACAGATGAATGCCAACTGACCTTGAACCAGATTAAGCTATTGGTGGTATTTTTAGTGAATGGGGAAATTTGGCAGGAAATTCCCTACTCTTTTCGATAAGTGCAATGGGATCTTTAACATCCACCTGAACTACCACCAATCCAGGCAGATGGGACCTCGGTTTAATGTCTCATCCGAAGACGGGTAGTAAGTAAGTTTGGGTATTAGGCTTGCTTTTACTGCTGATTGTGGAGAATACAATCATTTTGGGTTGGATCTGATTCTTATTTTCACAACACCTGAGTCAGGGGTGGAGATCAAAGGTTTCATGACAGAAGAGCTGAGTTTTTATTTGGCTAGAAGAAGAAGCTGGAACTGAGGGACTTGCAGTGCATCGCTTGACATTCAGAGGGGTCGAGGACACAGCAGATGAGTCACATTTTGTTCCTGCTGGAATGGAATTTTGACTTTGACTTGTAATTGAATCAGTGGTAGCAACTGACTGTGCATTCCGAGCAGATAGTCTCCGCATATTCCAAAGCTGCAGTGACAGTGTCATAGTGCTGTGGTCTATTGTTTTCTCAAGAATCACTAAAACGACAGGATACTTAAAATAATATGAGCACCCCATTCTTTGTAATTCTCTCTTCACCTCATCAAAGATTCTTCTTTTCCCAATCCCTCCCCAAGAAATATTGAAAAATCTACGTTTCCATTCCAACTAAGGTGTTTTCTGTCTCTAGCAATTCTCAGCACTTTTCTTTAGCAAAATAATGCAACACATTGGTTATAATTGCCTTTGGTTTGGCACCTGCTTTAGGTTTGGGAGTTAATGCTTGATTGGCCCTCTCCATTTCATGAGGCAGGTCCACTATTAATTCAGGAGCTTAGGGATAAAATATCGTAAGTTCAATGATGTTCCCCTTCCAGCCCTTCTGGTATTCCTACAATCCGAGGTTGTTTCTTTTACGCTTATATTTGAGGTAATCTATTTTTGATAATAAGTAAAGTATTTTTTGTTTGTTGTCCGGCTTTCTCCTCTAAAAGTTGTATAGTGTTCCCCGGACTTTCAAGCTTTGTTTCAGTTGCTTTTACCCTGCTGTTAGTCTTTTCTGAATCTGCCCAAAGGTGGCCCATGGTGATTTTCATTTTGGACACAACGATCTGAATATTGGCCAGCATTTCTTTTGTTAAGGACAGGCCCAACTTACTGTTAGTAGAGACAGCAGAGGTTGTCTTTCCATGTTGCTAAAGTTTGGGACCATCAGCTGATCTGGAGTTCGTCAGCCATTCTGAGTGAGACCAGATAAACTTTATGAGGCAGGAAAAATAAAACTAAGTAGAGGAATTAATTTTCCTTTCAAAATTCATTTGGGGAGTAGTCCGGCAACAAATAAAATAAAAAAGATGCACAATCTGATTTATGATTTAATTAAATAAACAATAACATGAGTGAGGCAGCAGCTCGCAGTCTATGTGGCCATCTTTTGGTGCCATGCGCACACCCCTGCACATTGCAATGATGAAGGTGGTTTTACATACAATACCATTTTTTTAAATCAGATTCATGAAAATAATGAAACTACAAAATATGAACATTGGTCTATTAATTCATTATTTAAGATTTGTTTAAATAACATGAGTGATTGAATATTTCTAATCGCAGGCTCTCATGAAATTCTATGTCTTTGGGATATAAAAATTGACCTGCCATATTATACCACAATTACGCTGGATCTTGAGCTAATTAATTCCCAGTTTTTGATTTCTCTTAATCTGTGTCTAAGTGTTGGAGTATCATTTCAGTGCTAGTTTTGTCTAAATCTTGTCACCTAATTTGTTTATAAGCAAGAACTGCATCTCATTTCTGTCTTTTAACCGACATAGAACCTACTTCAATTTAGCATACCTATGACAATGGTGAGTATCGAGGGCCAAAGTAGCACATATCATACAAGCTTATTATATACTGTAACTAGTTTTCCTTGTAGTGTCCCACTTGCAGATTGATAGACCAGGGGCCAGATTTTCAAAAGTTTTCCCAGTGGGCAACCCGATTGCACACCTTTTGTGTGTCATTTACGCTGGATCACAGTATTCAAAGGGGAGTTAGAGTGGGCAAAATGGATAGCGTGTACACTAAAAATAATACATGCACTGGGCAAGGGGGAGCAGGGATGTGAATACAGGTGCAATTCTATATTCACAGTGCTTTAATATGCAAAGGAATTAGTGCAGCCACTTGCACAGTGTACACCACAGACAAAAGGCCAGTTTGTTTCAGGTAAACCCTAGCGGTGGGTGGAGACACTGTAGGTAGCAGCTAAGATGGCAGCTTTTGCAACACACATCCTGTTTCTAGTGCAAGAGGCACTACAGGAGAAGGTGAGGGTGCATGCCACCCTTGTTCCATCTGTAGGTTGTGGAGTCACTGTGCTTCACAAACAGTACCAGCCATGAGTCTCCATTGACAGCCTCAGTGATGACCAGCTTGTTGGTTGGTACTACCTCAACAGAGCCATGCTAAGGCAACTTTGTGAGCTCCTACATAAGCAGCTGTGCACTGATACCCACTGCAGTCACGCCATGTCATTCGACATCTGCAGTGTGCTTCCTAGCCATTGGGACATTCCAGAACACACCGATGGGGATACCATCTGAGTTTCACAGTCTGCCACCTTGTGCCTGCTGGCCCACTTTCTAGATGCTCTGCTGCCACATGCTGGAGAGTTCATCATATTTCCCAGCACACCAGTGGTGTGTACAGCAACCATGAGGCAGTTCTGTTGGGTTGTGCACCTACCAGCAGTACTTGGTCCCATTGACTGCATCCATGTCACCATCTAGGTACCCATTGGTGATGATGCAGATATCTACCTCAACAGGAAAGGCTACCACTCCATCAACTGCCAGGTAGTGTGCAATGCAACAGGGTGCATCACAATGTCCTGGCACAATCTTCTTCAAGGCAATCTTTTGCAGCAGGTCATAATACATGGGATAACAGCTTCAGGCATGATTTCCTCTGGATGACTTCTCAGCAGTCGACCCTGGGGCCTCACCCAACACTACTACATGGTGTCTACCGGAAGGTATAAAGGGAGGTCCCAGCTACTCCTCAGTTCTTTTCAACCATGATCTTCATGCAACAAGTCCTCCATTGGAGCTCTGCTTACCAGTCATCTGACGAAGAGTTCTACCGAGCAAATTTACCATAACAAGTTCATATACTAATGTCTTCAGATCCCTTATTCCAAGGTGTTTCTGTGGTCACAGAATCACTAAGGAAGACCTCCATGATGTCTGTGTTCATTGCCTTAGTCCACAACACAACTCCAGGGAGTGTGTCTGCTGCAACAGATTCAACAAGGTCACAAAACTTTGAAGGCTTCAGCAGCTCTGTGAGTTCTTCATAGAGCATAAGGTTGCCCTCCTGGAGCAGCAGCAATGCTCCACAACCAAAGAATTCTTAAAGTCCTCCTTGGGGTCTCACCACTCTATGTGTGACCCTCCATGTTGATGACAGAGGGTCCTGGTAAGAAACATGCATCCAAGACAAAGCATGTTTCTACCGCCCCTTGTCATGATGAAGACCTCTACTTGTAAAGTAAGTATAGAGATGGCTGCCTCTATTACATTGTCCTCTACACCATCGACAATTGTGGGCTCCTGTTTTCCCTTGTTGACAGCTCCTCCATCGATGGTAGGTCCTGGGGTAATACTGCAGCTTCCAAAGCTGCCTCCGCCTTCAGTGCTGTCTGGCCATCATCCATCGATGATGGCTTCAGGCCATCAATGATACTATTATCATCAACATTGCCTTACAGCCTGCCGATGATCCTGTCATTGTCGATGATTCCTTGCAGTTCATGGACATATCTAGCAATAATGGCAGGGCTTCAGGCCTGTCCGACGGTCCCATCATCAACAACCAGCCTTGCCTCACAGGGCTTAATGCTGGTATCCTCGTCAATGATCCTGGGGTCATACATCCCCCCTTGTCGACAGCTCCACGTTTGGTTCCACTGCCTGCTCCTATTCCATCAGTAGTCCCAGTTCACTCTGTCAACTCTGCCCTGGCTACTACCACTGGGCAGATGGCCATGATTGATGTCCAGGCTCTAGTGAATACTATCCTGAACCTGACCTGAGATCCTGTGCCCCCTAAACTGGGGTCAGCTCGGTCTCTGCTCCTTCTCGGCCTCCTTCGCCATCAGACAGCCAGATCATCCCATCTCCCTGGGTGTACACTCAGGACATAGACATAGAGGACCCTTTCTTACAGGACTGGGATCTAGCTGACCTGGAGGATGAGGATGGCATGGACCATGATGATTCCCTCAATTCTCCTCTACCTCCTCTATTCAGAGGAAAAATACCCCTGAGCTCCTTGTTTTCTGCCAGATGACCCAACATTTTCAGAAATTATAATCCACCTCCCAAAATGTTTAGATTCAGGGCACTGAGCAGGATGCTTCTAGAAAGAAATTGGCTCAGTACTTGGGTGTGCGGAATGCCCCACTCTGGTCATCCCCTTTGGTGGATGCCTTTGAAGAGCTATCTTGGCTGCATGGAAGCAACCCTTTAAGATTCCCTCCAATCCTCATAAGGCTGATAGGATTTATGAGGCTCCAGTGTCACCCCTATTTCATGTCTCCACCTCAGGCAGACTCAGTGGTGATCAATGCCACATGATAGGTCCCCTAGGCCTCAGCACGTGAGTGCTCAGCCCCCAGATAAGGAATCCAAGAAATTGGATGTTATGGGAAAAAGGGGTTTTGCCCTGGATACCTTGTCTCTACGTATACCTAATTACATGGGACACCTCCTGAAATATCAGGAGGAAATCCTAAAAGGCCTCCCAGGTGACAGTGCAGTCCCTCATGTCAGATTCTGTCCAGGAGGAGCTGATGGTTAAAATGTCTACTCGGCGCGCTGTAGCTGCCACTTGCTAAGGGCCACTAATGATGCCGTTGACACTGCAGCTCATATGTCCTCCTGCAGGAGTGTGTCTCAGATGACACACCCTGCTCAGGGTGTCAGGATCTTCACAGGACATACAGCAATCTATCCTGAATGCTCCTTTTAGAAGGTTCAGCTGTTCGGTCCACAGACCCAAGATATATTGAAAGACTTACAAGACTCAGGTCATACCCTTCAATTGGTATGGACTCTGTACTATCAAAAAGCCAAAACAGCCTTCAGGGGCTCCTCAAGGGCCACCACACAGGGGCCATCCCACAGCTCAAAAGCAACCTGCCAATAAGAAAACCTCATTTACAATTGCCAGGTCCTAGAAATGCTCAGAAACCCTGTTACATCCCTGCTGCCCCTCACCCCAGCAGGGCCAGCCTTCAGCCTGAAGGTGTTCCTCTGGTCGTGGGACTAGAGGCCCTACCCACTGCCATCAGGGCAGGTTTTCCCTGCACCTGCAAGGGGCAAGCTATTTCTTCTGACCAGTGGCTCCTGCAATTAATCATGGCAGAACACACACTGGAGTTCATGAAGATACCTATTCCTTTGCCAACCAGGGTCCCAGACCGAACATTGGTCTTACGGACCGAGATAGATGCTTTGCTCTCAAAAGGCCATCAAACTAGTTCCCTTCCTCAGAAGGGTGCAGGATTTTACTCCACATTTCCTGGTGCACAATTGGATGGGAGATTTATGCCCCATTTTGGATCTGAGGTACCTCAACCTCTACATCACTTACCAAAAATTCGAATGGTGTCTCTTCGACACTTCTCCCTTTGCTGAACATGGGCGATTGGCTCTGCTCTCAGGATATAAAGGATGCATACCTCCATATCTTGATGCACCCATCCCACACACAGTTTCTCTGTTTCATGTTTCAGGGTCATCATTACCAGTTCAGAGCCCTCCTTTCGACCTTCCTCGGCCCGAGGGTATTTACAAAATATCTAGCAGTGGTCGAGTGGCCGTCCACAGGAAGCAGTCTCTATGTCTTTCCCTACCTGGATGACTGGCTCCTGAAAGCATCCTCCAGCTAACAGCTGTTACTCACACTTCGAACCCTGCAGTTGTTCGCCCAGGTGGAGACAGCGGTAAACTATCTGAAGTACAAAATGGACCCTACACAATGCCTCCAATATATCAGAGCCATGTTAGACACCTCTGTGGGGAAGGTGTATCTGCCCATAGCTCGAGCAGATGCCCTGATTGCTTTG
Organism: Neoceratodus forsteri; assembly: GCA_016271365.2. Lineage (NCBI taxonomy): Eukaryota > Metazoa > Chordata > Ceratodontiformes > Ceratodontidae > Neoceratodus > Neoceratodus forsteri. The sequence continues at coordinate 409,732,578 of CM028138.1, forward strand.
GCATGCAGATTGGAGTCCAGCAGATTAGTCTCAGCAAGAGACTACCTCCACCTCCTGGGACATTTGCGGCCATGATACCAATGGTCCCCAATGCCAGGTTAAATAAGATGGTCCTTCAGTGGTCCCTCAGAGTCTGATGGGGCCAGAAGGAGGATAATTTTGATGCCCCAGTCCTGATGTCTTCCTCAGATCTTTGAGCTCTACAATGATGGAAGTCCAGAGACAACTTAATGCGAGGCATGCTATTCTGCTCTCCTGTCCGAGTCTCATTCTGACTGCAGACACCTCCTTGATGGGGTAGGCTGCTCATGTCCTGCACGTCAGTTCCCAAGGATCTTGGATGCCAGTGGAGGCCCGCCTCCACATCAATTTCTTGGAGCTGAGGGCAGTTCTCTATGCCTTTCAGGCATACAAGACTCACCTCCCCATGGTGGCATTCAAGTGCAATCAGACAGTTCTACGGTGGTTCACTACCTAAACAAGCAAGGAGGCACCATTCCTACCCTCTCTGCAGAGAATCAGTGAGGGTTTGGTGCTGGGCAATCCAGAGAAATATTCATCTTCTGGCAGTACACATCCCCAGCGTGTCCAGCACCCTCGGAATGTCCTGAGCAGATCCACTGCTCAGGCCCACTAGGGAAATCTTATCTGACATTCTAAATGACATCTTTACCTGTGGGGCCAACCGGAGTTGGACCTATTTGCCTCTCACAAAATGCAGAACTGCTGCTTTACTGCTCTGTTGTGTGAGGTCCTAGAACTGTGTGGCGGGATGCATTATCTCTTTCCGGACAGGCAGATTTCTTCGCCTTCCTGCCCTTTCTGCTCATTCAGAGAGTACTGCTCAAACTGGTCTAGGGCAGGGTGTCTATGATTCTCATAGTGCCATTCTGGCCAAGACAGATTTGGTTCCTCTATTTCTACAGCTATCAGAACTGGAGCCCCTACATCTTCTGACTTGCTGGGTTTTGCTGTCCCAGGCACAAGGTTCCTTGCTACGCCTGAACCTTCGCCTCCTCCACCTGCCGACTGACTCTGAGGACATAGTCCTCTCACATTTCTGGGTGTCCCTAAGGGTGGCGGAAGTTCTCCAGGCTGCTAGAAAGCCATCTACTCAGTCTTTCTACTCAATGAAGTGGAAATGCTTCTCTTTTGGGCATCCACAGTGGACTTAGATTCTTAAGAGTGTTCCTCTCAGTGCATCTTAGATTATTTGTTCTCCTTGTTGGAGGGTAGACTGAAATATTCCTCTGTGAAAGTCCACCTTTCGCCATTGCTGCATTTCATTTACCTGTGGGCAACATCCCTTTGCCCCAGTTACATTTGATTCAAACCTTTTAAAAGTATTCTGCACCTGCCTCTATCAGGGATCCATTCCCTGTGTGGATTTAAATTTTGTGCTTGAAAAATTGACTACTGAATCCATTCGAGCTCATGGAATCCAGCAATTCCATTATCTTTCTTGGAAAACTATGTTTTTGTTAGCCATAACATCAGGCAGACGTGTCTCAGAGTTACATGCACGAATGAGCAAACCTCCATACCTGCAATTTCATAATGACCAGGTGTCTTTGCACATTAACCCATCGTCAAAGGTTGTTTCTGAATTTACTTTAAATCAGACCATTCAATTACTAGTGTTCTTTACAGAGCCTGCAAATCCAGGGAAGCCCTGCTTCATGATCTCAACGTACATAGAACACTGAACATTTGTCTTCTGCACTTCACAGTTGCGAAAAACTGAGCAACTTTTTTTTCTTTTCGCCTCTGGAAACCAGGGCGATGGTGTTTCTAAGCAGTGCTTGTCCACATGGTTGGCCAACTGCATTACATTTATCTATGCTTAATACAAAACCTCTCCCAGGGGTTCTAAAACCCCATTCTACCAAAAGGCATGACTGCCTCTACAGCTTGTTTCCGGTGTGTTTCTGCCTTGGATATTTGTGAAGCTGTCACATGGTCTACTGTACATACCTTCACCAAGCATTACAGTCTAGACATCGCTTCTAAGAAGTGGGCCATTTTGGATGGGCCATCCTACAAGGCCTCCTGTCCTAAGTCCTAATGATTGGCTTCCTCCTCCTACTGGATCTAATAACTGCTTGGGACTCTTCCCATGTGTTATGACCTGCTGCAAGAGATTGCCTCGAAGAAGATAGCATGGTTGTGCAAGAACTTATCGTAACAGTAGATCTTGAGAGTATCTCTTGTAGCAGGTCATGCAGCCCCGCCCTCCTTCCCCCTTGCTATTACTTCAGAAGGGTTTTTGCTCCTGCCTTTATGACTTCATGAGCTGCTACCTTGATTTCCTCCTTGGTTCCCATCAGAGGCCTAGGATATGTTTTCACATTCAATCACAAGGATGGAAAAGAACTGAGGAGTAGCTGGATCTCCCTTTATACCCCAGCAGTAGACACCACGGTAGTGCTGGTGGAGGTCCCAGGGTCAACTGCTAAGAAGTCATCCAGAGGAAATGACACCTGAGGCTGTAATCCCATGTGTTATGACCTGCTGCAAGAGATACCTCAAGATCTACTGTTACGGTAAGTTCCTATACAACAGTATTGTACCCCAGCAGCACCCACAGTGCTTCATATGGCACAATTCGATCCAGTGCCAAAGATTTGAAGGCAGCCACATACCTAGTGAGCACCTTGTCAATGAATACATGCAGCGTGTGATGTGGCCCAACAGGGCACGTGGGACAGACCCCAAGGTGGATCACTAGATGCACGACCAGCCATGCAGGCCCCAGTGGCCTGACCTGAGGGCAACACTAGTGTCCCCAGTACTGTCTGTGTGGTCCAGACATTGCATGTGTGAAGCAGGGGCTTTGTGAGGGAGCTGTCTCACCTGCATATGCCTGCACTTGCAGTGTATGTGGACCGTCTGTCATCTCAGACCCTGAGGTGAGGGGTCATGGTCCCCGATTATAGTGAGGGGATAAGGGATGCCCGTGGTGATAGTGTCAGCCTGGACCGGAGATGGCCCACTGGGGTGTTGGATGTGCAGAGAGGAAGGCTGTGCCCAGGTTCGCGTGGAGTGCCACTGGACAAGCGGGACTCGTACATGTCACCAGTGTCCAAGCTGCCACCAGTGGTGTTGGCATCTGCTGTGATGTCCTCTGGGCACTAGGGCTGCACACACTGGAAAGAGCTGACCTGCGACCTGTCCTCACAGTGTCCTGCACCACAGATGTGATATCCCATATAGCCCTGGTGAGCTCCCCAACACATCCTGCAGGGCACCCAGGAAATGGGCCTCAGGTTCCTCCACACATTGTTCAACCCTCTGCAGATCTTCTTACAGGAGATTGCGGAGGCGGATCAGGTCGTCATGTAAGACCTGCCAAAAATGTGTGAGTTCCTGCTGTGCTTCAGCCTGGGTGTCCACAGAGGAATGCAGCAGCTGCCTGGTCTGCACCTCATTTTGCTGCTGGCGGAACACTGTTGGGGAGGACAGGGTCTGATTGCACTTGAGGACACTGTGAGACCTCAGGTGCACCATGTCCATGCTGGTTGGGAGGTGGCAGTGCCACAATGGCTGTCTCAGGGCATGCAGGAAGGGATAATGAGGGCACCGACAGACTGCCTAGTCTCTTCTGTGAAGGCAGGTGGGCAGTGTGGGTGGTGCTGGTGGAGGTGGGTGAAGCTGTGGTAAAAATGGGCACTGTTGTGTCTCACATGGTGATGCTAGGGTCCTTGGCCTGGTCTAGACTGTGGCAGGAAGGCTGCTATGCACCCCTGTCTGGTCACTGATGGTGTGGCTGGCTGTGGGGTCTGGTCCTCCATTCAGTGACCAGTGCCATGAGCCCTGGGCTGTGGTTGTCTGTGTCCTCCTCATTGTCCTCTATGATTTTGTCACTGCTGTCTATGTTGAGGTCAGGCTGGATGGGTGGCACCTGTTGTGCATGGCTGGATGGCCCAGCTTTGTCCTCATCATGCATTTCAGGCATGAGAACCTGTGCTGTAGAGAGAGTTGGGGAACGTTACTGTTGCACACACACACCACACCACAGTATGCCAAGCAGTGTGCCAGTGGTGCATGCACTCCCCAGTGAATGGTGCTCAGTATCACAGTGTAGGCATGCAACTGGTGTCTGCATGACAATGGTTCCATGTCATAATGGTGATCGCTGAAGGTGATCATCATTAATGATAAGTGTCACATCGGCGAAATTCAATTTGATGATCTACACCAGCGACTAACAAAATGGCACAAAGAACTCTACTTTTAATGTTATGCGGGGATCCCCTGCACCCCACTACTATAAGATTCTCAACTCCAGGAGGATGCTTGTCGGGCAAGGGGTTGCAACATTGTAAAATACTTGGGCCGGCTAACAAAACATACCTACACCCGGGACCCGAACCTCAGATCCTAACCACCTCCTAGCTCAGTACCCACCCACCACACCATGGACCCAGCTTCCACCCCTCGCTCAGTGATCACCCCCCCGCGCGTGTGTACATATAGTGACATCCTGTCGCTATCGCAAACTCCCCATCCAGTCGCCTTCCCTACTCGCTCGCCTGTCGACATACTGCACGCACGGTCGCCATTTCGGTAGGTACCCACTTCGCGCTAGCCCATGTCACAGAATACCCATGACAACCTCACCCCATACTCACATTGGTCATACAGCAACATGTGAAGGTGGATTGTGCAGTACAACAGTTCTTTTAGACTATGGTGCAAACACACATCACACACATGCATGGTAATACATACAGAGCAGACCATAACCCAGTACCAAGACCCATACACCCATCCCTCATGACAGCATGCCCCAGCACCCATGGAATACAGATGGCACAGCACACAGCAGTGTGCGTATCCCTGTATTTATTTTGTTTCTGTTTATCAGGTTAAGTGCACTAGACAGCAGCACATTACCTATTTTCAGGCATGTCCTGGGAGTGTTACAGAAACAAAAGTGACAGCAAATTACAAACATGAGTACAGAAGATAAGCAGCATCAGAAATATACAGGATACAGTCAAGAATATGTAGACACTAGGCAATAACAGTACAACACCATATTAAGGTGTAATAATAGAACTCAATATAAGTGCCAAAAGGACTGGAGGTACAGGAATGAGAAACTCTCCAGTTAGTTCAGGCATTAACTAGATCAGTTGCAGGATCATTTATCATTTTCCTGGAGGAAACTATGAAGACCAGTTTTAAAAGCATGGTGTGATTCTGCTTTTCTTAACTGCACTGGAAGGGAGTTCCTGAGCTTAGGCACAAATGTCGAGAAGGCATATTCTCCCATCTTTGTACAACAATTAGGTACCTTGAGAAGTGACTCAGGCAGAGACCTCAAAGAATAAGTCTGTGAGACTGGAGTGAATATGTTTGTAAGGACAGCTAGACCTGTTCTGATTACTTTGTGAATGAAACAACCTACCATGAATATCCAATGAGAATTAGGAGAGCCACTCAGTGGTGGAGTATAGTATGCTGTGAGGGGTATCATGGGTATGTCCAGGCACCGATAGTGCAAAAGCGGCAGATATTGTTATAACAAGTGTTCTATTTGCTTGATATCCTTTTATTTGCTTCTGTAAAGATATCAGCCCATAAGTTAGACTGGGCTGTAATACTCCCTGTGGGAGGGCCAGCCTAGCTGCGTAGTCAGCTTATATCTAATTTTGTAGGCGATGCCAAGTTTTGTGTGCACTGACTTACAGGTAGTGTTAAGATGAAGACTTAAACCCAGGTTGGGGTTCAGAGTGATTCTAGGTACCGAAAGAGTCAACAGACTCTAGTGGTGAGTCGCCTAGCCCATAGATATCTAGGGTGGCAGGACAGGCCCTGAGTTTGAGTCGTGAGCCAAATAGCATTGTAGCTATTTTTGTAGTGTTCATTAGTAATCTGTTTTGATTAGCCAGTGGTGGATTTCGTAAAAGTTCTTGTTTAATTCAGAATTAATGATGGATATGTCTGTGGCACTCTTATATAGAACCATATCATCCACATATAGAAGAGTGGAGCAAGCACCGGGCCTCTTTGGTAGATTGTTAAGAAACAAGGAGAACAGAAGTGAGCTAATATGTATGGACACACCACAAAGGTCCTGGATGCACAGTCATGACACAGTGGAGTATCTGGGCAACATGCTGCATTGGTGACCACAGGGTGGACCACAGTGGGCCACTGTGTGGCAGTGTGGTCTGTGCTTGGGCCACCACGTGCACCATGGGCATATGTGTAGTATTCCCCAGCAGTGGTGAGACCTGTATGTGTATCCATGCACACAAGGCGGTGCACCTGGTGTGTACTTACATGGCTGGCTGGTTGGTATCCGTGTCTCATAGCTACCACCTGGCACATCAGTCACATCAACAGTCTGCCACACCACCTCGCTTGGAATTCCACTATGCTATGTAGGTGGTGCATATCCCTTAAATAGCCCGGTGCAATCTGGTATGTGAATGTACGCAAAAGGTTCTGGAATGATATGCAAAGCAGATGAATTTCCCAGTGATTGCCCAAGTAGCTCATTTGCATGCCTGTTCTGAATATGGCAGTATTACGTACTAGGTGTGTTGCACATGTAATGGGCACAATGTGCAACATGTTTGCATGGGTACCGAGAGTCAAATGCATGCCTGTGATGTCATGTTCCCCAAGTGCTGCGCATGTGTGGTGTTGCAGAGTGTTGTCATGTTGCATGGGGCTTTACAGGTCATGCGTGGATGATGCGTGCAGTGAGACAATGTTGCGCTGAGCCATGCTTTTAACATAGCTCAACCAGGTTTTGTGCAGTATGGCCTATGTTTAACATTACGAACATACGAACATACAAAACTGCCAGCAGAAAAAAGGCCATTGGTCTATCGGGTCTGCTCAGTTCTGCGCTTAAAGGTGTGCCCGTCACATTCAGAGGAATTTGCAGAAAACCAGTGCCACATCTTAAAACCTGCAGTATGGCCACACTCAGAAGGTGCAGGGCGGTCCATCAGAGGGACTTCAGGTGGACTGAGGTGGAGCTGGCAAACTTAGTGGACCTGGTCATGGCCAGGAAGGTTCCAGATCCTGAGGGAACAGTGGGAGGTAGAGCAACATTGCTGTGAGCTGTGGGCCTTGGTGGGTGGGATCTCAGTGTCAGGACTGGTATAGCATGCACCAGGAGCAGTGCCACTATCACTGCTGGGACCTGGCCCAGTTGGACCACTACTGCCTTGAATGGTTCATGGGAAGGTGAGAGATGGCACCATCCCAAAGCCAGGTTGGTGCTGTGATGTTAGTGCCATGTGTGTTTCTGGGCATTGGTCAGGACCCCTTGAGTATAGCATTCATGCCACACCTATTGGTATCCCTGATGTGTCCTGTAGTCTCGCTCCATCCAGTGGTGCCACTCTTTCAGTTTCTGATGTGTCCTGTGATATATGGTTGAATGGGCTTGACCTGCTATGGAGGTTTTGCTTATGTTTCACATTGCTGTCATTTCAACTCCTTACATTCTGTGCTATGAAATTTGCTAGTGATGTATGATGTTCCTGTCCATTGCATATGGTACACACAGTGATTATGTATTCTGGTCGTTGTCATATTGACATCACATTGTTGAGCTGGAAAACATCACAGGCATTTGGCAGCTATCCTGTCGTGTGCTGTATCGAGGCTCTACCCATGTCACCTGCAGTGCTACCTGTGCAAGTGTCTCCATCCTGGACAGACACCTGTCTGGATCCACATAATATCAAAAACATGTCCCTGACCTTTGGGGTGGGGTGGAAAAATACCGATGGTCTGTTTGTGTGGCAGCTTATGTGGTGCACACCCGACCCTAGGAAATACCTGACTGTATCACAGGCACATGGTGTTGGTGACAGGTGTGAATGGCTATGTCGTCACTCCATGGTCACATGCTAAATGACATTGGCCCATGGCTGCCTTGTGCATTGGCTGTTGTGCCATCACTGGACCACCATTGCACAGGGAGGGACATTGCGGTGTGTGGCATCCTTGGACCACCTGATGTGCCCATGACACATACCAACACACCCAGGCAGGTTGTCCATGCCCAGTAGGGGTAGTTTTCTCACAATCCTGTTTGCACAGCCCAAGGGGTGCTAGAAATGGGGCACAATGTGGTATATTATGAGCCTGACCACATCTTTTGTTTACACCCTGCAGATCATGAGTCCAGAAGGATCAGGCACATCCTGAATGGTCTTTAGGTGAGCAGGACCAAGGCGGAGATGGGGCCATCTCCATGTCAGGAGACAAGAAACCTCATGTGAGTACCAGCACCATGCTCTCCTGTTTAAAGTTGAACCGGCGTAACATTTTGTGGTGATTTAGACACACAGCCCATGATGCTTTGCATTATGGGGTATGTGTGACTTTGTATTTCTTTGAAACTTGTTCTCGGCCAATGCCCTTTGGGTAACCCTTGCCTCAGTGCTTATGTACTAAGGTTCTTTTTCTCATGTGAGTATGCTTTATTGTCTCTTCAACCCATTCCCAACCTATAGGTACATAATACAGCAGTAGTACAGTGGCTCACCATGTCCGCACCATGTGTCCCTATGCTGCACTGTGCATCCGACATGTTGCACATGGCTATGACCGCATGGGTGGATATCCCTGCCAATGTCACATATGCTGACACACTCCACCATTTTGCCTGTTACATACAGACACCATGTCCTGTGGCATCAACAGTGGTGGCCCTTGTCACCATGGCACCCTGGGATTTAGCTGGCATGCCTCTACACTGCACCTAGGCACCTGGGCAGGCTGGGGCATGGTGTGGGATCCCAGGTACTATGCATAGGCTCATTGCACTCTGTGTGTCAACAGATCATCCTTGGGCAGCACACCCCAGTGTGTCCAGCATTCTACAACCATATGGATGTCCAGGCAGGGCCACACTTCCCATGATCTGTGATGCCCTGATATCTGACATGTTCCCCGACATACGTTACACCTGGTTATGCCTGGTACATTCCAGGAGTGCAGGAACCTGTGCACTGGGGTCATCACACCTTTGTGTTCCAGGACTTGCAACCTACAGCCAGTGTGTTGCCCGTGCGCCACCAGGGTCACCTCTGTGCTGGGTGTTGGGCATCCATCCCTGGCGGGGGCGCAACTGCACCATGTCCAGTGAAGCCTAGTTGAGCAGTTCTTGGCCTCTCCACCTTTGGGTCCTTCCGGGCTACTGATGGGTCTGCAAGTGGCCACACTCCTGGCTCACGGCCCTCCCTGGTGCTTTGGCTGCCATACTTCTCCACATTTTCACCCCAATTGTGCAACTGTGTCAGTCACTTTACTGTCCAGTTGCACAGCATCTGTGGACATCTGTATGGCCCATACACCTTCGGCCTTGGTCCTGATGTACATATGCATTTCTTGGGTCACTGGATGTCTGTTACATGCATTCATATATGCATCATTCCATGCTGTGAACTGCTGCTGTCCACTTGCAACATATACTGTGTTTGGGTTTACACAGTCTTGGGACACAGTTTTCCATGGTACTGAGGCAGTACTCACTGTCATGTGGGACAGTTGATGGGTTTGAGTAGCGGCTCAGGGTGGCATCCCACAGTGCCTACTGCAGGGGTTGCACTGCTACTCTGGCAACTCTGCAGCATGAATGCAAGTACTGCGTTGAGCACACCTCTTCTGGTGTGTCACCCCAGTCTGCAAGGGCTTGCTGCTCACCACATCCCTGCCTGTCATCCAGTGCTGTGTTGCCCTGTTTTGCTAGTCTGCCACACCACATTGCAGTGCTCCAGGTTGACTTGGTCAGCATACTACAGGTGCCCTATGTTTTGCACTCCCCTCTGTGGCCTTGGCGTCCTTGCAGTGTGCCAGCTGGCTGTCCTGCTTCTGCCCTCTGGCAGCCTGTGACCATTGCCATTGCATCTTTGTGTTCACATATGTCTGTACCTTTCCGATGCTCTGGCTGCCTGCATGGCTGACCTGGGCAGCCATGCCACCACATGTTGAGGTCCGTGGCTGTGTGGTCCGGCAGAATGCACTGCCCCGGCCATGTCTTTGTGTCACAACAGCATTGCTATGGAAGTGGTGGTGGTGGGAGGGTTCTGTCTGTCCCAACCATTCCTCCTGGTTTCAGTGTACTGTACCATCCCTGATGTGCCACTGTGCTCCACTTTTACACAGATTGTATCAACCTACACATCAGATACAGCTGTCCAGTCCACACCCTGTTCAGAGTGTCATGGCTGTTGAGCCATCTGTGCACCTGCTAGACAGTATCATGCCACCTGTGAGGCATTTCAGTGCACGATGTGGCAGCCACACATGGTCGTATGTCCAGTGGCATTCTGTATCTCCCTCAATGGGCGCATATGCCACCCGTCATGTTCCCCTTGTTCCTCGCTGGTTACAATGTTTGCTGGGAGGGGGTATGCAATGTGTGCTAGCATACCCTTGTGGTCCCTTGTCTTCTCAGTTTACTTATGTCATATTCTTTCTCTTTATTTGTGCCTGCAGACAGCAGACAGCCCGAAGGTGGCGTGAGAACAGGGAGGAGGAATGACTGCCTGAGGTGGTTCGTCTGACAGCAGCAGGTAATAATTCGGTAACAGATGTAATACTTTTATTATGTAATAAAACACCTGTCCATGCCCCAGTCAAGTTACGCACCCCATCTGCCTTCCTCTCCCCCTTCTTTTCCTTGTTCGTCCCACCGTTATTTGTAAATAGTTTTGTACTTTGCTGGTTTTGTTGTTGTTTTCTGATTTCATAATTTCATAATAAAGTCTTTTGTATCACACATACTCCTGAGCCCTGTATCATTTTTGTGCTGTGTTGCCATTGTACTGTGGTTTGCTGTGGTGCCCTCCTTGCCCACCTGTCCACCACTGTGGGATACATCCATGCCTGTCCTGTTCTATAGGGTCTACCTTGGTTGTCCTGGGTAGCCCGTGTGATATACTGTAGGCGCTGGAGAAGGGCACCTACAATACTGGCGACCCTTCCCAGCACATTTCAGGAATGACTAGGTAGGGTAGAACGGCGGATGGGGGTGGGTGAATATAGCGACTTCCGGCCCGGCATCATGCATGCGTGGGGGAGTGAGACGCACATGAGGGATGTGAGGGGCTTGTGCCGGTGGTTGCCAAGATGAGCCCTTGGCAAGGTGGGTGGGTTGCCGGCTCTGATCAGCAGGTGTAGGGGTTGGGTCCGGGTGCATTTTTGTTGCACCCTGCTCGAACCTTTATTTTGAATGTTTTCACCCCCCAACATGCACCCCCCTGGAGTTGAGAATTCTTAGTAGGAGGGTGAGGGGCAAACACCCAAACAGAAAACATTAAAAGTAAGTCCCCAGCGTCCTTTTCCTGTGCACGGGGTGTCACAGTGGCAAAACAAAATGTCGCCACTGTGACTTCACGATAGTGGCAATCGCCTTTAGGCTTTTGCCATTATCACATAGAACCATTGTCCTGTGGGTGTCTGTGGTGGTTCTCCACCCTGTGCAGGATTCCACATCTGGCAGGCATGCTGGCTTGTTGGCCATAATGTGTCATTCACAGGTATCCTCCTGCACATCACTTGTTCAGGATGGATGACATCCTGGCTGTTCCTATCCATTGCCATTGGGCAGTAACTGCCCTTCAGACTACTAGTATGTGAGGAAATCCAGGGAAGTGAGCAGAGCAGTTAGGACTGCAAGGTGGCCAGGAAAGGAAGTTAGCCCAGGGGATTAAGGAAGGAGAAAAGGATTTCTACAGATATATCAGGGAAAAAGGAAGAAAGGATCAAATAGTTAGGATCAGGAAAGGCAGTGGGTGGGTAGACAAGGGGCCAAGAAGGCAGAAGTACTTAATAGTACTTCTGTTCGGTATTCTAAGGGAGAGGATGGGCCCCATTACTGCAGGGAAGGGGCAGACATGAGGGCTGAGACAACCACAGACAGGGTCATCATGGTGGAAAGGGTGCTGGAGGGCATTAGGTCCCTGAGGGTAGACAAGGCACCTGGGCCAGACAGGGTACATCCCAGGATGCTGAGGGAGCAGGCAGGGTCCTGGCAGAGCCACTGGCAGATCTGTTCAACACCTTACTAAATATGGGAAGTGTGCCCAGAGACTGGAGGAGGCAGACATGGTACCTCTCCAAAAAGTGGGCCCAAGACGAACCAGGGAACTACAGACCAGTGAACTTCATTGTAATTGTGGGGAAACTGATGGAATCTATCCTCAAAGAAAGGCTGGTGCAGTTTCTTGTGGATAATGATCTGCAAGGCGACAGACAGCACGGGTTCATCGCTGGCAGATCCTGTCAGACAAACTTGGTTGATTTTTTGACTGGGTCACGAGGGCACTGGACGAGGACCATGTGGTAGATGTAGTCTATCTGGATTTCAGCAAGGCCTTCGATTCAGTGCCACCACACGGAAGGTTGACCTGCAAGTTGAGAGTCTTGGTATAGGGTGAAAGCTAGCCCGATGGGTGAAAACTGGCTGAGGGACAGGCAACAGAGGGCAGTTATTGGGGAGAAGCATCAAGCCCAGGGCAGTAACAAGTGATGTCCACAGGTATCAGTACTGGGACCAGTCCTGTTTAACATTTTCATTGCAGACATAGCGGTTGGGATCAAGAATAAGATCATACTCTTCACCGATGACACCAAGAGCTGTGCTGAGGTAGATGGGGAGATGGGTGGCAAATTACTACAGGATGACTTGGCAAGACTTGAGGAGCTTGGGTTCAATGCCAAGAAGTGCAAGATGATGCATTTGAGCCAAAACCCCAGGATATAGCTACTGGATGGATAGTATCAAACTGTCCACATCCAACAAGGAGAAGGATCTGGGGTGCTGCTGACGGAAATGAAATCACTCGGCTCAGTGTAGAAGAGCAATGGCTAAGGCTAACAGGATGCTAGGGTGCACAGCAAGGGGATTACATCCAGATGTGAGTGAAGTCATATTGCCCCATACAGGTCCTAGGGTGAGGCCACACTTGGATACTGCATGCAGCTCTGGCCCATGCTTGAAAAGGATATCAAACTACTGGAGGCAGTGCAACAAGAGCAACACAGATGGTCCAGGGGTTGGGGATAGAACTTATGAAGAAAGACTAAAGAGCTCAACATATATACCCTGAAGGATAGAAGAGAGAGAGAAGGGCGATGATCTAGACCTTCAAGTACCTGAAGGGATGAACAGAGTAGAGCTTCAGGGTGGGTTCATTCTCCAGAAGAGATACCAGAGGGCACTCCTGAAGTTAAAGTGGGGCAGATTCAGGGGAAATGGAGGTACTACTTCACTGAAAGAGTGGTAACAAGGGTGTAATGCACTGCCTACCAACTCATTATCAGTTGGAGGCCGGTGCTTCAAGAGGGGTGGGACAAATTCAGGGAAAGTACATACCGGGGGCAGTTGAAGGAAGGAAGAGTTAATGGGGGCAGCTGCAGTCTAATGGGCTGAAGTGCTGCACTCGAGAGACTAGATAGACCATAGATATGGCCTGTATCTGCTGGTAATTTAGTATGTTCGTATGTACTACCCTCCTGTGTAGCTAGCCATGGCAGCTTCTGTGTGGAGTCACGTCTGTTGCTGTGTCCATGTGGATGTTACAGCCTTCCACCCCTGTGTCTCGTGCAGTCTGCCATTTGGTATGCAGCCTCCTGCTCCATGTTGGGGATCCTGTATCCTACCCTTGTGCACTGGGCTGCTGTGGCATGTGCTATATTCAGAGCTGGACTATCTTGCACATCTGCCATTGCACCCTACATTCAAAGGTATTTGCACATGCGTATGCGCGCCTGGATATGGCATACACTAGCCCTTGTGCAAACTGCGGCGTGGTGCAAACTTTGCAGAGCAATTTTTGAATATTGGGTCCCATATGTCCATATTCTAGGACTTGAAGTATAAGCTGGGTGGCAATGGTTAACCTGGCAGCATACAGGATGGAAAGGGCCCGTTTAAGCACTCCTGTTCTAGAGTTTACATTTTCACTGCTTTGTTTATATGTAGATCAAAATACAATAGATTATCTACAGTTACTCCTAAGTATTTATATTCATTGGCTATGTTAAGATTAGTCCCATTTAATAGTCAAATTTTAACTTCTCTGATTTTAGGTCCTTTCTTTGAGTTACCAAATAACATTGCCTGTGTCTTTTTAGTGCTCAAGACTACTTTTGAGGAACAGACCTTCTTTGCAGGTGGTTAAAATCAGATGTAAGATTGTCTCCATGTCTTTGAATTGTTTAGCTTTCACTGTCAGAGCGGTGTCATCTTTGTAAGGTTTTCTATTTGAATGAATTATCTGGATGGAAATGTCATTTATGTATATTAGAAACAGAGTAGGTCCAGATCTGAACCTTTCAGCACACCTCTATGCAGGTGTCCCACTTCCATTAAAATATTTTGTATTGCCACCTTTTGGGTCACACCACTCAAGTATGACTGAAACCAGCATCTTGCATCCACTGAGATTCCAGTCTTCCTCAATCTCTCAGGAGGATCCTGTGATCCACCAGGTTGAATTCCTTTGAGAGGTCCACTAACACCACATTCACAGATTGCCATGGATCAAGTCTGCTGGCAACTAGATCTATGTAAATCCTTGAGTGCAGTGCCAATGGACTACCATGCCCTAAACCCCAGTTGATGTGGGGCCAACAGGCCATAGGCTTTTGAGTAGCTAGCATTGGTTACATACTAGTCTTTTAAAAAATCCTTACTATGACCAAAGGAGAGCTATACACTGGCAGTTTAATGGGCTGTATGCATCTCCACCCTTTAGAATGGGCACTAACTTGAAACATTTCCAAAGTCTGGAACCTCGTCTTCCATCAGACTCTCTGTTAAACAGTTTTGCTAATATGGATAAAATAACCTAGGCTGTTCCCATCAAAATTTTATTTCCAGGCTGGCCCAGTGGCATGGAGGGTTCAGGTGCATAGGTTTCACCTGGTCTCTCATCACAAGCCCAATGGCAGTGGGTACATCTAAGGCAGTACCTCCAAACACTGCATAAAAAGTAAAGGATAAAGACCGCTGGTGACCTGAGTTTGCCAATGGACTTGAATCACTGGGGATTGGCCAGGGAGAACATCAAGCATCCTAGGGACTGTTCTCCTCTCCTGGGAGTGGTGGCCAGCCATCTCCTGCTCCTCCCTGACTGCCACCAGGTGGAGTTCTGGTGGTAGTGTAGGTACAACGGAATCAATGGGATGGTCCACAGTTCCAGGGTGCATGCTTGCCTGCCTCCACATACATGTGCCTATGTGCTGCCCTGAGGGAGGAAAGGAGAAGAAATGGAAAAGCAGGTAAGCTAACTGAAGCCCCACCCACTTCCTCTTAACCAGTGCTGCTGCCACTCCTGGGCATATCTGGATGTGTGCCACACTAGGGGCGTCCCGGCCTCACCATGGGGAATCCATGGGTGACTCAACTTGAGGACTGTGGGAGGTGAAACCAGACAAGAGGGGGGGATGGAGCTAAGAACCTGCCCGTCTGACTAAAGGGAACAAAGCAAAATGGAGAAAAAAATGTTATTTCCACTTGGTACAATCCTGGGGATTTATTTTGATTTAATTTGTCTATAACTTTAAGTACTTCAGGTTTTGTAATAATTTAACAGCAGAAATTTGGCACATTTCCTCTGTCTAGTTGGCTTCTGGTGTTCTGCTCAAGATCAGAAGCTACATTCAACTTTACTCCCTCAAAATATTTTATTAATTTCCAGTAATCAGGGATAGGGCATTGCATACTCCATGGTTATGGTTGCTGGCAGTAGACAGAGTCTGTTTTGTAGCAGACAAAGAGAACACTGTGGAGCCCATGATTGTAATTACTCATTGTAGAAGAGGTCTGCATCAGTAGGGATGGAGAGGACATTGTAGAGCCAGTGTCTGTGGTTGGCAGCAGCAGAAGAGATCATTCTCTGTAGGGGATCTAAAGGCCACTGTAAGTACATAATTGTGGATGCCAGCAGTAGAAGCCTGCCTCTGCAATGGGTGAAGAAGATATTGAGTAGCTGTGGCTGAGACTGCAGTTTGTAAAAGTCATTTGTCTCTGTAGGGATAGAAAGGGCATTGTGGAGCCCATGATCTTTATTGTAGGCAGTAGAAGTTATTTGTCTCTGTAAGATTCTTCCACGTACAGCAACCACAGTCATGGGCTCCATGATATCTCTCCATCCTACAGAGACAAATAACTTCTACTGCCTGCAATAGAGACCATGGGCTCTGTGTCCTCTCATCCCTTTTTCCAACTTTAGGGATGGAGAGGGCATTGTGGAGCCCGTGGTCATTGTTGCAGGCAGTGGTTATTTGACTCTGTAGGATGGAGAGGACGTTATGAAGCCCGTGGTCTTTATTGCAGGCAGTAGAAGTTATTTGTCTCTGTAGGGATGGAGAGGACTTTGTGGAGCCCATGGTCTTTATTGTAGACAGTATAAGTTATTTGTCTCTGTAGGGATGGAGAGGGCATTGTGGAGCCCATGATCTTTATTGTAGGCAGCAGAAGTTATTTGTCTCTGTAGGGATGGAGGGCATTGTGGAGCCCGTGATCTTTATTGTAGGCAGCAGAAGTTATTTGTCTCTGTAGGGATGGAGAGGACATTGTGGAGCCTGTGGTCTTTATTGCAGGCAGTAGAAGTTATTTGTCTCTGTAGGGATGGAGAGAGCATTGTGGAGCCCATGGTCATTATTGCAGGCAGCAGAAGTTATTTGTCTCTGTAGGGATGGAGAGGACTTTGTGGAGCCCGTGATCTTTATTGTAGGCAGTAGAAGTTATTTGTCTCTGTAGGGATGGAGAGGGCATTGTGGAGCCAGTGATCTTTATGCAGGCAGTAGAAGTTATTTGTCTCTGTAGGGATGGAGAGGGCATTGTGGAGCCCGTGGTCATTATTGCAGGCAGCAGAAGTTATTTGTCTCTGTAGGGATGGAGAGGACATTGTGGAGCCCATGGCTGTGGTTGCTGTTGGTGGAAGAATTTTTATAGATTGAGGCGCTCGTGACCAATTGGAGTGCTCCTTTCCCTGCGTGTAAGACACTCTTTCTTACTCTGTGAAGAGCATCTCATACACAGATGACATGGAAATGGGCATATTCAGGACAGTTTAAAAAAAATATCCTCAATCTATAATATATTTATATGACTCCTGTCGCCATTCATTGCAGGATAAAAGTGGTTTCACTTGCCTTCTACTCAAGCCAGAACAGTTCACCTTCACTTTGCTGTTCTCTCTCAAGCAATGTGTAAACCACTCTTATCCAGCAATGGGCGGCTCTGGGGACATATAAACATATAACATAATAACATAGCAGTTTATGGTCAGAAAGGAATCTTGGTCAATCTAGGCCACCCTTGCATTGTAAGCAAAGATTAATAAATGCGCGTCAAATGTGTATCAATTTACACAGGATTACCCACCTGCTCTACTATCCAGGGTATGTAGTTACTCCTTGGTAAGCAGAAATTTGTCTAGGCATATGCATTTCTGCCATCTACATATGTCACCTCACTTCTAGTAAGGAAAGGAAAAGAAAATGGCTGCCTAGATAGTGGCTGGGTGGTCTATCTGTCTGTATCTGGAGTTAAAGATTAAGGACGGAGGTTAGAGCATTGCTGGAGGAGGTCTGGGTTGATAAAGGACAAATTAGCCCTGAGGTCAAATTATTGTGATTATCAAGAGGCAATCTCTCGAAAAAGGCAGATTTTTTGTCCGGGAGATTGCTTTAACAAGGAACAGACCAGCTCAGCTCATCCGTACAATGGGCAGGTTATTACACTCAGCCTGTCTCCTTACTGGAATGCTTTTTCAAACACTAGGTGTGATGAGTTCACTCTGTTCTTTGCCGACAAAAGTGCCCTCATCATATCTGACATCTCCTCAGGTCGCTCAATTGGCGTGTGGGGTCTGGCCGATGGCATGAAGGGGCACCACCCTTGTGTGGAGTGAGTTTGACCCAGTTGAAGTAGAGGTAAGTGAGATAGTCTCAGCTGTGCCCACTTATTGTGATGTAGACCTAGGCCCACCCAACTTTTAGTCAGATATAAGGACCTAATTGGTCTTGTGGTTGCTGAGATCATCTGGTGTTCCATGAGGTGGGGTCTTCCCAGTAGCCTTGAAAGAGGCCCTGATGAGGCCCCTTTGAAGAAGCCCTCATTGGACCCAAACTGTCTCTAAACTACAGATGGGTCTCAAAGCACCCATTTTTAGGAAGGTTTTAGAAAAGTGATGGCTGTTCAGCTCACTTTCTCAGCCATTTTGAGTCATTCCAGTCCAGATTCAGATCGAGGGCATAGCACACAGACTGCCCTGATAAGGGTGTCTAATGATCTCTAAGAGCAAGGGATAGAGGAGGCGATATATTCTTGTTCTCATCAATCTCTATGCAGCGTTTGACACCATGGACCATGAGGTGTGGTTGGACTGCCTGTGGAACTGGTGTGTACTGTCTAGAAATGTGTCAGCTGGTTTAAATCCTACCTCACTGACAGGGTGCAGAGGGTAAGTGATGGGATTATCCTCATCTGACCCAATGCCCTGTGCTATGGAGTTCCACAGGGTTTGGTCCTCTTGCCTCTTTGTTCATGTATATGCTGCCCTTGGGAGATGTTATCAGGTGGTATGGCTTGGGTTTTCATTGCTATACTGATGATACTCAGCTATACCGTCCTGTGCACCCTAAAACCAGATGGCGGTCTCTGTGTTTAACACTTGCCTGGCCAGAATCAGGACTGAATGATGCATAACTGGTTAAGACTCAATCCAGACAAGTTGGAGGTGTTGGTGGTGGAGTGAGGTCATTGGTGAGGTGGAAGGGTACAGGGCAGTGACCTGGGTTTAAAACTGGGTGGCTTGCCCTTGATCCCCTCTGCTTGGGTTAGGGATATGGGTGTTGTTCTCGATGATGACTTGACACATGATGATCAGGTGTTGGCCATCGTCCAAAGCAGCTTTCACCATCTGAGAAACATTGCCTGAATTCGTGTCTTGATTCTGCTTGATGACCTGACCACCCTAATACATGCCTATGTCATGTCAAGGCTAGACTACTGCAATGCCTTATACCTGAGGCTTTAGAAGTAACCTCTGCTGGCTGCAGCTGGTGCAGAACATGGTGGCCAGGCTATTGTCGGTGTTCACAGATTTGAACATATCATGCCAGTTCTCCCTGGGCTGCAATGGCTGCTGGTAAGGTGGAGGATTGCCTTCAAGGTCAGTTTGTTGACCTGTAAAGCCCTACATGGTCGGGGCCTGACTACCTACAGGATTTCCTGGTGCCTCACTGTCTGTCTCGCACCCTTTGTTTCTCAGGGTGGCCTCCTGAAGGTTCCCAGGACAAGGATGTAGCTTTCAGGTGATTGAGCTTCTCGGTGGCTGCACATGTCCTGTGGAATTCATTACCACTTCATCTTAGAAGCCCCTCAGTGAAAACATTTAAGAGGGCCCAAAGACACTCCTGTTTGAACAGACGTATAACCTGACATAAGTTCATATTTCAGGGTTAAGAGCTACTACTGACAAAGAATATTATATTTTAGTTTATGACTTGTTATGGGGGATGGGAGATATGCTCTGAAATATGTTAAAATGTTTTATGAATAATTTATATGTGTGTGTTTGTTACATACAGTATGTGTATTATGCTGTACAATGCTCTAAGCCCCAGGAAGGCTTTATAAATAACATTTTGATTGTGATTTTAGTTTTCTTTTTGTGCTCCATGTAACCCCCTACAAATGGGGTTCCTAGAAGCAACTTCCAGACTTGCTTGAATGCTCCATGCCTGGCTGGTGTTGGCATAAGCCGCTAAATGTGGGGGTTGTGAGTGCTTTTAAAGCCTCCAGTACTGTCTCTTTAAGAGCTGCCTGTTCGCAGGCTTTAGTAGTTCAAATGGAGGACTGGGTTCCCTGCTCGAGTCCCACCCTGGACTGCTGTCTGATCGCTCCCGTTTCTGCAGTCGCTAGGAGCGCTAAGGGAGCACACCTGAAAGATGTAGTTGTTCCTATAGAAACTTGTATAGTGCTGGTGAAATTGCAGTTTACCTAACTCCCTTTTATTGCAGCTGGGACTTTACATTGTGCCCCTCCATATTGGACCGGACTGTGTGGAAGGGGTCCAATAGCAACTAAGGGGCACTGGAAATGGAGTGGAGGTGACTAACCCCGAGTCAGGACTCTAGATGGAGCCAGATGACCAATGGGGGCACCGCTTGTAATTCCTGGATGTGGCATTATGGGTCATGGCTTTTCGCACTGAGGGCTAGAATAAGTAACTGGCATGTGTAACCAGCCAATGGAATCTGGTAGCGCCGAGCTGTAAAGATTGCCCCATGCTGTTAGGGGCAGATGCGTTGTGACTGTGAAGGAGAAGGGCTCTAAGCTCTTGCTGTTGAGTGTTATTACGGAAGCCACGTGAAAGGCCTGAGGAGGCCGTTTTGCATTGCCAGCGCTCACGAATCAAATCCATGAGGCTTGCAGTCAGGAGGCTGTGTGCAAGCACAGCACCTGCCAGGCTTCACCTGAAGAGGACTGGAGAATCTGCTGAATCGCGCTCGGTCTGTCAGGACGTTGAAGTTGCAAGCAGCTTGCATTTGCTGTGAGTTCGTTCGGGCCCTGGAAGCAGCTGCCTGGTATGGTACCCTCTGTTGTTGCCATATAAATGTGTGAGAAGGCCGTTGAAGTTCAGGTTCAGCCCTGTGAGTGGTGAAAGGGTGGTTCTCTGCTGGGTTTGTGAGTACTGGATCAGGGTAGCTCTCTGTTAAAACTTATAAATAAATGCAATAATCGCTTTGCTGTATTGCTGATGGTACTAATTGAGCTTACTGGCTCCATCTGATCTGCTCAGGAATTAAATGTTTGTTTGTGTCAGGGCCCCAACCAGCTGCATCGAGGGACTAGCCATTAGGGCTTGGGTACCCATAGACAGTAATTAATAGGTTAGGCCTGTGCACAGAGCCATAGGTAGATTTTCATATACTGCAGTGGTAAGCTAATCAACCTGATTTCCCCGGTCCTTGTTATCTCCTCTCAAATAAATCAAATTGCTTATTTTGCAAAAGTACACTGGCTATGCTGTGCATGAATGGTGAAATATTGCCCAATGAATGTGGTGTAACTGTACCTTACTTCCAGGGGTCCCGGGTGAGCTGACTGGTTGAGGCACTGGGGTAAGTGTATATAGTAAGGATCACTGAAATTGAACTGTGTGAGCCACTAGTGGGAAGAAGGGGGTTGCAGCAACCCAGAGGGGCTGTGACTGAAGTCAACCTTGACTGTTCTAACCCCCAAACCTCTGGGTGGCACCCGCCAGCGGATCTTGGCCCCTCACCCTGCCACAGTTAGGGCAGGCAAGGGTTAGTAGCCCTTAGGATAGCGCCTGGGGTTACATCCAAATTGGAATAACCATACCCAGTCTTCACACTATCATCAGTGAATATCACCTGAATCACCATCTTGAACAATACAGCACTGGAAGGAATACTTTTGTCTGAAATAACTTTTTAACTTACAAGGATTTTTGTGATTACTGCTTCAATGGAGGCTTCAGCAAGATTCTTCCACCTCAAGAAACTTGATACGTGCTGCTGCTGCTGCTGCTATGACCACATCATTCTCCAAAGGTTTATCTTAGCTCAAAATTGTTGTGAGGCATTTCACAAGCCTGATTTATGATTGGTGACATATAGTCTTCAGTTTCCTGTTTTTTTCTGGCTGATTTCAGCACTCCATGCTTCTATCTGGCACTAGTTAATTCTGGTCTGTGAAAGGAACCCTGGGACTGTTCAGACTGCCTCAGGAGTGCAGTGACAGCTGAAGGTTTACGTCTGATGGGAAGAATTTGGTGTGTATGTGCGTTCATTCTGATCATGGGGCCCTCAATCTAGGAGACTGGTCTGCAGTTCCTGAGATTCTTTATTCTTGTAACTTTAAAAAAATTTTGTATTCAGAACTATTTACAGGAAGTAGCAAAAACAGGACAGGATACAAACAGAAAGAGTAATAATCTACTACACAGGTTTTGCACAGTATGTAGTCTTAACTTAATATCTTACAGACCCAAACAAATCAAGTAACATGACTTGTCTAAAGGCTGAAGTTTGGGCAGAGTCCATGTCTCATTTTCCAAAAGTAAGTTCTTCTTGACCTGCAGGAGACAAACATCAGAGTTTGCTAACAGTCCACTACATAGATTGGGTGCTGCTGTTCAATATATATATATATATATATATATTTTTACTTATTTCTTTGTAGTACACCTTGGCTGGGGTATTCCTATGGTTTCCCCTATCCAGCATGGTTGCCTTGGCCCCATACAGCCGCAGTCAGAGCTCTAACCCCTTGCCCTCCCCTCCCAGGCCGCTTCACAGGCGGGTACTTACCCGCCTGCTGTGGAGACCTGGAGGCCAGGCTCGGGGAAGCTGACTTGAGTACATCTGCTCTAGCGCCATTGGAGCCAGCCTTCATGAGCATGCCAGAGGATTGTTTCTTCTGAGATTGCCACATAACACAGGCATGCAGTGATACCAGGGATGCTGCCACGCATACTTCCATGCACTGCGCATCCAATGTTGCTCGCTGAAGCCACATTGGACCCCACGCATGCACCAGCCCTCATGCCACGCTAGAGCAGTATCTCAACAGTTGACCCCTTCCCACCCTCCCCAGAGGGAGAGCAGTCCATGGGACACTTGATCCTCCTCTCCCAGTCGATTCTCAACACCTGAGGTCATTCCTGACCCGGGTCATCGGCATGGTAAGAGGTAAGGCACCAGTGCCTTAGCCCTCTACACCACCAGGCCAGCTTTGTTGCTGTGCAATATTAAGAAAGATAAGAAGACAAGGAGTAGGAGTACCAAAGGATATTTGCGGGTAACAGCTTAGGCAGGGAAAGAAGAGGAAGGCAGGGAAGGATAGGCTGGTCTCGACCTCACGGCACAAAATCAGGGTTAAATGTCCAGTTAGTATAGGAACCATTTATGCCAGTGTATATCAAATAGGGGAGTCAGTCCATGATCCTGTATGTTATTCCTTCTAGAGTTCCAACATGATTTCCCTCCAGTTAGCATGGGTGGGAGCTCTATCCATGTGCCATATTCTTGTGATGGCTTTCTTGGGCTGCTAAGAGCAACAGCAGAATTAACCACAGTATGTTTTGCTGAGTGTGCTGCCTTCTGAGGGGATTGCTACAAGAATGACAGAGGAGTGATCTTACCTGGGCAGTTAAATATTGTCTTGGTCTCCTGTATAAATGACTTGCCAGAAGGATTGGAGGTGGGGACATGCCCAAAGTATGTCGCTTGGTCAGCTTTAGCTAGCCAGAGTTCCGTCCAACATTTACCTTCACCTAGCCCTGCATAATTAGCCACAACTGCTGGTGTATGGAAGTACCTATACTGGCACTTCAAGAGTATTCCCTCAAGTAGGTGGCGCATGTTGGTTTATAGGCAGAAAAGGTGAACTTATGCCAGGTCTCCAAGGTGTGGGAGGTAGTGAGTTCTGAGTTCCATCGTTGGAGAAGGAGTTGGTGGATTTGGTTGAGACCTCCGGAGCACTGTATATGAATGACTAATGAATTGCGTCCAGGTTTCCCCAAGGAGGTTTCCCTTGAGCATCTGGACAAGTTGAGAGGTTTCTCCAGGATACGGAGAAGAACTGGCCCCTCTCATTCAAATAAGAGTGGAGTTGGAGGTATTTGTAGTGATCTATGATTGAAAGATGGTAAGGGGTTTGTAAAGCAGAGAATTGCAGGATACCCTGTGGGCTGAATAATTGAAACAGGTACCTGAGCCCTAGTCTGTGCCAGCACTGCATCGACATATCAATATGAACTGGGGAGAACCCATGTCATAGGTTATGGCTTGTAGGAATAGTCTGTCCTATGGAGTTAAAATTGTGTCTGTATGACCAACAATTGGCTATAAGTCTCAGACATGTACTGGAAAAGTTTAGATACTGGTAAACATTCTGGTGGGTTACCTAAAGGTATCTCTCTTGGTCATGTGTATCATTTAACACTGCTTTGATCTGCATCCAGTACAGCTGGTAAGTAGGGACCAACCAATCGGCCTGCTAGCACAGTGGTAAGCTTCCTCTTGTAACACTGACACCCCAGGTTTGGGAACAGACCGGAGAGGTCAGAGGGCTGGTTGGGGGAGGAGGATTGAGCATTTGATGGACTGCTTTCCTCTGGGGGTGGGGTGGGAGTGCATCCGCACATGATCGACCTGTGGTGGAGGCCAGGAGGGGAGCAACTGCCAGAGCCCACATTGCTGGAAGGCATGTTGGACATTGGCGCATCGGCGCCATTTACATTATGCACGCCATGCCTCCTACACGGATCGCAGCATAGTGAAAAATGCTGGCCCCAAGAATGATGCCCTGCACCTCCAGACTGACCCCACCCTGTCCATGGCTCTCAGCTGGGGACTGAGTCTAAAGTTTTCCATTGGGCAGCTTGACCCCACAGCCCTGCCCTGGAGGCAAGCCAGGGAAGCATCCCAGTACCAGGGGTAACACCTGGTTAAGTCATCCATTGCAGATCTCAGCTGATCAGTGTCCCGCCCTGGGGTTAAGTCTGGGAGGAGTTCCACCCGAGGTAAGTCCCAGGGGACAAGTGGGAGGCTGGGGTGCAGGGGCTGAGCCTAAGGGTGATCTGGTATAAAAACAAACAAGCAAATTCTGGTCAGAGCCCCTACAGCTGCTAATACTTTAACCTGATAAAGGGTGTTTCATGGCCTTAAACATAAAGATGAATGCCGTAGTCATCCCCATGTCTAAATATAATGTTTACTAGAGGTAGATCATTTATGTGGTTGATCCTGTGTTTCCCATGTACTTAAAATGCAAGTGGTGAGTGCATGTTATACTATATGTGGAAGGAGGGAGCTCTGCACCAAGGCCTTGAGTAATGGCAGAAGGAATGGTGCAGGAAGGAGAGGTATGTCTACATTGGGGCTCTGTGGGCCAACCTGGAAGGATAAGAGCTTATACTGAGGTTATGGCCTGCTTTCATCCAGGAGGCAACCACAGTCCTTAGTGGACAATTCAAATGTTTCTTCTATGGACATTTAATATAGCTGGGGGTGACAGAAGAAATATGGGAGGCAGAAAGTGGACCACCACAAGCTGAGATAGAGAGTAGGGAGATCTCAATGGGAGAGAGTTCCACCAGGATGCAAGTTATTCAAGGAAGCAGGGGTTAGCAAAGGAAGATGGGAGAAAGAGCAGTCAAAGGGAGAAAAGTGTGGAAGGGAATGGTTGGAAAAGGAGAAGCTGCAAGAAGAGGTGAGGGCTGTCAAAATGGTGCAAGGTCTGCATCAGAAGCCCTATGAGGAAGACTGAAAGAGTTCAATATGTACACCCTGGAGGAGAGAGAGAGAAGTGGGGCTATTATGGAGACCTTCAAAATACCTCTTAGGGGATAATAAAGTACAGGAGGAGATATGTTTTAGAAAAGGTGCTGTAGAACAAGGGTCTTGATATGAAGCTGAAGAGGTAGATTCAGGAGATGTGAGGAAGTACTTCTTCACAGAATGGGTGGTGGATTCTTGGAACAGCCTCCCATGGGAGGCAGTGGGGTGAAACCAGTGGTGGGTTTCAAAATGCCTGGAACAGGCACAGAAGAATCCTAGAAGAATGGAGTTTGGTGGAAGAGATAGTGTTGTAGGGCAAGTTGGGTCTGCAGCAAAAGTGATCATAATTAAAATGGGCAGACTAGATGGGCCCAGTGGTCATTATCTGCCATCAGTTTCTATGCTTATGTAACCCCCTTTGGGAGATTATTAGTTCTATTCGGCCTTCCTTGGGTTTTGTGGATTAATTCTCCTCCAGTACTTGGATGGCGCCTCCCACAAGTCAGGAGGTCACCATGGGTATGTGGGCTGATAAAGCAAATCAGTTTAGGTGGGAGGAGGAGTTCCAGTCAGAGGAGTGAGCAGCAAGGAGTGAGAATGAGTCAGGGCAGGGTGGGTCGATTGCCTGCTCCAGCCCTGGCAGTGGCACTGAGGGGACACAGAAGTTGGAGCCAGTAGCAACAAGCCACATAGTATCTTGAAGGGCAGCTAAAGCTGAGAGGGAGCCAGCAGCCACAAGTCGTAGAGTGCTCAGCAGCCTCAGCTGATTCGTGTAGGGATCCCTGGGGACGAGAATGTGGCAGGGAGTCTAGTGTTCAGACACGAAGCTGATTTGGAGCTCTGTGGGATGTATCCCCTTCTCAATTCAGGGAAAGTTGCTGCCAGTCATGGGAAAGGATGCGAGGTCATGAGGGAACCTGCAAATCCCCAAGCCGCAAGGATTGCATGTTCCGAGGGGACCCAGCTGAGTTATGTATGAGAGAGAGAGAGACAGAGAGATGGGGATCATTAAGAGTTTGGGTGACTGTGAAGAATAACAGACTGTTAGACACGATGAACTGTTCTGGGACTTGTGCTGACTTCAAACTTTTGTGACCATAGTGGTCCTGAGTTAATGCTGCCCTAAAGACTGTGTGACCGCCTCAGTCCAGGTAAAACTGCTATTATGGCCATACCGGCCATGTGAAATCTGAATGTGTTTCTCAATAATTAACTGATGCTCTCCAGAGCTTTATATGAACATGTTCAATGAATTTGGGTTTCTTGTTGTTTCTTTAAGTTCCATGTGGACATTCCATTATGAAAGGAACTGTTTAATATGCATTAACCTGTTGTTTCATCCAGCACCAGTGAGGAAAAGGGACCCTGTGTGGACGTCTGTGCCTGGGTAACGTGGCCACTGGAAGTGTTTCTGCTGCTGTGGGTGCCCTTTCCCACAGACATATTCCATCCATGCCCCTAGACACAGAGAGGGAGGGCTACATTTCTATATATGACAGTTTATGTGATTCAGGTACAGGCCAAAACAGCACATCAGGAAAGCTGCAAGAACCGTGCTTAGTAATGCGAAAGGGTTTAGAGCGACAGGGTATAATAGCGGTAGGGAATTACCACTACCCCTGTTGCTCTGTGCATAACCTGTAGAGGAACACATTGCCATGTGCTGGAGTGCCTGGTTGAGCTGCTCCCATGGTGGAGTGGCTAAGGCACCAGAACACAATGTGATAGGAAACCTGGGACCTCAGTTCAGTTCCCCTAGGTCCACTCCTGTTGTTACTTAAAAATAAACAAAAAGCCCAAGTAATTTTCCCTCTCCTGATTTTCTCTCTATCCTCAAAGTCTATGACTCCCGGAGTTGATTATAATAAGTCCAGGGGTTGTTGGAGATGAACCCCACATCAGGGGTGCAGGTGTCAGAACCCCCATAAAAATAAAGAAGTTCCATTAATGTTAATGGGGCTGCACTGTTGTTGTCGGGTCACTCTGTTTTAGCGTTGTTTTAGGACAAGCGCTGCTGCACAGTTTTGTCTTTGGAGATATGACCTCATGTCTGTGATTCAAATGGATAAGAACACAGCTGTTCCAGTTTGCACTCAGACTGTTGGTTTACAGAGCAAGTTTAGATACAAATGTGTGTGGTGGTTGTTGGGGAAGCTTAAGGGATGTGGGTTGAGGATCAAACAAAACAAAAACAAAATAAATTAAATACCTAGAAATTTAGAAATTATAATACAGCTGATTTCACCAATATTAAAAGGAATGATCAAATGTTGACTGGGTACATCTTATGACCAAATTACCTGTTGAAACTCCATGGCTTGTAATCAAAGAGCAAATACAGTATTGTGAGAACAAATTTGTTCCATAAAAAATAATTATATTAGTAAGGGCCTAGTACCTATCTGGCTGACAAATGCTATCAAAAATAAATAAAAAGAAAAGAGCATTTAAAACAATGAAAAGAATAAATCACCAACAAACATCGATAAAAATAAGACACAACAAAAGAAACTAAGACAAATGATTAGACAGGAGAAGAGTAAGGTGGAATTTAGGACAGAAAATACTAAAGGAAACAATAAATTATCCTATTCATATGTAAATAATTTCAAACATAAAAACAATACTATTGGCCCAATTACAAGTGATGGCGTCTTAATGGATAATAACACCAGTATGGCTAATTGCCTTAACAAATTATTTTGTTCTGCATATAACCCTAAAGATCAGGTACATCTAAATAATATGGCCCATGACAATTACACTATACAATTCACGAGGGATGAAACTGAGAGAGCAATTGGAATACTTAATCACCGGTATCGATAACAACAGTGCAAAGTTTCTAAAAGAAATTGCACCTGTGCTATCTTTACCCCTGTCCATTCTCTTTAACA
Source organism: Neoceratodus forsteri (assembly GCA_016271365.2). Lineage (NCBI taxonomy): Eukaryota > Metazoa > Chordata > Ceratodontiformes > Ceratodontidae > Neoceratodus > Neoceratodus forsteri. The sequence continues at coordinate 409,760,783 of CM028138.1, forward strand.
AATCATTACTTACTGGAGTGGTCCTCAAGAGGGTGGAAAGTGGCTATCGTGATCCCTAGTCACAAAAAGGGAACAAGGGTTCAGTAAACAACTACAGGCCAATCAGCTTAACTTCACTATGTTGCAAGATTATGGAGAGGTTAATTAAGGAAAGAATTGAATCAGGAATTAACCATAACCTTCTATCTGACAACAAGCAACATGGCTTTACTAGTGGCCACTCCTGTTCAACCAACCTAATAACCTTTTACAATAATGTAAATGAAAGTTTAGACAACAGTATCCCTGTGGATGTCATTATGCTTGATTCGACAAAATCATTTGACAAAGTTGCACATTATGGTTTGATCATCAAACATTGCAATATGGGTTTTGGTTTCCAAATAACTAACTGGATTCACAGTTGGTTGACAGACATGTCTCAGTTCTTACGTATCAAAGGTTCACTGTCTAATCAAGGTATAGTCACCAGTGGAGTCCCTCAGGGATCCATTCTTGGACCTATCCTTTTCAATTTATTCATATCCAACATAAACCTAAACATCAAAAATCCTAATAAAATTTGCAGATGATACTAAACTGGGTGGGAAGTAAGATTCAGTCAACAAGTATGCCTCTGTGGTACAAGACCTTAAGCACACAGAATCCTGGGCAGTTGAAAATAAATGACTTTAATACTGATCAATGTGCAGTCCTACATTTCAGAAGCTATAACCTGCACTATCAGTATGCTATGTACATTATCAATCTAAAACAAGTGGTGAAACAAAAAGATCTAGGAGTTATCATCAACAACCAACTATGGGCAACTGAGCACTGTAAACAAGTGTAAACAGGATTTTAAATTGTGTGAAAAGATCATTTATTAACAAAATGAGCAAATTATAGTTCCTGTACAAATCCTATATTGCCCTATCTTGGACAATTGCTCCCACTTCTGGAGTCCATATTTAAAACAGGACGTATTCTTGTTGGAAAAGGTTCAGAAAAGAACCACTAAATTAATTCCAAGACTATCAAACCTTAATTATGAGGAAGGCTAGCACAGAAAGGTCTAGTCAGTTTGAAGGAGAATCGGATAAGGGAGACTTGCTTCAGTTATACGATATCCTACTCGAACCTCAATTGAAGCAATCACAAAAATCAAAAATAACAATAGAACTTTAAATTTACGACCACAATAAACAACTATTGGTTCCAAGGCCCAAACTACAAAAGAAATAACTTTTCACCATAAGATCGGTAAAGGCATGAAACAACTTGCCCCAACATGTGGTAGATGCCCTTCAATTGAAATATTTAAGTCTAGACTAGATAAATATCTTGGATGGAAATAAATATTCCCACACAGTCATGGGAGACATACCCAATGGAAGCAAGCCTCCTTATGTCTACATAAACTGAGTAAGCGTGGGCCATATAATACTGTGCACTCCATCAAGCTCAGCAGTGATGGACATTATATACATATTCTGTAGGTTACAGTCAGTGATTTCAGAAATACAGATTTTTTATCCAAGCCATCAGCCTCCATTCAGTGCACATAGTAAGCATTATTTATAAAGGTTGGAAAAGAATTTAAAAGTTTAAGTTGACAATAAAGTCAAATAAGTTATCACATTTGGTCAGCTTCACTTTTCAGCATTTTTCTGTATAAATCTGGTTCCTGGGGAGAGAGAGAAGAGGAATTGTGGAGCATGGTTGCCCATCCGTATTTCTATGTACAGTGCCACACACACACACACACACACACACACACACACAATTGGGAGACAGATAGAGAGAGAGAGAGTGTAATTTGAATCTCTGTTTGACCAATGCAGTCTCATTACAAACTCAGTTTTGATGAACAGGCAGTGGTGTAGTTCTAAATTTAGAAGTGTGGGTCTTCATGAACTACAATTTTCTCAAGCACCCACAAGCCAGGTGGCCCCATAAGCTTTCTGGTTTTACGGATTCTGATGCATTTTGAGGGTGATTTTGACACTATTTGGCTGCTTTTAAAGCCTTCTTTGACTTGTTACAACCAACCAATATCACTATCAAAATAACTACTTTTATTTTCTTAAAACAAAAATTGTCAAAACTAAAGTAAAAAATCCCACTTGACCACCCTTCAAACACCCAATTATATACCACTTCTCTTGCATACAGGCAGCTATCACCGTAGCAGGCATTGCACTTGTCACTTTGCAACCTGAACAGCAGACTCTGCCCCTCCCCAACAGTGCACCAAACTGTGAGACATGCAAGGCAGTGAGAGGGCACATAAAACACCAGCCTGGATGTGCATGTATTTGTCACACAGCAGAAACCTATACAGACCATCCATGCCAGAGAATGGAACTGATACACAGGACCTACTGGAGGGTCCCTCAAGGCTCAACATTGACACAGGATGTATACCAGGTCATGACTGCTTTATCTGCATGTACCTTGAACTGATACACTTAGAATAGGAGGGTAAGGCTCAACAGGGACAGCCAAATGAAATTCTAGGCATATACAGTGACATCATAGCCCAGAGACTTGACATAGAGCAAGGGTTCGGCAACCTGTGTGAGACCTCAAACAATGGCATGATCATAACTGTCACTGCTCTACAGCAGGATGATGTTTCCCATACATATCCAGTACATGGCAGCCAACTCCCAAATCCCCAAATGTCATACACCAGAATCTCACAACACCATCAAGCACTCCAGCACAACCTCACATGACAGCCAACCTGCAGGGTGCTCAGCCAACTGTACCAGATGGTGACTTAATGCCAAGCACATCCTGTGGCATGTAAACAGCTCAGTCACATAGCAAGGGCAGAGGCAATCCAGTGGTAGGTTCATACCACCTTAAACACCCACTCAGAAGTCATCCTAGACACCAAATCCAAAAACAATTACCTAATGCTTCATCTGAATGCAACAGAGGTGTTAAAGCTGAAGAATCACCATCCACAACCAGATGTATGTGGACTTCACGTCATGGGTTCCATGTTCACTCACAGTGGGGTAATGGGAGGCTGGTGGCAAGGGGCAAGCTGGGGAAAGAGATCCTCAAGTCACTGGATGCAGTCTAGCCTCTCACCATCAGATAAGGCCATCAAATACAAACAAAATGATTAATACAAAACAGCACACTTGCCTCACTGCTCCTTTTATGATGAAGCCAGACTGGTTATTAATTCATATTGTTTTGTTGGCACTGACCGTCTAACTCACTCAGTCCCCACCAAGTCCTGACTCCGACTTGTGAGAATTAATCCTACGGCCTCACACAAGCGCAACTAGTTGGCTGCCCTCACCACACTCCACATAGTATCACAGCAACACCTCCAGTCACACAGGTACAGCTAGCCACTTGCTGGGATAGATGATTTCTGCAGGACATTCCCTAGACTGCAGATCTATTTTCACATGAACAAAAGTATGAACTTCAAGTTGAGAACAAAACTATCACTGCCAGGTTATTAAGTTATGAATCCTTCATGGAAAGACATTTAAACATGCACTACTGCTTTCCACATTAAATAAGATAATTTTATTTATAAGCACATTGGAATTACACCATTTGAGTCATAGACTCATTCCCAAAGGCTCCACGTCATGATACAAGAGAAAAATACAGATAGTAATGAAAATTGAAGGAGCAGGTAATACATACAATGGAGAGCTTTGAATACAATTAGCAGGGTGATAGTGTCATCCAGCAGATGAACTTCAGTCCTACACAATAGTTGCTAGGCAGTTGTTAACACGTCCATCAGCAGAATGAGCTGTAGTTCTATATAATCAGTAGCTAGGCAGTAGCTAACATACAAACATAGTAACTTCTTATGAGGTACAAAGTGTGCAGTCTCAGGAGAGACATTGTCAAGGCTGGCTAGGCTCCGGCTCCTGAAGAGAGGCACATAGAGGCCTAGGGTGGTTTTGGAAGAGGACGCTCACGTTGTGGGTGCACAGAATGTGATTCTTTGGTGTGACCTTGAAAGGCCCCATTTTGGTGAGAGAGGTGATGGTGGGAAAAGAGCATTGTGCCAGGAAGGTGCTCTGAAGTGGAAGGATCTTTGTGCTAGTGCAGTCCTGACCCTAGGATCTGCAATATAGTCTTGGAGGCACTGTGAGTGGCAACAGTAGGGTGGCAGGGAGAAAGGAAGTGGGACCCCGGGTGACATACCCAGTTGTATTTATTTGGCAGGAGGCATGACTGATACTGAAGTCTCTCCTCGGTGTGAGTACATTGGTTAAGGAATAAAGGGTGCAGGTATGTGTCCGTTTATTGGCTCTGGACAGGACCCGGCATGCCTTGTTAATGGAAATTTGATTTTGCTTAGAGCAGTGGCATCAGCTGCTGTATATACTGTGTGTCCGTAGTCTACTAGGGGCAGTACAGACAAGGTGACTGCCAGGCAGAGAGCTTGGTGGCAGGCAGTCTTTATGTCTGTATAACAGGCCAATACGTGCATTGGTGACTGAGGTGAGCATATTGATGTGAGAGAGAAATGAAAGGTAGAGCCAAAAGTGATGCCCAGGTATTTGTAGGTGAGGACTTGGTCCAGTGGATGGAGCGAGCTGAAGAGGATCTGGAGGGGAATCCTTGGCTTTGTTTTGGCAATGGGTGAAAAGCATGGATTCATTTTTTTAACATTTACGATAAGTCAGTGGTTCATGAACCAGTTTTCAATTTGACTGAAGGAGTGCTGGCGGAGGACTGGAGTGCAGAGGAGTCAGAGTGGGGAGGCGAAGAGCATCGCATCGTCCACATAAAGAAGAACCCTGCCTGAACAGAAGCTGGGCAGGGCGTTTAGATAAAGACTAAAGAGCAACAGGCCCAGGATGGAGCCCTCGGGGACACCAGAGTGTACAGACTGGGTAATGGAGAAGGTGGTGTTAATTTTACACATTGGGACCTTGAAGAAAATAGCTACAGAACCAGGAGAGGGGTCTGTGAGAGAAGCTGAGTTAGTGGAGTGTGTTCAGTAAGAGAGGATCTGAGACCATATCAAAAGCATTGGAGAGGTCGATAAAAACAGCACTGTGAGGTGGCTCTTGTCTAGGGCAGAGTGGAGAAGTTAGAGAATTATGAGGGCAGTGATCGTGTTATGGGCAGATTGGAAGCCATGCTGCTCCCTGAATAACCAGCCGTGGGTGTCAAGGTACTCTGTGAGTTGATCGGCCAGTATTTTTTGAGAGCTTTGGAGAGCAGAGGGAGGATGGAGTTGGCCAATAATTGTTGTGGAAGGAGCTATCCCCACCTTTCAGTATGGGGTAATGACTGCCATTTTCCAGATGGTTGGAACTGTCCAAGACACTGACAGCGGGTTGAGCAAGTCTGTGAGCAGGACAAGGAAGGAGTCAAGGACCAGTCAAGGAGTCTCGTGTCAAGGGGATCATTGCAGGGCTAGTGCCACTGAGTGCTTTGGTTAAGTAAAATTTGGCTTCTTGTGGACTAATGATCCATAAGTGGAATGGTGGGCAGTGGAGATTAGGCACCAGAGAAGGTGGAGCTGGGTCAAAAAAGTTACCGGGAGGACTGCATTGGGATCAGAAAAGGCAGTGTTGAGGCAGTCAGTGATGCTTTTTGGGTCTGTGGAGGTTGTGCCATTAATGTCAAGTTTGGACGAGGTGGAGAGTAGGATTTCCCATTAAGTTCTTTATTGTCCCAGAACTGCCGCTCCCAGGAAGCAGCCAGAGAGGATCTGTAGTATTCTGCCTTGGCTTTACATATGACCCATGTGCATCTGTTATACTTGGTATTACAGGCTTGTCTATTTGTCTGTTTGCCAGAGGCAGCAGCTTTGTGCCAGAGGTTGTCCCTCAGTTGCAGTTGCTGAAGAAGCATAGGAGTGACCCAATTCACATTACGCTTCTTGGTATGGGTTTTGACAAATGAGGAGAATATATCACAGGTCTTGTTGAGGGAGCTGGTGAAGCAGTTGAGGGCCTCATCTATGTTCTGGGACAGTTTTATGGGGATCAATCCCAGTAGGCTAGGTAGTGTTTGAGCTTACTGAGGCTGCCAGGTCATAGACAGCGATGGGAAACAAAGCTGGGTGGTGGTTTGGGAGGCTGACATGACCAGGTGAAGAGTATTGGAGTGGTCACTCAGTGAGTTAGGGAGGAACACAATATCCATGATTCTGTCGTGGTGATTGGTTAGAAGGATGTCCAGCAGGGTGTGTGAGCCACTTGAGGGCTAGACCTAGTGGGTTGTGTCACCAATTGAGTTAGGTCTAGGGTGGAAAAGTGTCATGGCATAGGCTGCTGAGCTGGTGAGCCAGTTTACGATGGCCTAGCCACCAATATCTGTTCTACTTTGTGGGGAGGCTGGCGAGGTAATTGGAGGGATAGGATAGCAGGGTTTGGTTCCACAGTGGGATATAAGCCATGGTGATAATAAGGGAGCACTGGCGGGATCAGGAATGAGTTTTAGGGAGGGCTTGTGCCCATGGTCCAGCATAGGGGTGGGGAGTGCTTGGCACAGGAAGCAGTCTCAGATGAGAAAGCACAGTATCACCATAATTTTCCCACTCTATCTCCCTGAAGAGGAAGTAGCCAGGAGAGTGATGAAGGAATCAGGGTCATTTTAGAGAGCCAAGTTCACACTAATGTTTTTATTTATTTATTTATTGCAATTGTTTCACCAGCAAAGGTACACTGAGCAACAAGATGCTCATCTCGGTGCGACCGGGGGGTTACATCGATATGCTAACATGCAGGTTATCAAGTGAACAGTTAACAGAAGCAAATAAAAGCAGCATAAGGATACACGATTGCATCACTATACAAGCAGTGCACATTGAATGCTTAGACTATTATAGTATCAAATAACAATTTTTGTGACAAGAAGCAGCAGACAAAGTAAATTAGCACAGTAGTAACAGCTGTAAACAACAGGGATGTATATCACAGTTATACACAGCACATAGGGTAAACAACACAGGACATATATCACAGTTATACGGTTACACACAGTACACAGGGCAAAATAGGCCAGGACATAAGTGCAAGGCTGGGGTTATATGCCAGCTTCTGTAGTAAGGCTGAGGCCACTGGTCAGGCATTGGGGAGGGGATGGTGGGGCATGCAGGTTTAGGGACAGGAGCAATTTGTAGTAAGGAAGTTTGCTAGGCGGTAGACAGTGAGTGGGAAGAGGAGAAGTGCAGAATTAGCGGTGGGAGGGCATTCCAGAGCTTGGGTAGCTGGTGTGAGAAGACAGCTTGACTGGCAAAGGTCTTCCGCCTAGGGATTGATAGTTGGTGGGAGTCACTGGATCTAAGATGATGGGAGGGGTGGGCATCTGTGTGCATGGTGGCAAGGTAGGTGGGGATGGACCCAAGCCATAGGTTAGAGACAAATTTAGCACAGTGAGAGATGCAGCAGTTTTCAAGGGACAGTAGTGCCATGGCTTGGTAGAGTCGCAGTGGTGGGTGAGGGAGGCATCAAGAGAAAAGTGGCAGAAGGCATTATAAAGGGTGTCCAGTTTAGATAGAGGTGGACTTAGAGGCTACACTGTATACAATGTCACTGATAGTCGATGGAGGGAGTATCATCTACAGGACCAGTTCACGTCGGACTCGGGAGGGAGGCTGCTGTGGTTCCTATATTGTGCACTGAGCATGGGGCATAGTGTTTTGAGACAGCATCGATGTGATCAGAGAGGACAGATGGCTGTCAAGCCAGACCCCTAAGTAACAGAACAAGGTGACATCTTCAAGTTTTGGCTATCCAGGGTGGAGAAGTAGGGAAGGGAGGAGTCTGCCAGGCATTGTCATGTGCGAAGGTCATAGTGACAGTTTTTGTATTTAGGAGAGCTGGTGTGAGCTAAACCATTGCTGTACCTTGTTGAAGTCAACTTGGAGGTTTGATTGTACCACATCAGGGCGTGCCAGTCGTCCAGTTGGTGTTGCACTAGCCAGCATTGGAGAGATGCAATCTTCTTTGGGAGGCTGCAGATGTTCATGGAGGCAATTTGTAGCCCTGGGGGTCAGCAGCTGGCTGGAGGTAGGAGGGCCTGGGTTGGGATGGATGTTACCAGACAGCAAAGAGTAGGGAGATTATCCTGAGAAGAGCTGAGAGGTGTTTATTAATTGCTGGATGATGACTGTAGGTGGGACTTTATGGGGAGTGAGCAGGGAATGAGCAGGGAGTGGAGGGCTGGGAATCCAGGATAGAGCAAAAGGCAGCGTCGTGGGAAGGGGAGCAGGGGGTGGGGGGACTGAGGGGTTCTCAGGGTATTAAATAAATAAGTCCACTACTCTGCTCTATCATGGAAAATACATAGTAAAAGCTATATCCCACTGAAAATGAGAAATTGTCTCTCACTTGGGCTATCCTGGGTAAATGCATTACAAAATGTGTAAAGGAGGACCCTGCTGAAAAGAAGACTTGCCTCTCTGCTATACTATCCTAGGTAAATACAGTGTAAAAACCTGGTCAAGCAGAATTCACTTCCAAACAAGATATCACAACTCAGCTGGGCTATCCTATGTAAATATGTTGTAAAATTGTAAAAGTAGGGCCCTCCAGCAGAACCCTAGTAAAAGCAAATGTTGCATGTAAGCTGATCTCTCCATGAGAAAATACATTTAAAAAGCATCCAGATCACCCATCTTGTAGCTGTCTGGTATATTCTCGGTGGTCTTGTGGTCCCTTCAATAAGGGCATCTGACCCCTCCTGACTCACCCTCTCAGGCACCTCACCAGCCCTGGTCACATAATGCAGACTATAGCAATAGTGATAACTGGCACAGCCCTCTGCTCACCAACTCAACTGGTTTCCATCTGACGATCTCTGAGCCATTGCAAGTATTGTACAAACACCTGTTTCTACTGTACTCATGATCACTCACTGACAATCAGACAGTGGCAGGCCAAGGTAGTGAGCAGAAGGCTTTGCAGGTTGCTGTCATTATTTCTGTACTTTGGCTTAGGTGACCAGAGTGGGGGTGGGGGGGAGGAGGGTCCTGATAGGCAGGTTGACAGAGGATCAAATGTCCTTGGGGGTGACCACTACACCAGGATTATTCAAGAGAGCTATAGGATGGTCAATTGAGGTGCAAGAACCTGAGTAGGGGTGTGCAGACAGTTCTTATTTAAATCAGAACCCCTCCCCAATCCAGCCCTCACTCCAGAACTCAGATAAATAACGACATCTGCAGGAGTCAGGTTCCAAGTCCTTATTTATTTATTTATTTGTTTATTTATTTTATTTTATTTTACAATTTATTTGGTCAGGAAAGACACATTGAGCTGAAACTCATTTCCAGGTCATCCTGGGAGCACTATGAGTTAAGTGACTTGCTCAGGGTCACACAGTATACAAATGGTGACTGTGGGATTCAAACCCATGTCTCAGGTTCGTCCAGGAGTCCTTTAGTAACAGCATAAAAACTGTAGCCAGAAATTCCGTTACATAACATCCCAGTTCTGTCTGTAGGCAGTAAGGCTTAACAGTGCTGCGCTCAATCATTCACTGCCATGTTGTTTCCTCCTAGGTTTTAAATTTCACACACACACACACACACCACTGTGTTTTAGCTGCTTTACTACCACGGACTGACATAGTTCAGCATTCATTCTCTGATCTCTAACACTACAGCTTGTAGTGCTGTGTGGTAATATGAGCTGCATAACTCACAGCCTCACAATCTCCTCACACTAGGAGGTCACGGAGGTCAGACGGGACTGATGTCTCATGTGTTTTAGAAAAAATCCTTTGATAGAATTACCATCCTGCAATTTAAGTAACCACAATTATACTACATAGTTTATATCTGTATTGATATTAATGACAAAATGAGATATTTAGAAAAATAGTGTGAGAAACAACTACAGTACATCGCACATGTCCACTGATGTAGAAAGGCAAACTAATATTAGCATGACCTCATAACTGCTAGTGATTTGTAAATGTAATTTGTTTAGCTAGGATAGCCAAGCTGAGATACAATATCTCATTTTCAGTGGGCTCCAAGATTTGTCCATTGTTATATCTTAGTGAACTGAAGCACTGAGAGGTTAAGTGACTTGCTCAGGGTCACACAGCAGGTAAGTAGTTCTGATACAATGTGAAAACTGTGATCTTCTTGTTCTAAAACCTGTGCTCTAGATTTTATTTCCTGCATAAAAGTTCAGGGTCCTGTGGGATTTTTCCCATTCCCACCACTGGGTAAAATGGATAGCATAGAGGATAATGTATAGTACTCTATCGTTAGCGGTCAGTTAACAGTCGAGAGGTTGCCAGGCGACCGTGTAAACCTCGAGGCGAAGCTTCGAGGGCGTCTATGTTTCATACTCGAGGCGTTAAAATTGAACCGGTTGACGATAGAGGACCCTACATTATTTTATATAGTGTATGGTCCCACCTCAAAGGCTGCTTACTTTTCTTTAGTAGTCACCGCGCGGCCGTTCAGTCGCCTTCCCTAACTGCTGTTGTTCATGCGTCGGTTCCCGTCGAAAAAAAGCCTGTCGCAGACCAATCGCTGTTGTTAACCTATCGATGTGACGTAGCATTGATAGGTTAACAACATATCTCACCATCGATAGGTTAACAACCTTAGGAAATGATGATTTCCTAAGGTTAACAGTGTTCTAACATACATTATAGTAGTGTTTCACCTCTAGGTCACTTGTTCAAAACTGATTCAGGTTATGACAACAATGCATTTAAATTGCACTGCTTCACTCCGCTATAGCACACTAAAGAGGCAGAAGGAAATCAAGGTGTATGAAGTCTGCCTGTCACACTGTTTTATGCATAAAGCATTAAGTAATATTGCACTGCAGGATGAATGCTAATTCAGCTTTCATGTTTAGTTTTTTTTATTTCTGTTTTGTCTTGGCATTAAGGATATTACAGGTTGTTTTCTATACAAGGCACAGCTCTTGCAGGACTTCATTTACCCAGTCCCAACAAGGCCATGCCTTTGATGCTCATCTATACCTAAAATGTTGAATTAGTTATAACCTGGTGGTGCTTTTTGTCAAAACTTTTATTTTCAGTTAACACTTTGTTTCTGAGTTGTACTGTGTGTTTATTTATCATTCTCTGACTTGACCAGTCAAGTCAATCCACTTTATATCAAGAGGGAAGATATCCATTAGACTCAGGCACCAATACAATTGTCAGCATTATAATCAATCAAGCAGTATTCCAAATAAGCTCCTCAAGAATGCAAATAAAGTGTAACCACCTCATTTTCAACAGGATTGTAAGTACAAAACTGGACAGATGGTCACATCATCTTTACTTACCTTAGTAAGGAAAGTAACTTTAATTTAGCAAACAGATTTACTTAGAAAATGAAACTGCCTGTTGCACTTAACTGGAATATAATTGAAATCGTTGTCTGCCTGCCCCAGCCCAGTGATCCACTGCTACAAACTGAAACAAATCATCTTGTATTCCAATAAAGTCTGTGAAGCAAATTAGCAGAGAAGCTATAAACAAAGTCCCTTTACACCGCTGCTTTAAAGACTGTTACGTTGCTGATTTAACACTGCTGCCTGAGAACTACATAAAAAACATACACCCTTGCTAGCAGGGCATTGTTAAGATAAAAATATGTAAAGAGGGGTTAGATGCCCTTTAAGACTAAAACAAGCTGGCTGTGCTGTTTAAGTGCTGTTTACACTGAGCATATCCACTGATTTATATCAGTATATAATCTGAGCTGGCATGAGAACGCTTACATGTAGGAAAGAAATCTCCTCCCACCAGCATAGTGATTTCAGGTAGTGGAAGTACCATAATTATATCCAACATATGCTTCCAAAGGAGTCTGAAGTGCCTTTTTCCCCAAGTAACAGCAAGACATCTGCAGAGCTCCTCATGCAGCCATAAAAGTAGGGACCAAGAGGCAAATTATCTGGAGGGACACCAGGACATACCATCTGAAATTGGGTGGGCACACACCTCCTTTTCTCATGGTAGTTGTAAAACTGAAAACGTATTCACAGGTGTTTTCCCCACCAGACAAAGCATGAAATAGCTTGGTCCTAGGCCCAAAAGTAGCCTTTATCAGGCATGAGTGGAAGGGTTTGGAGAAAATATAAGTTCCTATGAAGGATGTTTTGGTGTATCTTTGGAGAAAATATAAGTTCTATGAAGGATGTTTTGGTGTATCACCTCTATTCTATTGAAAACAAGCATTTTGTCAATGCCGAACGTTGGTTGCTTGTTTAATGCTGGCATTTCCTGAGCTCCTTTTATACCCTGCAGTGAACCTCATCTGGTCCCATATCCTTATGTACTTTCAAGGCACCGATGTATTTCAGTAGCACCTATTTAAATCCTACCTTCCTATGCACCAGCACCCACTATTTGTTTTCTGCCCAAAACATTTTTATGGAACTGGCAGAACCTGACCACCTCCATGGCCAACCCCATCTTATAAACTAATTTAAGTGAGTGGCAGTGCAAATAATGCAGAGTAATTCCCAAATGTAAGTGAGAGGCAGCACTGCCAAGAATACAGCGTAATCCCCAAATGTAAGCAAGAGGCAGCAGCACCAAGAATACAAAGAAATCCCCTCAGCAACAACAAGCAGTGACCTGACCCTCCTAGGTCCATTGCCCCCCATAATCCATTACCAGGCACAGCACTCAGCACCCGATTCTCTTTATTAGGAGGGCAGTACCACCCGCTGCCCACCAGTCCAGCATAGCACAACCTCTCTCCTCCACTGCTGAGCGCGACTTAGAATGAAACCGTGCTACTTGTTGCTATACTGTAGTACAACTAGCAGATCACATTGCAAAAGTACATCAATGCATCAGTTAGGGTTTTATTAGATCATCAAAAGCTGGAAAATTTGATGTTAGGTTTCCCACCCTACCACCCTCTCACACCTCCACACCAACAAGCATCAGGGTGTGCCATGGGATTATCAGGTCCAACTCTTACCCATTCCATGTGCAAACAAGCTGACATGCTACAGTATAGGAGAATGGGGTGTGAGATGAGCCTGATGACCCCTCTTTTACCGGCCTCTATTGGTGTGTGGAAAATGATGAGTAGTAGGAGTAAGGAACCTAACATTGAATTTCTCAGTTTTGACAATTTAATAAAACTCTCAACTGATGCATTAATATAGTTTTTTGCAATGAATTTCCTTCTTTTGAGATAGTATAATAATATCCTTATTTTACTGTGGGAGTGCAGGGTCCGAAACCCACAAAGTTAGGTGCGTGTGTAGAATAAATTCAACCGATTCACATGATTTGGGCATTTTCAGAGATTTTCTCACTACATTTTAGCATGGCCTTTTGAGGGACCCTACATCATGAACACTGGCACTGTCGTTTTAGTTAATCTATCCTGAAAGTTGATTTCATAGAAGTGGTTGCACTATTCTGCGCAACAGTTGTGAAAACATGTTTTGTCAGGATGTGGAAAATGACAGCTGTGTACCGTTCATGAGGAGGTATGAAAATGGCAATGTTGAAAATCTGGAGTAAAATATGAAAAATTGTTTGGTTACGCGATGTTAGAACCCTGCACAATGCAACGCTGTTACACGGTCATTATTTGAATTATTTCACCAAATTTTCAACATGGGCTTTGGAGACCTCCCTCATGAACACTGGCACAGTGATTTTGTTACTCTGTCCCAAAAGTTGATTTCCACATGGCGACCATGCCATTCTGTGCCACAGGTGTGAAAACACATTTTGGGTAGGGTGTAAAAATGACAGCTGTACTGTTCACGAGGAGGTGTGAAAAATGGTAATGTTGAAAATCTGGAGTTAAAATATAAAAACTGGTGAAGTTATGTAACCCCCAGGGCACTATCCTAAGGGCTACTCTCTGCCTGCTCAGCTAATAACAGGTTGAGGGTCTGGATCCAATGGCGGGTGCCTCCACCCAGAGGTCGGAGTTGGAACAGCCAAATATGACCTGGTCACAGTCCTCTGGGTCACTGCAACCCCCTTTCTTTCCACTAGTGGCTCACCAGCATTCTCACACTATCGGTTTGACTCACCCTTGCCCCAAGGTTGGGATGGCCAACCTGGTGCTGAGGACCCCCTGCAAAATAAGGTGCAGTTATACAATCATCCATGCAAAAGAGTATCACAAATATGCAGTTCAAACAGTGTACCTTGCAACAACACATCTGGTTTATTAAGGGAAAGTAACAAGGACAGGAGATCAGGTTGATTAGCTTACCATTCTAATATATATATATTCAGGGCACGTGCACAGCCAAACTCTAAGTATCACTGTCTCTGGGTACCCAGGGAATAGAAGGCTAACCTCTCATTGCAGCTAGTTGGGGCCCTGACGCAGAAAACAAGCATTTGATTCCTGAGAGGATTAAGTAGAGCCAGCAGGCTCAGTTCTGTAGCCAGCAAAGCAGCCAGACAAATTTGCCTTCACTATGCACATCTGCGGGAGCTACCCTGATTTAGTACTCACGACTCCAGCAGAAAGATCGCTCTTGCACCACTCACAGGACCAAGCCTGGAATTTTAACACTTCTCCACACATTTATATGAAGAGCAGAGGGTACCATACAGGCAGCTGCTGTATACTCCCAATCGCTTTCACTGCACCACCGGGCCAAATGGCGCAGCTTCACTTGTCCTGACAGACCAAGTGCGATTGAAGCAGATTCTCCAGTCCTCTACAGGGTGAGCCTGGTAGGTAGCTGTAACCATACAGCCTCCTTCGCCTGCACTCCTCCGCGGATCTTGTACTCTCCTTCCGGCGATGCTATCGCCCGACTTTGCACCTGCCACACGCGCTCCCACGCAAACACATCCATAGCGAGGAGCCAGAGCTCCTTTCACCTTCGCGATCACCAACGACTCACCCCGGCAGTGTGGGCAGAGAATCCAGTTCAGGTGCCACCCAATCCCATTGGTGGGATGCAGATGCCAGTTACTCACTACTGCCCTCATTGGTGCAAAAAGCGCCATAGTCCAGACTGCACTTCCCAGAATTACTAGCAGTATCCCCATTGGTCAGCCGGCTCCATTTAGAGTCCTGATTCTGGTTGGTCGCTATTTACTCCATTTTAGATGCCCCTGATTCTATTGGACCCTCAGACAGTCCTGGTCCAAAATGGAGGGCACAGCACATAGAGTCCCAGCTGCAACAAAGGCAGGTTAAACAAATGCATTTTCACTATTACTCTAAATGATTGCAGGCAAATAGTTACATCTTTAAGAGGGGGCTCCTTGCGCTTTCAACAACGGCAAAGGGGGGGCAATTACATTACAGCTCGAGCAGGACTCGAGCAAGAGGCTACACAGTCCCCTCATGAGCACCAACTATGTCTGCAAGCAGACAGCTCTTAAAGAGACAGTACTGGAGGCTGCACGAGCACTCACAGAGCCATTCAAACGGCT
This sequence comes from Neoceratodus forsteri, assembly GCA_016271365.2. Lineage (NCBI taxonomy): Eukaryota > Metazoa > Chordata > Ceratodontiformes > Ceratodontidae > Neoceratodus > Neoceratodus forsteri. The sequence goes on from CM028138.1 coordinate 409,776,134, forward strand.
TAAGCGCTGAACGCCAACCACCAGGAGGAACACTTAGACAGCTCCTAGACAGCTTTTAGGAACCCCCATTGGTAGGGAGTTACAGTTACAAGTGTGTGTATAAACTGTGCAATGCACACTTGAATGCAGTCATTTTGGGACTTTTGCACCAAATTTTTCAATATGAGGTTCTTGGGACCCACTTCATAACACTGGCACTGTCATTTCATTAATCAGTCCCAAAGGTGATTCCATGCAGCAACTGCAAAATCACCTTTCTGGACCAATTAATGAGATGACAGTGTCAGTGTTCGCGAGGTGGGTCACAAGAACTCAATGTTGAAAATTTGGGGTTAAAATTCCAAAAATACTGTCCGGTCTGGTGGCGCTGAGGGCTGAGGCACCGGATGCCTTATCTACGCTATGCCGGTGACCCGGTTCTGGAATGTACTCAGGTCTCTGGGGAGCTGGCATGCAGGCAGCTCTTCCTCCCGGGGTGATTGCCCAGTCCCTCATAGTTCCGCTCCCACCAGGTGAGAGGTATGGTGGGAAGCGTGAGTGGGGGTCAGCGTCGAATGCTGGTGTGGGCAGAGGGGCTAAACCTGTACCCAGCAGGTGCCTCCATGCACAGTGTACGTGTCGGTCAGGGTCCGGGTCTAGGGCACAAACAGGCTAAAACCACCAGAAATTACATATGGAGAAAAAATTCCTAAAAATAGCTGTGATATCAACTTAAGTTGAAAGCCCCATTGATTGCCATTTGCCCATATAGCCCCGTGCTATGGAATAAGCTCCGGGACCCCCTCCAAGGCGTCCCCTCCCTCACTACTTTCCTGAAGGGACTACGTGCGCACCTCCTAAACCCTAGCCCCTGCTCCTGTCCGAGGCTAACCCACTTGACCCTGTCGTATGGCTGCTAAAATCTAATGCCCTAAGCCTTTCTGTTTCCACTGTAAAATGTGTGCAATTGTACTGTACCTAACTACCACGTTCTGTGATGACTGTATTTTGCCACCGTAATACTAACATACTAAAATGCCAGCAGAATAGGCCTAATGGTCTTTCATGTCTGCTCGTTTGGTCAGCCTCCACCCTTGGTGCTGACCTTGCTGCCCCTCCTCTGGCTTCTCCTTTCCCAGTTCCAGATATTCTTGCTGCATTGGATTTTGCTTCCAGAACCCTTCCCTGTACCTGTCCCACCTCCTCTTGAACCCCTCCACTGTCTCTGCCTCCACCAGCCCCCTAGGCGCGCATTCCATGGCTCCACCACCATCTCAGTGAAGTAGCACCTCCTCCTTTCTCCCTGAATCTTCCCCTCAGCTTCCACCCATGCCCTCTAGTGGCCCCTCCTCCTTCTTCCTTGAAGCACCCTGACTGTTCCTCCCTATTTACCCTCTTCATGTACCTGAAGACCTCTATCATGTTCCCCGGTCCCTTCTCTCTCCAATGTGTACATATTTAGCTCTTGAGCCTCTCCTCACAGGTCCTGTCCCCAAGCCCCAAATCATTTTGGTTGCCTCCTCTGGACCCTCTCCAGGAGGGTAATGTCCCTCTTTAAGTGTGGCCTCCAAAACTGCACGTAGTACTCAAGGTGCGGCCTCATCAAGCAGTTATACAGAGGGAGTATCACTTCCCTCCTTCTGGAGGTGATCCCCTAGCGATGCATCCCAGCATCCTGTTGGCCTTGGCTGCTGCCTCCTACAAGTCTCCAAGTTGTAATCCTGTACCCTATATCCACGCTGTATGTATCTTCTCTGCTTTATGTAATTAATTTTGGGTTGCCCCTGAAAAGGGACCCTCAGGGCCCAGTGGGCTTACCTGGTCAACAAAATGTAATAAATAAATACGGCATTTACCTTGATTCTTCATTTCCAGTTAGTCTTTGAAGAGTGCAGATGTGTCCCAGTCCAGAGAAGATCACAGCTGCCAACCTCCAGAGGTAAATGTGGGCTGAGGGGATGTGGGAGGTGGGTGCGCAGAGGAGGGTGGGGATGGGGAGGGAGGACATGGGGAGACAACAAGGGACCATTTTCTTTTCAGGTTTAAAAAAAAAAGACATCGAGGGACTGTTTCTTTTTACAGGTACGTTATACATTTGGGGACACTGGGAGTGGCTACCCAGAGTCCCACATTGTTGGGGAATGGGGCTACTGCCAACGTGGGGATTGGGCACCCCGCTGTCGGTAAACATATGAGGGAATACAGCAACACTGCTGGGGGCATACTGAGAACACTGAGAATGGGCTCCCCAGTGTTCCACAATGTCGGGGGCTATTGCCGATATGGGATTGGGCACCCTGCTGTCAGCAAACCTTAGATGAAGAGGGCACACTGCCGGGGAGAGGGAACCATACTGGGCTGAAGGACAACTGGGGACACGGATTTTTGGGAAGCCATTGTTGCAAGACTTCCCTTTCACTGTTTACTGATGTGGGCATCATGCAAATCAAAGGACCGAAGCCCTCTCTGATTGGAGCAACTTTGGCCCTTTGAAGTGCATGACCTAGCAGAGAGTTGCGTCAGGACCACAACTAGTGGTCATTGGTACTGACTGCCGAATCCATTACAAGCCCATGGTTTTGTGTACTACAATGGGCTCAGCAGTGACACACACCCAAAATCCCATATTGCAACAATACATTGATTTGTGCATGCACACAGCCAATGTAAAAATGAGATAAAGGTGGGTCCAGTGGGATATATCTTCATTGATTTGCTGAGTCAGGGGCTCATAGTTGAGGAGTTTGAAGTGTTCTCGAGTTTGGGTGATCTTGACCCCAAAATATCAGATAGCAGTTTTCTGCCATTTAAAGGGAACTGATTTTTATGCTTGCTTGTGCGCATGCGCAAGAAACATTATGTGGCAGCTTAGGAGAGAAGCGGGTTGTGGAGGTGCAGCACTGTGGTTCCAGTGCTGGCACTGCATTGTTAGCCTTGGCAGTGCTCAGCCAATGCAGGGCCAGTGTCCTGATGACATTGGTTCTGCAGAGTGCCACCAAGTTGTAACAATTTTGCTGCAATCTGGGGCCACCTCATCATTACAGCATCAGCCATTCCACTGCAGTGAGAGAGCAGCCCATCGGTTGCAGGGCGGTACCTTGCCTGGTGTAACATTACCAGGACCCTGGCAGCTGTAGGCTGCTGCCTGAGAGGTACATAGAAAGCTAACGGGGTGCCCAATCCACCTGTCAGCATGCCCTCGACCCTGTTCATCTCCAGTGGGGAGCCACTCCCCATCGGCATAATGCACCCCTTTTCAGCTGTGTGCTGAGAGGTGCCCAATCCTCTCAGCATCATGTTGCCCCCACCCGTTTCTGTGCTGACGGGGAGCCCAATCCCCATCGGCGTCCCCTCCCCACAAATGCAAGTGGCATACTGGGAGCCAACGCCAGGGTACCAACAACACCTGTGAAAAAGAAAACCTACCCGTGTTGTTCATTTGAGTTTTTTTTTTCTGTAAAAGGAGAAATGGTCCCTCAAAGTGTTCCGTGCCCTTCCCCGCAGCCCACACTCTGCATACTGTACCTCCCACACACCCTCACCCCATACTTACCTCCAGATCATGGCGCGATGATCTTGGTGGACTGGGAGCTAGGGCTGCAAGTTCGGTTTGACCTAGCTGCTGAAAAGGTAGAACCAATGGTGTTCGCATGAGATCACACACTGCTGAACATGTAATGAAAAGTAAGGAACTTTGGTTCACTTTGGTTCCCCGATATGAAGACTGACTGTCTGGAAAACATTTGACTCTGCTCCACCCTTCTTACTAAGAATTATTAAGAAGAAATGATCCAATGTTAGAATGAGTCAGGAAAGAAGAGCGAGAGAGAGAGAGAGAGAGAGATGGACGTGCATAAATTATATGCTACACACTGGTAGGATGCGGATGAGTACATTACTTTGTCAGTGATTGGCTTTAGCTGCTGTACACGTCAATATAAAGTTAATCGATTTGCAGGTTCTCCTAAGAACCCATGTGATGCGCTAGCTGTATGTCTTTTCACTCAGCATTCAGTCTCTGGGGCAGCGTGGTCGAGCATGTTTCTGTCTCTGCAGTCTGACTGCTGCAGTTATTCAGAAACTGAGTTTCTAGTTCGGTTGATTTATTATGAAAGAAAAAAACTCAGCAACAGTACAGAGAGTTTTTGTATGGGAGGGTAGTTATTTATATAAGATTTGACCTGGGCATCCGAGACGTCTCCTTGCCATGCGGTGCAACACCGATTTTTTTCTTAAGCAACCCTTGATTTATTGTTCAAATGAGCCAGCATTCTCTACTGGTGTTGCAGTAGCAACACATAATTTTAAACAATGTGCCTGCTAGTTAGCCTCCCTCTGAAACTTTAAAATAAATACTTCAAAAAAATCTTACTTTGAACTAATCACTAGTGCTGATCTGCATCAGCATTCTGCACTCTCTGCTACGTATTGAGAAGTACATTTTATTTGGCAGATCAGAAAGACTCATAGAGCTTGCTCACATTTTTATGTTGCTTGCAAGCATGTGCAGAAACATAGTGCCATCATCGGAGATTTCGGAGGTGTGTCACTCCTCCTCCAATTCAGGCATCGCCTGTAGGCAATGCATTTTGAGCTGTTCATGACATGCTCCAAAATGCGGCATACAGTTGAAAGGGGAGCCACGCTTGAGTGAGCAGCGAGAAGAAGCTGCTCACGCGCAGCTCCCCCACTCCGCAGGCGGCGCGCCCGCACGCATCAGAGCAGTCACGGGGTGCCCAATCCCCGCCGGGCTGAGCCGCGCTGCCTCCCCCAGTAGTTGGTGCCACGCTGGGAGCCCGCTCCAGCGTGGCAATCAGTCCTTTGCCGACGGGGTGCCCAATCCCCGTCGGCTGAACTGCCAGACGTCCTTGTGCCATGCTGGGAGCCCACCCAGTGCAGCAAATGGTCCCTAGCGTCTTTTTTTTTTTTTTTACCTGTAAGATAAAAGCGGTCCCAGTCGTCTCGACCCCCCTCCCACAACCCGCACCACCACTCGCACCAAGCCTCCCACCCCCTCACCCCATACTTACCTCTGGACTCCGGCGTACGATCTTGGTGGACCAGTAACCGTCTGCACTCTTCAAAGCCGCCCGCGAACTGAGGAAATGCTGGTAAGCTGTATAATGGGGTAGATAGAGAGTTTCAACTTTATTGCATATCTCAGCCATTTTGGGAATTTTGCACCAAATTTTCAACATGGGATTTTGGGACCCCTTCTCATGAATGATGTCACTGTCATGGCGTTATTCCTGGCCCAAAGGGTGATTTCATGCAGTGACTGTGCAGTGACTGCGAAATCACCCTTCGGCCTGAATACCACCATGACAGTGACATCATTCATGAAAGGGCCAAATCCCATGTTGAAAATTCTGGTGCCAAAATTCCAAAAATGACTGTTGTTTCTGATGCGTTGCGCAGTTCCTCGCAGGCTCGTAAGTTGTGAAATTTCAATATTTTCACTCCAGATTTTCAACATTGCCATTTTACCACCTTCTTATGAGTAGTGTGCTGTCATTTTTCACATCTCACCCAAAATGTGTTTCCGCCCATGTAGCGCAGAATGGTGCAGTCGGTGTCTGAAATCAATGTACGGGACAAATTAAGAAAATCACAGTGACACTGTTCATGAGCAGAGGTCTTAAAATGGCTATGTTGAAAATTTGGTGAAAAAATTCCTAAAAATGACTGTTTCTGAGGCGTGCGTTCTTTGTGAGTTCCTCATGCGGCTCCGTAGGTTTGCGAATTTTCAATATTTTCCTCCAGATTTCACATTGCCATTTTTCTACACCTTCTTATGAGTAGTACAGCTGTCATTTTTCACATCTCACCCAAAACGTGTTTCCACCATGTGCGCATCAATGGCGAGTCGTTATCGCGAACTCAGTGTATGGGACACAGTAAGAAAATCACAGTGTCACTGTTCATGAGCAGAGATCTTAAAATGGAAATGTTGAAAATTTGGTGAAAGAATTCCTAAAATGACTGTTTCACGAGTGTCGTTGCACAGTTCCCACTGCGCTCGTAGGTTTCGAATTTTCAATATTTCCACTCCAGATTTTCAACATTGCCATTTTACCCCCTTTATGAGCAGTACAGCTGTCATTTTTCACATCCTGACCAAAATGTGTTTCAAAATCACAGTGACACTGTTCATGACCAGAGGTCTAAAATGGCTATGTTGAAAATTTGGTGAAAAAATCCTAAAATGACTGTTTTACGAGCGTGCATTGCGCCAGTTCCTCGTCGCTCGTAAGTTACGAAATTTTCAATATTTACACTCCAATGACTTTCAAATACCTAAACAGCACATAGAAGCAAGCAACATTCGGCATTGACAAATGCTTGTTTTTGTGCACTTTCCTAGGCTATTTAAACTAGGTTTCAGGTATCAAAATAAATAACTACCACAGCTTGTAAGCTTAGCTAAGAACAGACCAGAGGCAGGTGGAGGAAAGTACAAACAGTAATGTTAGTGTCTGTAAAATTTGCATTTGTTTTGTAGATTTACTGGACTCATAAGCAATAATACCCGACAGGGTGGATGGTGATGGGCAATACGGACCGTAGAAGGCGTAATGAGGCCCGACCGCACAGGCGGGTATTATGCGCTTAGAAAATGGGTTATCTGTAAAGTTTTTTTTTTATTTAAGGAAAATAGTAAAAAAAGACTAAAATGGACTTATAGTTGGGTTGTTAGTAAAGTAATCCCTCTACTGGTATCCTTACTAATACTTACCAGTAGAGGCAGAACAACGTTTACAAGCTGTTTTAATGAGTGCTTACTGCTGTATTATGTGTCTGTCTTTGGTATATGAGACGCCCCCACCCCACGCCGTGTCCTCATTCTGTTTTCTTTACGCACAATTTTTAATTTTACATGTGGATATACATAAGTTACATCAATCTGAACAGGAAACTGAGTGGGTCGTGAAGCGGAGCAAGTTATGAAGGGTTCAGTTAAGCGGCAAAGGCGCAGCGTGTGGAGATTTCAGGAGCGTGCCATGTTTTGAAGTAAGTGTGCTGCGGTTTGGGAAATGTCGCTTTTGTTTGCGCTGCCATTTTATTCATTTTATCACTGACTCCCTTATAGATGTGCCCAGTTTACAGTTCAATGCCGATTGGTCAGCAGAGGAGTTCGAGCTTGTGAGAGCTGACCGACCAGCGTTAAGCGGCGTTGCTGAATAATGCTGTGGTGTGCTGAAGTTCAGCTCGATAGCTGACATATTTACTAAGATTTTATTTCCTGAATTTCAGTTAGATAGCTATGGCTCAGTTACTTATTTTTTCATGGTGGTGGCACTAGTGGTGTGGTGTGGTGGGACAGCGACATAAGCTGCTCGCTAACTGCTTGAAAAAATGGCGGCAGTTTGAATTCTGTGCCCAGTGCTTCAACCAATAAGGAAGCAGGCTGGGCACAATGATATTTGGCTGGGCATGAGGTTGGTTTGGTCTGGCACTTTTTATTTGCTGGGTGTCTATTGAAAGTTAATGTACCCCTGGCAGGGTATTAGCCAATCAGAGTCCAGCAAATAAAAAGCCCATTTTCTAATATTACATAAAAGTACAATGGCACACACAGTCCTGCCTGTAATTAGGAACTACAGTACGTTTAAATAAATTAATGTTTTTCATTGCAGAATTCTCCTGTTTGCAGCTCCCTACTGTTGTTACTTATTACCTTGCTGCTTTGCTTCGTTTCTGGTATTGTGACACAACATTCTGCTGACTGGAGGAAGCAAGGACCAAGGCTGTGGGGGTGGAGAGATGCCCCATATCCATTGAGGAGGGTACAAGGGCTGAGGCAGGGTGGATGAGGGCCAGGGGTTGGACAGAGGCCAGAGGACTTTTAAAATGTGGCAACACATTACTGCTTTGTTCCCTTTTCTCTACCTGTTCATACCAGGAAAACAGCCTAAATCCCAATGTGCCCCATTATTGGGGAGGGGAAGCAGTTTTCAGTGCAGGACCCTGGTTTCTATATACCATCCCTGTTCATAAGTGATAACAAGGCAGTTTGGGGCAGGACTTGCGCCAGGGTGTCCTTTGCAATGGGACACCCTGATGCACATCCTGCCTCAGCCTGCACTGTTGTCACTCACTCAACATGGCATAATGAAACCGCAGTCTCATTTTTGTACAATATGCTTCTACTTCCACTCACATGACAGGCAGCATCGGGCTAGCTTAGTTTGGACATTTAGGGCAGAAGGAGCGCAGGATGGGTGCACAGCTATTTCTTCTAAGGACTGGGCCAATGGATTTTTCTAATAGTCCAGCAGCCCCTTGGGGAACCAGAAGGAAATGATGGGAGGACACTGGATGAAAGCTGAGTCCCTCCCTCCCCGGACGCAGAGAGTAGGTGTACTGTACACAGTTCTGCTGTGTTGTGCCTACAAAGACTTCATTCTGGTAAGGGAAGGGGTGCGTTTGGATAGGGTAAGGGTTTATGATGTGCTGTGTGGCTTGGACAGGTACAACCTGGTTCTACCTGGTAGAACCAGGTAGAACAAGGTAGAACTTTTGTATCTTGTACTGTTTGTCATGAATCAGGTAGAACCTAGTTCACCTGGTTCTACCTAGTAGAACCAGGTAGAACCTGGTAGAACTTTTCAGGTTCTACCCATAAAGTTCTGCAGTAGAACTTTTAGAGTTCGCACAGTCCTAGTAGAGAGGACCATGGCAGACTCAGAACAGCAGGGGAAGGACTACATGAATGGACTTGGAGGAACAATGCAAAATCATCCACCAGCTCTCTGTGCAAACTGCCAGTAAGTGACACACCTGAGGTTTTGTTATTTGGGGTGGCATATTTCTTTCTGGAGCAGCTGGCTTAGGTAGCCAGTGCTGGTGAAAATGAAATAGGGCCCAGCTGGTATGGCCGCAGCTGTTTATAGATTTTAGGAGGGTTGTTCAGCAATGTGTGCTTTTTGCACCCAAATAAATGCCCTAAGTTTATATGCAGTCTATTTTTATTATAAATAGCTGTGTATTTTAAGTCTACAAATCTAACTTTGCTTCTGATATTGTGACAATGATGCAGTAGGTTTCTGCTAGGTGGGTGGGAGGGAGGGTGAGATGCTCAGAGACCATGGGATGGGCAGAGGAAGGCCAAGGCAGGGTGGATGAGAGTTTGAGGTTATTATAAATTTTGCAGCACATCAGTGCTTTGGTTCCCCTCCTACCTGTCAACACCAGGAGGCTAGCCCAAATCCTGATGTGCCCCATTATGTGTGTGTGAGTGGGGTGGGGAGAGGGAGAATGAGAAGCACAGTGTCCAGTGCAGGACCCTGGTTTCCATATGCCATGCCTATTGATGAGTGATGACAAGGCAGTTTGTGGCAGGACTTGCAGCAGGTAGACCTTTACTACTGGACACCCTATAACACATCCCGCCCAGACTACTGTTGCTCAGAGTGGCATATGTAAACAGCAGTTTTGTCCTGGATAATATACAGTTCTACTACCCTCCCACCACACACACACATGCAGGCAGCATTAGGCTTAGCTAGTTTGGACATTTAGGATATGAGGAATGCAGGTTAGGGACACGCAGCTGTGCCTCCTGAAGACTGGGCCAACAGATTTTCTTTTTATAGTTCTGCATCCATTAGGGAACCACAATGAAGTAAAGGGATAGAGGATTGGGGCACACAATGCTGCTTTGTTGAGCCTCTGAAGACTTCATTCTAGTAAGGAAAGGAGCAAAGAAATGAGTAGGTAAGAGTGGAGGTAAGAATTTATGATGTGTTGTATGGTGTGTGCCAGGTAGAACCTGGTTCTACCTAGAAGAACCAAGTAGAACAAGGTAGAACTTTGCATCTTATACTGTTTGGTATGAACCAGGTAGAACCCAGTTCTACCAGTTCTACCTAGTAGAACCAGGTAGAACTTGGTAGAACTTTTTAGGTTCTACCCATAAAGTTATAAGGTAGAACTTCTAGAGGTTCGCGCAACCCTGTTCAGAAGTCAGCCCAATCGGGGACCAACAGTGGGAAAAGGATTGAGTTGATGCTTTGCTTCTCCAGGAGAGTGGGTTAGCATGTTACACCACCATTTTGCCCCTAGGGTGACTACAGGTGGCAGCGAACTGGAGCTCTCACAGGAGGAGAGGGATATGACTAGCATCAGCAGGCCAGCATCTCTGTGTACGTGCATATCAGCCTTGACATCCATGCATGTGACATCCCTCAGAGGCTGGGAATAATGCAGGAATCCCCTCCCAAGCTGTGGCAGGATGATGCATACTCCCTTATAGGCTCCACATCATCCACTATTTCACTCTTTGTCGATGCTTGCTTTGAATGACTCTAGGGTCTGGCCAGCCCTGATGCAGGAGCTCCACCATAGGGGTAAGCCATGGGGCAAAGAAGAAGGGGTAAGTCTCAGAGAAGATGAGTGGTGGAGCTGGGTGGGGGCAGGGAAGGGGCAGAGTCAGTGTGTAGCAGACATAAACCAAAAATTAGACAGTGTAGCAGTTGGGGAACCCAATCCAGTTTACTATGCTGGTGACCGTGGTTCATCCCCAAGCCTGGATCATCGCAGTAAGTCAGCAGGAGGTTGGTATGGTGTCTGCTTGGGTGCCTCCATCTTCTAGGGAGAGAAGGGATGTGCTGCCTGCTCTTTGACTGCTCCATGGTGGGCAAAGGGCATTAGCACAAGCAGGGCATGACTGATACAAACATGGGCATCATTGTTCCCTGGCTGCCACACCTCAGGGTGTGCCCACATTGGGGCCTTAGTTGCCACCATCCAGGGAGGGAAAAATAGAAAACAGCAGCTATCAGGGAGACTGCTTGGGCTGTATTCCTGTCACTCTGCTCCCATTCCTTATTGTGCTCTGGCGGGGGATATCTGCCTCTTTGCCAACCTGACATGGGGAAAGCTGTGCAGAACCCTGTGATGGGTCTGGTTGGTTGTCTCTGATGACTGGATAAGAATGGCTAGCTTATGAGGATAAAATGCTAATAAAAAGGCTAGCCAACCTGTCTTGTGGCTTCAGCTCACCTTCAGGAAGGAGGGCAGCAGACTTTGCTGCTATACCACCACCCAGCTGGGCACAGGTGGAGGTGCAGATGGAGCTGCTTGTGGGTGGGCAGATGCAGACTAATACTGGACTGCACACCCCTTGAGTGTGTGTGTGCTTCTTGGCATCATATCTGTCAGAGTCTAGGAATAACAATAAAGAGAAAAAGCCCCGGAGCATACAGCATGAAGCAGGCACTCTCAGGCTCCACCAACCCAACTAGCCACCCCATTCTCACCAGTTAGATGGACCTGTAGGGACAGCTGCATGCACCACCAAAGGAATCCAATATGGAGCAAGGGTTGCTCAGTGGACCTCATGGAAGGTGAAGTAAGCACCAGAGAAGGGCAGGATTGGGCTGAGAGATGGCTTAGAGGAGAAGGCACCACTGATATCAGGGATACACAGAATGATAAAAAGAGAGCTCATCTATTTTACAAGTAGTTGACAGAAAATGGATGGACTAGATAGCTACAGTCGTGGCCAAAAATATTGGCGCCCTTGCAGTTTTCTAATAATGAACCATTCCTTCCAGAAAATTGTTGAAATTAAAAATATTTTGGTATCCACATATGTATTTCTTTGGTTTGCAGTGGAATAAAACACAAAAAGCAGACAAATTTACTACGTCTTAGCTTATTCCACACAGAAATCCTTAAATGGCCTGGTCAAAATTATTGGCACCTTTTAGAAGTAGTTAGAAATAATTAGATTTCAAGCAGGTGATTCTCCTTCACTTTGGAACTGAACTATCCTGTGGTGAGTTGCAGGTGCCTGCAATACAAAAATCACTCATTCAACCAGTTTGAATAGAAAGGACTCATTCTCCTGTTTTGTGTCACTGTGTGTACCCCAATGAGCATGTAGAAAAGAAAGAAAGGCAGAGAATTGTCTGAGGAGGTCAGACAGAAGATTGTAGTAAGCATGGACAATCTCAAGGCTACAAATCAATCTCCAGAGACCTTGATGTTCCTGTTTCACCGTACGTAATGTTATCAGGATGTTTAAGGCCCATGGCACTGTAGCCAACCTCCCTGGACGTGGCGCAAGAAAACTTGATCGAAGATTGCAGCTCAGGATTGTTCGAATGGTGGAGAAAGCACCTCGATCAACTGCCAAACAGATTCAAGCTGACCTACAGACACAAAGGTATGACAGTTTCAACTCGCACCATCCGTTGCCAACTCAATGAAAGGGGCTATATGGTAGGAGGCCCAGGAGGACCCACTGCTGAGAGAGAGGCGTAAGAAAGCCCAACTGAGTTTGCCAAAACACACCTGAACAAGCCAAAATCCTTCTGGGAGAATGTCCTGTGGACAGATGAGACCAAATTAGAGCTTTTGGTAAAACACATCATCTCTATGTTTACAGAAAACAAAATGAAGCCTTCAAAGAAAAGAACACCTTCCCTACAGTCAAACATGGAGGAGGTTCAGTGATGTTTTGGGGTTGCTGTGCTGTCTCTGGCACTGGGTGCCTTGAATTGTCATGGCATCATGAAATCTGGAGATTACCAGGCCATTTTGGAGCGCAATATTGAACCCAGTGTCAGAGAGCTGGGTCTCCGTCGAAGGTCATGGGTCTTCCAGCAGGACAATGACCCCAAACACACTTCAAAAAGCACCCAGGAATGGTTCAAGACAAGATGCTGGACTGTTCTGAAGTGGCCAGCAAAGAGTCCAGATCTAAATCCCATTGAAAACCTGTGGAGAGATCTGAAAACAGAAGTTGGGAGAGGCACCTTCAAATCTGGGAGAACTGGAGCAGTTTGCACAAGAAGAGTGGGCCAAACTGCCAGTAGAGAGGTGCAGGAAGCTCATCCATGGCTATAGGAAGCGGTTGATTGCAGTTATTTTGACCAAAGGCTGTGCTACCAAATATTAAGTCTAGGGTGTCAATAATTTTGTCAATGTCATTTCTTTTCATTTCTGATTTAAAAGGATATATTAAATTCCGAATCAGAAACAAATGTTCTGTACTATTAACAGAGAAATAAAGAATTGTGGAGACCAAATACTGTACTGTTGTTAATTTCAACTTATATTTAGAGAAATTGTGACTTATTTGAAAAAGTGCAAGGGCGCCAATATTTTTGGCCATGACTGTACACTGAAGAAAAGGTGGTTACAGGGTATTTCCATGGAGTTGGTGAGGAAGACCTCACTGGACCAATGATCTTCTGTTTTCCTATGGTCATATGTTTGTATGACTAATGCAGACAGGATAAAAGGCCTACAGTTGAAAGAAAATTAAAGCAATTGCCAGAGAGTCCAGAAGGGGCAACATTGCTCTATGCAAAGCGCATTGAACATGATCTGCATTGCTGCCTCTGCCATGCTTGAACACAGATATATTTTATGCCTAGTGCACTTACTTAGAAATATTGAACACAGAATTTGTGGGCAGAAAAGGACCGCTTGGCCCACCCAATCTGTACAGATGTTCGCTGCCTAATCTGTCTCTGCAGACCCTAACTGCTCTCTGGCAACCCTCCTCCCTGCCTATTTTCTAATATACCCTGATACTCATCCCACATGTGCTTGAAGCCCTCTATTGTTTTCGCCTCCACTACTTCTGCTGGCAATCTGTTTCAGGCATCTGCCACCCTTTCAGTGAAAAGTATTTCCTCACATCTTTCTTAAATTCCCTCCTCCAGTTTTATCACATGCCCCAGTCCTGGTGCTCCTACTCATTTGAAAGACTCCACACCTGCACCCTATTCAACCCAGGAGGTACCTGTTGATCTCTAACATGTCACCTCTCTCTCTTCTCTTCCAGTGTGTACATTTTGAGCTTCCTCAGTCTCTCCTTGTAGAGCTTCTCTCATACAACCCTGCACCTTTTTAGTTGCCTCCCTCTGAACTGCCTTCACCCTGTCTATGTCTTTTCTGATGTGTGGCCTCCAAACTGTACACAATACTCCAGGTGGGATTTCACCAGCGAGCAATACAGTGATAATACCACCTCCCTCCTCCTGGAGACACCCCTCCCTATGCAAGCCTATCATTCCACTAGTCCTACCTGCTGCTTTGTCATACTGCCCTGACACTTAGAGGTCATCAGACATGATAACCCCAAGTCCTTTTCCTGTTTAATGGTTCTCAATACCTTCCCATCCTGTCCTTATCTCCTGGGTTCCTATGCACTAGGTGTATGATTTTCCCCTTTTTGGCACTGAACCCCAACTGCATGATCTTGACCGCTCCTTGAATTTCCGGGATCCCTGCACATTCTCGCTACCCTCGTATAACCTGCAGAAAGGCATACCTCCTTCCAGTTTTCTACAGCGTCACTTATGAAGACATTGAAGAGGACCGGTGCTGGTACTAAGCTCTGTGGCACACCACTGGTCACTTTCCCTCATTAGAGTGAGTGCTGTTAAGCACCACCCTCTGTCTCCTATCTGCTAAGCAACTTCTAACCCAATTTACCACTTTGGATCCTATCCCTAGGTGGCTCAGTTTCCATATCAGCCTCCTGTGTGGCACAGTGATAAAGGCCTTACTAAAGTTCAGATAGGCCATGCCCACTGCCCTCCTGACCTATTTCCTTAGTTACCCAGCCAAAGAAGTACATCAGATATGTTTGGCATGACCTCCTCTTCATGAATCCATGATGCCTGTGATCTTGCAGCCTATCAGATTCAAGATACTCTACCAGTCCTTCTTTCAGTAGGGTTTCCATTAATATCTCCATCACTGACATAAGACTGGTTAGCCTATAGTTGCTAGCCTCCTCTCTGCTGCCACTCTTATGGAGAGGGACCATGTGAGCTCCTCTCCAGTCCACCATGCCTGTTTCCAGTGAGCTGTTGAATGAGACTGTCGGCCATACAGCTAGCAACACACTGAATTTTTCAGTACCTTTGGTGTATCCCATCTGGCCCCAAAGCCTTATCCACCTCCAGACCTGAAAGTCCCTTCTGGACTCTTTCCACTGACTATAGACTTGTGTCCACCTACACCCCCATTCCTGCTATTTTCTGGTGGTCTCTCTATCCCTCCACTGTAAAGACTAAGCAGAATTATATGTTTAAGATGGTAGCTTTTTCCATTTCTTTCTGCTTTTACTTAAGTCCTTCATGCAGAGGTTGGTTGTTTTAATTATGAAATGGCCAGGTTTGCACTCACTCACTGGTGTGGGATCTGGGTGCATGCAAATGGGATTAGCAGTCCAAAACAAGGCAGTAGCCGGACCGCAAAAAGGTTATGCAGCATTCCTCACTCATTGAAGTTACTTGAATTTTCAAAATACAAACTCAATTGCCACTGAAAGAGCAGATTGAATAATTTACTGTACAGGAACAGAGAAAGTCACACTTCCAAAGTACAAGTGGACACCCATGGTCCAGGTGCCCTGCCGCTTCGCTCTGGGTGGGGCCGTCAGGGGCTTTAATTATGCTCTCCCTTATTTTTCCCCACTGTGCCTCTACCCCATCCTGGCAATCCTCCCATATGAGGCAGTTTCACAGACAGTCTCCCATTTCTTTATAATCCATCCTCCTAAAGTCCAGGACCCTTGTCCTTTTGTGGTTTGCCTCTGTTCCTGTCTTTATGTTGTGCCCAGGGAACTGCTGACTGTGACATCTACAATGCTGTCTGGGGTGAACAAAAACAAATATTCTGAAAATCCTGTTATTGCCTCTGAACCATTCACTCACTTCTGTGACATACGCAGCCTCTACTAGCAGTGCCTAAGATCCCAAATCTGCCCTCAAACTTGTCTCTCACTTCCAAGACACTCAAACTCAATCCCTACCAGCCCTGCCTCTGGGACCCTGAATCTGCTCTCAAACTTGGGTCTCTCCCTTCTTCTATATTCAGCCTTCACGAGCCAGGGCTTGGGATCCTAAATTTGATCTCAAACATGGGCCTCCAGCAACATGATACAGAAAACTGGTGCCACTCTGTTAGCCCAGAAGCCTTTCATATTGCAAATTCTCATGTCTAGTAGCAGAGCTTACAAAATATAATAGTATTTACTGACACATTCTCTTCAGCAGTTTTAAAAAGCACTCAATACACCATCATTGTCCCACTGGTGCTCCTGAGTTGTGTAAAAATCAAATATTTTACCAGCTTGTGGTGTGAGTTCCAATTTTTGTTTCACGGTGCTCCTTGGGGATCCCCTAATCCATCCTATGATCCTCTGGATATCCAGAACCAGTGGAGGTAGGTAACATGGTTGGTGGAGTGTGGTCTGCAGGGTCAGACCTTCATTCTGTGCTGGTCAAGTTGTCTGTCATTTTACTGTCAGTATCTCCTGGCCGCACATGTGTTGGGGTGCACCTCAGACACATGCAGTGTACTCCTGCTGGTACTGCAAGCTCCCAGGCCCAGGCTGTCAGCAGGAGTCACTGCAGCGCTGGAACATGCCAGCTGAATTCCCCAGCGGAGACATGCAACCCCAGTCTGGCTGCCTGAGCATCGACTTCTGAGTTCAGTCCTGTACCCAGGTCACCAGCATGGAAGTGCAATGCACTGCTGCTGGGCCATTGGTGGCCCATGAAGTACCTCATTTGGGCCTACAAATGTTCCCAGTTCTGCAAACATTTGGCATTGCTTTTACTGAATTATTAGCCTTGCCAGCCATTAGTGTTACATTCTTGTTTAACATCAGAAATGCTTTTCACACTGACTCTTGCTGTAATAGATGCTTTAGCAGATATTAGCAATTTTAAAATGTGTCCCTGATTTTGGCTGTTTGTCTCTGATTTTTAAAGTATTATCCATGATTTGGAAACAAGGAAATGAGAGGTCCCCTACAGCCCAGAGGTAGCATGTTATACTACCATGCTTACAGAGTTCCGACTCATGAACACCCTCTTGGCACAGATATACCACATACTCTGGAGGTGAGGTGGAAGCACCACCCACAGTGGAGCCCTCTGCACCAAGAAAGGGCAACACACATGAGGATTGATGGCTGTCAGAAATACGCATTCTTCTGGGCTGAGGAGGATTCATTTCCACTTATATCTGCACTGAAATTAGCTCAAGCTAATCCTTGCACACAGGTCTTTTTTTTTTAAATAACTTATTCTTTTATTTTGGCTCGGGTACTATTACCTCCTTCCCTTTCTTCACAGAGTTCCCTGCTCAGCTGCCACTGCATATGTCTAGTCCCACTTGCAGTCACCAAGGCTAGACCTGCTGCACACACACACTTGAGTCTCCTACAACTTACTGCCCATATTGAGGTTCAAACCAGCTTGTCCCATGTTTCAGCCAAGGAGATTCTTTTAACCCTCAGGATGCACATGAGAGGACTCTGAGGTTTTGACATTGGTGAGGTGGGTGAACAGACTCTGACATAGTTTGCAGCATGCCAGCCATGTTTTCCTGACTGAACCCTCCACCACCCAATCTAATAAGGGCTGCATGGAGCACCAGCCTATGAGTGAGCTGTTGCTGATGTTGTTTTGTCTCTGACAACTTCAATGTCACCACTCCTGTTACCATAGGAGGTGTCCCTGTAGTGTACAGCACTACACCTGAGCCCCAGAGGCACCAACTGATACCTCCCTATTGTGTACCCTGAGCCCCACTAGCCCATAGTGTGGCAGTCGAGCTCAAGACTCAAGCACGGGTCTCCCACATGAAAGTGTAGTGCACTATCAGCCTGCACCACCAAGCATGGCTTGCACCAAGGTCTTCATCTGACTATCCAGTTGGTTCTCAGCTCCTCCCGATAGTCTCTGAAGAGAACAGATGCAAGAGCTGCATCAAGCAGCTGGTTCCCATGGTGACTATGTGAACTAAACCTGCATACAGTCTCTAAATTTACTTTATCAGAGAACATAGGTTCCATTACTCATCAAAGCTGTTTATTTTATTTTTAATTATTCTCATGTCACCCCATTTTCTTCCTTGTTCTCAGATCACCCACACAGATCACTGTGGATGCAACCTTTCTTTATCCATAAGGCTGTTTGAGGGACTGTTGTTGCAGCTCATGCTAATGTGCAGCTCTTTGGTTGATTGGCAGTGGGTGGGTGCATACCAGGCAAACAACACCCTCCCTTCCCGAGCCAAGTGCCTCACCTCCATGACATGCTCTGTGCCCAGCCTGCGGCAGTGGGGATCTTGATTTGCTAGGTGTCAAAGTATCATGCTGCTGATGTGACACTGCTGTAGATTGATCAGGCACTGCTTTAATACTATTTATTTGTATCTGTAGTGTGTGGACTCTTTCCTATCCATTTTCAATCCCTCATCCATTACCATAAAGCAACACCTTTTCTATCTGGTATCACTCCATTTTAATAGGGCTTAGGTATCAGGCTTCAGAAAAATACTCAATGTCCTCAGTGGTTCCAGACCCCCATCCACCCCACCCTTCCCCTGCAAAGGGCAGACACAGTGGGGAACTTTCAGCTTCTCCTATCCCAGCATCTCCCAGCTAGGGTTCCTGTAGTTAGGGTTGTAGGAGCACTGGGTATGGAGCAGCTCCCAGTTATTCCTGACCCAGCCTCCCCAGCAGGAGTTGATGTAGGTAATGGTGGAGAAACACTGGCTGCAGGGTGAGTTTACAGCAACTTCAGTCTTCCTCTCACCCAGCAGGAGTCACTGTAGACAACGGTGTGTGAACACTGATTTGGGGAGCTCACATCTACTCCTGTCCCAGTTTCTCCCAGCAGGAGTCACTGTAGATTATGGTATAAGAAAACTAACTGTGGGGAGCTCCCAGCTACCAGTCCCAACCTTTCCTAGCAGGAATGTCTGTAGATGATGGTGGTATAAGAGCACTGACTGATTGTGGAGGAGCTCCCAGTTACTCCAGTCCCAGCCTCCCCAGCAGGAGTCAATATATACATAATTGTACAGGAGTACTAAGTGTGGAGGAGCTCACTGCTACTCCTCCTAGTATTTCCAAGCAGGACTAGCGGGAGGAAGAAGAGACCTAGGGGTCATAAACGGCAAAGGGATTAAGCATGTCAAGACAGTGTGCAGCCACTAACAAGAGGCACAGTAGAATACTTGGTAAGGGGTAAACACCAGAGCAGGGGAAGTTATTCTTCCTCTTTACAAGACTGTGGTCAGGCCTGAACAAATTTCTGCTTACCAGAGAATTGCTGGATTCCCTACATAGTACAGTGGGTAGGAAACACCTTTAAATTAGGGCATGTTTGCACAGCATACTTATTCATACCTATTATTAAGCAGAGGGTGGACATGATCGACCTACAGTCCCTTCCCAACTAAATTACTATGTTAGCATGTAATGGTGCAGGAGCACTGGCTCTGAGGCATTGCACAGATAGTCTAGTCCCAGTATCACCCAGCAGGAGTTGTTTTAGGTAATGGTGTAGGAGTGTTGGGTATTGGAGAGTTCACAGTTATTCCAGTCCTAGCCTTTTCTAGCAGGCATCACTGAGAAGGAAGTGTGGTTCCACCTCCCCGTGGCTTGTTTTTTGGAGGTGTTGCTTTTCAAATGTAAACCTCCTGAGGTGTTGCATTTCATTTATGAATGGATTTTGGGGTGGCAGCAGGTCAGGCAGGTAATTTAGACGTACTGTACATTGTACAAAAACAATATAATCTGATATGGCCAACCCTACCCTGTAGTGGGCTTGTAACCCAATTCCTGATGTGGACGACCCGTCTATAAATGTGGAGTTCGTACCATGATTCCCAGCATGACTGACCCTACTGTAATGTGAGTTTTATTTTCAATTCCAAAATGGCTGACCCCACTGCACTCTAGGTTTATCCCTTGACTTCTAACTTGTCTAATCCTCCCATTTGGTTTGTACCCCAAGTTCCAGTGTGACTGACCCTCTCAGGGAATTGTACCCAATCCTGATGTCAGTGACAATAATGTAATGTGGGTTGTAATGTAGTCAATCCCACTGTAAAGTCAGATTATATCCATGATTCCTAATGTGATCAACCTCATGGTATTGATTACCAAAGGGATTAATCCGGCTGTGCTATGGGTTTGTATACCTAATTCTCAATATAGCCTGCCACACTGCACTTTGGGTTTGTAGCCCAGTTACCAAGTAACTGACTCCATGGTACTCCATTTTTTACTCCAATTCCTAGTGTGTGTCTGAACCATCTGTACCGTGAGTTTGCACCCCAATTCCCAGAATGGCTGGCCCACTATAATTTGGGTTTGTACCCTTATTCCGATGTGGCTGAACTCACTGAACTGGGGATTTTACTCCAATTCCAAATGTATCTGACCCTACTGTGCGGTTGATTTTTACCTATATTCCCAAGTTGGTACTGTCGGTTTGTATTTGTATCCCACACTTCCAGTATAGCTGACCCCTGTAATTAAGGTTTGTACCCTAGATTCCTGATTTTGCGATTGGAATTAGCAGCAGGAGCAAGAGAAGAAAATTAGGTCTTGAAGAGAACTGACAGGAGAAGGAAGATAGGGAGGAGGGGATTGTAAGAGGGTTGCAAAGTAGTTGGAGGTGAGCAGCGAATGCAGATTTCCGGCAGAGGTTTTAAAGTAGGAATAACACTGAAACATGCATCAGAGAGTGGAGGGAGGGGGTGGGGATGGCTGGAGAGGGAAGAGTAGAGGTAGCAAGGAAGGAGCAGAACAAATATTTGAAGAGGAGAGGAAGCAGTGAGAAAGGTGTCTGGCTTCTATGGAGTGAAAAGAGAAGTCAAAGCAGAGGCAACAGTGGTGAATATGAGAAGAACAGTTGAGAGCAAAATGGCAGAAGAAGTGAAGAGGGATCCAGCCTGGCCAAGTTGGTTTTTAGTCAATCACTAATAGGATCATCTTGAGTTTGGTCTCTCAGCAGACAGTGAGTGGAAGGCAGGGTTTGCTGCAGAAACTGGGGGTTGTATTCTCAATATGGTGGACCCCACTGTAGTGTGAGTTTGTACCCTGATTCCTGATGTGGCAGCCAAGTTGTAATGTGGTATTATACCCTGATTCCTGATGTGGCAGCCCTTGTAATGTGGGATCATTCCCCAATTCCTGAAATGGCAGCTGCTCTGTAATGTTGGATTGTATCCCCGATTCCTGATGTGGATGCCCCACTGTTGTATGGGATTGCCCCCAATTCCTGATGTGGCAGCCAAACTGTAATGTGAGATTGTACTCCGAGTTCCTGATGTGGCAGCCCCACTGCAATGTGGGATTGTACCCCGATTCCTGATGTGGATACCCCACTGTTGTATGGGATTGCCTCCGATTCCTGATGTGGCAGCTAAACTGTAATATGAGATTGTACTCCGAAGTTCCTGATGTGGCAGCCCCACTGCAATATGGGATTGTACCCCCAACTCCTTATGTGGATGCCCCACTGTTATATGGGATTGCCCCCAATTCCTGATGTGGTAGCCAAACTGTAATGTGGGCTTGCTCCCCCAATTCCTGATGTGGCAGCCACACTGTAATGTGGAATTGTTTCCTGATTCCTGATGTGGTAGCCCCACTGTAATGTGGGATTGTGCCACCAATTCCTGATGTGGCAGCCCCACTGTAATGTTGGATTTCCTCCCCAAGATTCCTTATGAGGCAGCCAAACTCTAATGTGGGATTGTACTCCTGATTCCTGATGTGGCAGTCCACGGTAATGTGTATTGCACCCTCAGTTCCTGAGGTGGCAGCCCCACTGTAGTGTAAATTGTTCCCCAAATTCCTGATGTGGCAGCCCCACTGTAATGTGAGATTGTACCCTCAATTCCTAACATGGCAGGCCCACTGTAATATTGGTTTATACCCCTGATTCCTGGTGTGGTTGCCCTATTGTAATGTGGCTTTGTTTGTATCCCCAACTCCCAATGTGTCAGCCCGACTGCAATGTGGGTTTGCATCGCCATTTCCTGATATGGTGGCCCTACTTTAATGTTAGTTTGTTTGTATACCTGATTCCCCATGTGGTTAACACCACCATAATGTGGGTTTGTGTCCTCGATCATGAATGATGTATACCCTGCTACTGTATGTTAGTAACCCAATTCTCAACATGACTGATCCAACGGTAATGTGGGTTTGCATCCTCAGTTCCCAATGTGACTATCCCAATCCCAATGCAATATGGCTTTGTAGCCCCAATTCCCAGTATGACAGATCCCACTGCAATATGGGTTGGTAATAGGTATCCCTGATTCCCAATGTGGCTGACATCACTGTAATGTGGGTCTGTATCCCTAGTTTTCAATGTGACTGACCCCTCTGTAATGTGGGTTTCCATCCCTGATTACCAATGTGGCTGACCCCAACATAAGTGCAGTCTGTGTCCCGATCAAGAATGAATTGACTCACTGTACTGTAGGTTAGTACACTGATCCTCAAAGTGACTGACCCCGACGTAATGTATGCTTATATCCCTGATTCCCAATGTGGCCAGCCCCCACTTTAATGTTAGTTTGTACCCGATTTCTAATGAGGCTGACCACAACATAATTTGGGCTTGTATCCCTGATTCCCAACACTGCCAACCCCACTGTCATGTCAGTTTCACCCCATTCCTGATATGGCTGACCTCACTGTACTTTGAGTTTTGTTCCTGATTATCAGTGTTACCGACCCGATCTTTACTGTGGGTTTGTGTCCCAATTCTCAGCATGGTTGACCGTGCTAGATTTGTGTCCGATTCCCAATGTGGTGAACACCACTGTACTGTGGGCTTGCACATCTATTCAGCATTGTCAACCCCACTATAATGTGGCTTTGTGTCTCGATCATGAGCAAAGTAAACCCCATTGTACTGTGGGTTATTACCCTGATTCACAACGTGACTGATCCCAAAGAAATGTGGGTTTGTACCCTCTATTCCTGATGTGGCTGACCTCACAGTACTTTAGGTTTTCACCCTGATTCCCAGTGTGAATAATCGCACTGTACAGTGGAGCTGTATTTCAGATTCCCAGTGTGGCTGGCCTCACTCTAATGTGGGTTTGTACCCTAATTCCTGATTTGATGGCTCCACTGTACTGTGGGTTTGTACTCCAGTTCCCAAGGTAACTGACCCTAGTGTAATGTGGTTTGTATCTCCCGATTCCCACTGTGACTGACCTCACTATAACATGGATTTATACGCTGATTCCTGATTTGTGGACCACACTGAAATGTAATTTTGTATGTCTGATTCCTAGTTAGGTTGATACCACTGTAGTGTGGTTTTACATAGAAACATAGAAGTTGTCAGCAGATAAGGACCTCTATGCCCTAAATTCCTACCTACTGTGCTACCACAGACCCTACTCGATCTCCGACCTTTTCCCCAGCCCTATTGCTAAGGTTCCCTTGTGTCTATCCCTTGCATGCTTGAATCCTGCTACCATTTGAGTGTGGCCCGTGCCATATGCCAGTGGGCTACTCCCCCTTGTCAGCTGTCTCTGATACCAGGCAGGGCCTGGGTCCTGCTATAATGACAGTTGGGGGTTCATTCCCAGAAATATTGATAATAGCTCAGTGCCTCCACCCAGAGTAAAGTATTAGTGGGCCAGGTATCCGCTGGTACAGCCCCTGGATGCTGTACCTACCCACCTCCCAACCAGCCACTATGCACACTGTGTCCCCGATACCTAGTTCCACCATAAACCATATATCTCAGCAGTAAGCACATGCAATGAATTTCATTAACACAGCAGTTTCAACAAACAAATTCACAACTTTATTCAGGGGTAAGGAGTAGGAAAGGGATACCAAGACATAAGGTAGCTGTGAAGAAAAAGGAAAGTTAGTAAGATAATGCAACAGCAAACATTTGTGCCCACAGGTCAAGCCCTCCCCTACTGGTACCAGTGTCCCTGTACTGTCCCTACAGGTACCCACTAGGTGCAGGCCTGATCGGTGCCGTGGGTTCGCCGGCTGTTGTGGCCCTGAAATTGTAGAAACTTGGGTTTTGAAAAACAGAGAAATTCCTTTCCCTCCCAGGAACCAGGTCCTGGGTACTCGTTTGCTGATCTCAGCACCAGGGAACATGGAGCTCCTTGAGCTAGTGCAGCAACAGACACAGGCTGGCCAGGATCCCTCTGTCTCAATGGAACTTGCTTGAGGATATTGTAGCTGGTCACCTTGATTGTAGTTCGGCCGCTTGTCACCTTCAGCTGCTTCTGCCATTGCAGAGCACTGTGGCAGGACAACACCAGCCCCAAAAGGCCCAGACCTGGGAGTGGCTCCATAGCCTGGCTCCTGATGGGTCACAGGTGCCCTAGCACCCCAGCAAGCGCCAGTGACCTCCTGAGACAGTGAGTCCCACTTGGGAGGGTTAGCAAGTTCCTTCCCTGGCATCTGGGTGAGGACTCCCAAATGGTGGGGGCCATCATGCAGTCCCTGCACTGAGTTCTTAGCAAGTGATGTTTTCCAGGCAGTTGTTCCAATAAGTCCAGTGCCTATTTGAATGGGTGCTAGCCTCTATTTTGATAAGTGCAAGTGCAATTCAGCAGGGGAACTCAGCAACAATAACCTCCCTGCACACCAGTCCACACTTTCCAGTTTAGTAGTGTCCCCAATCTTTTCTTCAGCTGCATCTAGGCCTCAGCTATCAGCCCTTTAGCTAGTTCACACAGGAAACACACAGCTTTCAGCTAGTACCCCTACAACCAGAGATCCTCTGCATTTTCAGAATTTCTATTACAGTCCCACACAAGTAAACAACACTTCAGCCCTAACTGTAGCACTCTAATAATCCGCACAGTCTTTTCAGCATGTCCAACTTCCCAGTGAAGGTTTTCTGCAGCATTCAGCCTCTCCCATCAATAGCTAGCAACTTCTCCATACTTGGGAATCATAGTTCAGTCTCTTTCTCTCTTTCCCCTTCTCAATCAGTCCAGCAGCAAGTACCCAGCAAATCAGAATCTCAGCTCAGTCTCTCTTCCTTCTTTCCCCATTCCAATCCACTTCTGCTAACAGGCAAATCTCTAAATGGGGCCTGGGGAAGCCCCTGAATCTCAAGGTCCACTCTTACAGAGCAGTCCTGACTCATGCAGAGCCGGGAACAGACTCAAGAAATCCCCAAAGTCCACCCTGTTTCAGCTGAAAATCCAGCAATCTGATTGTCTGTTGAAGCCTTTCAATAATTAATAACCATAGTGATCAATAGTTCCTGCTCATCTATTGGGGCATGATCTAGGCACCAGAATTAGTCCCCGCCTTTTCCCAGAAGTTCCTTTGTGTCAAGCTTGGGCGCCTAGATCTCTGATTGGCTGTAACAAGGGGTTAAATGTCAAAAACATGTCAGTTCCCATATGTTTACATGGAGTCCCATACAGTTCAGTGCCATCTTTCCCTTCAAGAATCTGGTGCAGCCAACACAATCCCTTATTTACACAGTCACCCCACCAGATTGTAGCCCCAGTGATCCCTGTCAAACTAGCCCACTCTCACTCCAGTGGCCCCATAGTTTAGCTATTGCTGCCACCAAACTCTGTCCCCAGGCGGCAGGCAACACTCATCAATATTCATAAGGGCACTCATTAATATTCATAACCCCAGAGCACCACCGTGTTCTAACTTAAGATTTTGGACTCTGATGGGGATTTTGCCCAACTCCTCCAGGTCTCCAGTCCTCAGGGCCATAAGAAGGGCACCAGGACCACAAACAACCTCCCCATTCTCGGACCACACAGCGGTTGTCAACTTCAAAGCGCTTCATGTGCATGGCAGTGCCAGCCAAATGCAGCATGCCAGAAGCTGCATGATGAAGGAGTTACCCCCAAAGAGCAGGAGACAGCATGCTGGCAGAGGAAAAAATGTGGGGGAATCCAGGAGAGCACCAACAAAATGGGGACAAATAGGGTCACTACAGGTAAGCCCCAAAAGGAGTTACATTAGTACCCACTCTCACAAATGCATTCAGCAGGTCAGGCCCTCTGCTCCCACAGTGCCAACCTCCGAGCACAGCAATGTGAACAGGTAACAGACAGGGTAACCCTTCTGTCTGCTTGTGAGTCGAATCACCTTTAGTCTCAAGTCCTGTGGGGATTCAAACTGTGAACTTTATGCTAGTGCACCCCAATGTACAGGCTCAGATAATCTTCTCTTTGGGGATGCAAGATATCTTTCACCTAAGGGCACCTAACCAGGTATCTAAAATGAACCCTTAAAACTCTATAAAAGACCTTAAGTATATTCTTACCTTTTCCAAGTTTGGTAACACCATCAAGCCCTTCAGAACAGCTGTCAATTTAACTATGTATATATCACATGCAAAAAAAAAATGGGCAGACCCAGGCAGTCTTTTTAATATTAAGGGCACTTTACTTAAAAATGATAAAAGCATGAAAAATGTAACACAGAACAATATATATCAAAGAGTATACAATCACTTAAAAGAAAACGAGGAAAAGTACAAACAAAATCCTACCACAATACAATTAGACTTTTCTATCTAATGTATTACCTCTATAGTGCTTATAGTTAGATCTTGTTTCTTAAGAGCCCAAAAGAAATGTCCCAAAGATCAGACACAAGTCCTAGTTAAACTGTGTCTCTCTCACACACCCTTTCTATGATGTCATCTAGCTCCTCCTTTTAGAATATAAAATATACAAACAATGATCTTCCTGTCAGGAGATATTTTAAATACTGTGACTTCAACAAAAACTAATTTCCCAAATTATGACAGTCTTTAATCAAGCCTTTCCTTTGATCTTGTGTGGTTTCCTGTTCCCATGGCAGGTCAAAGATTTTACATCCCCCTCAGATTCATGTCATGACCCTTGTCCTTGAGCATTTCTTTCTACATAAAATGCTATCCTCCTGTATCTTATTAATACCTTTGAAGTTTTGTACCACAATTCCTGATGTGACTGATGCCACTGTATTGTGGCTTTGTACCCTTAGTTCCCAACTGCTCCTCAGTGCTTTTGTAATCTTTTGTGAGTGTATTGGGGGTAAACCAGAAAAGAGGAAGGAGCAGCTGTATAATGTTGATCTAACCTGGGGCACTAGAACTGATGTCAGCCCTAGTGAGAAACACTGCACTGGGGACATGAACCAACCACTTGTTCCTGTGGGTATTGGTATTAGTGCTTCTACATATGTACTAAAACAGAGGACTCAGTTCCATGGGATATAAAGGAGAACAAAATTTCAAATATTAGCCACTTTCTTGCCTGCTTTGTATTCAAACAGATGTCAGAGTGTCATGTCTGAGTAGGTTGTCTTGTGCACCAGTGGAGTTTTGGTGCCATCCCAGCTATTGAAATCTGCCAAGGTAAAAGAAAAGGGTTAGGAATGACTCCCCGTCCCAACCATTTTCTTTTACCTTGGCAGTGCATGACTATGGGAGGACAGAAAGAACTTAGTTTGCCCTGTCAATGACTCTTAGAGCTAGATGGTGTAATGCTAGATGGGAAGCTGGAGCTGTAATCCTGAAGGCTCATGCTGGCAATGACAAAACTGGATGGAAAACTGGATCTGTAATCCTGGAGCCTCAAACTGGGCAGCAACAAAGTTGGATGGGAAACTGGATCTGTAATCCTGAAGCCTTGGATTGGGCAGGAGCGTAGCTGGGTAGGAAGCTAAATCTGCAGATCTTGGAGCCTCTGGCTGGGCAGGGACATAACTGAATTGGAAACTGGATCTGAATCCCAGTGCCTCAGTGGGGGCAAAGACACAGCTGATATGGAAGCTAAGATCTGTAATACCAAGCCTTAGGCTTGGCAGGGATACAGCTGGAGTGGAAGGTGGCTCTGTAATCTCAGAACCTCATGCTGGGCAGGAATACAGGTGCAATGGAGCTGGACCTGCAAAGCATGGAACCTCTGGCCAATCAGGGACACAGCTGGAATGAAGCTGGATCTGTAAATCCAGGAGCCTCTGGTCCAACAGGGACACAGCTAGAATGGAAGATAGATTTGTAAATTTGGGGCCTCTGACACAAGAGGGACACAGCTGGAATGGAAGTTGATCTGTAAAATCCCAATGCCTCTGCTGGGCAAAAATACAGCTGGATTAGAAGATGGATCTGTAAATCCTGAAGCCTCTGTCCTGACAGGAACACAGCTGGAACAGAAGCTGAATCTGTACATCCTGGAGACTCTGGCTAGGCAGGGACACAGCTGGATTGGAGGTTGGATCTGTAAATCTCGGAACCTTGGCTGGGCAAAGACACATACGGTATAGACGCTGGATCCATAACACCAAAGCTTCAGACTTGGCAGGACAAAGCTGGGATAGCATCCGGTTTGTAATCCTGGAGCCCCAAACTAGCCAGAGTGCAACTGCAATGAAAGCTAGATCTGTACATCCTAGAGCCCCTGGCTCAACAGGAACACAGCTGGAATGGAAGCTTGATCTGTTAATCTTGAAACCTCAGGCAGAACAGGGACATGGCTGGAATGGAATCTGGCTCTGTAACACTGGAAGCCTGAGCTGAGTTGGGACACATCTGAAATGGAACTTACGTTTGTAAATACCAGAGCCTCAGGCTGGGCAGCAATACAGCTGTAACAGAAACTGGATCTGTAAACCCTGAAGCCTCAGACTGGACAGGGATAACAGCTGGACTGAAGGCAGGATCTGTAATACCCTAGGGATGAGCAGGGATATAACTGGAGCAGAGCTGGATTGGTTAATTCCTAAGAATCAGGCTGGGAAGAGGCACAGCTAGAGTGGCAGCTGGAGCTATAATACTGGAGTTTTGACATAAGAAGAGGCACAGCTGGAACAAAAGAAACTGGATCTGTGAATCCCAGAGCTGGTTAGGGACACAACTGGATTGGAAGCTGGACCTGTATTATTGGTGGTTTTGGTTGACCAAGAACACAGCTGGAATAAAAGATGGATCTGCAAACCTCTGAGCCTCTGGCTTTGCAGAAACACAGCTGGATTGTAAACTGGGTCAGTAAATCCTGGAGCCTTGGGTTGGGCAGAGACATCTGGTGTGGCAGCTGGATCTGTAAATCCCAGACCCTCAGGCTTGGCAGAGACACAGCTGGAAAGAAAACTGGATCTATTTTGTTATCCAGAAGCCTTGGGCTGGGTAGGGACACAGGTGGATTGGAAGTTGGATATGTAGTCCCATAGCCTCAGCCTAGGCAGGGACCCCATTAGAATGTAAACTGGAGCTGGTCCATCATTGCAGTGGTAGCATTACTGCTTGTGGTGCTGGCAACCCTGATTTGAAAGTTAGCCTGGGATGCAGGAGGGCCGAGAGGAGATCTTAAATGACCCAGTGGATGCTCTTCTCATCAGGGTGTGCGGCCATCCGATGATCGCTGATGTGCTGGTGCTACCTGGGGCCCTCAGGTGGAGCAAGCAAAGCAGAAATGGTACAGGTGAGAGGAGACACCTGACTTACTCTGCACATGCCTATTGCATGTATGTGAAGATCATTTATACAGGCATGTCCGAGAGGAAACTCAGTGAGATAAGACACCCAGCCACAACAGGATGACACTCTGCAGTGCACTGTGGTCCATGTCAACAGTCTGCCAAACAGTCCACCCTGGATTTGATCTTTGGAGGAGGCTTCCACCTTCACTGGCCCTGTCAGGGGATACTTCACAGGCAGGTGGGACACTAGGGCATTGGACTGGCAACAGTGCTGGGCTGCATCCACAGAAGAGGTGGCAGCTTGGTGGTTGGACAGGAAAACAGTTATTAAAAACAAGAAACTTGATCAGTATGAGCCACCCCTCTTGGGGTGGGCTTACTATATCTTCTCTCCCCACCATTTGCAAGTTTCCTCTTTGGGCAATTTGGGTCTGACCCTTGGGGTTGGTGCTTTTGCCCCAGCTCATTTAAAATGGGGCCACCGGGATAGAGCTGAGGGAGTCGGTGGGCTGATGTAGGGGCAGTGGGCGGGGTTTCAAATTCCACTGGCCGGGAGATTCAGGCAAAATGGTGATGTCGCTGGCTACAGGTATAGGCCGTTTGGGGAAGTTGGCAGAAGCATTTGTGACTGTGGGAATTGAGGTCCTAAGAACGTGTATGGTGGTGTGGTCAGCTGATCAGAGATAAGCCCGTCTTTCACCGGGAAGGTCGTGGGAATCCTGGTACCATATGGAAAGGTATGGCAGTGGGGCTGTTGCAGCAGTGGCGGGGGCTGTAACAGGACCCCTTGAGGTGGCAGCTCGAGGAGGTTTTCCTGGTGTGGCACACTGCTGGGGTGAGTCTGACAGCTTGCATTGGATCTCGTTTTATCGGACCTGCTGTTACCTGTGTCTGTGGCAGGTCCTTGTTAGGACCATTTAAAGTTCAGAAGCTATGAGTAGCAGGGAAGGAGGGAGCGAGTTGCAAAGCTGTATTTCTTGGTAAACTTGCTTCCTGGCCTAAGGAAGTCCCAAAAGGTTGTTTTCTGGTAAGGTTTCAGGGCAGCCTTTTGGCTAAAAACCCGCATCCCGGTTTGGGTTATGCGGGCTGAGAGTGAAAGCCCCCAGTCTGTAGGGTTTAGTGCCTCCAGTAATTTCTGAGCTTGTTTTCAGCTCGCTGAATATCTGTGTGGAACACGAGCCTGACCTATTGATCAGCCTGTTATTACCTTCAGCCTGGTGCTCTAAATATCTCTAAGTGCCCTCCGGTCTGTTTTGACCCCCTGCTCCATGGAGTTGTGCCTTTATTTATTAATTTTAAGAACATAAATTAAATGTCTTACTATTCATTTCACTCTGAGTGTCCTGGGATTATTTATGTGAACTACTAGCCATGCTGTTCTTCCTAAAAAGTAACCTCAGTCCACCCGGCCTGACCTAGAAGTGCAGCTGATTATGTCACTGCCAGCTGGTAAGAAAATCTGATGACCCATGCTGTTCAAGGCTGACAAGCAAGGTAAGGCTTTTCCTTTTATTTGCTAAAGATGAGGATACCTGGGAGACTCTTATTTGTAACCCGTCTCCCCATAGTTACCAACAAGGCCCTTAGACAGTGGGAAAGGGGACTTAGAAACATGGGGTTCATCCAGGATCCAGTTGGGCGCTTCTGGTGGACTGGATGGAGCAAGGGTCTGGCTTCTGTGGCAGACCTGAACATATTTTCTGGTGTGTCACTATGGCTTGCCATTTTTGTGTGTGTGGGGGTGTTGCCTTTTTCCTCCTCTTTCTGCAAAGAGGGCCCCAGCTGTCTAGAGAACTGGTCAGGTGGGATGAGGCAACATCACCGATTGGCTCCTGGTCTATTTGGGTGAGAGTGTGCTGTGGAGGTGCCATTTTATGTTTGCTTGCGCATGTGCAAGAAACATAGTGCCATCATCGGAGTTTTGGAGGTGTGTCACCTCCTCTTCTTCCAATTCAGTCAGTGTGTTGGCAGGCGTGGCCCCTGTCTGCCAATGCATGCTGGAGCTGTCTATGACAAGCTCAAAATGCAGTAACATACAGTTGAAGGGGGCTACGCTGCAGTGAGCAGCGATAAGATATCACCTGCTCATGCGCAGCTCCCCACACACACACACACACACACGCCGCATGCTGCCGCCCCCGCACGCACGCACGCACTGTGCAGCTGACGGGGCGCCTAATCCTCGGCCGGCTGTGCCAAGCGCCCCCTGCCCCCAAAGCCCCAAAAGCCACACTGGGTGCCCACCCCAACGTGGCAACTCATGATATAGCCGACGGGATGCCCAACTCGCCGGCTCCACTGTCCTCCCCCAGCTCAGGGTGCCACGAGGGAGCCCACCCAGCGTGGCAATAGATGTTTTGGCCGACGGGGTGCCAATCCCTCACCGGCTCCACAGCCGCCCAACCACTTTGTGCCACGCTGGGAGCCCACCCCAGCGTGGCAAACGCCCCGTCGTCATGTAAAAAAGAAAAACCTGAAAATTAAAAATGGTCGCACGGTGCTTCTCCTGCCCCCCACAACCCGCACCCACCCACTGCGCACCCTGTCTCCCCACCCCCACCCCATACTTACCTCCGGAGTCATGGCGCGAGATCTTCGCTGGACTGGGAACATGTCTGCACTCTTCAAAGCCAACCGCGAACTGAGGAAATGCCGGTAAGCTGTATAATGGGCTAGATAGGGTTTTTTCAACTTTATTGCATATCTCAGGCATTTTTGGAATTTTGCACCACATTTTCAACATGGGATTTTTGGCACCTTCTCATGAATGATGTCACTGTCATGGCGTTATTCGGGCCCGAAGGGTGATTTCGAGTCACTGCGCGAAATCACCTTTCAGGACCAACTAACTAAAACGACACTGCCAGTGTTCATAAGGTGGGCTCTCAAAGCGTATTTTGAAAATTTGGTGGAAAAATTCCAAAATGACTGTTTTATGAGCCTGCTACAGTTCCTACGCAGGCACATAAGTTTGCGAATTTTCAATATTTTCACTCCAGATTTTCAAAATTGCCATTTTACCACCCCTTCTTAGGAGCAGTACAGCTGTCATTTTCACATCTCACCCAAAATGTGTTTCTGCCCATGTAGCGCATAATGGCGCAGTCGGTCTGTGAAATCAATGTCTGGGACAAATTAAGAAAATCACAGTGACACTGTTCATGAGCAGAGGTCTTAAAATGGCTATGTTGAAAATTTGGTGAAAAAATTCTTAAAATGACTGCTTTACGCAGCGTTATGTGTAGTTCCTACGCACGCCAGAAGTTCATGAATTTTCAATATTTTCACTCCAGATTTTCAACATTGCCATTTTACCACACCTTCTTATGAGCTGTATAGCTGTCATTTTCACATCTTGCCCAAAATGTGTTTCCGCCCATGTAGTGCACAATGGGCGCTGATCGCTGTCTGAAATCAATGTATGGGACAAATTAAGAAAATCCCAGTGACACTGATTATGAGCAGAGGTCTTAAAATGGCTATGTTGAAAATTTGGTGAAAAATTCCTAAAATGACTGTTTTACAGTGATGCGTTCACGCAGTTCACATGCGGCTCGTAAAGTTCTTGATTTCAATAATTTTCACTCCAGATTTCCAACATTGCCATTTTAGCACACCTCCTTATAAGCTGTACAGCTGTCATTTTCACATCTTGCCCAACATGTGTTTCCGCCCATAGCGCACAATGGCGCGTTGATGTGTGAAATCAATTGCGGGACAAATTAAGAAAATCACAGTGACACTGTTCATGAGCAGAGGTCTTAAAATGGCCATGTTGAAAATTTGGTGAAAAAATTCCTAAAATGACTGTTTCTGCGTGCGTTCGCGGTTCCCTTGCGGCTTCATTAAGCTCGTAATTTCAATATTTTCACTCCCAAATTTTCAACATTGGCATTTCTGCACCTCTTATGAGCTGTACAGCTGTCATTTTCACATCTTGCCCAAAATGTGTTTCCGCCCATGTAGTGCACAATGCGCAGTTGCTGTCTGAAATCAATGTACAGGACACATTAAGAAAATCACAGTGACACTGTTCATAAGCAGCGGTCTTAAAATGGCTATGTTGAAAATTTGGTGAAAAAATCCCTTAAAATGACTGTTTTCTGACGTGCGTTGCGCAGTTCCTATCGCAGCTCATAAGTTCGCAATTTTCAATATTTTCAATCCAGATTTTCAACATTGCCATTTTATTACACTTCCTTATGAGCAGTACAGCTGTCATTTGTCACATCTTGCCCAAAATGTGTTTTGCACATGTAGCACAATAGTGCAGTCGGTGTACGCAGTAATGTTGGGACAGATTAAGAAAATCACAGTTACACTATATGAGCAGAGGTCATAAAATGGCTATGTTGAAAATTTGGTGACAAAAGTCCATAAACTGACTGTGATACGAGTGAGCATTGCGAGTTTCCACGCACTCGTAAGTTCATGACTTTGTAATATTTTCAATCCAGATTTTCACCAGTGGCATTTTTCCACACTTCCTTATGAACAGTACAGCTGTCATTTTTCACAACATGGTCGAAATGTGTTTTCACACTTTCAGCGCAGAGATGCGTAATTCGCTCTAGGAAATCATTGTTTCTGGACAGATAAAGAAAATCACAGTGACACTGTTCATGATCGGAGGTCTCAAAATGCCTGTGTTGACAATCTGCTGTAAAAAAATCCCCAAACTAATTACATTACAGGTGTCGTTGACAGTTTCTATCTGCACGTCGTGACTTCACCATTTTTAAATATTTTAACTGCACATTTGCAACATTGCCATTTTTTCACACCTCCCATGAACAGTACAGCTGTCATTTTTACATCCTGTTCGAATGTTTTGCACCTGTGGTGCTAAATGCCATAGTCGCTGTGCATAAGCAGCTTTTGGTTAACAAACTGTTATTGCCACTGTGCATGAGGTGGTGTCACAAAAAACATGTTGAAAATTTGGAGTGAAAATACCAATGAATGCCTGAGGTATTAGGTTTCCAACCATAATGCCCAACCCTGTAGAGAATGACAGGCATCAGGGATGTAACTTGGGATTCTTGCCTGTAATGCTCATACCATTTCACACCCTGCAGCCAGTGACAGGCATCGAGGGCATGCCTGGACTCTTCAGACCCAAAGTTCACCCCATTCTCCTATACCGCACCCATCTCACGGTATTTCCTGATGGAATGGAGTGAGCATAAGGGTCAAAGACCCCAAGGCACATGGTGACACTTGTCAGTGTCTGCAGGGTAAGGTGTGATGAAATGGCGTGGCCTTTATGCCTGACAACCCAAAGGCACACCCCAATGCCTGTCACTCTCTGCAGGGTGGTGGTGGGGTTAGCTTCAGTTCAATACTGCTGCCATTCCTATTATGCAGCTTTGTAACTTCACACTACCAATGCCAATGCCAGCAAGCAAACATTCGGCATTGACAAATGCTTGTTCTCCTTGAGCCCATGGTGTTCAGGTGAGGATGTGAGCAGGAAGAAGCAAAGCGAAACAAAGAAAGAGTGAAGAGTGATTATGGCTGAGAAAATCCCATCTGATGAGCCCAAGGTCCTGTTCCAACTTCATTGCTAGCTTGGCTGTGGAAGTCTGCTGGGCAGGGATCGCCTGAAGATAGATGTGTCCTGTGTAACTTCCAAGGTGAGGGTGGTTCGGATACCCTGTGCTCTACTTATGGAAGTGGACCCTATCCTGGATTCCTTGCAGCCTCCCGTATTTGTTCTCCTGGAAGTACCCAACAGCACCATCTGTGGGCCCTGCATCACTGCTGTCTATGGGCAGCCTGGATCTATATGAGGAGCCCAAGCCACTTGCTCACACTGTTGAACCAAAGGTGGAGTCCCTGGATGTTGTAGTGGAAGCCCTCGAGGAGGACACTACTGAGGGAACAGTGCGGCACAGCCATCAGCCCAGCCCTCGACGCCCAATGCCATTGACTATCCCATTGGCAGAAGGAGATGTAGGGATGTGGAGTGGTATTGGCAACCCCTCAGGGCCTGTGGGGGTCAGCCGTGAGTTCCCTGCCTGGCAACGGTGGCTCAGCAAGCCTCCACAGGGGAGGTGGTTCCCATGGAGGCTCCTCCAAGTTATTCAAAGTGGTGGAATCCCAACATGAGATAGTGTGGGAAGTGTCAGTTGCATTGTCCCCAGGACAGACTTATAGGTCCTATCAGTTTGTTGACCAGGAGGTGTATCATGCTATTCCTCACCCCTATGTACATCCAACATTGACTCTGCCAGATATAACCCCATGCCTGCGGCGTTGTGCAAGGAATCCGTGTGGGATGGATGGACTGCTCACAAATGATCCTGTGAATGTGTCTTATTGTACTGGAGTGTGGGTGGAGTCTGGCCTGCAC
Organism: Neoceratodus forsteri; assembly: GCA_016271365.2. Classification (NCBI taxonomy): domain Eukaryota; kingdom Metazoa; phylum Chordata; order Ceratodontiformes; family Ceratodontidae; genus Neoceratodus; species Neoceratodus forsteri. The sequence goes on from CM028138.1 coordinate 409,811,692, forward strand.
CAGTGTTCAGGATCTCATGCAGTGGTCTCAGGCCAAGAGGTGGAGTAAGCTAGGCGTATACATATTGAATACCCCTATAGCAGAGTATCCATACATTCCCTAGAGGCTCTGGAACATTGTAGAAAAGAAGCGTCAGGACTGGGTATTTTGTGGGGTGGTGGAGAAGCTGTTTTGTTGCTCTGGATCATCTGACCTATCGTCGGAGGAAATCACCATGAAGGCTAGGTCTCCGTGCTTTTCATCACCTTGGGCAGGCCTCACTCTCTTCAAACACTATACACTAGTACAGGATGTAGCTGGTTGCAAGATAAAATATTATAACATAGCTATGGACTCTTTGCGGACAAAACCACCAAGCCAGACCCTGCCTACTATTATCTCCGTGGAGGGGGCCCAGTACTACAAGCCCACCAGCACCCCAGTGCTTGGATTTAGCCAGGACTGTTGCCAACATACCAGCTGCAGTTATGTTTTCTCCTGTACAGTTTAAAACCTAAAGACTGGTGTCCAGTGGAGGTTGCTGCAGGATTGTTCCCCAAAATGTAGGAACTTGGACTGTTTGGACTGACCCACTGAGACTGTTGTTCATGTTCAGGACAAAGCTCTCTGATAAGTCTTAATGTTGCATTGTTTAAAAGAAATCAATAGTGGTCCCCATGCACAAGGGGAGCGGAGTGGCTCTGCACCACGAATGTGAGGTTCGGAGACACTCCACAAGCATTGTGGCCCCAGCGTGGATGCACTAAGGGGTGTGCAGCCCCACACAACTGATCCCCCACCCGGTGGACAGCAACACGCAGGGGGCAGGTGGGGTGTGTGCCAGCACTATGCAGCATGCACAAAGCTGTGTAGAAGTGCACACTGGGGTGCGTGGGAGGCAGCTGGTATGCCAGGGAGAACCCTGCGTGAGCCCTTTACATGCCCTGTGCATACTGCAAGGATACACATGGACTGAGCATATAGCCCACCCACCCACCCACCAGGACCACTGCGGCCATACCCCATATGGCCACCAGCACTCCACCCCCACACACACCAGTGGGCAGCCCCACCTGGCACCCGCCAACCAACACACACCCCACACTGGGACATCAGGCCAGGGATGCGGCCCCCATAAGGCACCTGTCCCAGCTCCTCGGGCATATGGTGGGGTGCATTGCCCCCAGCACACGCCAACAGATTCCAACACCACCCATACTGGTGCAGCTATGGTGCTACATTGCAGGAGGGCCAGCAGCATTCCCTCCACTCACCTCCACAGTCGCCGCCCTCAGACATCCATGGGGTGTGCTGCCAACATGCACCCTGCTGTATAGGGGATCCACGCTGTGACCTGGTCCGGGCATCCAACTAGATGCCCAGCCGGGTCCCTCTGACTCCTGGCTACTCTGTGGTGTCCTGTGCACTGGGGAGCTGGGCCACTGACAGGTGGCAGCCAGTAGAGCATACCAGCTGGTGTGCATCTGTCGCAGTGCAGAGCTCCACAGGCGAGTAATGTGCCATTGGCGTGATTACCCACCCACTAGTGCATAGGGGCTATTAAATGGTTGTTCCTTGTTGAACAGAAAAATTTATAGGCATAAGTTTAGCTTTGCTTAATGTAACGAGTATGAGTAGACGGAAGGAGAGTGACTGGAAGGTGAGGGGTGATACTATGTGGGAGTGTAAGCAATGAAAGAAGGTGAATGTGTGAAGTGGAGTGGTGCTTGTTCAATGGGAACTGATGGTTCTTCCATGTTTAAAAATGTAATGTTGGTTAGTTAATCTCTCAAGAAGTAACATCCTGGCATCATTATTTTATTAAGCTTAACTGCTCAGTGTGTAAGCCAAGTTTTTCCTTGGGAAGGACCAGCTCCACGCAGTAGTCGGGAAGTAGGTCCTGGTGGGGGTCTGTCCCTGGTGCACCTTGGGAGGTCTGTCCATGCAGGAGGCAGATACCGCTTGGTCAGTGCCCCATAGATGGCCAGTTGCCCCATTTTCTGAGGGAATGGATTTGAAGGGCAGAGTGTAAGCCACCCTCTCTGGGTGGGCTTACTATATCTTTCTCCTCCCCGTGATTGCCAGTTTCCTTTGGGCAGTTTGGGTCCACCCCTTGGGGTGTTGCTTTGCCCCTGCCTGTTTAAATGGGCCACTGAGAGAGGAGCCGAGGTAGTCAGCAGACTGATGAGAACCAGTGGGCCAGGATTTCAAATTCCCCTGGCCCAGGAGATTTCAGGCAAATGGTGGTGGCAATGGCTACAGGTATAGGCCATTTGGGGAAGTTGGCAGGAGCATTTGCAATCATGGGGGACTGGGATCCTAAGAACGTGTATGGTGGTGTGGACAGCAGATCGGAGATAAACCGATGGATTCATCGGGGTGGTCTCAGGAATCCAGGTACTCTTATGGAAAGGTATGGCAGTGGGGCTGTTACACAGCAAGGCGGGCTGTAACAGGGCTCTCAGGGTGGCAGTTCCAAGGAGGTTTTCCTGGTGTATGACTGCTGGGGTGAGTCTGATGGCCTGCATGGATCTCATTTTATCGGACCTGCCATGCCTGTGTCTGGGGCAGGCTCTGTGTTAGGCCTATTTAAAGTGCAGGCGCATGAGTAACGGGAAGGAGGGAGCAAGCTGCAAAAACTGTATTTCCTGGTTAACTTGTTTCCTGGCCTAAGGAAGTCCAAAAAGGGTGTTTTCTGGTAAGGTCTCAGGGCGGCTGCAGTGGTTAAAAGGCCACATCTCCGGTTTGGGTTATGCCAGGGCAGGGAGTAAAACACCCCCAGTTTTAGGGTTTGGTGATTCCAGTAATTGCTGAGCTTGTTTTCAGCTCCTGAATATTCGTGTGAGCTCTGAGCCTGGCCTATTGATCGGCCTGTTATTACCTTCAGCCTGGTGCTGAATATATCTCCGCTAAGTGCCCTCCATCCTGTTTTGTCACCCTGCTCAATGGAGCTGTGCTCTTAGGTTCTGATTTGACCCCTCTCCCCATATTTACCATCAGGACCCCTAGACAGTTGGAAGGGGGCTTATATGTAAATCCTGGAGCTGCATGCTAGTCAGGCACACAGCTGGCATGGAAGCTGGGTATGTAAAACACCTGGAGCCTCAAGGCTTAGAAAGGTCACAGCTTGAATGGAAACTGATCTGTAAATACTGAAGCCTCAGGCAGGACAGACACAATTGTATAGTGTGCAGTTTGTTGAGTGAGCTTCTGGACTGTATAGAGGTCAGCAACACAGCTGAATAGAAGCTGGATCTGTAAATCCCATAGCCTTATGCTGGGCAGGGACACTGCTGGAATGGAAGTTGGATCTGTAAATCCTGGAACCTTAGACTGGGTAAGGACATAGCAAGAATGGAAGCTGGTTCTGTAATCTCAGAATCTCAGGCTGGGTAGGGACACAACTGGAATTTGAATCTGGATCTTTAAATCCTGGAGCTTCCAGGCTGGGCAGGGACATAGCTAGACTGGAAGATGGATCAGTAAATCCAGGAGCCTTGGGATGGGAAGGAACACAGCTGGAATGGAAGCTGGATCTATGATCCCAGAACCTCTAGCTGCACAGGAGCACTGCTGGAATGGAAGCTGATCTTTAATCCAGGAGCCTCAGGCTGGATAGCAACACACGTGGAATGAAAATGTTATATACAGTTCTGGAGCCTTAGGCTTGACAGGCACTTAGTGGATCTCTAAAATCATCAGGCTTGGGAGGGCACAGCTGTACTGAAGGCTGGATTTGTAAATCCTAGAATCTCAGGCTTTGGCTTGGGAAGCTACATTGCTAGTCACAGATCCTCATGCTAGGCAGGGCCACAGCTGTATTAGAAGCTGGGTCTTTAAAATAGTGAGTTTCAGGCTGAAGTCAGGCTGGCACCAAACGGGTTGGTTCTTTTCCAGGGAACAAACATCTGAGGCAAAGGAAAGAGTTTCACCATCTCCTTACAAGGAAAGGTAGAGCCCTTTAAGAGAGAGAGAGAAACTCTCCAATGCTTATATATGGGGGCGGGAGAGAGCCATCCTTACTATACGGCTTCAACAAGACTATATAGTTTAAATAAAAGATTGAAGCAAGACCAGAGAGGAGAGACAGAGAGGAAAAGGCAGAGAGAAAGGACATTACCAGGAGCATTGTAATTGGGAAGAAGTCAGTCAAAAAGAACCCCCAACAAGTACCAAGGTAAAAGCTTGTTGATTTCTTTCTGTTTTTGTAAGAAACTGCTATGATTTTGATGTTAAAAGGACAGCATTCTCTTCTCTCGTGACTTAGTTCTGCATTCCAAAGGACAGAGGAATCAGCATGGCTCCCACAGCATGCACTGATGCTGCTCAGTCCGAATGCAGACTCTGAGGCTCACACTCAGCTAAATTATTTTGTTTTACTGCACTGCATCCGGTGCAGGTTGTTGGTGTGGGGTTCTGTGTGTTCATGCAGAGTACCATGGAATCCCGGCTTGTGGGGTTCCTTGTAGTTAGTTTTGCTGGTGTGGGGCAGTGGAAAAAGTTTGCTTATCACCCTCCCACTGAACTGGATGTGACCACAGAAGAGTGCATGGGACCAGACCCTTGCAGAATCTGTACTTTATCATCTGAAAAATTCTGTGCAGGATTTTCACTGGTGTACTGAATATTGCACACCCTTTATTGCCCAAAACAACCCAGCCACATTATGAATCACCATGAAAGCAGGTATCCTGCAGTCCTGAGGCTGGGGAATGAACAGTTGTTTTACAACTCGTTGACACTGCCCCATGACTGGCTAGCAGAGAGGGCTTGTGCTTCAGGTGGATCTGTGACTGGTTGATTGCCAGAGAGGGCTTATGCCTCAGGTGGCTCTGTGACTGTCTGGCTGCCAGAGAGAGCTTGTGCTTCAGGTGGCTCTGTGACTGACTGGTCGTCAGAGAGAGTTTGTGTGGCTGGCCCAGTTGTGCTGAGGGTTGAGGTGCTGGATGCCACACCACGCCACGCCGACACCCAAGTTCTGGGAACGGAGTCGGATTGCTTGGGGTTCATGGGTGAGGAAGGATTGAGCGTCCATAGACAGCTCTCCTTCCCTCAGGGGAAGGGGATCACATGGCACACTGTAGACTAACACCCGGCAATGGCCGGTTGTCAGCACATGCGCAACGCCAAGAATGCGGAGGACCCATGATCCGGGCACTAGGCTGCCTCCTGCAGAGGTGGAGTCAGCCGCTCACCCATTGCACAGTTGTGGACCTGGGGAAAACAGCAAAATCAGGAGCCGACAGGTCCATGATGACCGACTATCAGGTCGGAGGACGAGTCCCTCCTAGGGAGGGACCGAGCTCCTGTCAGCATCCCACAAACAAAAAGGCTTGTGCCTCAGGTGGCTCTGTGATTGGCTGCTAGAGAGGGCTTATGTTTCAGGTGGCTCTGTGATTGGCTGCTGGAGAGTGTTAGTGCTTTAGGTGGCTCTGTGATTGGCTGGCAGAAAGTGTGCTTAAGGTGGTTCTGTGGCTGACTGGCAGAGGGTGTTTGTGCCTCAGGTAGCTCTGTGAAATGCTGGCTGAGAGCGTTTGTGCTTTAGATAGATATGTAATTGGCCGGCAGTGTGCGTTTGTGGCTCAGGTGGATATGTGACTGATTGGCAGAAGGTGTTTGTGCTCTAAGTGGCACTGTGACTGGCTCACAGAAGGTGTTTGTTGCTCAGGTGGATATGGAACTGGCTGGCAGAGGGTGCTTATGCCTCAGGTGACTCTGTGACTGTCTGTAGAGAGTGTTTGTGCCACGATTAGATATGTGACAGGCTGGCAGAGAGTGTCGGTGTCTCAGGTGGACATGTGACTATTTGGCAGAGGGTGTTTGTGCCTCAGGTAGCTCTGTGAAATGCTGGCTGAGAGTGTTTGTGCTTTAGCTGGATATGTGACTGACTGGCAGTGGGTGTTTGTGACAGGTTGATATATGTGACTGACTGGCAGAGGGGTGTGTGTGTGTTTAAGTGGCTCTGTGACTGATTCACAAAAGGTGTTTGTGACTCAGGTGGATATGTGACTGTCTGGCAGAGAGTGTTTATGCATTAGTTGGATATAAGACGGGCTGGTAGAGTGTGTCTGTGCCTCAGGTGGATAATCAACTGGCTGGCAGTGGTGTTGTGTCACAGGTGGCCCATGACAGGCTGGCAGAGGGTATTTATGTCTCAGGTGGCACCATGACAGGCTCTGAGAGGGTATATGTGCCTCAGATAGCCCCATAACAGGCTGGCTGAGGGTATCTGTGCCTCAGATGGCACATGACTGGCTGGCAGAGAGTATTTATGACTCAGTTGGCACCATAACTGACTGTCAGAGGGTATTTCAATCAATCAATCAATCTATCAAGTCTTTATTTAACCAGGCATTCATCGTTGAGCAGAAGTTCATTTGCAAGATGGACCTGGGTGGAGAATGAACAATTGTATATACAGGTCAACCCAGGTATTTACAAGGCAATACAGATAATACTGTTTACAGAAAGAAAGAAAAGAAGTCATATGTACATAGCATTATACAGATATTGTACAGATTACAGGGTATTTACATACATAGAAGTGTCTATAGGACGATAAAGCAGGTTATCTAAGGTTGCAGGAGGAAGTAACAGAAGAAAAAAAATAAAATATACACTAGTTAGAGGCGAAGGTAGAGGGAAGGGAGGAGGGAGGTAGGGGAGAAAGGCTAGAAGGCACGTGCACAGAGAGGAGTTGGTAAACGGGATGTAGAGAAGGTGGATGGAGAAAAGGGTATGTGTGAGCCCTGGATTGAATGCTATAAAGCACGGGCATGGTAGGATGTCACAACCCAGGGGTAGAGAGCTACTATCCAAGGTTGGGAAAGGAAGGATAAGGGGATGGACGGCCTAGTGTTGATAAGACAGGGGATAAGAGAGAGAACAATTAGGCTTTTTGAGGAGCAAGCTAGGTGGGGTCAGTACTTAAAATTGGGTCTAGGGTGCTATATACCAGTGCAGACACCGTACTGGTCTGAGTGGGTGAAGCAGTTACATACTTCTCTGATTGTACGGAAATAAAGCATCTTGAAGGCATTTATACTGATTAGAGTGCTTAATTTGAGGGGTTTTGTAGATCATTCCATAAGGTAGGTAGCACGAAGTTATGGCTGCCCTGCCAGGCGGGATTTTGCTTTGGTACTTTAAGTGTAATAGCTGAGTAACTTCTTAAGGGATTTCCCAATTATACTCCGGGAAGACACGCGGAGATATAGTAAGGCAGCTTATTAGAGAAGGCTCTATAGGTCCAGAGAGCGGCGTTCTGTGGTGCCTGAACTTTAGTGATGTCCACCCCACTGCCACATATAGGGTGCAGTGATGCGTGTCGGCGGAATCTCCATTATAAACCCAGTGCTCGATGGTAGAGTGTGTCCAGTTTAGCCATGTAAGAGTTGGGGCATTGGCTGTAGAGGAAATCAGCGTAATCAACCAATGGTAGGAAAATGGATTGGACCAGTTGTTTCTTGGCATCTCTGGTGAGAAACTGGTTGATTCTAAAAACAGGCCAAGCCTTTGCTGAAGTCGTTTTAGCAAGTCCTCGATATGTTCAATGAAGGAGAGTCTTTTGTCTATCCAAACTCCCAGATACTTGAATTTTGTAACAAATTCTAGTTTTCACCTAGAACTGTGGTAATTTGGGAACTGTCCCACTGGACACAGAGGTTAGCTGTACGGATGAAAGAGGAGAGGACCATCGCTTTAGTTTTTTTGGCATTGAGGAGTAGCTTTTTTAGAGGAGTTGGCTTTGCAAAGGTTGAATTTTGACTGTAGGTCACTGCAGGCAGCTTCAGGTGTTGGGCGACTCATGTAGAGAACTGTATCATCTGCAAACAGATGGATGTGGCTTCTTTATACAGTAGTCAATGTTATTAATGTAGATTGCAAAAAGTAAGGGCCTAATATAGAACTTTGAGGTACCCTCTTTGCAGAGTTTTTATGGGGGGCAGGCCTCCTTCTGCTTTAACTTGTTGAAGGCGCCCTGTAAGATAGTCAGTAAACCAGCGAGAGAGAGGGATCCACCCTATGGTTTGAAGGAAGGAGAGAGCAGACTACGGTCGACGGTGTCAAAAGCCTTGCTTAGATCAAGGAAAACAGCACAAATAAAGTTTTTGCTCTCAAGATTACGCTGCCAGTCATTAGTAACTTTGCGAGGGCTGAGATAGTGCTATGTTTAGCTCTGAACTGGACTGCATAGGGTTTAGCAGTTCCCTAGACTCAAGGTGAGTCCTCAGCTGTGCATTTACAATTTTCTCTAGGAGCTTGACAGGACCGGAAGGACAGAAATTGGCCTGTAGTTATTGAGATCGCTAGGGTCACCGGATTTGAACAGTGGTATGACATGTGCTGTCTTCCATACAGGTGGTAAGGTGCCCTGAGACAGGGATAAGTTAAAAGGTGGGTGATGGGTATTGCTAGTATGTGGTAGGCAATTTTTAGGAAGTAAGGGTCAAGGGTGTCAGGCCCCAGCACTTTTTCTAGTATCCACCTGAAGCAAGAGGTCCTCTACCTCTTTCAGTGAGGCAGGTTGAAGCGAGAAAGACGGCAAAGCTATCAAGTTTCAGGCAGTTGGCTGGCAGTCTGGTAGCCGGCATGTTTGCAGGAGTTATCAAATGCCATGCCTGCAGTAGCAAAGTGGTTATCGAATGCGCTCAAGTATATCCATCTTTTCAGTTATAGTCGAGTTGCCAGAGGTAATCTTGGTCAGGAGTGAATTTTCTGGGAGTGACCTAGCAGATCATTGATAGTGTTCCAGAGCTTGATTGGGCTCTTTGTGGCAGAGTCGAGTTTTGATTTTAAGAAGGTGGGCCTTCAATTCTCTGATTGTTTTGGTACATAAATTTCGTAGTCTCTGAACTGGTTCCAATCCTCTACAGTGTTCAGTCTGCGCTTTTTCCAGAGCTTATCTCTTTCTAAAAGCAAGGACTTGATCTGAGGGTGAAGCATTTACAGGTTTTGGTCCTAGTTCGAACTTTAATCAGGGAGCATACTTATTAAGGGGCCCTTGATAGAATAGTCGTGGAAGATATTGTAAGCTGACGTAATCGCTTTGGCCAGGTAGAAATCTTGCCACTGAGGGGAGTACTTGGGCTCGTTAGGTAGGCATGTTCATTGAAGTTGCGCCTGATCTCTTCATAGAGAACTTACTGATGGGTGCTGGGTTGTTGGTGGATCTTACTCCGCAATAAACAATGGTTGCTGGTGTCTGAGAAGAAGACATCAGCGTGGGAGAAGAGATGAGGTTTGCTCACCATTAGCACATTCAAAATGTACTTTTACTGGGGTTCTTCACGTTTGGTGTGTTGGTTCAGTAATAAGTTGTGCCAGCCTATGTTCATCACAGAAGGATGCAAGGAGACAGCTGTGTTAGAGAGCCAGTCAAAGTTGAGGTCGCCTAAATAACAGTTTCTGGCAGCCCCTGTCCCAACTTGTCACTTAGACATGACACAAGTTATACACCAGCAGATTTGGTTCGTAGCATCCTACTACACAGAGTGCAGTAGTCTGTGTAATTTCCACTTTGAGAATTAGGCATCTCGAATTCACTGGCGACAGATGCTGAGGATAAGCAGAAGGCAGAAAATGTGTCTTTAACGTAGATAGCTACCCTCCTCCTCTGGCATGCCTATCAGCTCTGAACTAGGCATAGTTGGGGATGTTTACTTCTCTATCAGTGGTGCTGGGTCTAAGCCAAGTTTTGGAAATCACAAGTATGTCAGGAGAGGTATGATTTACCCACGTTTGTGTTAAGGTTATCTTTTAAGGAGGCTACATACGTTAATATGCAAGAAGCGTATTCCTTTTAAATTTGCTAGTTCTACTGGCGAAGCAATAGCTTCTGGGGCCAGGTTGAGTTCTACATTACCTGAACATAGCAGGAGGATAAGTAGGATTTTCTAAGAGCGCTAATTATAGGCTTGTAATTCCTGCCTTTCTCCGTCTAGTAGATCTGATGTTTTAGGGACTGGAAGGCAGACACCATAGAAGAGCTGATCTGTTGTAGCAAGAGCTAGTACCCCTACCGCAATAGGCGGGGAGGAGATAGAAGTCTGCATGGTGGGAGGTGGTCTTTGTGGTGGGGAGTGTTATAAGTACTACTGGTATGTGTGGTCCAAGAGCAGGGTTCGAGGTATTGGTACTTGGAATCATGGAGGCAATTAAAGGACAAGTTGCCATGTGGTATACAGCACAAGGTGCCATTGTAGACCAAACATGATGGTAGTCCAGGTGTCCAATGCTGGGCAGCTGGTATCAGCAGAAGAAGGGGCAGTATAAGGAGCCATATAGGGCCCGATGCAGTGGTACCTCAAAAGGAGCACTCAATTAGCCCAGGGACCAGTGGGGTTGCTGGATTAATGCAGCTTATCAGTAGCTTTCCGATCCAGGTTGACCTGAATTTGATAGCATTAAAAATATTTAGTGGTGAAGGCACAGCCAAGGAGAGCCTATGCATTTTAGTAAGGTGAGACCCTGAGAATTGGATCCTGTAGACTGGAAAGAGAAGAGGGGATCATGAGCTAAGTCTCTATTGGTGGGGCACTGAGCCAGGGACATGGACTAATATTTTGGCAGGAGCTACTGTATTTAATAATCAGCGGAAGGTGGGGAGAGGGGGGGGTAGGGCCTCGGGTCCGTGCTTCGTGTCTCAAGCGCCAGCTAGAGGGCTCAACCACCCGGCAGCTGGAATCCCGTGGCTTAGGAGCTGGGAGCCTGGGTGGCAGATCCTCGGCTGAGGGAGAGAAGGAGAGTGAGGATTAATAAAGGGATTCACATAACGGGTTAGACAGAACAGTGGGAGTCCAAAATTGCAGAACAAAATGACGTGTATTACTTTAGGCCAAAAAGTGTCTAGGGCCATTGCACGTATGCAGAGAAAGGGCTGTAAACACCAGATTTCTTTCCCAAACCACAATTCAAGTTCTTTCAATTACAGACTGGCTTAACACTTCAGCTTTTAACATTTGTCCTAACATAAACATTTTAGGGTTTAAAATCAAAGAGCAGAAGCCGGCTTTAACTGGGACCAATCAGAGCATGGTCTGAGAGGCGCTCATAATCTGGTTAGTTACTTGGCAGTTGCTGTACTTTGTAGGGTATTTGTTTCTCAGATGGCTCCATGTCTTGCTGGCAGAGGGTATTTGTGCCTCAGAGTGCTCCATGACTGGTTGGTAGAGGTATTTGTGCCTCAGGTGGCCTGTGGCAAGCTGGCTGAGGGTATGTGTGCCTCAGGGTGCTCCATGACTGGTTGATAGAGGTATTTGTGTCTCAGGTGGCTCCATGACAGGCTGACAGAGGGTATATGTGTCTCAGGTGGATCCATGACTGGTTGGCAGTGGGTATTTGTGTCTCAGGTGGCTCCATGAAAAGCTGGCTGAGGTATGCATGCGCCTCAGGTTGCTCCATGACAGGTTGACAGAGGATATCTGTGCCTCAGGTGGCCTGTGACAGGCTGGCTGAGTGTATATGTACCTCAGGTGGCACCATGACTGGCTGACAGAGGGTATTTGTGCTTCAGATGGCACCATGCTGGCTAGTACAGGTATTTGTGCCTCAGATGGCACAATGACTGGCTGGCACAGGTGTTTGTACCTCAGGTGGCTCCATGACTGGCACAGGGTGTTTGTGCCTGAGATGACTCCATGACTGGCTGGCACAGGTGTTTGTGCCGCAGATGCACCATGACTGGACTGACTGGCTGTCACAGGGTGTCTGCACCTCAGGTGGCTCCATGTCTGGCTGGCACAGGGTGTTTGTGCCTCAGGTGGCTCCATGACTGGTAGGGTAATCGTACCTCAGGTGGCTCCATGACTGGATTGATGGTGGATTTTTGTGCCACAGGTGGCTTTGCGACCGGCCCGGCAGAAAATGTTTGTGCCTCAGGTGGCGAGATGACTGGCTAGCACAGTGTGGTTATGCCTCAAGTGGCACCATGACTGGCTGGCACAGGGTGTTTGTGCCTCAGGTGGCTCCATGACTCGCTTGCACAGGGTGTTTGTGCCTCAGGTGGCTCTATATCTGGCTGTGGTACAGGATGTTTGTGCCTCTGGCTCCATGATTGGCTGACATACGGTAGTTGTGCCTCAGGTGGCACCATGACTGGCTGGCACAGGGTGTTTGTGCCTTAGATGGCTCCATGACTGGCTTGCACAGGGTGTTTGTGCCTCAGGTGGCTCCATGTCTGGCTGGTACAGGATGTTTGTGCCTCAGGTGGCACCATGACTGGCTGGCATAGGGTAGTTGTGCCCCACGTGGCACCATGTCAGGCTAGCGGAGGATATTTGTACACGAGGTGGCTCCATATCTGGATTGCAGTGGATTTTTGTGCCACAGGTGGCTCTGTGACTGGCTGGAAGTGGGTGTTTGTGCCTCAGGTGGCACAATGACTAGCTGGCACAGGGTGTTTTATACCTCAAGTGGCACCATGACTGGCTGGCACAGGGTGTTTGTACCTCAGGTAGCTCCATGACTGGATTGCAGTGGGTGTATATTCCTCATGCGACTCTCTTACTGACTGGTACAGGGTGTTTGTGCCTCAGGTGGCACCACGACTGACTGGCAGAGGGTGTTTGTGCCTCAGATGGCACCATGACTGACTGACTGACTGTCACAGGTTGTTTGTGCCTCAGGTGGCATCATGTCAGGCTGGCAGAGGATATTTGTACCTCGGGTGGCTCCATGTCTGGATTGCAGTGGATTTTGTGCCACAGGTGGCTCTGTGACTGGCTGGCAGTGGGGTGTTTGTGCCTCAGGTGACACAATGACTGGCTAGCACAGGGTGTTTATGCCTCAAGTGGCATCATGACTGGCTGGTGCAAGGTGTTTGTACCTCAGGTGGCCCATAACTGGATTGCAGTAGGTGTTTATTTCTCATGTATCCCCATGACCGGCTGGCACAGAGTGTTTGTGCCTCAGATGGCTCCATGCCTGGCTGACACGGGGTGTGTGTGCCTCAGATGGCACCATGACTGACTGACTGAATGTCACAGGGTGTTTGCACCTCAGGTGGCTCCATGACTGGCACAGGGTAGTTGTGCCTCAGGTGGCACCATGACAGGCTGGCAGAGGGTATTTATACCTCAGGTGTCTCCATGACTGGATTGCAGTGGATTTTTGTGCCACAGGTGGCTTTGTGACTGGCTGGCAGAAGATGTTTGGGCCTCAGGTGGTACAATGACTGGCTGGCATTGAGTAGTTGTGCCTCAGGTGGCTCCATGACTGACTTGAGCAGGGTGTTTGTGCCTAAGGTGGCTCCATGTCTGGCTGGCACAGGGTGTTTGAGCCTCAGGTGGCTCCATTGACTGGCTGGCATTGAGTAGTTGTGCCTCAGGTGGCACCATGACTGACTGGCAGAGGATATTTGTACCATGGGTGGCTCCATGTCTGTATTGCAGTGGATTTTTGTGCCACAGGTGGATCTGTGACTGGCTGGCAGTGGGTGTTTGTGCCTCAGGTGGCACAATGACTGGCTAGCACAGGGTGTTTATGTCTCAAGTGGCACCATGACTGGCTGGCACAGGGGTGTGTGTACCTCAGGTGGCCCCATGACTGGATTGCAGTGGGTGTTTATTCCTTATGTGGCTCTCTTACTGACTGGCAGAGGGTATTTATGCCTCAGGTGGCACCATGACTGGCTAGCACAGGGTGTTTGTGCTTCAGGTGGCACCATGACTGACTGGCAGAGGGTATTTGTACCTCAGGTGGCTCCATGACTGGATTGCAGTGGACTTTTGTGCCACAGGTGGCTCTGTGACTGGCTGGCAGTGGGTGTTTGTGCCTCAAGTGGCACAATGACTGACTAGCACAGGGTGTTTATGCCTCAAGTGGCACCATGATTGGCTGGCACAGGGTGTTTGTACCTCAGGTGGCTCCATGACTGGATTGCAGTGGGTGTTTTCCTCATGTGGCTCCATAACTGGCTGGCACAGGGTGTTTGTGCCTCAGATGGCTCCATGACTGGCTGACACAGGGTGTATGTGCCTCAGATGGCACCATGACTGACTGACTGGCTGTCACAGGGTGTTTGCACCTCAGGTGGCTCCATGGCTAGCACATGGTAGTTGTACCTCAGGTGGCAATAAGCAGGCAGGCTTGCACAGGGGTGTTTGTGCTCAGGTGGCTCCATCACCTGGCTTGCACAGGGTGATTTTGCCCTCAGGTGGCTTCATGTCTGGCTGGCACAGGGTGTTTGTGCCTCAGGTGGCTCCATGACTGGCTGGCATAGGTAGTTGTGCCTCAGGTGGCAACATGTCAGGCTGGCAGAGGATATTTGTACTTCTGGTGGCTCCATGTCTAGATTGCAGTGAATGTTTGTGCCACAGGTGGCTCTATGACTGGATGGTAGTGGGTGTTTGTGCCTCAGCTGGCACAATGACTGGCTAACACAGGGTGTTTATGCCTCAAGTGGCACCATGACTGGCTGGCACAGGGTGTTTGTACCTCAGGTGGCTTCATGACTGGATTGCAGTGGTGTTTATTCCTCATGTGCCTCTACTGACTGGCAGAGGGTATTTATGCCTCAGGTGGCTACGACTGGCTGACACAGGGTGTTTGTGCCTCAGGTGGCACCATGACTGACTAGCAGAGGTTATTTGTGTCTCAGGTAGCACCATGACAGGCTGGTACAGGGTATTCAGTACCTCAGGTGTCTTACATGACTGGATTGCAGTGGGTGTTTGTTCCTCATGTGGCTCTCTTACTGACTGGCAGAGGGTATTTATGCCTCAGGTGACTGGCTGGTAGGGGTATCTGTGCCTCACGTGGCTCCATGACTGACTGACACATGGTGTTTGGCCTCAGGTAGCTCCATGACTGGCTGGCACATGGTGTTTGTGCCTCAGGTGGCTCCATCACTGGTTGGCACAGGGTGTTTGTGCAGATAATATCTGGGGTTCAGATGGATCAGTGACTGCCTGGCAGAGGATGTTTGTACCGCAGGCAACTCCATGACAGGCTAGCAGAGAGTTTTGTGCTTCAGATAGCTCTATGACTGATTAACAGTACTTCTGCCACAGGATATTCCATGACTGGCTAGCAGAGGTGTCTCTGCCTTAGGTGGCTTCATAAATGACTGACAGAGAATGCATGTGCCATAGGTGGCTTCTACGACTGGCTCGCAGATGGTGTTTGTGTCTCAGTTGGCTCTGTGATTGTCTGGCAGAGGACACTTATGTCTGAGGTGACTTCATGTCTGTGACTGGGTGGCAGATGGTGCTTGTGCCTCAGATGACATGCTGATTGTCTGATAAAGGGCACTTGTGTCTCAGGTGGCTCTGTGACTGGCTGGCAGATGGCGCTTGTGTTTCAGGTGGCTCAGTGACTGGCTGGCAGAGGGTGCTTCTGCCTCAGGTGGCTCAGTGACAGGGCTGGCGGAGGGTGCTTGTTTTGGAGGTGGTTTTGTGACAGGCTGGCAGAGGGTGTCTATGTCTCAGGTGGTTCTGGTACTGGCTGGTAAAGGTCACTTGTACCTCAAGTAACTCCATGAATCACTGGTAGAGTACACATGTTGCTCAGATGGCTCTGCGATTGGCAGGCAGAGAGCATTTGCAGTTTATGTGGCTCAAGTGACTGGCTTGCAGAGGGCGCTGGTGTCATAGGTGGCTCAGTGACTGCCAGCTCTGAAGACCCCTCCCCCAACTCATTAATGCTGTGCTCAGCAATGGTATACAGAATTCATGCATTTAACATATTCTCTCCCAGCGTGTATACAGTATATGGTCAAAACATTCTATACTAACCTTATTTAAAATGCAAGCTGAATGAAACATACATTCCAGTTTTTCTTTCACTATATCATTCTTCTTGAAGAGGCTTAGTGGTTGCAGTAGCATTCTCCCAGCTCCTGTTTTATTTTCAGCCCTGTGTTGTCTTGGTGTTCTTTAGAACCACGGATCCTGCTGAGTGTTTTCTCTTTCTCTTCCTGGTCACAGGTCGCCAATCCTGTATTGTTTTAATGGCTAAGATGCTTTCAGAAAAGACTGGAAGAAGAAGACAGAAGACATAAAACCATCTACGATGTTAAGGAGAAACTTCACGTGAGTAGAGTTATTTATTCATTCATGCATTCATTCATTCAGAAAATACTTTGAGCACAGGTGCTCATTTACAAAGGTTCCACATCTGAGTCACACAATACGGTTGCATACAAACAATTTCTACATTAATTCGAGGAATAGTTTATTGTGGATGAAGTTTTTTTTCTTAAGGGTATTTAATTGTACTGATAGATGAAGCATTTACTGTACTGTATGAAGGTAGCTGTATATTTTTGTACTTTAAAGTTTATCTCCAGAAAGGTATTTTGAGCCAGCACCCTGTTTTCCAGCATGATCTGACTGATGATACTGGAGTAACACCCTGCATTTCACCATAGGACAGGTACAACATGCATGGACTGAGTGCATGCAAGGGCTGCCTCAGTTACTCACCTGAATGTTTTGTTCCACACTGCTGAAGTAGAGGAGAGTTACTTTAAACGCTGCACTGCCAGCATCTAGACTCTCCAGCGCTAGCGCTTCTCAGTCGATTTGGTACAGGAAAAGTTCCGTGAACCTACTAGAAAGACACATTTACCTAGAAGTCTACCACCAATTTGTATGCAAGGGTCTGTGACTGTCTTATATGTCTAGAAATACTGTTCTGTCTGTGTGTTCAAGAATCGGACGATGTATTGTGAGCCCTGATGGCAGGGAAGCTGGTGGTGAGGGCGGTTTGCCCTGGCTAGTGGTGTTCTGTTATAGACTGTGGGAGTACCAACCAGCACAGTGCTCCTTTCAGATGCACGTGAGGTACTCCTATTTCCATGAGACTGTCTCATGTGCTGTTCCACTGTAACGTGGTTCTTGTTAGTGCCACACAGAAGGGACCATTGTACAGCTAAGTGAGGTAATTAGAAAAAACTGTCACACAATCTAAAATAATTTTATCGGGATGCTGAGAGAGACTCATGGATATGCAAGAGTTGCCTTCTGCATCCTCAGGGCCTAGAACAGTTCACCTTTGGTTCACGGTTCTCTTGGATTTTGTGAGCCCTGATGATAATGACATCTAGTGGATGGGATGGTTTGCCTTTGGATGACATTTTTTATATTAATACAGGATACTCAGTCCCACTATTTTCTAAGAGCCTTGATGGTGATGAAGTCTAGTGGAGAGGATGGTTTGCCTTTGGTTGGTATAGTGTATATAACTTTATAGGAACATTAGGTGGGCCTCTTATGGATACGAATGTCATCTCACACATTCTTAGAGCAAGAGAATTGTGAACTGAAGGTGAGTTAAAAAAAAAGTCACACAATCTACAGTAGTAATATAGGATACTCAATCCCACTGTATATTGTGAGCCTTATTGTGATGAAGTCCAGTGACAAGGATGCTTTGCATTTGGATGGCATTTTCCATACTTATACAGGATACTCAGTCTCACTGTGTTGTTTTGAGCCCTGATAGCGAGGAAGCCTAGCAGAGGAGATGTTTGCCTCTGGCTGTTACTCAGCTCTGGCCATCTGTGAGACAGTAGTAGCCAACTGAGAGACAGTAGTAGCTAGAAGTTAGCAAGCAGCTGTTGTTTAGCCTTTATACACTGGGTAGGGAAATCATGTATCCTGATAGGCTAGGACCTGTGCATTGACAGTACTACTCAGGTTTTTTTTTATTGTGAACATTTATTTTATTTTTAAAATGTTCTTCACAAACCTGTTTTATAAGTGCAGTAATCCACCAAGGCATTGGTAGTACTGTAACAACTACACTTTTAGGGGCTAAAGGAACTCCGCCTGTGGCCTCATGCCTCACTATGCCCCTGAGCATGCAGTTGTCACAGTACCATCAATGCTCTGTCATGTCTTATTGCTTACCTAGTACCCAGTAGTTAGACCACAGGAACAAGCTGTGAGTAGCAGCCAGCTGATTAATAGTACTAGTCAGTTGTTACCCTGCAGCAGTCGGTGTAAACGGTATTATACAATGGCAGGAAGTAATCCTGACTTCTGATTGGTCAGTTAGCATCACAGCAGGGATGTTATCCTGGCATAACATCCTGCTGTTCACAGCTCTACTGTCATCATTATGGCAGATGAGCTTATGGCAGCTATGGCACATCTCTTTTTGCATCTCCTCTTAAGAAACAAAATATTTTTCCACACTAACAAAACATTCTTTGAAATTATTTTTTATTATAAAACAATAAGCCACTGTATAATAGGAATAATGCCCTCAGGGTGGGTGTCATGCTGGGATAACATCCCTTCTCTGGTGCTGGAGCCCTTGTCCGGTGGCCTCAGGCCCAACCGCCCGAGATGGGATGTTATCCCAGCATAACACCCACCCTGTCAGGCATTATTCCTTTAATAGCCATTTGCTAACATTTAGTAGATAGATGTTAGCCATAGCCAATTAGTTAGCATGTAGAAGCCAGCTGTTTGATGTTAACAGTTTTAGCCTACTGTTAGACTGTAGCAGCCAACTGTTAGTAGGCAGTCAATACCGGACTGGATTCTCTCTCACTCAACTGGTTTAAGTGCTACCTATCAGATAGGTCACAACTGGTAAAAATGGAAATTACCTATCCACCTTAAAACCACTGCTAAGAGGTGTACCTAAGGTTCTATTCTTGGCCCCATCCTCTTTGCCATTTATATTAATAATATCGATGCCAACCTCACTCAATCTAACATTCATCTGTTTGCTGATGATACTGTATTATATGTCAGCAATCCCTCATTACCTAAAGCCTGTGAGCTGTTACAATCTGAATTCTCCATCCTGCAACACAATCTACTGGAAAAACCTACTTCTAAATGCCAAAAACAAAAGCTATGTTCTTTGCCACAAAGAGTTGCTCTGCCACTACCCATCACCCACCACCCTACAATTATCCACCTACTTGGAGAGAAGCTGGAATTTGTTGATAACTTCAAATACCTTGGAGTCTGGATTGATAATAGGCTTGACTATTCTGTCCATATTGAAGAGCTACTAAAAACTGAGACAAAGGCTTGGTCTGTTTTTAGAATAAAACACTACCTTAACAGAGACTCCAAAAAGATTAATCCAGGCATCATTCCTATCCCTCATTGATTATGCTGGCTTCTCTATGGCCATTGTTCACTCCCTCTTAAATAAGCTGGACACCCTGTATCATAGATCCATCAGATTTATTACTGACCTTCCCTCCAGCACCCATCATTGCTCTCTTTATATGGCAGTCAACTGGACATCACTACAACACAGAAGAAATAGGAATGCTGCAATCTGGATATTCAACGCTTTATCAGGCAAACTACCCACCTATATCATAGACTGTTTTACCGAATTACTTCTAGGCCATACACCTTAAGGATCAGTAAACTCATCATACTAAAGGTCCCCAATGCCTGCAACCGGTTTGGGAGGGCGCTATCAGCCACTCACTAGCAGTTGCATGGAACTCACTCAAAATCCATGAGGCTAAATAGCCTCTTACCTTTAACATCCTTCAAAGATTATTCTCCACCCTATTTCCAGAGCTCTGCAATTGCTTTCATAAGGCCTAATCTCCACCCTACCTACCCTCCCACCCCTTTCCGTGTTCCATTATGTTAGTTCTACTTCTATTTTCCAGTCACCTGATATACTCTCATAAAAGCCAATTAGGCCCTATAATTTATATATTATGCCTGCTATACCCATTGTCTCCTTTTTCTTACAGGTTAAATGGTTTTACTGTGCCTTGTATATATGTAAATTGTTGTATATTATCACTTTATGTCATTGTACTACGTTTATGTT
Source organism: Neoceratodus forsteri (assembly GCA_016271365.2). NCBI lineage: Eukaryota > Metazoa > Chordata > Ceratodontiformes > Ceratodontidae > Neoceratodus > Neoceratodus forsteri. The sequence continues at coordinate 409,831,435 of CM028138.1, forward strand.
ATTCTTGTCTATGTAAAAATACTTGTACTCTTATTTGTATGACCACTCAGGTCCATCTTGTAAATGAGCTACGCTCAATGATGTTCGCCTGACTAAATAAAGATTTTAATTGATTGATTGAATACAAGATAAACTCAGGCACTAGCATACCTCTCAACCTTTTGTCCCCAAATGCGAGCATTGCCTCTCAAAATGTGGAACAAATGAGCAAAATGTGGAACACTTAATCAAATCTTTACCTAAGAAGCTCAGAACACTTAAAATGTTTGCATTTATGTTCAGAAAATCTCTTATTAATTGAGTAGTATATTTTTGCATCATTTACTATAGATTTTGCTTTGAAATATTAACATTGAATGTGGAACAAGTCCTCACAATGTGGAATAGGAAGTTTTTGTGAGTAAAATGAGAGCGTTCCTTGTAATGTGGTACAGTTGAGAGGTATGGCCACTAGCTATAGTCCTAAATAGGAAGTCCTAGCCAGTTTATATATTATATTAGTCAACCTTTTAAAAAGCAACAACCTTACATTCATTTAGGATTACTAGACTCCATTTATCAGCAATTTATTAGTCTTACAATGTATTAGGCTGGGCAAAATGTATACTGGCATGGGCTGTTGACTTTTTGTGCACAAGTATTCTCCAGCATTTGGTGCTGTTACTTTCTCTAATAGTGGAATGTAGACACAGTAGGCATAAGGTGGCTGTTCCATCTTCACATACCATCTCACTTAATCTAAAGAATAATTCCTGAGGTGGTTACTGTTGTGATGAACTGAATACACATTGCTAAGCTGCATAGAAACACCTCCAGCAAAATGCATTCCTGTTTGAGATATTGCTTGAGAGATGAAAATCCTGCAGACACAGTTTAATCTCTCAACTCCTAAAACCAGCAGGAAAGAAATATCAACCTTTGGATCCCACAGTGGAGCCTCCCTTGATCCTTGAGACCAGAGATTTTGAAACCTAGGTGAAGATATCTATAGGCTGAGGCAGTGCAGGCTAGTGGCTAGAGCATAGAACTGTGAACCAGGATATCCAGGTTCAAATCCTATCAGAGCCACTTACTTGCTATGTGATCTTGAGCAATTCCTTAACCTCCCTGTGCTCCAGTCCTCCCGCTGTAAAACTCTGTAAGAGCAGGACCCGTGAAAATTAGATGTTGCATCTCAGTTGAGCTATCCTGTAGAAGCAAATTGCAATTGGGTAGGTAAGAAGGGAGGCAGATAGGTAGATAGACATACAGACAGACAGATAGGAACTGTGGCCCTGCAGTACAGCTGTTATAAAGACTTTGCATACTTGGAACACCCATCAGATAACCAGAAGAAGCGGTGAGCACGTTTCTAAGTAAGCAGTGGAGGTATATATTGAGAATGAGGTTTCCATGAAAACTTAGTAATCACTGGAATTGCTTCTTGCTTTAGAGATTGGGGGTGGGGCATAGCCCTGTGACTTAAATTTCCAGCATGTAAAATGTGAAAGGCAGCACACTGTCTGTGAGAATCTATCGGCCAGTCCACATCATCTCCACCATGTTAGTACTATATGGATAAAGGAATGGGATCAGTCTTTTGAGGTTTGCAGCTTCATTCTCTCAGTTAACTTACTCATCTCCACACTTCAGTTTTCTGCATCATGTGATGTAGCCACATATATACTCCCTGGAAGAGAGGAGGATAGAGGATATGATCGAGACCTTCAAATATATGAAGGGCACAAACAAGGTAAGCACAGAGGAGATGTTTAGACTAAAGGGAGGGAGGCCCACTTGGGGCACAATCTGAGACTGGAGGGCAAGTTCAAGGGGAGCAGAGAAGACACTACTTCACAGAAAGGGTGGTGGCAGGGTGGAATGCACTTCCCAAAGAGGTGGTGTCACTGAAATCAGTGAACAGTTTCAAGAGGGGTGGGATTGGATCAGGGGAGGGAACTAGGGAAATGGGAGGGGCAGTTGTGGAGTAACCTCAACTAGCTGTACCTCAAGCAGACTTGATAGACCTAAGGGCTTGTATCTGCTGGTGTTTTCATATATTTGTAGCTGCCTCCTTCATGTTCCTGATGGTAAATACTTGTACAAGAATTCTAGGGCATCATTAGTAAAATTGCTTGGGATTGCCAGTTATGTAAATGGAATGTTACCCTTCTCACATTCAGTTCTATTGGTGGAGTGTGCAGTGTTAAGTATAAAGTACCTCACAGTCCCTAGGAAGAAAACAGGAGAAGCACTCCAAACTACTTAAGGTGCTGCTGCTAAACACAGACTGGACAAAAACAAAACAAAAACAAGCATTTGCCAATACTGAATATTCACTTGCAGGTATTTGCAGTGGTGTTTGGTACTGGTACTGACTTCAGAGGAGCGAGGAGGCAGCAGTGAGAGTGCTGGGTGCTGCATGGTGGAAACTGCACTGTAAATGCAGGAAGGACATGCTAGTCAGAGAAGCCACTTCTGCTGGCTTTAGTAAACCTGGGAGAGAGAGTGCACCAGGCAGCAGGAGCCGCAAAAGCAGATCCACACCGCGCTAATGTAGAAGCCTGGGGGAGACAGAGGAGCGAGGATCGGGAGGAGAGTGCAATGGGAAACCAAACAGCAGTACTGTAACACTAGACTGTCCCAATATGAGTATCTGTTCACTATTTGTCAAACAGGCTGCATTAAACCATAGTTTACATGTGAACCCAATGACATTCAAAGTTTTGTATAATTAAACCAGTCTTTTGGCCTTTCCGCATCAGAAACCAAGTCCCGAATCTTACCGACCATTCTTGTAAACTCCAAAGTTGAATCTTTAAGAATTCTCTTTGATTCAGACTTGGATCCTCTGGCTGCAAACTCACGGCTAATATGGACCACGAGTTTACCTGCATCTTTCGGGTCAGTAAAGATGTAAGTCTTGTCTCCATAGATAATCTTTAGTGTGGCAGGAAGCATCAAGATGTGTTGAACCCCAATGCTTGAAGCTGCTGTCGTCGTCATTGAAGGCCTTCCATCTTGACCAGGTGGAGTAGCTGTGGTCAGGGAAGAGGCGGATGACTTTGTCTTGCCATTCTAGGTTTTCAGAGCGTCTAAGGACATGTAACATTTTGTCACGTTCAAACTTGTCAGCCAGGACAATCATCATAGTCCGTGGAGGAGGATTGTCTCCCAGTGCTCATCGAGGGGTAATTCTATACAGCTTTTGATGGTAAAGTTTCGAAATGTAAATGTTCCATTAACCATTGAGTTATGAAGGCTTTGAAGTCTTCATCTCCAACATTCTCTGGCATACCGATCATTCAGACATGCGTGGCTCTGGCCTGATTTTCCAAGTGCTCCAGGCATAGACAAAGTACCAAGTTTTCTTTCACAAATCCCACTGCTGTTGTACGGCCTTAGTAGCAGTATCCACATGCTTTTACTTCTCCTGCACCGTGACTATGGTCTCAACGTGATCACTTTGCCAACCAGAGCCTCAATTTAGCATCCATCGACAGGATTGCTTTTAATAAAGTAGCATTTGATGGTTGCCCAGTTTTTGCCATCAAGGTAGAAGTTGATGGCGCTCAACTATCTGGGGCCTTATCAACTTTCTGTTGTGCTCCTTCAGTCTGTTGGCCAGCTTGGTGTGTCTCCCCATGGTGCTGATTTTAGGATCAATTTGTTCAGCTTCATTCAATGTACACTGATCTGTTGATTTAAACCGCCCTAATTAAGTGTTAACTCATTTTAGTAGAAAATCACTGGTTGAATCTGGAGCTCCAAACACATGCATGCATTCAGTTCGGAGGTGGCTCTGCCCTTTGGCACACTATTCTATGTGACTACCACCCTCTCAGTGAAGAAAAATGTTGTCACATTTACTCTTAATTTACCTCATCCAATTTCATATCATGTCCCTCATTTTTGTACTCCTTCTACATTGAAAGATATCTGCCCCTGCACCTAGTTTATGCCCTTGAGGTACTTGAACATGTCTATCATGTCCCGCCACTTCCTCCTTTTCTCCAGTGAGTACATATTGAGGTCCTTTAATCTCTTCTGATATGTTCTGTGTTGCAAGTCATGTACCACCTTGGTTGCCCTTCTGTGAATGGCCTCCACCCTGTCAATGTCCTTGCACAGTTGCAGCCTCAGAACAGCACACAGTACCATAGGTGAGGCCTCAAGTGATTAGTGCATTGTACAATGGCATCATCACCTCACACCTTCTGCTAGTAATACTCTGCCTATGCACCCCAGCATGCCACTGGCCCTCCTTGCAACATTTATGCTTTGTACTGACACCTTTAGGTCATCAGAACTGATAACTCCTAGATCCCATTCTTCCTTGATGATCATTGCCCCTCCCCATCCTGTCCCCAGGGTTCCCTCTTCCCAGGTGCATTATTTGTGCTTCTTTGCATTGAACCTCAGTTGGCACTCCTCAGACCATTTTCAAGCCTCTACATGTCCCTGCTCCTTTTCTCCACCCTTCTGAAGTATTTACTGTGTTACAGATGTTGGTGTCATCTGCAAACAGGCAGACCTTTACTTCTAGCCCTTCCGCAATGTCTGTAATGAAAATATTGAACAGAACTTGTCCCAGGATTGATCCCTGAGGTACCCCACTGATCACCCTCTGGATTGGATACCATTACCACCACCCTCTGCCTCTTGTCTGTCAGCCAGTTTCTAACTTAGTCTATCAGCTCTTGCCCGTGGCCAGACTACCCATCTTGTTAATCAGCCTTCTGTATTGGTGGTAACGAGGCTTTGCTGAAATCAAGGTAGGTGATGTCCACCACCGTTCCCTGATTTACTTTCTTAATGCAGCATTAGGGTTTCCAACTCTAATGCCCCACCCACCCTGCAGAGACTAATAGGCGTTGGGGTGTGCCTTTGGGTAATTGGCTGTAACACTCACCCCATTCACACCACCCTGCATACACTAACAGGCATTGTGGTGTGTGCCTTGGGGTCTTCAGCCCTGATGCTCACCCCATTCCATAAGGAAATAAGCTGAGATAGGTGCAGTACAGGAGAATGGGAAGAATGTTAGGCAGAAGACCCCAAGGCACACCCCAACACCTGTCACTGTCTACAGGGTGGGGTTGAGGTGGAATAACGTGAGCATTAAGGCCAACAACCCCAAGGCACATGCTCGACACCTGTCAGTCTCTGCAGGGTGGGGGCATTATTGGAAACCCTAACACTCCAGGCGCTTGTTGGTATTTTCACTCCCAGTTTTCAACATGGGCTTTTGGGACCCCACCTCATGAACAGTGGCACTATTATTTTGTTACTCAATCCTGAAAGGTGATTTCATGCAGTGACTCGCCATTTCCATGCCACAGGTGTGAAAACACATTTCAGGCAAGATGTGAAACATGACAGCTGTACCATTCATGAGGTGGTGTGAAAAATGAGCTATGTTGAAAATTTGGAGTGAAAATATTGCAAATTCCAAGTTATGCACATGTGTAGGAAAATTTCAATGAACTCAGTAACATGGCCATTTTAGGAATTTTCCCATCAATTTTCAACATGGGCTTTTGGTAACTCACCTCATGAACACATACACTGCTGTTTCTTTAATCAATCCTGAAGGTGATTTCACACAGTGACTGCACAATTCGGTGCCAGAGGTGAAAACACATTTTGAGTGGGATGTGAAAAATGATAACTGCACTGTTCATGAGGTGGTGTGACAAAATGTGTATGTTGAAAAGTTGGAGTGAAAATATTAAAATTGGAAAAGTTATGTGCCTGCATAGAAACTGCACAATGCACGCTTGTGCTGCAGCCATTTTGGAAAATGTTCACCATATTTTCCACATGGGCTTTTGGGACATCACCTCAATGAACGCAATCACCTTTTAGGACTGAGTAATGAAATGACAGTGTCAGTGTTCATGGTGGGTCCCAAGAACCCCATGTTGAAAATCTGTGGACAAATTTCTAAAAATGGCAGAGAGATCAACATAAGTTGAAAACCCTATTGACAGCCATTATATGGCACTTAACTTGATTCTTTAGTTCATGGTTTGGCTTTGAAGAGTGCAGACATGTCCCGTCCACAGAAGATGACACCCTCCAACCCCTAGAGGTAAGCATGGGATAAGGGATATGTGGGAAGGTGGGTACACACAGGAAGGGTTGGGATGGGGGCAGGAGACAGGGGAGATGACAAGGGACCATTTTCTTTTTCAGGTAAAAAAGACATCTGGGGACCATTTTCTTTTTACAGGTACATTTCTAAATGATTTTTAGGACACTGGGGTGGGCTCCCCAGTGTTCCAAACTATTGGGGATATGGGTATGGGGACACTGGGGTGGCTCCCCAGTGTCCTCAGTGGTGAATGCAGGGGGTTGTATTACCAACACGGGAGTGGCACCCTGATGTTGGCTTTAAGAGAAAGCTGCACCATGGCTAATGTTGAAGCCGGGGGCAGAGGGCAAGGACCAGGAGAGAAAGCCACACCACAACAAATGTTGAAGCCTTTTGGGGGTCAGAGGAGGAGGGACGGGAAGAGAGAGTGGAGTGGCCATAACTCCAGTGATACACATTAGTGTGCACTCCAATGTGCATGGCGGAGTTACAGCTACAGAAAGAAATGAAGTGCTTTCTGATTGGGCGGTTCATTTCTTTCAAGTAGAGGATGTACCCACGTCAGCAAAGTAGGACTATTGTCATGACCAGAGTGCCTGGTCATTGGTGTACACTGCCAAGCCACTGCAGTTTCAGCTTTTAGCTTTTCAGCTTTGTAGGAGAGAGGAGGTTATACTGCCCCTGTACAGGTCACTGGTAAGGCCACATCTAGAGTATGGGGTTCAGTACTGGTGCCACACCCTCAAAAGGTGATTAACCTGCTGGAGAAGGTCCAGAGGAGGGCTACAAAGATAATAGTGGGTCAGCAGGATAAGGCATATGAGTAGAGGTTGAGGACACTGAACAAGTACTCCATGGAAGACAGAAGAGAGAGAGGGGACATGACTGGGACCTGCAAGTACTTGAAAGGGATAAATAAGGTTGATAAGGAGAGTCTATTTAAGCTGAGTGGCAACCATAACACTAGGGGGCACAGTCTTAAGCTGGAGGATGGGAGGTTTAGGAGTGAGGTCAGGAAGCACTTCTTCACAGAGAGGTGGTGGACACTTGGAATGCACTGCCGGAAGAGGTCATCTCTTTGAAGACAGTGGGCAGCTTTAAAGAGGCTGGGATAGGCATCGGGGAAGGTAAGGATCATGGGTAGGGAGGATGGGAGGAGTGGGGAGGGAGGGCAGGGACATTAGCTCAAGCTGTGGACCCTGCAATGAGCAGACTTGATAGACCAAATGGCCTAATTCTGCTGGCTTCTTCATATGTTTGTATGTTTATATGTAATTGACTTGACAGTGACACACCTCTCGAATGCCGTATTGTCCCAAAGGCGTCCTTGCGCAAGCGCAAGTGAACGCAAAAACAAACCCAGTGCACACAACTATACGCAACTGATTGCAACATAGACATTTATTTAAAGTGCACTGACACAGGAACGCTGACCAGTTGCCCCATGCATCGCCTTGGCTAGAGGCTTCCTCAGGAGACATGGTTAGTATGTAACAAATGAGCTTACAAAGTGCATTTAATTAAACTCAGTACAGATGAATATATTTAGGTAGATTTGTGAACATGAGAAAGTGCACAAAACTGTTACAAGGAGAGTGCACTGATGTTTGTCAGTGTAGTGTCAATTAAAATCAGTCATACAAAACATTACAAAGGTTGTGGGATGTAAGGTAGTGGCTAATATAAATGTTGTGCATAATGCTACTAACCTCACAGCCACCTGCTCGGCAAAGGAAGGACAAATGTAAATTAATCCAGGATCCAATCAGGACAGATGATCCACTCAGGTTCAAATGATCCAATCAGGGACAGATGATCCAATCTGGGACAAACGATCTAATCAGGGACAGATGATCCACTCAAGGTCAAAAGATTCAATCAGGACAAATGATCTAATTGTGGAAATGCCTTAGAAAATGATAAGAACAGCTCAAGGAGCTCCTGTGAGTTGTGGCTTAAAGTGAAAAACTTTCTGCTAAGGAGGACAATAAGGTAACACTAATGTCTAGCATTATTTTATGTTTCAAATCCTTGTCTTCAGTAAAAGAAATGACAAATTTAACAGGGACAGAGGATATTTTTCAACAAAATCAAGGACATTTCAGTAGTCAGGGCAGCGAAGTTATGAATGCCGCTCCCCAACATGTCTCTGTCACAATACCTCCACGAGATCTAATATAGGGCTTTTATATTCACATCACTGCGCCACGTGAGGTGGGCAGTATTGCCTACTGGCTGACAAAGTAACCCAGCCAAACTAGTTATTTGCTTGGCAGCATGGTTCCAGTTTGGTGGTTTTGCCTACCAGCTTGATGTCACAATGTGCACCATGAAAAGGCCTATACTAAAGGACTCTCCTTAATTTTTTCTTTGTATGTCTTGTCCAATTGACCAGGGGCGTGCCCACTTTCAGGATCATGAGAGGAAGCTTCAGGATGCTAACTTGAGCATATAAAACATCAGCATTTCTCACGTATTTACTTTTAAAATATAAGATGCAACAAGCTACCGTGGAAATACAGCATGACGCAACAATGACATCCTGGTACAACACAATAAATAAATTATAAAATGACAGGGTGAAATTCAGTAATCTGGTTGGCTCTTATTTATGTGTAAAATATGGTTTGCACTTTGTTAAAAAAAAGGACTGCTCTGCAGTAAAGAGTCTAGGTCTGGGACCCAAATCAATAGGCATTTGAAACACAGGCTTTTCAGTTAGCCCCCTACAACCAGAACTGATCTTCACTCACAAACTGGCTGCAACCTTTACACTGTAAAAAAACTTCAGCTGGGCCCAAAATAATACCTTAAATAAGAAATAAAACATATAGAATAATACATGAGGGGAGACCGAGAATTTAATGCACACCTGAGGTGTGGGATGCTACATAAACCCCAGGGCAAAGCCAGGGGTTTATCAAAGCATCCCACACAGAGGGTGCATTAAATTAAAGTTTTGCACTTCCCCATGAGTTATTTTATATAATTGCTGTGGGAGCATTTTCTTGCCACCATCATTGAAACTAATAAGAATAAAATGTGTGCAGTTCATGGTGTTGCTGTTTATAGCACTAAAGCAGCATTAATTTAAAATCTCCAGCAGAAGATAGTAATCACTTTTAACACTGCCCCCCCACTCTCTCCCTATGTTTTTGACTTGGTACACTGCTAAGGGGAGCTGAAGCAGTACTGTAGTTCAGCCACAATTGGGCTGAACTGCCGCTTTTGGTTTTACTTTTTATGTTGGCGCTTGCGCAGCCAGCATCATGGGACAATGCAGCTTTGAAGGTGGTCGCGAGTTGGGCAAATGCAGGGCATGCATCAGTAGGTGCGTCCGCATTCTCCAATCAGCCTGCATGCGGTGCCACACCATGCATACGATAATGTGGTGAGCACATCTAAGAATAGGTCTGCTGCAATCCGAGCAAAGCTCGTCATCGCATAGCGGTCCTTTTCTTGCCGTGCTTGCTGCCATTATGTGCATGGTTAGCGGTGGTGACCACCTAACTAATGCCAATTTCGGGGTGCCCAATCCCCTGTCAATTAACCCCTTTGTGTGCCGACGGGGAGCCCACTCCCCATCAGCATAACCCCCAGTTGTTGAATGCCGAGGTGCCCAATCCCTCGGCTCGCACCTCCCGCCAGGCCGATGGGGTGCCACTGCTACATTATTCTCTGCAGTTAGTGCCGACGAGGGTGCCCAACCCCTACTACAGACACCCCCAAACAGTTAGGTGGCCAAATCCCCTGCAAAACCAAAAACTGTCCGCGTGTTTGTTTTTTTTTTTTCCCTGTAAATGAAAACAGTCCCTCGTGCTCTATGCCCCTCCCCCACCCGCACCCACCACTGCGCCCTGCCTCCCCTCACCCCATACTTACCTCACGAGTCAGCGGCGACGATCTTCTGTGGACCGGGAACACGCCTGCACTCTTCAAAGCCGACCACAAACTGAAGAAATGCCAGTAAGCTGTATAATGGAATGAATAGAGTTTTTCAAATTTAATGCATATCTCAGGCATTTTTGGAACTTTTGGCACAAATTTTCAACATGGGGTTTTGGACCCCTTCTCATGAATTCTTGCACTGTAATGGCGTTATTCGGTCCCGAAAGGTGATTTCACAGTCACTGCGTGAAATCACCTTCGGACAGCTCTTATAGAAACATAGACTTTGACGGCAGATAAGGACCACTTGGCCCACCCAGTCTGCCCATTTCCTACCTACTGGATAAGCTGCAGATTCCAGTTAACCAACAGCCTACTTCCTGCCACCCCCACTACAATCGCCTTGTGTCTGTCCCATGCATGTTTGAATTCCCCACTGTTTTAGCCTCAACAACCTCCCCAGGAAGGCAGTTCCACGCATCCACCACTCTCCGTGAAAAATATTTCCTCACATTACCCCAGAGCCGTCCCCTCTGTCTTAAATTGTGTCCCTTGTTCTTACACATCTCTTTTCTGAAAGATGCTACCCTCCTGGACTTTGTTGATTCCTTGAGGTACTTGAACATTTCTATCATGTCCCCTGCCCCTCCTTTCATCAAGGGTATACATATTAAGCTCTCTCAGTCTCTCTTCATATGATTTCTGATGCAGACCCTGCACCATTTTAATTGCCCTCCTCTGGACTGCTTCCATCCTGTCTATGTATTGTGTACATGAGGTCTCCAAAACTGCACACAGTACTCCAGATGGGGTCTCACCAACTGTCTGTACAGAGGATAACCACTTCCTTTTCTCGTGTGATGCCCTTCCTATGCATCCCAGTATCCCCTAGCTCTCCTTACTGACTTCTCACATTGCTTACCCACCTTTCGATCATCTGATATGACTACCCCAAGTTCTGTTCCATTTTGTTGTTGTTAGTACCTCCCCTGCTATTGTGTACTCTTCTCCAGGGTTTTGTTTCCCAGGTGCATTACTTTGCACTTCTTTGCATTGAATCTAAGTTGCTATATGTCTGACCATTCCTCCAACCTTGCCAAGTCCCTTCTCATCCTTTCTACCCCCTTGTGTATCAACTCTGTTACAGATTGTTGTATCATCTGCAAAGAGGCATACCTTTCCCTCCAGACCCTCTGCAATGTCACCTGTAAAGATGTTAAAGAGGACTGGACCTAGTACTGAGCCCTGAGGTACTCCATTAGTGACCCCCCTTCTTCGGAATGTGTTCACTCACTATTACCTTCTGTGTCCTGTTGTGCAGCCAGTTTGCAGCCCAGGCTACCACCCTGGGACCCACTCCCAAGCTGGCTAGCTTGATTATTAATCTTTATGCGGGACTGTGTCAAATGCCTTGTTAAGTCTAGGTAGGCCATATCCACAGCCCCTCCCTGGTCTATTACTTTGGTCACCCAGTCAAAGAAATCTATTAGATTCATCTGACATGACCTTCCTGCTGTAAATCCATGCTGCTTTGGGTCCTGTGCCCGCTGTCCTCTAGGTACTCAACAATTCTTTCTTTCAGAAGTGATTCCATCATTTTCCTACCACTGAGGTCAAACTTACAGGTCTGTAGTTTCCTGCTTCTGCCTTGCTCCCACTTTTGTGAAGGGAATCACATCTGTCCTCCTCCAGTCCTCAGATACCACCCCATCCTCCCATGATTTGTTAAAAGTGTGATCAGTGGTGTCACTAGGTCCTCTCTTAGTTCTTTTAGGATTCTGGGGTGATTCCCATCAGGCCCCATTGCTTTGTCCACCTTGAGTTTTAGGAGTTCTTTCAGGACTCTTTCTTCTGTAAATGGACTGGTGTCAACCTCCCTACCCAGAGTGCTTGTATTGTCTGGTTTAGGTAACTCCTCCTCATCTTCTTTTGTGAATACTGAGCAAAAGTATTCATTCAGTATCTCTGCCTTTTCACTGTCTCCCTCTGCCCACCTCCCTCTCCCTTATTAATTTCACTATTCCTCCTTAACCTTTCTATGCTCCTAATGTACCTATAAAAGTTTTATCCCCTTCTTAACTGACTTGGCTATTTTTCCTCAGTTTGGGCTTTTGCTATTCTGACTGCCTTCCCACTTCTTTCTGCTTTAATTGATACAGTTCCTGTCATGCTCCTTCTGTGATTCCATATACTTTTTGAATGCAGCCTTTTTCTCCTTAACCTTCCTGCCACCTCTTTTGAGAACCATAGTGGTTTTACTCCGCTTTGTTTTCTTTATCTGTTTCACACAAAGGCTTGTTGCCTCTATGATGGCAGTTTTGATTTCTCTTCATTGTTCTTCCACCCTCCTTTTTGGCCATTTGCTAGTGTACTCCTCAGATATTCACCCATTTTGCCAAAGTCAGCCCTTCTAAAGTCCAGTATGCTTGTTTTTGTATGGTTTGTCTCCATGGTTGTGCTTATTGGAAGCACACTGTGCAGTATTAAACGTTCCCCAGATGTCTACTGACTTCTAAGTTGTGATCCTCTCTCCATTTGAGAGTACCAGGTCTAGTATTGCTTCCTCCGAGTAGGTTCCAACACTAGCTGTCTAATGCCTGCCCCTGCAGGGACATCGAATGACCCTGCTCTTGGATGTGTGCAGTACATGTCATCCAGTTAACATCTGGCATATTCAGGTCCCCATTAACATTATCTTCCTTTTTCAGCCATTTTGAGAATGTCCTCTATCATTTTCTTGTCCATTTCCTCCCCTTGAGATGGGGGTCTGTATACAACCCTGTGCGGATTGTGATGCCATTCCCTGTCTCCAAGGTGACCCAGAGTGCCTCTTGTCCTCTCCCTTTCCTTTTTAGTTCTGTAGCTTTGATCCTTCCCTTATGTATAGAGCTACTCCACCTCCTCTTTACCCTCCCTGTCCCTTCTGTAGACTGTGTACCCGGTATGTTGACATCCCAGTCATGGTTCCCTATGTACCATGTTTCTGAGACTGCCACAATATCCAAGTGTTCATCTTCCATCAAGGCTACTAGCTCAGGAAGCTTGTTTCCCAGACTATGGGCATTGGTACCCATTGCCCTCCATTTAATGTTGGCTTTATCCTTTTTCCCATGCCTGCTCTTTTTTGCTCTTGTCTATTTTTCCATTTACCCCTGTCCTGCCCACTGTTGAGCACTGTACCTCAGTGTTTACCTTACTACCCATCATGTTTTGTGGGGAAAGCTTTTTCCTGCCTCGTATAAGCACCTTCCCCATGGCTAATTTAAAAGCTTGCCAAGGAAGCATTTAAACTTCTCACTTAGGATCTTGGTTCCTTCATGGACAGATGCAGACCATCGTGCCAGTATAAACCTTCATCTCCCCAGGTGTACCCCAGTCCCCAATGAAGCCAAAGCCCTGTGCTCTGCACCAGTTTTGTAACCATTCATTAAACTGCATGGTGTGTAGTACTTAGCCTCACTGCTGCCATGGACTGGCAGCACCTCTGAGAAGGTAACTGTGCTTGCTACCTGTCTGAGGCCCCTCCCCAGCTCCACAATTTCATCCTGCACTGCACTGATCTCATGCCTAGCTAGGTCATTTGTCCCAAGGTGGACAATGATATCTAGTTCCCTCTCCTGTGGTGCTGCTTCTACAATCCTGAGGATTCGCTTCTTGTCCCTCCAAGCCATGGCACTAGGCAGGCACCTTACTTCCCTCTCCTCTCCCTTCCCCAGGTCTACCCGCTAATAATTGAGTCCCCTATCAGAAGCTGTTTCCTTCCCTGTGGTGTCCTTGCCACCCTTCTATGGGTCTCCCTTGTGGGTGTCCTCAGCATTCTTCTTGGTCTCCATTGAGGGTGCCATCATAGAGGAACCTTGCTCTGCCAGACTGGCATATGGTTTGTGTAGAGGTACAACTAGGGGGCTTTGCCTCTGTTCCACCACCCATACTCTCCCAGAACCCACTGTGGTCCAACTGACAGTTGGACCACAGTGGGCCTGAAGAAAATGACAGTGCCACTGTTCATGAGAGGGGCTCTCAAAGAGACCTATGTTGCAAGTTTGGTGGGAAAAATCCAAAAATGACTGTTTTACGAAAGCGCATGTAATAACTGCTCAATGCATGCTCGTAGTTAGCGCATTCACACTGTTTTCATGCCAGATTTCAACATTGGCATTTTACCACACCTTCTTGTGAACCATATAGCTGTCATTTTTCACATCCTACTCGAAATGTGTTTTCACACTTGCAGGCGAAGAATAGCGGTTGCTGTGCGAAATCAGTGTTTGGGACACATTATAAAAATGACAGTGATACTGTTCATAAGCAGAGGTGCTAACATGCCTGTGTTGAAAATTTGGTGACAATACTCCATAAATGGCTGTTTCTACGACGTGTGTAGCAACTGCGCGCAGCGACGCTCATAAGTTAGCTCATTGCAATATTTACACGCCACATTCTCACTAGAGAATCCTGTAGCTTGCATTTCTCTACACTCAGCGAGGCTGCATTTGTGATGTCATTGTTCTAGAGAATTAAACCATTTAGGGGCTCTGACTGCAAACGAGCACTGTCCTTGCAGAAGTCCAATGATGAGGAACTTGGAAGGTGAAGCTGTCAGAATTTCTGGTGTGGTAAGCATTGCAGGAGCTGCTGAGGAGGTTCTGAACTCCTGGGGCAGGAGACCAAGGGAGGCCTTTTTACTATAAGGCAGGTGTGATAGAATAATCTGCCTTGTAAGTGAAGCCAGTCAGCCTGTTCATATAGGTCACAGGTGTGCATTAGTGGAGCAGCCCCAGTAAGGAGCCTGCAGGACTTGTTCAATGCAATAGTGATACACCTTAAGGCAGTGTTGGTGGCCGAACTGTAGATTATGAGTCCATAGTCTATTATGGAGACAATGGAGTTTTGAATTGCCTATCGAAGGGCATCAGCCATAAGGCAGTGCTTATTCCTGTAAAGGATCCTGATGCAGGTATTTACTGATTTGGTGACTATGTCAATATGACTGGCTAAGGAGAGGGTGCTGTCTAGTGTCACACCAAAGTACTTCAAAGTTTGCATCTGTTTGAGGGAAAGACCTGAGTGTTTATTAACAATTAGCAAACTGGATTTGTGCTTGTTGTGCGATCCATGGAAATACATTGCCTTCATTTTCATATAATTAAGTACAAGCTTCTGCTCAATAAACCAGTCTTCGACATCCGTGAAACCTTTTTTAATCGCTTCTCTAGAAGAGAAGGATCAGAATTTTTTATAAATTACTGCATCATCAGCATAAAGGAGAATTTGTAGAGCAGTGGGATATGAGTTTGTTGAGAAAATGTAAAGAGTAACGTACTCAAGATTGATCCTTGTGGGACACCAGCATGAACTGGAAGCAAGGCTGAGAGTGTATCCGTATCTTGACCTGCTGCGATCAGTCAGAGCAATAACTGTTAAACCATCTGAGGGTGCCCATTGCTAGACCAACTCCGGTGAGTTGTAGTAATAAGGGATGATTCACAGTGTGAAATGCCTTGGTAAGGTCAATATAGGCTGTGCTGATTAATTGGCCCCGGTCCAAAGCCTGATGGATAAAGCCCATGAATTCTAGTAGTGCAGTGAAGGTACTATGGCCCTTCCTAAATCTGTGTTGCTGTGGGCTTTGAGATTGTACTTCACCATGTGATCCACTAGTTGGTCTGACAATGATTCTTTCTAGTGCTTTAGATAGAGGGGAAGAATAGAAATGGGTCTGTAGTTTACATAATGAGCCTTATCACCACTCTTATGGATTGGGGTCACCTGGGCTAGTTTCCACTTGAGGGGGAACTGGGAGAGTGAGAGAGATTTGTAGAAAAGTAGTTCAGTCTTTTATTTGTTTTTGCTTTACCAATTTCTAATTGCTTGGAGTGCAGTCTTGGTACTATCTTTCTATGTGAAAAGAAAAGACCACATTGCTGCATTAGTGCTGGCATTGAAGAATGTTAAAGAGAATCAGAAGATCTCCTCTAATGCATCTTAGTTCAATGGAATGTAGGCCTAATTTATGGAGTCTATCTGGGTAGCTTAATTGGGTTAAGTGTGGTACCATTTAAGTAGCTCTTCTCTGCATCTGCTCAACCCCCTGTCTATATCTGTCTTTAGGTAGGGACTTTGAAAGGGTGACCCGTAGTTTATAATCAGCAGAGCCACCCAAAATCCTCAGCTATTTGAATCCAAACTAGTCTGAATGAAAGTATGCTCACAAGGAAAAACCTGCCCCACCACTTACAAAAAGGCTTCACAGTTAGCACCCCATTTAGGTGAATGAGATAATTTGCACCTTTTCTCCCATCTTCTGTTTCAGTCTCTGTAGCAACAAAAGTTCTCTGATAGAGTGCTTCAACACAAACCAAATGTTAAATGTTTAAGTGTACTTATGCTTGGCTAGTGGATTTTGAAACCAAACAAGACAAAGATTCAAAAGAAAACAGTGTCACATAAAATCTTTCCCTGCCTTGCACTGCATTGTTTTAGTCAAACCCAAGTCTGCATGCAAAATGTCAAGATATTTGAGAGTATTTTATTAAAATATTAATACTTTTTACAGAGTTCAATGTAAAACTCAAAATTGCAAGACATTGTGGAACATCGTTTTTTCACTGAATGATGAAAATTGCAGATTCCACAAAAAATTGTGGGTGCAATTTTTCAGTGGCCCTGGTCATGAGGCCACTCTGACACTCTCCATAGACCAAACACTGTGTCTGGTGAATCTGACCAAAGCCTTACCTGTCCCATGGCTTTGCCTGAACCCGTGTTGCTCACTGCACGGACTACTGTATTTTTCTAAATGCTCAATCAGTTGTTCAGTAATGTATTTTTCTTGAAGTTTTGCTAAAGGTAGTAACACTGAAAATGGCCTGTAGTTGTCCAATAATTAGGTTTTCCCTTCTTGTGCAGTGGAATAACACAGGCCATTTCCAGAGATCAGGAACATGCTGAGGCTCAGAGGAAAATTTAAATATTTAATCAGTTGGCTATGTTCATAAAAATGTACCAAACTGTGGCATGAAGGTCAATTTTCAAATGCAGAGCAGATAATTTTTTCAAGCATTTCAACATACTGTCGCCCTACTGTGAAAAATGCACTGTATTGTAAGGTCTCACTTTAAATAACAAAGAAAACAAGCATCAGTGTTCTGAATGTAACGGTGGACACCAAACATGGGATAAAGACAGCAAACAATATTGTAAGATCATAAAAGTTTACAATTGTGATCTATGTTGTGAACAGCTAATAACATAGATACATAGATACATAGACAGTGTCGGCAGATAAGGGCCTATGGCCCACCCAGTCTGCCCATTTGAGCTTGTAAGTTCAGTTTGTTTTCCTAGAAGTCTGTTGCCCCTTACCCTGACCTCCAGAATTCCTTTATGTCTATCCCATGCATTCTTAAATCCGTGATTGTTTCAGCCCCACCACTTCCTCTGGCAGGGTGTTCCACTTGTCCATCACCCGCTCTGTGAAGAAATTCTTTCTTATGTTTCCTCTGAATCGTCCTCCTCCAACTTCATCCCATGCCCTCTAGTCCTGGAACATCTTTTCGCTTAAAATAGTGTTTTCCTGCACCCTGTTCCTCCCTGTAAGATACTTGTATGTCTCTATCATATCCCCTCTCGCCTCTCCTCCAGGGAGTACATGTTCAGTTCCTTCAACCTGTCTTCATAGGACTTGTGATGCAATCCATGCACCATCTTTGTTGCCCTCCTCTGAACCTTCTCTACCCTGTCTATGTCCTTACGTAGGTATGGTCTCCAGAACCGTACACTGTACTCCAGGTGGGGCCTCACTAGTGTCTTGTATAGCGGAATTATGACCTCCTTTTCCTGCTGGTAATGCCCTGCCTATACATCCCAGCATCCTATTTGCTTTACCTGCTGACTTGTCACACTGTTTCCCTACCTTGAGGTCATCTGAGATGATAACCCCAAGATCCCTTTCCTGCTTGGTGCATGCTATATCCTCACCCCCAACTGATATATTGTGCCAGGGTTTTGTGCCCATATGCATTATCTTGCACTTCTTTGCATTGAATTTCAACTGCCAAACCCTGACCATTCTTCAAGTTTCTGCAGGTCCCTTCTCATTCTGTCTACACCCTCTGGTGTGTCTACTCTGTTATAGAGCTTTGTGTCATCAGCGAACAGTGAAATTCTGCCTTCTAGGTCCTAAGCGCCATGTCACTGATGAAGATGTTGAATAGGACTGGTCCCAGCACTGATCCCTGTGGTACTCACAACATAGTAGTGCATTGAGAGAAAAAGCAAGAAAAGTCAAAATAAAAAGAAATAAACAAGTGAAAATTTTGCATATCAACAAGTGATATTGTCTAACAGTTTAAAATGTCTCAATTCCAGCACTTCTGGAGCTTTTCTTATTTTGTTGCAATGGTTTATAGTTCATGCAGTACAATTTCAAACATTCTCTCCTGACAGAAGTGCAGGTCCATGAAAAGTCTCTGCTGTCTGACCATGTCAGTGTCCTAGTATCATGGCCATGTGAAGCACCCATTTGCATGCTGGTGAAGGAATCTCACATTGAAAGTATAGTGCAGTTAATTGAATGTAAGGACTTGTCCAAGAACATTTTTGAGTAGTATACTGTGTAGAATTTGTACAGCTGTACATTGGCAGGATTTAATTTAATTTTACAGGTGGACAGCCAGCATGCACAATAGGGGCAGAAGTGGAGGCCATTACTGAAGTGCAAGGAGCTGAAGAAGGGTTCTACAGTGTCTGGAGCAGAAACAAGGTTCGTTGCTGAAGTGCTGGGAGCTGAACAGGGTCTGTCACTACAGCACCGGGAGCAGAGGAGGGATCAGTCACTGTAGTGCTGCAAACAGTGGGGTGTCCATATCTGCAGTGCTGTGATCAGCAGAGTGGTCAGTCTTTTTGCGCATGAAGCGGCAGAGGGGTTGGTCACTAGCATTGTGGAAACAGTGTCACTGTCATTCCTGTGGGTAAGCATCTGATCAGTCTGAGCAGTGCAGCTGTATGAGAATTTGCCTCTTTGTTGTCCATGGGTTGACATGCTCAGTGCCATTGAAATTCCATAGAATGACCATTTGAATTTGTATTGGCTGGCACAGCCATCAGAAAAATGTATCTCCTTTGTAACATTTAGGTGTCAGTGCTCATGAGGTATGTGCTGGCCATCTTTCCAAAGTGCCAAACAGCACGGTGGTCAGTGTAAGGTCCTCGGAGATGACTACTATGGATTCTGTGATGGTGTTGGTACAATGAGAACATCTGTAATAGGTTACTATTGGGTGCATTGTAGCCTGCTAAAGGTGCGGTGGCAGGACTGGATCTCATCTTGGTACTTGCAGGCATAGTCTTCCGCAATGTCTAGCACCATGATGACCCAGCCTTGTGGTATGTTTGACTTAATTAAACTGAATTGGTGTTTTTGCCATGATACCTCATGTAGGTGGCGACCCAGAAACTATACATCTTCCTTGGGGCTCTCAACCAGTTCTCAAAGGTTGTCTTCTTGCTGTTCAGCACTTTTCTGGACATTTTGGTTTCAGTGCCATCAGCTGTATTTTTCAGAGTGATGCTTTCCCACTGATACCATCTCACCAGTTCTGCCCCATGTTGCCTCAACAGTTCTCCTACCTTCTTTTCTACTCCATGTACTCTGCAGTTCTCGCACACCTTCACCACACAGTCTCTCCTGAAGAACTTTTGACCTCCTTCCTTTGGATACATTGTCAACTGCACAACATCATATATACTTGATATTTTGCACTCCGTAATTTTGTGAAAAATTGGCCATGCGGTTTATTGTGCGTATCTTTAATGTGACATTGGCACAGTACTCGCTGGGGACTGGACAAGTTTTTGTTCTTTGGCCAGTTTAATGTGGTCTGGTCTCAGACTGTAAATTTAGTTATCCCAATGTTGCAGTCTGGATTTTCTTTAAGAAATTCTGCATGCAGTGCATTGATGGGTTTTGCAAGGAAGGCTTTGGCACACTGGCTTTGTTTCAAAAATGCCTGATTGTGAGGCAGAGGGTGGCTGAGTCTTCATAAAAGTTTTTTACTTCAGTGACAGTTTCCAAAGGTAGTGCTGATTTGTGTGTGGATTCATACTTTTCTTTTCCTGCACAATACATTCATTAGTGTTATCCAGCTGATCCCAAGAGCTGTGCTGACCTTACGTAGCATTCTATATTTTTCAAAACAAGAACTGCTTCAACCCATTCACGTTTTTGCTTTGGACCACTCTTGACCTTTTCCTTAAGGACTTTCACCAGCTTCTTTTCCAAATTTCCATGGCACGTTAAGTTTTTCCTCTTTTGCCAATGCATCCTGCTTTGCTGATGAACATGATGATATCAGGTTATTGACAGGACATGCAAAACAGGTGGGTGACCATGGTAGAGGTGGATCATACCCTCTGAAGTGCCTTCTAAGCAGCTGTGTCTGAGTGTGGGTCTGCAACTGTGGCTGTATCAGGACTAGCACTTAAGTTTTCTTGCACTGATGCAGTGGCACTCGTGGCAGTTGTTCATACTTTTGTTGTTACTTGTTCTTATATTTTCAGCATCTGTTTTCATTTATTCTCCTTCTCTTCTGTGCTGACAGTGCTGCACATTGCTGTCTTTTTTTGTTCCCTTCCATGTCTCTTTTCTCCTGCTTTTTTTTGTGTCTGCTCTGGTGGTTGGTTTACTGGGTGCTGTACGCTTACCATTGTTCCTCTCCTCCAATTTCTTCAGCGTCTGATGTTCCCTGTACTGCTGCATTAGTGCCATGGATCTTGCTTTGTATTCTTGGAACTTTTCCTCATCCAGGTTATCATGGTTAGCCTGTGGTCACACTCTGTAGGTTTTCAGATATGCTGCATAACGTTCAGGCTCTTTTTAACCCTGTCTCTGAATTGTTTACTTTTTCCTTTCAGACATGGCATTGCACAAGCTTCTCTGTCCAGAGATGATCAAAGAAGCAGCAGACGACATGGTCTTCGTCTGGTTTGATGTTCCATTCTTCAGAAAAACCTTAAGAAACAGAAACAGAATTTTCAGGCATTAGACAATGATGTCCTCTTTTGAGCTGATAAGGCCTGTATTACAGAGTGCACCTATTCCTCACTACAAAGACAGAAATCTAGATTTAGTAGTTGCCTATTGGTCCTAGCAAGAACAGATCCAGAAGCAAATGATTTGATATCTTTTAATGGACCAACACAGATGTAACAACAAGAACAAAGTGCTCTAGCTTTTGGACCAACCAGTCCTTCTTCAGAAGCTCATGGCAGTTGTTTTACTAAAACAACTGCCATGAGCTCTGAAGAAGGGCTATTGGTCCAAGCTAGAGCACTTTTGTTCTTGTTGTTACATCTATGTTTGTCCATTAAAAGGTATCAAATCATTTGCTTCTGGATCTGTACAAAGACAGAAAAAGGAAAGCATGCATCAGTTGCTTCACAACATTTGAAACAACTAAACGAAGGAGAGAACACATCAGGTTTTACAAGATGAAGTGATGGAACAAAGGAGAGAACGATCAGGTGTTTACAAGTTGAAGTGAAGGAATGAAGGAGAGAAAACATCAGTTTACAAGATGAAGTGATGGAACAAAGGAAAGAACACATCAAGTGTTTACAAGATGAAGCGGAACAAAAGAGTTAACACATCAGGTGTTTAAGTTGAAGTGACAGAATGAAGGAGAAAACACGTAAGTTGCTTTACTTACTAAAGAAAATGAGTATCCACCATCATGAGGAAGAGTGCAGCACTGAAACTATAACCAATATCAGGCTCCTGCTAAGTTAAGCACTAATTCCTGCCTGTGTTATTAAAAGGCAAAATAGTAAACATTTGTACGGGCGTGATTAAGCAAACCACAGAAATGTACACAGCAAACAATGTAATTCAAAACACATATTGATAGCATGCCAAACAATAATCCCCTCCCAAAACACACACGACACCTCAGTACATAAAACCACATAAATGTACACAGCAAACCACAGATTTTTAAAACAACAATTTAGTAGCAGGCAAACAAAACTTCCCCCCACACACACACACACACATGGGTCCCAACATGGCCAAGGTGGAGCATCAAACAAAGGCCTGCTCAGCATCTAGCCATGTTAACACCATGTGGTGGGTGGTTATAAAATTTGAATGGACATGATTAAGCATCAGCACAGCAAACCATGGATTTAAAACAAAACATTGTGGTACACAGTGAGCAAGCTAGCAAATAAATCAAACCACCAAACTCAAATACATCAAGCCAAACAATACTTCAACCCCCAAAAAAACGAAATGACATTAGTAGAAAACAAATGGAGCTCACTCACCCACACATGGTCTGACCAAACAATACATTGGAGATCCCCACCTAAACACATGTATAGAATGCAACACATTACCACAAGAATGAAAATGTAAGCACAACAGCAGATTGTTTTAATTGAACAAGTTCTTGCCACCACTTCCTGCGGTTATCAGTAGTGTAAGTCAGTTTTTATTCATCACAGCTGCCTTAGAATTTACCATGCTAAATTCACTTAAAAGCCAACTGGACTTTGGGGCATCACAGATTAACTTTATTTTGAGTCCTTCACAGCAATTAAAGAATGCACAGCAACACACATATTTTGCACACTTTGGGGCATCACAGATTAATTATTATTTGAGCTTTTCACAGCCCTTCACAGCAATTAATCAACAGCAACACACATAATTTGCTCACTTGTTTTCATTGACTGCAAAGTGCCTCATCTCCCATTCATGTACTTGGCCAAATGTCTTACTTTTTTTTTTTGGGGGTGTCCTGCAACGAGGTACAGTCTGCCCCTAGCAAGCCAAAACACTAAAAATGGAGTGAGAAGTTTAGTCAGGCACTGAGGCAGGACACCCATCTCCACCAATTGCCCCATTCTCTACAACCGCAACCCCACAATGCAGACAAAAGCCAGGCGCATTTGGTTTACTGGCTCCACAAATGTCGAAAAAGCCAGGCTTACTGGTTTACACCTCCATTTCGGCACTGTACATGTGGACAGTTAATAATGTACTATGGACGCCCATGCGAATCCGAGCGTGCTCCGACAGCTTGTTGTGACATCCGCAAGCACAAAATCACCCCTTGCTGCCGAAACCATAAACCACACTGCAACAACTCCCTAGATCAGGCAGCATAACTGGCGCCATAAGCATTGCTCTGATGACTCAGCCTCTCAAAAGGTGGGCAATCAGGAATGCTTACCTTTAGCGTTCTGAGGGCACTTGTTCATTGGATGGCTGGTCAGTTTTGTAATGTATGCAGTAGCTGGCAGACAGACAGGAAAGGTTTTCTCTCAACAAAAAGCTAAGAAAGGGCCAGGCAGTTAAAAGCACAACATTTTATACCCCCAGAGGCAAGGTAAAAGTGGTGAAAACAAGAATCCCGAGGGCTCAGGCGACCAATGGGAGGGTGGGGAGTGTTCTGAATATACATACTCAGTCCACAGACATGATTGTTTGCCTGCCCCAAAACTGATGACATCACTGGCACAGTGTAAGGCTATATTGTTGGTAGTACCTGGCATTATAACAGCTGCATCTATGGCAATATGGGGAGCACAAAGAAAGAAAATTAAGGAAAGGAAAACGCTATATTGTTATGTGTACCAGCTGAAAGACACCAGCTGGTACATTCAGAACACATTTTGGAAATGCCTCAAATGGTATAAAATGGGGAAACAACCACATGGAGGGTAAAATACAACAGGACAACATCTTGAGTATGGAAAGCAGCCTTTATTTGAACAGAACCATGACAACCTTTTCAGCAAGCACACAACTCAAAACCATAGGCATTCCATGTCACATTTTCAGCTGGAAAACAGCTAGAAATTGGGGTTGGACAACAACAAAAACAATAATTTCCTGGCTGCTTAGAGTACAATTTTATTATATGTATCTCCATACATATAAAGGATTACAACAACATCATACACATGATGTTTTCCTGTTTCCTACTTTATATCTCATTGTTAGTTTTCCCATGCCAGTGGTGCAAGGTTTTCATGAACACCCAGTTGTGAATGCCATGCTGGGAGCTGCTGAAACTCAAAGGAAAAATGTAATATTTTAGCAATAGGATTATGTTATGGGACGGAGAGAAGGGAGGTAATGGTGAATGAAGACAATGGGGAGACAAAACATATCTGATGCAGGTGGAAGTGAGATTGAGGGCTTGAATACTGGGAGGGCAACTTTGAATCCTGTTTTATTTATTTATTTATTTATTTAGATAATTTCTTATTGATCATGGCTCTGCTTTTGGGGCTCTGAGCTGTATAGAATTGTATAATGCACGTTCATAGCTTTGGTGACTGTGTATATTTTGTTCCTATTCTAGCTGTGTTTACTGACTGCTTGTGTTATGTTCTTCTGGTTCTACCTGATTCTGTGTAATGTCTAGCTGGTATCTTGTTGTCCTCTGTATGAACTTGTATTTCATTGTACTCTCCCGGTCATACCTGAAAATAGGCAGATATCTTGTCTAGTGTACTTACCTGGTCAACAAAAGCTAAATAAATAAACTTCCTTGTTGCTGGCCATGTCCCCAACATGATGACCTCATCAGCCCTGTCACCCAGCTTCCTTGGACTTAACATCAACTCAGTTTCCCCAGTGGATCCAGGTTTGGAGGAGGGCCAAGTCACCATTGTCGGGCTTGTGAGAGGTCAGAAATTTTCCTGTGCTGGTTGGGATTTTACATGTTTTGTTTCCCATGCCTGCAGGATGCCAGCAGCTAGGGTGATCTATATTTCACTGGATAAATCTAAACAACCCAGGCTTGTTCCTAAACCCAGGTCACTAGCATTGTGAGTAGTGCCCCTACCACTGTGCCAAGAGGCCAGCTAATCCTGATGTTTCATACTTGCTTTTATTTCTTTTGTTTATTGGAAAAGCGCCTAATATAAGACATTAAAAAGTGAATTGAATCCTGAAGGGAGTGGGGAGCTAGTCAAGTAGGGGGTACTATAGTTTCAGTTTTGGAGCAAGTGAGAAAGCAGTAACTGCTGTTTTGGATATCTATGATCAACATTTGGGAAGGCCATAAAAGGGAGTTACAGAGGGAGACCCAGCATAGGTGAGGAGTTCAGCAGAGGTGGGTGTGTGCCAGAATGAAGCAATGCTATGACTATGGTGGTAAGCTGATTTGTAGAAAGAGGAAGGTAAGACTTTACTTAAAGGTGATAGGAAACAGTTTTACACCTCTAGATGCCTCCAGTTGCTCTTTCATTGGCTACCCACTATTCTGATATGTTTTGACCCTTTTGTTAAATTAATAATCTAATTATGTTGCCTTTGTAACTACTGCCATCCCTCTCTGCTCAGATGTTGCTGCTCTCTGTTTTCATACTGCCTGAATGTTCTATGACATCAGAAACACCCATTCCAGGTTATTCAGATGAATAGCATGAAATGGGAGTTTCTGATGTCATAGAATGTCTTAGAAATACAAAAATCAAGAGCAGTAGCTGGCAAGGAGAGAGGAACTCTATGTAGATCTGAGGGCACCCAAAGCTAGCTTATTTATTTATCAAAATTCATAAAAGTATATCAGAATACATAACTGGCATGAAAAGGAAGATTGAAGGGCAGTTAACTATGTAAGAATAATTTCCTAACTGCTGACAGAATTTGCTTTGATGGCAAGGTTCTAATTTCCCCAGAACCTCTTGATGGAACTACTCCCTTGTAATGCACACTATCATATCTATTATTCTATTTGTAATTTTGACCAGGAAAAGCATGCTAAGCTATTACAGTTTGCCTCTTAGGTGCATCCTGGGTTGTGGGTTGCATGGGCCTGTTTTATTGAGAGGGGCAATGTTGGCAATGACTCAGGAATCTCCCTGCTCTTCTTTGATAAGTGCAATGGGATCTTTTACTTCCACCTGGAAACAATGACCAGGGAAGAAGGGCCTCCGTTTAATGTCTCATCAAAGGATAGGCATGACTTAAAAAGGTCTGTGCCCTGTTCAACTCCTGGTTAATAGTAAACAAGCGCTTGTCAATGCCAAACATTCGCTTGCAGGTATTTGCAGTGGTGTGTGGCACTTGGACATGGCTTAAAAAATCAGTGACAAAGAAGTAAAATGAGGGCTACAGTTTAACAATTGGTTCTATCTCTGAAGCAGGCAGCCTAAGAGTATTGGTGTAAATACTTTGTCTGCAGAAGAGCAAGTCTGTAACTGTGTTACCCACTGTTCAGTCACAGAAACAAATTGTAGGAGGGACAGAAACATGGTAAGGCAAAGTCTTGGACATCCTGAATATACATATATATATATATATATATATATATATCTCTCCTCTCCCTCTCTCCCTCCCTCCCACCCCTCTTCTACAGGTGCT
The DNA here is from genome assembly GCA_016271365.2 of Neoceratodus forsteri. NCBI lineage: Eukaryota > Metazoa > Chordata > Ceratodontiformes > Ceratodontidae > Neoceratodus > Neoceratodus forsteri. Next base: position 409,857,780 of record CM028138.1, read on the forward strand.
TTTCAGGCTTGGCCGTACTCTGCCACAGGAAAGCTCAGAGTTGAGCGGCAGAGGGGTAAGTGCTTTAGGCGCTTTGGGGAGTGGCAAGACGTGGAGGATATTGGCTGCACCAGAGAGGAATATTAAAAATATAAGTAAAAAAAGAAACAGTTGATTTGATCAGGGCAATACAGTGTATTTGGGACTGAAGGACAAGAGGGCAAACAGGGGTGGTGGGAAGGGGAGGATTAGTTAGCAAGGAAGCATTTGTTTTTATTTACTCACAGAGTGGTAAATGTATGGAAGAAGGTGCCAGATGATGTGGTGTAAGTCAAGAGTGCTGAAACTTTAAACTGAAGCTGTTTCACTTTCTCCTGTAATATATACTCTTTCAGTTGCCCCCCTTTATGAGGGATCACCCTCATTCTACCTCCAAGTATTACTGTGTCCCACATAAAAAGGTACTGCCCATGCAAAGAATATGCTGGAAACTCTTAAAGCAGGAATTCATAACTCTTTGCTAAAGCAAAAGTAAACCTACTAAGCAATGGTACTAGATTCCAGTGTACTGAGCCAGAATCTCCTTTCTTTTGGTGTTGCACATTGGGAGGGCTAGTGTTGCATGTGTCAGTGTTATACCTTCTGAGTGTCAGTTTCCACATTTTGGTGTCAGTGTCCCACATGCTGTAGGCCACTATCCCACATTTAATGAGTGTCTGTGTCCCACATTGTGAGGGCCATTGTCCCACATTTTGAGGGCCAGTCCATCACTTTCTGAGGATCAATGACACCCCACGCTTTTGTGTCAGTATCTCACATTCTAATCCATTTAAAAGGTGCTGTTAAATGCAACTTTTTTTTTCCTCAGACCCCGCTGTGATGTAATGGATGTAAACCTTGCTAGCAGTAGTATGGGTGCATCGGGTAGGTATCACGGGAAGCGGGAGATTCCAGCCCCAGTTCCCTTATCAGGCTAGGAATGGTGACCGCTATGTGTGCTGATGTCTCCCCGCCGTGCCCACCACTGGTCACTGGGAGAGGCTGAGAGCAGCGGCGGTGGGGCCAGCAGATCCAACTGTCACACACAGAGTCGGTGCTTTGAGTACCAGGCTCGCTGTCACTGGAATGGGCCTCCTCCGGCCAAAGGGCTCAAAGTTCCCATATTGTAGTGGAGCTGGAGTTTTTCACTGACTTGCCTCTGCAGAGATTCTTGAGGCAGTATGTATCCCTGCTTGCCTGTGCCGGTTCGTTGTTGCTCAGCTCACTGGGCTGGTGGTTCAAACATTTGTTTGCGCACAGTGGGGAGGATCGCATTATCGGACAGCCGCAGCCTCTCACTGCTCCCATTTGCACCTGAGTTGGAAGTTTTGGGAACAAAAGCAGAGACGGACAGAGGGACAGGAGCTACAGACAGCCAGCAGCAGTGAACAGTACTGGCCTGTAGTGTCAGCACTGAGCTGTACCAAGCACTTTGCCCAGCCCTGAGTATGAGAGAGCAGAGCCGGAGAGTGAGTTTGTCTCACTGAATTCCGCCTGCAGAACCGGAGTGTCCTGCTGCCCTGCTACTTCAGGTAGGGGCCCAATGGGATATGGGAGGAATACAGGATGGATGGATGGATGTGTTCTCGGGGAACTGGCTGGGAGGAGAGAGATGGAGATGGGACAAGTGAGGAACTTTACATACAGGCAGGAATTAAAGTACAACCTCTGAGGAGGATGGAATGAACAAAACTTTCCAAGCATGGAAGTACTCTCAGTTTATTTACCTTAAATACCTGTTTCATTTACCTTAACATGCATGTCTTTACCCATAAATCCTTTAAATTAATGCAACTCTTGTAAAACCATTTATTAAAAGAGAGTAAGCCTGCATAAACGATAAATGTCCTCAGGTAAGGACCCTGTATGTTTTATGTGCTTGTTTATAAATGTATACAGCATCTGGTTACTTTTCGATGTGACAGTTGAAAATTTAAAAAATCCTCTGATAAGGGCCCTGTATCAGTGGTATAGCCAGGAATTTCAGATCTGCATGCCAAGTGGACTCACTTGAACCCCCCTTGTTCGGGCCAGCTTCCTTCCCCGCACTGTCCTTGCCCCTGTTCAGGCTGTCTCAGCTGACACAAGCCGCATTTCCTGTGTTTTATACCAGCACACCACTAGCCATGCTGTCACCAGCAATTGTCAGACTAACAGACTGGCTTTTAGTTACAACATAGCATGATGACAAGCCTCTGTACCACATCAAGGCAGCTAGTCACACAGAAGTTCATTCACACACTACTAGCCATGCTGTCACCAGCAATTGTCAGACTGGCTTTAGTTACAACATAGCATGATGACAAGCCTCTGTACTACATCAAGGCAGCTAGTCACACAGAGGTTCATTCACACACTACTAGCCATGCTGTCACCAGCAATTGTCAGACTAACAGACTGGCTTTTAGTTACAACATAGCATGATGACAAGCCTTTGTACCACATCAAGGCAGCTAGTCACACAGAGGTTCATTCACACACTACTAGCCATGCCGCCACACCACTAGCCATGCTGTCACCAGCAATTGTCAGACTAACAGACTGGCTTTTTAGTTACAACATAGCATGATGACAAGCCTCTGTACCACGCCAAGGCAGCTAGTCACACAGAGGTTCATTCACACACTACTAGCCATGCTGCCACACCACTAGCCAGACCATTCACACACAACTAGCCATGCCACTACACCACTAGTCACACTACCAGCAATTGTCAGACTAACAGACTGGCTTTTAGTTATAAGCCTCTACCACATCAAGTTAGCCATCCATTCACATATCACTAGTCATGCCACCACACAACTTGCCACACCTCCAACAGTTGTCAAAGTAACAGACTGGTTTTAGTTACAATATTGCATTGTGACAAGCCTCTGTACCATGTCAAGGTAGCCAGTCCCACAGAGGTCCATTCACACCACTAGCCATGCCACCACACCACTAGCCACAACCCCAACAATTATCAAACTATTGGCTTTTAGTTACAGTTGGTAAAGTAGGCATCGAAAAGAAATGTGTACTGCTTTCCCTTATTTCTGCATGTAATACATCTTTCCACTAAAAACAGTGACTGAAATCAGAGGTAAACAGTAAGACAGTCAAGAGGTACAGTATGGCAGGGCTAAAACTCTTGTAGCAAAAGGAGGTATGGAGCTCAAGAAAAATATTGTAACAATTTTACAGTGAGTACATTACATTGGTTTATCCTATCTTTGCACCCTTAAAATAAATACTTTGTTGTTTCATCTCCATATCTCATTTTTGCCAGAAGGGTTTTAGCCTTGATATACCCTGTAGCTCTGATTTCATTCGTGTGGCAAGATGTGTGCCAGATGCAGAAACAACTAAAGGAACATTGTAAGCATCTTTTAACAGTACACATTTCTTTTTAGATGCCTGCTTCACAGACGAGGATGGCAGCCAGCCTTTGAAAAGATATACAAAGCTTTAGGAGGCAGTAATACATCAGGGGTTGAAATTAAGTTTTGCAGCCACTAGCCAGCAGGGCTGATGACAGGGAAAATCCATTAGCCCCAAAGACATTTCCATTGGCCCAGGTAGTGTACTTACTGAAATATTATTTACTATCCCAAAAGAAAATCTACCAGCATTTGGCTAGTGAGCTGGTGCCAATTTGACCCTGTACAGTGTTAGAATTTATATAGAACATAAAAAATCTCTGGTTTTACTGTTGCTGGCTACCTTTTACTGTGGCAAGCATCATGACCCGATCCTGTCTGCACTCTGGTGCCCCCCATGTACATGAACAATTATTTAAAATAAAAAAAAGTGCCTGGCTGACAAACAGGGAATAGCAAAAAGAGCTGAAGGCCTAAGAGACAGGAATACATGTGTAAGTTGCTAGGACAGGGCTGCTAAATAAAGTGACAAACATACTGTACAGCCTGAGGTCACAGGTTCTAGCATTGCCAGTGACACACTGTGTGATGCCTGCTAAGCTCAGTAAGCTGCTATCACCAGGGAAGTAAGGGCTGTAACATAGCAAGTTGTAACTGGCTGACTTGCTGCATAACCCAATCCCTCTCTTTCATCAAAATTCTGGGGTAATTTATCACGAGCCCAAGGCATATATTAAAGTTAATGGTCATGTTTCCAATCCCTCCCATTACACCACAGCACCTGTCAGGGGTGCCCTTTATTAGCTTTTATATTTGGAACCTGTCACCCAAGCTGTCAGGTCCCATCCAGATTACAGGACCCTGTTTAGGCAATAGACATCAAACCTTAGCTCTGCATGCATATAATCTGTTGGTGCCTCTGTGGAACCCAGAGATTTCACTTTCAAGTCTTTGGCAGGTCCTGCTTACATTTGGGTCCCTCACAGTCTGTAATGTCAACATCAAAAACTGAGGTACTCTAGATCCATTACACCCCCAGCATTCTGTTGCTCTTTCGGATCGGTGATCCGACTGACATAATGCTTTATCGTGGAAGCAGGACAAACGCCATCCAAAGATTAAATAAACGAAACAAAAAAGCTCTGATTTGCATGAAGTCAAAGCACCATGAAATGCTTTTCATGATGGAAGCAGGAAGCACAAAACAGCTGTCCGACCCATTCTGTTTGAAGCTCTCCGCCATGCCATGCCACACTGCCGCCACTTAGAAGACTAAAGTAATAATAAATAACCCACTGTAACCACACTGGCAGTGCTCAGCCAGCCTTATACCTCTCAATCCTCCCTGAAGATTATAGGCACTTGCCTCAGCTCAAAGTCTCCTCTAGTAGTCCGACTTCACTCCGATCCTATGCAGCAGCGGCTGTCTCATCGCTCGCTTTCACCCTATCCCAGTCTTCGATGATCCGATGCCATGATGGATGGTCACCATGGCACTAGAACTAGGTTAGGCTGGACTGACTCTCTCACCCCTCAGCGACGGTCAATCTCAGCAGGCAGCAGCAGCCAATGACTCCTCCACCACAATTCCAGAAATCCTGTAAGCTTTCAGAAATCCCATAAACTCTCCTGACTCTATCCCGGCCTTCATGATCCGGTGTCATGACGGACGGTCACTACAGCACTAGAACTAGGCTAGGCTGGGCTGACTCAGACTTTCTCTCACCCTCGGCTCGATGGTCGCATCTGAACAGGCCCTGTATGTATTAACCTGTAAATGCATTCATGCATAGGCTATGCAACCGTGTTGGCAGTCTCACTTGAGAGGCCAAGGACTGAATGTAAATGCATCTGAACTACCCTCTTGCATACGTGGTGGTCCCTCCATGGCAGGGATGAGGCACACTGGTGGGGCAGAGTGCGCAAGCTTGCACTGTGATTGCCCATACTCTACCTGTCACGTGGATAAACAGAGGACTTCAGGTTACAGTGCTACCAATCTAGTACCTTTCATGAACACACATCACACGCACACACTGTATACACATGCCACATACACACACACACACACACACACACACACACACACACACACATAGCCAATATAGCTAGGTAGACCATATCAACAGTTTCACATGATTTCTATTTAACAGCATGTCTCTATCAACTGTCCCTCACTCTCCCTACTCAACACAGACGCTTTTACTGTATACATTATTTCGTTTGTTTTACTTCAGACACTCACTCTCCAGTCTGGTTATTAAAAAGAATCCACTCAAGTTCTACTCTAATGTACAGTACATGCATTAATAACATGTACTTCAGTGCTGTTCTCCCAGATACTGAGATGTGATGCATTTTATGTTTTTTTCCATAATACCCAGTAATCTCATTACCAATTAATTCATTTATTCCATTAAATACCAAGCAAGACACAATAGCTGCATGTGGGCTATTAAACATCAGAGAAGAAACTGTAAGAAACCTCACATTCAATAAAGTGCATCCAGTAAAAAAGGCTTTCACCTTTCTTTGTCAAACTGCATCCATAAAGCTCACCCCTTTAGATATCTAACACTGCACTACATAGGAATATTAAACATCTGGCAAAGCCACTTGCAAACTTGCTGACAGGGTGGAAAAACATGAGAAAACATTTGTGTTTTGACCTGCACTAGCTAGCTTCAATACAACACAAACATTACACACAGTGCATGTTAAGCTCTATTTTCTATCTGTCAGAGCTTTCATTTAGTTATGTGCTAGACTCTGACAGTAAATTTAAAACTAGGTCGCACCGTGAGATGAGCAACTTGTTGTTCAGTGTGCCCTCCTGGTGAAACATTTCGATAAATAAATAAAATTTTGGATGACCTAAAGGTGTCTAAATAGAGCACAAAGGTGGCAGGGAAGGCCAGTGGTATGATGGGGTTTATAGGCAGAGGCATCACAAGCAGAAGGTGGAAGGTGGTGATGCCATTGTACAAAAGTGATGCCTCACCTGAAGGACTGTCTGCAGTTCTGAGGCTGCACCTCGTAAGGACATTGACAGGGTACAGGTGGTCTAAAGAAGGGCAACAAAGATGGTACAGGGCTTACACCAGAAAACATATGAGGAGAGATTAAAGGACCTCAACATGTACTCACTGGAGGACAGGAGGATCAGGGTGACATGATAATACCATTCAAGTACCTTAAGGGCATAAATAAGGGGGGAGAAATCTTCCAGTATAGGACGAATACAATAACAATGGGGCATGATATGAAATTAGAAGGTGGCAAGTTGAGGAAATGTGATGATTCATTCACATATCTGGACTGCCTTATGCGGTATAGGCTGCCCCATTGGCTCTTACTCTGCACCATGGGCGTGCAGCCCACCGGGCAGTCAGTCGGGCGATGGCGGGCTGCAGGCGGCTGGGATGCTGCCGGCCGCCGGGGAGCCGGGTGGTGGGGCTTCGGGTGGGTGGGGTGGGGGGACACCTAGATCACCAGGGATATGGTCTTGGGGGTGTGTTGCCACATTATGCAGCCCGCGATCGGGCTTGACGGTCCACTGGACCACCAGGGATCTGTTCTTGGGGGTGGGGGTTTAAACATTATGCAGTCCGCGATCGGGCTTAGCGGTCCACTGATCACCAGGGATCTGTTCTTGGGGTGGGGGTTTAAACATTATGCAGCCCGCGATCTGGCTTAGTGGTCCACTGGACCACCAGGGATATTTCCTGGGGATTGACACTTTGCTACCCGCGATTGGGCCAGTTGGGGGTGGGGGATTTTTACACTTTTGCTCGCGATCGGCTGCAGGGGTGTCGGTCCCCGACAGCCGCTGCCTGGCAGGGCGCCAGGCGCAAGTCCCTCGGGGATCGTGCACCTGCATGCTAATGGCATGCAAATGGGGCAAAATAGAAAGGATGCAAATGGCCCCTCGCGCTTTGCATGAATTATGGCCCCATTTGCATGTCACCTTTGAAAATGGGAAAATTGTGCATGGCGAATGGTACTTGCGCCACCGCAACTTGAATGCTCCACTCTGACCACTTGCAGTGGCGCAAGTTCCACTGTAGGCATGCAAGTGGTTTCTGGTCGGGTGATATTCAAAGGAGTTGCCAATAGCGCAACTCCTTTGAATATCGCTTCGCCACACTTCTGGGCGCAATTATTTTGTGCAGCGCAGAAGGGCTTGCGCCACAAAAATAGCTTAGTTTGAATATCCAGCCCATACTGTTTTATGCTATTTTAGATTGCCATTTACTTCCTGTCTTGTATGATACCCTTCTTTTCACAATTTGTGTCTGCTTTAGTACTATTTTCATGTCTGAAAAATAAGGAGCACTCCTTTAATATAGTTCAGACCTAGTTTTCATCAGTATTTGCAGCTGTTTGTGAATAAATATTCTTCTGTAAGGTCAGCAACACTGCCTGCTGCATAATTGTTAATTTTAGCCACAACAGAAGTGATATATAAAGAACTGATGGACAAAAACAGCTGAAAATACTGATGAAGACCTGGTCCCACACTATTAAAAGGAGCACTAATTTTATTATGTTGGCACACTTGCACAGCCAACATCTTGTGGTAGTGGAGATTTGGAGGCGTGGTCACTGTTGGGTGAATGCAGGGTACGTACCAGTAGGTCGCGTCCCTCATTGCTCAATCAGCCTGCATGCTGGCGCCACACCACCGGGTGAGCACATCTAAGGAAAGGTATCTTCACATACAGCAGACCTTCATACGTGCTTCACCAGCTACAAACATGGCGGCACAGTGGTCATAAACTGCCGACTTCGGGTGCCTAATCCCAGTCGGCTTACCCTGCCTCCCCTCAGATATGCCGACGGAAGCCCACCCCCGCCGGCATAATGTGTCCTCCTCCTTTTTGCTTGCTGAGGGATGCCCAATCCCCTTGGCTCATGCGCCCCTGCTTTCATTGTTTGCTGATGGGGTGCCCAATCCTCACGGGATCTGCCCCTTTCCCACTTTAATGTGCAGACAGGGGAGCCTCCCTGTCGGCATGATGTCCCCACCTTCTTCTGTGCTGAGGGGTGCCCAATCCCCTCAGCTAGTGTCCACTCCTATGTGTCGATGGGGGTGCTCAATCCCCATCGGTACTGTATCCCCAAAAACACCTGTAAAAAGAAAACCGTCCGCTATGTGTTTTTTAACACCTATAAACAGAAATGGTCCCTCGTAGCCTCCCTACCCTCCCACAACCCGCACCCACCCACTGCGCACTTGCCTCCCCACACCCCGCTTACCTCCAGAGCTCAGCGCCGACAATCTTCGTGGACCGGAACATGTCTGCACTCTTGAAAGCTGACCACAAACTGAGGAAATGCCGTAAGCTGTATAATGGAATAAATAGGGTTTTTCAACTTTGATGCATATCTTGGGCATTTTTGTCATTTTGCACCAAATTTTCAACATGGGGTTTTGGGACCCAAACTCATGAATTCTGGCACTGTTATGACATTAATTGTTCCCGAATGGTGATTTTGCAGTCACTCGCAGAATCACCCTTCGGATCGATTAATGCAAGGACAGTGGCAGTGTTCATGAGGTGGCCTCTCAAAAGCCAATGTTGCAAATGTCGATGGAAAAACTTCAAAATAACTGTTTCTGGTGTGCATTGTCACCGAAGTTGAAATACATACGCTTGTAACCCGGCGAATTAACGTATTTTTCATACCAGATTTTCAACATTGTCATTTTTCTACATCTCCTTGTGAACAGTACAGCTGTCATTTTCACATCCTGGCTGAAATGTGCTTCCGACTCGGCGGACAATAGTGCGGTCGCTGTGGGAAATCAGTGTTCAGGCAGATTACGTAAATGACAGTGACACTGTTTATGAGCAGAGGTCCTAAAATGCCTATGTTGAAAATTTGGTGATGATACTCCAGGGTGTAGGCAGGCTTACTCACTGTATATATTTGAGTACAGTTTTGTTGAGTGCCAATCCCAAACCATATGCCATTCTGTTAACATTTTCATTCTGATCTGTAGTATTTGAGTTGGTTTATGCCACTGAGGTGTCTCTATTCAAACTTCTGTTGTTTAGGAGACAGATATATGTATAACCTCTTTAGAGATTAGAAGAATCATCTGACAACAATCTGACTTGTTTACTGGAAGGGGTACCATTTGGAGAGGATGTGTACATTTTTAATTGGGGAGGGTGCAACTGTTAGAGACTGTGGCCAGGATATGCAAAGGGTTGCACATGTGTGCTGATCGCGGTATTCAAAGGGACAGGCTGGCATGGCTGACCGGATGCACCGGGCGAATAGACCGTGACCATGATGCAGGGGTGTGCCATGCATCCTTATTCAGCCCAGGATGCGCGCATATACTGGCACAACCCCTACATGCACTGTACACTGGTACTCAAAGTTGAGCCAAAACAAAAGGCTCAATGCGGCTACCCACAGGCGGGCAGCTGTAGTGCATGGCGCAACACAACAGCCGCCAGCCGTGAGTGGCAACCTAGCCAGCAGGTACACCATCCACAAGCACCCTGACCAGCTAGACACCCTGACCGACCCTTCACCCAATTGCGGGCAGTTATGATATATATGGGAACCCTGGTGGTCCAGTGGTATCCCCTTCTCCCGATCGTGGGCTTTAGTATGTGTACTGGATCACTGGTGGCCAGTGGTACCCTCCTCCCCACCCACCCACAGAGGTCCCCAGCAACCCAGCACCCCCTGCCCGCCAAATGACAGCCTTCAGTACAGTCTGTACACCTATTAGTCCACTGCATGGACCAGTGGGCATGCAGACCATACTGTACTACACAAACCTGATATGTGAATGAATGTGTTGGACCAATAGGCATACAGATTGTACTGCACGCTGTCATTCGGGCGTGTGGCTGGGCAGCATGCGGCAGGGTGCTGCCACCTGTCAATGACAGGGGATGCTGGTGGTGGGGACCCTGTGGTGGGTGGGAGGGGGTACCACTGGACCACAAGGTACCCTTTCTGTGCACAGCAGCCGCGCTCGGGTGGACGGGGGTTACCACTGGCCACCAAGGATCCAGTACACTTACTAAAGCCCACGATCGGATGAAGGGGGATACCACTGGGCCACCAAGGTGTTGATCCCCGATGGCTGCAGCCTGGCAGGGCGCCAGGCGCAATTCGGCTGGGGATCAGCGCATTGCATGCAAATGGGGCTGAGACGATACGCAAATGGCCCCATTTGCTTCTGCATGCATTATGGCCCCATTTGCATTCCCCAGGTTGAACATCATTTGATGCACCTAGCGCAACTGCACTCGTGCTGGCGCATCCCCTGCTCCATTTCAGTGTCTTGGCGCTGCAGTGCCACTGCGCCATGTGCAGTGTGTGCCCTGTGTGCCATATTCAATGGTGCTGAGCCAGGTGCAGCACCGTTGAATATCACCTGGTCCATGCCCTGATGAAGCTCTGTTGTGCTGCACCAAGCTTGTGCCCTGCCCGGCGAGTCTGAATATCTGGCCCTGTGTGTTCAAAATGGACATTTCTGGCTACACCCCCTGCGATACTTTATAATGACTGTGTTAGAGGCATGCATTGTGCAGCTTGCACGCACGCCGTAACGCTGTGCATTTGTAATATTTTCACTCTGGATTTTCACCATTGGCATTTTTCCACACCTCTTGATGAACAGTACAACTGTCATTTTACATATCCTACCGAAATGTGTTTTATGTCCGGTGCAGAATAGGGCTGTCGCTGTGCAAAATCACTTTTGGGACAGCTTGAGGAAATGACAGTGATACTGTACATGAGCAGAGGTGCTAAAATGCCTATGTTGACAATTTGTGCAAAGTCCATAAAATGACTGTGTTACAAGCGTGTGTTACGTATTTCTATGCACCCTTTGTAACTTTGCAAATTTGCAATATTTACATGCCACATTTTCAACACTGTCATTTTTTACACCTCCTTATGAACAGTACAGCTGTCATTTTCACATCCTGCCCAAAGTGTGTTTCTGCACTGCACTACCAAAGCCAATGCCAGTCGACAACATTCGGCATTGACAAATGCTTGTTATTTCAGACATGGAAAAGTACTATAGTGAAAAGAATGGTATCATACAAGTCAGGAGGTAAGTGGCAATGTAAAATAGTAGAAAAAGTATAGGTAAACATTTTCACCAGATTGTTGCACTGCTGATTTAATACTATTCAGTTTTCACCTGTTGTTCTGTCTCGCTTCCCTCACCCCGGACACATATGGAAATGAGCTGTTAGCAGCTCAATATGTCTCTCCCAGTAAAACTTCTGAAATAAAAACTGATAAATAGATAAAAACTGATAAATATGAACTAACAAAAGTAATTATAACTGTGCAGTGATGAAGGAAGAAAACAGAAAGAGGACAGTAAAGGGCTACATTAGAGAATAAAGGGAAAGTAGGGTTTAGGAGCTATTATATGAGTGAGGTGTGAAGACACAGACAGAGGATGGATTTAAGGGATAAAGGAGTGGTGGTAGAACAGATAACAAGGGGAAGGTTTGCCTAATGCTTGGAGAATCCAAAGGCAAATGCAGTTTGACCTGCTGAAGACTTAGTATGAGGGAGGAACAGTGAGCGAGAGTCTGAGTTAAGAGGTGAGTAACAAGTAGATAAGGGGTGGGTGAGAAGAGAGCTAAGGAAGGGAGGGAGAGAGAGAGAGACACACACAAATCAGAATTTGGCAACAAAGAAGACACAGCGGAGGGCAAGGCACCGCTGCAAGAGAGGGAGACCAAGTGAAGAGTAGAGTGAACAGTGGTGAGAGCAGGGGAGCATTGAAGGACAAAATGACAGAAGGTACAGTGCTGCACTCTCTACGGGTGGGAAATTGGATGTATGTTCTGTCCCTATACAGTGTGCCAAGTTTAGGATGGAGTTTCTGATGACTGGCATCCACGTGGTTAGAGAAGTCTAGATGATGTCCAACCACATCACAGGGTATTTATGCACATATGAACATACGACTTAACCATCAGAAGAAGGCTTGTTTGGTTTTCTAGTCTGTTCAGTTGTGCACCCCTGCCCTGCCAACCCTGACCCCCCATCACCCTGCCTCATCCTTTTTGAACTCCAGTGACTGCCTCAAATGGGAGATCATCCACTGGGACACCACCTGTTCTGTAAAGAAATGTCTTCTGACCTCCTTCTTGAACCTTTCCCATGCCAGTTTGTAACAATGCCCTTGTGGTCCTTGTGGTCTTGTTTTCACTGAGACAGAAAAGGTCCCGATATCCACCTTGTTTATACTTTTCAGGTACTTTAAGGTTTTGAAGGTTTTAATCATGTCCCGTCTCTCACTCCTTTCCTCCAGCGAGGACTAGTTAAAGGAAGAAACTTCTTCAATTGAAACACCATCAAGGGTTTTAAAGGTGAAATGAGGCAGGGATTTGGTTAGATACTGCCTGGAGCTGAAGAGCAGAAAACGGTTTTCTTAGCATTGATTGACAACTGGTTGTTGCAAACCCAGAGTTGGATGTAATAAAACCTATCTGGAGCTTAGCAGCCAGTTCAGCAGCTGATGAGCTAGAAGCAAACAGCAGTGTCATCCATGTGTATATGAATTTTGAGGACATACACGCCTTAGAGAGGTAATTGAGAAAGATGGAAAACAGGATAGGGCCAAAGATGGAGCCTTGGGGGAATACCTGTACATATGGGGAGTGGGGTGTAGTGATTCACCTATACAAACAACATGGGATCTTCCTCAAGGTAGGTGTAGAACCAACTTATTGAGTGATCAGATGGTTCTGCACTTTTCAATATGGTCAGGAAAAGGGTGGTCAGCAGTAGTGAAGCTTTGGCCAAAGCAACATAGTTAGCACAGTTTAATAGTCCTTGATCGATACTATTCAGAATTCAGTCAGTGAGCCCAAGAAGTGTAATGGCAGTCCTGAAAACAGATTGGAAGGGTGTGAGAAAGGAGGCGTCAATAAGGGGAGAGCTTAGACAAGGCTGGAAGAAATGAGATAGAATGATAGTTTCCAAGGGTGATGGGTCTGACCCTATTAGGTTGGGAGATGACAGTTGTACATTTCCATGTATCAGGTAGGCGGAAGAAGAGATTGAGAATTAAGGAGATTGGGGCAGCTATACTAGATGCAGAAAGGATAAGAGGTTTAAGTTTAAGGTGATTGGGTCTGTGTCTCCTGTTGGGGCTAATAACAGTGCCTTTAGGAGGCAGAAGATGTGGTGGGTGAAAAAGAAAAATGAAGGAAGGGAAGAGAGGGAAAGTTATGAGTAGGGTGTGGGATGAGAGAAGGATAAGACGAAATGGGCACAACCAGTGAAGAAGGTGCTGAAGAATGAAGCAACAGCAGGATCAGAGACAGTGAAGTTTTCAAGCTTGAGGACAGGAGGAGATGTTTTAGAGGATGATAGAACAGAGAGCAGATGACTTTTCATGAAAAACTACTTTCATTTTTCTCAAAGCAGAGAATAATGCCATTTTTTAACTTTCTGTCCCCCCGGATTCCCAAGCACCACACCTACAGGAGACACTTATGGTGTCTGCCCCATCCTACACCTCTGGAGCCCTGCTGGATCCCTCATGTGGCAGTGGTTCTTCCCCAGGCAGGGATGAGGTGTGGCCCATACCTGAACTCTTGTCTGTGTCAGGTCCAGCTTTCAGCATAGGCAGGTGGGAGCTTCTGGGGTCGCACCAGGTGCTCCATCTACCTGGTGCCTGGCAAGCCATTTTTTCTGTTTTCCCTGTGAGCATGGCATGTCCCGAGTGTCAAGGCATCACTGCTGATGTCCACCATGCTCATTTCCCCACAACGTGGCTGGATGCTTGCCATCCCTCAGACCTCTGCCTGGGGTCAGCCAAGTGCCGAGCCACAACCCCTCCCTCCTGGAGAAGGTGAGCGGTCCCTGGATGCTCAGCCTGCTCCCCAGCCAGCCCTCTGACTCCCTAGGCTCATTTCCAAACCTGGATCACAGCTGCAAGCTGTAGCACTACTGCTCGCGCCAGCGGCCGCAATAATGCCACTTTTAAAACTAGCAATTATTAACAACAAACAACAAAAACACACATGGGGAGTATAATAACTAAATTTTTCCACCTCCTCAGTAAAACCACTTGAGCTTGCACTTATTGTGTAAATGGTTGGTGTCGGCAGGTTGGGAGGGCACAGGACATCACACCACAGATTAATACAATTACTTATACTGGGGCTGACGATCAGTGGGTGGGGCAGAGACCCACTAGACACTACGGATTCACTCATATTGTGCTGCCTGCACAGATCTGGCCAGCGATGCTTTTGTTTGATGACATTGGAGGCGGTGATGTTATTGCCACTTTGTAATGTCCAATGATATTTTGTCCCTGCGATGTTCCTGGCTGGATCCTCTTGAAGTACAGTAAAGAATTACCAGCTGTAGGCTTTCTGTAACTCACTGATATAATCCTGTTGTCTGGGAGGGCTTTCAAAGTGAGAGTTAAAGAAATCTATACTATTCTTACTTTCGTGCACGTGAACTTTAAGTTCATTGTATTTTATTGATGTACTCAATGAACTGCTCCATCTGTTGCTCTGTGCCCTCCTAGACACATAAGATGTTGTCAATAAAATGACACCAAACTATAATATTTAATTCAAAAACAAAGGAAAAAGAGACCATACGGTTCTCAAAGGAAATGGGTGAAAAGGTAAAGACTAAAGAGCAGCATCAGGAGGTAATAAAGGGATGCAGAGGGAAGAAGGCAGGGTGCTGTATCAGAAGAGGTAGACAGAGGCAGGAAATCAGTAAAGAGTGTATAGGTACAAACTGAGGAAAGAATAACCTGGGGGTAGCAAAGGGGACAAGACATTTTTAGGTACATAGTTGAAAAGAGGAGATTAGAGAAATGATTGTGCAGTTAAGAAGGGTAGGGTGTACTATGCAGAGGAGGTTTAGAAAAAGCAGAAATCCTGAGTAAATACTTCTGTTTAGCCTTCACAGTGGAGGGGGGAAAGGATGAGCCACATAAAAGTAACAGGGACACTGGAGGAGGAAAGGATGGGCCACACTAAAGTAACAGGGCACTGGGCGGGGAAAGGAATGGGCCACATAAAGTAACAGGGGCACTGGAGGGAAAGGGATGGGCCACATCAAAGTAACGGGCACTGAGGGGAAAGGGATGGGCCACATAAAAGTAACAGGGCACTGGAGGAGGGAGGAGGGAGGGAGGAAGACACTATCCTTTACAGAGGACAGAATCTTGAAAGGATTAGCAAACCTGAAAGAAGACAAAGCTATGGAGCGGACGGGTACATCCAAGGGTACTAAGGGAGCTCAGGGAAGTCTGGCTGCACCTCTGGCAGTCCTCTTTAATGACACAGGAAACAGGAGTGGTTTGGGAGTACTGGAGAGGGAATATAGTCCTGCTTCACAAAAGCGGTAGCAGGGAGGAGGCTGGCAACTACTTGACATTGGTGCCGGATGTTATTGAAGACACTGCTAAAGGAGAGGATAGTGGAATATCTTAAATCCAGTTGGTTACAAGGCCCAGGCAGCATAAATTAATTGGAGGAGGGAGGTCATGTAGACAAATCTGATAGATTTCTTTGACCGGGTGACCAGGAAAATATATCAGAGTGGGTCAGTGGACATGGCCTACCTTGATTTCAGTAAGGCTTTTGACACTGTTCCACATAGGAGGCTCATAAGGAAACTGGGCAGTTTAGAGGTAAGTCCAAAGGTTACAAACTGGGTAAGAAATCAATTCAGGATAGGTGATAGAGGGTGGGGGTAAGCAGAGTTCACTCTGGAGAAGGAAGGGTGATCAGTGGGGTGCCTCAGGGCTCAGTATTGAGACTGGTCCTCTTTAATGTCATTGTAAGTTACATTGCAGATGAGCTGGAGAGAAAGTCTGCCTCTTTGTGAATGACACCAGAATCTGCAATAGGGTGGACACTTGGGGAGTAGAAAGAATGTGCAATGACTTGAGAAAACTCTAGCAGTGATCAAGGGGCATGGCAGCTGGGTTTCAATGTGAAAAAGTGCAAAATAATGCACTCAGGCACAGAAACCCAGAGGCAGAGTAGAAAATGGGAGAAGAGGTTTTGACCAAAGAGGAAAGGGACCCAGGGTAATCATAGCTGATGATCTCAAAGTGGCCTGGCAGTGTGACAAGGTAGTTTGGTGGAGCCAGTGGGATGTTGATGGTGCATGGGAGGTTATCACCAGCAGAAGGAGGGAGGTGGTGTTGCCACTGTATAGAACACTGGTGAGACCACCTATTGTACTGTGTCTGGTTCTGGAGATCACATCTCAGTAAGGACATAGACATAGTGGAGGCAATCCATAAGAGGCAATTAATATCGTGCAGGGTCTGCATCAGAAGCACTATGAGGAGAAACTAAAGGACCTCAATATGCACACCCTGCAAGAGAGGCGGGAGAGGGGGATAGGATAGAGACCTACAAATACCTTATGGGTAAATAAGGTACAAGAGGAGAGAAAGGAGAGAATTTTCAAAGAAAAAGCTGCACAAGAACAAGGGATATGCACTGAGGTGGGGTTGGGGTAAATTCAGGAGAGAAGCAAGAAAGTACTTCTTCATAGAAAGAGCGGTGGATGTCTGAAACAGTCTTCCAGTGGAGGTGGTGGGGGCAAAAACAGTGATGGGATTCAAAATGCATGGGATAGGCATAAGGAATCATAGTGGAAAGCAATGGAGGGGTAGAGAGCTGGAGATCAAGTATGGTCTGTGGTGACACTATAGGAAGGAAAAATGGGCAGACTAGATGGGCCAAGCAGTGGTTATCTGACATCAAATTTATGTTTCTATGTTTCTATCACACACCTCAGGTGTACTTATTACTTGCTGTTCCATGTGTATTATCTATATCTTACATGCAACAAACATGTAACTACTGTGTAGTTACCATTCTTGCATGTAATTAATATTACAGTACAAGTCACATTAAACTATTCCATGAACTCACTGGTGTAGCATTTCTTTGTGATGCTACTGCAGTGGCAACTCAAACTGTTGAAGCTTTCAACTATTTTCCAACCATCCTTCACTGCCTATTCAACTGACTTGTAACTGTTTAGTGAAATGGCAGTGGCTGCATTTTCATGGCATTGTTTATAAATATTACAGCATTCCTTAAGAGCATTGTTTATAAATATCACATAATTCCTTAAGAGTTGTTTAGTCTGCCTTCTGAAATGAAATTCATAAGCACTCAGCTAAATATAAAGTTTATAGTACATAACAGCTAGATGCAAACCAATACTAACCTTTACTAATTCATTGAAATAAACATTACACTGCACAGATTAGGAAACTCATTGAACAATGCTACACCAGTGAGTTGAGGGAACAGTTTAATGTGACTTGTACTGTAGGTGGGTTGGCAATTTCCTATGCCCAGATTGGCTAAATAAGATCTGAGAGTCATAGTTAATTCACCAGAGATGCACAGGTTGGAACAAGCTAGAAGGTGGGGGCGATGAGCGGAAATGGTGGGAGCGAAACAGTGGTGGGGTTCAAGAATGTATGGTATAGGGAAAAGGTTATCTTAGTGGAAAGGAAGGAAGGAGGGAGAAAGAGCTGGAGATCGATTAGGGTCTGTGGTGATACTATAGGTAAAGAAAATAGGCAGACTGGGTGGGCCAAGCAGTCCTTATCTGCCTGTCAGATCCTATATTTCTATATTCTATGTTTCTAAGTTAAAGTAGTAGGATTTGTAATTTGGGCCAATCACATATAAAATTCTTGAGTCACATCACTCATCCCTGACTCCCATTAAAACGTGGCTACCACCTTTATTGACTGAAAATCTTTAACAAGGCCCTAAAAGTAAAACTACCTTAAATTAAAAAATAAAAAAACAGGTAAATAATTAAATATTCTTTCCTCTCATAATACCTTTCTTTACAAGCATTGGTCAATGATGAATGTTTGCTCGCTTGTACTTGCTATGTAGTTGTTGGGTATCAATAGTGGTGCTCAAGTCCTCAGGAAAGCTGCAGGTCTCTCATGGAGTTCTTCCTGGCTGGACAGATCTGACTGACAGACTTAGTGACCGGCATCAGTAGTTTCCCTCCTTGGATTTGGCCCTGCAGCGCTAGCGCAGCACAACAAAGGCAGCCTTCTGCCTTCCTCTAACCGACCCACTGACTCTCCCCAGACTCCTGACCCAACTGGTTCTGTGCCTGATGACCAGAAGTAACCATCACCCTCCTGCAGTGGTGTGGGCAAACAGAATTCCAGGCTGGAGCTGGACAGGGGTATTAGGAGAGCAGGATGGTTGATCTAGTAATGGCAGGTTTAAACAGACCAGTTGGCCTCTGCTCAACAAAATGCAGTAGCTTTCCCTTGCTGGCAGAAGGTTTGAGGAAGCAGCTTAGGGTGAGCAGAATAGGTTGCATAAGTCCAGCAAAAAATGCAGACCCTGAGCAAGCTCTCACCTCATCTCAGCTCTGTCTGTTAGCATGATAAAGGGAGGAAGTTGAGTAGAGTGACACACTGGCTAAGGAGGCCAGCAGCACCAAGTAACCCAGCCCAGCATCGTCAAAAAAAAAAAAAAAGGAAAAAGAGCAAAACCTTAACTTTGCTTTCTGATAAACATGTGCACTCCAGCCTGTCAACATGACTTCATGCCCCCAAAAATGGAAAGGAAGAAGATCTCTCCCACCCATGAGTTTGTATTAATGGGACACTGCAGGAAGTGAAGAAGTATAAACGTAGGGCCGAGGTGGGCGACTCCAACATAGCAGAGCCAAGGGAGATTCACCTATTTTTATAAATGTATTTATTATTGATTTATTTTTGACTATACCACCTCCAGGAAAATTATTTGGGCTATTGCATAGGTTCTTTTATTGGGGAAAATTGGCCTGTAGTCTAAACACACAACAACACGCAACACCAAGTGCCAGAGTTAATGTGTAACTCAGTCAAACTTTATTCATGAAAATCTACAAAATGGCTAGAAGCAAACTTCCATAGCAGACCTACTAACCAAGGAACATCCTAAAACTACATACAGTACCAAATGCAAGAAAAACAGTAATCCTCTTCCGTTCATGCCAAACTAATCACTCCTGGCAGCCTGCAGGAACTACTTGTGTCTGAAACACTAGGGAAAACTTTTGCCCTTTATTTTCCATAGTTCAACCTGCTTTTCCAATGATAAAGCAAACAAGGACTTTTATCCTGACTTTATTTCAGGAAGACTACTCCTTCTTGTTCAATAATAATTAGCTTAAAACCGATTCTCTCCCTTAATAGCATGCACAAACACAGGCTTTGAAGGGCACCAGAATTACAAACCTGCAGTCAGAGATTGAATACTAGGCTACCTCTTTACCCATCAATGAATACAATACTAATTCAGAGAGAAGCCATTACAGAACCCAGAAGCACACATTCTATCTAACAGAAGAAAGAGGGTTATTTTATTTATTTATTTAATTGGATATTACACCTTTGAGCTCCAAGCTCATTTATAAAGGTTCCTCATCAACAGTGGTACAAACAAAGCTAGGGCAGGTACAAAGATCCAAAGGAGCCTTGTTAAAACATATTTCAAAGAAATTCCTAGGTAGATGAGAGATAGGTCTATAGTATATCATATAATTATATGTTGTTTCAGAATCAAAACCCATAAGCGTATGGTGGACATTCAGTTATGTCAGATTGCAGTCACACTTAGGGCTCAGGAGAGTACCTTTTTAGCCCTATCTTGAATCCGGCAATGCTCGGCAGGTTCAGCAGAGATTCTGGAATCTCATGCAACCATAGGGTGCTTGGTAGGTAAAGGACCTGTTGAGCCTGACTAGTATGTTGAAAGGTATAGCTAGGACTTTCCTAGCCATGCTCCTGGTTGAGTATAGGTTGTTGGCAGGGCACTGAAGGGATTGTATAGAGGTGGGAGAGACCCAAGAGCACCTTCATTCCTAGCAGGCAAACCTGGTATTTAATTCTATCCTGCAGTGAGAGTCAGTCTGATTGGGAGTATAGGGAACATGTATGTGTGAGCCTATCAGCACCCAGGATGAACCAGCAGGCCTTATTTAGTACCAGTCTAACCTTATTTAGGACCTTGTCCGTGGCTGCACTATGCAGCCAGGCTGTATAGTGCTAGATGCTACAGTGCATTTTGCAGCAGGCATGAGGTTAATGCCTATGTCTGTAGAGTGCACCTAATCTTGTGTGGGCTACCTTTACAGTAGTGTCCACATGAGGGGCGAATGTAAGGACTCATCCAGTGTTAACCCTAGGTACTTAAAAGTAGTAACCTGTAGCCATTCTGGATGGTGAGAGGAAGTTTTTTTTCTTTGTTTGAGGACCAGTGAAGAGCTTGGTTTTCGTTTTTATAGTTCAGTAACAACTTGTTCTGACAGAGCCACCTTTCAAGTGCCTCGGAACTGCATTGGAGTTCTTGAGTAAGGGACATTTGGTCAGGGCTACTGGCATAGAAGACCGCATTATCTGCATAAGGAGGATCTCTGATGGGCAGGCCATGGGAGGTTGTTAACAAATAGACTGAATAATAGTGGGCCAAATATTGACCCCTGAGGCGCACCAATGGAAATGCTTCTGGTGTTGAACAGTGAACCATTGATCCTCACACATTAGAAATGGTTGGAAAGATAGCTTCTAAACCAAGATACTGTGTCTAATGAAAAGCCAAAGTATCGAGTCTGGATAGTAGGAGATAGTGGGTGACAAGGTCAAAGGCTTTTGTCAAGTCGATATATACGGATCCAGCTTGATGACCTCTATCCAAGGCTTCGTGCAAGACGCTGGTGTACTCTACCAGGGCAGTGGTGGTACAGGGTAGCTTCCTAAAGCCATGCTGTTAGGGGCATTGGAAATTATACTTCCATAGGTGTCCAACCAATTGGTCAGATACTATCCTCTACAGGGCTTTGGTTAAGGGGAAAGGATTGATACAGGCTGATAATTGGACATTAGCAGTTGGTCCCAACTTTTGAATGGGTTTGACAAGTGCCATTTTCCATAACTCTGGGAATTGTAAGTGGCAGAGGGAGAGACTGAAAATTTTGGTGAGAGGGAGGACCAGGTCCTTCAGCGTGAGGGCAGCCAATTTCATATCCACTGAATCATTCTCCATTCTTGTTTTCCCAGTACTGGCTTTACATATTTTATGGTATTTGAGACAGAAATGGGTCTAAAATAGAACTGTGGCTATTCCAGGTTATTAGAGGCAGAGGCAGTTGTGGAAACTTCTAAGGTATCAGTGGGTCCTCCCTTTAAAGGCATTAGTGGTGAGAATGGAGCGAAATCAGTGAACACCTTATTGAAAGCGTTGGCTATCTCCCTGGGCCCATGGTGACCGCGCCATTATTGAGAATTACTGGCTGAACTTTGTCAGCCTTTCCTATGAGTTTTTTTAGGCTGTCCCAAAGTACTTACCGTTATCCCATCTGTGTGCTTGTTTATTCTTGTCTCATCTGTGTGCTTATTTATTCTTGTAGTAGGCCTCCTTTGCCAGCCTGATGTCCCTTGTGCATTTGTTTCCAGCTGCCTTATACCTCTGAATGCCCACATGGGTCTTGGGAGGCTTTGGCCCGATGCCAGTTACAAGTGCTCTTTCTATAAGTTCCTCCAGAAAGTCCTCTGGGCATGTCTCCCATCACAAAAAAACAACTTTTGCAGCTCAAAGCAGAATCAGTATCAGTTCTCCTCTTTCTCAGTCTCTTGTTCTTGGTAGCAGAAATCTTATCACTGGACTATAGTTCTTTTGCTGAGCTTCTCCAGGCAGCAGCTCTAGCAGTCTCCTTTGTCCTGCTCTCCTCCAGGGTTAGGCCAGCACGGCCAGAATGGATCCCCTCCGCTCTTCTGCTCTCCTCCAGGGGTTAGGCCAGCACGGCCAGAATGGATCCCCTCCGCTCTTCTGCTCTCCTCCAGGGGTTAGGCCAGCACGGCCAGAATGGATCCCCTCCGCCTTCTGCTCTCCTCCAGGGGTTAGGCCAGCACGGCCAGAATGGATCCCCTCCGCTCTTCTGCTCTCCTCCAGGGGTTAGGCCAGCACAGCCAGAATGGATCCCCTTCACCTCTCCTGCTCTACCCTCTATGGGAGCGTGCACTGCAGCTGTCCTTACACTCTCATCAGGGCCTAGCAAGCCAGAGGCAGCCAATCAAACAAAAGTACATTGTGTTTACTATAGAATCTGTTATCCCCAGCCTTCTCGAGTCTTTCACCAGAAACTCACACCATTGGACAGGGCAACGGGCAACTGGCCAATGAGGCAAAAGTGCATCCTGGTTACTATGTCTCTGTCCCTGTCTCTCTCTCTCTCTCTTGGGAGGCAGTATAGTGCAGTGGGTTAAGGCTCTGAGCTGCAGATCTGGGTACTTGGGTTTGAATCCCACAGCACCTTGGTGCATACTGTGTAATCCTAAGCAAGTCACTTAACTTCCTTGTGCTCCCAGGTCAAATCTGAAACAAGCTTCAGCTATGTGTGTGCTACTCCAGGTTAAACAATGTTCCCCTTTCCTCTCTCACACATACAGAGTAAACTTACAATTCAATTGCCTCCTCCCCATCTCACTGCTCATCTAAAGGATAGTCAAGGTTTCAGGTTGCAGCCCTGTGACTTATGCCCCACAGTTTCATAAAAGGCAGTGAAACTTGATGGAAAATTACAGCAGTGATAACAAGCATTTGTCAATGGCAGATGTTCGCCACTGGTATAGAAGCCCTAGGTGCATTGTGGTGCACTTTGGCTTATGTATTACACAAAGTTATGAGCCTGTGTTTATAAATTTCAATGCAGGCTCATAACTGTAGTTTTGTAATATTTTTGACCCCAAATTCTTCACATAGCCTTTTTATGACCCCACCTCATGAACAGGTAGAGAAAAGTTTCAACTCCTGCCTGAAAGGTGATTTTATGAGTGACTGCTAAATCACCTTTCAAGATGCAAAACACATTTTATTCAGGATTTGAAAAATGACAGCTGTCACATTCATGAGGTGCTGTAAAGAATGGCTATGTTGAACATTTGAGGTAAAAATATTGAAAATTACAGAGCTACAAGCCTGCATTCACAAAATCCAACATAGGCTCATAACTTTCTTGTTTTTAATATTTATAGGCACATTTTCAACATAGCCTTCTTATGATTCTGCCTCATGAACAAGGGGCAGAGAAAAGTTTCAACTCCTGCCCGAAGCTGATTTCACGCAGCAACGCAAAATCATTTTTCAGGACAGATTTGCCTACTTTCACTGCAATTGTTCATGAGGTGGGTCCCAAAAAAAGCATGTTGAAAATTTGAGCAAAAATATTCAAAAATTGCCACGTTATACCACTAAATTCAAAACCCCATTGAAATACATTGAACCACATACCTGATTTCCTCAGTTTGCAGTCCAGCTTTGAAGAATGAAGACCTGTGTCGCGGTCCACACAGGATTATGGTGTTGGACTCCTGGTGGGTAAGTTAGGGCTTAGGGGTGTGTGTGAGATGGAGGGTGATGAGTGGGAGGGTTGGGTGGGGAACTAATGGCACAACAGACATCAATGGACAGTTTTCTTTTACAGGATTAAAAACAAGCATTTGTCAATGCTGAATGTTGTCTTGCTGGTATTGGCATTGATAGTGCAGTAGTTAGATGCATAATAGGAATGGCAATGAAATATTGAACTGACACTAACCCCACCCCACCCTGCAGAGAATGACAGGCATTGGGATGTGCCTTTGGGTCACCGACCTTAATGCTCCACCATTTCACCTCACCCTACTCTGCAGACACCAACAAGTGTTACCGGTGTGCCTTGGGGTCTTCAGGCCTTCGCTCACCCCATTCCATAAGGAAATATGCTGAGATGGGTGCAGTATAGGAGAATGGGGTGAACTTTGGGTCGAAGAGTCCAAGGCACACCTCGATGCCTGTCAGTGGTTGCAGGCTGGAGGTGGGGGTGGAATGGCATGAGCATTACAGCCAAAATCCCAAGTCACAGCTGACAAACGCCTGCCAGTCTCTACAGAGTGGGCGTTATAGTTGAAACCCTAACACCCCAGGTGTTTGTTGGTATTTAACTCCAAATTTTCAACATGGGCTTTTGTGACCCCGTCATGAACAGTGGCACTATTAGTTTGTTAGCTGAAAAGGTGATTTTGCACAGCGACTGCGCCATTTGGCGCCACAGCGAAAACATTTCAGGTAGGATGTGAAAATGACAGCTGTACTGTTCATGAGGAGGTGTAAAAATGGTAATGTTGAAAATCTGGAGTGAAAATATGTAAATTGGTGAAGTCGCGAACATCCGTAGAAACTGCGCAACATACTCCCGTAACGTGAATTATTTGGGGTTTTTTAACCACATTTTCAACATAGGTATTTTGGGACCTCTGCTCATGAACAGTGGCACTGTGATTTTGTTACTGTGTCCCGAACATTGTTTCCACAGCGACCAAGCCATTCTAAGCCAGATGTGCAAAAGCACATTTTGGGCAGGATGTGAAAAATGACAGCTGCACCATTCATAAGGAAGTGTGAAGAAATGGCAATGTTGAAAATCTGGAGTGAAAATATTAAACATTTTCGTTACGAGCATGCATGGAAACTGCACAACTCATGCTCATAACACAGTCATTTTTGGAATTTTTCACCAAATTTTCAACACAGGCATTTTGAGACCTCTGCTCAAGAACAGTGTCACTGTGATTTTCTTACTCTGTCCCGAACACTGATTTCCCACAACGATCGTGCTGTTGTGCACCAGATATCTGAAAACACATTTCAGGCAGGATGTGAAAAATGACAGCTGTACTGTTCATAAGGAGGTGTGAAAAAATGGCAAAGTTAAAAATTTGGAGTGAAAATATTGCAAATTCTCGAAGCCTATGCATGAAACTGCACAATGCATTTTCATAACACAGTTATTTTTGCAATTTTTCACCAAATTTGCAGCATAGGCTTTTTGACAGCCCTCCTCATGAACAGTGGCACTATTGTTTTGTTAATTGGTCCCGAAAGGTGATTCCGTGCAGTGACTGTGAAATCACCTTTTGGAACCGAATAACGAAATGACAGTGACTGATTTTATAATTGGGGTCCAAGAACCCCATTGTTGAAAATTCGGGCGAAAAGTCAAAAAAATGGTTGAGATAACCACCTAGTTGAAACCTCCTCCATTAATGCGATTATACAGCTTACGGCATGTCTTCAGTTTCTGGTCAACTTTGAAAAGTGCAGATGTGTTCCACTCCACTGAAGATTGCGCACTGACCTCTGGAGATAAATATTGGGTGGGGGTGAGGTGCGCAGAGGGTGGGTACCGGGTTGGGGAAGGCGCCACCGACAGCAAGGGACCGCTTTCTTTGTTTCAGGTACTTAATAAAAGGAACACTGCAGACGTTTCTTTCTTTACAGGTGTAAGAAAACAAATGTTGCACACAGTGGGCTGACCTCCCAGTGTTCCCCATGACTTTGTGGGGGTGATGTTGGCCACACTGGGGTGGGCTCCCAGTATGGCACACAATGGGGCAGGGGCAGGGGCAGGAACATGCCAACGTGGGAGCTTCCAAACACCACAGAGGCACACTGGGGTGGGCTCCCAGTATGTCACACAGTCTTGGAGGGTATAAACATGCTGACAGGAGTTGGGCACCCCAAAGTCATCTTTCTAGGGATTGTGAGAGGCGGATGGTGCGAGCACCCACCATGTTTATTGAAATGTTTCACCAGGCAAGGGCACGTAGGGAGGCATGTCATCTGTGCCACTGCATGACGAGCTTGTCTCTGATTGCAGCGGCAAGTTTATTTCAAGTTGGTGGCACTACATAAAACTTGTATCACCACTAGCATGCTCTCTAATTGGCAATGAGGGACGCCTTCAAAGCAAGTCCTGCATTCACCAAAACTGACACACCTCTGCATTTCTCCTACTACCATCTCCTACTGCCACAAAATGTTGCTTATGTGCACAAGACAACATAAAAAAGAAAAATGACAAGGGAGCTTTTCTTTATTTCACATGAGACAGCGACACTGGGAGATTGGGCACCCCCAGTGTCAGTGTTATGTTTGTGGGGAGTGGGGTGGTGGTGAGAGGGAGGTCAGGTGGGCAGGACATTTACAGAGGCAGCAGCAACAGACATCGATGGACAGTTAATGAACGAAGGCTTAAAGTGATAGAAATCATTTTTTTAACTCAAGCCATGATACCATGCATTCACGCATGCCCAATATCACAGCTTGAATTTAATACACTGACTTCTATCACTTTAAGACCTCTTTTCATGTTGGCTTACACTTTCCTGAGTATAGCTAAATGTTGAACTTGGGTATGCTGAGCAGTGAACGAGCCTTCTGGCAACTTCAGTGCCATTTATAGATGTGACAGCATCTTGCAGTAGGTAATTACATATAGGTCTGAAGCTGTCAGGCATCAGGACCCCACAGAAACATTTCTAGCTAGCAGTCTCTGGCGGGGACCACCCCACGTCAGGTGACGGTGTCATGTGATGTCGGTAAAAGGCGGTCCCCACTCCCACCTTCCAGTTCTTTCCTGCCAAAGGCCAAAAAGGCAAGACAAGAGAAGTGGATATTCCCTCCCTGAAAAGAAGCTGAAAAGCTAAGGGGTGGAGGGTGGAAGACATTACTCTGCAAGAGCCTCTTCAAGATCTACTGTTACAGTAAGTTCTACGTAACTATACTATCTTACTCGAGAGGGCTCTTGCAGGTAATTACATATAGAACTGAATCCCAAGCAGTCTGGAACAAGGAAATGCACTCGGGAGAAGGAAAACTACCAACCAATAGAACCTCCAGCTGTAAGGGTCTTAAGTGAGAAGACCTTGCAAAACAGCCAACCGAAGCCTGCTCTACAGCGAGAGGCAATGTCCAAACTGTAGTGTTTCATAAAGGTATGGACAGAAGTCCAAGTTGTGGTTGCACAGATATCTGCCACTGACACATTCTTAAAACAAGCTGCAGAGGCAGCTACTCCTCTTTAGAGTGACCTCTGACCTGACCCGGCAGAGTCTTGTTGTACTTGTCGTAACAGAAAGTGATTCAATCAGCCAATCATTTGATAGGCATTGCTTAGAAACAGCATTGCCCTCTCTTTGTGAGCAAAAGAGACAAAAGCTGATCAGATTTCTCAGTATTCTATGAACATCCAAAGCAGGGCTCAACCTTAACCTTTTTTGCACTAGCCAGCAGGGCAAGTTGATTCAACATTGCACTAGCTCGCAGATGGTTGCACTAGCCCTTAGTTATAATGGTAAATTTTGATCACTTATACAGGAAACAATGCAAGCAAAGCCAAGAAACACTCTGATTGCACATTTATTCTGCTCCACATTGCTCCCAGCTCCCCAGCAGAAAAAAAAAAGAGTGCAATGCCATCCATCACAGTCAGTGAGCCCCCATTGTTTTGTACCATGGCCTCTTCGCTTCCTCTTCTGCCCCCCACACACCAAACAGAGAGACAGGATATCACAACAGCAAATGTTCAATCAAGCAGTCCTAGCTCTGCGCACACAATAGCTGTCATCATCATGCACCTCACCACACTGTCACCACCATCCACAGGGCAATGAACAGAGCCAGGCAGAGAAAGACACTTAGGTCCCCACCCTATAGTCAACTAGAGACCTGCACTTTGAAAGTTTTTGTACAGTCTCAAATGAGCCAGAAGCACATCTAAGATTTCTTTGGGGTGAGGGCTAGACAAATCTAAGGGGCTTGGAAAATAGAAGACTATGGCATTTTATTTGTAAAAGCACTAATTTTAATATGCACTGCCCCAACAATAACAGATTTTTCTTTAACACAGAAACATAGAAACATAGAATTTGATGGCAGATAAGGACCGCTTGGCCCACCTAGTCTGCCCATTTCCTACCTAACGGATAAGCTACAGATCTTAGTTAACCAACAGCCTACTTCCGCCTACCTCCCACTAGAATTGCTTTTGTCTGTTCCATGCATTCTTGAATTCCCCCACTGTTTTTGACTCTACAACCTCCTCAGGAAGGCTGTTCCATGTATCCACAACCCTATATGTGAAGAAATACTTCCTCACGTTACCTCTGAGCCGTCCCCCTCTATCGTCAAATTGTGCCCGTTGTTTTTGCACATCTCTTTTCTGAAAGATGCTACCTCTTGGACTTTGTTGATTCCTTTGAGGTATTTGAAAGTTTCTATCATGTCCCCCTCTCACTCCTTTCCTCAAGGCTATACATCTTTAGTTCCTTTAGTCTTTCTTGATATGTCTTCTGATGCAGACCCTGCATCATTTTGGTTACCCTCCTCTAGACAGCCTCCACCCTGTCTATGTATTTGCAGAGATGGGGTCTCCAGAACTATACACAGTACTCAGATGTAGTCTTACCAACTGTCTGTACAGAGGGCCAACAACTTCCTGTTTTCTACTGGTGATGCCTCTCCCTATGCATCCCAGTACACCCCAACCCTCCTTACTGCCTTCTCACACTGCTGGCCCACCTTTAGGTCATCTGATATGACTACCCCGGTCCCTTTCCATTTTTGTTGTTGTCAGTATCTCACCCCCATTGTGTACTCTTCCCTGGGTTTCTGTTTCCCAGGTGCATTACTTGCACTTTTTGCATTGACTCTAGGCTGCCATACATTTGACCATTCCTCCAACCTTGCCAAATCCCTTTTCATCCTTTCCACCCCACCTTGTGTATCAACCCTGTTGCAGATCTTTGTGTCATCTGCAAAGAGACATACTTTTCCTTCCAGTCCTCTGCAATGTCACTTATAAAGACATTAAAAGGACCGCCTCAGTACTGAACCCTGTGGTACCCACTAGTAACCCTCCTTTCTTCACTGTGGACTCCATTTACTATTACCCGCTGTGTCCTGTTGTCCAACCAGTGTTTTACCCAGGCTACCACCCTAGGACCCACTCCCAGGCTGGCTAATTTGTTGATTAATCTTTGTGTGGGACTGTGTCAAATGCCTTGCTAAAGTCTAGGTAGGCATGTCCACAGCCCCTCCTGGTCTACTGCTTTTGTCACCCAGTCAAACAAATCAATTAGATTTGTCTGACATGACCTTCCACTGTGAATCCATGCTGCCTTGGGTCCCATGCCCCAACTGGCCTCTAAGTACTCAACAAGTCTTTCCTTCAGAAATGATTCCATCATTTTCCTACCACTGAGGTCAAACTGACAGGTCTGTAGTTTCCTGCCTCTGTCTTACTCCACGTTTGTGAAAGGGAATCACATCCGCCCTCCTCCAGTCCTCAGGTACCACCCCATCCTCCCATGATTTATTGAAAGGGGTAGTCAGTGGTGTTACTAGTTCTTCCTTAGTTCTTTTAAAATTCTGGGTGAATCCCATCACGCCCCATTGCTTTATCCGCCTTCAGTTTTAAGAGTTCTTCAGAACCCTTTCTTCTGTGAAAGGACTAATATCAACCCCTGATTCAGAGTGCTTCTATTAACCGGATTAGGTATGTCCCCTGCTTTTCCACTGTGAATACTGAGCAGAAGTATTCTTTCACTATCCCTGCTTTTCACTGTCGCTCTCTGCCCAACCACCTTCTTCTTTGTTCAGCCTCAGTATCCCTGCCTTAGTCTTTCTTTGCTCCCTAATGTACCTATAAAGGTTTTATCCCCTTCTTAACCGAGTTGGCTATCTTTTCCTCAGTTTGGGCCTTTGCTATTCTGATTGCCTTACCCGCTTTCTTCTGCTTTAACTGGTACATTTCTCTGTCCTGCTCCTTCTGTGTGTCCTTATACTTCCTGAATGCTACCTTTTTTCCCTTACCTTCCCTGCCACTTCTTTTGAGAACCATAGTGGTTTTTTCTTTGTTTTGATTTGTTTGCTTCTACACAAAGACTTGTTGCCTCTGTGATGGAGGTTCTGATGTTTCCCATTGTTGCTCCACCCCACCTTCTTTCCTGTTTGCTAGTGCTTTTCTGAGGCACTCTCCATTTTGACAAAATCAGCCCTCCTGAAGTCCAGTACCTTCACTTTTGTGTGGCTTGACTCTACAGCTAAGTTTATCATGAACCACACTGTTTGGTGGTCGCTTGTTCCCAGATGGCTACCCACTTCAAGATCGGAGATCGTCTCCATCCCATTTGAGAGTACCAGGTCTAAGATTGCTCTCTCCTGAGTGGGTTCCAAAACTAGCTGTCTGAGGCATGCCCCTGTAGAGCATCGAGGATGGCGTGCTCTTGGATGTGGCTGCAGCAAAGGTGCTCCAGTCAACATCTGTCATATTCAGGTCCCCATCAGCAATATCTCCCTTTTTCTGCCATCCCAAGGATGCCTTCTATCATTTCCTTGTCCATTTCCTCCTGAGATGAGGGTCTGTATACAACCCCTGTGCAGATTGTAGAGTCATTTCCAGTCTTCAGGGTGACCCACAGTGCCTCCTCTCCTCCTTGTTTACCCTTTAGTTCTGTTGCTTTTGTCCTTCCCTTACATGAGAGCTACTCCTCCTCCTCTTCTTCCCTCCCTGTCCCTCCTGTAGATTGTGTACCTTGGTATGTTGACATCCCAGTCATGGTTCTCTGTGTACCATGTTTCTGTGACTGCCACAATATCCAGGCATCCCTCTTCCATCAAGGCCACCATTTCAGGGAACTTTTACCTAGACTATGGGCACTGGTACTCATTACCCTCCATTTTTTGATGGCTTTATTTCTTTTGCCCCATCTCTGTCCCTACTGCCTTTGTCCTTTCATCAGCCGGAAATAGTACACAGGCATAACACTATACTACATCTATTTTCATATAAGATGATCTATGCACCCCAGGAATGCATATTTCAAGGTTTCAAATTAAGTATTTTATCAAGGTTTATTTTGTACCATACATGATCCAAACCTTTATTGTTAGGCTGAAAGGACATGCTGAGTGGAATAAGGGTGGTACTGTATGGATGGTGATGGCTGGCATGGTCCATTTAGAAGAGCTGAAGACCCCTACACTTGCCAGTAATGGCAGCTATAAATCTATGGATGGTGACTGCAGAGTCTGGTCTGCAGTGGTGTCAGGAAAGAACAGAGTTAAGAGATTTGGGAGAGGGAAGTTACGGTGAGGCTGGGATAAAACCCACCACCTGCAGGGCCGATCCTGTATACCTCTTTGCATTTGCCACTGAAATGTTGGATACAAACACTCAAAATGTAGAGAATGAGGGGCACTGGTCTTAATAATATTGGACAAATTGTTAGACATAGACACATTCAGAAAACTGGAACCTAGTGACTTAACAGCACTCTACCCTTGATCACACCCTGGACACTAGCTGAAAGTCTTAACAGTGAAGTGATAATGACTTACATTGAGTCATTTGTGGGATCCCTCTCTTGAACTGCCAGATAATTGCAGCTCTTAATGAGCTATTATTCACATCTGTCCATCTTGAACGTTGAGAGAGATTAACATGAGGACTAGAGAATGCTAAAGTAGAGACTTTTTAACTTCATTAACAGCCATGAAAATCTGCACTAGTCAAGCTGGGCAAGTAGAGAGTTAGCTGCACTAGCCCTAGATCAATTTGCACTAGTGTTTGGGCTAGTAAAACAATGTTGAGATTGACCCTGATCCAAAGAAAGCAGGAGATACTCCCTTGATTGGAGTGTTGTGAAAGAAAGCAGGTAGCTCAATGGATTGATTCAGCATAGATTCTGCCACCACCTTAGGGAGAAACTTAGGGTTGGTGCACAGAGCCACATGTTCTTTGTGGAAAATCAGGTAGGGGATTTTGCACATCCAAGCCTGGACTCGGAAATTCAATGAGCTGAAGTAATGGCCACTAGGAAGAGAGTCTTCCAAGAAAGGAACTTCAAGTCTGCTGAAGCTGCCAGTTCAAAGGGAGGCAGAGCAAGCTTCTCGAGAACAAAGTTCAAATCCCAAGGAGAAGCAGGAATGCAGATGGGGATCTTAAATGGAGGACCCTCTGAGGAAAGTCTTGGAGACTTCCAACTGCACGAAAGACCTGTCTCAAAGGGACATGGTAGGCGAGATAGCCACCATGTGGACCTTCAAAGAGGAATGACTGAGACCCAGGTCAAAGAGATGATGCATATAGTCCAGAACTCTCTTGACAGGGCAAGAGAAAGGCTTGAAGTCCTTCAAAGAGGCCCAAATCAAAAACCTTTCCACTTCATGGCATAGGTGGACCTAGTGGATGGCTTTCTAGCCTCCACCAGAATATCTGCGACAAGTCGAGAAATCCCAGACTGGGCTTGGGCTCACGTCTGCAGGAGCCACACATACAACCGAAGGGATTTGAGACCTGGATGAACCAGGGTCCTCTGATCCTGGGTCAGCAAATGCTGTGACAGAGGAAGAAGAAGCGGAGGTTCCTCTGAAAACTGTTGCAGAAGAGAGAACAAACTTGCCTGGGCCAGAATGGAGCGATGAGGATCATCTGGGCTCCTTCTGAACTGAGTTTGTGTAAGACCCTCAGAATTAAGGGAATTGAGGGATGACATAGACAAATCTGTCCTTCCAGTCGAGAGACAGAGTGTCCTGCCAGAAAATGCCTCGCCTGGAGCGAGAGAGCAAAGGCGGGAAGTTTTGCATTTGAGGGGATGCAAACAGGTCTACCTGAGGGGTTCCGCAGTGCAGGAAGATATCATCTGCTACCTCTTGATTCAGTTCCCATTTGTGTGCTTTGGCTGATGACCGACTGAGGTGATTCGCCAGTGTGTTTTCGACTCCCGGAACATGAACTGCCATCAGGTGAAGGTTGTGTTGAACAGCCCAACTCCAAACTCTCATTGCTTCCCTACACAGAGGGTAGGAATGAGATCCTCCTGCTTGTTGATGTACCAGACTATGCACATGTTGTCCATCTGGATTGTCAGATGGCCAGGAAGAATGCAAGAGTTCAGAGCCTGGAGAGTGTACAAAACTGTCAGGAGTGCAAGCACATTTATATGAAGAGTCTGCTTGAGTCTAGACTAGGAGCCTTGATTCCTGTGAGACCCTAGATGGGGTCCCAGCCTTCTCCGAGGCATCCGTTGTCAATGTTTGGGAT
This sequence comes from Neoceratodus forsteri, assembly GCA_016271365.2. Taxonomy (NCBI): domain Eukaryota; kingdom Metazoa; phylum Chordata; order Ceratodontiformes; family Ceratodontidae; genus Neoceratodus; species Neoceratodus forsteri. Next base: position 409,891,121 of record CM028138.1, read on the forward strand.
GGGGTTCAAACAAAGAGAACTCCCCGGCAAAGGTTTTCTTGCACCATCCACCACTGCAAGTCCTGGACCATGGACCAGAACTTCCTGGTCTAGGTCATTCAATGTCTGGTCCCACTGAGACTGAAGTATCCATTGAGAGATCCTCATATGGAGCTGAGCACGAGGGACTGTCGGAATAGCAGCTGCAATGAGCCCTAGAAGGTGAAGGACTAATATGGTACTGGCCCTTCTGTGACTGGACAACAGACTTGCATGAGCCTGAGGGTGTCCACCCCTGTCCAGAGACAGAAAGGCCTTGCCAATGGTCGTGTCCAGGATCGCCCCTATGAGCTGGAGTCTTTGGCAAGGAATCAGATGGTACTTGGCCTGATGATAGTGATACCCAGGCTGGTGAAAACCTGCAGGGTAAGGAAAGAGCACAAGTTCCTTCCTGGAAGGGCAGCCAGGAGCCAGTCATCCAGGTATGGGAATATCTGCACCCCAAGGTACGCAGATGGGGCACTACCACTGAAAGACATTTGGTGAACACTGGGAGCCGAGGAAAGACTAAATGGGAGAGCCTTGAACTGGTAGTGGTCCCCTGGAATGAAAACCAAAGGAATTTGTGGTGGGAAGGGCGGATGGGGATATGCAGGTAGGCATCCTGCATATCAAAAGCGCACAGCCACTGTCCCTGCTAGAAGGAGCTGCAGAAGGCTCTGTGGAGAGCATTCTGAAATGTTTATACCCATGAACATGCACAGGAGCTGAGGTCTAAAATAGGCCTCACGTGTCCAGTTTTCTTTGGAACTAGGAAGAAATGGGAATAGTAACCTGTCCCCAAAGCTGGGTTGGGACAGGCTCTATTGCTGCCTTCGAGAAAGGAGGAAATTTTCTTCTAGGACCAGAGGAAGATGTTCTGGGGAGTAAGATGACTGGGGGTGGTTTTCTGGGTGGTTCTGAAGAAACTCGATTGAGTGTCCTGCTGCTATCTGCTGGAGCACCAAGCATCTGATGTAATCCTCTCCCAACCTGGTAGATGGAAGGAGAACCTCCCTCCAACTGGTTCCTCTGGGGATCCAGAGGCTGGGGAGAGGAAAGGAGTCAGGAGGTGTGAGGCAATGCTGCGGCTGAAGCTCGATGCTTTTGGGCAGTAGGGGTCCTGGCAGTCGGAGGGCCCGACATTTGCTGGCCCACTTGCCCTGAGGTTTCACTTAGGCCAAGAATGTCTGCAAAAGGGTAACGCTGTCCCTGAGGGGCCTGTACAAAGAGTAGACAGACTTGAGTGCAGTGCCCTTGTCTTGCAGGTCGGTGATGATGTCCTTGACATCTCCACTGAACAGCACAGAACCCCTGAAGGGCATCTTGAATAGCAAATTGAACTTCAGGGACCAACCCTGACACCTGAAGTCAGGCATGACACCGAGGCCTATGATGAAAGCCGAGCTCCGACCTGTTGTGTCCAATGTATCGTACGTGGCACGGAGCCTGTGCCGACTGACCTAACAAGTAAACCAGATGATATCAGTCACTTCCTGTTTGGTCGGGAGATTCAGGGAGGGAGTCGAATTTGGATTCCGCCAGACTCAGGACAGTCTTCTGCTAGTCCCCATATAGGCGACATAGTTCAGGGCCTAATCCCCAGTGTGGAAGAAGCGCACACCTACCACACAAGACCGACGATAGACTGACCTAGCAGAGGAACTTAATTGCGAGGCACTTAACAAGTTGAGGGCGGAAAGAACTGGAAGGCAGGAGTGGGGAACTACCCTTATACTGACATCACATGATACCAGTGACCTGACGGGTGGTCCTCGCCAGAGACTGCTAGCTAGAAATTTTACATGGGGTCCTGACACCCGCCAGCTTCAGTCCAATATGTAATTACCTACTGCAAAAGCCCTCTTGAAGTAAGATCTTATTTTAATTGGATTTTCTGGAATGTTTAAAGGTGTTATTTTATATGTGTTTCATATTATATATTCAGCACCTTGATCTTTTGGAAAGGCACTTTATAAATAAAGTATATTATTATTATTACTAAATCTAAGTCACAGTCAGACTGCCAGCCCAGTCTCTTGCTAACAGGTCCCACCATACTATTCAAAAATGTACTGTAGCCATAGAAAATCAAGCAATAGAAATGCCCGTTAGTGTATCAAAGACATTAGAACATCAGAGCATCCTTAATAACCCTAGCAACCACTACTGTAGACGTAATAACACTGAGCCACAGCATACCTTCAAAACTTGGGTGTTTTTAAGATTTTGACCCCTTTTCAATATAGCCTTTTATGGTCCCACTTCATGAACCTGGTAGGTGAATTTTTTCAGATCCTGCTGGAAATGTGATTTCTCAGAGCTACCATCTGCAATGTCACTTTCTAGCCAGATTTGAAAAAAAATTACATCTGTCACATTTATGAGTCAGCGTGAAAAAATGGCTATGTTGAAAATTTAAGAATCAAATATTATAAATTACTAAAGTTATGAGTGGCGATTGAAAACATTCAACATATCTTCAAAATGTCAGTGTTTTTAAGATTTTGACCCCAAATCTTCAACATTGTCTTTTATGACCCAACTTCATGAACCTAGTAGGTGAATGTTTCAAATCCTGCCTGAAAGGTGATTTCAGAGACTGTCTGAAAAATCACTTTTGGGTCTGATCTGAAAACATTCTCCTACCTTGTTTATGAGGTGGGGTTCAAAAAGGCCATGTTGAAAATTTGTGAAAAAATATTAAAAATGACAAAGTTATGAGTAAAAGTTCAAAAGCTTTGAAATACATTAACTGTACTTACATTGTTTTCTCAGTTCCCAGTCGATGTTGAAGATGAAGGACATTCTCTTCACAGTGTAGATTTTCAGCAGGGGGCTATTTTTTTTAGGTGAGTGAGGGGTTGGGGGAATGTGGGGTGGTGGATGCTGAGGGGTTGGGTGAGGGTATTAGTTGGGGTTGGCAGTAAAGACATCACTGGACAGTTTTCTGTTTTTCAGGTGTAAACAAAGCACAAAAGAAAATGGCTCGCAGAGGCAGTACAGGGTTGAAAGGTGGTGCTGAGTAGAGGGCTAGAGAGGGGAACAGAGAAAAATGGCTGGGCAGGGCAGAACAGAGTTGGAGGGTGGCACTGAACAGAGGGAAGGAGCTGGTGGGACAGAAAAGAAATGACAGGGCAGGGCAGAATGGGATTGGCAGATGCTACTGAGCAGATGGATGTAGTGGATTGGAAACAAAGAAAAATGGCAAGACAAAATTGGGTTGGAGGGCGGTACTGAGCAGAGGGATGGAGAAGGTGGGACAAAACAAATGGCAGGGAAGGGCAGAATGGGGTTAGTGGGTGGTACTGAGCAGAGGAATGGAGCAGGCGCAAAGAAAAATGGCAGGGCAGAACAGGGTTGGAAGGCAGTATTGTGCAGAGGGTGGAGTGGGTGGGACAGAAAACAAATGGTAGGGTAGGCAGAATGGGGTTGATGTGTGCTACTGAGCAGAGGGACAGAATGGGTGGAAGCAAAGAAGAATGGCAGGGCAGAACAGGGTTGGAGGGTAGTATTGTGCAGAGGGTGGAGTGGGTGGGACAGAAAACAAATGGTAGGGCAGGGCAGAATGGAGTTGATGTGTGTTACTGAGCAGAGGGATAGAACGGGTGGAAGAAAAAGAAAATGGCAGGGCAGGATAGAACATTTTGTGATCATCTTATAATAACACTGCTCAGCTGGTTGCTGGGCCGTGTCATGTAGATGAAAGGATCCAGTACACTGTGTGACAGAAGCAGCTGACTCCCTTTCAGCCACACAATGTTTTCTCCCATCGCCAGCAGAAGAGCATCACGATCAGTCTCGCTGATCATTGGGCTATCACTGTCGAGCCCCTGCTGCCTGAGTTGCATTGGATGCGACAGTGACACACCTCTGAAGCCCGCTACTATAACAATATGTTTGCACTGCATGTGCAAGCAAACATAAAATTAAGTACTATTCACAGTTTTAATTTCTGATGTTTCCTTGGTAACTGTGAATAATACTCCATCTATCCTTTCCAGCTTGTCAGGGCAATCTCTGCTGCTTACAGTGGTTCAAAAACCTTGGCTCCATATAAGGCCTTCTGTTGTGTGTGAGGGTGAACATTCTGACAGAGAAATTTGACAGCAGTTCAATTTCTATGTTCAGTAATAAACAAACATTCCACCTATTGAAAGTGTGGAAAGACAAATGATAGACAGGTAAGGAGGGACTCCTTTTGCTAGTTACATTTAACAAAAAGAAAATGCCTGTTTTTATTTAAAAAATAGCGTGTTTTTTTTTAGATTGTTTCTACTTACCCATTTTATAAGTGCAATAAGACACTCCAGGTCGATAGTTGTCTGGGATTAATGCACTTTCAGATGCTAAAGGCCTTGGAGTAAGTGCCTTGTGTGTCATTACACACCTGGGCATGCATTAATCCCTGACAACCAATACCCTGTTGTGTCTTCTTGCTTACATAATCTACCCTGGAGTTATACTGTAATTGTCATCCTACATTGAGCAGGGATAGGGGATTGTTTAGCCAGAAAGGCACATTAAGCTGAAGCTTGTTTCCAGGTGCGACCTGGGAGCACAAGGAAGTTAAGTGACTTGCTCAGGGTCACATAGCATGCAATTGGGAGCTGTGGGATTCAAACCCAGGTCTTCAGGTTTGCAGCTCAGAGCCCTAAACCACTGTGTTATACTGCCTCCTTGACAAGGAGACGGAGGAGACTGAGTTGTGTTTGAAGATGCCTCTCTTACAGTAGAGAAGCACTACAATAAAGAAAGGTTTGATTAATTCATGGATTTTATTTACTTTTTGTCCATAATGTTTGACCTCTTTCCCCATCCCCCACATCCACCCTTCAGAAAGGACATTACAAATTTGTTTTGCACCCATTAATCTAGCCAGGTCAGGCCTGTCAAGCCCGTTATGCACACCAGGAATGACCCTGTGATCATTTTAAGGTCTGGATGCAGTTGCCATTGCTTATAGTGGTAGCTGAAGCAGCCAAGCAGGATATGTGGGGAGGAATTATGGACAAAAAGTATAATTATAAAAAGAAGAACCTTGCTAGTCCATCAGGTGTGAAATCAAACACAGCGGATTAATTATGGATCAGGCTGTGGGTGAGACTTGTGTTTAAAAAATTGAATAATTAGATTGCCTGCAAGTATTCTTCCTGTTCCTATAGAAATAACCTTCAACAGGACCTAGTCATTTTCATTCTTTTGGTGCGTAGGCGACAGAGTGAATGCTCCACGCCCACCCACCACTGCCCACACGAGGTTCTGGGCAACTGTCACTTGCGTTGGAGTGAAGCAGTGCCATTAAAGGTGAAGGACTCCAGGCAATTAGCAATGTACAGGAATGGAGTGCAAGGAGAGAGAAAAGAAAGAAAGCGACTCAAATTGTCTCATTCTCAAGGCACAGACAGAAAGAGTGCTTGCATTGTATTTGTTGATTAACTGCTTTCTTTAGAAACGTTCATGCCTGAGACTTTACATTCAGAGTGCTTGTTGTTACCTGGTCGTCAGTACTGTGAGCATGAGATGAAAATGTTTTGTACTGATACTGATCTTCATTGATATGGGTTTCTTGTCTTTGAGATGCTTGCACTGCTGAGAACTGGTGATAGACATGTTACAGCAAGTCTCATTTTTCCTGCTCTACCTCCGATCTCCTTACTTCTCGGACTAGATGGGATGCAGTCCAAGAACCCCCACTCAGCTGTTGCTTCTGTTACTGTTCTTTCAGCTGGGGCTGATATCATATGATCCTCTCTAGACATCAGGTGGGTCATAGGGTGGGGCATGGCTTCAGGGGTACCTTCCATGTCTAGGCGCAGGTGGTAACTGTTCGTCAGAGATATCTCCTGTTACAATCAGAAACACTAATTCCTTAACTATTTAATGTTCTGTTTCCATTCACTTCCTGGTAAGCCTTGCTTCATTCCCTTCTCTATCAGGACAAAAATAAATCACTCTGCTATGTGATGGGTTGTTGTCAAGTTTTACTGACATATGTAGAGTTGCACACAGGAACACTCTCCCTGAAATGCTGTTTCCAGTCAGCGCTGCAAATCAGGCTAGATCCTAACCACAGACATGTCAGAAACCTAGGCATCCTTTACTTCCTTAGGAAAGGTTTACATACCCTTACACATCTCTCATAAGAGCCACATGACTCCTCTTATCCCTTACAATTCATTGTTGAGTGAGGTTATACCTTGGGACAGAGCCTTTCCTACTCTGCTTTCCAAATTTACCCAATCTTGCACCTTGCTATACACTTTGGGTTTCACTTATTTTCTCACATACTAACTTTATAATGCAGCATCGCTTCAGCTGGCATGCAGGAGCAGCAACGCTGTAAGGACTTTCATTCAGGTGTAACCCCTAGGCGCTATTCCAAGGGCTACTACCCCTGCCTGCTTGGCTAGTAGCAGGTTAAGGGGCCTGAGTTCTGAACGGGTGCCTCCACCAGCGGTCAGGGTTGGTAGTGGTCAAGCTAACCTGGGCACAGCCCTCCAGAACACTGTAACCCCCTTTTTCCATACTAGTGGCGGAACAATACACAATAATCACTTTCACAATACCCCTGATACACCACACAAGTACCCACGCTGTTTGCACCACCACAGGGCTTTCCTCTGGCCCGGCCCTGGAACCCCTGTAAAACAAGGTTATACACAGCAAATAACAGCAGTACAGTACTCTTGCACAAACTGGAACCACAGTCAGGGTAAATGCAAAAAGAGTTAGATCAGATTTATTTAAGGGACTTGAACAAGAGAGGGTGTAATCAGGTTAATTTGCTTAAAGGCTGTATCAATCAAACAGCTATGCATGCACTTCAGGGTCCATAAACAGTCACACACTCTGGGTACACAGATGGAGAACAGTTAGCTAGCAAGGAATGTTGCAGCTGGTTGGGAGCCCTGTGATGGAAGAAAACAACATGTACAACACACGCTATTTGTAATCCGGAGCCAGAGGGCTCAGTTCTTGAAAAGAAAACAACAAGACAGTCAGATGACACACTTTTAGATTAGGCTGTTGTTGCAGGAGCTACCCTGATGATTACTCACGATACCCAAGACTGGACACAGGCTGGGCCAAATCGAGACAGCAGGTGGTTAATCTGCAGTGCCAGGAGAAGCAGGGCCCATACGAATTGCCGAGGCGTGATTCCTGTTCAAGCGTGGAGCAGGGGCTGATCCCCAGGCAGGTCTGTTACCGATGGCTTTCTCTGTGCAGCGGGTAGTCTGGCTGAGCCAGTGTGGCAGGCCCGGCCAAATGGAGACAAATTCAGATACAGTCTGTTTTGGGCTGGATACAGCTTCCAGCGAGCAGAACACAGTTCACACAGTAGGAAGCAAATCACAACCCATTAACAATCACAGGACATCTACATGTAAGGAAATTCTGCTGTACCAGGCAAACCGCTCTCCGGTCACAATCGTAAAGTCTCTGCACAAACTGTGGATTCAAAAGCAGCTGGAAATCCTGACAGGCCAATCGCATTCAACAAAATCTTCAGTCTTCTTCAGGTATGAGCCTTGTAAAAATTAGCGGCTTACTTTGTTCTCACGAACTTGGATTTAGTCTAAAATAATTATTTTCTGTCCATCTCAGGGCAGCAGGCAGACATGCAGGCCACAACTCAGGCCTTTCCAAAGTTCTCCCACATGAAACTACTCAGACAGCTGCTTGACTGTCTCAAGCTGTTGCTTCTTCAGCTCCCAACTTAGATCTGACTCCACTGCCAGCAAGCCTGGGACTTTCCCAGAATCAAAAGGTCTGGTTGGCTGATCTGTCTGTCAGTCACAACAAAGGCTCCCCTTCAGGTGCAACAAGGCGCAAAAAATCCAAAACTACAATTCCTACAGATTGTGACTCCAGACAGCTCCTGTAGTCTGGCTCCATTTAGGTCCCACCAGTACTGATTGGTCCAATTCGCAGTCCTGGACCAAGATAGTGGTGATAAACAAACCAGTCCTTGTTGCAAAGAAGGCAGGTTAGACAAACTACATTATCATTATCACTAAATGATTTTCAGCAAATTGTTACATCTTTCAACAGAGCTCCCTCTCAGATTACTTATGACTGCAATCCAGGCAACTCTTAAAGAGACAGTACACAGAGGCTATACAGGCATGCTCTGGCAATCACATTAAACTGCTAAACGCAGGACACCAGCCTGGCAGTGAGCATTTAGGCAAGCTCAAGGAAGACTTTTCAGGAACCCCCATTTATAGGGGGTTACACCCTTCCCTACCTGGAGAAAACTTGACATCTGTGTCAAATCTGTACCATCATGCATCAGTTAACATAGACTTATTACTTTACTATACATATTCACTACATTTCATGATACTATATCCATTCTGACAACACATTGTGCATATTTTACAGAGGTAAATTGAACATTACTATACTGAATCAAGTAATAATTTCTTGTACCTTAAACAATGCAAGAGGAGCACTTCCCTATCAGCTAACTAGGGGCTAGAGGGAGCAGAGGCACCATGGTGAGAGGGAAAGACAAGTAACCTGGAATTGGCTGTCAAGCTCAATTTGGGCAGTGAGCTTGGTGAGACATAAACACCTTTGTGCACCACATTGAGAGGCAAATCCACTGGCCTCCGGGAGAATCATAACTGAGGCATACTACGGGCTTGACAGCTCAGCCAGTCTTTCTGAGGGGGACAACTCCAGTCTCTGTACTCTCAGCACTGGTCTGGGACTCTTGTCATTTGTGAGGGGTGCCTCTGCCTGGATGGGAATGTCCAAATTGGGGTAATGTTGGCTCCCTGCTCTGCAGGCTCTGTTTCTACAACACTTGACTCATTTTGCAAAGGCTCAGACACAGTCAAGCTTTGAGGCACTGAAGGAGGTGGTCAGCACTCTTATAGTGTTCTTCAAGTTCTGGTATGTCACCAGAAAGACTCAACCCCTCAGCCCCTTCTTCAAGCAAATCATACAGTTCCACAATACACAGAGCCTCAACATCTTCAGACGTGATACTTTGCAAGGACAAAGCTGGGGGTAATGCAGCCCAGAAGGCCCAGCTTCATCTCCACAATTAGAGGGTTACCTCAAAACAGCTGACTCAGTTCATAAGAGGGGTAATAGGCATAGTAACACTCATTTTCGTCAGATGTGGATGTACAGTCACTATCTTTCTGGGCCTGCTGCGGAGGAAACCTTAAATCTGTGACCACTGGGGTAGGTTGACTCTGTCTCTTTCTTGCAGCAGCACGAGTCACCAGCCCAGGGGCTAAATTTCTGGGGTTCAGCCTCAATCATGACTTGGCCGATGGGTAGCAAGTGGGAACAGTGCATGGTCTTGATAGCTTTGGAGTTGTTCTCTGGGTGCACCTTGTACACAGGTAAATCATCCAACTTTCCAACTACTACATGGGGAAGATGGTGCCACTGATCAACAATTTTGTGTTTACCATGCAGCCCTAAATTGCATAACAACACACGGTCTCCAGGTCGAAGCTCTTGAGCCTTTCCTTTTTATCATGCCTTTCTTTGTTGGCTAGATTTCTCTTGGCGGCTATTGCCTGGACCAGTTGATAGGCATGGTTCAATTGAGCTTTCATTTTGTACATATTGCAAGTAGTTTTTGGCTTGGACCCCATCTGGAGAGACCCCAAAACAGACATCAACTGGCAGCGGGTCTCTCTCCCAAACATGAGGCAGTAGGGGAGAACCCAGTAGCATTATTTTCGTGCAATTGTAGGAGTGTACCAAGGTGCTAATCTGCTGGCTCCATTTATGCTTGTCATTTGGGTGAGGGTACCCAGCATGTCTAGAAGGGTGCGGTTAAAACATTCTGGTTGAGGATCTCCCTGTGGCTGATAGGAGGTGGTTCTTGACTTTGCACCCCTCACAGAGAGGGCATTTCTTTGATTATTCGACTCTCCAAGTCTCTGCCCTGGTCAGGTGGATCCGCTGGGGGCACCAAAGTGGACGAAGAAATTTTCCACGAGTACCTTGGCCACGGTAGATGCCTTTTGATCTTTGGTGGGAAAAGCTTGTGCATACCATGTGAAATGATCCATAACCACTAACACATTGCCAGTGTTCCGCTGATCAGGTTCTGAACACAAGAAGTCTATGCAGACTAGTTCTATGGGGGTGCTGGTAGTAATATTAACAAGAGGTCAACCCTCTGAGGCAGGGCTTTTCTTTGCAGGCAGTGACTACAAGTCTTTACATGGTGCTCAACATTGGCCCCATTTTGGGCCACTAGAAGCGGATCGTACCAGGTCAAGGGTTCTGTCAATACCGAGGTGCCCCATGTGATTGTGGAGGGACCTCAGTACCAAATCTTTAAAAGCCATGGGCAGGACCAATTGTTGCTTGTCTACTTTGCCACTATGATCTACTGTCTCTATTCAACAACTGATTGGGCAACTTCAGTCTGGGGCCTTCTTTAAACAATAAAGCAGTTCGCAAGTCAGTGGAACGTAACTTAGACACATCTTTCCCGCACGCGGGGCATCAAGTGCTGGCTGAATCATAGGATCTGGGGATTAAGCCCACTGAATGCTGTCATTGTCAAATAGCTAGAGCAGAGAAGTGGCATTAAGCAGCTGGTATGCAGGTGTCAGAAGGCTCAAGCAATCTACTAAACAGTCCACTGTGTCCACAGACATCTGTTCATCTCTATCAAACTTTTGGCACAATGCTCGAATGTCAGGTTCAGACAGCCTGACCCAATCCTCCTAGAAGTGGGCCTTCATGATAGGGCATCAGCATCAATATGGTTCAGGCCCAGTCTGTATTCGACAGCATAATCATAGGCTGATAATGCAGAAAGCCACGGTGCTCAGTGGCATCTAACTTAGCTGAAGTCTGTACATAGATCAACGGGTTATTGTCAGTCTTCACCAATATCTTTGCCCCAAGGGGTATTCATGAAACTGGTCAATGATGGCACATTTTAGTGCAAGGAACTCCAACTTATGCACAGGGTAGTTTCATTCGGACAGGGTAAAGCTCCTACTGGTGAAAGCTACTGGTCTCAGGCCATCCTCATGGTCTTGTTACAGTGCCGCTCCTAGACCCTGCAGACTGGCGTCCATTATGCAGCACATATAGGTTTGGTGGAGTCAGCATAGGCGAGGATGGGGCATGGCTGAACTGGTATATGATCTCATGGAAGGCTGCTTCACAGTCAGGCATCCAGTGGAGCCCGAAAAGTTCACCTGGGTGGAAGTATACTTTTCTGGTACTTTAACGGCCCTTTTTATGTTGCAGCGCTTACTGCAGCCAACATCTTGCAGTAGTGCAGATTTGGAGGAATGGTCACTGTTGGGCGAATGAAGGGCACGCACCAGTAAGTGCGTCCCGCATTCCCCAATCAGCCAGCAGCAGAGGCCGACACCCTGCCCAGCTAACGAGGCTAAGACATGAGAGAAAGGTCAACTGCAATGACAGCTAAGCTCTCATGCAGCGTGACCACAACACACCTCCCTACATGCAGGCAACATGGCGGCAGTGGCTGCGCTGTTGCCTGTCAACGCTCCGTTTTATTGTGTGCTGGCAGGGGTGCCCTCTCCCGTTAAGGCATAATGTGTAACCCTCCACCCGCTTTTTGCTTTGCAGAGGGGTGCCCAATCCCCTCGGCTCCTGCGGCCCCCTTTCCTTGTTTACGCCAGGGTTGCCTAATCCCTGTCAGCTAAAGCACCACACACACACACACACACACACACACTCAGGTGACATGCTGGAGCCCACCCAGTGTGCCAAAGCACCTATTACAACGAAAATGGTCCCCAATGTCTTTTATTTTTTGTTTTTCACCTGTAAAGCAAAAACAGTACCTCGTACTCTTACAACCCCGGTACAGCACCCACCCTGCGCACCTGCCTCCCACCCCCACCCAATACTTACCTCGGAGTCCAGCGCGATAATCTTCGGTGGACGGGAACACATCTGCACTTTCAAAGCTGACCGCAAACTGTGGAAATGCTGGTAAGCTGTATAATGGAATAAATAGGGTTTTCAACTTTATTGCATACCATGGGCATTTCTGGAATTTTACACAAATTTTAAACATGGGGTTTTGGGACCCCTCCTCATAATTCTTGCACTGTCATATCGTTAATCAGCCCCGAAAGGTGATTTTCCAGTCACTGTGCAGAATTACCTTCAGAATGATTAACGAGATGACAGTGCCACTGTTCATGGGGTGGGCTCTCAAAAGCCTATGTTGCAAAATTTGCGGGAAAATCCAAAAATGGCTGTTTTTACTTACCGCATATCATGCGCAGTTGCTACGCAAGCTCTAACTCGCAAATTTGCAATATTTTTATGCCAGATTTTCAACATTTTCATTTTTGTACACCTCCTTGTGAACTGTACAGCTGTCATTTTTCACATCCTGGCCGAAATGTGTTTCCACACTTCAGACGCACAATAGCACAGTTGCCATGGGAAATCAGTGTTCGGGCCACAGTATGAAAATTACAGTGACACTGTTAGTGAGCAGATGTCCTAAAATGCCTATGTTGAAAATTTGGTGACGATACTCAATAAAATGACTTGTGTTACGAGCATGCGTTGGCACATGGCACGCCTTCGTAACGTCATGCATTGGTAATATTTTCACTCTGGATTTTCACCATTGGCATTTTCCACACCTCTTGATGAACAGTACAGCTGTCATTTCACATATCCTGCCCAAAATGTGTTTTTGCATGTCCGGACGCAGAATGGCACGATTGCTGTGCAAATCACTTTTTGGGACAGTTTGAGGAAATAACAGTGACACTGTACATGAGCAGAGGTGCTAAAATGCCTATGCTGGAAATTTGGTGCCCAACGTCCATAAAATGACTGTGTTACAAGCGTCGCTGTGAGCATTTCCACGCACCCTTGTAACTTTTCAAATTAGAATATTTACATGCCACATTTTCAACACTGGCATTTTTTACACCTCCTTATAAACTGTACAGCTGTCATTTTTCACATCCTGCCCAAAATGTTTTCCCACACTGCACTACCAAAGCCAATGCCAGCGACAACATTCGGCATTGACAAATGCTTGTTTGTAGTTACGATTAGTAGGAGGGTAACCTTTGGTAAGGTTCAAGAGTGGGCGAATCACCTTGGAATAGTCTTTTATGAACCTGCGGTAGTAGCCACAGAACCCCAGGAAATGTTGTAGTTCTTTCAGATTATGAGGCTGGGGCCAAGTAGTCAGTGCTTCAACCTTAATGGGATCAGTTTTGATCCTTTTGTAGATACTATGTGCCCCACATACTTCACGGAGGTTTGGAAAACTGGCAGTTGTCAATGGACAGCTTGGGGCGAAGTCTTCCAGTCAGTCTAGGACTTTAAACAGTAGGTTCTCATGCTCCTCTAAGGTGCTCCCAAGCAAAATGACACTGTCCAAGTACACCAGGCATTCAAGCAAATTCATAACTCCCACCGCACGCTCCATCAGTCGCTGAAAGGTGACAGGGCGCCCGATGTCCCCTGTGGTATCCTCAGAAACTAGTAGAACCCCAATGGACAGATGAAGGCTGTTTTCTTACGGTCTTCTGGGGCTATCGGGATCTGGTAGTATCCACTGCGAAGATCCAACACTGAGAACCATTTGCTTCCATTCAAGCAGTCCAGGGCATCTTGTATAAGAGACAGTGTATTGGTCTGGGATGGGCCTCCGGTTCAGGGTTCGATAATCAACATACATCCTCACAGACCCATTCTTCTTATGCACAACCACAATGGGAGGCCTATGCCCTCCTGGATTCTTGTATCACGCCAACAGCGAACATTTCCTGCAGGTGTCTTCTCACATCATCTATGTCTGCTGGGGCTAGGCGTCGGACCTCTCTTGAAATGGCAGTTCATCGTGCAGGTGTATGTGATGCTCCACACCCTGGACACATCCCACATCCCACATCCCATTTCTTCAATGAAAACACTTGGTCTCTCTGAGCAAGTCTCTTTCTAATTCTAGCCTTCCATTCAGCTGGCAACGAGAAGTCACCAAAGTCAAACAAGTCTGGGGTCACTCTCTCCTTCTCACTAGGGTGCTTGTTGCTGGGCAATACTGCAGTGTCTGTGCAGTGTACCATAGCTTGGGTACACTTTCTGCTCACCGGATCTCCTGATCTGACACATTGTGAATCTGGACCATCACTGTGCAGTGCATAGGCATGGGCATGAGCAGGCAAGATGCTGGGCTTGACCAATAATCCTTCTGGCAGTTTTGTTCTTGACATCTTCCGAGGTGGACCTCACCTTGAATGGTACACTGGGCATTAGGGGCCAGTACTATTGAATGGGGATCCTTCTTCCACACGATCCCCACCGGTTCATCCTGGTCTACTCTCTTAGGTTTCTGTTGCTAATCATAGGCCCTCTTGATCAGAGCCAGAATTCTCAGGGCCTCCCAGTCCATCCTTCCTTGTTTCTCATGACAGAGTTGCGCCAGACTCCCAAACATATGGGAGTTTGTCCCAATTAACAGGGGACCCCATCAGTACAGTCAGGTGGGGGGACACACTAGGGCCAATGTCTCTACTTGCTCCTCACACCAGTTACAGTTGCAGGAAAAGACAACCAGAGGTGGACATATCCTAGGTGAGGATAAGACTTGTCGCTCAGGCCCACACATGTAGGCCTTCCAGGGATTGCAAAGGCACATCAGATAAAGTGTTTGTCATACCAGTCCTGGAATACAATGGTCACTGCGACCCACTGTCAAGCACAGCCATAGTATGAATAGAATTCACAGTCACCATAGTCTCCATTGAAGGCCCACTATTTTGGACCAGTCTGGAGAGGCAGTAGCAGAGGCCTGGACAGGCGGTTTAGCCACAAAGAAATTTGAGTTAGGGTTTCTCGAACCCTCATGGTGGTCATTTCAGGCCTCTCTGGCCATTGATTTGCTTTTAGGAGCTCCTCTTGGAGTCTGTTTACTACTCTTTCTAAGTCCTTCTGAGACGGCATTCTCTTGTCATATGGCAAGTCCTTTCCTACAGTTGTGACAAATGATAGACTCCTGGGTCATCCTGGAAGAGAACATCGTATGAGGAACTGAAGCAGTAAAGAGACTGGGGTCTAGTATCTGCTTGCAGTGGTGAGAGTGGTGCAACATGTTTTAACATTTCCTTTAGAGTGGCAGTCAATCCGGTGATCTCAGCCTTGGAGCCACCCTAGGTAGCGGATGCCTGAGGGTGCACCCCACCCCATTGCAGCCACGCGTCTTGAAGGACCAGAATCTTGCTCCATGGAGAACCCTTGCAGAGCACCTGTCTTCAACTCTTGGACTTCCTGTAGTAGCTCATCTTTCCAATGCTGAGCACAGGCGGGAAGTCCTTTGCATTCTCAGAGTGCTCAGGGTGCCAACTTTTGCCCCTGAGCCTCACTTGGCTGATCACTCTCTGTCACCTGTGTAGCAGCAGCAGATTGGGTGCAATTCCCCACAAGGTTGCCTTTGCTCAACTCCCCAAATTTCTTTCATTAGCTCGCCATAGGAGGGGCGATTCCAGTCAGGTGGCGAAGCAACTGAAGCAGTAACAATTCTGAAAACAGAGCAGACTTAAAGATCCGGTCCAGCCTAGTTCGATTTAATTCATTTGATGGCAAACTACCCTTTCTGAGGCACTCTTGTAGCAGTTTTTCAAGCTGAGGTACATACACAGACAATGGCTCCCTGGGTTCTGCTGAGCATTTCTTACACTCCACCACAGATCCTCATCTGAATCGGGCTCCCATACATATTCTCCAATGCATCAAGATAGTCCTGTGCAGTTGCCCAGGGTTATTGGCCCGTTTGGCATGTATGGTAGCCAGGGCAGGACCTCCGAGGCTCTCACTCAACCTCTTTCATTTTTCTGCTTCTGAGCATTGCCATTCAAGTACTAGAGGGGCAACATAGTCTATCCAGGTCTCCCAGTCATCTTCCCCTGGGTGGGGAGGAGTGCCGAGAAGATTCTCAGCCTTTGGTAAGAATCGTGACTAATGGCAGGTACAGATATAGGGCCAGCATTGGCACAGGCACAGAAGGCAGGGCAGTAACAGGCGTTGGAGTGGGAGGGGATGTTGGGAAGAACAACCCAGTGGCAGGAATAGTTTCTTACAGTCCTCTATGGTTTTCCTTCCTCAGCAGCAACTTAGCAAATTCTCCTCAAAGTCTCAGATAATGGTGGGAGCTCATCCTCCCGGGTCTTACTGTCTTTGTTATCACTCCAGGCAGCTGGAACCCTTCTGGAGCAATAGTCTGTGGCACTTTAGAGCTGTCCACAAGGTCACTACACTCTACTAAGGCTATGAAAGTTTGGGTGATCAAATGTCAACCCACCACCACAGGGTTTTTTAAACATTCAACTTTGGAGAGTACTCCGTCTACAGTGTCCTTACTGTTACCCAGGGAATATCCAGTATAAGCAGAGCATTTTGGGGTTGATCTCCTGCCCAGTACACCACCCACCAACTGGTGTACAGCCATTTCTACTGGGTAGCCATTAATCTTTAACAAGAATTCACAATTTTGTGGCCACTGAGCACAAAATCCCAGTGGTGAGCCGCCAAAATGTAACCCCTGGGTGGCGCTGTCCCAAGGGCTACTACCCCTACCTGTGGCTAGTAGCAGGTTAAGGGCTGAGTTCTGAAATGGGTGTCTCCACCCAGAGGTCAGGGTTGGTTAGTGGTCAAGCTAACCTGGACACAGCCAACCGGGACACTGTAACCCCCCTCTTTCCTTACTAGTGGCGGAACAATACACAATAATCACTTTCACAATACCCTGATCATGCACACAGTACCCACACTGTTTGTACTTACCACCAGGGCTTTCCTCTGGCCCAGCCCTGGGGACCCCTGTAAAACAAGGTTATACACAGCAAATAACAGCAGTACAGTACTCTTGCACAAACTGGAACCACAGTCAGGGTAAATGCAAAAGAATTAGATCTGATTTATTTAAGGGACTTGAACAAGGGAGGGCGTAATCAGGTTAATTTGCTTAAAGGCTGTATCAATCAAACAGTTACGCATGCACTTCAGGGTCCATAAACAGTCACACAATCTCGGTACCCAGATGGAGAATGGTGGGCTAGCCAGGAACGTTGCAGCTGGTTGGGGCCTGTGATGGAAGAAAACAACATGCACAACACACACTATTTGTAATCCAGAGCCAGAGGGCTCAGTTTGGAAAAGAAAACAACGAGACAATCAGATGACACACTTTTGAGATTAGGTTGTTGTTGCAGGAGCTACCTGATGATTACTCACGATACCCAAGACTGAAACAGGCTGGATGAAAATTGAGACAGCAGGTGGTTAATGAGTGTCAGGAGAAACAGGGCCCACACAAATTGCCGAGGTGTCGCTTCCAAATCAAGCATGGAGCAGGGGGCTGATTGCCAGGCAGGTCTCTGTCGATGGCTTCTCTGTGCAGTGGGTAGTCTGGCTTGAGCCAGTGTGGTAAGGCTCAGGCCAAATGGAGACAAATTCGGATACAGTCTGTTTTGGGCTGGATACAGCTTCCAGCGAGCAGAACACAGTTCACAGAGTGGGGAAGCAAATCACGACCCACTAACAACTCACAACACATTTACATGTAGGAAATTCTACTGTACCAGCAAACCGCTCTCGGTCCGAT
Organism: Neoceratodus forsteri; assembly: GCA_016271365.2. Taxonomy (NCBI): domain Eukaryota; kingdom Metazoa; phylum Chordata; order Ceratodontiformes; family Ceratodontidae; genus Neoceratodus; species Neoceratodus forsteri. Next base: position 409,908,747 of record CM028138.1, read on the forward strand.
TACAAAGTCTCTGCACAAACCAGGATTCAAAAGCAGCTGAAATCCTGACAGGCCGATCGCATTCAGCAAAATCTTCGTTCTTCTTCAGGTATGAGCCTGGTAAAAAATCAGTGGCTTACTTTGTTCTCACAAACTTGTATTTAGTCTGAAATAATCTCTTCTCTCCATCTGAGGGGCAGCAGGCAGACATGCAGGCCACAACTCAGGCCTTTCCAAAGTTCTCCCGCACAAAACTACTGGAGATGGCTGCTTGACTGTCTCAAGCTGTTGTTTCTTCAGTTCCCAACTTAGATCTGACTCAACTGCCAGCAAGCCTGGGACTTTCCCCAGAATCTAAAAGGTTCAGTTGGCTATTCTGTCTGTCAGTCACAACAAAGGCTCCCCTTCAGGTGGAAAAAGGCACCAAAAGCCTAAAACTACAATTCCTACAGAATTTGACTCCAGACAGCTCCTGTAGTCCGGCTCCATTTAGGTCCCACCAGCCTGATTGGTCCAGTTCGGCAGTCCTGGACCGAGATAGCGGAGATAAACGAAACAGTCCTTGCTGCAGAGAAGTCAGGTTAAACAAACTATGTAACCCCTACAAATGGGGTTCCCGAAAAGTCTTTCTCGAGCTTGCCTAAATGCTCACTGCCAGGCTGGTGTCCTGCATTTTAGCAGTTTAAATGAGATTGCCAGAGAGTGCCTGTATGTCCTCTGTGTACTGACTCTTTAAGAGCTGCCTGGATTGCAGCCATAAGTAATCTGAGAGGAGTTCTGTTGAAAGATGTAACTATTTGCTGAAAATAATTCAGAGTGATAATGATAATGTAATTTGTCTAACCTGCCTTCTTTGCAGCAAGGACTGTTTTATTTATCCCCATTATCTTGGTCCTGACTGCCGAATTGGACCAATCAGTACTGGTGGGACCTAAAATGGAGCCAGACTACAGGAGCTGTCTGGAGTTATAATCTGTGAAATTGTAGTTTTGGGCTTTGGCGCCTTTTTGCACTGGAAGGGAGCCTTTGTTGTGACTGACAGTTCAGCCAACCAAACCTTTTGGATTCTGGGAAAGTCCCAGGCTTGCTGGCAGTTGAGTCAGATCTAAGTTGGGAGCTGAAGAAGCAACAGCTTGAGACAGTCAAGCAGCCGCCTGAGTAGTTTCACATGGGAGAACTGTGGAAAGGCCTGAGTTGTGGCCTGCATGTCTGCCTGCCCCTGAGAGGGAGAGAATAGAATTATTTTGGACTAAATCCAAGGTTGTGAGAACAAAGTAAGTAACTGATTTTTACCAGGCTCATACCTGAAGAAGACTGAAGATTTTGTTGAATGCGATTGGCCTATCAGGATTTCAGCTGCTTTGAATCCTCGGGTTTGTGCAGACACTTTGTGATCGTGGACTGGAGAGCGGTTTGCCTGGTACAGTAGAATTTCTTACATGTTAATGTGTTGTGAGTTATTAGTGGGTCGTGATTTGGTTTCCCATCGTGAACCTGTGTTCTGCTCACTGGAGCTGTATCCAGCCCAAAATGGACTGTATCCCAATTTGTCACCATTTGGCCTGTGCTTGCCACACTGGCCCAGCCAGACTACCCGCTTCACAGAGAAAGCCATCGATGACAGACCTGCTGGGATCAGCCTCATGATCCATGCTTGAACAGGAATGATGCCTCGCGAATCGTGTGGACCCTGCTTCTCTTGGCACTCCAGATCAACCACCCGCAGTCTCAATTTTTGTCCAGCCTGTGTCCAGTCTTTGGGTATTGTGAGTAATCATCAGGGCAGCTCCCTGCAAAACAGCCCTAATCTGAAAGTGTGTCATCTGATTGTCTTGTTGTTTACTTTTCAAGAACTGAGCCTCCGGCTCCAGATTACAATTAGTGTGTGTGGTGCATGTTGTTTTCTTCCATCACAGGGCCCCAACCAGCTGCAACGCTCTGGCTAGCCCACCATTCTCCATCTGGGTACCCAGAGTGTGTGACTGTTTATGGACCCTGAAGTACATGCATAACTGTTTGATTGATACAGCCTTTAAGCAAATTAACCTGATTACACCCTCCTTGTTCAAGTCCCTTAAATAAATCAGATCTAACTCTTCGGGTTCCAGTTTGTGCAAGAGTACTGTACTGCTGTTATTTGCTGTGTATAACCTTGTTTTTACAGGGGCCCCAGGGTCAAGCCAGAAGAAAGCCCTTGGTAAGTGCAAACAGTGTGGGTACTTTGTGATATATCAGGGGTATTGTGAAAGTGATTATTGTGTATTGTTCTGGCCACTAGTAAGGAAAGAGGGGTGTTACAGTGTCCCGGAGGGCTGTGCCCAGGTTAGCTTGACCACTACCAGCCCTGACCTCCAGGTGGAGGCACCCATTTCAGAACTCAGGCCCTTAACCTGCTACTAGCCAAGCAGGCAGGGGTAGTAGACCTTGGGATAGTGCCACCTAGAGGTTACAACTACATTATCATTATCACTCTAAATGATTTTCAGCAAATAGTTACATCTTTCAGCAGAGCTCCTCTCAGATTACTTATGACTGCAGTCCAGGCAGCTCTTAAGTAGACAGTACACAGAGGCTATACAGGCACTCTCTGGCAATCACATTTAAACTGCTAAAATGCAGGACACCAACCTGGCAGTGAGCATTTAGGCAAGCTCAAAGAAGACTTTTGGGAACCCCCATTTATGGGAGGGGGTTACACAGGCACAGGCTAATGGACATTCCAGCTCTGGGCACCTTATATCTACTAGGTCCTTATTCTCACCAGATGGTGGGTTGAATACCTGTGCAGCAGTGCATACCACCTCCTGCCCTCTGGCAGCCAATAGCAATCTCCACAGACCCTTTGTTAGAGGCAGCATCTCCAATATCTATCCCAGCTTTGGTTTCCACATACAGTTAGTAGGCCCATCTCTTATCTGCCTTCTCCTGTTTCAACACCTCTATCTTTGCACCAGATCTCTCATCATGTTCAGCACAGCTAGCAGCATCTTTCAGGCTCAAGACCAAATTCACCTCTCAAAGTGAACAGAATCTACTTTGGTGAGATCCTCCATTCACTGCAACGTCACCAGCAACTTCCCTTAAAGTGCAGCCCCTTAGGACACTTACTCCTTGGTGGTCTCCTACACTCCTGCCAGAATTAATGCTGCTCTACACTAAATGGCCTTCAGACTCTAATTCCCAGATTAATCATTGCTGTCCTGGTGCCTGTCCCTGGAGGCTACTAGACAACTAGACAATGAGTTCTACTGTTCTCACACACACTGGCTCCATAGACAGCAGTTGCACTTGAGGGCCCTTAAATCCTCAGGTGGCCTGGCAAGTATCTTGAGGCAAGTTGGCCCAAGGCACACCTATACCCTCCTATCACTTAACACACATCTGCCAGCACTCAACTTGCACTATGGCTCCACCCACTGGCTCTCAGAGGCTCTACCAAGTAATAGGCTCAGTGGTCTAGCATTCTAGAACAAGCCCTCTCCTTCTGCTGGCAGGGAGGGTTGTTACAATGAAACCAACTTACCTTAACAGAAATTAGGATTGTGTTGAGATAAAATTGGATGGCATCAACAGGCTTTCCATATTAGGCATTTACGAGCAGTATGTACTGGCACCTGAAACCCATCCCCAGTGATGGCATCCCAACCACCAGAGACTGGGATGGCACTGGAAGCTCATCCCATCCCCAGTGTCTTGGTTCCATTTAAGCCAGGATGGAAGTGCTGAGCAACAGTACTAATTCAGTGGATCCTGGCAGACATTAAGCAGTCAGTGTTAAGCAGCAGCATCACTTCAGTGGACCCTGGCAGACATCAGACAGATAGCGTTGAGCATTAGTGCCAGTTCTTCAGATCCTGGCAGACATCAGACAAGCAATGCTGAGCAGCACCTCCAGTTCAGTGGACCCTGGCAGACATCTGACAGGTAGTGTTGAGCAGTAGTGCCAGCTCAGCAGATCCTGGCAGACATCAGACAAGCAGTGCTGAGAATACCACCAGTTCAGTGGACCCTGCCAGACATCAGCCAGGCAGTACTGAGCAGCAGCATTGCTTCAGTGGACCCTGGCAGAGATCAGACAGGTAGCGCTGAGCAGTAGTGCCAGTTCAACGGATCCTAGCAGACATCAGACAGGCAGTGTTGAGCAGCACCACCACCACCAATTCAGTGGACCCTGCCAGACATCAGTCAGGCATTGCTGAGCAACAGCACCAGTTCAGTGGATCCTGGCAGACATTAGGCAGGCAGTGCTGAGCAGCACCACCCAGTTCAGTGGATCCTGGCAGACATCAGACAGGCAGTGCTCAACAGCAGTATCAATTCAGTGGACTCCGCCAGACATCACACAGGCAGTACTTAACAACAGCACCAGTTCAGTGGACCCTGCCAGACATCATGCAGGCAGTGTTGAGTAAGACAGTTCAGTGGACCCTGGCAGAACATCAGGAAGGCAGTGCTAAGCAGCTACTCCTTCCGTGGACCCTGCCAGACATCAGGCAGGCAAAGCTGAACAACAGCACCAGTTTAGTGGATCCTGGCAGACATGAAGCAGGCAAAGCTGAACAGCAGCACCAGTTCAGTGGATCCTGGCAGACATCAGACAGGCAGTGCTCAGCAGCAGTATCAATTCAGTGGACTCTGCCAAACATCAGGCAGGTAGTACTGAACAACAGCACCAGTTCAGTGGACCCTGCCAGACATCATGCAGGCAGTGTTGAGTAGGAGCACCAGTTCAGTGGACCCTGCCAGACATCAGGCAGCAAAGCTGAACAACAGCACCAGTTTAGTGGATCCTGGCAGACATCAAGCAGGCAAAGCTGAACAGCAGCACCAGTTCAGTGGATCCTGGCAGACATCAGACAGGCAGTGCTCAGCAGCAGTATCAATTCAGTGGACTCTGCCAAACATCAGGCAGGTAGTACTGAACAATAGCACCAGTTCAGTGGACCCTGCCAGACATCATGCAGGCAGTGTTGAGTAGGAGCACCAGTTCAGTGGACCCTGCCAGACATCAGGCAGGCAAAGCTGAACAACAGCACCAGTTTAGTGGATCCTGGCAGACATCAAGCAGGCAGTGCTGAACAGCAGCACCAGTTCAGTGGACCCTGCCAGACATCATGCAGGCAGTGTTCAGTAGAGCACCAGTTCAGTGGACTCTGGCAAACATCAGGAAGGCAGTGCTGAGCAGCAGCACCACTCGGTGGATCCTGGTAGACGCAGACAATCAGTGCTGAGCAGCTACACCAGTTCAGTGGACCCTGACAGACATCAGACAGGCAGTGTTGAGCAGCAGTACCAATTCAGTGGACTCTGCCAGACATCAGGCAGGCAGTACTGAACAATAGTACCAGTTCAGTGGACCCTGGCAAACATCAGGAAGGCAGTGCTGAGCAGCAGCACCACTTCAGTGGATCCTGGCAGGCATCTGGCAGTCAGTGCTGAGCAGCAGCACCAGTTCAGTGGACCCTGGCAAACATCGGGACGGCAGTATTGAGCTGCAACCCTGAGTCAGTGGACTCTGGCAGAAATCAGACAGGCAATGTTGAGCAGCAGCACCAGTTTACTGGACCTCTTTGTCCTTGAGAGCCTTTGCATTGTATATGTTTTACCAGAGGAGGAAATGGTTAGAGCACAGAGCTGTGAACCTGAAGACCCAAGGTTTGAATTCCACCACCATTGTACCACTTACTGAGACCCTTTTGCTTCATCTCATGCTTTATGCTCTCTCGGGTTGTACCTGAAGATACACTTTTATTTGTCCTGTGTACCTACCTGGTAATGAAAGCTAAATAATTAATGTTAACCTCCTTAGCTCTCTTAACTCTACTTCAGTCACACTGAAGGTCTTTGTGCTTAACCTCTTCTGTCTCCATCTCTCTGTACTTAATATCCCTCAATCACATTGTGAAGGTAAAAGTATCTATTTGGGAGGGGGTACACACCACTTGGTGCACCCTGAGCCAGCTGGCAGTGGAGAAGCATTGGCATTTACGGTAGGGTAGCTATGTGAGTTCCTTACCAGCCACAGGAAAGACAGAACAACCTGTGGAGATCACGTCACAGTTCAATTACAATGAATCACTACCAATCTTGTTGCTGTGTCTGTGCTGTTTATTTAAACCATTTTGGTAGGCGTAAAGTCTTGAATCACATTTTAAACAATGCAGTGAAAATAGATGTGCTTAGATTTAAAAAGTGTAAGGGCCAGACACAAATGAGCAACAGCTACTCCATTGCCAAGTCTGTTACGGATGCCCCAGGGCTTTGGTTGTCTCTGGAATCTTAGTCAGGGGTGGGGTCACTGAGGTGGCAATAGTCCATTAAATAGCCACAATCAAATTACTTTTTAAAGTTTTAAAGTACAGTACCCCTATACTATAGTGTGGCTAATAGTGGAAACAAATTGTTTGCAACAATAATAAGTTGTTGTTGTAAACATTTCTACAAGTATGAGGAAAAGGATATCCCTGTGAGTAGTTAATTCATTTACAATGGGGTCCATAACATACAGAACACTTTCATAGAAATACACATAACTCAGTAAAATCCATATCTTACAAAGTAAAGCTACGTCACACACACCTGTAACTTATCTATTAAGAAACCATAACACAAATAACAAGTTTTCTTTCTTCTTCTTTTTTTGTTTAAAAATGCAAAGTCCTAGCAGTAACCATGCTTCTTATACAACAAGCATTTGTCAATGCCGAATGTTTGCTTGCTGGCATTAGCAGTGGTAGTGTAGAAGTTACAGAGCTGCGTAAAGGAATGGCAGTGAAGTATTGAACTGAAGCCAACCCCACCACCACCCTGCAGAGAGTGACAGGCATTGGGGTGTGCATTTGGGTCATCAGGCATAGCGGCCACGCCATTTCACACACCCCACTCTGCAGAGACTGACAAGTGTCACGTGTTCCTTAGGGTCTTTGGCCCTTGCGCACCCATTTCATTAGGAAATATGGTGAGATGGAGTGCGATATAGGAGAATGGGGTGAAGTTTGGGGCTGAAGAGTCAAAGTTATACCTCAATGCCTCTCAGTGACTGCAGGGTGTGGAATGGTATGAGCATCACAGGCAAGAATCCCAAGTCACACCCCTGATTCCTGTCATTCTCTATAGGGTTGGGTGATTTAGTTGAAAAGCCTAATACCTCAGGCATTCGTTGGTATTTTAACTCCAAATTTTCAACATGTTTGTTTTGTGACCCCACCTCATGAACAGGGGAATATCAGTTTGGTAGCAGCTGCTTATGCACAGTGACTACGGCATTTAGCACCACAGGTGCAAAATATTCCGATCAGGATGTAAAAATAACAGCTGTACTCTTTCATGGGGAGGTGTAAAAATGGCTATGTTGCAAATGTGTAGTAAAAATATTTAAAAAATGGTGAAGTCACGGCGTACATAGAAACTGTACGCGCACACCGTTATATAATTAGGTTGGGATTTTTTATAGCAGATTGTCAACTCAGGCATTTTGGTGCCTCGATCATGATCAGTGTCACTGTGATTTTCTTTATCTGTGCCGAACAATGATTTCCCACAGCAACCACACATCTCTGCACTGAAAGTGTGAAAACACACTTGACCATGTTGTGAAAAATGGCAGCTGTACTGTTCATAAGGAAGTGTGGAAAAATGCCACTAGTGAAAATCTGGACTGAAAATATTACAAAGTCATGAACTAACGAGGATGCGTGGAAACTGCACAATGCTCACTCATAACACAGTCATTTTATGGACTTTTTGTCACCAAATTTTCAACATAGCCATTTTAAGACCTCTGCTCATGAACAGTGTAACTGTGATTTTCTTAATCTGTCCTAAACATTGCTTTCGCACACCAACAGCACCATTATGCGCTACATGCGATAACACATTTTGGGTGACATATGAAAATTGCAGCTGTACTGTTCATAAGGAAGTTTAATAAAATGGACATGTTGAAAATCTAGAGTGAAAATATTAAATTTGCAAACTTACGAGCATGCATAGAAACTGTGCAACGACGCTCGTAAAAGTCATTTTAGGAATTTTTCACCAAATTTTCAACATAGCCATTTAAGACCTCTGCTCATGAACAGTGTCACTGTGGTTTTGTTAATGTGTCCCATACATTGAGTTTGCACACACCGACTGCGCCATTGTGCTACATGGTAGGCTGCGTTTTTGGCAGGATGTGAAAATGACAGCTGTACTGCTCGTAAGGAGGTGTGTAAAAAGGCAATGTTGGAAATCTGGAGGAAATATTGAAAATTCAAAATTCCACGAAAGCGTGGGAACTGTGCAACCCACACTGTAAAACAGTCATTTTTAGATTTGTCACTAAATTTTCAACATTGCCACTTTAAGATCTCTGCTCAGAACAGTGACACTGTGATTTTCTTAATGTGTCCCATACATTGAGTTCGACAACGACCGCGCCATTTGTGCTACATGGGTGGAAACACGTTTTGGGTGAGATGTGAAAAATGACAGCTGTACTACTCATAAGAAGGTGTGGAAAAATGGTAATGTTGAAAATCTGGAGTGGAAATATTGAAAATTCGCAAACCTATGAGCATGCGTAGGAACTGCGCAACGACGCCATGAAAACAGTCATTTTAGGAATTTTGGCACTTAAATTTTCAACATGGGGGTTTCCTTTTCATGAATGATGAACATTGTCATGGCGGTATTCAGGTCCGAATGGTGATTTCGCAGTCACTGCGCAGTCACTGCGCCGAAATCACCCTTTGGGCCCAATAACGCCATGACAGTGACATCATTCATGAGAAGGTCCCAAAACCCATGTTGAAAATTTGTGCAAAAATTCCCAAAATGGCTGAGATATGCATAAAGTTGAAACCCCATCTAGCCAATTATACAGCTTACCGGCATTTCCTCAGTTCGCGGTCGACTTTGAAAGAGTGCAGGCGTGTTCCAGTCCACGAGATCGTCGCGCGGTCTGGAGGTAAGTATGGGGTGAGGGGAGTGAGGAGGCTGGAGTGCGCAGTGGGTGGGTGCTGCGGGTTGTGGGAGGGGGCGGAGGCGCACCGCTGGACCGTTTTTCTTACAGGTAAAAAATTAAAAAGGCGTCGATGGGACCCGTTTGCCACGCTGGGTGGGCTCCAGCATGGCACAAGGACTTTGGTGGGGGAGTTCAGCCGACAGAGTTGGGCACCCCGTCGGCAAAAAATAAAAACTTTGCGGGACCGTTTGCCACGCTGGGGTGGGCTCCCAGCGTGGCACAAGGACTTTGGCGGTTCAGCCGACGGGGATTGGGCACCCCGTCGGCAAAATGACTGATTGCCATGCTGGGGTGGGCTCCCAGCGTGGCACCAACTACTGGGGAGGAGGCGATGCAGCTCAGCCGGCGGGGATTGGGCACCCGTCGGCTATACACTGCTTGCTGGGTGCGGCGGCACGCCTGAGGCTGGGGGAGCTGCATGTGAGCAGCTTCTTATCGCTGCTCACTCAGCGTAACTCCCCTTTCAACTGTATGCCACTGCATTTTGGAGCGTGTCATAGACAGCTCCAAAATGCATTGCTTACAGGCCGCGCCTGCCACACACTGCCTGAATTGGAGGAGGAGGTGACACACCTCGAAATCTCCGATGATGGCACTATGTTTTTGCACATGCGTGCAAGCAAACATAAAAATGACTTAAAAGACAACAATAATAATAATAAGCAGTGGAGAGTGACCATAAAAGTGAAAACTTTTAGCTACAACTGCTATTAGTTGGTTGAATAGGACTCTGACATAACCACCTTTTAATCACATTCCATGGGGCAATTATCTTCGTTGTCAGGTAGTCTGGTCACCCATTCCAAAGTCTGGGCCCATTTTCAATGCGGAGTTCCTTTTGCTGTTCCAGTTTTTGGAAAGACCAATTCCAAATTTTGTGCTGATCGCGAAACCAACTTTGGGTGTAATGTTTTAAACAGGTCATCCAGATAGGAAGTTCATCTGAGTATTATCATACAGCTGTTCATAAGAAATCATTATTACAAAACAGACACCACATAGTTCAAGCAATCTCATAATTAGAAATATTTCTATACTATTTTTCAATTTCATACACAAATAGAATTCATCCCGCATTTACATGGATGGAAATATGAGTTCTTGATAAGAAGAAAGAAGGTTCGGGGCGGGGATTTTTTGATATTGTTCAAAAGTGGTACAGATTTGAACTGAAGTGACCAAATTTTAGAACTTCATGAGCACCTATTGTTTCAATGTTTGTAGAATAGCAATGGGGTATATAGTGCTTATGTAACTTGTAGTACTTTTTGTGGCTTTACGCTTTTCCCACCCTTGAGTAGTAGGTATGTAGGTAGTAATTTGTAGGGAATAGAAGGCCCATGAACAAGGGTGAGAAGAGTGTCAGAGAAGGAGGAGGAGGGACAGTGGTGGACAAAAACACTCCTAAGCAGGGGAGATACGTTAGTGGAGGGCTTACATAGAGGTTGTGGGAGGAGCTATTCCCACACTGAACCTCAGGCAAAGCCCTCCCATTCAATGTTTCTGGAATAGCAATGGGATATATAGTGCTTGTGCAACTTGTAGTACTTTTTGTGGCTTTACTCTATTCCTCACCCTTGAGTAGTAGGTATGTAGGTAGTAATTGTAGGGAACAGAAGGCCCCAAAAATACCTCCTCCAACTCACAGAGAGTATAGAAACATAGAAACATAGACTTTGATGGCAGATAAGGACCGCTTGGCCCATCTAGTCTGCTCATTTTCCCCACCTACAATGAGCAAGCCGTAGATCCTAGTTAACCAACAGCCTATTTCTTCCTACCCCCACAAGAATTGCCTTATGTCTATCCCATGTATTCTTGAATTCTCCCACAGTTTTAGACCCCACAACCTCCTGAGGAAGGCTGTTCCATGCATCCACTACCTTTCTGTGAAAAAATACTTCCTCACATTGCCCCTGAACCGCTCCCCTCTATCTTTAAATTGTGTCCCTTGTTCTTGCATGTCTCTTTTCTGAAAGATGCTACCCTCTTGGACTTTGTTGATTCCACTGAGGTACTTAAACATTTCTATCATGTCCCCTCTCCTCCTTTCCTCAAGGGTATACATATTAAGCTCTTTTAGTTTCTCTTCGTGCTTCTCTTGCAGACCTTGCACCATTCTAGTTGCCCTCCTCTGGACAGCCTCCATCCTGTCTATGTCCTTGCGGAGATGGGGTCTCCAGAACTGGATGCAGTACTCCAGATGGGGTCTCACCAACTGTCTGTACAGAAGGATAACAAACTTCCTGTTTTCTGCTGGTGATGCCTCTCCCATGCATCCCAGTATACCCCCAGCTCTCCCAACTGCCTTCTCACATTGCTTGCTCACCTAAGGTCATCTGATATGACTACCCCAGGTCCCTTTCCTTTTTGTTTTTGTTACCCCCATTGTGTACTCTTCCCTGGATTTTTGTTTCCCAGGTGCATTACTTTGCACTTCTTAGCATTTAATCCTAGCTGCCATACTTCCGACCATTCCTCCAACCTTGCCAAGTCCCTTCTCATCCTTTCTAAGCCTCCTTTGTATCAACACTGTTGCAGATCTTTGTGTCATCTGTAAAGAGACATACTTTTCCTTCCAGTTTCTCTGCAATGTCACTTATAAAGACATTAAAAGGACTGGTCCCAGTACTGAACCCTGTGGTACCCCACTAGTAACCCCTTTCTTCAGAGTAAACTCTGCTTACTATTACCCTCTGTATCATGTTGTCCAGCTAATTTTTAACCCAGGCTACCACTCTGGGACCCACTCCAGGCTGCAAACTTGTATATTAATATTTTGTGTGGGACCGTGTCAAATGCCTTGCTAAAGTCTACGTAGGCCATGTCCACTGCCCTCCTGGTCTACCACATTGGTCACCCAGTCAAAGAAATCTATTACATTCATCTGACATGACCTTCCTGCTGTGAATCCATACTGCCTTGGGTCCTGTGCCCCACTGGCCTCTAGGAACTCAACAAATCTTTCCTTCAGAAGTGATTCCATCATTTTTTCCTACCACTGAGGTCAAACAAACAGGTCTGTAGTTTCCTGCCTCTGTCTTGCTCCCACTTTTGTGAAGGGGAATCATGTCTGCCCTCCTCCAGTCTTCCGGTACTACACCATCCTCCCATGATTTGTTAAAAGGGTAGTCAGTGGTGTCACAAATTCTACCCTTAGTTCTTTTAGATTCTTGGGTGAATCCCATTAGGCCCCACTGCTTTGTCCACCTTCAGTTTTAGGAGTTCTTTCAGGACCCTTTCTTCTGTGAATGGACTGGTATCGACCTCCCATCTCAGAGTGCTTCTACTGTTTGATTTACTGCATTCCCTTCCTCTTCTTTTTGTGAATAATGAGCAGAAGTATTCATTCAATATCCCTGCTTTTCACTGTCATCCTCTGCCCATCCTCCTCCCTTCCCTTTAGTAAGCCTCACTATCCCTTCCTTCATCTTTCTTCGCTCTCTAATGTACCTATAAAAGGTTTTATCCTCCTTCTGAACTGAGTTGGCTATCTTTCCTCAGTTTGGGCTTTTGCTATTCTGACTGCCTTCCCACTTCCTTCTGCTTTTTTTTTTTTGTTATTATAATTTTTATTCAAAATTTTCCAACTGAGCGGGAGCGAGGGGTACAAAAGAAAAAGGGAGAGGGTAGGGGGTTACAGACAGTCACATTTCATTAAATACATAATATACTTGTGATTACAAGGTAAGTCAATCAGCATATCACTGTAATTATACTTTCTTCAGTATCTTAATAAAAGAATGGAAAATGAAAACATATAAGGGAGGAATTTAAGTGTCAAATGATAAATGAGTAAGGCATGACAGCTCTCATAATTTATAGAGTGTAAAATACAATTATCTAACTGTAAATCATCAATACGGTTAGATTGTGCATTAACAAAACCCATACTTAATTACTTGGGAATCTACTACAGTTTATTAAGTTATTCCTGGTTATATTTAGGAGTCCTCCAATTCTAGAGACCTTTCTCTCCAAGGTATCCCTTTAAGGGACAAATGAGGATCCCTGGTCATGATGTAGAGTACCCATCTAGACCATTTCAAAGTGCATAGGTCAGTTTTGTCATTTAGCTGGTAAGAGATTCTTTCCGATCTATAGATCCAAATAACAATCTCTCTCCATTCTGAAATGGTAGGGACACTGGGAGTAAGCCAGTGTCGGGTCAAGGCTTTTGGCTGCCACCAGGAGAACTCCCAGGAGGTATCATGTGAGTGAGTCTTTGAACTCTGGGGAAAGTGTGAAGAATAAATAAATCTGCAGTTAAAGTAAGTGAGGTGTCGAAGAGAGATCTCAGTTCCAATTGTGGTAAGTCAAAAGGTCTGTATCAGGGCAGGCACAAAATATATGGGTGTGATGCACCTGGGATCACCACATTGCCGCCAGCAGGCCCCTGATCAGGCCTGAGAAAAGGTGCTGTCACTGCAGAGTGTGGAAGAATCTGGTTAATATCTGCCAGGAAAACAACCTCCAGCTATGGGAATATGTGAGTTTAGCTATTGAAAGACAACCCTTATACCAATTTTCCTTTGAATATCAAAACCAAACTCCTCCTTCCATTTAACACATATACCTACAGTATTCACTCCTAAGGTGTCCCCAAGTGTCTTGTACAAGACACAGACAGTATGAAGCGTATTGCCAGCTTGTATGAGCTGTTGAATACAAGGAATCAGTGGGAAAGAATATTCAAATTGTCTTATCCTGACTGGAAGGGAATAAAAAAGTATCTTAATTGCAAATAATGAAAAATCTTGGCCTTGAGGTCGTACATTTGACTCAGATTCAAGAAGGATTTAAATTCTCCTCCACTTTGAAATTGAGTGAGGTTAGTGACCCAGGTGTTCCCAAGTGGCAAATATATGGTCATGTAATGCTGGCTGAAAGTTCTCCAGTAGGGTAATGGGGCAAATGAGTAGGAGAAATGGTGATAGAGACAGGTGTCTACGATGGTATCTCAGGCTTTCAGCTGATATGTAATCCAGGGGTTCATTGGAGCTGTTTCATGCAATCTGGAAGGGGCATTTGGTAGTCAAAGATTTAAGTAGTTGTTTAAAAGGCATTAAGTCTTCTTCAATCTCCCTCAACAAAGCAGGGCTAGACCTAGCTAGTCGACATATTATAAAGGAGAGGTGCGAGGCCCAGTTATAGAGTTTGAAATTAGGAGGCAAGCCCAACCAATTTTCTTGGGAGGTACAGGATAGAGGTCTCACTCTGGGTCTTTTGCGGCCCAAATGAATCTGCTGATAAGTTTGTTCCAGGTCTTTAACTCATTCTATCCTATTGTCACTTAGAATGTTCAGGTAGCCTCTGCCTGCTGCTAGAACACCTGTGTGCCTGAAGGGGTTTTAGATCTGCAGCATTCATACAAACGCACTGTGCTTAAACCTACACATCTTAAAAACCATACATCCAATTTTAAAACTGTAAAAGAAAAGTTTTCAGGACAAAATGTTTTGAAAATGAGTGAGGTTTGGTAATGTCTATTTTATTGGATTTAATGTTGTGTAAGGTTGTTTTCATATTTTAAAAATTCTGATGATTTTATCTAAATATAATTATGCTCCGTTTACTTAGTCATGCAAAAATATTACATTTCTGTAAAATTGTCGATTAAAATAGTTAAAATATACAATAAACATCTGTCATTGTCTAAATATAAATTTTGCAAGTTTTTACCATTTTTTAGTCAGAAATCAATAACTGAGTCTCTTGTTATTATAGATTGAGTTTTTGTTCCACTCCACTGGTTGGAATTTTTGCAGTGTTCAATTCTTCCTACCCACTGACTGTAGTTTATGAATCTGATTATCAATTTTTTGTTTTTCCCTAGTTTAGTAAGAACATATTTACACATTACCTTAGAAGGACATATCAGGAAATGATGCAGGAAAGAAGTGCTTTGTGAGGTCAAGTGATGTAAACAGGAAGAACACCTCCAGTGTAGGTCAGTGAGCTGACACAGGAAATTGAGACATTTGTTAGTGCTGGAGGCTCTCTATGATTAATTGCATGTGCTGTAGTTAAAATGTATAATTTCATTGAAATAAACTATTTTATTTTATTTTTGCAATAAAATCCCATGATAAGTATAGGAAACTGTATTTTATTTGTGCTGTTTGCTTTATCATACTGCAAATGAAGCATGATGTTGTTCATGTAAAGGTTCACAGTCTTTCAGTAAACATCATGTTACATAAATCTGTGTATTATTTAATTTCCTGCATAGTTTATTTTTGGGGTTGTATTATGGGATGGTTTATGAGGAATGACTGTATGAGGAAGCACTGTGTGTTAGTGGTGGTGGTGGGGGTCCTGCATTCATAATACAGGCTCAGATGCACTTCATATGTTCTGGGGAAATGAGAGGGCTGTATGCATCTAATAATGGTGCTAACAGACACTGTAGATACGTATGGGTATCATTATAGGATGATGAAATTGCTGAAAAGGCACTGGTAATTTGGGGTATACTGTGTCATGGGGAAGGAGTGGTGTGCCTGTACCAAGGAATGATGCTCATAGGCACTGCAGTCATTTTGTGTCATGAATTGCACCTGTCCTTGGGTATACTCAGTTGTAGGAAGCAGTTGGGGCTGCCTGCACCTGGTAATGGTGTTCATATGCCATGCAGAAACATTGTGAGTACACATACAGGGTGATGACATGTACACCTGTAAAGGTTGTGTACTATGTGCTGTGTCACATGGTTTGCCTTCATACACATGTAATATGTTGCAACATTCAGTATGGCGCACTGTGTGGGTGGAGGAGGTGTGGTGTGCCTGCACCATGGAGTGATGCTCATTGGTGCACATGTACTGTGTGCTATGTTTCATTTGAATGGACTGTATCGTCATACACTGGCACTGATCACATCACAGTGCATCAGAGGTAAGGATGGTCTGAGCATTATGAGCACAAGGGACTAAAGTGGTTGTGGAGCGATTCGAACTTGAATAGAACATTACAGTGCATCTGAGGGTAGTGTTGGAATGAATCTGATGTGTACAATGGACTACACCATGGTGACTGAGGAGGATCCATATCAGTAATGCACATCACAGAGTGTCAGAGATAAAGGTTGGACTGAAGACTGATGAACAGATGGACTAAATCAGTGACTCTGGTGGGATTTGAACCTGAACAGCACTCTACAGTGCAGCAGAGGTTGGGGCTGGACTGACACAGATCAGTCAATGGACAACACCATTGGCTGTGGAGGATCTGAACCTGAAATGCACTTCACTGTTCACTACAGTTTGGAGCTCGAGGATGCATGATAAGGAGATAGATTTTACAAGTGGCTGTGGAGGGATTTTAACCTGAAGAACACTTTACAGTGCATCAGAGGTTGAGTCTGGACTGGCGTCATACAGTCGATGGACAACACCAGTGACTGTGGAGGATTCAAAACTGATTTGGCCTTTATAATGCATCAGAGATTGGGGCTGGACTGATGCCAGATAAGTAGAAGGCAACACCATTATTTTTTCATTTTAAACAATCAGCAACTGCGTATTAGGAAAAAACTCAAGTGCAGAGCATGAGACAAACATGCTACTGACCCTAACCCACTTATCATCCATAACGAGGGAGCAACATGCCACATAGATTTTAATATAGCCATAATCTGAACATAAACTCTTTAAAGCGTAACAAAAGGTGCTGAATTCATGTGACCTCATCTAGTACATGCACAAGAAACACTCTCCCATCAGGAATGCCAGCGGATCCATAAGATGTGATCACACAGGATGACCAGAAATTATCCCAAAATGAACAAAGTAACAACTATGAAAACTTTTATCATAAATAAAAATAAAACAAATAAAGTAAATACAGATTACAAATTGAGGTTTTGGCAATCAAATTAAGTGAGTATTTTAGGATAAGAGCAGCACCTCCATCTTGAATCTAAGTTTCCAGTCACCATGCTCTTCCTGCACCAGTGTGAGCTCTGACTGGTTAATGGAAATAGTGCGTATACAATAAGCGTGGAGCAAGCATGGCAACAGTGAGGATCAATATGACCAAATGGTGACGCACTCACAGAGCTAGGGAAGGTGCAGGTGAGGGCTGTCACCCTAACTGAAACATCAAAAAAAAATCACTGTACACCCAGAGCCCAGAGAGCCACTTTCCTTTCAGTGATGGTTGTAAAAAATACGAGTCCTTGATTGAATGCTAAATAAGGATTTAGTCTAACGTTTCAGGCACACAATTGAATAGAATAGTGGAAGACACAACAAAGATCTAGTGCAGGTTCCCTGGCATTGACAACCAAGGCTTCATCAGTGGATGGTGCCTGTATCTAAGAAAATCCTTTATACCAGTTAAATTCAGATTGATGATGTCAGAAAATCCGACCAATCACAGAGCTCGATTTTAAATACAGAAATATTCATCTCATTTAGTGGTATAAATGGACTAATAGTTATAACAATCATGATATCAGTGACAACATGTTTTTGTAGAAAATACCCCAAAAGACAAAAAATACACCAAAGTGGTGACAGCCAATCGGATTGCTCAATAAAAAAAAAAATAAATTATGAAATTAATTATAGTGTAAACCTGATCAGCTTAACATGTTACACTAAAACAAGATGATTTGTTGTTACGATACAAACTAATGGCAGAATGAACATAATACATTTTCACAGCACATGCAAAAAATAGTAAATTTATTTATTTATGTATTAAGGCTTGTTTTCTCAAAATAGCCAATGGGAACACATATTATATTAGGTAAAATCAGTAAGGGTACGATGTCCCTATTAGCTGGTACAACTCAATTCATCAAATGTAAACAAATGCTTGAGCTGCACCAAGAGAAGAGATATGGACGCCAATTACGCCATCAGGCACTACAGCAAATGATTTAGGACACCATATGGCATCATCAGGAAAAGAGGTATTTTTATGACGCCATATGGCGTCATCAGGAAGGAATGAGTTAAGTGTTGTTGGGATACATATTGGCAAATTCGGAACAAGTAAAGGGCCCAAGGCAGGATCACCATGGATAATATCGATCCTCTGAAATAAATTCAGAGGAAGTATGTTCCATCCACAAGGTCTGTCTGTAGCTGTGTAGAAACATAGCATAATTATGTTTAACTGTATCGGCTGCCTGGTGGGAGAGATATATCCCAAGTATTTTAATTTGTCTAGATCCCAGCGAAATGGGAACCTTTGAATAAATAGTATAGAGGAGAAAATGAAAAGTCAATGCTTTAGTTTTGGTGGTTTTAAGTTTGTACCCGAGCACTTACTGAAATGATCTAATACATCAAAAAATGATGGAACCGATTAGTGTGGGTTTGATATAAAAAGCAACACATCATCCACGTACAGGGCTATGCGTTGTTCCATACCCTCCATCTGTATTCCCCTAATCCCAGGAGTCTCTAATGGCTTGCGCCAAAGGTTCCATGAAAATAGCAAATAAACCAGGAGATAGGGGACAGCCCTGGTGGTGTCCCTGAATAAAGGGAAGTATGGGAATGGTGTCCCGAAACTTTCACGCAGGCATGGGGTGAGGAATAAAGTGTTTTATCAGAGAAATAAAAGGAAGGGGAACCCATCTTTGTCATAACAGCAAATAGAAAAGGCCACAAAACTCTATCAAATGCCTTCTCAGCGTCTAAAGTGAGTAGGACTGAGGTGTTATCACAGTTTGCATTTCTTGTACTAAATGCAGGGCCCTTCTGGTGTTATCCATAGTGGATCTGCCACTGACAAAGCCTGTCTGGTCTAGGTTAATTATTGCAGGGAGGACTGTAGCCAGGATAGACATTAGGTATGTATAGTTTACATTTAAAACTGAAATTGGGTGGTATGCTGCACAACTTTGTGGGTCTTACCGGGCTTGGGAATAAGGGATATTACAGCATACGACCAGCTAGGTGGGGGTTCGCCGTGCCTTGTAACACGTCATTGTAGGCCCCAGCAGGGTTGGAGCGAGTGTTTGTTCTAGGAGTTTATAAACTGTACCAGATCCATCAGGGCCAGGGGCCTTCATGGTTTTAGATCAGGAGATGGCTGCTTCAATTCAAGATATGTTATGGGAGACTAAGGAGGATCTCTGGTCCTCATTCAGCATAGAGAGGTTCAGTGGCAAAAGAAAGGCTTCAACTCCTCCCAGATCCGATTGGTGATCTGGTGTGTACAGTGTTTATAGTAATCACTGAAAATTTTGGTGACCTGGTCAGTTTTGGAATAAATGGTGCTCGATGTAGGGTCCCTAATAGTGGGTATAGTGGCAAGTCGATGTTGTCTTAGCAACCTGAAGTCCAGCAGATGGGAAGCCCTCGGTCCTACCTCCCCATATCTTTGCACTTAAGAAGGCTAGTGCCACCTCTGTATTTTGAACTAGGATTCTAGCTTCTGCTTCACCTGTTAACTGGACCTCTACTGAATTATCCCCTGCTGGTGGGCAGCCTGGAGAAAGTGAAGGGTCGCCTCCAGGTGTTTGTTTTCTCTCCGTTGTTTAGCATGGGAGGAGGAATACTGGATAACGTGGCCCTGTAAGATTGCTTTCAACATGTCCCATCTAATAGTGGTGGTAATTTTACTCTTCTCCTTTAACTGGTACAGTTCTCTGTCCTGCTCCTTCTGTGTTTCCTTATACTTCCTGAATGCTACCTTTTCTCTTAACCTTCCTGCCACCTCTTTTGAGAACCAGAGTGTTTTTTTCCTTCATTTTGCTTTGTTGATTTGCTTCACACAAAGGCTTGTTCCTCTGTGATGGCTGTTTTGATTTTTCCCCATTGTTCCTCCACCCATCCTTCTTGCCAGTTTGCTAGTGCTTTTCTGAGGCACTCTCCCATTTTCCCAAAGTCAGCTCTCCTAAAGTCCAACACTCTTGCTTTGTATGGCTCGACTTATGGCTGTGTTTTATCGTGAACCACATTGTTTTGTGGTCACTTGTTCCCAGATGGCTACCCACTTCTAAATCTGAGATCCTTTCTCCATCCCCATTTGACAGTACCAGGTCTAAGATTACACCCTCCCTAGTGGGTTCCACCACTAGCTGTCTGAGGCATGCCCCTGCAGGTCATCAAGAATAAACCTGCTTTTGATGTGGTGCAGCCAGGGTGCTCCAGCTAACGTCCTGGCATATTCAGGTCCCTCATCAACAATATCTCCCTTTTCTGCCATTTTAAGGATGCCTTCTGTCATTTTCTTGTCCTTTGCCTCCCCTGAGATGGGGTCTGTATATCATCCCTATGCGAATGTGGTGCCATAACCTGTTTCAGGGTAACCCACAGTGCCTCCTCTACTCCCTGTTTATCCTTTAGTTCCGTTGCTTTGATCTCTTCCCTTACATAGAGAGCTACCTCCTCCTCTTTACCCTCCCTGTCCCTCCTGTACACTGTGTATCCTGGTATGTTGACATCCCAGTCATGGTTCTCAGTGTACCATGTTTCTGTGATTGCCACGATATCCAGATGTCCCTCTTTCATCAAGGCCACTAGTTCAGGGAGCTTGTTACATAGACTACGGGCATTAGTACTCATCACCCTCCATTTGTTGATGGCCTTACCCTTTAGCCCCATCCCTGTCCTTACTGCCTTTTTCTGCATTTACTACTGTCCTGCTCCCCATTAACTTCTCTACCTTGGTGTTTACCTCTAACTACTGTGTTTTGTTGGGGAGGCTGGGGTTTTCCTGCTCCTTTTCAGTGCCTCTCTTCAGCCTCTGCTCACAGGCTACTACTAATTTTGGGGCAGATGGCTGGTTCTGTGAGCACGCTTACACATGTGGCTGCCTCAGATTGGGATGCTAGCAGTTTGGAATCTGACCTTGAGGACTACCAAGCCTGAATGCCAAGTACTCAGTCTCTTCGGCAGTCGCTGAATTGGTGGGAGACCTCTGAGAACCTATCCAGGGGGTCCCATTTAGAAGCCCATCAGGTTGATTATATCGACTGATGCCAGCTTATCAGGCTGCGGTGCAATCCTGGATCAAGTACCAATCCAGGGCATTTGTACTGTGCAGGACCAACAGCTACAGATAAATGTATTGAGATGAAGGCAGCACAACTTACTCTTCTTCATTTTCTCAATTGAGTTTGAGCAGAGGCAGTAAAAGTAAGTCAGTCAGTGCCACCACAGTGGCATACATAAACAGTCAAGGAGGCACAAGAAGCAAAGAGATGCTAGCAGAAGCAATAGAAGTGCTGCTTGGGGCAGAAGAGAACCTCTACCCAGGCTGACTTGCTGAGTCAGGAGACTGTCCATACAGAGGAATGTATGTTGTAACTGAAAGTGTTCGACCTTCTGAGCTGTAGGTTTGACGACCTCAGATCAATGTACTCGCCTCAAGGAAGTTTTGTTTTCTTCTGTAGCACCAGAGAGGCCAAGAATGCAGTGATTCTCAGTTCTAGTGAATCCAGCCCAGTACACACCATTTTGACTTCCTCTTCAGGGGATCTTCTTCCAAGGACCCATTTGACACACAAACCTGGAGGCAAGGCAGCTGGTGGCCTGACTCCTGAGATGAAGAGACTGCTAAAACAATCTTTTCAAGAAAGTGGATATCCTGATGGCCGCCAATAAAGTTTCTCGCCTGCAGCTTATGATCTAGTGTGGAAGGTAGAACACCTTCTCATCTTGGACTAGGGAAGATGAAGAAAAGGAGAAAAAAAGTATCAGGCCCTCAAAAGTCACAGTTCTGCAGATTTTGGAGTTTTGTAGATGGGACTAGACAAAGGGATTGCACTGAGCACCCTGAGAGGTTAGGTGTGGTCAATAGGAGCAGCACTGGGAACCTTCAGAGGATCATCCTAGGGAACACGCTTGAGTCATACAATTTCTAAGAGTGGTTAGCAGAAGTAGACCACTATTTTGATCCCCACTGCCTCAATGAAACCTGAATCTGGTTTTGAATGATTGCAGTAAAGAACCCTTCGAGCCTCTCTCATCCATTCCACTAGACTCTTCACACAAGGTGTGTTTTTAATTGTAGTGTGCTCAGCCAGAAGATTTGGTGAGCTTCAGGCCTTGTCACACAAAGAGCCTTGTCTTGCTATTCAGAAGGAAAAATGGTCCTGAGGATGGTTCCATTTTTATTCTGAAGACGCTCTATGGCTTTTCACGTACATAAGGAAATCTGTCTTCTGTCATTCTGCGAGCGCTGACTCATGCTAAAGAGCGTGAGCTGCACAAGTTAGATTTGTGCAGGGCAGTCACGACATAAGTCTAATGAGCTAGAGTTCAGGAAATCTGAAAGTATGCCGTTCTCTGCAGAACAGCAAAAAACAAAACAGAAAAAGGTAAAAAGCCTCTAAAATCACACCGCAAAGTGGATGAGGGCTGGTATTGCCAAGGTCTATGCAGATGAAGAGAAGAAGCTCTGGCTTCTCATTAAGGCTCACTCCACCAAAGCTCTAACTACCTCCTGGGTGGAGAGAGGAGAGGTGTCTCTGTTAGAACTGTGCACGTAGCAACATGGTCCTCTGTCACACATTCTCTAAACACTACAGATGGGATGTTTAAAGTTCCAGCATCTGTGTTAGAAGTCAGAATTCTGCAAGGCTGCAACGTGGTCCTCTGTCCACATTCATTAAACACTACAGACTGGATGTTCAAAGTTCGCCAAGATTTGCAGGCGCTGGTTATGAGATAATGATATTTTTCACCTACGGGTTATATGGGACAATGTTCTTCTCCTACCCAGTGGAAACATGGGTACTACTTCTTAGAACCCATATGTATTGAATACCCACTTACAATGTGGAGCACTACAGAAAGTAGAAATTTCATCATACTGTTGCTCCTACATTGTCAATGGGCCTCTCCCAGGAGCATTGGCTCCTACTGGAGAATATTGTCTGATATAAATATGGGATGTCTGTTTTTCTCCAGAAATTATATTTTGCAAATATTGTTGACTTCCTATTCCACTTTATCTGCTAATGTGAAAACAGGATGCAAGCTATTGAATTGCAGGCAAGCAGGTTAACAGGTTGATGTTTCTGAACATGAGGTGGTGCCTCTCTGTTACAGGTTGATGTTTACTCTGTTTTTGCAGTTATACTGAATCTTATTGCATTTATTCCTGTTATACGATTTATGGTGACAGCCATTGCTGATTTATCTGCTACTATCTGCCAAGAGGCAATTTTGAGGAAGACTGGTTCTCGCAAGACACAAAAGCATAAAACAGGATCCTTATGATTCAAGGCAAGATGAACATTGCTTTTTCTTCCTGTAACCCCCTACAAATGGGGTTCCTGAAAAGTCTTCCTTGAGCTTGCCTAAATGCTCACTGCCAGGCTAGTGTCCTGCATTTTAGTAGATTAAATGTATTGCCAGAGAGTGCCTGTATAGCCTCTGTGTACTGTCTCTTTAAGAGCTGCCTGGTTTGTAGTTTTAATTAATCTAAAAGGAGCTCTGTTGGAAGATGTGCTTGTTTGCTGGTCATTTGTTAGAGTAGTAATAATATTGCAGTTTTTCTAACCTGCCTTCTTTGCAGCAAGGACTGTTCTGTTTATCTCCACCAACTTGGCCGGGACTGTCAGAATGGACCAATCAATACTGTTGGGACTCTAAAATGGAGCTGCCTACAGGGGCTTGGTGGGGTCAAAACTGTAGGAATTGTAGTTTTGCATTTTGGTGCCTGAAATAACCTGGAGGGGGAGCCTTTGTTGTGACTGACAGACAGATCAGCCAACCAAACCTTTTGGATCTGGAGGAAATTCCCAAGCTCTTGCAGCTAGTTTCAGTTCTGAGTTGGGAAGTGAAAGATAACAGCTTGAATGATTCAAGCAGCAGCCCCGCATAGATTCATGTGGGAGAACTGTGGAAAGGCCTGAGTTTTGGCCTGCATGCCTGCCTTCTGTCCCCAAGAGGAACTTGTGCCTTTTTGGACTGAATTCGAACTTCTGGAGCGTAAGAAGCCACTGAATTGTAACCAGGCTCCTACCTGAAGAAGACCAAAGTTTTCTGAATGCGATTGGCCTGTCTGGACATCCAGCCACCTCTGAACTCCCAGATTGTGCAGAGACTCTGTAATTGCGACAGGAGAGCCTTTGCCTGGTACAGTGGAATCTCCTTACATGGAATGTGTTGTGTGCTTATAGTGGTTCGTGATTTGGTTCCCCACTGTGGTTTGAATTGTGTTCTGCTTGCTGGAAGCTGCATTAGAATTTCTTTATGTGTAAATGTGTTGTGTGCTGCTAGTGGGTCACGATTTGGTTCCCCACTGTGGTTTGAACTGTATTCTGCTTGCTGGAAGCCGCATCCAGCCCATGGACTGAATCCAAAACCATCTTCATTGGGCCTAGGCCTTGCCACACTGGTCCAGTCCGACTACTCTCTGCACAGTGAAAGCCATCGACGAGACCTGCCTAGGACCAGCCCCTGCTCAACACTTGAACAGGAATCACGCCGGTGATTCGTGGTGGGCCCTGCTTCTCCGGGCACTCCAGCTCAACAACCTGTAGTCTCATTCTGGTCCTGCCTGTGTCTAGTATTGGGTATCATGAGTAAACATCAGGGTAGTTCCTGCAACAGCTAAATCTAAAGTGTTGTCATCTGCTTGTCTGGCTGCTTTTTCTTTCACGAACTGAGGCCTCTGGCTCTGGATTACAAATAGTATGGGTTGTGCATGTTGCTTTCTTCCATCACAGGGCCCCAACCAGCTGCAACATTCCTGGCTAGCCCATCGTCCCCTACCTGGGTACCCAGAGGTGTGACTGCGTGAGGACTTAAAGCGCATGCATAACTGTTTGATTAATATAGCCTTTAAGCCAATCAACCTGATTACGCCTTTTCTTGTTCAAACTCGGAATAAATCAGATCTGACTTTTTCTGCATTTAACCTGACTGTGGTTCCAGTTTGTGCCAAGAGTACTGTATTGGTGCTATTTATCGTGCATAACCTTGTTTTACAGGGGGTCCCCGGTCGAGCCAGAGGAACCAGCCCTGGTGGTAAGTGCAAACAATGTGGGTACTTGTATGGTGTACAAGGGGTACTGTGAAAGTGATTATCGATATTGCTCAGGCCTCTAGAAGGGAAAGAGGGGGTTACAGTGTCCCGGAGGGCTGTGCCCAGGTTAATTTGACCACTACTAACCCTGACCTCCAGGTGGAGGCACCCGCTGCAGAACCTAGGCCCCTTAACCTGCTACTAGCCAAGCAGCCAGCAGTCATAGCCTGTGGTGTAGCGCCACCTAGGGGTTACATTCAGCTAAATGTTTTCTGCACATGTGGTATATGTTGTATTATTAAAGGAGGGACTTTATACTTTAAGCATGCCATATATTTTTACTTTTCATTACAATGTTTAGGCACTCTGAAGTCAGTAGGGAACTGAGAGCATTTCTATTTGGAATCTTCATGTGCCTGCAGTTCTATGCTGTTGCTACAGCTTTGGTTGTACCATTACCCCTAGTAGGGGTGCACATTACCCATACATATTAAATACCCATTAACAATGCTGGAGCTAATAGAAAAGGAAATTATGGAAAGTATGAAAACATTTCTTGTATTCTTTTTAATAATGCTACTTACTTTCTCTGCTAGGCGATTGTAGTCAGTACTGAATGTGTATCACATTATCACTGTCAGGTCTTCTGGGTTGGATATAAGTAAATCGCTTCTTCCAATTGAGGTCCCCATACGCCATCCAAGGCACAGTTGGCAGTGTTGATTGAACAATAGGATGGTCCAGCTGTGATGAGCCCAGCAATGGGGAAAAGTAAAAAGCAGGGACTGACGGTCCTGTAAGAGGGTATACTAGAAATAGTCTTGCACAGGGAGTGGATAAGGACAATAATAAGTACAGAAGGTCCTGTGGGGGCAGGACAATGATAGTGATGGAAGGTTAAGCGGGGGGACCATAATGAGACAGAAGGTGCAGCAAGAGGAGCACAAAGACAAAGATAGGGTTGAAAGTTCCTGCTAAGAGGGACAAGGACAAAAATAGGGACAGACGGTCCTGCAAGAAGAGGACAAGTCTACAAACTGGGACAGAAGATCCTGCCAGGGGGACAGATAATAGCAATACTTATGTTTTAATCTGTTCACTGTTTTCTTTACATATCAATTATAGTCATAGTCTTGTGGTAGGCACTCTCTCCTGGACTGGATCTGACCTCTTTCAAGGCTGCTGAATCCTCCTGATGCACTCAGTGACCACTCCCCGACCTACTGCATCTGGAAGAATAACTTCCGCACCCCCACCTAAATTTCATGTAACCAGGGACTCAAGTAATTTGATGCTGAAGTCTTTTGTACGAGTCTTGCCTCAGCTGACCTTCCCCACATAAACCAGGTGTTAGAATATCTGATCAACACCTTTACCTCCATTCTTGACTCTCTGCCCTCCCAAACTAAGATGGTCACAGATAACCACTCTCCTTGGTTCACCCAGGAACTGAGGCACCTTATGCATTCCTGCGATAAAGGCTGGCAAGCTTTTTAAAATCTAAGCTCCAATCAGACTGGAATTCCTACCGCCAGCTCCGCAATAGCTGTAAAAATAAAACTGGCAAAGCAAAAGGAGCATCTTGTAACCCAGCAGGAATCTCACATTGCTAACCCCAGATGTTTTTGAAGGAAATCAATGCTCCCCTAAACGGTAAACAAAGGATCCCACCAAACAATGACAGCAAAAGGCTCCATACTGTCCTCACCTAAGGAGACAGCTGCAGGACTGAACCTCTTCTTTACGGACCTTGATGCTTACAAAATCAATCTCCTGGCAATTGCTATGAGATACAAGCCAGCCACTCTGAGGTCATACCCCTCTTCCACCTAAAAGCCACCTCCTGAAAGGAGGTTCTTAACTCTGAGGGCCTCAACCCGGATAGCTTTCCTGGGTTTGACTCCCTACCACCCAAATTCCTCAAAGTAGGTGTACCTGCCTTGTCCACCCTGTCTCCTGCCTAATCAATAGATCCTTCCTCACACAAGCCATCCCTGACAAATGGAAGACTGCTATTGTTGTTCCAGTACACAAAAGTGGTCCGACCAACCTCATTGAAAACTACAGACCCATATCAATATTATGCCCTATTGCCAAAATCCAAGAAAAATTCTCTACAATCAATTATACTTGTATCTAGAACAAAACAGTGCCCCATCAGCCACCAGCACGGCCTTCAAAAAGCTCATGGGACAGAAACTGCCCTTCTGCAGGTCATCTCTGATATACTCCAGGCTATGGACCAGGGTAGTGCAACTGGAGCAGTCTTTGTTGACCTAACGAAGGCATTTGACCTAATAAATCACTCTCTTCTTATCTCCAAGCATTGATACCTTGGACTAGACAGCAACTCTCTCTTGGATCTCAAACTACTTAGAAAACAGGTCTCAATGTGTCAAATGGGCGGTAACATCTCTATCCTAGCTACTATCACAGACGGGTACCCCAAGAATCAATCCTAGGGCCTCTCCTATTCTCTGTATTTACCAATGACCTGCCTCTGAACTGTGGAGGGGCATCGGTCCAGCTATACGCGGATGATGCCATTCTTTTAGATCCTCCAGTGACGCCTCATGTATCAATGCTGACTTAGCAAATGATTTTCAGACTTTAGAAACTTGGTTTAAAATGACCTACTAGTCCTGAATACCAAAAGACTAAAGCCATGTTGTTCCACCACACCTGCTTCGACACAAACACCCAGCCCCGGTGATCAAAACATCCACTGGCATACAGCTTGAAAGTGTCACCAACTTCAGATACTTGGGAGTAATGCTTGACAAGCACCTATCCTTCGATGCACACATAACCAGTATTACAAAGACTACTAATCAGAAAATAGGCCTCCTCTATCGCACAGCCCACTGTCTCTCAAACTGTGCTAGGAGTACAATTACCTCAGCCACCCTTCTCCCAGCCTCTTCTATGGGGCCTCAATAATCCTCCTCTAAGCCTGGACTTCTGAACAAACTCAGTATGGCCTAACACAGGATTGCTGCTTTGCCATAAAGGCCCCAGCTCGTACCCATCACTGTGTAGTGTTAAACACCTTGGACTGGCCTCATCTTTAAAGCCAAACTTGACTTCCCAGTGCATTGCACCACCTTCAAACTAATCCACCTCCCCACCCCGAGTCTATCTAACCTTATTACCCTGAAACCCTCCCTCGAACACTCAGGACCTCACACCTCCCACTATTAAACCTACCTAAGACTCGCCTAGTAGTTGGTAGAAGGTCCTTCTCCTCAGCACCACAAAATGGAATGACCTTCCTCACACACTACTCTCATGCAAGTCGCTTTCCTCTTCAAAAGACTATACAAGGAAATCTTCATGTCCTCTGTCTGCAATGGCAACTGTGCCTAGACTTCTCCCAGCCACCATTACTCCCACTGCCTGCTTTTTGTTACCTCACCTCTCCTTTTCTGGTTGGTCTCACCATATCTACTCTTCTCCTCCTAGTTTCCACTGCTAGCCTCTATAAATAACAACAGGTCATATGTATGTAACCCCTAGGTGGCATTATCCCAAGGGCTACTACCCCTGCCTGCTTGGCTAGTAGCAGGTTAAGGGGCCTGGGTAGTGAAGCAGGTGCCTCCACCTGGAGGTCAGGGTTGTTAGTAGTCAAGCTAACCTGAGCACAGACCTCAGGACACTGTAATCCCCCTCTTTCCCTTCTAGTGCCTGAACAATATACAATAATTACTTTCACAATGACCCTTATTCACCAGGCAATTACCCACACTGTTTGCACTTACCACCAGGGCTGGTTCCTCTAGCTTGACCCTGGGGACCACCTGTAAACAAGGTTAAGCACAGCAAATAGTAACAGTACAATACTTTTGGCACAAACTGGAACCACATTCAGGTTAAATGCAAACAAAGTTAAATCTGATTTATTCAGGGACTTGAACAAGGAGGGCCTAATCAGGTTGATTTGCTTAAAAACTATATTAATCAGACAGTTATGCATGCAGTTCAGAGTTCCTACACAGTCACACCTCTGGGTACCCAGGTAGGAAAATGGTGGGCTAGCCAGGAACGTTGCAGCTGGTTGGCCCTGTGATGGAAGCAAGCAACATCGCAACACACTATTTGTAATCCGAGCCAGAGGGTTCAGTTTGTGAAAGAAAAGGCAACAAGACAATCAGATGACAACAATTTTAGATTTAGCTGTTGCTGCAGGGAGCTACCCTGATGTTTACTCACAATACCCAATACTGGACACAGGCAGGATGAAATCGAGACTGCAGACTGTTGAGCTGGAGTGCCGGAGAAGCAGGGCCCACACGAATCACCGAGGCATTGTTTCTGTTCAAGGCGTTGAGCAGGGGCTGATCCCAGGCGGTCTCTAAGTCGATTACTTTTCGTGTAGCAGGTATTCTGGCTGGGCCAGTGTAGCAGGGCTCAGGCAAATGGAAATGGATATGGATTCAGTCCGTGGAGCTGGATACAGCCTCTATCAAGCAAAAACACAGTTCAGACACACAGTGGGGAACCAAATCACGACCCACTATAAGCACACAGCACATTCACATGTAAGGAAATTCCACTGTACCAGGCAAATGGCTCTCCAGTCGCAATTACAGAGTCTCTGTGCAACCTGGGAGTTCAGAGGTAGCTGAAAGTCCTGACAGGCCGATCGCATTCAGCAAATCTCCAGTCTTCTTCAGGTTAAAGCCTGGTCACAATTCAGTGGCTTAATTCGGCTCCAAATTGGATTCAGTCTAAAAAGCACAAGTTCCTCTCAGGAACAGCAGACAGGCATGCAGGCCAAACTCAGGCCTTTCTACAGTTCTCCCAGTGAATCCACTATGGATTGCTGCTCAAACTATCTCAAGCTGTTACTTCTTCACTTCCAACTCAGATCTAACTGAAACTGCAAGCAGTGTGGGACTTTCCCAAGATCCAAAAGGTTCAGTTAGCTGATCTGTCTGTCAGTCACAACAAGGACTCCTCCTCCAGGTTATTTTAGGGCCAAAGCCCAAAACTACAATTACTATAAGTTTTGGCCCCACCAAGCTCCTGTAGGCAGGCTCCATTTTAGAGTCCCAAATGTACTGATTGGCCCATTCTGCAGTCCAGGACCAAGATGATGGAAACAAACAGAACTGTCCATGCTGCAAAGAAGGCAGGTTATTTTTTTATACTTGTTTTATTTTATTATCTTTCAGCTTAAAAATACATTAACTTTTACTTTTCAGATTCACAGCTAACTGAATTCTTTCTTAGTATACAATTACTTTTTTCAGTTTTGAGTACATAGTATCTCAACTTTAAAACATACAAAGAGGAAAAGAAAAATCAATTTTGGCAATTATTAGCAACAGCAGGCGGGTCTTTCCTTTACACTAGCTGTACATTGATATATTTACAATCATTAACTCCTAAGGCAATTAATCTATTTAAGGCAACACATTTCTAATTACTTGCACTTTACCCTTCCTCTCCCACATCCGACGACCCAGCTTTTTCTCTGATAGAGTTCCCACCTTGCCCATCTCAATAAAAAGGTTTCTATTCGATTCTGTAAGCCCATAGAGATTTGCTCATTTTGTTGAATTTGCATTATTATTGCTTTCCACTCTTAAGGCAGGGTGGGGTTGTTTGGAACCTTTTTTTGTTATTCACTTGTACGCTGAACCTAGTAATATTGCCCAGAGATGTTTTTGGGCTTTGTCCCTCAGCCCGACGGTGGCATTCCCAGAATCAAATGATGGGGCTCTATCTCTTCCTGTATGTCCAAAACCCCTTTATATATTCCGTAACTTGGGTCCAGAATCGACCTATACCTGGGCATTCCAGGAAAACGTGCATGTGTGAGGCATTCTCCTTCCATAGTCCCTCCAGCACCGGAGGAGCCTTTCCGCACCAAGAACGTTGTGGAGGGAACCAGGAAATATCTCACCACGACCTTCCAGACAAACTCCCCAGGTCGGAGATGAAGTGGTTCGCATGTACTCTCCAGATCCTCTCCCATTCTGTGGTGGTTATTGGGCGTTTAAGCTCCGCTCCCATTTAGTTTGTACCGAGCAATAGCATTCACTGCCGGGTTGTACTATATTTATATAGGACCGTTATTGCTTTCTCCCATATTGTGAGGACCATATTCGCTCAAATGGGGGTCTCCTCTAATACCAGGTGTTCTTTTCCTGAAACCTTAACTGCTTAGAAATATAATCTTTATTTGATAAAAGAATAAGCTGTCCCTTTCTGTCCACCCAAATTTTATTTTAGCTTCTTCAAAACTCAGGGTTTCATCACCTCTCATTAGCTGCCAAGGGCCTCTTACCCTTTATTTATTTGGGATTTGTACCATTGGTTATTAAATGCAGGAACCAGAATGAGCCATTTATATCTCCAGCAATACTGCAGGAGCTTCTCAAACTTCATGCACATCTGCCATCCTTAAGGATGGACAAAGTCGTGAACGGAACTATTTTGAGCATCTCTAAGGTGCTTAGGCGAGAATAGGCACGCCTGGAGGGGAATCTGTGTTTCTCTGCCAAGTCTATCTGCTTCCACCATGCTTGATAAGTTTTATTTCCCATAATAATGCTGACCTCACCTGTGAGGCAGACCAGTACTATGAAGCAAAGGGAGGCTATACCCCTTTATCTTTAGGGAAGTATGAGCTTCACAAGCTTACTCTTGCCTTTTTATAGTTCCATAGATAATTATTTAGCAGTTTTTGCCAAGACAGAAGTTCCTTGGATGTAAGGGAGCAAGGGACACATTGGAATAAGTACAGAAATCTTGGGAGAATATTAATTTTTAGGCTTAGATTTCTAACATAGAATGTTGTGGGAGAGAGACCACCTCCTTAGGTCTTGTCTTATTTTATGAACTAGTGGGTCATAGGTTTGACGAATAGTCTTTTCAAGTTAGTGGGAATTTGTATTCCCAAATATCTGATGCTTTCTTTACCCCACTTGATTGGAAACTGTTTTTGATCGATGGAGTCGGGTTGATAGTTAAAACCAGGGCTTCTGATTTACCTACATTAAGGGTAAACCCGAAAGGCTGGCAAATCGCTCGATTAAGGTAAAAGGCATCTGTAGGATTTTCTGGGTTGGTGATATATAACAGGATGTCGCCAGTGAACAAGGCCAACTTCTGTTCCACTCCCCAGCCACAACACCTTGTAGTTCCAGGGCCTGTCTCAGGCTCTGGGCCAAAAGCTCTATATAAAAGCGAACAGGAGAGGGGAAAGGGGCAACCCTGTCTGGTTCCACGCTGCAGGGTGAACTTCTCCAAATGTGGCCATTTGCCCGTAGATAACCTATGGGGCTTCTATAGAATCTGAAGATGGTCTCCACAAAGGGATAGGAACTTTAATGAAAGGAGGACTTCTTTTAGGTATTTCCAGGTTACTTTATCGAAGGCTTTTTCTGCATCGAGTCCCAGCAAAATTGCTGGAGTACGCTTCTCATTAATCTGTTTCTATGACGAGGACGTATATCTCACATTATCTTGGGCTTGACGTCCAGGAATGAAACCACTTTGGTCTATGTTTATTAATAATGGGGCAATTCAACCAGATGTTTAGATAATATTGTGGCCAATATTTTGTAATCTGTATTTAAAACAGAAATGGGGCAATACGAGGGACAAAGGGTTGGATCTTTACCTCCTTGGGTATGACTGAAGTTATAGCCTCATTCCAATAGGGGACTCTCCGTTCTGTGAGGTAACAAAAGCAAACACCCTAGAGAGTAGGGGTGTCAACACTTTAGAAAAAGTCTTATAAAACTCTCCTGGGAACCCATCAGTCCCTGGACATTTACCTGTTTTAGATTTCTATTACAACTGAAATTTCACTAGGTAAAATTGGGGCTAGTAAATCTCTCCTTGTTTTTGGGTTAAGGATGGAATTTGAGGTTGAGAGGAAGCCTTGAATCTCTCCTTCAGGGGGTCCGCTTTCTGTATAGAGGACAGAATAATAGTTCCGCAGGGCCTCTGTGATGGCTCTAGTAGTGGTTTTCAGGTCATCAGTGAGCGGATGTCTAATTTTAACTATCGTGGCCTTTGCCTTCCGGTTTCTTATTTGGGCTGCAACCATTCTGGTAAACTTAGGGCCCCCATCATAGTGTCTATGACGCAAGTATATTAACCTTTGTTCTACTTCATAGTCTAAAATATTGTTGAGCTGTTTTTGAGGGTATCCAATTCTCGTGTTCGATTTTTACAATGTTTTACCTTTTGTTCTTCCTCTAGTTTAGCTATTTTATTTTCTAATAGAAGCCTCCTTCCTCACTCTGTTTTTCTTATGTGAGGAGATTGCAATACTTTTCCCCTCACCAGTGCTTTAACCGTATCCCATAATATTGATACCGATGTCCTTTGTACATCATTATCCTGCACTGCCTGAGTTATTGCACTGGTAATCTCCTCCTATGTCTCCTTATCCCTGAGTATTGATAAATTGAGTCTCCAAACGTCCTTTTTGTTAGCCAGGGAATGTATTTTACAAAAATGGGCCTATGGTCAGAGAGAGAAAAGTCTCCTGCCAAATTTCCCGATAATTCCTAAATGCTCCCTTTGCGCAATTATTAGTCCAAGCAGGAGTACGAATCATGAGCCTGTGAATAAAACGATGTCGGCCATCCGACCCCGCAATTGCCTCCAGACATCCTCAAACCCAGCTCTGCTTCAACTTCTGCACTTTTCTACCTAACATAGATGCTCACCGGGTAGAACAACCACGTCCCCTGTTATGTTCAAGTTGAGGTTCCCCCCACAGATCAAACTACCCTCAGCCCATCCCGCCAATTTTGTAAAGAACTTCTGGTAAATTGAGAATTCCAAGGCTGGAGGAATGTATACTGAGGCAAACGTTAATTGTTGACCTTCCAACCAACCCTTAATAAGTACAAACCTACCCTCTTTATCAATTACTTTATCTGAAATTTCAAATGGTGTACCCTTTCTGACCAGTACCGCAGTACCCCTCGCCTTTCCCCTATATGATGAGGCAACCACCTGGGAGAAACCCAGTTTCTCGAATTTTTATGTTCAGCATTCGAGAGGTGGGTCTCCTGTAGTAACAGAACGTCAGCTCCCTGCCATCTCATCGACTGGAGAATCTCAGCCCTTTAATAGGATTATGAAACTGTGCACATTATATGTGCACACTACCCAATTTTGTGTCATTTCATAAATTCAAAACATTTCCCAGACCTGGTCTCCTTCCCTACATAGCTTTCCCCATGGTAGTTGCCCCATTTCTTCCTCAACTCCACTGTTCTCAGTACAGCATCACTAATGCTTGCCTTTTCAATTGCCCTGCTTTGCCAAATACAACCCAAAATATACAACAAACTTTAAACTTTGATAACATTTCAACTGTTTAAACTTACACAAAAATGTGCTTCCAAGGTTGGGGGCTATACTAAAAGTTGTTAGCCCTTTATCCTCCTTAATAGGGAGAACGGAGGGGGAGATTTACCTTCCGCTTCCGGGACCCCCTAGAGCCACACTAATGCTAGGCTCCTTTAAGGTGCGCCTTAGAGCAAGGTCATCACCTACTCTGAACCAGGCAGGCCCAGTTTAGCCTCAAGGGCTTTATTTAATCCTGAGAGGGATCTCGGATCTTGGCCATGTATCATAGCTTCATACCCTCTCTCTTTCTAAAGAAACAAGGCACTTTATTCCCTCTTTTCCAACTTCTTGGGTGTATTCCACATTTAAACCCTGTGGGAATTATCTTCAGGAGTTCCTGGTGGTGGTGGTGGTGGTGGGGGCCCTGGTAGTAGCACCCTGTACATTGTGTATTACCTTCTGGCTCATTGATAGGTAGATATGTCAAGATCCCAGGGAGGAAGGGGAGGAGGGGTGCATCTGCTGCAACATAAGTGCACCTCTGGGCCCCCCAGCCGTAGGCACCTCACTGTTTAAGATAGCACGAGCGGTTGAGGGGGATGCTCTCACGAGGAGCAAGCAGACCTGATGCGCAACAATGAGCCCACTGCACTTAACCGCCTCTAAAATAACGTTAGTTTAGTGAGAGGTTTCTACAATGTTCTCCTCGATTTTCTCATGAAGGTACAGCTGCTCATTAAGTATATGATCCCCAGGGCTCCTCTCTGCTCAGAAAAATGATAGGATTTCCGAGGTGTTGTCTGTTAGTTGCATCTTCATGTGTGGAATAAGGGATAGGGAGAACAAATGGAATTAACCCACACGCCCCTCAAAAAGGCATCATTTTAATAAGTAGTACAAGATCTCCAGGTTCTATCATCTGTCTATTTAAACCTTTCTCAGAGTTCCCACTTAGTAGTACTTTTGTAGTCTTCTTCTGATTTTTCGGCAAGTAGTAGAGCTGCGGCCTCGCTTTAGTCAATAGGAGAGTTTTCCCTTGACAAATAAGTAGCTCCGCTGGGTAAGGCTCCATCATGGGGAGACTCTCTGTGTACAACCTTCTTCGCTAGGAGTCTCTGGATAGTACCCATCAGCTCAGTGTGTATCCCTCTTCTGGTTCCCCTGTCTTCCTGTCAACTGCTTGCTGGATGGAAGGTTCCTGAGTTCCCACTCTTGGTTCCTTCTCTTGATCACCATTCCACGCTTCCCCAGGGCTTCTAAGGCTTCGCCTGCAGAAGTGTAGATCTTCGCCCATCGTCCCAAAAGACCGCAACCTTGCAGGGTAAGGAGTGTGAAAGCGTATGACTTTTCCTTGAGCGCCTCAGTACGGGCAGGTACTTTACCCTCTCCGCTTGTATTTCAGATGGATAATCGTGGTCGATGTATAACCTGTGGGTTAAGTATCTAATATCCTTTTGCCTAGGCTCGCTTTTAAAATTTCTTCTTTAGCAGAGAAAGAGTTCAATTTAAAACTATAGATCTCGGCCTTGCTGAAGGGTCAGCTGGTTTTGCCTGGAGCGCGCGGTGTGCTCTTTCTATATGGAACGCCATGGAGGGAGGGAGGTCTAGTACGCCTTTCAGCAGATTTTCTAAGAAGGAAGACATAGGGGCAATTTCCGAGTTCTCGGGAGGCCGTACAGTCTTAGATTTATCTCTCCGAACGCCTCCAGGTCCAAGCACTTTGCCCTTAAGGTTTCCGCTTGCTGTAGTAAGGTATGTATAACCTTGTCACTTGTGTAGCTGTATCTTCTGACTCAGAGAGCCTTTCCTCTAACTGGTTAACCCGAGTCTCAAAAGCCGTTAGTTGCTGTTGTACCGCCGAACTCTTGCTTATTTTCTTTCCTTGATTCGTTATCTCGTGGAGCAACCTCTCAAATCTGGACCACGATAGTTGCTCAGTCTCTCCATCCGTGTCATACTCTGGGGAATCGCCGACCCTGCGGCGGGGCACCCTGCTGGGTGGGCCCGACTTTAATCTGGCAGCATCCTTGTTGCTCATCTTAAATTCTTGCCGGATTTACCTCTATTTGTTTGCTGAGAGTGTCCCCTGAACTTTTTGACATTTTGGCTGAATTCTAGAGTGTTTTTGGGGTTTCTGGGTTTGCCTGGCTCAGAGCGTCACGGACTAAGCTTGCATCGATGCCTTGACGCCACCGAAGTCTGCAAAGAAGGCAGGTTAGAACAAACTGCAATATTATTACTACTCTAACAAATGATCAGCAAACAAGTACATCTTGTAACAGAGATCCCTCTCAGATTAATTATGACTGCAATCCAGGCAGCTCTTAAAGAGACAGTACACAGAGGCTATACAAGCACTCTCTGGCAATACATTTAAACTGCTAAACGCATGGACACCAGCCTGGCAGTGAGCATTTAGGCAAGCTCAAGGAAGACTTTCTGGGAACCCCATTTGGAAATCACATGTAATTGTCATCCTCTTACACTGATGATGCAGCTGCTGCTCACATCTGATATGAGCTATCACCATAACGTATATCAATACCTAATTTTCAACATATAAGCACCTGTCAAGGTCGTCTGTAAATTATCCTCTGTATATTTACCTATGATACTTGTTGTACCATGAATGTATGTTTAAGACTAGCACGCCTGTAATTAATTATCTGCAATTGTGTGTTTTATCTGTATGGAATGTTCTGTTCCTGGGTGGATTCCTGAAGAAGGGACTTGATTGTCTCAGTGGGTTCACCCAGTCATCAAAATTTAAATAATAATAAAGAATAATAGTTTACTTATTGTTTTTGACACACTGCATCGTACTTGTTTAGCACACCAGTCACAGCATAGTAGTATGCTATTTATGTACTATAGGGATAGGTATGAAAAATGTAAATAATGAAATATTTAGTCTCTTGTTCTTTAGTTATGGCTGTACATTGCAAGTTTTTATAGTAATTGTACTTGTATATTTTACTTGTTGGTTGCACTTTTATATATCGCTT
The DNA here is from genome assembly GCA_016271365.2 of Neoceratodus forsteri. Taxonomy (NCBI): domain Eukaryota; kingdom Metazoa; phylum Chordata; order Ceratodontiformes; family Ceratodontidae; genus Neoceratodus; species Neoceratodus forsteri. The sequence goes on from CM028138.1 coordinate 409,946,001, forward strand.
TGCTCTTTTAAAATAATAAAAATTTTATTGACAAAAACAAGGTAAGGAAGGCCCCAAATGATGGGGAGGCAAAGGCAATAATTATGCAGAGGGTCCTGCCAAAATAACAAGCATTTGTCAATGCCAAATGTCTGCTTTGCTGGTATTAGCATTGGAAATGCAGGCGTTAGAGAGATGCAGAACAGGAATGGCAGTGAAGTATTGAACTTCACGCCACCCCACCTCCACCTCAGTAGAGACGACAGGCATTAGTGGTATACGCTTGAGTTGTCGCCATAACATTCATGCTATTTCACTTACCTACCCTGCCGACACCGACACATGTTGAAGTGTGCCTAGGGTGTTCGATGTAGTCACCCCATTCCATATGACATATGCTGAAATGGGTACAGTATAGAAAAGGGTGAACTTGGGACAAAGAGTTCAAGGCACACCTCAATGCCTGTCACTGGCTGCAGAGTTGTGGGGTGGGGTGGAATGGCATGAGCATTACAGTCAGCAATCCAAAGGCTCACCCCTGCTGCCTGTCAGTCTGTATAGGTGGACATTAAGATTAGACACCCTGACGCTGCCGGCATTTGTTGGTATTTGCACTAAAAATTTTCAATATGGCCTGTTTGTGACCCCACCTCATGAAAGCATTTGGGACCTCTTCTCATGAACAGTGGCACTGTGAGTTTGTTACTGTGTCCTGAAGTTTGAGTTCCACAGCGACTTATGCTATTCTGGCGCCAGATGTACAAAACACAGATCGGACAGGATGTGAAGAATGACAGCTGTACCATTCATAGGGAGGTGTGAAGAGATGAAAATGTTGAAAATCTGTAGTGAAAATATTTAAAATACTCGAACTTCCAGGCTTATGTGGAAACTTCGTAGCGCGTCGCAGCGTAACACAGTCATTTAGTGGAATTTTGCCATCAAATTTTCAACATAGGCATTTTGTGACCTCTGCTCATGAGCAGTGTCACTATGATTTTCCTAATCTGCACCGAACATTGATTTTCCACAGCGATCGCTTATTCTGCACCAGATGTATAAATGCATATTTTGGGCAGGATATGAAAAATTACAGCTCTACTGTTCATAAGGAGGTGTGAAAAATAAAATGTTGAAAATCTGGAGATAAAATATTACAAATGTGTGTAATTACGAAGTGTGTGGAAACTGCTAATGTACGCTTGTAATACAGTCATTTCATGAACTTTTGTCACTAAATTTTCAGTATAGGCATTTTAGCACCTCTGCTCATGAACAGTGTCACTGTGATTTTTTTTTATTTTCTTTTACCACTCCAATGTGCCCCATCTCAGCCACTCCTTGAGGCGTAAACCAAGGCTGAATCTGACCCATCTCACTCCCCAGTCACTGTTCCAGATAGCAGCCAATCCCAGGGTAACCCCGACATAACCCTTTACAGGCAGGGTCCCCTCCCCAAGGTGAAGGCACCAGCTGGGGGGACGAACCAGCACTAATGCCTGTCCTGTGGCTGCTGGAACGGATGGCTCGCAGGACATTGATTTCCTCGGACAGTCAGGCAGCCATCATCTGGTTCAGAATGGGCGGGTATTTCCGCTTTCATGGCAGTCCCTATGTTGCATCTTGCAGGGCCTCCGGTCTCCACCGGGGCTGCTGAAGAGCGACGCCACCTTGTACCCATCCCAGGAGAAGAGAGCAGTCCTATGGACGCTCAGTCCTCTCCTCCCCTGCCAGCCCCAGCATCCAGAGTCCATTCCCAAACCTGGGTCACCAGTGTAGCTCAAGGTAAGGTGCCAGCGCACTCAACCCTCTGCACCACGGGCCGGCCCATGATTTGTTTTAATCTGTCCGACTTCCCACAGCACCACGCTTATTGCTGCCGGAAGCACAAAACACATTTTGGCCAGGATGTGAAAAATTACAGCTGTACTGTTCATAAGGAGGTGTGGAAAATGCCAATGTTGAAAATCTGGAGTGAAAATATTACAATAATGCTGGGTTATGAGTGTGTGTGGAAACTGTGCAACGATGCTCATGAATGCAGTCACTTTATGGACTTCCGACACCAAATTTTCAACATAGGCATTTTAGAACCTCTGCACATGAACAGTGTCACTGTGATTTTCTTAATATGTTCCAAACACTGATTTCCCACAGTGACAGCCTTATTCTCGCCAGATGTGTGAAAACACATTTTGGTCAGGATATGAAAATGATAGCTGTACTTTTCATAAGGAGTGTGGAAAAATGCTAATGTTGAACATCTGGAGTGAAAATATTGCAAATTCGCAGGTTACGAATGTGCGTGGAAACTGCGCAACGCATGTCTGTAAAAGTCATTTTTTGATTTTTTTCACCAGATTTGCAACATAAGCTTTTGAGAGCCCACCATGAACACTGGCACTGTCATTTCGCTATTTGGTCCTGGAAGGTGATTCCGCAGAGACCGCAACATCACCTTTGGGACCGAATTACACCATGACAGTGGCTGAATTCATGAGGAGGAATCTCAATAACCCCATGTTGACAATATGGTGCCAAAATTCCCAAAATGCGTGAGATATGCACCAAGGTTGAAAAAACCCTATTTATGCCATTATACAGCTTACTGGCATTTCTTCAGTTCGCGTTGGCTTTGAAGAGTGCAGACGTGTTACCGGTCCACCAAAGATCAGCCGCACCAGGCTCTGGAGGTAAGTATGGGGTGAGGGGCGTGTGGGGAGGTAGGGTGCGCAGTGGGTGGTGCGGTTGGGGAGAGGACGGCGATCAGCGGGGACCGCTTCCTTTGTTTCCAGGGAAAAAAAGAAAAGAAACGACGCTGGCAGGAAGGTTTTTCCCCAGGCTTGATTTTCAGCACACTGGGATGGGCCCCAGTGCCATCTGACTTTTTGGGTGGGGTATTTAAGCCAATGGATTGGGCCCCGTCATCAAAGAATGACCGCTGGGGAGCATGATGCCGAGGGATTGAGCACCCCTCGGCACACAACAAATGGGGAGAGGGTTACATCATGCCAATGGGGAGTGGGGTCCCACGTTGGCAAATGAACTGGGTCGGGACTGCTGATAGGAGGATTGGCCACCCCATTCAGCTTTCTTGGGGCTGAGAGGCCGCCGCAATGTTTACATAAATTGTTACACTTGGGAAGGTACTGCCCTGCAATGACAGGTCGCTCCCTCATTGCAGTGGATGGCTGTCGCTGCAATGACGAGGTGGCCCCTCATTGTAGCGGCGAAAACATTTCAACTGGTGGCACTTTTTGAAACCAGTGTCATCAGCACACTGTGCCTCCACTGGTCCACCAGTGCCAAGCCCCCAAATGCAGTTCCTCCATTGGCTGCCACAGTGCCGCACCTCCACAACCCGCTTCTCTCTAAGCTGCTGCATAATGTTTCTTGCGCATGCGCAAGCAAACATAAAACGGTTGCTCCAAAATGTAAAATTTAAGTGAGTGTTGCTGGAAGGAGTAAAAATTTTTATTTTTTTTTATTTTACAATGCAGAATCTTTTGTACATTAAACCTCATTTTCCAGATTGTCCAAGCATTGTAATAGAAGGAACAGACTATCAACTTAGTCGCTCATTTTCTATGAGAGAAGTTAAAAATGTATATATTTGGACTCCTGCTGGCGTGTATGAGCTGAAAAGACATGTTGGTGGAAGCTCAGGCTACTGACAGCAGAAATGTTATAAAAACATAATGTTTTGCTCCACCCTAACTCTAAAAGTGCTCACCTGCACCCTACCAGGTCATAATGTCTCACGCTGATAGCATACGACATTATGGGTAAACTGGTATGCGCTGTAGTTGTGGAGCGAATGGTGCACACTGCCAGATACTGCCGTGCATATGGTATTGCACCATTCACATCTTTCCCAGGCAGAGATAAGACCTCTGCTGGGATTGCTTCTGCTGCTGCTGCTGTGGCTCACTGGACTGAGCCACAGAAGCAGGAACCCAGGTTCTGCTTCTAGGACTGGGTTTGATTCCTGGTCCCAGAAACATTTCTTTTTAAACATTGTGTGCTCCACAAGTCAAGCGCCCCAGGTTGAGAGTCTTTAGTGGCGGGGGGTTGATAATTGGCCCCTCCCCCCATAGCAGGGGGTGTGTGTGGAGTGTGGGCCCCAAAAAGACATGCCTCATGGCAGAAATCGCTGCTGTATTGGCAGTGTGATTTTGCCATGCGGAATAATGTCTTACGACATTATGACCCCGCGCCCAACTGCACTGCTGAGAGTTACAGGAGAGGATAAGAGGAAGCAAAAATACTGTACACTCACCTTTGGATCTGACTCTAGCAAGTGACTGCCTGAGCCATACTAGGCACAGCTCTCCCAAAGACTCTGAGGTCAAGGAGCCCAAGATCTGGTTGATAAATCTGGCATTTGAAACAGGAAACAAATCTGATGGAAAAAAAAATCAGATCATGGCATAACCATACTAGGCAGCTTTCAGGTTAGGTTACCTTTACCTTACAAAGAATAACAGATGGAAAATAGAGTCAGCACTGGGGAACACACAATGGTGGCATCTGGCAGAGCTGAAACAGTTACAATTAAAGAAATGGTGGCTCTCAGGTAAAAGTGCACAGACCTACATAATGTTCCTGGAGGTTCTACATCAGAATAATAGGCCTGCTTCAAGACATAGATGGGTTGGATAATGTGGCTTTTTCAAAGCGACTTAGAGATGGTGGGCTCCTAGACCTCCAGTACGGCTACAGACTTGAGCTTGCTCGCAGACCTTTGCCTCCATCCAAAGAAAGGCCAAAACCTGAGGGTGACTGTCAAAAAGTGCCCCAGTTGAGAGAAAGTACAGATGCAAGGCAGACAGAAAGGTGAGATCCCTGTGTAGGAAAAAAGGATTCCACTCATCCTGACCTTACACAAGATGAACTACAAAGTAAGAAATAATTTGATAAAAGTAAGACCTATGTGTAACCAGCTCTCTCTTCTTCCAGACTTGAGGCAAGCTTTCAAGGTATGGACAGGTTACTATTGAGCACCAAGAGTTAAGCTAGGAGGGTGTCTGGGGTTTGTGTTCTGTGCTTCCTGACTCAGCCAGGAAGGAAGATCAGCCATGAAAATTCATGGCCCTTCACTCTCCTTTACACCATAGTGGAGGCTAGTTGAGAGCCAGGTGGGAATTCCAGGGTTCCAGAGAGAGAGTATCAGCAAAGCAGAGACAGAAGGCCCAGAGGGGCCCTGTCTCTCCTCGCTCTTTCCTAGTGTGGGAGGGGATCTATCTGTACACAAGTGCCCACACAGATCTAAAAGCAGTAGTGGTAGTAGTTGTAGTGGTAGTAGCCATGATGCAGTGGTAAAAGTAATGGAAATGTCAATGCCAAAGTAAAGGATGAAGTAATGGTCACAGCGATTCAGAAGTAATTGAAAAGATTGCGCAGAGTAATTCCATTGAAGCTGTGTAACAGCAGAGACTGGAATAAATGCATAACCTGCTTGACCCCAGCTCCTAAGTATGGACATTCATTTTGTGAGTGGTCTTGTGTTTAGAGGTGCCCTGTATACACGCTTTGGAGTCCTTGGTCCCCATCTAAAATATTCATTTAAAATATCACCAACAGCTTAACCTGATTTAGTATGTCAGTTTGCATCTGTATCCCCCACCCCAGGATAAGGCTGAAAGTAGGCAGAACTGCCTAGCCTTCCTTTCCCAGTCAACAAAAACTAAATAAATAAATTTGCCCAGATCTATGGTGGCATGGTAAGTGAGAGGTACAAGTGTCATGGTAAGCGGTTTCTCCATGGACGAAAGATGCCACCATATACCCCTTGACAAGGTGTACCTGGCCCTTATAGTTTGAAATCCATGGTGCCAAATGCAAGGAGTCATGGAAATAAAGTTCTAGACCTGGAGCCCTCATAGCAGAGGCAGACCTGGGTCTTGTGGCTATAACTGAGTCGTGGTTCATTGAGAACCATGACTGGGACATAGCCATACCAGGCTACACAGCTCAGAAGGGATGAGAAAGAGAAGAAGGGTGGAGGGGTTGTTCTGTTTGTGAGGGATGGTATCAGAGAGACAGAAATGCAAGGGACCCTGGGTAAAGGATGGATTGAGGTGCTAAGGGTCACCCTGGATACAAGAGCCAGAGCCACTGTTTGCACTGGGATGATATACAGACCTCTAACACAGGAGAATAATTGATAAGGCACTGGGGAACCATCGGTATGATGGCAAAAAGGGAAGGTGCTGCTGGTTGGGGATTTCAGTCTGCCAGATGTACTTTGAAGCCTCCCAGCCACAGCCTAGACTCCATGCAAGGGGTGCTTCTCAAGCAACTAGTCAAAGAACTGGACCTGGTACTCACAAACAGGGAAGTATTGCAGACATCAAGGTAGTATGTCACCGCATTAGCGATGTGACATTATGGCTAACCCGGCACAATGTAGTATGTTAACAGCATGGTGCAATACCGATACTGCTGTACAGGTATTGCACCAGCGGTTTCCTCAGGCACAGGATAAGACCTCTGCTGGGAGCAGGTTCCATGAGCAGCTGCTGTGGCTCACAGGACTGAGCCACAGCAGTAGGAACCCAGGTGCTGTGTCTGGGACTGGGTTTGATTCCTGGTCCCAGGAACATTTTATTTTTTCGGACTTGTGCGCCCTCGAGTTGGACCTCCCCGAATTGAGAATCTTTAATTGGGGGTCCGGGAGTAGAGCCCATGCAATGGGGCTGTGGGTGGGGTGGAGCCCACAGAAAAAGGCTTATGTCTCATGGCATAAATCACGCTGTATTGGCAGCACGATTTTGCGTTACGCGCATAATGTCTTGCGACATTATGACCCCGCGTCAGACACCTGGGGACCAGTGATTACCATCAGTGTGGTTTAACATAAATATGGGGTCAGAGACAAACCATACAAGGATGGGGGTCCTGGACTTCTGGAGGGTGGATTTTAGAAATTAAGTGAATGCCTCAGAGGCAATCTAGCGGGTGTGTGTGGAGAAACAGTGGGGTAAATTAAGTAAAGGCATAGTGAAGACAATAAATCTCTGTTCAAAGAAACTGAGCAAAAACAAGATGAAAAAGAGACCACTGTGGCTCTAGAGGGAAGTGGCTGTGGTACTGTAAATCATAAAAGGGTGCCATTCAGGAGGTCCAAAGAGATACAGAGGGAAGAAGACAGGGAGGTGTAGTGCTGTATGTGAGGGAGGGTTTCAGAGTGACAGAAGTGCAAGGGAACCTAGGGGTAAGGATGGATTAGAGGGTGCCTGGTTCACCCTGGAGACAGAGCTGAAGCCACTGTTCACACTGGGTGATATACAAACCTCTAACACAGGGAGAAGAATTAGATAAGGCACTGGGGGAACCATCAGTATGATGGCAAAAGAGGGAGTGCTGCTGGTTGGGCACTTCAGTCTGCATGATGTAGATTGGAGCCTCCCAGTCACAGCCTAGCTCCCTGCAAGGGGTCTTTCTCAGGCAACTAGTCAAAGAGCCCACTTGAGATGGGGCAATACTGGACCTGCAGCTCACAAACAGGGACAGTATCGCAGATGTCAAGGTAGGATGTCACCTGGGGCCCAGTGATCACCGAGACAGTGTGGTTTAACATAAATACAGGGTCAAAGATACACAAATATGAGGGTCTTGGACTTCAGGAAGGTGGATTTAAAAATGGGTGAATGCCTCAGAGGCAACCTAGTGGGGGATTTCCAGGTGGGGTGAAGGAACAGGGGCTGGTCTGCCAGGTTACGTTGCCTAGTTCACTCTGCGATAACTTGTGATTTCACTTTAATGCCAGTAAAACTGAGTGAACTGATGTCTGGAGTGCTGGTTCTTTCTTTGTTTGGGGTGGAGGAACAATGGGGTAAATTAATGGAAGGCATGGTGAATGCAACAAACCCTCAGTGCAAAGGAAGTGAACAAATACAGGAGGAAAAGAAACCGCTATGGTTCTAGACCCTATAAGGAAGTGACTGAAGGGAAATGCTAAAAGGGTGACATTGAGGAGATACAAAGAGATGCAGAAGGAAGAGGGTAGGGTGGTGTACCAGGAAGCAGAGAAAAGTGGCGAAGGCAGTATGGGGCACAAAGGCACAAACAGAGGAAAAGATAGCCAAAGGGGTAGCAACGGGACACGATTTTCTTCAGACACATTATGGAAAGAGGAATGCAAGGGAGGGATTGTGAGGATAAGAAGGGCTGGGGAAGAGTGGGGAGCGGAGGATCAGGAAAACATATATCATGATCAGGTACTTCTGTTCAGTCCACAGTGGAGGGAGAGGGGACAGACCACATAAAACAACAGAAACACTGGGGCCAGGGAGGTAGACAAAAGTTCATTCACAGAGGAAAGAGTCCTGACAGGACTTGCAAATCTGAAAGTGAAGAAGGCTTCGGGCCCAGAGAAATACATGCGGGGGTGGGCTAGCGAGCTCAGGGGGTACTGGTAGCACTTGACAGCCCTATTCAACAACTCACTGGAAACAGAAGTGGTTCCAGAGGACTGGAAGAGGGAAGATGTAGTCACGCCCATAAGAGCGGCAACTGGGAGAAGGCTGGCAACTATATGGTCAGGCTAACCTCAGTGGTGGGGAAGTTACTAGAAACACTACAGTAGAAGTCACTTAATCAGGACGCAGATAATAGGGATATGCGCTTCATGGGGACGCCCCCAGGCACTGATTAAGTGGCTATCTATTTCAATGGCTCCCCATCCATTTAATAGGGATGGGGATGCCGGATTATTGGGATGACTCTGCCCCACTCAGCCCCTATTTGTAGCTGTTAAGTACATGATAAGTGTGCTTTGTGTAGGATGATTAGCAACCTCCACTTTTGCTAATGAGCCATCCAGCCCCCACTCTTGGTTGAGTCCTGCTTCAGGCCCTCGAGCTGCCTATGATTTCATCAGAACACTTCCATCTGTACAATCCCAACCACCATGGTACATGCTCGAACTCGTAATATGGATGATGGCTTACCACAAAAATCCAGATCTGGAGGTAGATCACAGGTAATTTAGAGCTGCTGTACGATGGAAATGTGGGGACCGCGACTGCCGACAGTCGGTGCCTATATGAATGGCTTTTGAGTCCTGCTTTGAGCCAAGTCTTAGACCTCCCATGCTCTTGTTCTGGTCCTGGTTTTGCCATATGTAACCCCCTGCAAATGGGGGTTCCCAAAAGACTTCCAGGAGCTTGCTTGAATGCTCCAAGCCTGAATGGTGTTTGCTTGTAAGCCATTTATCAGTGAGTGTTTTTAGAGCCTCTGGTACTGTCTCTTTAAGAGCTGTCTGCTTGCAGACATAATTAGTTTGTATGGGGGACTGTGTGTTTCTCTGTTTGAGTACCACCTAACTGCTGCCAATTCACTCCATTTTGCAGTCACTAGGAGTACAAAGGAACCTATCTGAAAGATGTAACTGTTTGCCAGAAATAATTTAGAGTAATAATGAAATTACAGTTTGTCTAACCTGCTTTCTTTGCAGTCAGAACTGTGTCTGCCTAGTTCCCCATTCTGGTTTTGAACTGCTGAACTGGACCAATCAGTGTGGGGTAAGCTAGCTCTAAAATGGTGCCTTGGACGAATCAGAACTTGGACTCATAATCTGAGCCAGCCACAAGAGGATTGTATGGGCAAGTGACTCTGGGAGATGTAGTTTAGACTTCAGCCTTTTGGACCAACAGCAGCAGTCTATTGTGAGTGACAGCCAATCCAGTCAAGAACTGGGAGGAACTCAAAGGAAGTGCCCGGTTTTGTCTGTTGGAGTTTCAGTTTAGATCTGGCAGTGAAGGGAAAGAAACCCTGTGCTCCTTCAGTGCACAGTTTCAGTCAAAAATGTGTAAGGGCCCAGAGTTCCGGTCTGCAGCTTGTGTAACTGCTTGTTAGGACTGAATCATTCCTGTGAAAAGAATCAAAGGATCTCTGAAGAGTAGAAACCAGGCTCACCCTGTAGAAGACTGGAGAGAAATTGTTGAATTGCACTCGTCTGTCAGGAACTGAATCTGCTGTGTTCTCCGGTATTGCAGCAATTCGATCGATAGAGAAGCAGCCTGCCTGGTATAGTACTTTCTTTTTACCATATAAATGTGTGAAGAGTCTCGTGGAGCTCAAGAGTAGCCCCGTTGACGTTGAAGGACCCTATCTTGTTTGGAGGTTGTGAGTACTAATTCAGGGTCGCCCCTGTTGAATTGCCACATTAAATCCAAATGGAATCACTGTACTGCTGACTGTTTAAACTAATTTTCTTTTCACTGTGTGAAAGGGCCCCTACCAGCTGCCACGGTTTTGACTAGCCACTAGGGCTTGGGTACCCAGGGACAGTAACTGGTAGGGATAGGCCTGCACAGAGCCATAGGTAGATAGTAAAGTGATAAGCTAATTAACCTGATTTCCCTGTCCTTGTTATATCCCTAAATAAATCAGAGCTGCTTGTTTCAGCAAAGTTATACTTCCTGAGGTATTTGTCTATGTTGAAGTACTGTACTGTGATTGTTGCACTGTATCTTATTTCACAGGAGGTCCCAGTGCCGAACTAGTTCTGGGGTAAGTGTATACTGTGAAGGTAATTCTGATATATTGTGTGGGCCACTAGTGGGAAGAAAGGTTGCAGTGTCCCAGAGGGCTGTGACCAAGTAAGTTTAACTATTGCAAACCCTGACCTCTGGGTGGAGGCACCCGCCATTGGATACAGGCCCCTCAACCTGTTAGTGGCAAATCAGGCAGGGGTAGTAGCCCCTGGGATAGCCATCTAGGGTTACATCTTGGAGGCACCGCTGGGATTGTGTGTCCTCTAGTGGCCATATTTACTAACCACTGTTAAGAAAAAAATGGCACTCGACAGAAGTGGCTGTGCACCGCTGGTGAAGTGGTGTACTGGGAGGAGAGTGACCCCAAATGCTATGCTTATCCTGGACATCCCCCTGTATCAATACGGACACTGTACAGGAGTACTTTCCAAGGTGGAAGGTTTACAAAACCCTGTGGTGGTGGGTCGGCATGCTAATCTGCTCACCCACACTTTCCTGGCCCTAGTAGAGTTTAAGGATCCCATAGATAGCTCCAAAGTGCCACAGACCATTACCCTAGAGGGAGCCCTCACTGCCTGAGAGTGATAACTAGTACAGTAAAGACCCGTGGGGAATGAGCCCCACCACTGTCTGAAACTTTGAGGAGAAATTTGCTAAATGGTTGCTGGGGAAGGGAAAACTGTGGAGGACTTGAAGAAACTATTTCTGCCACCTGGGGTGTTCCTCCCAACACCCTCTCCGCTTCAGTACCCGTAATGGTGGCTGAACCAATGCAGACTCCTATTTCTGCACCTGCCATTAGTCATGACTCTTACCGAAGGTTGAGGATCTTCTCTGGCACCTCCCACCCCCAAGGGAGGGATGACTGGGAGACTTGGATAGACTATGTTGCCCCCAAGTGCTAGAATGGCAATGCTCGGAAGCCGAAGGCGAAGAGGGTTAGTGAGAGCCTCGAGGTCCTGCCCTGGCTACCATCCGTGCTAAACGGGCCAGTAACCCTGAAGTGACTGCACAGGCCCTATCTTGAGGCCTTGGAGAATGTGTAGGGAGCCCAGATTCTGATGAGGATCTATGGTGGAGAGTAAGAAATGCACAACAGTACCAAGGGAGTTGTTGTCTGTATGTATCTCGGTTGGAAAATTGTTGCAAGAATGCCTCAGAAAGGGTAGTTTGCCAGCGATTGAACTGGACCGAACCAGGCTGGACAGGATCCTAAGTCTGCCCCTTCTCAGAACTGCTGTTGCTCAGTTACGCCTGGCAAATCGACTGGAATCCCCACCCTCCTATGATGAGTTAATGAGAGAAATTGAGAGTTGAGAAAAGGCGACTGGAGGGACCTGCACCAATAGCTGCGGCTATGACCTTAGGACTGAGGGTGGCCCATCAAGTGAAGTTCAGGGCAGAGGTTGGCAGTCAATGAGTGCTCTGATAAGGAAAAGATATGCCACAATGGGGCGAACTGTTGAGAGAGATCCGAATTCAAAACAGTCCCTTTATGAAGGCCATGCCTGAGCACGGGCCCCGACCTATATCCGACTGTATTCTATGGGGTGGGGATACCCACCCATGTATCTCCTGCTGATAACAGCTCGAACTCGATTCCTTGACCATGGAAGTGAGAAACTGACGAGATGTCTCCAAATGCTTATCACGCCGCAGACAGAGATGGCACCAAGGATTTCCAGTTAGTAATACCCCGCCTGGCTCCCAGTGTGGCGCCGCCAGCTCAAACTCCAGAAAATATGTTTTGCTATAATTGTGGGAAGGATGGGCACATGAAAAGAGAATGCGGTCCCCAAAAGACACTGACAAAGTTGCATATAGGCTACAAGAGACTTCAGAGAACAAATCAGTGGTTAAGAGGTGCACGAAATGATCCCAGTGAGGGCACCAAAATGCTAACTCACGCCCTTTGTGGCAAGGTCAGTTGCCCAGGCCCCACTATCGCCTCCAGACTGGTCCAGAATAGTGGGTCCCTCCATGGAGACCACTGTAAAGGTGAATGGAGTGTCTACAAGAGCTGTATTAGACAGTGGCTCCCAAGTGACAATTATGTTCCAGGATTGGTATCAGAAGCATTTGTCAGACGCACCTTACAACCATTAGAAGGACTGCATGTATGGGGGTTAAGTGAGAAGGTCTACCCTATTCCGGTATATCCAGATTTGGTTGTCTTTCCCCACCTCCGTGGCTGGAGTGGCCGAACAAGTAGAGACTCTAGCCTTAGTGTGTCCCCCACTGGACTGTATGATGGTGTCCCTTGTTGATTGGAACAAATGCTCATATGTTCGGAAGGCTGCACAGCTGTGTTATGAAAACAGGGGTCAAAAACTAGTAGAGCTTTAAGAGTTCCAGCTTTAATTAAGAAGGCCTATGAGGCACAGAGAGATGCTGAAAAATAGAACCAGAGGAACCGGTCGGAATTGTATGGAAGAAGGATCCTGAGTCTCTGATCCTGGCGCCAAATGCCCAGTGTACTTACAGGAGAGGTCCGTATCAGAAAGGATGTTAAGAATAAATATTAATGTTGGATGCACCAGGCGATGGAAAATTGCCAGAGGGACTGCTGGTCAAGCCTAGTATTTTGCCCGCTAGAGCCCATGCTTATGCCAGAAGGGTAATGGTCCAAGTTCATAATGTGTCTGAAAGAGACATTCGAGTAAATAGAGGTTGCAACTTGGCTAATGTGCATTGTGCAGACACTGCAGTGCTACCCAGCAGCAAGAGTTCGAGGAAGAATGACAGAGTAACGCCTGACTTGTTTGATTTCAGCGATCCTTGCCAGCTGAATGGAAAGTGAGGATCAGTGAGAAGCTTGCCCAGAGAGACCAGGTGTTTTCTTTAAAGGAATGGGACGAGGATGCGTGCAAGGAGCTGAGCACAATATCCGCGCTGCATGATGAAAGACCATTTCGTGAGAGGTCTCGACGCCTGGCACCTGCTGACATAGATGATGTAAGACGGCATCTGCAAGAGATGTTAGCTGCTGGTGTAATACAAGAATCCAGAAGCCCTTATGCTTCCCCATTGTGGTAGTGAGGAAAAGAAAGGGACAGTAAGGATGTGTGTGGATTATTGCACCTTAAACCGCGGACTATCCCTGATCAGTACACAATGCCCCCGATTCAGGATGCTTTGACTGCCTAAACGGGAGCAAGTGGTTCTCTGTGTTGGATCTCCGCAGGGTACTACTAGATCCCGATGGCCCCAGAGGACCGTGAGAAGACAGCCTTTATCTGTACGCTTGGCTTATGAATTCATGAGGATGCCTCAAGGGATTTCAGGTGCCCCAGCCACTTTTCAACGATTGATGGACGCAGTGGGGGACATGAACTTACTAGAGTGCCTGGTATACCTAGATGATGTTATTGTGTTTGGCAGCTCACTGGAGGAACATGAGAGCAGATTATTTAAGGTATTGGACCGACTGGAGGACTTTGGCCTTAAACTGTCCATTGATAAGTGTCAATTCTTTCAAACATCAGTAAAGTATGTGGGACACATAGTATCCACCGAGGGAATAGAGACCCACCCAAGTAAAGTTGAGGCCTTGACTACCTGGCCACAGCCCAAAAATCTAAAAAGAACTGCAAAGATTCCTGGGATTCTGTGGTTATTATCGCGCTTCATCAAGGACTATTCAAGAGTGATCCGCCTTTACTTAACCTCACTCAAGGGTATCCCCAACCCACAAAAATACAAAAGTCAGCGCCCTCAAGACTGAAAGAGTGTATTTTCATCCGAGTGAAGTATTTGGGGCCCGCTGGACTCTGATTGTGAGACTGCTTTTCATGAGATCATATATCAACTTACCCATGCTCCAGTGCTGGCCTATGCCGATCCAAGAAAACCTTACGCCTGCACACTGATGCTAGCTTGCAAGGGTTGGGGCTGTGTGTACCAAGAGCACGAGAATGGCCTGAGACCAGTGGCCTTTGCCAGTAGAAGCCTGACCCCATCCGAAAAGAACTATCCTGTACATAAGTTAGAGTTCCTAGCTTTGAAGTGGGCTACTGTTGACCAATTCCATGAGTACTTGTATGGGGCTAAAATACTAGTAAAACTGACAATAATCCTTTGACTTATGTGCAGACTTCAGCTAAGTTGGATGCCACTGGCCATAGGTGGCTTTCTGCATTATCTACATATGACTATGCTCGAATACCGAGCAGGTCTGAACCACATAGATGCTGATGCTCTCTCCCGGAGGCCTGTTCCCCAGAATGATTGTGTCCGATTGGCAGAACCTGACATTCGGCACTCTGCCGGAAGTTTGACAGGAGGAACAATGTCCACGGACGCAGTGGACTGCATGGTGGATTGCTTGGGACCCTCTGAGAATTGCATACCTGCTGTTTATTGCCACTTTTCTGCAATAGACATTGGTGCACTGCCTCAGATGGACAATGACAGTATTCACGGGCTCAATCCTCAGATCCCATGATCAAAGCAGCTTTAGAAGCCCTCTATGCAGGAAAAGATGTGTCCAAATTACGCCCACTGATTTGAGAACTGCACTGTTATACAAAGAAGGTCCTAAGTTGAAACTGATCAATAAACTGTTATACAGAGAAACAGTAGACAGAGGGGACAAGTAGACAAACAACAACTAGTGCTGCCCACTGCCTTCGAGACTCAGTACTGAGGTCCTTGCACAACCACATGGGGCACCTTGGTATAGACAGAACACTTGACTTGGTGAGATCCAGATTCTATTGGCCTAAGATGGGGCTGATGTGGAGCAACACATTCAACTTGTAGTCGCTATTACAGAGGAAAGCTTTGCCCCAGAGGGCTGCCCCTTGTTAACATCACCACCAGTGCACCCATGGAGCTGGTCTGTATTGATTTTCTGAGTTTGGAGTCAGATCAAAGAAATATCAGTAATGTGCTGGTGGTCACTGACCATTTCACTAGATATGCCCAAGCTTTCCCCACCAAAGACCAGAAAGCATCCACTGTGGCCAAAGTACTTGTAGAAAACTTTTTGTTCACTATGGGGCTCCACAAAGAATCCATTCTGATCAAGGGAGAGACTTTGAGAGTCGCCTGATCAAAGAGATGCTTCTCTGTGGGAGTGCGAAAGTCCAGAACCACTCCTTACCCCCAGGGGACCCACAGCCTGAACGCTTCAACCGCACTTTGCTAGATATGCTAGGCACCCTGCACCCAAAGGACAAGCCTAGATGGAGCCAACAAATTAGCACCCTGGTACATGCTTATAACTGCACCAAAAGTGATGCCACTGGGTTCTCCCCCTACCGCCTGATGTTTGGAAGAGAAGTCCGACTACCAGTAGATGTGTGTTTTGGGTCTCCTGATGGGGTTCAAGCTGACAACTATTTACAGTATGTGCAAAAGTTAAAGGCCCAGCTAACTCATGCGTACCAACTGGCTCAAACCATGGCTGCCAAAAGAAATCTGGCCAACAAAGAATGGTATGATAAAAGGTGAAAGCACAGGAACTCCAGGAGGGAGATCGGGTATTGCTAAGAAATCTGGGACTGCATGGCAAACACAAGATTGCTGACAGATGGCACCATCTCCCTCACATTGTAGTGGGCAAACTAGATGATCTGCCAGTGTACAAAGTAAGGCCTGAGAACAATTCAAAAGATGTAAAACAATGCATAGAAATCATTTACTGCCCATTGGACAAATCCTGATTGAGTCTGAGCCCCAGAAGATGCCCCTCTGGACCAGTGACTAGAGCTGCTGCTAAGAAAAGATCAAGGAAGTCTGCACCTACAGAAGCAGAGTTAAAGTGTTCCCCTGCACAAGTCCCAGTTGAGCATGACTGTCAGTCCATATCAGAAGAAAGTGAGAGTGACTTTGAATACTATCCTTCTTACGAACTGAGTCAATTGTTTCAGGGCAATCCCCTAGTCAATACTGGAGACAAAGCTGGGCCTTCTGGACTGTCTAAGCCCCAGCTTCATCCCTGGAGCCAATGCTCCCAGAAAGTGAAGTGCAAAGCATCAGATCAGATGAAATGGAATCATTGTGCATGGTTGAACTGTTTGAGCTTTCAGGGAGGAAAATGATAGATTGGGGCAGACTGGTGATACACCCGAACAAGAAGAGTATTTTGAGTGCCCTGACAGTCCACTGCCAGTGTCCGAAAGCTCTCCATGCGAGCCAAATGTTGTGGACTCAGAAACTGTAACTCCTGGAGCTGAAAGTGCCCCAAGTTCTAGCTCTCTACCCCCAGGAGACTCCCTGACAAGTGAGGACAATGCTGAAAATGAGGCTCAGAGTGCAGAGACTGTAACAGTTCCCCTAGAAAGACTGGTCGAGCTGTAAAGCCTGTGGTGCACCCTCAGTTATGATTCATTTGGGAGGCCTGTGGACTTGCCTCTCAATGTTGTCCATAAAGGAGTGTATGTGTCCCCGAGCTCATTGCCCAAACTGAGCATCAGTGCTAACTCAAGTTACTTGTGTTGCCTCTATAGTATGGTGCCCTTGCCCCATCCAGCCCCAAGGTAACTGATAGGAAGGGCCCTCTTCAGGTTTCATGTACAAGAGGTAATAACTTGAGTTATGGTACAATGTATATGTAATACTGTGTAAAGAGTGACGACTGCAATGTTTCAGAAATGTGTTCTTGGTAAAATTATATATTGACTGATGATTACATGTGTGAGCCTAATGCAAATGTGTATGGTTGCAGTTAAAACTTATGGGGTACTTGCTTGACGCGGACGTCAAGCTTTCCCAGGCCAGGAAGGGGTACTCCTGCAAATGGGGGTTCCCCAAAAGACTTCCAGGAGCTTGCTTGAATGCTCCAAGCCTGAATGGTGTTTGAGCTTAAGCCATTTATCAGTGAGTGTTTTAGAGCCTCTGGTACTGTCTCTTTAAGAGCCGCCTGCTTGCAGACATAATTAGTTTGTATGGGGGGACTGTGTGTTTCTCTGTTTGAGTACCACTCGAACTGCTGCCAATTCACCCATTTTGCAGTCACTAGGAGTACAAAGGAACCTATCTGAAAGATGTAACTGCCAGAAATAATTTAGAGTAATAATGAAATTACAGTTTGTCTAACCTGCTTTCTTTGCAGTCAGAACTGTGTCTGCCTAGTTCCCCATTCTGGTTTTGAACTGCTGAACTGAACCAATCAGTGTGGGGTAAGCTAGCTCTAAAATGGTGCCTTGGACGAATCAGAACTTGGACTCATAATCTGAGCCAGCCACAAGAGGATTGTATGGGCAAGTGACTCTGGGAGATGTAGTTTAGACTTGCACGCATTTTGGACCAACAGCAGCAGTCTATTGTGAGTGACAGCCAATCCAGTCAAGAACTGGGAGGAACTCAAAGGAAGTGCCCGGTTTTGTCTGTTGGAGTTTCAGTTTAGATCTGGCAGTGAAGGGAAAGAAACCCTGTGCTCCTTCAGTGCATAGTTTCAGTCAAAAACGTGTGTAAGACCCAGAGTTCGGTCTGCAGCTTGTGTAACTGCTTGTTAGACTGAATCCGTCCTGTGAAAAGAATCAAAGGATCTCTGAAGAGTAGAAACCAGGCTCACCCTGTAGAAGACTGGAGAGAAATTGTTGAATTGCACCGTCTGTCAGGAACTGAATCTGCTTGTGTTCTCCGGTATTGTGCAGTAATTGCGATCGGGATAGAGAAGCAGCCTGCCTGGTATAGTACTTTCTTTTTACCATATAAATGTGAAGAGTCTCGTGGAGCCAAGAGTAGCCCTGCTGACGTTGAAGGACCCTATCTTGTTTGGAGGTTGTGAGTACTAATTCAGGTCGCCTCGTTGAATTGCCACATTAAATCCAAATGGAATCACTGTACTGCGTTGACTGTTTAAACTAATTTTTCTTTTCACTGTGTGAAGGGCCCTACCAGCTGCCACGGTTTGGACTAGCCACTAGGGCTTGGGTACCCAGGGACAGTAACTGGTAGGATAGGCCTGCACAGAGCCATAGGTAGATAGTAAAGTGATAAGCTAATTAACCTGATTTCTGTCCTTGTTATATCCCCTAAATAAATCAGAGCTGCTTGTTTCAGCAAAGTTATACTTCCTGAGGTATTTGTCTATGTTGAAGTACTGTACTGTGATTGTTGCACTGTATCTTATTTCACAGGAGGTCCCAGTGCCGGAACTAGTTCTGGGGGTAAGTGTATACTGTGAAGGTAATTCTGATATATTGTGTGGGCCACTAGTGGGAAGAAAGGGGTTGCAGTGTCCCAGAGGGCTGTGACCAAGTAAGTTTAACTATTGCAAACCCTGACCTCTGGGTGGAGGCATCCGCCATTGGATCCAGGCCCCTCAACCTGTTAGTGGCAAATCAGGCAGGGGTAGTAGCCCCTGGGATAGCGCCATCTAGGGTTACACATATGTTTAAAGCCACCTATGATTTCATCAGAACACTCCATGAGGAGGACTGCAAATTGCTGACAGTCGGTGCTCGTCAACTCTGCTCCACTAAAATTCCATGGCAATCGGAGGGAAATGTACTTTACTTCTCTTGAGTACCGTGGAGTTTTAGTGGAGCAAAAACAGCTATGGCAATCAAGTTACTATTGTATTGTATTAACCTCCAGTGTTTCTCAGACTGGAAAAAAGCTAATTCTGATAATTGACGGATGCTTAGTGGGACAAAAGCTTGCCGCAGGCTGTCCCATTAGCTCTATTACACTGTATTTACTGTATTAAAAGAAAGGCTAGTGAAGTATCTTGAATCCAGCAGGCTACAAGACCTGAGGCAGCATGGATTCACAAGAAGGAGGTCATGTCAGATGATCCTGATTGATTTCTTTAATTGGGTGACCAGGAAATAGATCAGGTGGGGTGGGGTGGCAGATGTGGCCTACTGAGACTTCAGAAGGCCTTTGATGCCGTACTCATGTAGGAGGTATATAAGGAAACTGGGCAGTTTAGGGGTGAGGCTCAAGGTGGTAAACTGGGTGAGGAACTGGTTGATGGATAGCTGACAGACGGTGGTGGCATCACAATTTCTTAAGTTCCACAGCTAAATGTTGTACTTGATTTTTGTTTGTATTTCTGCATTGTAATGATCATATCCTGTATGCTTTGTTTACCTCTTGCAACATGTATTATATTTATTTATCTCTGACTTTGTTACATAATTGATTTTAGGGCTGTTGTATTGCTTTTGCACTGTACTCATTGCTGTTTAATCTGTGCTTGTTTTGATCCTTGCCTGCTCACTGTAACTGTTCTGGGACACACATTGTTAACTTTTGTTATGCTTTTGCATTGCTGCCTTTGTAATTTCAATTGTTTTAGTAATCTATTGGGTCGTGCCTGAAAATAAGCATTTTCTTGTCTAGCGCACCTACCTGGTTATCAGTCAATCAATCAATCAATCAATAAATAAATGGTAAATAAATGGCTAATGAGGAGAGAGTGATCAGCAGGGTACCTCAGAGTTCAGTGCTGGGACCAGTCCTCGTCAGTGTATTCATAAGCAACACTGCAGAAGAGCTGTAAGGAAAAGGTATACCTCTTTGTGGGTAACACCAAAATCTACAATAGGGTAGATACTCTGAAGGAGGTGGAGAAAATGAGTAGAGACCTGAGAAAACTCCAGGAATGGTTGTAGGTATTGAAGCTGGGTTTCAATGCAAAAAGTGCAAAATCATGCACCTAGGCACAGAAACACAGAGGTGATGTATAAAATGGTGGGGAAGTACTGATGGTTAAAAAGCAGGAAAAGACCTTGGGGTTATCATGTCTGATGACCTCAGTGTGGCAGGAGCAGTGCAACAAGGCAAAGGCAGGGCCGGTGGGGCTAGAGTGCATAGGAGGGAATCACCAGTATGGGGAGATAGGCAGTTTTGCCACTGTATTGATCTTTGGGGAGACCACACCAGGAATGCTGTGTCCAGTTCTGAAGACCACAGCTCAGAAGGACATAGACAGGGTTGAGACTGTCAAAGTAGGGCAACAAAAATGGTGCAGGGGTTGCACCGGAAGAAGAGAGAAAAAAGGGGACATGGTAGAGGCTTATAAGTTGCTCTTAAGGGTGCACATGGTACAGCAAGGAAGTACAGTATGTTTCAGAGGAGAAGGTGCTCCAGGACAAGAGGGCATGCAATAAAGTTAGAAGTGGGTGGGGCTTAAGAGGATATAAGGAAGTACTTTTTCACTGAAATAGTGGTGAACACCTTGAACAGTCTACTGCTGGAGGCAGTGGGAGCAAAAAACAATGCTGGGCTTTAAGCATGCATGGGATAGGTACACATGAATCTTAGTAGAAAAGCGCGGGGTAGTAGCCAGAGATCAGGTAGGTTTTTGGGTGACAGTATAGCAGAGACAAACTGAGCAGATTAGGTGGGCCAAGCAATTTTATCTGCCAACAAATTCTCTATTTCTAGAAGATTTGGTACAACCAGAAGATGCATTTGTTTTGCTGTCCAGCAATGCATGAGATCTGTCTGTAAAAGGAAAATGGATAATGGATGGCAATGCTGAAGCACGAACAGAGCAAGCTGACCTCTTGGATCCTGAATGGCGCTGGTACTATACTACTACCACAGGTTATAAAACACCAGGACCAGATATTCAAATCTTAAGCCTGGGTGAAAAGGGTGTTTGCCCATGCTAACCAGGTTTTGTGCCCAATATATGGGTGGTCTATATTCAGACACCCCTAGAGTGTGGGCAAACCCATTAGCACCTGAGCACTAAGTTACCGCTGCACCCATGCAAATGAGAGTCATCCCTGTATATAGGGTGCAGCATAAAATTCAGAGGTTTTGCACAGGTGTAAATGCTACCCAAATGGGTGCATGTTACTACCTTTGCAAACCCAACTGAATAGGGGTGCAACTTCCTGGTAGTCAGCAGCGGTACTACAACCAGCCACCCTAACCACCCCACGACCCTAGCCCTTATAAAACATGGGATACCCTGGTTTCTAGTGGCACCCCACCCTCAATTGTCCATCATCATGTTAGAACAGTTGTCTCTGGTGTCTAGTGGCACCCCCACCTCTGATCACCCATCCCGTAATTGTTTAGGTCTTCCCTGATGTCTAGTGGTACCCCTCATCCTCCTGATCACGGTTGCCAGTATTAGTGAAGATTTCTTTGGTGTCTAGGGCACCCACCCTCCGTTCACCAGTTGTCATATTAGTAAAAGATTTTCCTAGTGTGTACCATGTGGTGGAACCCCCACCCTCCGATCACCTTATCGCCATACATGTCTTGTATTCCCTGGTGTCCAGTGGTACCCCTCATCCACTGAGCACCCATCCCAGTGTCACCCAGTGCCCCAGAGGCTAGTGACCCCCACACTGCCCACACTGGGCGCACCACTCTTCACCCCATACCTCTTTGTCTGGTGCCCGTGAGGATCCTATCACGATAATTGGCACAGCCCTCCTCTCACCTCCTGGCTGGCCGCCATATGGAATGACAGAAAGCACATGTATTGTGTACCGTATAGAGAGTGCCCACACTGTCTACAATAGAAGTTTTCACTTTCCATATAGTACACACTGCACTCCCTGTCATTCCATATGACAGCTGGCCGGGTGGAGAGAAGGCTGTGCCAATCACCATATTGGATCCCCATGAGGCACCGGACAAAAGATGTACAGGAGGTGAAAGGGTGGTGTGCTTGGTGAGGGTGGTATGGGGGTGCTAGCCATCGAGGTGCTGGGTGACACCAGAACGGTGCTAGGCTGCATGGGGTACCACAGAACACCAGGAAAACATGGCGTGTCTGGCGATAGAGTGATTGCAGGGTGGAGGTGCCATTGACACACAGGGATATCTTTACCAATATGGTGACCAGCAGTCAGAGAGTGGGGTGCCACTAGACACCAGGGAAGACCTAAACAATTATGGAATGGGTGACTGGAGAGTGGGGATGCCAGTCTAAACACCAGGGGCTATGTGTATTTTACAGGATGAGTGATTGGAGGGTGGGGGGTCCCACTAGACACCAGGACTATGTGCATTTATGGAGTGGGTGATCAGAGGGTGAAGGGTGCCACTAGACACCAGGGACTATGTGTATTTTATGAGGGATGGGTGATCAGAAGGTGGGGTGCCACTAGACAGCAGGTAAGACCTAAACAATTAAGGGTACAGGTGATCGGGAGGGTGGGAGTGCCACTAGACACACAGGAAGACCCTAAACAATTATGGGGATGAGTGATCGGAGGGTGAGGTGCCACTAGACACTGGGTACTATGTGTATTTAATGGAGCTGGGTGATCAGAGGGGAGGTGCCACTAGACACTGGGGACTATGTGTATTTTATGGAGATGAGTGATCAGAGGGTGAGGGTGCCACTAGACACCGGGACTATGAGTACTTATGGAGATAGGTGATCAGAGGGTGAGGAGGCCACTAGAAACCAGGGGCTATGTGTATGGGGACAGGCGATCTGAGGGTGGGGTGCCACTGGACACCGGGGGGCATCTAAATGCATGGATGTCATTGAGGATGCTTGCCATCATGCCAGATGTAGCAGGTGGCCACAAGTAGGGCACAAACCTGCTGCCACTCCCATGCAAACGAAGCCCATAATGAGCATGCATATGACCCCTTCATGTGTTGCATGCCCAATTGGTCATTTGCATGTTGCCATCTGAATATCGTGCTATGGCTCCCAGCACTATCCAGTCTTGGGTGCAGTTCCCTGCACTTCCCTACTGGCTGCATACAGCCCAGATCCATGTTGTGGCGGCATTACTTGACTTGGGGCTGTGTCAACATGGCCCTATAATCAGTGAGATACTGCGGTGTGCTATCAACTGAATACAGCACCCTCAGGGTCGAGCATAGGGGCAAGCACAGCGCAAACCTTTAACTCTCCGCTTTGCCCATATGCTTGATATTGGACTGAATGACTTCTTTTGTTTAGTTTAGTTGCTGCTGACTGCAAACTGTTCTGCTGTTGGTACTAAGTCAGCTCTGGTGATGACATTTTAAAGCCTCTGAATCTTTGATTAAAATGTGGACATGGGCTAATTAGTAAACAACTTTGCACTGCAGTCATAGCAGGATTTTGTAGACTTGTTGCACAGACATTGAGCCTGGGCTGCACTGACTGTAGCTAGGACCCTTCACCAAAGAGGGTGACTGTGGACAGTTACCTTACAAATCTCAGACATGATACTTAGAAACTACATGGAGCCTACATGTTAGTTTCATTTCTCTAGACTATCCTTGGTGGTGGTGGTGGTGGTGGGGTCTTTGCTTGTTCTTTTGCCATGGAGGAGCTAGCTATGACTGCGCAAGGTGAACCGTGACAGCAGTGTCTGTTTGACATGGGCAGAGCATACAGGGACTACAGGTAGATCACCAACAAAGCCCTTGTAGCTCAATCGACTAGCAAGCTCCTGATGTGAGAATGCCAAGACAACAACAGGGAGCTGACTGTTAGCTAATAGGACTGGAATGATTGGTAGGGTGGAAATGATCAGTAAACAAATGGCAGGTATTGAGGTAGGTCAGGATGGCAGCTGCTGAGTAGGATGTGCTAGAGTAGTTGATGGGATGAGTACCATTTTGCAGGGTAGTATGTTTGAATGCTTGGGCAACATAGATTGTAGATTTGGCGTACACACTCTCTGTACCTACTACAGGGACTACCACCATTTTGAGGTGCACTAAGACACAGGGACCCTCTTGAGGCAGATCCAACCCTAGAAATATCGCGATGGATGAGATCCCTTAGACCAAAGGTACCTTTAGGAAAAGACAAAAGAACAAATGAATAGAATGAATATGGACACTTAGTTCTCGTGAGGAGAGAGAAGACACAGCTTTGGACAAAGAGATACAGACCTTGATCAACTGATCCTGGTAGCAATGCCATTGCTAAGAGGAAAGACCACCATGGAAAATTACTTGTAAATTGTAATATTATTATGACCTTCAGCATGTAGGAGAGGAAAACACCCCAGTGGAGGAAACCTTTGAGGAACTAGGACTAGGTTCCCATCCCTCAAGGCTAAGATTGCTAATTATAACTAAACAAGGAACTCAGACATGCTGCTTCAAGGAAATGAGGTTAGGTCTTTCCTTCTGTCTCAAAGACTTCCTCCCTCCCATAGGGTGTTGCAGGGCTGGATGTGCAAGTACAATAATCTGTTTGTGGAAGGACTCCACCCTGGGAAGTGCTAGGTGGCTGAGGCCCAGTGGTAAAGGAATGACATGCAACCCCTCTATGGGGCCTTATCTTTATTGCCCATTCCTACCATCTGCCCATTCCTGCTGGTGGTGTCCTGATATCTCCCCATTTAGCACCGCCACAGCAGGACCCAGGACCCTTAACCTGGGTGAAGGTCAACAGGCAGGGGTTGTAGCCCTACTGGCACGGAACCTGGGCTACAGGCAGGGATTACTGAAGGAACTCTGTGGAGAAGGAAGACTGACATTAAACTGCTTCAGGGCTGGTTTCCCAGTATTCTCCTCTGAGATGGATGGACATTGCATCCAAGTTCTCGACGGTCACAGCAGCAGGAACTGATGGGATGGGCAAAGCCAGCAAGAATTGGTGAGGCACTGGAAAGAAGGAGGAATGGGGACTGAGAGGGAATCAGCAGGATACCTGGAAACCAGGCAGGGGCGCAATAGAAGGAGAAGGCAGAGTCAGGCAGAGACGGGGGTGGGGCACTGGAGAGTAGCAGGCAGAGAACCAGGTAGCTCCCAGGACTGAATGACTGGGGCAGTGGGGCAAGGCAGGAGGCAGGAGATAGCAAGTGGAGAGAGAGAGAGATGGGGTAATCAGTATAAGGAAGACTGGACAGGGCTCAGAAGGGGGGCAGGGCTGAGCACAAGCTGCTTGGGGACACACAGGAGGCAGACAGTGGGACGGCAGCTGCAGCACAAGTAGCAAAGCAGAAGATGGGGAGAACAGACAAGAGCATCTATGTAGGAGGCAGATACATGAGAGGGAGCAGGAAGGAAGGAGGAACCAAAGGAGCTAGTGCAGGCAGCAGGGGAAAGTGCATCAATAGACTGAACCCTCACTGGCCAGGGTCGGACTGGCCCACAGGGCTACAGGGAAATTCCTGGGGCCCCACCTCTTTGGGGACCCTATGGCTGTGCAGCACTTTTTTTCAGGGTAAACCCTACATTTCAAGTTTTCTTGGCCCATGGGTGAGTGGTAGGAAATAAAAATAATACAGAAAAGAATTTCTACACTTTGTCTTTGTTTTTCTCCCCAAGCCATTCCATATCGACAGTAGTGTGCCTAGTCTAGTCCCTCACTCTAGAGTTGTCTTCATGCACTTTGCATGTGTCACACTTGCTTCCAACTTCCTTGAATATTACCTGAACCACTCGTAGTGCGTGCACAGAGCAGCAGTCCTTCTGGCTGAATAAGTTTTGGTGCCTGTTGCTACCATTTCCATTTACCACTGCCACTGGAGCTTGGGAGGGTGCACAGTAGGCTGTGGGATGACTTATCATAATCATTGGGCTGGCTGCTAGCAGACAGTGTCATGACTTCGAGTAGTAAATGCTAGATTCGGTCAGAAGAGTCGAGGAGATGAACAGGCACAGCCTGGGAACTTGGGAAGTCGCGTCGGGAGAAGGATTATGAAGTGGGACGGTTGGTCGGTTGAGGTGAGGAAGTTGGGGATTTTGGTTCAGTGTACCCCGCCGGCCAGGCCCCTGGCATGACTCCAATGACAGCTAGAGGCTCCATTCAAGGAGGCGAGCCAGGCCAGCCATCAGTAGTGCCGCCATGCAAGTTCCAATGACAGCTCTTCAGCTCTGCTCTGGGCTGTTCTTTAATTACACTGGCTGGTGGCCTAGTGGCCTACCCTGTTTGTGGACAGTTGGAGAAGCACGATGGGAGTGTCTTGTGGGAGTGGGACACTACAGCTAGCACAGGGACTCAGAATGGGTCAAGGTCAGTCGGAGACTCTTTCTCGCAATGGATGGAGCCACTACTACAGCACACCACACACCCCAGAGGAGTCTGATGAGTAAAGTAAGTAGACTGCTTTTAAAGCTAACCTCCACAAATAGACTTTTAGGCAATGGACAAATTCTGACAAAAATCTCTATTCTCACCAGTGGTGGCGGAAAAGGATTGGAAACCAATTAGCCAGCATGGATGCAAAAGTGCAGAGCAGGTTAGGGAAAGTGATTGATGCTGTTGCCATGGGAACCAAACACAAGTAAAACAGTTCCTGCAATTAAAAAGCATGCTATCTACTGCCCACAGTTAGGGTCTCATCCCTGGCATAATGCACAGCTTGCATAATTAAATTACCCTCGGGCAAATGGCCCTAATGCCAATATGCTAAGCCATTTCCAGGTTGTACTGGAGACAGCAATATTTGACTGAGCCCTAACATGAATGTGTGGGAGGAGTAGCTACTACTGTGTGAATGTGTCCAAACGGCACTTATAACTGGTAATGGAAAACCATCCGGAAGGGAAAATTGCACACATATTTGAAAATGGGTAGCTTATGGCTTACACAGTACAGATCCAAGATTTTAAATAACTTTGCTTTACAGCCCATAGGTTCAACAAAATGGGGCATTTTGACACCCTACATGTATAAGATGTGGAGCATGAATGATTCCTCCTGCATGTATTATGGGAGTACTCAAAGGTGTGGTCAGTAATTAAAGCAAACTTAGCCCCTTGCTGGGACTGCGAGATGTGTTAACCCTTAAAATCCCATGAAATTTGTTTGCTAGGGAACTATGGAGACCTCCTGGTTCTTGGTATGCAAAAATACCATGTGGCTATAATGGCAGCTGCAGGCTAGCAGAATTTGCAAGACACTGGCTGGACTGAGAGGTCCCTTTGTACAGGTAGTGCACAATGAAATGCCGGATACTCTGAAAATAGAAACAATTATTGCCAGTGTCAATAAAAGGTACAAGATATATTTTAAAGGATGGAGAAGGTTACGGTATATATGTTAATTTCAGTGGAATAGTATAGTAGGGGACCACCAATAGTAGAAGGAAATAAACTTCCACTTATTGTACTAAAATTATATGTAGAATAGTTTGTGGTCTCACCTTTGGGCTTGGATGTTTTAGTTGATGGCTGTTTCTGTGTATTTGAAACTAGAAGTAGCACTGTTGTTTTTTGTATTATGCATGAATTAACTGCCTGTAAATCTATCACTGACCTCTAATGCAATATTTCATTCTTAGATTATATGTGCTGTGCTGGTTTCTTCATATACTTAAAGTTGCCCAATTCCTCCAATTGGGAGGTACTGATGGTGTGTGTGGGAGGTGCTATACACTACGCTAGTATCTTATTTCAAGAGAGGCCACAGGTAGCCCAGGTAGGCATAGGCTGGTGCTAGATAACAGCCTGCTCTGTATTGTTTTTTGTTTGTTTTTTACCTCCTAGCCTATGTCACTGTGTGGAGACTGGAGACAGTGGACTATTTTTGGGTGGGAGGATCTTGCAGGCTTGTTATTGAGTTGTGATTTTAAATATTATTTATCTTTATAGTTCCTGTTGTTCCTCAGTCCTGCTCCCAGGCCAGCACTGATTTTAGTCTTTAATTTAAAATGGCGCAGAGTGGCTGGCCCAGTGGCATGGAAGGTCGAGGCATCGCTGCCTTACCTCATGCCACTCCAGCAACCTGTTCGTGGTGCAAGCAGGTCAGTGGGAGTTGGCTAGGAAGGAGATGATCGAGCATCCAGCGGACAGCCTCTCCTCTCCCGGGTGGTGGGTTGGTTGGTAGTCCCACCAAATGACTGCCCCAGATGGAGGCCTGTGGTCAGAATGGGATGGCGTGCCAATAGAAGAGAGGTGCTGTGGGAGTCCAAGTCTCTTCAATGCGCATGCACCTCTAATGCACATCTAGGATTTTGCATATGCCATTGTGAGGGGCCCCTTGTCTACACTTCCCTCAGGGCCCTACGTGCCCAGTCCGACCCTGTCACTGGCTGTCAAGTAAGGAAGAGGAATTAAGAGAGCCACTGGAGAAAGTGAGTGGACGCCCGAAGCAGTCATGCACTGGGGGAGAAGTGGATAACTGACTGAAAAGTGCAATGAACAGCAGCAGATAGGAATAGAATGGGAAGAGCAAGTGGGTGAACTGGCAGCCACGTGGCTGCTTCAATGAAATGAGCATCCAAAGAATACTTGGCATGCACAGTTTAAGTACTGTTTGATAGGAGTCCTGGCATGCATTGCTCATTGTCCGATCAAACCATGGACAAAACCCTTTCATTATTGCCAACCTCATTGGCAGACATTAACTCTGCAGTTGCCCAGTCAAGGAGTATATGGCTACAGTAGGCAATATTTACCAATCCCACTGTCAGACACTAAAAACACTCTCTCCCAAGGCTTTAAAGACCTTCAAACATTCGATCTCTGCCTGGCACAGTGGAGCTGAGGTTGAGGTGCTGGACACACACCTCACGCCATGCTGGTGACCCGGGTTGGGAACAAGCCTGGACCATTGGGGTCGTCGGGGAGGGTGGGAGCTGGACCGAGCTGCCACAAGGCAGCTCTCCCTCCTGAGTAGGGATCCAGTCACACTTGCTGCAGGGCTGCCCCTAGGTGGAGACCAAGGATAGTGAAGATGGGAGCTGCTAGAATAGGGAGGGTGCCACAGATCGCTGTGTGTGTGGTGCTCCACATGCTCCTAAGCAACCATGGTAAGGGAGGGAGAAATGTGAAAACTGGAGCTAGCAGGCTCCATGATGGCCCCATAATGCCCTCATCAGCCCCTGGAGTCTAGAGGGGGCAACCCGGGAGGACCTGCCGGGATGGCTGGATATGGGACAGCCAAGACTGGAGAATAAGCCCTCTGAGGAAGGAACCTGAGCCACCTGCCAGTCCCGAGGAAGTGGAGAAAAATCTATGTAAGCCCCTTGAAAGAGGGGCTTATGCTCCCATTTAGGCCTCCTTTTCCCCATCCTATCCCTCCCCCAGAACTAGGGAATTTATTAGTGCCTGGGGTTAGTACCTACTGGACACCTCACAGTGGCAGCAGACAGTAGTTTAGGGAGGTATTTAAGTCAGGAGGCAGGACGTCCTGAGGCCTTTTCCAGCCTGGGCAGTAGGCTTGGTGCTGGAGGAGGCAGCTGGAGGAGCAGAGCAGGCTGGATTAGGAGAGCTTGGTGGTCCAGGTGGGCCAGCAGGGGAGACCCCACCGTAGGTGGCAGATAGGGACGGCCTCTGCAGGGACATGGCATCAAGGAGCCTGGAAGGAAACTCGAAGGGGAGGATGGTTAGACAGGTCCTGCATCGCTGGGGGTGAGGAGGTGCAGGAGGCAGTTAGGAGGTCAGACTAGGCAGAAGCCCTTAGAGATCCCTGTATGTAGTTTGCTCAGGCTGCCGGGGCTGTGGGACAGTGGCAGGGTCCTCACATGGGAAGGCCAGCGGCAGGAGTTTTCCAGGGTACCTGGTGGCAGGGTGGTCTGAGGGCAGTTGGAACCAGGGGGCCCTTCACCATAATTGGGGCCTGCTTGGAGGAGCAGGTATTGGGGTGTTGGCATTAAAGGGCCGGGAGGGTCACAGTATCATAAGACAGACCTTGGAGGGTGGCCACTAGTTGGAGCATACTGCAAGCCCGGGAGTGATGTGAGAGGGCTGTGGGCCTGGGCATGGATTCCACCCCAAAGAGTCAGCTGGGAGCAGAAGAGTATGCTGCTTGCAGGGTTTGGGCTGCTCAGAGGCCTGAGCAGTGGCAGGGCCAGGGCTTCTCTCATGGAAGGCAGCCTGAAGCAAGGGGCTCAAGCACTGGAGCAGGGTCGGGTTTAAAGCCGCTGCACCAGTGGGAGCCATGTAGATGAAAAGTCGGGCTGCAAGGAAGGAGCAGGTGCTGTGAGAGTGGAATGGTATGTTATGGAAAATATTATTCATAATCAGTATCAATATGAACAGAATTAAACTCCACTGAGTATCAACTCATTTTCAAGCAGCTGCAAGCAGAAGCACCATCTTGAGAGGGAGAACAGAGAGAATAGAGCCAAGAGGATGAGGAGAAAAAGAGCCAGAGAACATAATTGGTGAGAGAAAGTTTGCATGCACTCCAGGCAAGGACTGTGCCACCAAGTAAAGCAAAGGAAACCCAGAAACAACCGAGTAAGCGAAGTTCTTTGATGTGGGTACTGGAATATACGAGAGAAGACTTGAGCAGACAGCCCATGGATTGGTGGAGGATCATGTCTCCCAGGGAGGAAGGTGGAACAGAGGTGACCTCCAGGAGGAACCACATTGGCCATGGTTCTTGGCTCACTGCTCTCCTGGCTATGGAAAGCTGGGGAAAAATGATGAAAAATGAAAGATGTGTGAGGTGTGGGTACTGGGGAAAGTGTTGCAGATTGCCTGTGTGCCAGCATTGTACAAAGCATGCCACCAGTTCCAAATTTGGGGATGTTCCTCCCAGTTCCACTGTGACATCTTTGTACCGTGGTCACCAGCCAGTGGAGATTTGGGAGCCCTTGAGAGACTCTCCTGGGGAAAGATTCATATCCAGGGAAGAGACCAGGAGTGCTTCCCCAGACATCATAGTGGAGGCTGTAGAAGAGGAAAGTGCAGGGGCAAAAGCAAGGGAAGAAGGTGATGGAGAGCACAGCCATCTGCCCTGCTCCCCACCGCCGCTATCAGCTATTCCAGTGGCAGAGGGAGAGGCAGGGGTCTCAGACAACTGGCAGGAGATCCTCTAGGGCCGGGGGTCTCTGCCTTGGCCCTGTGTCCAGCAGTAGCCCACAGGTTCTGTCGTTCAGTTAGAGCCTACCTCGGAGCCAAGCTTAGAATCACGCCCAGCGGGTTTGGCCCAAGTCTGGTCCTGCACCAGCAACAGAAGCAAGGGAGAGCACTGAGCGAAGGGAGCTGGAAGAGTTGAATGAGGAGAAGTATACTGGTAGCACCTTTCAGTTTCAGGACTACCAGGTGGTTTGGGCAATCCCCAGGCCTTACCATCACCCTGTGATCACCTTGAGGACAGCACCCACAGCTCCTGGTCCAGGCTAAGACCCTCCAGACCCAGATGGACAGGTTGAATCCTAGTGACCAGTTAAACCAAGTATTGATGTGGGATATGGCTGCCAGTAGGCAAGCTGGAAGACCAGTGTGAGAGACCTGCCAGAATGGAGCCAGACAGGAGGTGGGTCTGTAGAAGCTGCATGTGGAATATCCCCATATGAACTAACCTTATGTGCCTGAAAGGTTATGGGACATCATCGAGGAGATGAGGGAAGAGTGGATCTTTAAGAGCAGATGGACCGCTTAAAGAATCGCCCTGGTGGAGGAGTGCCCCATCTCAGCAGTTAATACAGCAGGCACGGTCGATGTGTCACACAGGGACTTGCTGTTGCCTGACTTTGCTCAAATATTTCGCCCCTAGTCCAGGATTTGGCTAAGACATGGACCAAGTACTACATTTTGGACCTGGATTCTTTGGGATGTGAGGACCAAGCCAGTCCCAGAATATTATTTCCTCCCAAAGGAAGGCCTGCAACCTTGGTCTCTGGATTTCAGACTTATGAACTGCGCCAGGACAATTGTTTGCAGAGCAGAATCATGGTGACTGTATACAGTTCTTATTCCTGAAAAGGGACATTTTGACATTTAAAATTAATGTTGCTGTTTGTAACATTTTTATAATTATGATAAACATGTTGGAATGAGAGCTGAAGGAGATTGATGGGTGAACGGTGAGTGAATGGTTTGGGGACTGTACACAGAGCAACTTGTTTTAATAGGTGGAAGGCATAATGGGGCATAGCTCAACTGTTAGAAAACTACCTCATTACTGTTTGAATGTTTAAGACTGAAGTCAAATCATTATGGAACAATGATTAAGGTTATCTGTTTTCTTGATAAAGAAATAATGAAGGTTTTCTAAGTATTCAGATTATCTTCTGATGCAGGTAGGTTTTAGATTATAGGGTGTGTTGGGTTTAGTGAGGCAGGTTGGGTGGTGCCTATGGCCAGGTATGGTGAGCTTCTTTCTAGAAGGCTGGGGAGTGCACATACTCAGTTTGATGGGAAGATACCATCACTGGACCATTGCTATCATTCCCAGGAGCCAATAATTTTCTGGGTGGGGAAGAGTGTAAGACCTCCTTGAAAGAGGGCACATGCTCCCATTTTAGGCCTCCTTTCCTCTCCTACACCCCCGAACTAGGAATTTACTAGTGCTCTGAGGGTTACTACCTGCTGGACACCTCATGGTGGCAGCAGAGAGTAGGTTTAAGGATGTATATAAGGCAGGAAACCAGAAGTTTCAAGGCCTTTTCCAGCCTGGACAGTAGGCCTGGGGCTGGCGGCTGGAGAAGCGGAGCAGGCAGGATTAGGAGAGCTCAGTGGTCCGTGTGGGCCAGCAGGGGAGACCCCACAGGCGGCAGATGGGGTGGCCTCTGCAGTGAGGTGGCATCGAGGAGCCAGGAAGAAAGCTCTGAGGGGTTAATGGTTAGCCAGGTCCTGTGTCATTGGGGGTGAGAGGTGTAGAAGGCAGTTAGGAGGCCAGGATAGACAGCAGCCCTTAGAGAACCCTGGTAGGTAGTTTGCTTAGGCTGCCAGGGCTGTGGGGATTGTGGCAGGATCCTCACAGGGGAAGGCCAGTGGCAGTGGTTTTCCTGGGTACCCAGTGTGGCAGGGTGGCCTGAGGGCAGTTGGAACCGGGGGCCTTCACCCATAATTGGGGCCTGCCTGGAGGAGCAGGTCCTGGGATGCCGGCATTAAAAGGCCGGGTGAGTCACAGTGTCATAGGACAGACCTTGGAGGGTGGCCACTGGTTGGAGCTACCACAAGCCCAGGAGTGATGTGAGAAGGATGTGGGCCTGGGCATAGATTCCCCCAAAAAAGGGTCAGCTGGGAGCAGAAGAGAGCATGGCGCTGCTTAGCAGGGTTTGGGCTGCTCGGACACCCGGGGCGGTGGTAGGGCCCAAGGCTTCTCTCATGGCAGGGCAGCCTGGAAGCAAGGGCTCAGGTACTGGAATAGGGCTGGGTTAAGGGCGCTGCACCAGTGGGAGCTGTGTAGACGAAAAAGGCTGAGCTGCAGGAGGAGCAGGTGCTGTGACAGTGAAGCACCTTATAGAGCAGGTTCCTTGTAGGGCAAGAGTGAGGGGTTGCAGGGCCTGGGTCGCAGGAAAAATCCTGTATCCCTGGTATTTGGGCTGAGGTCCGGGGCCAGGAGGGGAAGAAGCATGCTTTCCTGCTGGAGTTGGAGCAGCAACCAGTGCCACAGTGTTGTGTGAACAGTGAAGAGTAGAAAAATGTTTTGGCTTACCAGCGCGAGTGAATCAGGAGCCTGGGGTTTCTGAGAAGGGAGATTCCTTGGGTAAAGCATCCAAGTAGGATAAAGTGAAGGAGTCCTGCTGTACTGCCTGTATGTGATGTGCTGCTCTGAGTGTCCAGTCAGGATGACTTGTACAAAGTTTTGAAAGCCCATGGAGCTGCTTTATTTATTTATGAAGGATGTGACCCTGCATTCCAGAAATCATCTGGGATGTTGGAGCTAAATAAAGAAGCTAGTTTGGGAAGAAATTGGTAATGGACATTACCTTATTCAAGCTGGAAGGGGGACAGAATTAAATAGGAACTCCCACCCTTGTGTCTAATTTGTCTCATAAGTTTTAATTCCAGGAGAGATGCTGTCACCCTGCATTCCGGATCAAGGGGCTCATGGGTGCAAAGAGTCAGGAGGTTGCAGCTGGAAGATCCTGGTCCAGTGGTCAGTGTTCAGGAAAAAATCCAGATTTGGAGGTGAGATCGAGGGTGCACTAGTGTATGGAGACGCCTGAAAAGTAGGACCACCATTTTCCTATCTAGTATAAGTGTGCACTGGCTCAAGTTAGTGCTTGATGTAGCTTCTATGCCCTCTGGAGCAACTGCGATGAAGATTTATGCCCCTAGATGAGGGACCGTGGGGGGGTGGTGTTACACTATATATAAAAAACATTCGATCTCTGTGACCAAGTACTGTCATATCTAATGCCTGATATACTGACTACTACTTTGAGACATTCTGACAGTCCTTTTGTTCTTCCCTCCTCCTCATGCATACTTCTTTCTGGTGCCCGCTGAGTCAAACTCCGAGATATAAAGTGCAAAATAAAGAAACTCAACAATGCTGAGAGGGAGCTGCCTGTTGCACAGGGCCCTTTAAGAGCAGTGATAGTGTTCTGCATAGTAAGTGCAAAAATGAGTGCTGGGAGAAAGGTTAGGCTGGTATTTGTGACTCTAGTATTTGTCATCTCTATATTAGATAACTGGGATTTGGGGTATCAAAATGCAATGAAGAAGGAAGGTGAGGAGAAAGAGCTTATGAATATCCCCATAAGGAAGGGAGGGGCTTTATAACTAAAAGGAAAAAAGCCACACTTACCGTTGCAGCAATTGACATGGTCAGGTAGTTCCTGATATGTCTGAGAAATTCCCTGCCTACTTGCAGTATCACTACAGGACCACCAGAGAAAACTGTGTAATAGCACAGAATATCTGGAAATATCTGACTATATCTATTGCTGCAACTGTGCAGTATACAGTGGACACAGCAGCCATCACAGACACATGGCCACACCAAACCACAATTGGGACCTTGCAGTCCCTGGGTACAAATGTGTAGGAAGGATAGGGAAATGGGAGGGAGAGGTCTGTATGTGAAGGAGGATAATCTGTCCAGAGAGGAAGGGGCAGATAGAAAGACAGAAACATTATAGGTGCAGGTCCAAACCAATAAAGACAGGAAACACAAAGGGTAGTTTACAGCTTACCAGGTTAGAATCATGCTTCTAAACAGCGCCGTCTAAAGTGCGATGCAGAACACGTGCGGCCTGAATAGTGACAGGGGTAGAATAGCGGATGTCAACTACAACTACCCTGTACTTATCCAGGCATTAATAGACGTGGATAAGTGAGGTAAAATGCAGACGCTGGCTGAGCTGCTCCTGTGGTGTAGTGGGCTAAACCAGAAACAGCACAGTCAGTACATGTCAAAACACCAAGGTTCTGTTCCTGGTTTCCTGAAACAATAATTTTCATCTTCTCCCCACCTCAAGTGTGGGTTTATTTTTGACAGCGCTGAAACAAAATCAGCTCCCTCCCCTTCAATATACAAATTTTCCAAGTGATTGCCCCCAAGTTAGTTATAAAAATTCACGAGTGCAGAGGCTAGCCCTACAAAACAAGGTGTACATTGTGTTGGTTAACAATGGTAGTGGTCATCGGCATGGTTTACAACCACTACCATTGGCGTGTTGTGTGGGATCGTGTTTTACCTAACACTGTTGTTGACAGTGCTGTTTATACTGTGATTTATTTATTTATTTAAATGTTTCACCAGGAAGGCACACTGAGCGACAAGTTGCTCGTTTCGATGTGACCTGGGGGAAGAGGTACAATAGGAATGAGACATTAAACATTTAAGTTACAAGATCAACATTAACATACAGTTGTAAGGCAGGTATTACAAACAGTGTTACAACAGTGTTGCACAATAATAAGTGCCAGGTTAATAAGTAAACAAGTGCTTCACGAAAGAAAAGGGGGAAAGAGAGGGGAAGAGTTGTGTCTCTGGAGACCCCTTCAGAATGAGAGGAACCCTGCAAGGGGACTGGGGGACCAGAAAGAAGCAGGATAAGGCAGTGTTCCAAAGAGACCCCTTCAGGATGTGGGGAACCTGCAAGGGGCTGTGGGGCTAGATAGAAAGGGGATAAGGCTGTAGGGTTTAAAGAGGGAGAGGAGAGAGAAGGAGGATGTGTGACTTAATGCTAGGAGGGAATAGGACCTAACCCAAGAGGACCCTTCAGGATGTGGGGTACCCTGCAAGGGGTTGGG
The DNA here is from genome assembly GCA_016271365.2 of Neoceratodus forsteri. NCBI lineage: Eukaryota > Metazoa > Chordata > Ceratodontiformes > Ceratodontidae > Neoceratodus > Neoceratodus forsteri. Next base: position 409,982,198 of record CM028138.1, read on the forward strand.
GAAGGTCAGTAGATAGGGATTAAGAGAGTGATTGGAGAGGAGGGAGGAGTGAGGCTAGAACCCTTGAAAGGAAGAAAATGTGCACCTTTGGAGGGATGGGGCCTAATCAATACTCCATTAGGATGCATTGGACCCTGTTTGTAGTCATAGAAAGCCAAGATAGTGGCTAGATAGAAGAGGGAAGATATGCTTAGGCTCAGTTGGACCCCTTCTGGATGCTGAGAACCCTGCAAGGGACTGTGATAGCCAGGAGAAAGGTAGATGGGGGAGGGAGGGAAGGAGGGAGACAAGAATAGGCACAGTAGGACCCCCTCAGGATGCTGAGAACCCTGCAAGAGGGACTGTGAAGACTAGGGAGAAAGGTAGATGGGGAGTGAAGGAAAAGAGACATGCTTAGGTGCAATAGGGCCCTTCAGGATGCTGAGAGCCTGCAAGGGACTGCAAAGGCTAGGGGACAGGTAGATGGGGGAGGGGGAAGGAGAGGAGACAAGCCTAGATGCAGTAGGACCCCTTCAGGATGCTAAGAACCCTGCAAGAGGACTGCAAGTTTAGAGAGAAAGGAGGGATGGTGGAGGAAGGAAGTAGATGAGATACAAGCCCCTTGGGGGTAGGGAGACGGACCCATGGAGAGCATTCAGGGTCCCTTACATTCTGTGAGAAATCAGGGAGGCCAGTAGAGGGGAGCAATTTGGAGGAAGGGAAGAGCTAGAAATTTGGGAGTTGGGGTGCACAGGGTAAAATGAAGGTGGCGGTGGGGGTAGGGTTTGTTCAGGGCTTAGAGGAGGAATTAGGGATGGATATGGTAGAGAGCAGCTAGGTGCAAGGTAATTACTGAGGGCAGAGCTGTTGGAGTAGGTGGAGAATGAGTGCAATTTCAGGGAGGGAATTCAAATTTTTGGGAGGCAGTGAGAGTAACCCGACTGGCCGATTTGGGTGGATCTGTGGGGACTACCAAGGTGCAGGAGTTTGTTGATCTAAGGAATGGAGCATAGGGGTGTTATAAAGGAGGAGGTGAGGTAAGAAGAGATCTCACCCAACCAGTGCTTGAGTTGAATTTAACACAGTGGGAGAGTCACCTATTTGTAAGAAAGGGAAGAATAGAGCATGATAAAAATGGCAGTGGTGGGTGCGAGGGAGGCATCCAGGGCAAAGCAGCAAAGGAACTGAAGAGGGTGTCCAGTCTGGTCAGGAGGACTTAGGGGCAGCACCATAGATTATGTCACAGTAGTCAAAATGAGCAGTATCATCTTCTGAACAAGTTCACGCCTAGATGTAGGAGGACGCAACTACGGGTCCTGAGCAGGGCACCAAGCTTGGGGCAGTTTTTCTGGATGGCATCAGTATGTCCAGAAAAATTTAGGTGTTGGTCCAACCAAACACCTAAGTACCTGAAGGAGGATGTCCTCAAGCAAAGTCTCATTAAACGTGTGGAAAGTGGGTAAGGAGGAAGTTGAGAGTTCTGCCTTGTGCCATAGGTCATGGAGACAGTCTTCTTGGCATTGAGGAAAGTTGATGGTTAGCAAACCAGAGCTGAACCTTGTTGAAGCCTTGCTGTAAGCTGATTGTAACCTCAGCAGGACAGGAGCCAGATGCATACAGGACTGTATCATCAGCATACATATGTATAACAGAGGGAGGAGCAAACCAAGGATGGTTGCTTAAGAAGATGGAGAATAGGAGGGGCCTAATACAGAGCCCTGGGGGACTCCAGTGCTAATTGGGAGGGCGGGAAGTGGCATCCAAGATCTTACTGATTGGGTTCTACCAATAAGGTAGGCCTTGAACCAGTTTGTGGCAGAAGGAAATAGGCCAGCTGCTGGGAGTGAGTTAAGGAGAAGGGAGTGAGAGATGGTGGCAAGGCCTTGGCCAGGTCGACAAAATGGCAGAGGTAATTTTCCCTGTCCATCCCAGTTACTAGAGTCTGTGAGCCATAGGAGAGATGTGGTGGTTGAGTGGTTTTCCTGAAACCAGACTGGAAAGGGGTGAAAAGGAGGTGTCAGATAGAAGAGAGGTGACATGGGAGAGGACAATGTATTCTTGAAGCTTGGCAAGGGTAGGAGGAGAGAAATGGGGTGACAGTTGTCAGGGATGAGGGGTCACCCCTTGAGTAGAGGAGGACCACTGCATGTTTCCATGAAGAGGAACCGAGGCAGTAGAAAATTAGAGATTTAGGATTATTGGTGGGTGGGGGTAGTCAATGGCCAAAGCGGAGAGGGAGAGGAGTTTTGGGTCGAGGCCATCAGGGAGGCACCTGTAGAGGTTGATGGTGAGGAAGGCAATAAGGGCATTGTTTGGAGTTACAATAGTGAAAGAGAAGGGAGGTGGGAGGGTGGTGGAGGGGCACACCGGTAGAGGGTGGGAGGGTGGGTTGGAGGTAGGGATTTCCAGTAGCTCAGTGGTGCAGGAGGTATAGTAGGTGGGTTGGACACTAGTGAGCTACTTAGTTTAAGTACTGGGGTGGGTGAGATGATGGGGTAACTAGGATGTGGACCCCTTCCAGAACTTTGAAGAGGAATTTATGTTGGTGATGAAGGCAGATTTGAAATATTCAGACTTAGCTAACCTTGTAGCCCTGGTGCAAGCATTTCGGAGCATGCGTGGTTTTGCAGGTCACTAGGATGCTGGGTAGCTTTATGGACGCTTCAGGCTTGATCTCTAGCCCTGAGGCAGGCCAGAATTTTGAGGGTTATCCAAGGTAAATGGTTACCTCTGACTGGTTTGTTTGAGTGGGACAAAGGCATTCCAGTTTACAAGAAATATTTCTTTGAAGTAGGCAAGGGCCTTATCGACCAAGGGAGGAGGTTAGGTGAGACCAGTCAGAAGTGGCAAGATTACTCAAGAGAGTTCAAGCTCAAGACACTTGAAAGAGCATAGTTGTATGGTTTTCTCGTGGTGATTTAGTTCTGTGGACTTTCCTAACTATGAATATTGGGTTATGGTCACTGAGAGCATCGGGAGGATGCCAGAGGTGATGATGCAGTGGGGTGGGAGGTAAGGATCCAGTGGAGTAGGGAGTGTTGTTTTGTCTGCGGTTTGGGCGGGTGGGTTCTAAGATCAGTTGGGAGAGGTTTAGAGCTCCGATTTCATTTTTATGTTTGCTTGCACGCATGTGCAAGAAACATAGTGCCATCATCGAGATTTCGGAGGTGTGTCACCTCCTCCTCCATCAGGCAGTGTGCTGGCAGGCGCGGCCTCAGAGCTAATGCATTTTGGAGCTGTCCCATGACATTACTCCAAAATGCAGTGGCATACACCGAAAGGAGCTACATTTTGAGTGAGCAGCGATAAGAAGCTGCTCACGCGCAGCTCCCCCACCCGCAGGCGCGCACGCCCGCACGCACTGTGTAGCCGACGGGTGCCCAATCCCGTCAGCTGAGCTGCATCGTCTCCTCCCAGTAGTTGGTGCCACGCGAGGGAGCCCACCAGCGTGACAATCAGTCATTTTGCTGACAGGGGTGCCCAATCCCGTCAGCTGAACGCCTCCCAGCCTTGTACCACGCTTGGAGCCTGACCCCAGCGTGGCAAACGGTCCCACAATGTCTTTTATTTTTTCCTCCTTTGCCGACGGAGGTGCCTAATCCCCGCCGGCTGAACGCCCTAAAATCCTTGTGCCACGCTGGAGCCCAGCCCAGCGTGGCAAACGGTCCCACAACGCTTTTTATTTTTGTACCTGTAAGACAAAACGGTCCAGCGTGTGTCTCGACCCCTCCCACAACCGCACCCACCACTGCGCTTAGCTTCCTCACACCCCCTCACCCCATACTTACCTCCGGACTCGCGGACGATCTTCGTGGACCGGGAACACGCCTGCACTCTTCAAAGCCGACCGCTGAACTGAGGAAATGCCGTAAGCTGTAGAATGGGTTAGATAGAGGGGTTTCAACTTTATTGCATATCTCAGCCATTTTGGGACTTTTGCACCAAATTTTCAACATGGAGTTTTGGGACCCTTCTCATGAATGATGTCACTGTCATGGCGTTATTCGGGCCGGCGGGTGATTTCGGCAGTGACTACGCAGTGACTGCGAAATCACCCTTCGGGCCTGAATACCGCCATGACAGTGACATCACTCATGAGAAGGGGGCCCAAAACCCTATGTTGAAAATTTGGTGCCAAAATTCAAAATGACTGTTTAACGAAGGCTATGCAGTTCCCACGCAGGCTCGAAAGTTCACTTAAATTTCAATATTTTCACCCAGATTTTCAATATTGCCATTTCACCAGACCTTCTTATGAGTAGTATAGCTGTCATTTTTCACATCTCACCCAAAATGTGTTTCCTACCATGTAGCGAGAATGGCACAGTCAGTGTGTGAAATCAATGTATGGACAAATTAAGAAAATCACAGTGACACTGTTCATGAGCAGAGGTCTTGAAATGACTATGTTGACAATTTGGTGAAAAATTCCTAAAATGACTGTTTTATGGCGTGCATTGGCGAGTTCCTCATGCGCTCATAGGTTTGCGTAATTTTCAATATTTCACTCCAGATTTTCAACATTGCCATTTTTCCACACCTTCTTATGAGTAGTACAGCTGTCATTTTCACATCTCACCCAAAACGTGTTTCGTCATGTAGCGCACAATGGCGCAGTCGTTGTGCAAACTCAGTGTATGGGATGCATTAAGAAAATCACAGTGTCACTGTTCATGAGCAGAGATCTTAAAATGGCAATGTTGAAAATTTGGTGAAAAATTCCTAAAAATGATCTGTTTACGAGTGTCGTTGCACAGTTCTCATGCACGCTCGTGGTTTGCGAATTTTCAATATTTCCACCCAGATTTTCAACATTGCCACTTTTCCACACCTTCTTATGAGCAGTACAGCTGTCATTTTCACATCCTGCCCAAAACGAGTTTCACTACATGTAGGCACAATGGCGCAGTCGGTGTGCAAACTCAATGTATGGGACACATTAACAAAACCACAGTGACACTGTTCATGAGCAGAGGTCTTAAAATGGCTATGTTGAAAATTTGGTGAAAAATTCTAAAATGACTTTTACAAGCGTCGTTGCACAGTTCCTATGCATGCTCGTAAGTTTGCAAATTTAATATTTTACTCTAGATTTTCAACATGTCCATTTTATTAAACTTCCCTTATGAACAGTACAGCTGCAATTTTCATATGTCACCCAAAATGTGTTATCGCACATGTAGCTACAATGGTGCTGTTGGTGTCGAAAGCAATGTTTAGGACAGATTAAGAAAATCACAGTTACACTGTTCATGAGCGAGGTCTTAAAATGGCTATGTTGAAAATTTGGTGACAAAAGTCCATAAAATGACTGTGTTACGAGTGAGCATTGTGCAGTTTCCACGCATCCTCGTTAGTTCATGACTTTGTAATATTTTCAGTCCAGATTTTCACTAGTGGCATTTTCCACACTTCCTTATGAACAGTACAGCTGCCATTTTTCACAACATGGCAGTGTGTTTTCACACTTTCAGTGCAGAGATGCGTGGTCGCTGTGGGAAATCATTGTTCGGCACAGATAAAGAAAAAATCACAGTGACACTGTTCATGATCGGAGGCACCAAAATGCCTGAGTTGACAATCTGCTATAAAAATCCCCAACCTAATTATATTACGGTGTGCGTTGCACAGTTTCTGTGTACGCCGTGACTTTCACCATTTTTTAAATATTTTTACTACACATTTGCAACATAGCCATTTACACCTCCCCATGAAAGAGTACAGCTGTCATTTTTACATCCTGTTCGAATATTTTTGCACCTGTGGTGCTAAATGCCGAGTCACTGTGCCTAAGCAGCTTTCGGCTACTAAACTGATATTCCCCTGTTCATGAGGTGGGTCACAAAACAAACATGTTGAAAATTTGGAGTGAAAAATACCAACGAATGCCTGAGGTATTTGACTTTTCAACCAAATCGCCAACCCTCTAAAGAATGACAGGAATCAGGGGTGTGACTTGGGATTCTTGCCTGTGATGCTCATACCATTCCACACCCTGCAGTCACTGAGAGGCATCGAGGTATGCCTTGGACTCTTGCCCCAAACTTCACCCCATTCTCCTATATCACCCACATCTCACGTATTTCCTAATGAAATGGGGTGCGCAAGGGCAAAGACCCCCAAGGAACAGGTGACACTTGTCAGTCTCTGCAGAGTGGGGTGTGAGTGAAGATAAGCGTGGCGTTATGCCTAACATTAAGCACACCCCAATGCCTGTCACTCTCTGCAGGGGTGGTGGGTTGGCTTCAGTTCAATATTCACTGCCATTCCTTATTACGCAGCTCTGTAACTTCTACACTACCACTGCCAATGCCAGCAAGCAAACATTCGGCATTGACAAATGCTTGTTAGTTTTGGTAGTTTTAGGTGACAACCAATTTATTTTTTTGCTTTATATTTTTATTGAGCTTTCACAAGTCCACTTACAAAAAGCATACGAGCAGAAGTGAGTCTGATACACAAATTACAGTGATGTTAAGTACAACAAGTATCACTTCTCTTAGTTACCCACATAAGGGAATTAGCTACTATACAAACAAGATATAATTCCATTAGTCTACAGCTCAAAGAGGACAGCATAGGGAATCCCCAGTCAGCCCTCTATAGGAACCAACTAGTGTGCGGGATAATCAACATCTCCCATTGGGAAAAAAACATCATGTATCAGCTCCAATTTAAATCAGTATGTACCTCCTTTAGTACAAACGTTTTACTCATTCTCCCTCCATATTGCATAGAACATACTGAGAGCAGAACACTTAACTATATCCCAAGACACCCTTTAAAAGTAGGGCAACAGTAAAATTATACTCCTATAGGTGGTTACATTGCAATAAATAAGAAGCGAACAAGAAAATTCAGGCAAAGTCTTGAAATTGTACCATCATTTGTTGGGAGTTATTCAGATCCATGGTTGTTAGTTCCCATCAGAGTCCCTTAAAATATAAGTAAACCTGTACAGACCTAATATAGAAACGTTCAGCAATATCTCCCTCCACTATTATGGTACCAGCCCCAAATATGTAACCTACCTTAAGCCAACTGCAGGATTGAACTTAGCTCCTCTTAGCAGAGCAGCCAAAAAAAATTCAAAACATTACTAGTCCCGATGATAATACAATATACAGTCATTCTCCTTCTGCCTCAGTCTCATCGTACTCTTAGAAACATAGAAACATAGAATTTGATGGCAGATAAGGACCGCTTGGCCCACCCAGTCTGCTCATTTCCCTACCTGATGGATAAGCTGCAGATTCTAGTTAATCAACAGTTTACTTCCTCCTGCCCCCCAACTAGAATTGCCTTATGCCTGTTTCATGCATTCTTGAATTCTCCCACTGTTCCTGACTCCACAACCTCCTCAGGAAGGCTGTTCCATGCATCCACAACTCTCTGTGAAAAATACTTTCTAACATTAACTCTGAGCCGTCCCTCTATCTTCAAATTGCCCCTTGTTCTTGCACATCTTTCTTCTGAAAGATACTACCCTCTTGTACCTTGTTAATTCCCTTGAGATACTTGAAAGTTTCTATCATGTCCCCCTCTCCCTCCTTTCCTCAAGGGTATACATATTGCTGCTTTAGTCTCTCCTCAGATGTCTTTTGGTGCAGACCTTGCACCATTTTGGTTGCCCTCCTCTAAACAGCCTCTACTCTGTCTATGTCTTTGCAGAGATGGGGTCTCCAGAATTGCACGAGTACTCCAGATGGGGTCTCACTAACTGTCTGTAGAGGGATAACAACTTCCTGTTTTCTACTGTTGATGCCTCTTCCTATGCATCCCAGTATCCCCCAGCCCTCCTTACTGCCTTCTCACATTGCTTGCCCACCTTTAGGTCATCTGATATAATCACTCCTAGGTCTCTTTCGATTTTGTTGTTGTTATTAACTCACCCCCATTGTGTACTCTTCCCTGGGTTTTGTTTCCAGATGCATTACCTTGCACTTCTTTGCACTGAATCTGAGCTGCCACGTATTTGACCATTCCTCCAACCTTGCTAAGTCCCTTTTCGTTCTTTCCACCCCACCTTGTGTATCAACCCTGTTGCAGATCTTTGTGTCATCTGCAAAGAGGCATACCTTTCCTTCCAGGTGCTCTCCAATGTCACTTATAAAGATATTAAAGAGGACCGTCCCAGTACTCAACCCTACGGTACTCCGTAGTTACCCTCCTTTCTTCACTGTGGACTCTATTTACTTTTACCTTTTGCGTCCTGTTGTCCAGCCAGTTTTTATCCAGGCTACCATCTTGAGACCCACTCCAAGGCTGGTTAACTTGTATATTAATCTTTTGTGTGAGACTGTGTCGAATGCCTTGTTAAAATCTAGGTAGGCCATATCTTGAAGCGCTTCTGCTCCATAATGTTCAATACCTTCTCAGCTTCCTTAGATCATTGAATAAATATATTTTCTCTCGCCACAAAACCCGCAGTCTAGCCGGTATCAAAAGTTGATGTTGGATTTTAAGTGTCTCAGGTGAGCCCGGATTCCATCAAACGACTTGCGCTGTTGCCTAGTACCATAAGACAGGTCAGGAAAAATGTACAGATCTGATTCTCCATATTTCAGCCACCTTCTTCATCGAGCTGCAGCCATTATTTGATCCTTGTCCCCAACACCAGTGCACACACAATTGAGTGTACAAGGGCCATTGGCTGTGGTTGTTACTCTCGTGGAGTGAGCCTGTAGGCCTTCTCCAAGGACAGCAGTGGCCCTCTTCAGTGCAGCTGAGTAGATCTGGGAGAAAGCAGTGCAAGTAAAGTCAGAGGGTCTTCCCCTCCACCAATTCTGGGAGTCTCAAAATTGTTATATTTCTCTTCTGCACCTGATTCTCCATAGCCTTCATTTGTTGGCATAACCAGGTATTGTCCCCAATCAACTTTGTGGATACATCCAAGGTTTTGCTTAGGTTTACTTCCAGCTTAGCTACCATCTGTTGAGTCACCCCATTTGCATTTCAAGACTGTGACCCTCAGCATGAGTTGGTCAAATTATGATCCAGTTCCTGGACCGTATGCACCAGTTGCAGCAGAGTGGTGTTCACTTTGGCCAGAGACACTTCAGTATCATCCGGCGTAGAAGTCGGCCGCACATATGATGTAGGCCACCTTCTCTTCTGCCTCATGAGTGGAAAAATCTGCAGAAGCAAGCTCTGATCTCTTAGTTTTCCCATTTCACTTGTCAGGAGGATAACAAAAGTGTCCAACAATAGAAAATCAGAGAGCAGTGTAGGAAATACGATTTTTAGTAACTTTATATTAATACCAAGACGGAGCTCCTGAAAATTGCTGCTTTCCTCGTGGCTGCTCAACAGCACCCCTGACAACCAATTTATATTGAAGTTGCCTAGGATAAATAATTCCTCAGAAGAGCAAGGAAGTGATGGAGAGTTAGGAGGTCTAAGCCAGCGACGGAAGGATGGACATTTAGGGCGGCAGTATATGCCAGCTACAAAAACAGGAAGAGTGAAGGGAAGGGTCACGTGGATAGTTAGGGCATCATGGGTTTCAGGATTGGAGGATGAGTAGATGATGGAATATTGGATGGAGGCTAGGACATATATGGCCATACCACCACCCCTGCCAGCATGGTCTTGCCTTAGCAGTGAGTAGCCAGGAATGGAGACCAAGTAGTCAGGGATAGTGCTCTTTAGCCAAGTTTCTGAGATGATTAGAATGTCTGGTTTTAGAGTGCACACCATGATCTGAATGTGGTCCATTTTGCAACAAGCTTCAGGTGTTTAGATGTGGATCCACGACAGAGTCCGACAGAAATTCTGTCGAATGCCCGTCAGCGACACCGGCAGGTCAACCGCATACTGCAGTCGCCTGCTGGTTTGCTATTGCTGTCTTTGTTTTCTGCGGGGCTCGCCCGAACTCCCCATGTGGGGCTGCACCCACGCACCTCCACTTAAGGATTCTCAACTCCAGTCAGAGCTGATTGGGGTGCAGGACCCCCGACAGACAGCGTCGGTTCCAATGGGTCTCCCACCATGGCTAGGTGCTGAGTCACTGTGGGAGGACCTTGCTGGTGAGAAATGTCGCTGCTGAGGGGTAAGCGTTTAGATGTAGGATCTTTAAGCCCTTTGTGAGAGCTGAGAGAGGAGAGTCGGTGGAGGTAGTAGAGAAGGAAGCACCAGCGGAGCTAGGGCAATAGGGCCTGGGTTGGGCTGGATTTCCTGGCACACAGCAAGAGGAGAACAAGTATGAGAAAGTAGAGCTTAGGGGATTTTGAAGGGGTTGGTGAGGAGGTTGGGAGTTTTGAGGAGAAGGAGTAGATGAGTGAAGAAGAAGGTGGAGAACCGCGAGTGAAAGTGGACACCATTGTCAAAGCCACATGAGGAATAGTGGTAGAGTGAGACCATATTTCAAATGGCGGGATGGAATGATAGCATGGATGTGAGTAAGGGATTGAGATAGTAACTGATGGGGTTGGGAGAGTTATTAGGAATAGATGAGTAGTGAGCAGATGGAGGTGGTAAAGAGAGGGGTATGAGCAGAACAAGGGGGGAGAGGAGAGTAGGGATGCATTGTTCATAAAGGCAGAGAAATTAGTGAGCAATTGATTTAGGAACAGGAAGAATTTGTAAGCAGGAGCGCGAGGAAGGGCTGGTCAGATGGAGGGAGTAGCTGTAGTTTAGGAAGGTATCTATATGAACAACAGGCAGAGATCACTTTAGATAAAAATTGTGTCCCTCTAGTGGCAGTACAATATAACTTGCTAATGGGAAAATGAACACAAAAACAAACAAAAAAATTGGCACTTTTGTTGTTGGTGCTACTGTAACCTAGTGCCATTTACAGACCACCTCACAGGAAGAGGACTTAAACAAGGTACTAGGGTACCAAATCATGGAAGTTGCAACAAGGAGAGGTAGTAATAGTGGGGAACTTCAGTCTACCTGGGGTAGATTAAAAATCCCAGCTACTTCTAGCACCAGGAAGCAAGTACTGATGGACGCATTCCAAAGTAGATTTCTGACATGGGGTGTTATGGAGCTGACTAGGGAGGAAACGCTACTAGATCTGATCGTGTTGAACAGTGGACATGTCTAGGATGTAAGGTGTAAGTGCCACTTTGCAGGAGCAACCACCACATGGTGTGGTTCCACCTGGACATGGGCAGAGGGATTGTCAGGATCAAGATGAGGGTTTTGGATTTCATGAAGGATGACTAATAAGATGGGAGAAATTCTGGTAGGGCACCTCACTGGGATCAGTAAGGAGGTGGGGTGGAATAGAAATGGGCCGTAATAATGGAGGTACTGATGGCGGCCACTAGTGAGTGTGCCAAAATCAAAAGCAAGAAATTTAAGGCCAAAAGGCCCATCTGGTTCACGAAGAACATGGTAAATGCAGTAAGGAAAAGAAGGCAGCCTTCCAGAAATACAAATATACTCAGAATGAGAAAGATAGCGAGGTCTATAATGCCAGTACAAGGGTGGCAAGCAGAGCGGTAAGAGACGCAAAGGCTGCTAGGGAAGAACAGCTGGCACAAGGAGTAAAATCGGGTGAGAAGGCCTTCAAATATATAAGGAGAGAGAGATATTAAAGATGAAGCTGTCAGGTTAAAAGGAGGGATTGGGCAGAAGGAAGTGAAGAAAAGCAAAGGTGCTTAACAAGTATTTCTGCTCCATTTTCACGAGAAAGAAGGATGGACCAGTGCTACAAAGGAGCAATAGGGTGGGGTAGGGAAGGGAGTCACTGATGGCATAATAGAGGTGGACAGGGTGAAAAGGCCTAAAGACCCTGAAGATGGACAAATCCCAGGGCCAGACAGAGTGCTCCCAAAGAGTCCCAAGGGAACTGGTGGAGGAATGGCAGCCTCCTGGCGGACCTGTTTAACACCTCTCTGAGTCCGGAGTGTGCCCCAGGACTGCGGAACTGCACATGTGATGCCGCTCCATAAAAGCAGCTCAAAGAATGAACCAGGGAATTACAGGCCAGTCAGGCTGACCTCAGTAGTGGGTATAGATCCAGATGCAAATGATTTGATACCTTTATTGGACCATCATAGATGTCACAAAAAGAACAAAATGCTTTAGCTTTCAGACTAACCCAGTCTTTCCTTGGAAGCGTAATGACAATTATTTAGAAAATCCCATACTTTTAACACCCAGATCATGCAGAAAAAAAGCTGAAACACATTCCATTGGTTTAAAATACTCATTTAAAAATAACACAAGACACATCAGAGAAGGTGAAAAATAATAATACATTTATTTATAAAGCACCTTTCAATGTTTCAAATGCCAGTTCAGTTTCAGCTGAAAGGGCCTAAAGGTCAAATGTGCTTAGAGCATGTAAACATGCATGGAGTACACTGCACATAAATTAAAATGGCTCAGAGATATCTTCAGAGTAAGATAACAATATCTCCGCACAGAGCTGTATTGCCCAATTATGAGTCAAAACCTACTCAGATTAAAGACATGCTAAAATGTGACATAATGGTAAACTGAAACCAAGCTTTTCAAAATAGAACTATGAAGTAAATATACATGGCATACAAAGGGTTTAAAGTAAAGTTTATCTAACGTGAGCAATAGTTTCACACTATATTGAATGTAAAACTAAGCTGGACACATTACCCAACTATACTCTCAAACTGGTTATTATGCTCCATAAACCTTAAGCTGTTGGTGTTGTAACAGGAGTTTATACATGATAATATAAATTGGCAGTATAAGAGCCAAACAAAAACTGCTTGTCAAGGACCACCAAGAAACTAAGACCACGCAATCTGATATGTACAGATTTCATCTTGATGTACTGAAAATGTGTAAGAATCTGAATCTGAAATCATAGGAAATAATCCTCTACCCTGGGGAAGATAACACACACACACACACACACACACACACACACACACACACACACACACACATCTTAATGCACCATCATTCACATCGATCACTTCAACTGTTACCCAAAGGAAATAAACTTGTCATGAACCTCCAAGTAAAGAGATCATGTATCCTAAATATGTACAGAGTTCAAAAATGCAACACTTTATAATTATATTACTATATGTGCAGTAACAGTCCAAAGATTTAGAATAGAATCATAATGAAATTAAACCTCCACACTCCCCAGGGTAGGATAACTAGTTAGAAGTGAAAGTACACAATGTATGTAAGACAAGAGTCCTAACATATCTTCATTTCCACAAATCACTACAATATTAGCCCAATGTAATTACTCTGTCAAGAACCCCCATGCAAATGAGATACTGCACCCCAGTATGTTCAGAGTTCAAAACTGTGACAGTATATAATAAAACTACTGTATGTACAGTAACAGGCTATGGAATCTGAATAAGACCCACTGAATTGACCCCACCCCTAGGGAAGATAAGTAGTAAAAAGGAAATAATATTAATTATGTGTGTGAACTAAGCGTCATAACACACTGTAACACCATTATGTTATTTACCTGAATATAAGCCCATCTCAATGTAACAGCAACCCCACACCCACCACACTCACATAACCCTCCACACACACACACCCCCCCACCACACACACACACTCACCCACACACAAGGGATGCTGAAGTCCTATAATATGTATATCCTTTGAAGAAAAGGTCTGTGGATGTTTAAGTCCTATAATGTGCCATAAACCCTAAATCTGTGTTCATCCCATCTTCTACCATATTGAAGTAATATAAGTTTGATCTTAAAGCCCATCTCTGTTGTGTACCTTTGAGATTTCCTTTTAAGACCATTACTGACATATCTGAGATGGAGTGGTCTGGCCGAGAAGTGTTGCCCCACTGGTTTTCAGTCATCTTCAGATTAATATTATGTCTGTGTGAGGTCATTCTACTGCAGAGCGGTTGGCTTGTCTCTCCAACGTAACCTGTTTGTGGAAGTCTCTTGCATTGAATGAAATAAACAACATGGCGTGGTGCACATGTATAATTCCGTGTACCCTGAATTGTCTGTTTTGTGATGTAACCACACAGTCAGAAGTGGAAATTTGCTCACGAGTGTTACATCTGAGTTGATTACAGGGTTGTGTACCATTTAGTGTCATGGCATTCTGTTCTGGTGAAAGTTTACTCTAATATTTAGGTTGGCTAAGTTTGGTGGTTGTTTAAAAGTTAGTAGTGGTAGTTCCTTAAAAATACAATTTAGTGTCTCATCCTCACTAAATATTGGGTGGAGGTCCTTAGTAATCTTACGAGAAGTTCAAGGTCAGGATGATATGTGAATACTAAGTAGTGCTGTGCAGAATTTTCAAATTCCAGCAGAAGGAAATTACACGGAATATTCACTATTCCCCGAAATTCCCTAAATTCTGCCAGAAACAGAATGGCAGAATTCCGCAGCATAAAATAGTTGCAGAATGATTTTCCACGGAAAATCACTGTTCATGGATATCAATATTTTCCGTGGAAATTGTTGTGGAATAATTTTCCGCTGAAAAAATACTATTCCACGGATCACAGTAAGTGGAATTCCACAAGCAAACAAGCAAAATTCTAGCAGAAATTCTGCAGGTGGAATGGTCATTCTGCACTAATTCCGCCGTGGAATTCCGCATTCAGCACAGTACTGCTACTAAGGGTATTCTGCTGGTAGCTTCCTTTCCTTATACTGAAGTTGTTATTGTCTTGGCACTTGTATTGCTCATTCTAGTGTCCTGTCAATTTCTCTGGAAGAGTGTCCCTCTGAATGAAGATGTTTTTCAACAAAGCCAAATCTGTATCTCTGTCTTCCTCATTTGAACAGATACACTGATACTGCAGTGCTTGACTGTACATGACAGATTTCTTAGTGAGGCTTGGATGATTACTATTCATGTGTAAGTATCTCTGTCTGTCTGTTGGCTTCCCGTAAATACATCGTATGTAAGGTCCATCCTTGATGGTGACAGTGGTGTCCAGAAAATTAACACTTGTGGCAGAATATTACAGGGAAAACATTATGGTTGGATGGAAGTTATTAAGTTCCTGATGAAAATCCTTAAGTGTGCCAGTACCCTCCATCCAAATTATAAATAAATCATCAATGTAACAGAAATAAGCCAGTGGTTTGTGTGTACAGTGCCTTAAACGTCCTCCTCCAAATTTGCCATAAAAAAAATTAGCATACTATGGTGCCATCCTGGTGCCCATTGCTGTTCCTATAGTTTGAACATCATTTTTACCATTGACAGCTGAAGTTATTATGTGTCAGACTGAATTCAGTAAGTTTCCCACCACTTCAGGATTGATGTTTTGGTCCTGTCCTTTCTCCTGTATGTATTTATGGTAGGCTGAAATGCCATCCGTGTGTGGAATATTAGTGTAGAGTGATGTTACATCCATCATGGCTAAAATGGTATCTGTTGGTAAGTCCTTATAACCAGAGAGATTACACAAGAAGTGTGTAGTGTCCTGGACATAAGTATCTCTTTCCATATCCTGAAGGAGAGACTGATGGAGTTTCTCGAGAAAACAGGCTGTAAGATGAGAGGCAGCATGGCTTTGTATCAGGGAGGTCCTGCCAGACTAATCTGATTGACTTTTGACTGGGTGACCAAGTCAGTGGACTGGGGCCAAGTGGTTGATGTTCTGTATTTGGACTTCAGCAAGGCCTTTGACCTATACCTCATAGAAGATTGGTCAGAAAGCTAGAGGATCGGGGTGAGCCAGTTTACTAGATGGGTCAAAGATTGGTTGAAGGACAGAAATCAAAAGGTGGTGTTCAGGGTAGGAATTCTCAGTAGCTAGGCCAATGACCAGTGGGGTCCCACAGGGCTCACTGCTCAGTCTGGTGTTGTTTAACGTCTTCATCAATGACATAGCAGATGGGATCAAGGGTAACATCAGCCTGTTTGCAGATGACACAAAACTGCGTGAGAGGGTGGACACAGAGGAGGGATTGGAGACAGGAACTAAGGGAAGACCTGGCTAGGTTAGAAAAGTGGTCTGGTATTTGGTAATTGGGGTTCAATACTAAAACTGCAAAGTTATGCACTTAGGGCAAGGATCCCAAAGATCAAATACTGGTTGGATGGTGTTCAGGTCATCAAGCTGTGCAAGAAAAGGACCTGGGGTTAACATCAAGAGTGACCTGAAGTGCTTGGCACACTGCAGGGGCAGCAGCAAAAGGAAATCAGATGCTAGCTGCATAGCCAGGGATTACCAGCAGAAAAGCAGAGGTCATATTACCACCGTTCAGGTCACTGGGAAGACCACACCTATGGTACAGTGTGAAGCATTGGTGCTCTTTTCTTAAGAAGGATGTCAGCTTGTTGCAGACAGTCCAGAGAAGGATGACCAAGATGATCCAGGGCCAGCAGGGCAACACCTATGAGGAGAGGCTCAGGGGCTCAACATGTACTTCCTTGAGGACAGAAGGGAGGGGATATGATAGAGACCTTCAAATATCTTAAAGGTGTTAATAGGGTGAATATGGAGGGCCTCTTCAGTCTTAATGGGAACAAGTCCACTAGGGGCATAGCCAAAGCTGCTATGTGGAAGATTTAAGAGAAAGAGAGAGATGAGAAGCACTTTTGACCAAGAGAGTGGTGGCCAAGTGGAATGAGTTGCCAGAGGAGGTGGTCTCCTGAAAACAGTGGACTTGTTCAACAGAGGACAGGACAGAATGAAGGGAAAGTTGAGAGGAAGGGTACTGAGGGGGTCAGAGGGGATTGGGGAGGGAGGTAGATCACACTGTAGACATGGGAGGACCTGCACAATTGAGCAGACAAGGAGATTGTAAGGCCTTTATCTGCTGGCATGTTCATATGTTTGTAATTGGAGTTTAGATACTGGATGCTGAGCCACTCTACCATATTTGCAGGAATGGCATGCAGCACACTGATGATCAGAGAAAAGGAGACTGCCCAAGTTTGATTTAGTTCTTATTTTATATGTTGATAATGTTTTCCAATACAGTTGAATTACAAAAGTCACTAGTTATTATTGTTCTGGTCTACAGCTTCTGGTGCAGGTATTTAAACATCTTAGTAAGTGGTCATTGTGATTGTGTCAATAGGACCATACAGAAGTAATAATATGTGAAAAAAACTTTTGGAGTGTCCTGCCTAAGTGCAAGGAGGCCAGGTTCTATGTATATTATGAACCATGCCAACTTAAAGGTTGTAATGTGTAAGCTAAAAGCATTAATAATCCTGTTAAAGAATTAGGACACTCACTGAATTGAAACAAATGAATTGTGAAGTGGCGCTCAGTCAGAATTCCACTTCAGTGAACTGGAACACAAAAACGGCAGAGGATGTGGGTAGGGAAGTATTTTCAGTCTCCCATAATACTGCAAAGAGGAATAGGATGGCTATACTGATTAAGAGAAATCGGTGGTTACAGATCATTGGTCAAACAACCAAGGCAGATGGATAATGATTAATGGACTCTATCATGACACTTTCAACATTATTATCAATGTGTGCACGAACATTCCCATGTAGCATCTTTCAAGTTTTTCCATATTTTGTTTCTTGATTTAAAACACCAAACAAATTCCTGCTTGCATAAATATAGCTCATGCCGTACACTTTTACACGTCTATATTACAGTAGGGTAGCATATGTATCCTACTGTAGGCATTGATACATGAGCTAGGGGTTTATATTTTATAGGGAATCCGCCATCAGACAAGTAAGCATTGTGCCTTTAATACCAGGTTTCATATAAAAAAATTTATTAACTCGTGTCTAACCAAATAAGAAAGCTTAACTAGAACCAAATTATCTGGCAGATGGGGATCTGGTAAGGGACCTGGTTATAGAGGATCCCCTGACTGGGAGCGACCACAATACTGTCTGGTTTCAAATAAGCATGGGGAGATCTAGGACACTGGCAGTGGACTTCAGGGGCAGACTTTTGGGCATGGGAAGTATTCTCAAGGATCACTTGAAGGGATTACATCAATGACAAATGTGGAAAGGAGATGGGAGGTCATAAATGGGGACTTCATGAGGCAGTCAGGACCTGCGCTAAGGTGAAACGTAAGGGAGCAAGTTCACATAAACCATGCTGGTGGTCCAGTGAGGTTCAGGTAGCGGTCAGAGAAAAGAAGGCGCCTACAAAAATATAAAACAACAAGAGGATAGGGATAAGGAAATGTACCATCTTGCATCTAGAAAATCACCGGATGGTGAGGGCAAAGTCAGTAAAACAGCGGCTGGCACAGAGAGGATACGGAGGAAAAGGAGTTCTTCCGGTACATTGGGGGCGGAGAAAACTAAGGGCATCTCAGCAGATTGAGATCAGAAGGAGGGTGGGTGGAAGAGGCGAGGGACCAGGCAGAGGTATTTAACTTTGCCTCTGTGTTTACTAGGAGGGATGGGATATCTACAAAGCAAGGCATGATGGGGATAGAGCGGCAGTGAGTGGGATCAGGAAAGCAACAGAAATGGAGCAAGAGGGAGGAGAGGTACCCCAGGGGTGTCACATCAGGATAAGGATAAAAGGCCAGTAAGGTGGAGGGACGGATGATGCTATCTCCACCAAAGGGTGTGGTTGGCCTCAAGACAAATCTCCTGGGCGGATGGCATTCATCCGAAGTACTATGGGAATTGGCGGACATACTGGCTGCACCCCTGGTGGAGCTCTTCAACAGTCACTTGAGACAGGAGGGTACCTAGAGTTGGCGAGAGGCACATGTGGTGCCAATCCATAAGGGGGTCGAGGAAGTACTAGGTAACTATAGACCCATCAGTTTGACCTCGGTGGTGGGAAAATTAATGGAGAGTATACTAAAGGAATGATTGGGGGTGTACTTGGAGGAGGTGGGAGGTCTGGATAGTCGGCAACATGGGTTTGTGCCAGGTAGATCATGTCAAACCAATCTTGTGGAGTTCTACAGTGGGTAACATCAGGACTGGACAGGAGAAAGCCTGTGGATGTATTATTCTTGGACTTCAGCAAGGCGTTTGACTCTGTCCCCCACAATGGTCTGGTGGAGAAACTGATGGGGTTGGGAGTAGGCAAGTTGGTGGTCAGATGGATTGAAAACTGGCTAGCTGGACACACCCAGAGAGTAGTGGTCTGTGGGGAGCTCTCAAACCCTAGAGAGGTTGGTAGTGGGGTCACCGCAGGAGTTCGGTCCTGGGTCCGATCCTGTTTAATGCATACATATCAGACATCAGGGAGGGTATAGGGTGTGAAATGAGTCTCTTCGCTGATGACTCCAAGATGGGAGCAGTAGTTGAGGGAGAAGGGGAGGTTGGCCTGCAAGGACCTGGACACCCTGGAAAGCTGGGCTCACACAGGAAATTAAATTTCAATATCACGAAGTGCAAGGTGTTACATCTTGGCGGGAAACCCTAAACACAGGTACACCCTGGGAGGGCGTGGAGGCCTCAATAGGGAAAAGACATAGGGGTCATGGTGGATGCATGTATGAATAACTCTGAGCAGTGCAGGAGAGCGGTTAGCAAGGCAAACAGGATGTTGGGATGCATCATAAGGGGATCACCTCTAGGAGCAAGGAAGTGATTCTGCCACTGTACAATGGACTGGTTAGACCACACCTTGAGTACTGTGTACAGTACTGGAGACCACACTTGAAAGAGACATACAGCTCCTGGAGAGGGTACAGAGGAGGGCAACTAAGATGATCAGAGGGCTAGAGAGTTTGGAGTATGAGAGGACAGACTTGAGGAGCTCTGCCTGTATTCATTGGAGGAGAGAGAGGAGGAGACAGAGGGACATGATTGAGATCTTCAAGTACCTCAGGGAATAAATAGGGTAAACATGGAGGGATCTTTAGAATAAAGCAGGGAGGTATCACCAGAGGGCATGGTTTGAAGTTGGAAGGTGGAAGGTGAGGGGAAGAGGAGGAGGTTTTTCACTGAGAGGGTGGTGGACCCTTGGAATGCACTGCCTGGCGAGCTGGTTCAGAGATCCACAGTGGAGGGCTTCAAGAGAGGGTGGGACAGACACAGAAAGTGGATGTATCAGATGATGGCCTGTCCTGGGGGGTGGGATGGATGATAGGGGTTTCTGGAACACAAGGGGAGGGCCTCGGCACCCAACTAGGGATCTGAGGTTGAGCAGACTCGATAGACCGTAAGGCCTAATCTGCTGGCAAATAGTATGTTAGTATATCAAGGTGACATCCCACAGAGAAAATCTGATTCTCTTATTTGCAGGGCATTGTGTGATGACAATGTCCTGTAAGTAAGCATGAGAACTAAACATCTAAGGCATTTGGAACATACACATCTGTCAATAAACACCTTTGTAATATGCAAATAGGGCAGCAGAGGCATTTGGAATATACAAATGAGCAGCGAGGCACTTTGAACATTCAAACAAGTTTGTGAACTAATTTTCACCTTGTGAACATGCTGGCAAACCCAACTTTGATACAGAAATGGCTTCATCTTTGTGGTTCATCTCGCTGCCAGAAAGCTGCCTCCTGATCTGTGTATACAATAACAGAGACAACAGTTGTTATTAGACAGTCAGTCCTTGGGGTTAACGCAGTTAGTGATTTATTGTATTGAGTTCAAATTCCCCTGAACACCTTTTAATTCATTATTCTAATGTTTTACTGTATCTTATAGCTTTATCAAGGGAGGTGTTCCAAAATAAGTTCAATGGGACTACGCAACTAGAGTATTATTTTGCTTGTGCAATTGTAATAACTGTTTGGCCATTCACACTCTATTCCATGAGGAATTACCATCCTGTAGGGGTACCAAAAACAAGGAACCTTCAAAGAGGGTTCCACCCTAGAGTGCCATGGGAAAGATTCCCTTGGCTAAAGGTACCTTAGTAAGGTGCCCCACCAAGAAAAGAGGCTTGCCGCTGGAGGAGGAGGGGAAGGATGGTGGGGCAAAGAAAAATGCTTCAGAAGGAGACTGGGAGGAACTGCTTATATAGCTCTGGAAGGGGGAGTGGCTGGTTGCCCACTCCACTGAACTACAGGCATAGCCTTCAATTCAATGAGCCTAAGCAACAGAGAGGTGCCATGGAAAGATTCCCTTGGCTAAAGGTACCTTAGGAAGGAGCCCCAAAGAGTATTAAGCAGTAAACATTGACTTTGGGGTTGAGAAGCAGATTGACAGCAATGAAACAGCTGAAGAAACACAAATAAGATGTCAGATTGTCCCCTATGCACGAATGGGGCAAAGCACGCACCTGCCCATGTGGGTCCTCACCCATGGACAGGTGCGCACTGGCCAGTATGTACTACTGGCCACCACCTGTCTGCGCCCCATTCCCCAGTGTGCAGGACTCCACAGGGTGACAGGGGTGGAGTTGCAGTCCCAGGCAGGCATCAAATGAGATGCCCGACCCAGGCCCGAGTGGATCTCTTGCACCCATGGGGTGTTAGTGCATGTGCCATGCATATGCATGGCATGTGCACATGGCACCATTGGTTGGGCACACTGCCAGATGACTGCCCTGCCCCCACTCTTCGGCCCTGTAGGCAGGGTGGCTTTGGTGGGTTAAGTCCCGATCCCACTGCAACCAGCAGGGGACATCTGTGGGGATGCCTACCTGAGTAAGGCAGGGTCCTGGCTACTATAACCTGCACCCCATGCTTGGCATCACACACTGTTGAGAATAGTACCTTATGCAGCCATGCCCCGAACACGTCCCGTGGCCGCCTGGCGTGTTGCTGTCTGTGCAGTCGGGGAATCAGGCATGTGACAGCAGTGCATCCCTCTGTGAATGCAGCGTGGGGTCACGGGATCCTGCTCCATGGCATTCAGTCATGCGATGCCAACATGCCCAGTTTACGCAGCATGTTGGCATTGTGCATGGGGCCCATTGTCAGGATTGCACTGATTAAAATGGATTGCACTGATGACATAAGGGCTTTCTAAGGAGATGAGGAACGGTGAGTAAGGCCACCATTCGCTCTCACCCAACAGCGGAACTTACCTAAGGAAACTAGGGAGTATACTGTTAACAACTAACTACATGTTATGACCTTTGGCACAAAGGGAGGAAAACTCTGGAGATCCAGGCCTTTGTCACCTTCCCTTTAGGCTTAGGGTATTTTGGTTAGTAATGGCTCTGCTGCTGCAATTTGGAAGATCAATCCAGGGATAGAAATTATTCCAATTTGGGGACAACTCTCATTCTATCCTTCTAACAGGAACACCTTGCAGGATTGCAAGATACCACTGCAACATGGGATACATGATGTAGTATCACCTTGAAGGTGGGAGGAGGAGAGTGATGACCTCTGAGGCACTCAGCCAGCCTACTGATTGAAAAACATACTGGGTAAACCAGAGGTGGTCGTAGGAAGAATAGCTTAGAAGGTGCCTCTGAACCCACTTGGCTGGCTGATGAGGCCCCACCCTTGCAGCTGAAGTCTTAAATGCTGTATCAAGAGGTGCTGCCAGTGAGGTAGATGACTGAAGCTCCACCCAGAGTGAGGACACTCCACTATGGGCCAGATGAGAAGGTCCTCTCCCCAAGTTTCAAATGCTCAGGATGTGCACTTTGTGGGTGCAAAGTGAGACTGTGGGCTTACAGGGCAAGCCCTGAGCTAGACAATGTAATGGTCATGATTGGCATGCCTCTGATTTAGGAGTGAGATCATGAATCAACTCGATGTGCCAGATAGGAGAAGGTCGGGTGAAGCCGATGGCTGTAGATTAGGTAACAAGTTGTTGATGAGGAGGCCAGGTGAAGCCAGCTGCTGTAGATTAGGTAGTAGGTTAGTGATGAAGAGGCCGGCTGAAACCAGAGGCCTGGAAGAGGTAGGAGGCTGCAGTGCGAGCCATTTGATAGTAGTAACAGCCAGCAGAAGAAAGCCAACCAGTTCCATTAAGGAAGCCAAATTAATGGTGACATAAAAGATAGATGTTTAGGTAGTGAGGCCATGATGCCAGTGATTGAATCAATGTGGATTAGTGTAAATAAATTGATAAGTTTAGCAGATGATTGCTATGGTTTGAGCATGAATAGTGAATTGATATGATTGGCATGAATACCTTAAATACCATTAAGACAGAGTTAGGTTATTCCAGTAAGGATCATTTACAAGGCAGTAAGTATTTGTAATGCAGTAATGAAATGCAGTCGATATCTTGAAAGCCATGTAGGCTGCGAGGTAAATGTATTTATGCATGGATAACTGAAAAGTCATGTAGGCAAGGAGCATGACAAATCATATAGCTTACATAAAAGCATGCTCCTGCTACTTGGAGCCACGATGCCCTGCTGCAACATCACAATCCCCCATGTTGGAATAACGGGAAGCCACAAACTGAGCACCATGAGACCAAACAGCAACTGTAATGTTGGTAGGGTAGGAACCCTCAAAAATGAGAGCTCTTTTACGGCAAAGTCCTACTTAAGGACAGATCCATATGATTGCAAGCTGCCACAGTAATGTGAACAGTTGAAACAAAATAATGACTGAAAGGTTCAGAATAATTAATTTCAGAAACATACTGCTAAAATGCCTGCAACTGTACGCTGTGTCAGTATAGTAATACAGCAACATGAATATACTAGAGCAGTGCAAAACTGAAGTTGGGAGTAGTAGCTGCCTGACTGAGCAAACACTGAATGGCTGGAGCAGAGCACACTGAATACCAGTACTGAATGAACAGAGCACAGCTGATTGAATGAACTGAGCTGAGTAGCTGAAAAGCAACCTAGCACAGCATGGAGTGCTGAGCAACAACATAGCACAACAGGGAGTGGCAGCTAGCTGGGAGCAGAATGAAGCCTGGACCAGGTGCTCAGAAGAAGCCAGAAGGGAAGGAAGGAAACATATTCAATTCAGTGGTTTAGAGTAACTGGTAATTGCTATTTTCTTTTAAACTTAGATTGTGGGCTTTAGTGACACTATACTTTCTTTGTTGTCTTTACTTATAATTGTTTTTGGGCTGTTGAGAATTTAAACCATAGTGGTGGTGTAATTCTGTGCTGTCTTTAATTGCTGCAAATTTTATCTTGACTTGTCTGACTGCCCTGTAGTTGGGTGAAGGGTGTTAATTGTCTGGCCTCTGACCTCAGCTACATGATAACTGGAGGTGGGGCTTAGTCAGAGGTGTGTAATTCTGTGCTGTCTTTAATTGCTGCAAATTTTCGCCCCCCTTCCTCCCTCCAACTCTTAATTATATGCCTGTTAAATCTGATTGACAGGAGCTAAACACAGGGTATAGTAAGGGTGTGAAGTAGGAGGGCATAAGAAGGAAGAAGCCCACCCTCAACACGACAAGTGTTTTGACTCATTTATTTATTTATTGGTTTCTTTTTCTTTAAAAAAATTATCTGAGGATCAGTGGCAGGATTTTTAGTACAGTAAATTAATAAAAAGGGAACTAGGAGAGCTTCAGTAGCAGACAAGTAGTGGAATTGCAGTATAATGTGGGGGTGGAGCAATGCAGTGGCTGTGGGGCAGCCATATTCAGGCAGACCTTCTGGACACTGAGGTGCTGCCCTATCTGCATGCATCTCTCTGGACTGCGGGATGAGGTAGCCAGACTCAGGCGGAAGTAAACTGGGTCAGAGTACCATCACCCTATCCAGGGACCACCCAGTCCAATGCAACTGCCTCAAAGGATGCCGAGAGACGAGGAGCACTTGGATGACAGTGGGCTCAGGGAGGGTTACAGCAGTCAGGCAGAGCACATCCCAGATCCTATTCCACTCAAGAACTCATATGCCACACTGGCAAATGAGGACAACCAAATAGAGGTACCCAAAGAAGTGGAAGGAAAGGATGTGGAGGTTAGCCAAGGAGGTGACCTCAGCATGGAAAGCAGTGGACCCCAGAGGAGGAGGAAGCGAATCCTGGTGGGGACTCCATCATAAGAGGGATCAGCTAGGAACACAGGAGAGGGAGGACAGGAGGTGAGGTGCCTACCAGGTGCCACGGCATGGAGAGATGGAAGGAAGATCCTGGGGCTCACTGGGAAGGCAAGACGGAAGGGTGAGCTAGATGTCATTATCCACCTAGGTACTAATGACCTGGCAAATGGGGAGCCAAAGGAAGTTCAGGAAGAGTTTAGGAAACTGGGGAGGGGTCTCAAACAAGTAGCTACTTCTGTCACTTTCTCAGAAGTATTACCTGTGAGAGGCAAGGAGAGCATAGGAGTGCATGCACCAGGAACTTTAACTCATGGTTGAAGAACTGGTGCTGTGAGGAAGGGTTTGGATTCATTGGTGACTGGGGACCCACCTGGAGGGATGGAGGTTTGTTCAAGCCTGGAGCCTTCATCCATCCTGGAGAGATCCAAGCACTCAATGATAAGTTTAAATGCTACATTGACAAGCATTTAAACTAGCAAAGGGGTGGCAGGCCAGCAAGGAGGGTACCTACTTGCTCACCCCCCACAGCTAGCAGTGGAACCAGTGAACCAGAGGAGTGGCTATCTCTGCAAAGCAGTGTGCAGAAGATGGAGATTAGTGCCCAAGAGGTGGATAAGCAGAAAAGGGCAAGATTCAGCAGAAGGGCAGACAGCAAGGAGAACCAGGGATAAATGACAACCAAGGAAGGGGCTGGAGTAGAACAGTGAAACAGCCTAGGAGGTCAAATCATGGAAAGCCATGTGTGCAAATGCCAGGAGCCTTAGCAACAAGATGGAAGATCTGGAGGCTGTCATGGTACAGTCAGATCTGGACATTGTGTCCATCACTGAAACCTGGTGTAATGATAACCAAGACTGGGAGATGGCCATACCTGGCTACAACATATTCAGAAGAGACAGAGCAGGCAGGAAGGGAGGAGGAGGAGTGGCACTGTATATGAAAAATGACATAAGGGCCACAGAGATCCAGGAGGAACAAAATGGGGAGAGCTACTGTGGGTTAAGCTGGAAAGGAAAATGGGACAGCCATCCTGACAGGTGTGGTCTATAGACCACCAGCCCAGGAGGAAGAAACAGATAGGGAGCTGATGCTAGCCATCCAAAGGATGGCAGACAAGAGTGAGGTAGTACTGGTTGGAGACTTCAATATTCCAGACGTGGACTGGAGCATCCCAGCAGCAGCATCAACTAGGAAGCAGATTTATCCTGGACTCTCTTCAGGGTGCCTTTCTCAAGCAACTGGTCATGGAACCAACTCGGCAGAAGGCAATACTGGACCTTGTGCTCACAAACAGGGACAGTGTGATGGGAGGTAACAGTGGTGGAGCACCTGGAAACAGTGACCACCAGTCATTGTGGTTTGAAATCACAGAAAAGCAGAACCAAACCACACAAAACACGTATCCTGGATTTTAGGGGGCAGACTTTGGGAAAATGGGAGATACTTGAAAGAGGCATTAAGGAATGGGACAGGAATCAGGGGTTGAGGAACAGTGGGCAGTATTTAAAATGGGATTACAAGAACAACAGAATTATGCATTAAGCAGGTTAGCAAGAGGAAAAGGAAGAGGAGACCATTATGGTTTTCCAAAGAGGTAGCAAAGAAAGTGAAAGCCAAAAGATTGCATTCAGGCAATACAAAGACACAGGCAGAAGGGATAGGAGAAGTACCAGGAGAAGCAAAGGGAGGCAGGGAGGTCAGTAAGGGAAGCCAAAGCTCAGACAGAAGAACACATTGCAAAATCAGTGGGTAGAGGAACAAAACCTTTACAGGTACATAAGTGAAAAAGAAAGACAAGGGAGGATAGTGAGACTGAAGGGGAGGATGGGGGCTGCGTGGAGGATGACAACAGTAAAGCTGACATATTGAACAGGTATTTTTTGCTCAGTCTTTACTGAAGAGGAGGAGGTAATGGGTCTGAAGGAGGTACAAGGGGTGAGAATGGTGCAGAAATGGACACAAGTCCCTTTACACGAGAAAGGGTCCTGAAGGAACTGGAAGTAATAAGAGTTGATAAAGCAATGGGGCCAGATGGGGTGCACCCAAGGTCTTAAAGAACTAAGAGAGGTGGTGGCTGAACCTCTGGCTATCCTGTTAGCCGATCACTGGAAACAGGAGGTACCCAAAGACTGGAGGACAGCAGATGTAGTCCCCTTATACAAAAGTGGGAACAAAGAGGAAGCAGGGAACTACAGACCAGTCAGCCTCACCTCGGTAGTGGGGAAGATCATGGAAGCACTACTGAAGGAGAGATTGGTGGAACATCTGGTTGTCAATGGACTACAGGACCCAAGGCAGCATGGTTTCACCAGGGGAGGTCATGTCAGACCAACCTCGTTGAATTTTTGACTGGGTGACTAGGGAGGTAGATCAGGAGAGGGCAGTGGACATGGCCTATCTGGACTTCAGCAAGGCCTTTGACACTGTGCCACATAGAAGACTATTACACAAACTGGGAATATGGGTGTGGGCAGGACAGTAGTGTGGTGGGTAGGTAACTGGCTGGGTGGCAGGACACAGAGGGTGGTGGTAAATGGCTGTCAGTCCACAGAGGAAGAGTGACCAGTGGGGTACCACAGGGATCAGTGCTGGGACCGGTCCTATTCAACATCTTCATCAGTGACATGCTTGGGACCTAGAAGGCAGAATTTCAATGTTCGCTGATGACACAAAGCTCTGTAACAGAGTAGACACACCAGAGGGTGTAGACAGAATGAGAAGCGACCTGCAGAAACTTGAAGAATGGTCAGGGGTTTGGCAGTTGAAATTCAATGCAAAAGTGCAAGATAATGCATATGGGGCACAAAACCCTGGCACAATATATCAGTTGGGGGTGAGGATATAGCATGCACCAAGCAGGAAAGGGATCTTGGGGTTGTCATCTCTGATGACCTCAAGGTAGAAACAGTGTGACAAGGCAGCAGGTAAAGCAAATAGGATGCTGGGATGTATAGGCAGGGGCATCACCAGCAGGAAAAGGGAGGTCATAATTCCACTATACAAGACATTGGTGAGGCCACACCTGGAGTACAGTGTACAGTTCTGGAGACCATACCTACGTAAGGAGATAGGGTAGAGAAGGTTCAGAGGAGGGCAACAAAGATGGTGCATGGATTGCATCACAAGTCCTATGAAGACAGGTTGAAGGAACTGAACATGTACTCCCTGGAGGAGAGGAGGAGAGAGGGATATGATAGAGACATATAAGTATCTTACAGGGAGGAACAGGGTGCAGGAAAACACTATTTTTAAGCGAAAAAGATGTTCCAGGACTAGAGGCATGGGATGAAGTTGGAGGGAGGACGATTCAGAGGAAACATGAGAAAGAATTTCTTCACAGAACGGGTGGTGGACCAGTGGAACACCCTGTCAGAGGAAGTGGTGGGGCTGAAACAATCACGGGATTTAAGAATGCATGGGATAGACATAAAGGAATTCTGGAGGTCAGGGGTGAGGGCAACAGACTTCTAGGAAAACAAACTGAACTTACAAGCTCAAATGGGCAGACTGGGTGGGCCATAGGCCCTTATCTGCCGACACTGTCTATGTATTTATGTATCTATGTATAAATATTTAAGGTGGAAAAGCAATGTGACAGCAGAGGCAAGGAAAACAGCAGTTTGAGTTGAAGCATATAGATAACAACTGCAGGTAAACTGAGAGGTTGGTAAGCATGAAAAATAAATGGGACACTAGAAAAACTGGAAAAGCCCAAAAGAAACAAACAAAAGCAAACACAGCACAGGAGCTGGAGGAAGCAGAAACAAACAACTAAGAGGGAATCACAGACAGACCACAGCCAGAGGCAAATATTGACCTAGAGCAGGAGAAGCACAAACCAGGCAGACAGCCCAGAACATACCAGCAGAAATCCAGCACAAGGAAGGTAGGAGACAAATGCAGCAGAAGGAAGCGGAGCCCAGGGAGAGGTCAGGCAGAGATTCGGACACAAAGAAAAGTGCTGCAGAAGGAGGCTGGGAGGAACTGTTTGTATAGCTCAGGAAGGGGCATGGCTAGTTGCTCAACCCATTGAACTATAGGCATAAGTCGTGTTTACACAGCAGCAGCACTACTCATTTCGGCCGAAGCAGTGTGGTCCCGACCAGCAGTAAGTGGCAAACCGCCTGTCTACATGATCCCTCTGTGCACCACTACATTCTGAGCTGGTGAGGGGCCATGTGTCAGGGGGCAGACTGTCGCTCGCCACAGTAAAGACAGAGTGGACATGTTGCAATGGCGCAGACAGTTCACACAGTGGTTTAATCTGCTGCAAGTCGCTCACTCCGGTTGGTGTCCCCAGCTTGAGAGAGGGCGGGACCAGTTTAATGAGTAGCTTGTGGCCATCAGTGCGTGTCCACATCGTCATTACTGTGCAGTGAGCAACCTGAGCGCATCAGGTTGCCCGTGCAAACGTGACCATGTAAACAGGGCTATAACCTTCCAAAAGTTCACAGGTTTACAAAGCACCTTAGCACTATTTCTCCAGTCAGCATGCCAGACACCATGTGGTCATTTGCATTTAAGTGCAGTAGAGACCAGTATTATACTGAAATGCAAATGACTGCATGGTGTCCTGGCATCCTACTGAGAGATAACACTAAGGTGTGGCAATTGAACATACTGAGGTCTGTCACCTACAAGCATCTGAGGCCATTTTCCATTTCTTGGTCCTTCCTCTCGGATGCCAACCTTGTTGATGCTTAGAACTTGCACACAAAGTTTGTGGCTGCAGTGTCAGTGTCCCTCCACCCAAAGACCCCCTGTAATGCCACCTGTGGTCACTTAGTTGGTGCTGTAGCGGTGGCGTTGCACAGCTTCCCTCCATAGAGAGCGCGCATCTTCTGATGCTCAATCATCTTCTAATGCTTGATTTCTCTTCCCGATGACCAGGCCTCATTCCTGAACCTCAGTCACAAATGTCACAAGCAGTAGCCCTACTGCTGTACCAGCGGAAAACATTACACCCTCCTTTTCATACTACCTGGCCAGCTTCACCCACCCTGTGAACTACTCTACCTTTAAACTTCCAGCATTCACCCCAGTTCCTAACTTCCCATAACAAATTTGCCTCAACAACTTCAACTCATTCACCCTACTATCTGCCTGTCATCCCAATACTCTCCTTCCCTCAGAGGCCTACTCCCATGCCCATAATGGGCTTCTTCTACCATGGGGTTACCCTTCAAGGGCTTGGTTCCAGCATTGTCCCATTGGAATTTGCCCCCTCAAGGACTTTGTTCCAATGCTTCTCCTATTACAGAGGAGAGTAACTGGACAGCCAAGCCTGATGCAGCTGTAGCAGTCTCCCCTTCTCCTTGGGGTTCTTTTAGCAATCCTGTCATTCCTTTGGCATCTACCTCCAAGAATCTCTCGGGGTGGAGTCTTTCATGTAGGGATTCCTTTAGTTGTATGACCTGCTTTTTGGGAGGTGGCATTCTCATTGGGATGGAAGGAGATGATCAAAGCAGCCTCTAGTTGAAGTGTAGTGTCTGAGGTCCTTACTCCAGCCATAGTTAAAATAATCCTTAGCCTTGAGGGATGGAGACTTAGGCACTGGTTCCCCAGAGGTTTCTTCCACAGGTTTTTCCTATCCTGCATGCTGAAGATCATAATAATAATATTACATTTCAATAATTAGAAAATAAGTTAACTCCACCAATAGTTGTAGCTGGATGGTGATTCTACATGCCCAGACAGTGGCGTTTCTATAGTATCAGTTCTGATCGGTAGCCCGTGAAGATGGCAAATGAAGAACGGTGAACCATCACAATGGCAATGGAACCACAGCGCTAACACTTTGCACAATGATGGTGCCCACCCTCCCTGAGTTGTGCCCCCAGGAGTTGAAATCAATATTAAGGGGTTGTTAGAGTGCGGGGGTGTGAAGCCTCCTGCAAAAAGGACTGTGGGTTTGGCACCTTTGTGACTGTTGCTGTTCTTCATTTGCTGTTCTGACATGGAACTGTTCTGATCAACAAGGTGGCGTCTCTTCTCTCCATACAGGAAACTCATGTACATTTAATTAATCTGATCTTTTGGCGTTCATCCCTAAGGCACCTTCTGATCTAAAGCGAGCTTATCCCTGCAGTACTTCTAGGAGTCTCAGAGAGCTCCTATGACTTCATGGCTTCACAAAATTTGATAGTCCCTAGCAGAGAAATAGGGTGTAAGTCAAATTTACATTTCATAAGCATTTAAACAATTTCCTCAGCTACTTCAGTACTCCACCCTTAACTACTTCAGTAGAAATGTACTCAGCACTTTTACATCATAACACTCAGTATCTTAGTCATAGCCTATCGACCAGTCATTCCAGCATCTTCCCAATGATCCCATTCCTACCATCATCCTCAGCCCTACTAATTATTCCTCTATGATGGTATGATGGTATGGCCTACTCTTCAAGCGCAGGCAATACCTTACCTCAGATGCCTTAAGGATTGCAGTACAAGCTCAGTAATCTCAATAATTGACTATGGCCAGATCATCTGCTCTGCCTCTGCTAGCGCCCTCAGGCGCATATCCATTGCACTAAACAAAGCTTGCCATCTCATAACTGATGCCCACCACCTCACCCACACATGTGATCTCTTCGCACAGACTGGGTGGCTTCAACTTCAAACGGATCAAGTACCAAACCTGCCTTATGACAAAGAAAATAATACTAGGTATTGCTCCCCAGGTGTCCAAGCCCTCTACCCAGCATGGACTACTCGCATTACCAGGGCTCTGAATCCCAGATTCTGCATATCCCGTGTTCCGCACCACACAAGGGCAAGATCGTTTGCTCACAGAGCTCCCCTGCTGGTTCAATGGTTTCAACATTGACATCACCTCAATGCCAAAGCTTGGTCTGTTCAAATCCAGTCTCCATCACATCCTGTCTGCATCTAGCTCCTGTGACTGTCCTTCCTAATTGTTCTCCCTCTCTTCTTTGCTCTTTCCACCTAGCACTTAACCCTCTCCTCCTTAACTCCCTCTCCCGTACACCCATTCATCCTCCTCCTCCCACCCAATTCTCTCTACCCCCTTGTAGCACTTTAATTGATATTTGACAAGTGCCCATGGGCCGCACCTCCCACTAGTGTGTCTCTCCTCCATACCGTGTCAGCTCTGTTACCAGACCTCCTTCTGGCATTTTGCCAATGTATTGAATGTATAAAACTGTATGTAACTGCCTGTAACCCACTGTTATACTGTTATTCAATGTCTTGTTTGATTTGGACCTCAATTGACATGGAACCTTTGTAAAGAGCCTTGGCTCAAAGGTACTTGTAATCCTAGAGTCAAATAAATAAATTATCCTAAGTATTACTGTATGAGATGCCTGATGGTCCACTGAATTAAAGGCTTTACTACATTTAGATGGAGCAGCAGGCAACACACAGGTATCCATCAAGTGGTACTTACGCTATGTGGGCACTTCGTTTTCTTTGTTCTACCATCCTCCTCCTCTGATGGCTCCTCTCTCACCTTACAGGATTTGTGAACTTTCTTCCCTAAAGGTACCTTTTGTTTAAGGGCACGTCATCTCTTTGGCAACTATAGGGTGGAATCAGAGCAAACCTGGTTGCCAGGATGCCAAATGTGACCTGGCATGTGAATTTGGCCAGTTAAAGATGCCTTTAAATTGCTGCCATGGCAGTTAATGCAATCAGCCATCATGTGCATGAACAGATGTTTTGCCAGTTGGAGTATGGAGGGTGCAGGGAGACAGAGCAATTGAGAGCAGGGCTAACAGTTCTGGGAGTGAGAGCTGCAGTTAAAAAGCGTATTTAATGTCCTTTCAATGACTTTCAAGGAGAATAGAGACAACATAATAGAAACAATAAAAATCATTTTATGGACTATTGAGGGAGAGACTTTGGCTTGGCAACCAGGTTTACAAGTCTGGTGGCCAAAAATGTAGGCCAGTAAAAACATTTTGGGCTACCATATTTTGAAAGCTAATGACCCAGCCAGATACCAGCCCAAAAGTGATTTGTCCAGCCCTAAGTGGAACTCTCCTCAAGACAGTTACTATGTCTTCATAGCACCCCAAAGGGTGGTAGCACCTGTAGCAGGACAGAGAGAGACTAAGCTAAGATTACACTGCATGAACATTCAAACAACTTATCTCCTTGCCCATAATTACTTTACTACTCCCTTCAACTACTGTAGAACCAACGTGCTCAGTACCTAACATCATAACTCTTAATGGCTAATGTCCTGTCAGTCTTTGCAGCATCCTCCACATCATTCCAACCATACAGTTATCCTCAGCCCTACAAATTACTCCTTCCATGCTGCCTAAGCATTCCTACGTAAGACACATGATAGTCCATTGAATCTGTATTATTTAAACAAACTGAAATAATGTTACTTCTACATGGTAGCTAACCATTCAAGAGCAAAACAGGAGTGATGCAAGTAAGAAGAATGTTTTAACAACAGACTGGAACCGACAATGAACCACACAGAGCCCTGATATTATGCAGAATGGTGAGGCATGCAATGTAAGAGTCTCTTAGGGTCTTAAAAGATAAGAAGTTTAGCTGGCTCCATGGTGTCGATCGAAGGGATTCACTCAGCATGCCAGTGACCCAGCCCAGGTGTCAGGGCCGGAGATCGGCAGGGAAGAGTTCAAGGCGTCCACTGGATGCTACCCTCCCAGGAGGGTGGGTAGGGCTTCTGGCATCCTGAAAGCCAATTGGCGGATGTGGCAGCAGCATGCCCCCACACTTCCCTGCCTCAGATAGCCACAGTGTGGCCCAATTAAGGATGGTAGGAGGGCAGAAAAAGGAAAAATCACCACCCATGCTTGCCAGATGATGGTGGCCCCTACCCCCTCACCACGAAGCCCCTCGCTGTTCCTCCGCCTGGCCAAGATGCAAGGAAGTGCCTGCAGGCACTTGACCTCCTTCAGTTGCTCCCATGGGTAGGGGGCCCCTGGCAAGGGATATGTTGGGACAGTCGGGATGGCGGAGGCATCAGATAGCAAGCAGGGAAGTAGCTGCAGTGCGGTTGGCTGCCCAAAGGAGGCGGCTGGGTTGGCTGGGAAAACAGAGCATGCAAAAAAAAAAGTAGTTTGACACCAAACCTTTCTCTCACCACTCGGGAGACAATGTAAGGATAGTTTGAACACAGTTCAGAGGCCATCTTACCCAGGCAGCATGTCATACCCAAGAGGCTATTAAGTATTTTCAACACATCCATACTCCTCTCTTGGACAAATTGATGTCTGAATAACCCTGAGAGTTCCAGATCCAGTCCAGTGACCCAAAACAGAACATTCCTACCAGCATCTCCCCAGTAAACCATGGCAAACAAGAATATATGCTCCACTGAAGTTCATTCTAAATACATTTCTAATTCATTATCCTCCACAATGTTTTGGCATTCCCACTTGACCTTCTTCAGAGTTTCTGAAGAAGTCTCTCAACTTCATTGGTGTCTCCAAAAATATAATGTTTGTTTCCAGAGTTACATTTAGTTTTGTGGGTGGTAATAGTTGAAACTGTAGCTGGGCTTTTCTAAGTTTCCTCTTGACTCTGTTGAATGCTTTCCTCCTCTGTCTCATGACATAAGAAAGGTCCTGGAAGATAAGAATATGCTGGTCCTCAACTATCATTGGTCTCTGTTTGGCCATCTGCAATATCCATTTTAACTACCTATATTCAATTCACTATCCACACTTGGACAGTTTTCTACTGAGTATGCTCAGTCTCTGCAATAGTCTTCAAGTTTGACTCCTCCTACCACCCTATAGTGATCCTCTGGCTCCGCTCCCTCTTCTCTGAGATGTTTTCTTTCACTGGAAAAACAGGTCTCCTCTTTCACAGCTTCTGGTTTTGAATTTGGATTCTACACATTTTGGGGGCTTTTAGATAATTCTTCAATGTTTTTGATTCTCATGTTGACCCGCTGTGTGCACCTCTGCTCTTGATCACTATTCCATGAATCGACCTTGAAACAGAGGAGAAAATAGGTTTTAAAAGGTAGATAGTTTGCAGGTTCCCGTATCCATCACTGATGCCCATGATGCCTGTGTTCGCTGTTCAGGTATCTCCCATTATGTAGACCACTGACAGTGGTTCCAGGCCATGCACCTGCAGGCGTCAAAGATTGCCAGCAGGCAGATACTCAAAGAGAGGCTGGGGACTGCGGTGAGGGCTGCTTGCAAGTTCAGATGTGTAGTTCACATCCCTGGAAGATGACGAAGACCCCAGATCTTAGATGATATCTCACTGTTGGATCTGTTGAAGGTTGAGGAGGAGTGGCAGTGGATAATCCCACTTCTTGAGAGGGTAACAAGGGATTATGTCTATCAAGCCTGGGTAGTAACAACTCTGCTTAGGGAAGAATCCTCTCTTGTGCAGACCCTGATACTAATGACAACCCTACACCAGTCGGCAGGGACTGGTTATGGCAAGCTCCCAGTCAGATCTCTCTCTCTCTCTCTCTCTCTCTCTCTCTCTCTTGGTTAGTCTCCAATGATCATTCTGACCCCGAAGCTGCAGCTAGTCCATCTTGTGCTGGTTGACCTCCTGGTGGGAGGCTGACACCAGTGGAACCATCATCCCACCAAACAGACCATCGGTGTTCGAGATCAAGGTCGTGATCATGCTCTCTATTTTATTCTTGACATTGCCACCAACATCTTTACCTGGAGAGGTCCAGAAAAGGAAACCTACCCACTGAGGAACATCTAGAAGAGGATTACTTACCTGGGACAGCCTTTTCCACTGCTTTTGCCGTGCTGGGTCCCTCTCTCAGCATATGGAAGCACAGACTTCTCTCCTGGCTTCTCCTCATAGAATGAAGTGAAAGTACGTGGTCCTCATGAGAAGGCTTTGTGTATTAATGAAGTACCCTTCCCAGAAAATATGGTGTCAGATGTTGCTTTCTACAAGGTCAAGATGCAAAGACAGGATCACTTTGGTTTCAGACTATACACAGTAGCATCCTTGGGCATTAATCAGGCCAGTTATATGGCCCTGATGGATAGAGTATAGTCATGAGCTGTTTTAACAACGTTATGACCTGTGGCCTCTCTTGCCAGAGGATAACCAGTAGACCTAATGGATATCTAAATTTGAGATTCTCCATGGCCAAGTACCGGCTGTAGGTGGCCTTTGATTCAGCTGATTTGTCGCCAGAGCTGTGGAGGCAGTAAGTCTTCCTACAGTGCCACATTTGACTGCATCTTTCACATTTTACACAAGAAAAACAGCAGGGTAGTGCATCTTCCTTTGTGGAGAAGGATCTCTCAGGACTGGAGGCTAAGGAGTAACTGACTAAGACTGAGAAGTCCAGCTTCACTCTGGACTCTGTGATTTCAGTCACAAATGCTAAACAGATTATAAACCCATGCATGCAACGTGGTGGCTTCTTTTGTGATGCAGGCCAGAAGCATCTACAGCAGCAACAGAGGCAGCAACATCAACATTGTTGATCGACCAAGTCCTTCACACCAGAACTTAGGACAAGGCCAGCTTAAGGGCAATTAGGACAGTACCTCTGCTGGCCAGGCCTCAGGGTCCATCTTCAAAGCCAAATGTGACAGGATAAGGGCCCTATCTTCTTCCCAACATGATCCCTGCTGCAGCTCCCAGTCAGTCTTTGGCTGACTCTTCCAGTTCCTCTTGCAGTGATCCACTGGGTTTGGGGTTTGCTGCTGAGTTCAAGATTCGCCCCACATCAGCTCTGGGCCCTCTGGAAGATGTGCTCTTCACAGGGCCTCCCTCAAGACTACAGAACAAGTTTCACCTGCTCCTAACATGACATACATTAATAACTGTCTTAGATGGCCAAGCTCGGCAGGAATTTGTGTTGTTGCGATACTATGATACCCTAGCAAATTGGGATGGCATCCCATACTTGATCAGCAGATTCTGAACAAGTTCATCTGCAGATGGCTATTTTCCATGATAACACCCTTAGATAACTTTATCACTGGAGCCATGAGCTTAGTTTTACTCCCTGGATCTCCAGAATGCATTCTTTCACATACCTATTCATCCTTCACACAGACAGTTCCTCAGGTTCAGAGAAAACAGAACCCTGTAACAGTTTCAAGCCATGTGTCCTAGCCTGTCATCGCCCCTGGGGTGTTTACCAAGTGTCTGTGCTTAGTTGCGACTTTCCTCCAATCCAAGGACATCAAGGTGCTCCCCTACCTTGAGCAAGACTTTTTTAATAAGAATGTCTGGTTCTCCTCACAGTTAAAGTCGGAGATGAAGACGAAGAGGACATAGTGGACTTTTCAGAGTGCATGTCAGTAAACATTAATCTCAATGAATTAGGTGAAAAGTCCTGGGTGTGTTTATTAAATTCATTTGGAAATTTTAGTTACAGTATGGGACATGTCATAAATAAAATACTGTACTGTATTGTACTGTGCTAAAGATACCCGTGCTCAGCTCCATTGTTTTCATTGTGTTATGATGTATAGGCCTGAACAATGATTATTTTGATATAGTGTTGTTGTTTAAAAGCTCTTTTTCTTTTTGTGTTTAATTTTGTAATGAGGTTGTATGCATTGGGGCCAGTAAGAGTAGTAACTTTCAATATATTTGATTGCTTTCCAGAAATGTTGTACTCTGTTCCAGGTTTTCTCTCAACCCCCGCCATAAATTGTTTTTAAAATTAAGGATTGTGTTTTTGTAATGTAAGTTTCAGTATGCATGTAATATAATTTGAAAACACAATCAATAAAAGTTATAATTAAAAAAAGAAAAGTAAGAAAAACTAGAACAAACGCAATATAATAAAGCGGTCTATTTTGTCTCTTTCTGCTGTCAAAGTCTTTGTTTCTATGAAAAATTAAAATCATGCAGGATATGTCAAATGTGATCAAAAACTAAAAGTATCTAAAGTATCTAGTCACCCTGTTGTGTTACTGCAGAGCTTAGTCCACAGAACAACTCTGCCTTGCCTATTCCATAGGATCCACTCCATAGTAACTATTCAGTGCTTGAACACTGCACTGCTATATTGTGTTTGTATTTTGTTGTCTTACCAGGATAAACTCCATTAAGCAAAATTCGTTTCGAGGAGGTCCTGGGATGGAATAGCACAGACCACAGTTACAACTTTGCAGAACTTGCTGCTTACATAATAAGGCAGCAATATTGTATAATACACAGCCATACAAATCAGCATTGAGGAGACAAGAAATTATAAGTGATACAATATATGCAATTGTGAGAATGCAACATTACTTGACTTTGGAGAAAACACTAAATTTACAGGTCTAACAACTGCAGTGAATACTGTGTAAAAAACAATTTTGACAGTGGGTTTATGAAGAACAAACAACTCTCAGAGTGGGGTTGGGCAAAATAAACTTCTGCTGGTGAACTTCTGGCAAAGTTACAAATTCCCTTCTGCAAAATTTCATTACATTTCCATGAAAATGTCATGAAATATTGCAAAACTTCAAATCTTTTCATTGAATTTAAAAGTACTAAACCAAATTGTACCATATTTGGTATAGTTAAGTACCCTTTCTTATGGAGATGTCTACCAGTTTTCAACTCTCTAGCTCTAAAGAGAGGGTGAGGTATAAGCCACCAAACATTTAGAAATGTTTCAACTACATTCATGAAGTATGTAAATAGCAGTTTTAATCCACTATAACTTTAAAACTACAGATGACAATATTACAATTTTGGTAGGTTCATATGAGGCTATAAGTGTTAACCTAATTATCTTTTGCTTAGTGTATTGCCAAGTTATAAGCAACCAGAAACTGCAAAATAGCATAAATAAAGTCAAATGAGCTTTTGTAAAATTGTAGAATTCTGTGACAGTTTGTTGAAGACATATCCATACAGTTTGCCCAGTATACATTTGACATGCCATGGATGAGGAAGAAAAGGCTGGGTAGAGTGGTAATATGGTAGCATTCACTAGGGACTCCATAGTTAAAGTACAATGGTTCCTAGCATCACATACACCAATGCCAATCAGAATCTTGGGTGAATAATCATCAAGAATGGGCAAGGCCATCACTTAGCATTTACACGAAATATAGAAAATAGAAGTTGTCCAGCGAATGGACCTCCTAACCCGTGGTCTGCCCTATTTTCCTGCCTACAATTGCCATAAACACTATTCAGTCTCTGGGTTTACCCCCGCCTTACTTCTAGTATCCCTTGTGTCTATCCCATGCATTCTTGAATCCTGTAACCA
Source organism: Neoceratodus forsteri (assembly GCA_016271365.2). Lineage (NCBI taxonomy): Eukaryota > Metazoa > Chordata > Ceratodontiformes > Ceratodontidae > Neoceratodus > Neoceratodus forsteri. The sequence continues at coordinate 410,021,097 of CM028138.1, forward strand.
TTTAACCCACACCACCTGTGCTGGGAGGTTGTTCCATGTGTCCACAACCCTTTCCATGAAGTAGTACTTCCTCACATTTCCTCTGAGCCTCCCCAGCTTCATAATGTGACCCCTTGTCCTTGAGCATCTTTTTCTTTGGAAAATGCTACCTTCCTGTACCTTAATTATACCTGTGAGGTATTTGAATGTTTCTATCATATCCCACTTTCCTCCTTTCCTCTAAGGAGTAAGCTTTTCTTCATAGGGCTATTGGTTTGCCCTCCTTATACCATCTCCTCTCTTTCTATGTCCTTTCAGAGATGGGGCCTACAGAACTGGTTGCAGTACTTGAGGCCGGGTCTCAACAGTGATCTATACAGGGTATTATTATCTCCCTCTTCTGCTGGTGATACCCCACCTATGCATCCTAGCATCCCATTAACCTTCCTCAGTGCCTTATCACACTGTTTAGCTACCTTCAGGTCATCAGAAATGATTATCCCCAGGTCCCTCTCCTGTTTGTGACTGCTAATACCGCTCCTCCCACTTGATACGTTGCCCTGGGTTTTGTTGCCCCATGTGCACGATTTTTTGCATTGAAACCCAGCTGCCAAACCCGTGACCATTCTTCTAGCTTTTTGATAGTCCCTCATTCTTTCCACCCCTCCGTTGTGTCTGCTCTGTGCGGTTTTTGTGTCATCCACAAACAGGCATACTTTCTCTTCTAGCCCTTCTGCAATGTCACTAATAAAGACATTGAAGAGGACTGGACCTATACTGACCCTTGTGACACCCACTGGTCACTTTGCCTCTCCAGAGTGGACAAACCACCACCCTCTGACTCCTATTGCCTAGCCAACTCTCTACCCAGTTTAGTACCTTAGGAGCTACACCTAGGCTACCCAGCTTGCTCATCAGTCTTTGATGCGGAATGGTGTGGAGGCCTTACTGAAATCCAAGTGGCGATATCTACCACTCCTCCTGATCCACTTCTTTGATCACCCAGTCAAAGAATTTAATTAGGTTTGTCTGGCAAAGACCTCCCCATGAAACCAATGTTGCCTCGAATCCTGTAGACTACTATTAACAAGGTATCCCACAATCCTTTCTTTCAGTAGTGATTCCATCACTCTGCCCACTACAAGTCAGGCTGACAGGCCTTTGATTTCCTGCTTCCTCCCTATTACCACTTTTGTGGGTGGGACCACAGCTGCTCTCCTCCAGTCCCTGGTACCTCCCTGTACTCTAGTCTAGACCCTAGCACCTAGTGGGTGTCACATCAAAACAACATGGCAAAAACAGTGAAGACAATTTAAGCAGCAATATGACCACCAGGAAAGACAGCAACTGGAAACTTCAGTAAGGTGTCAGAACAGTGAAACATTGGTGTGGTGTATAGTGCAACTTCAAGTATGTATGTTTAAGTAAGAAGGGTGCAGTGGCAAGCCACCATGTATGGGATGCGGAGAGTGATGCCCCCATTTTAAACATTTGTGAAGTGTTTTTGTTTTCACTGTTCTGACCCCCTCGTTGAAGTTTCCAGTCGCTGTCTATCCCAGTGCTCATATTGCTGGGCTTAAATTGTCTTTGCTGTTTTTGCCGCATTGTTTTCACGTGGAACCTTTCTAGTGACAGGTTGAATAGGGCTGTCAGAGGTGCAGCCAGCTCCTCCTTGGGTTCCCTCAGTAACCTGGGGTGCACCTGTCTGGTCCCATTGCCTTGTCTACCTTTAACTATGTTAATTCCTTAAGGACCCTTTCCTCTGTAAAAGGACTAGTGTCCACCTCCGTCCCTTAATGCCCTTATACTTTATCATTGGTCCGTTACCTACCTTATCCTCTGTAAATATGTAACAGAGTATTTGTTCAATATGTCTGCTTTTTGGTGGTCCTCTTCCATAAACTGCTTCTTCCCAGTTAGCCTTACTATATCTCCCTTGCTCTTTCTCATTTTACACTATGTATCTAAAAATGTTTTATCCCCTTTTTTACTAATCTGGTAATATTCTCCTCTGTTTGTGCTTTTGCAGTCCTGACTTCCCTGCCTCCCTTTGTTTCTTTTGGTAACTCTACCTATCCTCCACCTTCTGAGTTTTTTCTACCTTCTAAATGCTAGCTTTTTGCCCTTACTTTTCGCTATCTCTTTAGAGAATCAAAGTGGTCTCTTTTCGTCTTACCCTTGCTAACTTGCCTGATACAGAGATTTGTAGCTCTTTCATTGTCCTTTTTTTTTGCCCACTGTTCTTGACTCCAGTGTCTCTATCCTTGCTAGTATTCCGAAGCATTCTTCCATGCTCTTAAAATCGGCCCCATGAAGTCCAGGACCCTCATCCTTATGTGGTTTAATTCTGACCCAATTCTTATATCAAATCACACTGTACAGTGATCACTGGTCCCCAGGTGGTCCCCACTGTGACATCAGCAACACTCTCCCGTTTGTCAGTACCAGGTCCAGTAATGTCCCTTCACAGAGTGGATTCCTTAACTAATTGCCTGAGAATGCCCTTGCAGGAGTCCAGGATGTCCCTACTCCTAGCTTTTGCCACAGCTTGAGGCTCAATCCATGTCCAGTAGGTGGCAGTCTCCTACTAGTAACACTCATCCTTGCAAGTCATTCTTTGGATTGCTTCCATCATTTCCTATCCAACTCTCCATCCTGTGTTGGAGGTCTGTGGATCACTCCTGCATGAATAGTGGCCCCTTTCCTTTCTCCAGGGTGACCACAACACCTCCCTCCTCCCTCCTCTGTATCTCTGTAGCATTTATGTTGTCTCTTACATAAGAGCCACTCCCCTCCTTTTTGCCCTAGCCTGCCCTTCCTGAACAGAGTATAACCTGAAATGGCCACATCACAGTTCTGGTTTTCATTGCACCAGGTCTCTATAATGGTGACTAAGTCCAGATCTGATTCCACCATGGTTGCCTCTAGGTCTGCAACTTTGTTGCCCAGACTTCAGTATTTGCATATGGCTCTCCATGTTTTGTTGTCATCCCCCTTCCTTTCTCCCACTTGTCTGCCCTCTTGATCTTTACCAGTTAACTACTAGTGCTCAGAAAACCAAATGACTTGTAGAGGCATGCATGTGTGCAACATTGTTTCTATGCAATGCCACCTGCTGACTCTTATAACCCTGCAGATAGCAATGCACCTTTTAGCATTTGAAAACAGTGACATCAAGTGACACCAAACATAGCAACTAGTTATGACTGCTGGATGCCTTTAGTCATGATGGAGCATCATACTGGGTACAACTGTTGAAGGCGTGTTAGAGGAGCATTACTGGACCATGATACTAGTGCAGGTAAGGTGATTTTCCTGCCTGCAGTACACATCAACTAAATGTGATCTATAGCTAAGCTTAGATGGACTGCAATTCTGCCAAGAGGGAAGATGGGGTATGGTCATGTGATAGAAAGAAGTCGTCAGGGAATTTAAACTATAGGACAGAGGAGGTAGCTAACAGGTTGATGCATGGGTTCACCAAGGGAAGGGCAGCTGAGCTGAGTAGCAGAAGAATAGAAGACCCCAGATGGAGCAAGGAAGCATACAGGGACAATTCTCCTTGTGTAATGCCATGGGCCCTCCTTGTGTCAAGGAGTATATGGTGGCATCCCTCATCCGATAAGTGCAATGCTTACAGCTAGAAACACTCAGTACCTCTACTCACCACACCACTACAGGTCTGGGCAGATGGGACCAGGGGCAGCAAACTTACAAAGGAACACCAATAAACTTAAGACCACTGACAGAACCATTGTCCATACAAGTAGCTGGGGTCAAGCAGGTTATGCATTTATTGCTGACTTGGTGCTACACAGCCTTGAAGAGCATCACTCTTACCAAATTACTGTTCTGGCTTCATCTTTGCTAGCATAATCAATACCATCACTGTTGCCCTCTGAGTAGAATGGGCATTGCAGCACAGATATTCAGCTTTCTATAAACCCTATCACCCATATGGGGTCCAATGGGCACTACTACCCAGAAGACCTGTGCATGGTGCCACCCACCCAGGCAGGGAGAAACACTATCGGGGTAATTATGCATATCTATAGTTTTGTGCCAGTCAGTGACATTATTTGTCAGAACTGCAACCAGACTATTGCTTACTCTTAAATTTTGAATATAGCTAGTCCAGTGTGTCTCCTTCTCACATCACACTGATGGTCCTAGTGAACCAAAGCAAAAGACTTCCTTGTCTCGTCCAGCCAGCATGACTCCGACTCTTGCCTCCCTCTTATCCTGATGAACCATTACCATTTAATTTACAATGCATTTACTAGGGTCACTCTTTTATTTATTAGCTTTTGGTTACTGGATAAGTGCATTACGCAACAATCCTGCCTATTTTCATGCACAACCGGGACAGTAGAGCATGCAAGCAATCAAACCATCATAATACAGATACAAATAGTTTTATTTTCAGGCTTACAATTTTCAGGGTGAATACAATCATACAATAAATCACAGATTAATTACAAAACAGCCCAAAAAGATGACAATGGTAACCCCACAGAGAGAGTCAATGAATTACATCAGCAAGCAGTAGCCATCCTCCAGGGATGAATAGGACATTGACACAATCAGACAATACAAACAAGTACAAAAGAACCAGGTAGTGCTAGACATGGAAAAGCAGGAAGCAGAGTTCAGGGAGGTCAGGTACAGTCACAGGAATTAAGTGCGTGAAGGTAGGGACAAAAGTGCAGATTGAAATGCAGAGTGAGATAGGGAACCCTTTAAGCTGGCAGGTAGGGTGTTCCAGAATTTGGGGGCAAAATGGGAGAAAGCTTGCTCCCCATTCTTGTCAAGCAGAGAGGGACAGAGAACAGAGGCGAAGTTAGAGGACCTCAGTGTGCGGGAGTGAGTCACGGGTAAGCATGGCCCCAAGACAGTCAAGGCTGGGGTTCTGTTCACGGAGTCGATGAAACAACCCAGAGAGAAGGGAGCACAGGGATTTGGGGACAGCCAGAGCAGTGTAGAGTATAGGAGGCAATGGTGGGTAAGGTGAGGGCCGAGAGGGCAAATCTACAGATGTTGTTATATGAGGTGTTCCATTTGTGAAGAATACCAGCATTGGCATGGGAGAGGGTAGGGAGTGTGCTGAAGCCTGGGGCGCGGTGCCCTTGTGCCCGCGGAGATGCTGGCAGCAGGGGTTAGGGAATGGCGCGTGCGGTGGGCAGCTCTAACTAGCGTTAACAGATCTACATACCGTTGGTTTCATCTTTCTGCACCTTTTCTCCTGTGGAGTGCTTCATAGTGGTTAACATATTGCTACCTTCCTTGCATACAGTACTTCTTGGGAACTGGGCCTACAAAGTCCGGTGACCTCTTTTGAGAGGAGACCCACCACTACTCTCTGGTGCCTATCAGGTCAGACTGTTGTTCTTTAATTGGAGCAGTCTGTTCTGAGTTCTCCCACCTCTGCTGGTCTCAGAGGCCCTCCCACCCAAGAGGGAATAAGGCAAGACAGGGCTCCTTCTAAGCTTCTCCCCTCTCGGCTGTGTTTCTTCTTCTTTCAGAGGGCACCAACCCAGACTTTGGCCTAGTCTGGGCTCTCAGATAGCCTCCCCTTTGTACAGCAAAGGGGGATGGCAGGGCCATGCAAACGCATGCCTGGGCTCCTAGCTGGCTAATCCAAGAAGTACAGGACAGCAGCATAAACAACCCGTCTCTGAGCTGTGGTGCACAGCATCTCTCAGGATCTGGCTTAACCTCAGGAGTGCTCCCTAGTGACCAGCCTCATGTTTGGAAGAAGAGGAGAGAAGAGAAGGAAGGAAGAGAAGGAAGGAAGGAAGGAAGGAAGGAAGGGAAGAGAAGAGAAGAGAAGAGAAGAGAAGAGAAGAGAAGAAGAGAAAGAGAAGAGAAGAAGAGAGGCTGGTTGCACTTGAAAGCAGGAAATATGAGACTTATACCCTGCAATGTTGATTGGTTTGAGAGCCCAGTGCACTCTGAAGTCTAAAACTTAGAGGGACTTACAGAGATCCAGTGGGGAAAGAATATGACGGTGGTACCAAGGAGGAGAAATTCTGGCTATTTCAAAGGTAGGTCCTAAGGAAAAGGAGTAGGTGACCCTTTTGAATGCAGGGTGTCTGTGAAAACAAGGAGAAAATTAGTGAGAAAAGCAGGTGTACAGTACTAAGTTCATCTGGTCAAGCTCAAAGAAAGAAAGTGGGGAGAGGAGGCAGTGCCCAGAAAGGAACTGCAGGTACAGGACTGCAAATAGCTCAGCGCAGCTACTGTAAATGGATTCTGTGGTGATTAGTGCATTGTGAAAGTTAAATTGCATTTCCTATTACGCTTCCATGAATTTTGAGCAAAGTTTGTCGCTTAGTAATATTCAAATTTTCATTGTAAATTTTAATCTACTAATTACTATGCCAAGTTTATCTACCTTTGTTATATTCCAGAACCCAATAACACGGTATATGCATTCCAGATTTGGAAGTACAACTGCAGTAGCAAGCAGAGCTACAAATATCCACACATTTGAACATTTTCATAAAATTCCAAAAATAATTAAACTGAGAAATTTTGAACCCATGTAACTTAAAATTTACTTAACCAACTCCTCCCCAGTTTCTAAAACCCTTTCTCTGGGAGAATTGGTGCCCAAGTAATTTGTAAGCCCTGTAAATGTAAAATGGTAACTGCAATGGTTGTGGATGAGGACCTGGCAAGAGCTGGGGTTGGTAAATCTCTGGGATGGGGTTATCAGTGCAGTATCGGACAGAAGGCACAGACTGTCGGACAAACTATATTCTAAATTAGGAGTAGCTCATAATGCTGATGTACTAGCTCATTTTGATGCCACCTGCTGCACAGTAGCCATGCACTGGTATATTTGCCAACAGGGTAGTTCTCACTCTGCCTGGGAGGGTGCAACTGTGCACATGGGGCGTCAGTGCTCAAGGACCCCCAAATCACGGAATAAGGAAACACAGGAAAGTAGTCAAATATGCCCAGTCATAGCAAGGGGTATATATATATATTTTAAAACTGTTTATTTATGCAAGATCATCCACAATCATTAAGACAGTACTTACAAAGTAAACACAAGTAAACAGTAAAAGTATTAATACAAGGAGAGGGCAGTTCTACAAACAGAATTAGCCTAGTCAAAAGACTAAAACCCTCAGGTATCCTTTTACAGATATAATAAGATTCTGTTTCTTGAAATCTTCAAAGGTACAAAAGATGAATCTGCAGTAGCCATATAGAACAGCCAAGATCTCAGGTGAGTTCAAAACGGTTGGCTCTTCCCAAATGATCTGCAATTAATCTTTCTAGATAATATATTCATTCTTTATACAATGCCAATGGTCAACATAGGGGATAATGTTTTAAACCAGGATCTGGTAATTGCTTTTTAGCTGCTGTGATATATAAATAGAAAATACTTTTAGATAAGGGATAGAACCATCCTCTGCCACAAACAAAATAAGCAATCATGGAGTTAAAACCATATCCGGTCCCAATATCACTTTTAAGCTGGTCTGAATATCATTCCAAAAATCCCTTAATACGGGCAATGCCAGAATATGTGAAGCAAACTGGCACATGGCTCTCCACAGAGCTTCCAACATTGCCCATAAGATAGCGATAAATATTTAACCAGTTTATCCGAGGTATTAAAAAACAAATCTGGGTTTTTCCACAAATTCTCGTCAATATGAAGCTGCGAAAGTTTCATTGACGAGGATGGCCTCATGCCATTTCTCATGGGGATGTTTGTGGATAGTTCGTCACTCAGGCTTTTAATATAGACTATGATGAATCAGGCCAGTATTCCTCAAAGCTTTACTTGCCTACCCTATCAAACGTGAAGAGTTGGCTCAATAAAACATCCATTATTAATTTTAAAATTGGGGCTATGGGAGTTGGTAGCATATTCTAGGGCAGGCCTTCTGCATTAAAAGGTATGAAATTGTAAATATCTGAAATGGTCTTGTCTGGAGAAATTGTATGATGCCTGAAATTGGGCAAGGGACTACACCCTGATGATCAAGAAATTGTATATATGTTAAGCCCGCCTATGCCATTGTTGAAAAGCTAAATCAAACGGGACGGTATAAAATCAGATTCTACGGTCAACAATTGGAGATAGTAAAAATCGGGCTAGAACAGAGATCACCTGGATCCTATACCATTCCCTTAAAGTGTCTCTTGTTCTGATGGAAAAATCTTTAAAATCTGGAGGGAGGTAAGGGAGGCAAAGATTATTGGGGCTATATCAAATAGGTAATTCTCTGCAAATTGAATGTATTTCCTATTGCCTCATATGATGGGTTAAGCCATTGCAGGATTATTTTGAACATTACCACTCTATGATACTCCAGCAAGTTAGGTAAATTAAGTCCACCCTTGTCTATCAGAGTTGCAGCAACGACTAACGGATCCACGGACGACAACTGGCCCAAACAAAATGGGAGATAATTTTGTTTCAGGAAATATAGTAAGGGCATTTGAAGCAGTATAGCAGTACCCTGAAGTATGTGACTGAACAGCAAAGGTGGTTGAACATGCCACTGACATAACAGCAGACGGCTAGCGACTGAAATGAAGGAGGTGAGAGTAATGCCCATTGAAGCTGTGCACCATCAGTGCAGCAATACGTGTCCTGCTTGATCCCAGCTCCCAGAGTGGACAATTGTTTGTGAGTGGTCTCATGTTAGTGGTACCACTGTAATTGGGTTTGGATTCCCTGGTCCATTTCCCTGATCTGTGGTTGTAAAGGTAAAGGTGAGAGACAGATTTTGTGGTGTAAGATGGGTGCCCTCTGGATTAGAGATGCTACCGTATACCTCTGGACACGGCGGGTGCCCACCCTTGCACAAGAAAGTCGTCTAATTTGTGTGCTGTTTAATTCTGATGCTTCTGTTACTGTTTTCTGTGCATTGTAAAATCTTTGTACCCTCCCGTTCATGCCTGATAATAGGTAAATGTATGACTAGTGCACCATACCCAGTTAACAAAAACTAAATTAAATAAATTGTATGCAAATGTTCAGTTATCCATCTCCAAAGGTGGCTGAGTTGTAAGAATTTGAGACCCTATAAATTCCAAACCACTCATTCAAATGTCATGAGACTTGGCAGTCATTTTGGGCTCCTTACAAAGGTAAGTATGCTAAATTGCAAGTCTCCAGCTGCAGGAACCACTTTGCTATGACTAAATAAAGAATTTCAGAAACTTCCATAAAGCCCACAAAATTTCACAAAACTTCTGTGAAAGTGAAATGTGCTAATTCTGCCCAGCCCTATCATGAAGTCAACCCCGTTGTCTTACTGCAAAGCTGAGCCTCAGTGCCTGAACACTCCACATTACTGTATCAGGTCGACTTGTTCTACCTCAGAGCTGGGTCTCAGTGCCTGCTTATTCTGCACATCGGGGGAGGGATGGGGGTTGAGGTGGGGCCCAGTGTACTGTATCCAGTCATCTTATTGTGTTTTCTCAGAGTTCAGTCTCAGTGCTTGCTTACTGGGTGCAACTTTGGGGGCTTAGTTACTGCATCTGGTCATCCTGTTGTGTTATGTCAGGGTACAGTCTCAATGCCTGCATATTGGGCCCTACGCATTAGGTGTGGGTCACCTGTGCACTGTGAATCAGTGGCATGTAAGCAACTCTAAGTCCCTGAGCCATACATCAGAGGTCTAGCAGATCCTCAGCAGCATGCATGGAAGGGACAAACATCCCACTTGCACCTGATCCCTTGGCCGTTCATGCAGCTATGTGTGTGGATGGTGCAGGGGCATGTCAGGAGGCATGCATGCACTCTGCACCATTTACAAAGGTATAGCGTGCTGGGCGAGGGGGGCACAAGATATGGCAGCAGGGACCCTGCCATACACATTGTGTGCCCCCAACAAACCCCTCAGGCTGCGGGTTATCAACCCCCTCCTACAGTGCTGCCCAGCTGGCAGCAGCCACTCAGGCATTAATCCATCTTTGCAGACTATTCCATCCTGCATTTCTAGAATCCTGCTTGTGTGGAGCAGGGATCCACTTTGGGACCCAGGAATTGGATGCCTGCCTGTCTTCCAATCTGCCCCTGTGCAGCAGCATGGCAGGGATCAGGTCCGCGAGACAAGAACTGTGTGGTGGCACACATATGTGCGTTCTGCCACCATGTGCCTGTCCATTGATATGGAGCTGTGCAGCCAGGGTACATGGTTCTCGTGCATACCCTGTGTCGCTTGGTGCATAGGCACCACTTTGCACATGGGTGGCGGGTCCTTATTTACTCTATATGGTCACTATATTGTTTTACATACAGGCTGATTTTCAGTTAGTTCTGTTGATCAGGCACAGAAAGTGTGGGACTTTAGTTACTGTATCTCTTACCGTGGTTGTGTTACCTCAGAGCTGGGTCTCAGTGCCTGCTTCTTGTGCACTTGGGAGGACCTTAGTTACTATATCTGCTCCTCCTATTGTGTTGCCTCAGGGCTGTCTTAGTGCCTGCTTATTCTGCATATCCGTGGGGGCTTATGAAATGTATCCAGTCATCTTGTTGTGTTACCTTAGAGGTTTTATTTTTTTTCCCGAATTCTATTTTTGCCCTTACCTGGGTCCTTCGAGCTCTCTCCGATGACCTCCAACCCCTGTCTCTACCTCCTTACGTGGCTCGTATCTCCTCCAGCTCCCTCCAGCACTGGGCATCCCCTGGGTCTGCCCTCTGGGATAAGGATCGCCAACGCCCAGGGTGCTCTATCTATAGTGCTGAGCCACCGGCCGGGAGGGGGGACCAAGCCAAGGGCCGAGTCCTTATTTTATTTCAGAGAGGGTACTGCTGAGGGAGGCACCATTGCCTATCGGAGGAGGGAGGGGGGTTTTATACTTAAGTCCCTTGTGGAATCCGGCCCATCATGGCAATATACTGCCGTGGCTCCACCCCCTAGGTACTGCTCTGCTGCTTTTGGCTACCCCTAGCTCCCTGCCAGGGGTCACCTCGAGCGAGCGAAGTGCCCTAACCTCTCCTGGGAAAGAGAGAGCAGTCCATCGGATGCTCAATCTCTTCCCTCCCTTGCTCGACTCCCCAGTGTCCCAGGCTCGCTTGAACCTGGGTCGCCGCTGGCGTGGAGGTGTGGTGTCCAGCACCTCAACCCTCAGCACCACTGGACCAATGTTACCTTAGAGTTAAGTCTCAGTGGCTACCTGTTCTGCATATTAAGAGAGCCTTATGTACTGTATCTGATCATCCTGTTGTGTTACCTCATGGCTTAGTCTCAGTGCCTACTTATTCTGCACACATGGGCTTAGTTACTGTATCTGGTTCTCCTGTTATGTTACATCAGAGCTGAGCTTCAGTGCCTGTTCATACCATAAACTGGGTGAGGGAGGGAGAACATTCAGATTCATAAGATAACTAGGCCCTGCTCCCATTCACATAACAAAGACTCAGGAGGGAACTGCACTAATGCTACTGTGTCCTGCTCTTTCAGGGAGCCTTTTCAGAAGTCATGTTGGCAGAAAACCGAGTCACAAAACGACTTGTAGCAATCAAGTGCATTCCTAAAAAGGCATTAAGAGGCAAGGAAGCTGTAGTGGAGAATGAAATAGCCATCTTGGGAAGTAAGTTGCCACGTTATTTATCTGATTGATATTGCTCTCCTGTATCTCTCCTCCTTCCTCTCCCATGGCACCCAGTCCCCAGAGATACAGTGACACTGCCTAAGGAAAGAAGTCTGTGTGAAATATATTCGTGCATAAACGCATGTGCACAAGCACACACACACACACACACACACACACACACACACACACACACACACTCTATGTATGCATTCACAAACATACCCACTCTGTATCCAGTGAGTATAGCAAACCAATATGAGTGACCATCCAATCTTGACTCATATTGGGCGCCATACTCATGGGCTACCTACAGCAGTGGCGACCCTACATAAGGTGAGGTGAGGGCAGCAACTGGAAGGGGGGACAGCGAGTGGAAGGGAGGGACAGGGAAGGGATTTATAGGGGACTGGTGTGCCTGCTGCCACCGAGCTAGCCATACGGTGTGGTGGTGAGGTGGCTGCTTAGCGAGCAGAAACTGGGTTCGGGCTGGGACTGGCACAAGAATTTTGCAGCTGCCGCCTTTATTTTTGCTGCGGCAACCAGAGTGTCGCCCTCCCGACATACCACCCCTGGAGTTAGCAATCTAAATTCAGGGGTGCGAGACAACTCCCAGAGAGGGGTGGCACGGGCAGCGCAGCCCCCCCAAAACACTTTTGATTGTCGGATGTTGGTCGCTCATGTGTGTATCGCTGATTTGCTTTTCAGCAATATACACTCACCATAATAGCGATCGCTATTTTGCAATTGCTATTACGGCATGGAACCCCACACTGTTACATAAGTACATACACACATGCAAACACAAAGACTTCGACATACATGTGCACTCAAACCTTAAACACACACAGGCACAACTACATACATGTGCACTAATACACACATATCCACATGTAAGCATGCATTCAGAAGTATACACATTCTTATACTAGCACATACACACACACACACACACACACACACACATACATGTAGGTAACACATACTTGCACAACTACATACATGTACAAATGTGTGAAAGCAGTCAAATACACATAGGTACTACAAAAGCACACATGAGCACAACACACACACACACACGCATTTACAAAGATGTGCACATCAGTCATGCATACACGGTATGCCACTCTCTCAAACATACTCATACATACACTCACTCACTTACTCACTCACATGCGTTTACGTAGTAAGACATCTACACTGATGTGTACATACGTGCACACACACACACACACACACACACACACACAGTCTTTGGGTGCTCTAACAGTCCAGTGCTGAATATGGGACCCATCCCACCTTTAAGATTAAGGTTCAGTGATTCACTCCTGATGCATTGGGTTTCTTGCTTTAGAAAACCTGTACAGTTATGTCATGTAATTTATGTCTTTCTTACACTTTTACTGTGTTCAAGAATGTCAAATGTTGTTCTTCAGGTTGTACACAGAAACATAGATGTTAGTGGCAGATAAGGACCACTTGGCCTACCTAGCCTGCCCACTTACCCTACCTACTATAACACCGCAGACCCTGCTTTATCTCCAGCTTTACCCCATTTCCCTATCTCTACGGTTCCCTTATGCCTATCCCATACTTTTTTGATCGCATTACCATTGTTACCCACCTCTGCTGGGAGGTTGTTCTAGGCATTCACCACTCTTTCTGTGAAGTACTTCCTCACATCTCTCCTGAGTCTCCTCCTCCCCTCAGCTTCATGGCATGTCCCTTGTTCTTGAGCATCTTTTTCTGAAAAATGCTTCCCCTTGAACTTTATTTATACCGTGAGGAATTTGAATGTTTCTATCATATCCCTCCTCTCCCTTCTTTCCTCCAGGGTGTACATATTGAGGTCCTTCAGTTTCTCCTCATAGGGCTTGTGATGCAGACCCTGCACCATTTTCGTTGCCCTCTTCTGGACCACCTCTACCCTGTATGTCCTTCTGGAGATATGGGGCTGGATTCACAAAACAGCCAAAGATCCCGCAGCTGCGGAAAAGGCCTGCAGCACTCGCGGAAACTCTGGTGTGAAATATTCTGAAAGAAAAATTGTGCCGTCGGAAATCCACAGAAATCCCCACAGCTGCAGAAATTCAGCAGCTGTGGACATCCTTAGTGCTGAAAATCTGCAACTGCAGAAAAGGCTTAGGAGGCACAACAACAGTGATCCAAATTAGCTGGAGCAGCAGACTTTGACAGGCTTGCCATAGATGTAGCTGAAAGGACCCACAGAGAGACCAGCAACCAGTCCCTCAGCTGGGACCACTGAAGCACCGCTGGTACCAGCAATACCTACACCACAGTGGCTGTCTGTCACTGCTGGTCGATATCTCCCTGGAGTGTTTCTGTTGCCTGCAGGAGTAGCACTCACTGCAGGCTCTTCAGGCTCTACTGCCTGTGGGGCTCCTTCATGGGCTGCACTGTCTGGTGGCTGTTGCTTGTTGTCATTCAATGGCGACGTTTGCAGTGTTGCTGTAACTATAGCCACTGATAAACACCCACTGGGTTGCTATTACTTGTGCCTGACCTCCACTATAATTGTAGTTCAATTGTTGGGGCACTGCATTTTGCTGAGGAGTGTTCGCCTCACCTCATGTGCAACATTTTTTCACAACTGTGGAAAGATCTGACTGAGAATAGCCTTTAAGGGGATATGCCATACTTATCAATGACTTTTTTCCTCAGAACTTCCATGACTGCACTTTTCCACAGTCAAGTAGTATATTTTTGCAGCTGCTGAAGTTTTGTGTTTAGCACTCACAGCAATTCCCTTTTTTCCACAGCTACAGAACTTTTTAGGGGTTTAGGAAGGTTTTGCACCTTCAGTTTGTATTGTGATTCCCACCCATGGTCTCCAGAACTAAACATAGTACTCTAGGTGAGGTCTCACCAGTGATTTATACAGCAGTAACACCATCTCTTTTGCTGGTGATACCCTCCCTATGCACCGTAGCATCCCACTATCTCTCCCACTGTCTTGTCACATTGTTTGGCCACCATTAGGTTATCAGGTATTTTATTTTTATTTTAACATTTGGTGACTGAGAAAGGCACGTGAGCCAAGGCCCATCTCAGATCGACCCAGGATTACTCCAAGGTCCTTTCCTGTTTGGTGGTGGTTATTTTACCCTCTCCCCCATTTTGTACTCCTCCCTGGGATTCTGTGGGTCAAGTCCATGATTTTGCACTTCTTGCATTGAAATCTAGCTGCCAACCCTTGACCACTCCTCTAGCTTTCCTAGATCACTATTCATTTTTACACACACACACAGAGTGTCTACCCTATTACAGATTTTAGTGTTATCTGCAGAGATGCATACCTTCCTTCTAGCCCTCTGCAATGTCACCAATAAAGACATTAAAGAGGACCAGTCCCAGTACTGATTCCTGTGTGTGATACCCTGCTTGTCACCTTCCTCCCTCCCTTCCTTGGAGTGAACTTTGTGTTCCACCACCCTCTGTCTCCTGTCTCCCAACCCATTTCTCACTCAGTTTATCACTTTGTCACCCACTCCTAGGCTTCTCAGATTGTTTACGAGTCTTCTATGAGGAACGTGTTGAATGCCTTACTGAAATCTAGGAAGGCCACATCCACCGGCTCCACCTCGACCAATTCCCTGGTCAGCCAATCAAGAAATCTATCAGATTGGTTCGACATGATCTCCCCAGTGAATCCATGCTGCCGTGGATCCTGAAGGTAACTAGATTCTAGATATTCTTTTTGGGGAGGCAGCTGGCAGGCACGACTTTGGCTCTCTCAATCAGAGGGCTCCTATCTCCTTAGTCACCCATGAGTGTGTCTCTCAGAATCCCAGCACAGACTCCAGGTGAGTCCCTCATGGATTTCCCCATGGCGAGCCAGGGAGGGGAAGGCCATCCTCCCTCCTCCCAGTGTATAATCCAGATTCTGGGGCAGAACCATGGGTCTGAGAGCAGTCAGGGCTTCATGAGCCTATTAACATCCCCTTTTCCATTTTCTCCCTTCCCTCCATTGCTGGGGCATGCAGATCAACTTGTGCAGGTGGAGGAATCGCATGCTGTGGATTCTCCCAACACCCTCCCATCAATGGTGTCCCAAACCCGTTCTACCCTTGGGCCTCCACCTGAGGCAGTCATTCAGCGAGGCCAAGCCACCCCCTTCCGGGAGAGCTGTCCTCAGATGCTCGATCCTCTTTCTCCCAGCCGACTCCAGCAACTTGCGTTCACCACCGAACATGAGTTGCCGGTGTGACAGGAGGTAAGGCTCAATACCTCAGCCATCCACACCACTGGGCTGGCTTGGATTCCAGATATTTCATAATCCTCCCCTTCAGTAGTGATTCCATTGCTTTCCCCACCACTGAAGTCAGGCTGACTGGCTTGTAGTTGACAGCCTCCTCTTTGCTTCCACTTTCATGAAGTGGTACTATATCTGCCCCCTCAGTCCTCAGAACCACTCCCATCTCAGTGAGTGATTGAACAGAGCTGTCAGAGGGCAGCCAATGCCTCCTTGAGCTCTCTCAATATCCTAGGATGCACCGGTCTGGCCCCATTGCCTTGTCCACTTTCAGATTTGAGTTCCCTCAGAACCCTCTTCTCTGTAAATGGACTAGTGTCTATATCCCTTCCTTCAATGCTCCTGGACCTTATCTGTGATCCTCTCCTCCCCATCCTCTGTGAACAGTGAACAAAAGTACTTGTTCAAGATTTCCTGGTCCCCTCCACACACTCCTCCTTCCTTGCTAAGCCTTATTATCTCTCCCTTGGTCTTTCTCTTTTCCCTTACAGTATAGACCTGAAAATACCTTGTTCCTTTTCTGCACTGCCTGAGTTATTTTGTCTTCCATCTGTACCTTTGCCTTTCTAATTACTTTTGTAACCCCTAGGTGGTGCTATCACAAAGGCTACTACCCCTGCCTGCTTGGCTAGTAGCAGATTAAGGGTCTGGGTACTGAAACGGTTGCCTCCACCGGAGGTCAGGGTTGTTAGTGGTCAAGCTAACCTGGGAACAGCCCTCCAGGACACTATAACCCCACTCTTTCCCTTCTAGTGGCCTGAACAACATACAATAATCACTTTCACAATTACCCTTATTCACCATGCAATTACCACACTGTTTGCAGTTACCACCAGGGCTGGTTCCTCTAGCTTGATCCTGGGGACCCCTGTAAAACAAAGTTATACACAGCAAATAGCAACAGTACAGTACTGTTGGCACAAACTGGAACCACAGTCAGGTTAAATGCAAACAAAGTTAGATCCGATTTATTCAGGAGACTTGAACAAGGGAGGGCATAATCAGGTTGATCAGCTTAAAGGTTAAATCAGACAGTTATGCATGCACTTCAGAGTCCCTGCACCATCACACACTCTGGGTACCCAAGTAGGAAAAAGGTGAGCTAGCCAGGACCATTGCCTGGGGTAGGCCAGCATCACAGCTGGTTGGGCCTGTAATGGAAGAAAGCAACATGCACTATTTGTAATCCGGAGCTGGAGGGCTCAGTTTGTGAAAGAAAAGACAAAAAGCAATCAGATGACAACACTTTGGATTTAGCTGTTGTTGCAGGGAGCTACCTAATGTTTACTACGATACCAATACAGGACACAGGCAGGACAAAGTCCAGACTGCAGGTTGTTGAACTGGAGTGCTAGGAGAAGCAGGGCCCACATGAATCACTGAGGCGTTGTTCCTGTTCAGGCGTTGAGCAGGGGACTGATCCCCAGGCAGGTCTCTCGTCGCTGGCTTTCTCTGTGTAGCGGGTAGTCTGGCTGGTCCAGTGGGACAAGGCCCAGGTCAAATAGAGATGCAAACAGATTTAGTCCATTGGAGCTGGATACAGCCTCCAGAAAGCAGAATACAGTTCAGCACATAGTGGGGAACCAAATCATGACCCACTAACAGCACACAGCACATTTACATGTAAGACATTTTACTGTAACAGGCAGATTGCTATCCGGTAGCAATTACAGAGTCTCTGCACAAACCAGGAGTTCAAAGGTGGCTGGAAATCTTGACAGGCCAATCGCATCAACAAATCTTGGTCTTCTTCAGGTTAAAGTCTGGTCACAGTTCTGTGGCTTAAATTGTCCTCACAATTCGGTTCAGTCGAATAAACTTCAATTTCCCTCTCAGGGGCAGCAGGTAGGCCAAAACTCAGCCCTTTCACAGTTCTCTCGTGCAAATCTGTGCAGGATTACTGCTCAACTATCTCAAGCTGTTACTACCTTCACTCCATAACTCAAACTGAAAGTAGCTGCAAACAGCCTGGGACTTTCCCAGAATCCAAAAGGTATGGTTGGCTGATTCCTCTGTCAGTCACAACAAGGGCTCCCCTCCAGGTTCACTTAGGCGCAAAAGCCCAAAACTACAATTCCTACAGAATTTTGCTCCCACAAATCTCCTGGGGACAGGCTCCATTTTAGAGTCCCAAGGTACTGATTGACCCATTTCAGCAGTCCAGGACCAAGATGGTGGAGATAAACAGAAATGTCCATGCTGCAAAGAAGGCAGGTTAGACAAACTGCAATATTATTACTATTCTAATCTATTCTAATAAATGATCAGCAGACAAGTACATCTTCCAACAGAGCTCCCTCTGCGCTAATAGCAATTTATTTATTTATTTTATTTATTTATTGTAGTCGGATTTACAACCTTGAGCCAGAGGCTCGTTTACAAAAGTACCTTGTCACAGAGAGGACATACAGAGTCACATACTTACGTAATACAATCATACAGAATAACATAGTTTTCATAGTTGCTCAAGCACAATGAATAATTAGAAACATTTTAGAGTAATAGATTTAGTACCCAGAGTACTGGCAGTGGGAAGGAGGCCATAGGGGAGTCGGGGGGTGAGGTGGGGAGTTCAGCCCAGAGAGCTACGTCAATAGTGTCTTGAGAGTAGCAGAGCATCTGTTAGAGACAGGTGCAGCAGCGGGTGTTGAACAATGGGTTCCGATGAGCAGTTTGAAGGGGCATTTTGTTAGTGTTGGAGATGGCTGCGAGGCGAGTTGAACCAAGACAGGGCTTCTGTAGCTGAACAACCTCTGTGTCCAGGTGGTCCTAGTTCTGGGTACTAGTAGGGTGACCTTGCCAGCGGTTTGGGTAGAGACAGTGAAGGGTGTAAATTAGACGGAGGCAGAAACCCGAGGGAGAGCCCGAGCAGAATTTTCTTAGTTAGTAGGCAAGTTTGGTAGCGGAGGCGTTCATCAGAGTTAAGGAGTTTGGCCATGTCATAAGGCTGACAAGTGTCAGTGAGTCTGGGGGCATTGGTCACTAGTCTGCAAGCCTTGTTTAGGGTGAGTCAAATCTTGTTGAGGGCTGTGAGTCAGTAGCACCATAGACCGGTAATCCGTAATCCACAAAGGACATTACTGAGGCGTGAACGGCAAGCCTGAGAGCATCAGGTGGGAGGCAGTCCTTGTGACAGTAGAGGATGCAAAGATGATGGCAGAATGGAGTGATTATTTGGCAGCCCAGGCAGGACTCGAGCATAGAAACACTCAGCTCCCTCCCAGATTAATTATGACTGCAATCCAGGCAGCTCTTAAAGAGACAGTACACAGAGGCTATACAGGCACTCTCTGGCAATAGATCTAAACTGCTAAAATGCAGGACACCAGCCTGGCGGTGAGCATTTAGGTAAGCTCAAGGAAGACTTTTGGGAACCCCATTTTAGGGTTATACTTTCCCTGCCTCCTCTGTTTCTCCTGATACACCTCTCTTTCTCTGTGTCTCCTTATACCTCCCTGAATGCTAACTTTTTGCCCTTACCTTTCTGGCCACCTCTTTTGAGAACCACAGTAGTCTCTTTTCCTGCTGCTCTTGCTTACTTGTCTGATGCAGAGGTTTGTTGCCTTCTCTATCTCTCCTTTTAGATTTGCCACTGTTCCTCCACCCCGAGTCCTTCCACCTGCCAGGCATCTCTGAGGCCCCATCTTTTAAAATCGGCTCTCCTGAAGTCCAGGACCCTCACCTTTGTGTGGCTGAATTCTGCTGCAGTACTTAGTGAACCACTCTATACAGTGATCAGTGGTCCTCAGGTGGCCACCTACTGTGACGTCTGTAACACTGTCCTCTGTCCTCATTGTTGAGTACAAGGTTCAGTACTTCCCTCCTGAGTAGGCTCTTTTACTAGTTGCCTGAGGAATGCCCCCTGCAAGGAGTCCTGGATGTCCCTGCTCCTAGTTTCATTTTTCCTAGGTACCCTTCGATTTCTTTCCTTGAGTCTCTCCCTACTGCCTACTAAAGTTTCACGGTGGGGAACAGTTTATGTCTTCCGCTTCCTTCTGCCACCCCTCAGCTAGTTTAAATGCTCATCAATGTAACATTTAAACCATTAATTGAGGACTGTGGTTCCTCTGCCAGATGGATGGATGCAAGCCATCTCCCTGTATAGGCCTCTGTCCCTCCAGGTGGGACCCCAATGTAGCCAAACCACTCCTCTCTGTGCCATTCCTTCAAACATGTGTTGAAGCTCCTAGTATGGAGTACCCTGTCCTTCCCCTATCGTAGACAGGTAGCAGCTCAGAAAAGGCCACTGAGTGCTCTACCTGCCTATGACCCTGCCCAACTCCCTGAACTCTTCCTGTACAATCCTAGCCTCGTCCCTAGCCAGGTCATTGGTCCAGGGTGGACCATGACATCCAACTCTCCCTCTTGTCCTGCTTCCCTACTTATCCTCAGGATCTGCACTCCATCCCTCTGAGCAGTGGCACCGGCTAGGCACCTAATCTCCCTCTCCCCTCCCTTCCTGTCCCCAAATCTATCCCCTAACAACTGAGTCCCCCACGAAGAGTTGCTTCTTCCTCCTCCTCTGGGGTTCTCTATCACCCACCCACCTTGGGAACTTCACTACAGATGGCCCCTCATCCTCATTGGTAACTACTGCTGGTGCCTCCATGGGACAGTCTTGCCTTGCCTGGGTGGCATAGGAATTTTGTAGTGGTACCATGTGGGGATGTGTCTCTGACCCACCACCCTCATCCTTTCTGAGCCCACTGTAGTCCAGCTGTTCTTCGCCCTGGCATCGCTTGAGTTCACAGTGGCAGACTTGGTGGTCTCTTGGTGGGGACAGAGGCACCCCGAATCCTAGCCAGCTTGGCCTGGAGTCTACCAACCTCCCTCCTCAGCCCAAAGAGGTGCCTGCAGATGGGTAGCATCACAGTCTTCAGAAAGTTTCCCTGAAGACTGTCACCCCACAGCCACTGCCCTGCACCACTCCCAGAATAACTATGTCCTACCTTGCCTGTTTTCTGATTCACCTCCTTTGGACCCTTTTCACTCCTTGCCCAGACTATTTCTTGACCCTAACTTGCCTCTACCTTGCTTGTTTTTGTTTTGCTGTCTTTAAACCCTTATTTACTCCTACCCTAGATAGGGTGTTTCACCTATACCAAACTATTGCCACCACCCCTTCTTTTTCTTCTTACTCATACCTGTACCCCTCTTATTGCATGCCCCTGACCCTCCTCGCTCCCTTGCAATGTGTGTGCAGCTACAGGAGTTTAAACAGGTAGCTTACCTCTGGTGTAGGGTGAACCATCCTTATGTCCTGCTTCCTCCTGTCTTACTCCTTCATTGCTCCCTTGCCAGCTTGTTAAGCTGCAGGGTG
Organism: Neoceratodus forsteri; assembly: GCA_016271365.2. Lineage (NCBI taxonomy): Eukaryota > Metazoa > Chordata > Ceratodontiformes > Ceratodontidae > Neoceratodus > Neoceratodus forsteri. The sequence goes on from CM028138.1 coordinate 410,042,240, forward strand.
TCCGACCACTGGCTGCTTCATTGAGCTGACTCCGTGGGCAGACTCGATGTCCTTGCGTACTGGTCCTTCACACAGGGCTGCAGCGCATGGGGCCGCTTGGTAGCCTCTATCATTTGAGGCAGTAGGATGCAGATAAGTGGGACGGCAGATGCCTATGATTGGCTCCCTGGAGAGCAGGGGCAAGGCTTAATCAGTGATTGACTCCTGCCTGGAGCCTTCAGAAGCCTCCTAGCTCCAGTCTTGCTGCTGTGTCTGGGTGCTCCTTATGCAGGGAAGGCTCCTTATGCTGGAAATAGGAATTCTTCTCTCCCTGAGGTGTGCTTTTCATTCGGCACTCTGGAGAGCTGCAACAGTTAAGGGGTTATTAAACCCCTTCCTGCTTTGTCTTCCTCAGGCAGACCCCGTGATTGGCTCCTTGGAGAGCAGTGGGCACAGCTTTATCTGTGATTGGCTCCCACCTGGAGCCTGCAGAAACCTCCTTGCTCGCTCTTGCTGCTCTGTCTGGGTGCTCCTTGTGCAGGGGAGGGTACCTTATGCTTCAAATAGAAGTCCTTATCTCCCTTGAGGTGCGCTTTTCATTTGGCGTATCTTTTATAAAGCAACAAAGAAAACAGAAGGGGCAACTCTGGACCATGAAGATATAGCCATTGTATATGATTATGGGTATACTAACTAATATTTCTTGCTGTTTACGAGTGTCTCTTGTGCCAGTTGAGGAGGGACTGTGAAGCAAAACTAAATGGTTCTGGCCACCCAACCAGTGTGAGAGGCACTTGTTAAACAGTAAGAAAAAATATCAGTATACACATAATCATATAATATGGCAAGGATCCCACAAAATGATTATGGGTTTACTTCTTGTCTGGGATTTCTACCTTTGTGTTTTTGTGCTCCCCACTGTGTTGCACTTGGTTTGATCGATGTTGAGCAGGTTGGAAGAGCAGTGGGGAAACAGCTGCACAGAATAAGAGGTACAGCTGTTCTCCTCACCGATTGGCTAGATTAGATCCATTGCCATATAATGGTGGATACACACTAAAAAACAGCGCACTCAAAGCCATATTCTCTGCAGGACAGGACATAAACTTATATTGCACCTTGCAATAATCCATGCACAGAGGAATGGAAATCAGCTTCTAAACAGACAGAATGACCAACTCCCCAATGTTTCACATGGCTCTGAAGTCTCTTCTGAGGGACTGATTTTATCATCAGTTTGTGTAACTCCCCTACAAATGGGGGTTCCCGAAAAGTCTTCCTTGAGCTTGTCTAAATGCTCACTGCCAGGCTAGTGTCCTACGTTTTGCAGTTTAAATGTGATTGCCAGACAGTGCCTATATAGCCTCTGTGTATTGTCTCTTTAAGAGCTGCCTGGATTGCAGTCATAATTAATCTAAACAGGAGCTCTGTTAGAAGATGTGCTTGTCTGCTGATCACTTGCTAGAGTAGTAATAATATTACAGTTTGTTCTAACCTGCCTTCTTTGCAGCATGGACAGTTCTGTTTGTTTCCATCATTTTGGTCCTGGACTGCTGAAATGGGCCAATCAGTACATTTGGGACTCTAAAATGGAGGCTGCCTACAGGGCTTGGTAGGGTCAAAACTTGTAGGAATTGTAGTTTTGCATTTTGAAGCCTAAAATAACCTGGAGGGGAGCCCTTGTTGTGACTGACAGACAGATCAGCCAACCAAACCTTTTGGATCTGGGAAATTCCCAAGCTGCTAGCAGCTAGTTTCAGTTCTGAATTGGGAAGTGAAGAGATAACAGCTTGAATGATTCAAGCAGCAGCCCCAGTGTAGATTCGCATGACAGAACTGTGGAAAGGCCTACGTTTTGGCCTGCATGCCTGCCTGCTGTCCCTGAGAGGGAACTTGTGCCTTTTGGACTGAATCGAACTTGGAGAGTGAAGTAAGCCACTGAATTGTGACCAGGCTCCTACCTGAAGAAGACCAAAGATTTGCTGAATGCGATCAGCCTGTCTGGACCTCCAGCCATCTCTGAACTCCCAGATTGTGCAGAGACTCTGTAATTGCGACCTGAGAGCCTTTTGCTTGGTACAGTGGAATTTCCTTACATGTGAATGTGTTGTGTGCTTATAGTGGGTCGTGATTTGGTTCCCCACTGCAGTTGAATTGTGTTCTGCTTGCTGAAAGCTGCATTAGAATTTCCTTACAGTATGTGTAAATTACTGTGTGCTGCTAGTGGGTTGAGATTTGGGTCCCCACTGTGGTTTGAACTGTATTCTGCTTGCTGGAAGCTGCATCCAGCCCCATGGACTGAATCCAAAATAATCTCCATTGGGCCTGGGTCTCGCCACACTCGCCCAGCCTGACTACCCGCTGCACAGGGAAAGCCATCGATGAGAGACCTGCCTGGGGATCAGCCCCTAGTCAACACTTGAACAGGAACGCGCCTCAGTGATTCATGTGGGCCCTGCTTCCGGCACTCCAGCGTAACAACATACAGTCTCAATTTCATCCTGCTTGTGTCCAGTATTGGGTATCATGAGTAAACATCAGGGTAGCTCCCTGCAACAACAGCTAAATCTAAAGTGTTGTCATCTGATTGTCTGGTTGCTTTTCTTTCACGTACTGAGCCCTCCAGCTCTGGATTACAAATAGTGTGTGTTGTACATGTTGCCTTCTTCCATCACAGGGCCCCAACCAGCTGCAACGTTCCTGGCTAGCCCATCGTCTCCCTACCTGAGTACCCAGAGGTGTGACTGTGTGGGACTTAAAGCGCATGCATAACTGTTTGATTAATATAGCCTTTAAACCAATAAACCTGATTATGCCTTCCTTGTTCAAGTCCCTGAATAAATCAGATCTGACTTTTCTGCATTTAACCTGACTGTGGTTCCAGTTTGTGCCAAGAGTACTGTACTGTTGCTATTTGCTATGCATAACCTTGTTTTACAGGGGTCCCCAGGTCGAGCCAGAGGAATCAGCCCTGGTGGTAAGTGCAAACAGTGTGGTACTTGTGTGGTGTACAAGGGTACCGTGAAAGTGATTATCATATATTGCTCAGGCCACTAGAAGGGAAAGAGGGGGTTATAGTGTCCAGGAGGGCTGTGCTCAGGTTAGTTTGACCACTACCAATCCTGACCTCTGAGTGGAGGCTCCCATTGCAGAACCTAGGCCCTTAACCTGCTACTAGCCATGCAGGCAGGGGTAGTAGCCTGTGGGATAGCACCACCTAGGGGTTACAGTTTGAATGGACTGTTTCAACATACAACAAACATTTTTGTTTTGCTGTCCAGCAGAGCATATGACTTTGAGGGCACAGTCTTTGTTTTATTTGTACTGTTTGTATGACTTAAACTGTTTCTCCGTTCCTTTTCAGAATCAAACATGACAACATTGTGTCACTGGAAGATATCTATGAGAGTCCAGACTACCTTTACCCTCGTCATGGGGCTGTAAGTAGTGGTCCCTTTTTGTTGACACTGAGGCCAGCTCACCAGCATCTATAAATATCTGTACACCTGCCTTTTATTTAGACATGATGTCTCCAATATAGCAGCCCAACTCAGCTTTATCTCATTAATGGGGAGGGGCTTCTACCCAGTTTATAGCTAGGACTGACTGAAGCACAGAGATGTCAGGGAGCTCGATCAGCGTCACACTGTGAACTAGTGGCTGTTGGAATTCAAAAGATCTTCTGGCTCACAGGCCTTCAGCCTCTTCATTAAACCAGACTGCCTGGGAGCAGGAGAGTGACCAGTGAGGTTCAAGAGCTGTGGCTGCAGTAGGGTCCAAACTGTTAGGGGCCCACTGCCTCAGAGGTCAGTATTACGAAAACCTTTCTGACAGACAGACTTGCAAGCTTTACTTTGAAATTGCTTATCCATTTGAAACTGGGTCTGTCAGCAGTGGTGTCACAAGATTCCAACTACAGTTTCTCATGGTTTGGGGGAGTACAGAACAAAGAACAATAGGGCCCATTACTCAAAACATTTAATCTTGGTGCTAGTGTCCCAAGAAGGAGCAGGAAAAATTACATTGTTCAGTTCTTTGATCGTGGTGCCAACAAGGGAGCAGGGGCAGGAGCAGAATGGACAAACTATGTACATTCAGCAATACAGATACAAAAAACGCATGCTATAACAATTTCCTATGTGCTAATGGTTATTTTACATTTATTGGTGGGAGGTGGACCCCATAAGATATTTTGCAGGGCTCTCGATGACAGTTTGACAATACTTTTGTCGACTGACATCACATCGACAGGATTTATGTCAGCTGCAAGTTGCAGTTGACATAAATCCGTTAAATCTCCGGCCCAGTTTTTTCATCAGGGTTTTGTCCCTGAATCCCCATCAGGGGCTCTGCCCCCACACCTACTTACTATGGATTCTCAACTCCAGTCAGAGTTGATTCAGGGAGGGTGCAGGACCAGGACAGTGTGCCCCCGTGTCAGGCGCACCAGCACAGCGACCTGTTGGCAAACTGTAGATTTTGTCGACAGGTATGTAGGTTGCTGTGTTGGTGTCGCTAGTTGGGGGCATACCTTTGCAGGGGGCCCTTACAGTTGCTGGCACAGCTCTGCCTGGGGAGCTAGGATTCGACTCTGCATCTTTTGCTTCACAGATGAGTACTACAGTTCATGAACTCCACTGTTTCAGAGCTGAGATTCTAACCCTGGTGTCCTAGCTCACTGTCCTTGGTCTGTCTATGTTGCTACACTAACTGGGAGCTGGGATTTAAACTAGGTTGCCCCATCTCTATCTCACAGTTCTATGCATTAACTCTTAGGCCACACTGTGAATATGGTCATAAATGCTATAAACCTGCCGGTCCCCATCATCTCCAACCCATCAGCCCAATTGCCCACTTTCTCTGGGACTAACCCGCCTCCTGAGCATCCCCATAGATAGCCCCATGGTGGGGGCTGGGGTAGAGCTGTTCCCCACCCCACAGTCCATATCCAGAGTTTGAGCCGGTCCAGTCAGTGATGTGGGGCCTGCAGCCAGTTGGAGATTCACCTAACTGGAGGGCATTGTTTCACCTTTTCCCCATGAGCCTCCAGCATGCAGTGATGCATGAACATACATATCAGCACTGAGTGTGTCCCATCCCACTGAGGCATCTCTGCTGCACTTATCTTCTTGTTCTTCACCAGGAGGCAGCCACCAAATGGGACACAAACTCCCCTCCCCACAACTGGAGAGCAGTTCTTTGGATGGTCAGTTCTGTCCCCTAGCCGACCCCCAAATGATTAATGTTCCTCCGAACCCTGGTCACCCGGTGTAGTAAGTGGTGTATGTGTGTGTGTCATATGTGTTTGTATGTTGTATGCCTGTGTGTGTGTGTGTGTGTGTGTGCGCATGTGTGTATGTGTATGCATGTGCTTGTGCATGTGTATGTTTGCACACCCCTTGTCATCGTCTCTCTGTAATTGACAGAGTGACTGGAGGAGAGCTCTTTGATCGGATCATCGAACAGGGCTCCTACACAGAGAAAGATGCCAGCAATCTGATCAAGCAGGTTCTGGAAGCAGTCCGCTACCTTCATGAGCTGGGTATCGTGCACAGGGACCTGAAGGTAAGGGTCACCCACAACTTTCATCTTAATAGTGCTGTTAGTGTTACATAGTTAGGGTCTGCATGTAGATATTTTTCCACAAGACTTTGGAAACAAGGGGTGTCTCTGATCTGTTATGTGACAACCTTCTTATTTAAATCCATGCCCTGACTGAGCAATCTAGAGAGAAAGGGACCTCAACACATAGAGGAGGAAACAGAAAAAAGACAGGGAATGAGAGAGAGGGGAGAAAGAGTCATATTTGGTGGAATGGAGGGAGACCTGGAAAGACATGGCACACTCTGAGTGGAAATTATGCAGACAGACAGGCAGAAAAGGATGGAGCAGGGCATAAAAAGGACAAAGAACGTCAGATGGGGGAGAGGAAAGTTATACATGAAGAGAAAGAGAACCCCAGAAAGAAAGGGACAAAAACACATGCATGCTGGGAAAGAGAGACTAAGAGTCAGACAAGGAGAGAATCTCTGACTAGGAAGAGGGAGAGAATGGGAGAATGGGACACATGCACATACCTCTCAACTGTCCCTGATTTTCAGGGATGTCCCTGATTTGGCCACAAAATTTTCCTCTGTCCTCCTAAAATTTGTGTTTTTGTGACAGAACAGCGAGGATTAATAACACAAAATAATGTCAAACATTAAAGTTACAGACTTGTTGTTCTTCAGAAAATACATCTGAACACAAATCCCTTTATTCCATTGGCTTTCTGAGTGAATAGTACCTGTTTTTAAGGTATGTCCCTGATTTGGAGTCTTTGTCCCTGATTTTTAAGCCTTGTCCCTGATTCGTGAGGCAAGAGGTTGAGAGGTATGCACATGCATTACACACACACACACACACACAAACACACGCACACACACACACACGGACAGACAATCATACGAGGAAAGAAAAATAAGAACCAGTGAGAGTCAGGCAAAGGGAGAATGAAAGAGAGTGAGAGACATACTTCACAGACAGGGCAGATACACATATGGTGGGAGAGAGTACTTTGGAAATGAGATACAGAAGTTCTATAATTACAAAGGGAAGGTATGTGTCCTCTCCTGTAGCTCCCATAATGTGTTCTGAGCACTTGTCTAGCAATCAAACAATGGGGTGAGGTATCTCTGCCAGCAGCAACAGCCCACTAAGGTCTGCATTCTGGGAGGGTGGGACTTTGTGGTTAAGGTCTGCCACAGTCCTGTATTCAAAGGGTGTGTGATACTGAGTAGGGTGCCTGAACCCTGCATTTGGAGGTGCAGGGTGAGACGAGGGCACATGTGAATTTGTGGTAGGGCTGGACTTGTCATAAAAGAATGACAAACTTGCACTCCCATGATTTACGCCATCGTGATATCTCAGGAGTAAATGCATGTAGAAGCTGGCAACAGATTGGTTGGTTGGAGGGTTCTAACACCTTTTAGTTGTCTTTTTCTTTCTCTGGAGGATGCTGGCATCTTAATACCCCTATTGTGTTTTCTGTCCCTCTTTTCTCTTCTTATCCTTCTTTCGTGTTTTTTTTTTTTGTTCGTTGTTGTTTTGTTGTTGTTGTCGGGGTTAGACTTGGTGTTTTGATTCTTCTTTAAAACCCACAGATTCTGTAAATGGGTCTGAGAGCTGTCAGAATGAGGTGACTCCTATCTGAGGCTGAAGCAATTGTAGGTTTTAACTTTCTCTCCTATTGTTGTGTCTTCTCTTTGTGATTTAGATCTGTGTCTAAGTTGTGACCAGTTTCTGTGGGGTGATCTATGACCTTTACTCCAATTAAATATCTTGCCTGTTAAATAATCCTCTTTATTTCTTTTCAACTAAGTTTGTTTACACAGTATTAATTCTTTATCATATTTGCCAACCCTGGCCTTAAGTTGGCTATCCAGTTAATCAAAAAGAAGTTAATCACAGAATGCTGGTTGTTGACTTTTCATTTCTGCTATTGATATTGTAATCTCACTGTGTTTTGCAGTATCCTTTGTGATTTTCTCCATAAGCATCCATGAGCCCTGAGCCGTCCTCTTTCCGACTCATTCTTTAAATTTCAAACTTTCTAGCCCACTGGAGAAGTTGTCACCTACAAACCCATGTGACTTGACTTTTCTCAGATATAGTTCAAGGGCAATTATGTTGTAGGTTGTACTTAATTTACTAAAGAAAAGTAAATACGATATTCCTTTTGCGTTTTTTTTTCCAAGAGAATACAAAAGTGACATCATGCTATTGCTCTGCTTAAAAATAGAGATCCCAGGGGTGGAGCCAGCAGGCCAAGGAACAGATGTTTTTAAAGAGCTCTCTCTGATGATCAAGCAGTTTACATAACAAAAAAAAAAAAAATGTTTTTACTATCAGAAGTTGCTTTATAAACACCTTCAGTCAACATTGTCAAAATGAGCATTTTATGCAAAAATTGACTGTCAGCTGGAGTGGGGAACCAAAGAAAACAGACCTAGTAGGACAGTGACAAAATGACAGTAAGCAAGCAGCTGAAGCAGTCAGGAGAGGTGGCCACGAGCCACATGGCAGACAGCAGGGGTAACCATCAAACAGGGCATTACCCAGGCCATATGTGACATGGATAAGAAGGTTGACAATATCAACACCAGACTGGCCACCACGGATACAAAAATAGAAAAGTGACTGCAACAGCTACTGCAGCAGCCAAAAGTACAACAGTACAGCAATGGTAGTGACCAGTCATCAAAGAGAACCAGCCACTCTGTCTTAGAATGGAGCACATGGAAAACACCATCCAGATGGCAAATCTATGGATCTGACATCGGGGTATCTCTTGCAGCAGAGCCACACCTATGGAACTATAGCTACCAAGCACTAGGACCACACAGAAACTTTTCTAGCTAGCAATCTACCAGGGGCCATCCACTCCAACGACATATGGCAACATCAGCAATCCTAGAAGAGTGGGTGGCCCCGCACCCTCCTCAGTTCTTTTCCCATTGTCAACCATTGCACATTGGACTTCATGTAGATCCACCAGCTTCAGTCGACCACCATTTCACTGAATTTCTTTGTTGAACCTTTACTTTTTGTTTCTCTCCCTAGTGTGTATCACTTTAGCAATAAAGTGATTTTGCTGCTCTGTTTATGCCGAAAACCATCTTCAGGAACCTCTTCAAGAAGTATTCCTACAGGCAGAAGATCCCTGAGAAGGACTGACCATGAGGCTCATGCCTGCTGCCTAGGCCCAAAATACGATACCCAAGCTTACGTGATCTGCTGTTGGCTTCAACCAGGCCACCAGGAGCGCTAAGAGCAGACCCTCTAAACTTTTGTGCTGAAGCAGATCACCCAGATGGTTCCATGTCATTTGAGTGAATCTATTACAGGGATTACAATTTGGCGAATATATTATAGTGATGGCAATTTAGGCGACGCTACAGCTGAGCAAAGCACATTTCAGCTGAACAATTACAACTGAATCTGAAAATGATACGCTAAACCACGTAGGTAATCAATGTGAGTGTGAACTGGGTATTCAGAAACAACCTGTATGAGTCACTCTGTCGGGTCGTGGTACCTCCGATGGCTGCCTCCCGCTGCTGCCCCGGACACAACTGCTATATGCACTTCAGACATCCACTGCTCCTCCTGAATGCAACTCACCCAATTTATCACCCGGCTGCAACTGTTCCTAATCTACAACAGTTGCAGCAAGGCACGTGCACACTTTTCCATGTTTTGTGAGGGGCTCTGCCCCTGCACCCCACTGTCTTTAAGATTCTCACTCCATGACGCATATTGATGCTGGGGATCAATGAATATGTGGGGTTACAGTAGATAATATCAGAAGATTGGTCAGTATAATAGAACACCTTACAAATAAATGGTCAATCTGCCTATATATGAGTCTAGACACAGAAAAGTGTTTGACCAAGTATCTTGGACATTCCTAAAGGACTCCTGGCTGGCTTTGGGCTCCCCCCACTGTTTTGGACGTCATTTCTAAATTATACACGTCCCTCTAAAGCCTATATTCAGGCTACTGGACATATATCAAGATCTTTTAATCTGTATAGAGGAACAAGACAGGGATGTCCCTCTCTCCTTACTGTTTGCAATATACATAGAACATTTGGCCCAGAGTATTAAAACTCAAAAATACAAGGTGTGGCAACAGGAGACCAACATCATAAAATAGCTCTGTATGCTGAAGATGTGCTCCTCTACCTGACAGACCTGGACACTTCTTTTGCCAGAGGTATTTTCTGATACAAGAATTCTCAACCTTATCAGTCTATACTTTAAATTGGACCAAAACAGAGGTTATACCGATAGGGACTCAGCCCTCCCAGGAGGTAAAAGACAGATATCCTAATATCCTATGAAATGGAGACACACTACTATTAAACATTTAGAAGTGAAACTAGGAGTAATGCCTCAACCCTATATCAAGATAACTACCCTCTTCTAATACACCAGATAAAAACAGGCATACAAAGGTGGTCTTTAAACACCTTTCCCTGCATTCAAGAATTCAAACAACAAAAATGTATATTCTTCCCAGACTGTTTATATTTATTTTAGAGTGTCCCATGTGTAGTCCCACAGAAGGACTTAGACATCTGGCAGAAAATGCTTGTGTCATACATTTGGGCTAAGTGTAGGCACCGAGTCGCCAAAAGACCATGGTCTTTCAAAAAAAAGAGAGTGGCTATTGGCTGGCGACACAGATGAAAATGGCACTCTGTGGACTTATTCAACTTACAGGGCGCATTGGTGTCAGAGCTGCAATAATATAACATGCAACAGCTACAGGCTGCCTTATTTCAAACCAAGCCCCCCAGCTCCTCTCCCTGGTAACAACAGTATCTGCCACCCTGTTTGGATGGTATAGGGGGATCAGAAGAGGCATAACAGCAAAACTAGATGGAAATATACCTGGTGGTGCCAGGATTGAGACTTGGCCCAGCACAACAATGCTCATGGTATCAGAAGCAAGTTGATAGAGGCATAATGTCTTCCTGACAACTGCTTCAGGGGAGTACCATAATTTCCTTTGAATCAGCAAAAGCTAAGTATGGCTGGACCGATGCAGACCTCTTGTACTACTATCAAATAAGAGACTATGTTAATAATAGATTGAAGGAGGCTACCTGTCGACCTCTTCTTTTCCAGATGTGTTGAATAAATTTGGAGATTTTCTCATGGGAAGGGGCTATCACCATGTTATACAGGAACTTAATAATGGATAAGGGACATAATACACAATGAATACAGGGTAAATGGCAACAGGAACTGGGGATGTCAATTAATACAAAGCTATGGGAGGCAATCTTTTTGGTAGCTGGAACACCACATCCTCCCAGGTTGTCAAGAATATGCCTGGAAGGTTAAAGTTCGATATTTTCTCACTCCGGATCGTTTGACCAGGATGGGACTTGCAAGCAATCCTGTATGTTGGAGGGTGTGGAGACAAGGAGGCATATTTAGCCCATATTTTATGGTTCTGCCCTCGAATGCTTAATTACTAGAACCAGGTGAAACAACATCTGAGGACACTCTTTGACATCCAGAGTAGCATTGGCCCAGAACACATCATTTTAGGAATTCTGCCCAGTGTAGTTAAGGAAAAGGAAAGTGAATATATGGCTGGTCTTGACCATAGCAGCTACCAAAGCCATAACATTAGTTTACTTTGGTTGCAAACAAATATGCCAGATATTTTAAAGTTGGCTAAAGGTAATAGACCGTATCAAAATATGGAAAGAATCACCTTTTCAGTGAATCATAGGAAGGAAGCATTTCAGAACAAATGGAATAAGTGGGATTTATATAGAGATTTGGTAAATCAGCCCTCCCAAAACATGAGTATACACTCTCTTCCCTAGCCTGACGAACTGAGAACAGGAAGAGATAATGTATAATGAGTTTTGCAAGGTAGCTGTAATTAAAAAAAAAAAACACATTCCCTTTATTTGGATAAACTATTTGAATTGTGTATGGGTAATTAGTTTGCTGATTTTTAAAGTTGTATTTTTAATTATGCTAATAAGAATAGAATAATTTAAGGTGTATCAGTCATAAACTGTTTATGCATTGTAATTTGTTATGGAAAACATTTATATTTGTGAGATATGTAACATTGCAAATCAATAAACAAGTATTAAAAAAATGAATATGTGGAGTTGCTGTAATGTGCGGTCGCTATAATGTGCCTGTCGCTCATTTGTCTTTGCTCATTTCTATTCGCTCAGATGACTTCACTCAAATTGCAGCACTTAATTGACATGCTACCCGCCTGGTTGAAGAAGGAGCTTCAGGCTCAAAGTTTGCCTGCTTCCCCTCGATGTCCATGGGCTTGCAGCCTTCAAGGCCTGGGACAAATCCAGGGAAGCACAAACATCAGGACAAGGACTGTCCCAAGGACACAACCCAGTCCTCGTTGTCTTGATCCCAAGCTGCTTTGTGCACTGACCACAGCAGGGACATCCTTATTGTCAGGTGGCCTACTCTGCCTTGCACACCTTTCCTTGCAGGGCTGCCATTGGCAGCTCCACCCACCAATGTTTCAGTGGTGGGGATTTATTCAGGGCTCTGACGTCCCACCAACTTCACAGCCCCTGCTGTTCAGACCCTCATTTTCCATGGGCTGTCAGGTGACTCTCTACTAGCTCATCGCGGGCTCAGTGTTGGTGGTTGCGGATCACAGCCAATACCTCCACCGCCCGACCACAACTGTTGCTTCAGTCATTGTCTCAAACCAGGAGCCTCTATCTTCTCCGGGTCACCCGGCCTGAGCCCCAGTCACCGCCGCCATCCCCAGTGCTGACCCACACGAGAAGCCTCCACACAGGTCTCAGCCTGTGGGACACCCTCCCAGTACCGACTCCAGCACCAACTCCGGTGCTGACCCCAATATTCCCAACCTATGCCGACAGGTCCAACGCTAATAATGGTGTACTTCCACTCTATGCTTACTGTCTTATGGGATTTCATGCAGGCTAAGTTTGTTTTTCCCAAGGCTTGTCCCTGCAACAGCTCCCTGCTTCTCCAGCAGGGCAATGGTTCATGCTCCAGACTCCTGGGACCTCGCTCCCACCCAGGACTCAGGGGCGAGGGTGGGTGCCGTCTGGACCTCACCCCTCCAGGTAAGGATGATGAGGGGCAACAACGGAGGGAGCCACTTCTCAACTCCTCCTCTACAGTATCATTCAATGATGAGAGAGTACGATCTATACCCTGTGACCCCTCCCACCAGATGACCCCTCCTTTGTCTCGGTAATGAGACAGTTACAATCATCCATGGGCTTTGACACGGGGAGCAAAATCCCACTCAACATCGACTAGCCGCCTATTTAAGGCTTCCAGTTGCCCCTTATCTGGTCATCCCACCTTTACTGAGCTTTTAAAGATGCCACCCTAGCAACCTGGTATTGACCCAGTTTGATACCCACCATGCCAAGAAAGGCAGACAGACTATACCAGGCTCCATCAGGAAGGCCTTTCTTCACTGATCAGGATCAAGCAGATTTGGTGGTTATCAATGCTGCCGACCACCCAAAGAGGCCAAAACACCTCAGTTCCTTGCCTCAGATAAGGAGTCATGGAGGTTGGATCACATTGGCAAGAGAACCTTTGCATCTGCCACACTGACCATTAGGTTGTTAAATTACATTGTCCATATGGTCCAGTACCAAAACCAGCTCTGGGACCAAGCCTTGAGTCTGCCGGGCCCTACCAGGATCCTCAAACAGCAGCAGCTGCAGTCTCTTAAAGTCAGGTCCAACATCAGCACTCACCTCCTAAGTGCTGCCTATGATGCCATAGATGCCTTGGCTAGGGTTGCCATGGCGGCATTTGTCTTCTTAGAAACTCTTGATTGAGGGGTGTTCAGTTTTGCTCAGGACGTCCAATTGTTCACCCTGAATGCTCCCTTTAGGGGTTACAAGCTATCTAGCTCAGGTGATTAGGACATACAGTCTCAATTGCAAGCCTCTGGCCAAACCCTATGGTCGGTCCACTCCACGTACCACACTAACCAGCCAAAAGTTGTCAGCAGGTGCCTTTCATCTGTCTATCCATAGATCCAAGTGCTCCAGCAAGCCCTTGGCTAGGCGCTGGGCTACCAGCCCTGCCTGCCCCTCCTCCACCACAGGAAAAGCCCCAGAAGAGGAGGAGGAGGAAGCACACCTGGCCACCCGGCCTGCTCAGCTTGACTCCTTGCTGGACCTCCCCTTCAGGCAGAAGGTGGTGGTAGGGGTTGCTTCTCCCTATACTTGAACAAGTGGAGGAAATCACCAGAGATGCCTGTGTACTGCCGATCATAGAACGCTGCCACACTCTGGAACTTCTAGGGTTGCCTCCATAAAAAAGTTTGGTCCTCTTACTCTTTAGACCACATTACAGTGCTCTGGGAGGATATCCACGCTTTGTTGCAAAAAGAGCCATGGAACCTGTCCCAAAGACTCAACAGGGCAGAGGGTTCTATTCTCATTTCTTCCTGGTGCCCAAATGCAGAGGATCTCCGTCCCATTCTGGACCTCCAGGAGCTAAATCCGTTCCTCCAGTACAAAAAATTCTGAATGGTGGCACTCCAGGGTCTGCTGCCCTTTTACACCAGGGAGACTGGATTTGTTCCTTTAACATGAAGGATGCCTACCATACATCCAGGACATGCCTCCCACAGACAGTACCTGAGATTTCACTTCCAGTGCTGGGCCTTACCCCTTTGGTTTGTCTTGCCCCTTGGGTGTTTACCAAATGCCTGGCAGTGGTAGCAGCTGCCCTCAGGCAGGAGGGACTCTATGTCTTTCCTTACCTGGATGACTGGCTTCTCAAAGTCCAGTCCAGGAAGTGCCTATTACAGACTCTGGAACACACCTCCCATCTATTCCAGGACCTGGGCAATACAGTCAACCTGCCCAAGTCATTTTGACCCCTGTCAGCATCTTCGGTACATAGGGGCAGTCCTGGATACTTCTCAAGGCATGGCCTTTCTGCCCCAAGACAGGGCGGTTCGCCTTATACCCCACACCTGCCTGCTCTACAGCAGCTGCTATGTCTCAGTTAGAACCTTCCTCCAGCTGTTGGGTCTGATGGCTGCAGCGATAGTCACAGTGCCCCAGGCCAGACTGCACATGAGGATTCCTCATTGGACACTGAGGGTCCAGTGGGACCAACGTACTGACAACCTGGAACAGCTGGTCCTTGTCTCCTCTCCAGTGAAGAGAGTTCTACTTTGGTGGATGGAATCCAGCAACCTGTTAAGAGGATTCTTTTCTCATTCCTTCCCTCAGCAAATCCTCACAACCAATCCTAGGGGCTGGAATGGGGGTGCATCTAGGCCCCACCAAACACAAGTGACCTGGTCCCATCTAGAATCCTCTCTCCATATCAATGTCTTGGAGATGTGGGTCATTCTCTATGCCCTGCAGGCCTTCCAGACTCAATTATTCCCAGGTCTTCTGCTAGTGCAGATGGACATCATTGTAGTCCAGTACATCGACAAATGGGGGCACTCACTCATACCCCTCGACAGGGAAGCAATGGGAGTCTTGTTTTGGGCTCTGGATCACAGTCTAGAATTGACAGGCGTCCATGTTCCATGTGTCCAAAATGTCTAGCAGACACCCTAAGTCAGTTGCAGTTAAGGGTGCACAAGTGGGAGCTGCTGACCTCAGTAGTAGAGACCTGTTCAACAGCTGGGGTCATCCAGAGCTGGATCTTTTGCATTCCCACTCAACTCAAAACTGCCACTTTTTGCTTGCTCGATCCAAGGCCTGGAGTTTTCTGGCAAGAGCGTTGCCCCTCTCTTGGAAAGGAGGTTTCTGTAAGCATTCCTCCTCCCTTCTCTTACTTCAGAGGGTTCTCATCAAGCTCCAGATAAAAGGGGCCACAATGATCCTTATAGCCCCCTTCTGGCCTTATCTGATCTGATTCCCCTTGCTGCAACAGCTGACAGTGGAACCTCAGTTCCTCTTCCCCTAGGCATTGGCTTGCTCTCCCAGAACCGGGGCACCCTGGTCCATCCGAACCTCAAATCCCTGCATCTTCATACCTGGCTCCTGAAGACAGGCCATGGCTCAGTTGGGAGTCTTCCAAGGTGGCTGATGTCCTGTTGTCTGGTAGAAAGTCTTCCACTATGGCCACCTATTCCATGAACGCAAACACTGGCTGTGGGCTGCTTCACATCAGCTGGATCCTTTCACTTGTCCAGTGAATCAGATTCTGGAGTACTTGCTGTCCCTTTCTGACTCTGGCCTAAAGTACTCCTCTCTTAAGGTGCACATGTCTGCCATCTCTGCCTTCTATGTGTTTGTTGATGGCTGTATGGTGGTACAACTGGAGGTGTCCCGTACATTTCTGAGAGGCATTCTTTACCTAAAGCCTCCTATCTGCAATCCAGTCCTGCCTTGAGACTGGAATTTTGTGTTGGAAAAAGGTTGGCTCCTTCTGAACCAGCCACGACATACAAACTATGCTTTGTCGTAGAAAGTGTTATTCTTAGTTGCTATTACTTCTGTTTGAAGAATTTCAGAGCTACAGGCGCTCATGTGCGAACAGCCTTTTTGGCTTTCCACAAAGACAGGGTGTCTTTGTGTACTAATCCTAAGTTTCTTCCTTGTTTTTATTATCTCTTTACTCTCCTTCCTCCGCTGCCCCATCTGACAACCCCCAGACCCATCAACCGGCTCTCCTGGGACGTATTTTGCACCTGTGTCTGCTGCCACAGGACTTGTGTGTGTGCCAGTCACCAGTACAGAGCCTGTGAGGAGTCAGTCTTCATTCTGCCTCTGGGGTTCTGTTTCTGCCTTATTTTGGCCCTTACTACCCGGGACTGTGGCCATTCACAGCAGAGCATGCATGTGGAGGCATGCATGCGCACCAGCACCAAGCACGCCATGATCTGACCACCTGGCCTAATACCAACCCCTCCAGTGTTCTGTCGCTACCAGCGAGCCTCCACTTGGTGGCAGTCAAGAACCAGAGGCCTACTTCCCCAATCAGGAGAGGAGAGCAGCCTGGTGGCACTCCATCCTCCCAGCCCTCCCTCCGGCCGACCCCTGGCATCCCATCTAAGTTTCTTCCTAAGGTGATGTCTGAGTTCACTTTAAACCAATCCATCCACCTTCCTGTTTTTGTCCAGATTATGCCAATCCAGGGGAAGCATTGCTCCACACTTTAGATGTGCATAGAATCTCTGTGTTACTATACCAGTCGTCGAAGGACTCTAGGAAGTCCAAACAGTTGCTTGTTTTGTTTACCCCTGGGAAAGATGGCATCCCTGTTTCAAAACAGTGCTTGTCCAAATGGTTGGCCAACTGTTTTACCTATTGCTACAAAGTATGGCAAGGACCTTCCTGGTGTTGCTCGTGGCCATTCCACCAGAGGCATGGCCACTTCTACTGCTTTTTCAGGAATGTGTCAGCTGCAGAGATCTGAGATGCTGCCACTTGGAGTACAGTCCACATTTTTATCAAGCACTACAGTCTGGACATTGCCTCTCGTGTAGGGCCAATTTCGCCTAGGTATTCTACAGGGCCTACTTTCTTTGACTCTTGGTTTCCTACCTCCCAGACAGGATTTCTTGATGTCAGAACTGCTTGGAACTTGTTCCACAGGTGTACCTACTGCAAGAGATACCCCTGATGTCAGAAGGTACAGTTATGTAAGAATTTACGTAACAGTATATCTGCAAGGGTTTCTTGCAGCAGGCCATGCATCCCTCCTCTTTCCCCTGGACCGGGAGGGCTTCCTGTGTCTGTACCTTCTCCTCCATTCTTTTCTTTTGGTGGCACCTCGGTCCCTCCTCAGTTCCCTCAGCTGGTGCTAGCTAGCTTATGGTCTCGGGCAGAAGAACTGAGGGAGGTGTGGAGGCACCACTCTCTAAGGATTGGCCATCAGCAACGTGTGATGTCAGAGTGGGTGGCCCCTGGTAAACTGCTAGCTAGAAAAGTTTCTATGGTCCTAGTGCCTGGTGGTTATAATTCTATAGGTGTGGCTGCTGCAAGAGATCCCCTGCAGATTTACTGTTACAGCAGGTGTCCCAGTTAACAGCAGTGAGTGAAGAGGCTGCTGCTATCTTTAGGGAAGGGAAATAACTGCAACACAAAGTGCTTTCATTTGTACTTGTTTACATTGGTGTTTGTTCTAGGCTCTGGGGGCTGTGTGTATACAGAATTTTACTTTGGTTGCCTGATTGTTTTTGTGGGAGCAGGGGGCAGTAACGTAGCTCCCACCCTCCCTGTGCTCACCCTATCTTTATAGGTACCTGAGTCATGAAACTATCTGCATTTCTTAAGGAGGTACCCAAGTCATCCAAGTCATACAACGTCCTGCATTTTCTTAAGGGGTTCAAGTTCAAGTTCAGGTTTATTGCAGGAAAACTCCATTGAGCAAGCTCATTCACAAGGAGGTCTTGAGACAGACACACAGTCAAGTGCTTTAAAAGAATTACATGATATTACATGATGTACAAAAGAACTCCCTGGGTACACAAAATACATGATGGGAAGTGACACTGATTATAAGACAATACATTACATACATTAGGATTTCACCAGAGAAAATTAATGTTTCTGGAGAAAGTGACCGTAAGTACATAACTGAATCTAATGTGTAGGGCAACACTGCACTTGGAGATCTGTTGTAATGACAAGATCAGTACATGAGGATCTATTAGGAGACAAAATGGAATCTAGTAAGAACAGGATGTGGTGCAATGCAGTGGTTGCAGGGCAGTCATATTCAGGTATAACATTTGGAGTCTGAGGTGCTGCCTATCTGCACCAGCCTCTGGATTGAGGAGGAGGTCACAAGTCTCAGAGCTGAATTAGCTGGGGTCAGAACAGGCTACAACCCCATCCTGGGGCCACTCAGTACAAATCCGTTGCCCCAGAGGATGCCAAGAAAACAGGCCATGTGGATGATGGTGGGCTCAGGGAGTGTTAGGGGTTAACAGAAGGCACATCCCAACACCTACCCCACTACATAACACCCATGCCCCACTGGCTGAGAGGGACTGCCAATCTAAGGCACTCGAGGTAGTGGAAAGGACGGATGTGGAGGTTGACCAAGGTGGCGACCTCAGCGGAGGGAGCAGAGGATGACAGAGGAGAAGGAAGAAATCCTAATGGGGACTCAATAGTGAAGGAAATGCTGCTAGGAACGGGGAGTCAGGTGCATACCACGCAGCACTGCAAGAAGAGATGAGAGGAGGATCCTAGGGATCGCCAGGAGGGCAGGAAGGGAGGAAGCTGGATGTCACAGTCCACTTAGGAACTAATGACCTGGCTGAGGAAGAACCAGCGGTGGTACAGGAAGACTTCAAGAGACTGGGGAGGGTCTGAAGCAGATGGCTACATCCATCACCTTCTCAGATGTGCTACCAGTTAAGGGCATGGGTGAGTGCAGGACTTATACCAGGAACTTCAATGCATGGTTGAAGAATTGGCATGTAGAGGAAAGATTTGGATTCATTGGGGACTGGGGCCCACCTGGAGGGATGGGGGACTGTTCAAGGCTGACAGACTGCATCTATTCTGAAGAGGTACTTAGATCCTCAATGAAGAGTTTAAATGCTACATTGGGAACATTTAAACTAGCCAAGGGGGGCAGGCTAGTAGACAGGGAAAATAGATGTCCACCCCAAAGGCTAGCAGGGATACCAAGGAGATGGAAGGGGAAATATCAAAAAAACCCCACGCTAGGGAAAAGAAAGAGATAGCAGAAGGAAACTAGTAGCATCCACAGAATGGGATATACAGACAGCAGGAAACATGAGAATAGGGCAACAGACAGAAACATCTGGAAGGTCATGTCCACAAATGCCAGGAGCTTGAGGAATAAGGCAGCAGAACTTGAGGCCGTCATAGATGAGAGAAGATGGACATAGTGGCAGTAACAGAGACCTAGTGTAATGAAGACACCAACTGGGAAGTTGCAATACCAGGGTACACACTATTCAGGAGGGGCAGAGTTGGGAAAAAGGGAGGGGTTGCACTGTATGTAAAGGACACTATTAAAGCAACAGAAATACCAAGAGACAGTGGGAGGAGGAGATGTTATGGGTAGCACAGGAGGCAAATGAAGGGGCCATAATAAGGGCAGGGTTATCTACAGACCCCATGCAAGGAGAGGAAGTGGATAAGAAATGGGAAACCATCGGGAGATGTCCAACAGGGGTGGAGGTGATACTGATGGGGATTTCAACATGCCTGATGTGGACTAGAGCATCCCAGTGGCATCATTTAATAGGAGTAGGGAGGTCCTGAAGGAGCTATGGGGCATTGCTGAGACAGCCCAAAGATGAACCTATATGGGAGGGTGCCACATCAGACCTGGTACTGTCAAACAGAGACAGTGTGACCAGCATCACAGTGGGGATACAATTTAGCAGAGAGATCACAAAACAATACACTTTGAGTTCAATGTCCTGGGAAGCCAGTATAGTGTTATGCTTGTGCAACTGTGTTAGTTTGGTTTTGGCCATTCGCATTCTCTATTCCAGAGGAACTACCACCCTGTAGGGAATACGAAAGCAAGGAACCCTCAGAGGGTTCCACCCTAGAGGTGCCACAGGATGATTCCTGTGGCTATAGGCCTTAGAAATCCCCTAAGGATAGAGTGCTGCCACTGGAGGAGGAGGGAGGATGGTGGGGCAAAGAAAAGTGCTTCACAGTGAGGCTGAGAGGAACTGCTTATATAGCTTAGGAAGTGGGAGTGGCTGGCTGCTGGGCCATTAAACTCCAGGCATAGCTCTTCCAATTCAATGTCCCACGCAGCCAGTATAGTGTTATGCTTGTGCAATTGTGTGAGTTTGGTTTTGGCCTTTGCACTCTCTGTTCCAGAGGAATTACCACCCTGTGAGAATTAGAAGGCAAGGAACCCTCAGAGAGGGTTCCACCCCTAGAGGTGCCATGGGATGATTCCCATAGCTAAAAGTGCCTTAGGAATCCCCAAAAGAAATGTAGTACAATCATATTGCAAAGAATGAGGTGACACAAAGCTTATGAGCAAGCAGTAACTGTGACGTAGGAGCAATAACTGTAATGTAGTAGTAGAGCAGCATAGACAGTTTAACATAATGAGATGCTTAGTTGTATAACATAATGAAATGCTCAGGTTTGCATAGCATGATACTAATAGTTTGTGTTGAGAATGAGGGATCCTCTAAGGAGAGAGGGAATGGCATGACACCCTCCACCTCCATCCAGCAGCGGAACCTACCTAAAGAAACTAAGGGACAACTACTGTGCTAACTAACAGTTATGACCTGAGGCAATGGAGAAGAGAAAACCCTATGAGGAGGAAATCTCTGGAGATCCAAGGCCCAAGTCCCTTCCCTCCAGGCTTGGGATAGTTTATTTAGTGATGGCTCTGCAGCTGCAATTTGGAAAACCCAATTAAAGGAGGTGGAAAATATTCCAATTTGGAGGAAGGCTCTCACTGAAACCCTCTAGCAGGAATGCCATGGAAGGTTCTGAGAAAACTCTGCAGCAATATGTGCAACCAAGGTGGAGGAGGAGAGCAACGACTGCTGAGGCACTCACCTGGCCTACCCTCTCTAAACTCAAACTAGGTGAACCAGAGGCAGTCGTAGGGAGAATGCGTGAAGGACCTTGCTAGAGGCGCCACTAAAGTCAATGGCTAACCGTTATAGTGGAACACTAGCCCAAAGGAGATTGTCATAACCACCCCTCACCGCTAGTCTTAAATTTACACCAGGAGCTGCTGTCGCATAGCAGGCAGCTACAGCCAAGCCCGGGCAAGGACATTCCCAGCTAGGGCCAGGTAAGAAGGATCCCGCCCCAAGTCGACATGCTCAAGATGCTGACTAAATGCAGAGCAAGATCTGTCAGCTGCAGGACCCTGCGCCCAGAATAGAATGGCTGGCATGCCCCAGAATTAGATTGAAAGCTGAGAAGCTGGCAAGCTGTTTCAGCATGGTGTGCTGAATGCTGATCGTAATAAGCAGTGAGTGCTGAGACCTTGAAAGGTCGAAGCAGATTGAGTGCAGCAGATATCCCAGAGGCTGACGTCGAGAGGATACCATAGGCATGAGCAATTGATTACGTAAGCAAACGTGGACCTGTACATAGGTCAGTAAACAGAGTAGTAAGTGGACCTGCACATAGGTCTGCATAACATAGTAGCAATGAAACAGCACTGAATAGTGGGGCAAGCCAGCCAGACATTAAAAGCCAAATCAAGGTGACAAATACTCTGAGAGTTTTGATTGGCGAAGGCAGGATTTAGAATAGAAATAATGAGCCACATGGGGCCACGACTCCCAAACACTTCCCAGTCTCCGCCGTGGGACAAACAAGAAAATGATGGAAGGCCGAGAACCAAATGCAGATATAAAGCTAATTTAACAGCCTCAGCAGGAGCTTTTTAGCTAGCCTCAGGTATAATGGTGCAGATACATAAAAGCAACATCCATATGTGGTACACTGGATTGTAACTGAAATAAACATAAATAAGGAGACACACTGCTCTGAAAGCAGGTGTAACCAGGCAATACAATGAAGCTGTTATAATGAGGTAAGCAGAATGAGACAGCATGATTAAGCTGCATAGCTAGCTTCAGTGTAAGTCTTAGTCAGGTGAAATCAATTGAGTATGCAACATGGAGCAGCTATGGTTGAGCTGAAACAGATAAATAATGATTGCAGTTGCATTGCAGTAGTTTGAGAGTTGAGTGACTGAAAGCAAGTAATAGGAGCTCTGGAACAATATGCTAGGAGTTTAGAAACAAAAAAGCCCTAAAAACAAAACCAACGCCACACAAACACAGAACAGGAAACAAAGAAAGAAGCACACATGCAGCCAAAGGCAAATTACAAACCAAAAGCAGGAAAATAAACCCAGAAATTCAGCAAAGACAAGCAGGAGCAGCAAGGGGGCTCAGCCAGCACTGCAGGCCCCAACTAGCTCAGAGGACAGAGTCTTTGGCTGCAAAGAAAAAGGGTCACAGTGAGGCTGAGAGGAACTGCTTATATAGCTCAGGAAGTGGGAGGCTGGCTGCTTGGCCAGTGAACTCCAAGCATAGCCTTTCCAATTATGTGTATCGGGCAACAAACATTCCACACCAAAACAAAGATCCTAGATTTCAGGAGGTGGACTTAGGAAAATGGGAGGAGTTATCAGCTCTGCAAGGATACAGAATGGGGAGGGTAGAGGAAAGGTGGAAGAAAATTAAGGAGACATTAGAAGAATTTGCGAGCCTATGTAGTAGACAGGTATCGAAGAATAAGAGGAGGAGACCAATTTGGTTCTCAAAAAGTAGCAGAGGCGGTCAGGTAATAAGAATAGCCTCTGAGCTGTACAAACAGCAAGGGAACAGGGCAGGAGATGTATAGGAGCAAAGAAAAGAAGCAGCAAAAGGGATCAGGGAGGCAAAGGTTCTCACAGAAGAGAACATAGCAAAGTCAGTGAGGAGGGGAAGAACATTTTACAGATACAGCACTGAAAGAGAAAAATAAGGCAGGAATAGAAAGACTCATGGGAGGAGGGTGAATATCTGGTGGAGGACCAGAAGAAATCAGGCTTATTGAACAAGTGTAACCTCTAGGTGGCGCTATCCCAAGGGCTACTACCCTGCCTGCTTGGCTAGTAGTAGGTTAAGGGCCTGAGTTCTGAAATGGTGCCTCCACCGGAGGTCAGGATTGGTAGTAATCAAAGAAACCTGGGCACAGCCCTCCGGGACACTGTAACCCCTTTTTCTTACTGGTGGCCGGACAATACACAATAATCACTTTCTACCCTGATACACACACAAGTACCCACATGTTTGCACTTACCACCAGGGTTTTCCTCTGGCTTGGCCCTGGGGACTCCCTGTAAAACAAGGTTATACACAGCAAATAACAGCAGTACAGTACTCTTGCACAAACTGGAACCACAGTCAGGGTAAATGCAAAAAGAGTTAGATCTGATTTATTTAAGGGACTTGAACAAGAGAGGGGTGTAATCAGGTTAATTTGCTTAAAGGTGCTATCAATCAAACAGTTATGCATGCACTTCAGGGTCCATAAACAGTCACACACTCAGGTACTCAGATTGAGAATGGTGGGCTAGCCAGGAACGTAGCAGTTGGTTGGGGCCCTGTGATGGAAGAAAACAACATGCACAACACACACTATTTGTAATCCGAGCCGGAGGGCTCAGTTCATGAAAAGAAACAAGACAATCAGATGACACACTTTAGATTAGACTGTTGTTGCAGGAGCTACCCTGAGGATTACTCTCGATACCCAAGACTGGACACAGGCTGGACGAAAATCGAGACAGCAGGTGGTTAATCTGGAGTGCCAGGAGAAGCAGGGCCCACACAATCTGTCAAGCGTGGAGCAGGGGCAGATCCCCAGGCAGGTCTCTCATCGGTGGCTTTTTCTGTGCAGTGGGTAGTCTGGCAGGCCAGTGTGGCATGGCCCAGGACAAATGGAGATGAACATGGACTCAGTCCGATTAGGCTGGATAAAGCTTCCAGCAAACAGAACACAGCTCACACAGTGGGGAACCAAATCACAACCCACTTTCAATACACAGCACATTTACATGTAGAAATTCTTCTGTACCAGGCAAACTGCTCTCGGTCACGATCGCAAAGTGTCTGCACAAACTGGGGATTCAAAAGCAGCTGGAAATCCTGACAGGCCGATCGCATTCAACAAATTTTGGTGGTCTTCAGGTTAAATCCTGGTCACAGTCCAGTGGCTTAAATAGTCCTCACAACTCAGATTCAGTCCGAATAAGTTCTATTTTCCTCCTCAGGGACAGCAGGCAGACAGGCAGGCCAAAACTCAGCCCTTTCACAGTTCTCCCATGCAAACTACACAGAACTGCTGCTCAAAATCACTTGAGCTGTTACATCTTCACTTCTCAGCTCAAAACTGAAACTAGCTGCAGCAGCCTGGGAAATTCCCAAGCTCCAAAGGTTCGGTTGGCTGATCCTCCTGTCAGTCACAACAAAGGCTCCCTTAAGGTGCAAAAGGCGTAAAAAGCCCAAAACTACAATTCCTACAGATTTTGACTCCAGACAGCTCCTGTAGTCCGCTCCATTTAGGTCCCACCAGAACTGATTGGTCCAATTCTCAGTCCAGGACCCGAGATAGTGGAGATAAAACAGTCCTTGCTGCAAAGAAGGCAGGTTAGACAAACTACATTATCATTATCACTCTAAATGATTTTCAGCTAATAGTTACATCTTTCAACAGAGCCTCCTCTCAGATTACTTATGACTGCAATCCAGGCAGCTCTTAAAGAGACAGTACTCAGAGGCTATGCAGGCACTCTCTGGCAGTCACATTTAAATTGTTAAATGCCGGGCACCAGCCTGGCAGTGAATATTTAGGCTAGCTCAAGGAAGACTTTTTGGGAACCCCATTTGTAGGAGGTTACACCCTTCCGTGCCTGGAGAAAACTTGGCATCTGCATCAAGTCTGTACCATCATGCATCAGTTAACATAAACTTATTACTTTACTATACATATTCACTATATTTCCCAATACTTTGTCCATTCTGACCACACATTAGGCATATTTCACACAGGTAAATTGAACATTACTATACTGAATCAGGTAATAACTTCTTGTACCTTAAAGAATGCAAGAGAGCCCTTCCATTTCAGCTAACTTGGGGCTAGAGGGCCAGGGCACCATGGTGAGAGAGAAAGACAAATAACCTGAATTGGCTGTCAAGCTCAATTTGGGCAGTGAGTTTGGTGAGACATAAACACCTTTGTGCACCACATTGAGAGGCAAATCCGCTGGCCTCCCGGGAGAATCATAACTGAGGGCATACTACTGACGACAGCTCAGCCAGTTTTTCTGAGGTGACAATTACAGTCTCTGTACTCTCAATACTGGTCTGGGGACTCTTGTCACTTGTGAGGTTCCTCTGCCTGGGTGGGAACGTCCATACTTGGGGCACTGTCGGCTCCTTGCTCTGCAGGCTCTGTTTCTACAACACTTGACTCATTTTGAGAGGCTCAGGCACAATCAAGCTTTGAGGCACTGAAGGGGGTGGTCAGCACTCTCATAGTGTTTTCAAGTTCTGGTATGTCACCAGAAAGACTCAAACACTCAGACCCTTCTTCAGGCAAATCATACAGTTCCACAATACACAGAGACTCAACATCTTCAGACGTAGTACTTGCACTTCACTTTCTGGGAGCATTGGCTCCAAGGACGAAGCTCGGGGTAAGGCAGTCCAGAAGGCCCAGCTTCATTCCCACAAATAATCATGGGGTTACCTCAAACAGCTGACTCAGTTCATAAGAGGGTAATAGGCATAGTCGCACTCACTTTCGTCAGAAGTGGACTGACAGCCACTATCATTCTGGGCCTGCAGAGGAAACCTTAAATCTGTGACCACTGGGGTAGGTTGACTCTGTCTCTTTCTTGCAGCAGCATGAGTCATCGGCCAGGGGCTCAATTTCTGGGGTTCAGCCTCAATCATGACTTGGCCGATAGGTAGCAAGTGGTTACGTGCACGGTCTTGACAGCTTTGGAGTTGTTTTCTGGGCACACCTTGTACACAGGTAAATCATTCAACTTTCCAACTACTACATGGGGAAGATGGTGCCAACGATCAGCAATTTTGTGTTTATCAGCAGTCCCAAATTGCATAAGAACACACGGTCTCCAGGTGAAGCTCTTGAGCCTTTACTTTTTATCATGCCTCTCTTTGTTGGCTAGATTTCTCTTAGCGGCCATTGTCTGGGCCAGCTGATAGGCATAGTTCAATTGAGCTTTCAGTTTTGTACATATTGCAAGTGGTTTTGGCTTGAACCCCATATGGAGAGACCCCAAAACAGACATCAACTGCAGCCAGGCCTCTCTCCCGAACATGAGGTAGTAGGGGAGAACCCAGTAGCATCATTTTTGTACAATTGTATGCTACCAAGGTGCTAATCTACTGGCTTCATTTATGCTTGTCTTCTGGGTGGAGGGTGCCCAGGATGTCTAGAAGAGTGCGGTAAAATGTTCTGGTTGAGGTCTCCCTGTGGGTGATAGGGGTGGTTCTTGACTTCACCCCCCTAGAGAGAGCATTTCTTCGATTAGTCAACTCTCAAAGTCTCTGCCCTGGTCAGAGTGGATCCGCTGGGGGCCATAGTGGACGAAGAAATTTTCCACCAGCACCTTGGCCACGGTAGATGTCTTTTGATCTTTGGTGGAAAAGCTTGTGCATACCGTGTGAAATGATTCGTAACCACTAACACATTGTCAACGTTCTGCTGATCAGGTTCTAAACACAAGCAGTCTATACAGACTAGTCCACGGGGTGCTGGTAGTAATATTAACAAGGGTCAGCCCTCTGAGGCAGGGCTTTTCTTTACAGGTAGCAGCTAAAAGTCTTTACATGGTGCTCAACATCGGACCACATTTTGGGCCAGTCGAGAAAAGATCGTATTACCAGGTCAAGGGTTTGTCAATACCGAGGTGCCCCATGTGATTGTGGAGGACTCCAGTACCAAATCTTTAAAGGCCATGGGCAGGACCAGTTGTTACTTGTCTACTTTGCTACTATGATCTACTCTCTATACAACAACTGATTGAGCAACTTCAATCTGTGGCCTTCTTTAAACAATAAAGCAGTTGCAAGTCAGTGGAGCGTAACTTAGACACATCTTTCCCGCATGCAGGGCATCAAGTGCTGGCTGAATCATAGGATCTTGGGATTGAGCCCACTGAATGCTGTCATTGTCAAATTGTGGTAGTGCACTAATATCTAGAGCAGAGAAGTGGCAATAAGCAGCTGGTATGCAGGTGTCAGAAGGGCAAACAATCTACTGAACAGTCCACTGTGTCTGCAGACATCTGTTCATCTCTATCAAACTTTGGCACAATGCTCGAATGTCAGGTTCAGACAGCCTGACCCAATCACTCTTGGAAGTGGGCCTTCATGATAGGGTGTCAGCATCAATATGGTTCAGGCCTGGTCTGTATTCAACAGCATAGTCATAGGTTGATAATGCAGAAAGCCATCGGTGCCCAGTGGCATCTAACTTAGCTGAAGTCTGTACATTGGTCAACGGGTTATTGTCAGTCTTCACCGATATCTTTGCCCCATAGAGGTATTCATGAAACTGGTCAATGATGGTCCATTTTAGTGCAAGGAACTCCAACTTATGCACAGGGTAGTTTTATTCGGATGGGTCAAGCTCCTACTGGCAAAAGCTACTGGTCTCAGACCATCCACATGGTCTTGATACAGCACCGACTCCTAGACCCTGCAAACTAGCATCCATATGTAGCACATAGGGTTTGTGGGGTCAGTATAGGCGAGGATGGGGGCGTGGTGAGCTGGTATATGATCCCATGGAAGGTTGCTTCACAGTCGGCATCCAGCAGGGCTCAAGAGCTCACCTGGGGTGGAAGTATACTTTTCTGGTTCTTTAACTGCCCTTTTTGTATTTACGATTGGTGGGGGTAACCCTGGGTAAGGTTCAAGAGTGGGCGGATCACCTTGAATAGTCTTTTATGAACCTAGGGTAGCCACAGAACCCTAGAAAACGTTGTAGTTCTTTCAGATTATAGGGCTGGGGCCAACTAGTCAGTACTTCAACCTTACTGGGATCAGTCTGTATCTCTTTGTAGATACTATGTGCCCCACATACTTCACAGGAGTTTGGAAAAACTGGCACTTGTCAATGGACAGCTTGAGGCTGAAGTCTTCCAGCGGTCTAGGACTTAAACAGTCGGTTCTCATGCTCCTCTAAGGTGCTCCCAAACACAATGACATCATCCAAGTACACCAGGCATTCCAGTAAATTCATATCTCCCACCCCACATCCTATCAATCACTGAAAGGTGTCTGGGGTGCCCGATATTGCCTTTTGGCATCCTCAGAACTCATAGAACCCCAATGGAGAGTTTTCTCACAGTCTTCCGGGGCCATCGGGATCTGGTAGTATCTGCTGGAAGATCCAACACAAGAACCATTTGCTCCCATTCAAGCAGTCCAGTGCATCTTGTATGAGGCATTGTGTATTGGTCTAGGATGGTCCACGGTTCAGGGTTAGATAATCAGCACATCCTCACAGATCCTTTCTTCTTATGCACAACCAGAATGGAGAAGCGTATGGGCTTCTGGATTCTTGTATCACGCCAGCGCGAGCATTTCCTGCAGGTGTCTTCTCACATCATCTGTGTCTGCTGGGGCTAGGCATAGGGACCTCTCCAAATGGCCATTCATTGTGCAGGCGTATGTGATGCTGTGCACCTGGACACATCCAAATCCCATTCCTTCAACGAAAACACTTGGTCTCTCTGGGCAAGTCTCTCGCTAATTCTAGCCTTCCATTCAGCTGGCAACAAGGAGTCACCAAAGTCAAACAAGTCTGGGGTCACTCTCCTTCTCACCAGGGTGCTTGTTGCTGGGCAATACTGCAGTGTCTCGCAGTGTACCATAGCTAGGATGCATCCTCTGTTCACCTGGATCTCCGATCTGACACATTGTAATTTGGACCATCACTCGTCATGCATAGGCATGGGACGAGCAGGCAAGATGCTGGGCTTGACCAATAATTCTTCTGCCAATTTTCCATCACCTGGCGCATCCAACATCAGCATTTTGTTCTTGACATCTTTCTGGAGGCGGACCTCCCTTGAATGGTCACACTGGGGTGGGGAATAGTACCATTCAATCAGATCCTTCTTCCACATGATCCCAATGGTTCACCCTGGTCTACTTTCTTGGGTTTCTGTTGCAAATCATAGGCCCTCTTGATCAGAGCTGGAATTAGCAGTGCCTCCCAGTCCATCGCCCTTGTTTCCCGTGTCAGAGTTGCAGTCTCCCAAACATATGGGCATTTGTCCCGACCAACAGGGGACCCCATCATACAGTCCGTGGGGGACACACTAGGGCCAATATCTCTACTCGCTCCTCTACACCCATTACAGTTTCAGGAAAAGACAACCAGAGGTGGACATACCCTAGGTAGGGATAAGACTTGTCGCTCAGGCCCCACACATTAGGCCTTCAGGGACTGCAAGGCACATCAGATAAGTGTTTGTCATACCAGTCCTGGAATACAGTGGCCACTTGAGCCCACTGTCAAGCACAGCATGAGTATGAATACCATTCACAGTCACTGTAGTCACCATTGAAAGGCCACTCTTTTGAACCAGTCTGGAGAGGCAGTAGCAGAGGCCTGGACAGGCGATTTAGCCACAAAGAAATTTGAGTTAGGGTTTCTGGAACCTCACTGAGGTCATTTGGGCACTCCTTGGCCATTGATTTGCTTTTGGAGCTCCCTTGGAGCCTGTTTACTACTCTTCTAAGTCCTTCTGAGACCGGCATTCTCTTTTCACATGGCTATCCTTTCCACAGTTGCGACAAATGATAGACTCCTGGGTCATCCTGGGAGAGAACATCTATGAGGAACTGAAGCAGTAGTAAGAGATTGGGGTCTAGTATCTACTTGCAGCAGTGAGAGTGGTACAACATGTCTTAACAGTTCCTTTAGGCGGCAGTCAATCTGGTAATCGTAATCCAGCCTTGGAGCCATCGAAGCAGATGCCTGAGGGTGTGCACCCCACCCCCATGGCAGTCACGTCCTGAAAGGGACCAGAACCTTGTTCCATGGGGAAACCCCAGCAGAGGCACCCATCTTCAACTCGGACTTCCTTTAGTAGTTCGTCTTCCAATGCTGGGCCCAGGGTGGAAGTCCTTTGCATTCTCAGAGTGCTTGTTGAGTGCCGACTTTTGCCCCTGAGCCTCACTTGGCTGATCACTCTCGGTCACTTAGCAACAGCAGCAGATATGGGCTAATTCCCCACGGGGTCAACTTTGCTCAACCCCTGAATTTCTTTCATTAGCTCATCATAGGAGGCGGGATTCCAGTTGGGTGGCAAGGCGCAACTGAAGCAGTAACAATTCTGAAAATGGAGCAGACTTAAGGATCCGGTCCAACCTAGTTCGTTTCTAATTCATTTGTCGGCAACCTACCCTTTCTGAAGCACTTTGTAGCAGCTTTTCGCCGAGGTATATACACAGACAATGACTCCTGGTACTGCTGAGCGTTTCTTACTCTCCACCACAGATCCTCATCTGAATCTGAGCTCCCATACATTGTCCAATGCATCAAGATAGTCCTGTGCAGTTGCTTCGGGTTATTGGCTCATGTGGCACAGATGGCAGCCAGGGCAGGACTCGGAGGCTCTCACTCAACCTCTTTATTTCTCTGTTTCTGAGCATTGCCATTCAAGTACTAGATGGGCAACATAGTCTATCAAGGTCTCCCAGTCATCCTCCTGGGGGTAGGGAGGGTGATCAAGAAGATTCTCAGCCTTGGTGGAGTCATGACTAATGGCAGGTACAGATATGGGGCCAGCATTGGCACGGGCACAGAAGGTGGGGTAGTAACAGGTGCTGGAGTGGGAGGGGTGTTGGGAAGGAACACCCCAGGTAGCAGGAATAGTTTCTTAAAGTCCTCTACGGTTTTCCTTCCTCCAGCAACAACTTAGCAAACTTCTCCTCAAAAGTCTCAGATAATGGTGGGAGCTCATCCTCCTTGGGGTCTTTACTGTCTTTTGTTATCACTCCTTCTGAGGCAATAGTTTGTGCACTTAGAGCTGTTCACAAATTCACTACACTCTACCAAGGCTATGAAAGTTTGGGCGATCAAATCAGCCTGTTGACCCTACCACCACAGTTTTTAAACATTCAACTTTGGAGAGTGCTCCCTTTACAGTGTCTTTACTGGTACCCAGGGAATATCCTGTATAAGTAGAGCATTTTGGGGTCGATCTCCTGCCCAGTACACCACCCACTAAATGGTGTACAGCCATTTCTACTGGGGTAGCCAGTAATATTTGGCCACTAGAAGGCACAAAACCCAGCGGTGAGCCTCAAAATGTAACTCCTAGGTAGCGCTATCCTCAGGGATACTACCCCTGCCTGCTTGGCTAGTAGCAGGTTAAGGGGCCTGAGTTCTGAAGCGGTGCCTCCACCGAGGTCAGGGTTGGTAGTGGTCAAACTAACCTGGGCATAGGCCTCTGGGACACTGTAACCCCTCTTTCCTTACTAGTGGAGGAACAATACACAATAATCACTTTCACAATACCCTGATACATCACACAAGTACCCACACTGTTTGCACTTACCACCGGGCTTTCCTCTGGCTCGCCCTGGGGACCCCTGTAAAACAAGATTATAGACAGCAAATAACAGCAGTACAGTACTCTTGCACAAACTGGAACCACAGTCAGGGTAAATACAAAAGAGTTAGATCTGATTTATTTAAGGGACTTGAACAAGGAGGGCGTAATCAGGTTAATTTGCTTAAAGGCTCTATCAGTCAAACAGTTATGCATGCACTTCAGGATCCATAAACAGTCACACACTCTGTGCACGAGATGGAGAATGATGGCTAGCCAGGAACATTGTAGCTGGTTGGGGCCCTGTGATGGAAGAAACAACATGCACAACACACTATTTGTAATCCGAGCTGGAGGGCTCAGTTTGTGAAAAACAACAAGACAATCAGATGACACACTTTTAGATTAGACTGTTGTTGCAGGAGCTACCCTGAGGATTACCCACGATACCCAAGACTAGTGGACACAGGCTGGATGAAAATCGAGACAGCAGGTGGTTAATCTGGAGTGCCAGGAGAAGCAGGGCCCACATGATTTGCGAGCATCATTCCTGTTCAAGCGTGGAGCAGGGGGCTGATCTCCAGCAGGGTCTCTCGTCAGTGGCTTTCTCTGTGCAATGGGAACTGGCAGGGCTCAGCGTGGCATGGTCCAGGCCGAATGGAGATGAATGCGGATTCAGTCTGATTAGACTGGATAAAGCTTCCAGCATGCAGAACACAGTTCACACAGTGGGGAACAGCACATTTACATGTAAAGGATTCTATGGTACCAGCAAGCAGAACACAGTTCACACAGTGGGGAACCAAATCATGACCTACTTTCAATACACAGCACATTTACATGTAAGGAAATTCTACTGTACCAGGCAAACCGCTCTCGGTCACGATTACAAAGTCTCTGCACAAACTGGGGATTCAAAGCAGCTGGAAATCCTGACAGGCCGATCGCATTCAGCAAATCTTCTGACTTCTTCAGGTTAGAGCCTGGTCACAGTCCAGTGGTTAAATAGTCCTCACAACTTCGGTTCAGTCCGAATAAACTCTGTTTTCCCTCTCAGGGACAGCAGGCAGACAAGCGGGCCAAAACTCAGCCCTTTCACAGTTCTCCCATGCAAACTACACAGAACTGCTGCTCAAAATCACTTGAGCTGTTACTTCTTCACTTCTCAGCTCAAACTGAAACCAGATGCAGCAGCCTGGGAAATTCTCCAAGCTCCAAAAGGTTCAGTTGGCTGATCCTCCTGTACAGTCACAACAAAGGCTCCCCTTTCAGGTGCAAAAGCCCAAAACTACAATTCCTACAGATTTTGACTCCAGACAGCTCCGTAGTCTGGCTCCATTTCGGCCCCACCAGAACTGATTGGTCCAATTCTCAGTCCAGGACCAAGATAGTGGAGATAAACAAAACAGTCCTTGCTGCAAAGAAGGCAGGTTAGATAAACTACATTATCATTATCACTCTAAATGATTTTCAGCAAATAGTTACATCTTTCAACAGAGCTCCTCTCAGATTACTTATGACTGCAATCCAGGCAGCTCTTAAGAGACAGTACACAGAGGCTATACAGGCACTCTCTGGCAATCACATTTAAACTGCTAAACGCAGGACACCAACCTGGCAGTGAGCATTTAGGCAAGCTCAAGGAAGACTTTTGGGAACCTTCATTTGTAGGGGTTACACAAGTATTTCTGCTCAGTATTTATGAAGGAATGGGAGGGAAATGGTCACAGATAAAGGAGAAGGTACTGAATGGTGGTGGTGGGTGGGCACGAGCCCTTTACAGAGGACAGGGTACTTAAAGAACTGGAGAAATTAAGAGTGGATAAGACTATGGGACCTGATAAGGTACACCGAGGATACTAAAAGAACTGAGGAAAGAACTGGCTGCACCCAGCAGCCCTGTTCACTCTATCCTTGGAGATTGGAGAAAGGCAGATGTGGTGACAATCCAGAGCAGGGAGGAGGCAGGGAATAATAGGCCAGTAAGCCTGGCGTCAGTGGTGGGGAAAGTAATGGGGACACTAATAAAGGTAAGAATGGTGGAGTACCTGACCAGTAACAAATTGCAGGATCCAAGACAGAATGGGTTTTTGGGGGTCATGCCAAACTAACCCTAATTGAGTTTTTGACTGGGTGATAAGAGCCTTGTATCGGGGAGCAGTGGATGTGGCCTACTTGGATTTCAGGAAGGCCTTTGATACGGTCCACACAAGAGATTAGTCAACAAGTTGAACAGTCTTGAGGTGGGGTGCAAGAGGGTGGTGATGTGGGTGCAGAACTGACTAAGCAACAGGAACTAGAGGGTAGAGGAATGAGGGAGATCAAAGGAGGAGGCAGGTGACAAGGTAAAATTTGAGGGATCAGTCCTGGGGCCATTACTATTCAATGTATTCACTGGAGACATTGCAGATGGACTGGAGGGAAAGTATGCCTGTTTGCAGATGATACAAAGATCTGCAACAGGGTGGACACCTGAAGGATGGATAGGATGAGAAGGGACTTAAACAAACTGGAGAATGGTCAAGGTATAGCAGCTGGGGTTTAATGCTAAAAATGTAGGTTATGCACATGGGACAGAAGGCCAGGGACAACTTACCAAGTAGGAGGAAGAAATAGCAACAACTAACCAGGAGAGGGACCTAGGATTATAACAGAGGACCTCAAGGTGTCTAGTCAGTGTCATAAAGCAGTTGGTAAGGCAAGCAGGATGCTGGGATGCATTGGGAGAGGATTAACAGCAGAAAGAGGGAAGTAATTTTGCCCCATGTAGGTCACTGGTCAGCCACACCTCGAGTACTGTTCCAGTTCTGGAGGCCCCATCTCAGAAAAGATATCAACCAGGTGAGGCAGTACAGAAAGAGTTACCAAAATGGTCCAGAGACCTGATGGCATATATCCCAGTATACTAAAGGAGCTAAGGGTGGAACCAGCAGAGCCATTAGCAGAACTGTTTAGTAAGTCTTGAGCACAGGAGAGGTCCCAGAAGACTGGAGGAGGCTCAGTGATGCCACTCCACAGAGTGGCAGCAGGAGAGGCAGGGAACTACAGACCAGTCAGTCTTACTTCAGTAGTGGGCAGATTATGGAGGCACTCTACGGAAAGGATAGTGCAACACCTGGAATCCACTGGAGCACAGGATCCAAAACAGCATGGGTTTATAACAGGAAGGTCCTGTCAAACTAATCTCATAGATTTCTTTGACTGGGTAACCAGAGTGGTGGACCAAGGGGGCAGTTGATGTCACCTACCTTGACTTCAGAAAAGCTTTTGACACTGTTCCACATAGAAGATTGATAAATAAGCTGGGTAGGCTCAGGGTGTGTCAGGTTGGTCAACTTGGTGGCAAACTGGTTGGTGAGTACAAAACAGTGTGGTAAGTGAATGGTATAGTGAAGTAATGCAAGTCATAAGTGGGGTGCCTCAGTGATCAGTCCTAGAGCAGGTCCTCTTCAGTATCTTCATCAATGACATTGCAGATGGATTGGAGGGTAAGGTTTGCCTGTTTGCAGATGACACCATGATCTGCAACAGAGTAGATGATCCAGATGGGTTGAGCAGAATAAGAAGAGATCTGGGAAAAACTGGCAAAATGGTCTGAAGAGTGGCAACTATGGTTTAACACAAAGAAGTGCACGATCATGCACATAGGGAAGAAAACCCTGAAGCTACCTGTAGGTTAGGAGGAGTTGCTGGCAATCACAAGAGAAGACAGAGACTTGGGCATCATCATCACAGATGACCTGAAATCATCCAAGCAGACCACTAAAGCAGTAGGTAAGTCTAGAGGGATGTTGGGGTGTATTAGTAGGAGTATCACAGAGTCTTAAGAGGAAGCAATATTCCTACATTTACAAGACACTGGTTAGGCCACATCTGGAGTACTCGTGCAGTACTGAGGCACACCTGCACAAGGGCATTAACAAAATGGAGGCAGTCCAGAGAAGGGCAACAAAATGATGCAGGGTCTGCATCAGATAACATATGAGGACAGATTAGCGGAGCTCAATATGTACTGTATACCCTACAGCAAAGGAGGAGAGAGGTGATATGATCGAAACATTCAAACATCTTAAGGGCATTAACAAGGTGAGAGTCTAGCATGTTTTAATATATGAAAATAGCAGGATAAGAGGACACAGCATGAGATTAGAGGAGGCCAATTAAGGGTTAAGTTGAGAAAGTTTTTTTTTTCACAGAAAGGGTGGTGGGTGCATAGAACAGCCTACCTCAGGAAGTGGTGGATATGAATACAGTCCAGGGCTTCAAACAGGCATTTGATAGGCATAAGGGAGCAATACAGATGAGTATGAATAAATAGGCCATTGACAGAGCAAAGGCCGATGGCACATTCATAAGGTAGAAAAAATGGGCAGATTGAATGGGCTCTTGCGGTCCTTATCTTCCATCAACTTCTATGTTTCTATGCATCAAAAATGATGAGGAAAGGCTCAGGAATTAATATGTACTCACTGAATGTAAGAGGGATGGGGGAACACGACAGAAACATTCAAGCATGCCAGAGGAACAAATAAGGTAGGGAGACTAGCTATCTGCAGAAAATAATGTGCACTAGGACTAGGAGTCACAATGTACGGCTAGAAGGGGAAGACACAGAGGCAATGTGGAGTACTTCTTCACAGAGAGGCAGTTGAACCCTGGAACAGGCTACCAGAAGAAGTGGAGGGGCAAAATCCATGGGGCATTCAAGCATGCATGGAATAGACACGGGACTAGTGAGACTAGGACAGAAGGGAAGAATGGAAACAGGTCCAGCAGGATCTGACAGACAGAAACAAGACATTTCTGAAAGCTAAACCAGGGCAGACTGGATGGACCGGAGGTCCTTTTCTGCCACCAACTACTATGTAACTATGTTACTGTAAGTTCTTACGTAACTACTTTTCTGGGCATACCAGAGACAGCAAAGCAGCAGAATTTATTGACTTTTATTGCAAACCTGATACAGGACAATTTGGGACTAGACATTTCAGGTCAGATCATTAAAGCCTACTGGATGACCCCTAGAAGATGCCCAACATCGACGGATCAACCTCGCACAATTTTAGTGGTGACGAGGGCGATACATGTAAGGGAAATGGTACTGGCAGCAGTAAAATCTAAAGGGCAACTCTCCATGGATGATAGCTCACACTACTACTGTTTCCTGGACATTAGTTTTGTGACCCGCCAGGCGAAGGCATTCGACATGATACGGTTGGGTCTATGCACAGTGGCGGACACCATTGCCTTACAGTTCCTTGCACAACTTAAAATCACATATGTAGGTAAAACTTCTTTTACTCTGAGCCAGCTGAAGCTGGGAAATGACTAGAATCCATTACAATTGATTTTGCCAGGCAACAATACACTGAGGTAGAAGAGGGAGACTGAGGGCAGGTTGCTTATTATTATAACAGATCAAGTTACTGCTAATGTCTACTGCCTATGCTAGTGGACCGGAGGCTGTGTTACCCTGCTGTGGAGCATTATCTGGCAAGTAAGGGTACCTATACTCTGATGGAAGGCTGTCCATTTTCAGTGCAAATAAAACTTGAATCAATGGGCTTTGTGGTCTGCAAGGTTGAGGCAGAGAGGAATCGAAGCCCACAAGATAGCCATCACACACGAGGCAAGCCGCTACATGCTCACACATATCAATCGCTCTTCAGCATGACTAAGTCCAGGTATCGCAAAGTTTTATCTAATCCGCTGTTAACCTGTTTACCAATTGCTTAAAAATTAAAATCGGTTGCAGTTCAAGTAGCTAAGTTTATATTGTATGCTCATATAAATGTAACCCCCACCCACAGGGGCTTCCTGCCTGGCCCTAGTCTCCCATTCTCCCCCTTGAGTGTCCTGGCACATGCTGGGTCCTTGGTCTGGCCCACGTATAGTTTCCCAGTGAACTGGGGCAGAGAGCTGAACAAGTGGAGCTGCTGACTTGTCGTTGCACTTCAGTGAGGTTGAAGCGGCCCAGCGTGCACATGCTGCGTTCCAGCTCCGGCGCCATTGTTGTGGCCATTTTAATGCTCTCCAGTGCTCCAGATCCCCTTTGTTGGCTGATCGGTGACTGGGTGACATGGAGGGAACACCAGAAAAGCAACCCAGTAGCTTTAAAACAGCAACTGTAAGCACTGCTGAATCGGGGTAATTTGAATATTAATAGGGTCACGTGCAAGAGAAAATGTGATGGATCGGGAGTGGTTGTCAGGAAGGGCCACACTTTAGCCCAGGTATATTTTGCAGAACACAGCAGTGCAGCCAGCTTCCTCTGGAGAAGGTGCCCCGCCTGTTATCGATCCTAGTTTATTTGACCTTAGTAACTCTCCCATCCCAGAGGGTGGAAGGCTCAGGTCGACAAAAACTGTCAAGAAGGACTAATGTGTTTTCCTGCATGAGTGGAATGTGGACTGCATGACAGGGAGCGGCACCATATAAGGCTCACTGATCAGAACCCATTTAGGAGAGGTCTCAATGCTATAGCCCCAGCAGATATCGATGATGTGGTGGCATCTCCAAGAATTGTTGGCTGTGGGTATTATTCAGGAGTCCTAGAGTCTGTATGCCTCGCCCATAGTAGTAGTGAGGAAGAAAAGCAGGACTGTACAGATGTGTGTGAACTATCAGACACTGAACAAGTGGACCATACCAGACCAGTACACAGTGCCCCAGATTCAGGATGCCCTGTACTGCTAGAATGGCAGCAAATGGTTCTCGGTGTTGGACCTGAGGTGGTTATTATCAGATCCCATGGCTCTTCAAGATCGAGAAAAGATTGCTTTCTTATACCCTCGGGTTCTACAAGTTCTGTGGATGCTCCTGGGCATCACTAGTGCTCCTGCTACATTCCAGCACCTTATGGAGAGGGACCTCGGGGACCTGAATCTGCTGGAATGCCTCATATATCTGACGATATAATAGTCTTTGGGAAGACTCTGGGAGAACACGAGGCAAGGTTACTGAAAGTATTGGATCATTTGGAAGAGTTTGGTCTAAAGCTGTCTATCAATAAGTGTCAGTTCTTTCAAGCCTCTGTCAAGTATGTCAGGCATATAGTGTCAGCCAAGGCATCCAGGCGGACCCCAGTAAGGTCAAGGCGCTCACCACCTGGCCCAGGCCTCAGAATCTGAAGAGTTACAATGCCTGTTGTGTTTCTGCAGGTATTATCAAAGATTCTTCAAGCATTATAACTGGGTAGCTAGACCACTTTGGAATCTGTTACAAGGCTACCCTCGTCAACAAAAGCAAATGACTTAAACCGAGGGGCTCCTGGTGAACTACAGCATTGCTTAAAACCCTCTGGCAGTCTGACCCCAGGTGGACTGAGGACTGTGAGAGAGAGAGCTTTTGAAGACACCATTCATTGTTTAACCCATGCTTTAGTCCTGGCCTATGCAGACCCACAGAAACCTTACACCCTATACACTAATGCCAGTTTCAGTGGCCTGGAAGCTGTCCTGTATCAGCACTATCCAGAGGGCCTGTGTCCAGTTGCTTATGCCAGTCGGAGTTTGAATCCAGCAGAGAGAGATAACCAGTGCAGAAAATGGAATTCCTTGTGCTCAAGTGGGCCATCGTAGACCAGTTCCACGATTATCTAAATGGGGCCAAGATTACCGTGAGGACTGATAACAACCCATTGATGTACATTCAAACAACAGCCAAGCTTGATGTGCAGCTGGTCATAGGTGGCTGTCAGCCTTGTCCACCAATGATTACTGTGTTGAGTATCACCCTGGGTTGAATAACCTAGATGCTGATGCTTTGTCCCGACACCCCACGGCCCTCCTGGAGAAAATTCAAGCTGGGTAACGGTATCTGAGCAGACTGTAAAGGCACTGTGTAGAAATCTGACACGGAAGAATCCTCAGCATCAGAGGCTGCCCCCTGGCTAGTGGACAGCCTGATAACCCCTACAGATTGTCTTTCCTGCAGTATACTGCCACCTGACTGATTTGTATCTGAGGTCCTTAACCCAGTTAACAAGCCAAGATTTGATGCGGAACAAAGTTCAGATGCAGCTATTGGGGAAATCCTACAGGTTCTGCACAGAGGCGATGCAGCATGTGACCACTAGAGGCCCTGATGCTTGGTTAATGTTACAAAATGGCCAAAGTTAAAGATAAAAAGTGGCTTACTGTATCATGAGGTGCAGAACCAGCAGGGGCACTTCGAGTACAATTGGTGCTGCCAGAAAGATTCAAAGAGACAGTGTTGGAAAGCTCAATGATGACATGGGTCACTTGGACAGTGAGTACACTTTGGACCTGGCTCACTGCAGGTCTACTGGTCCAAAATAGGGTAGGACATAGAACAGTATTGCAATACATACCGCAGGTGCATTCAGTGGAAAGCAGACCTGCAGAAGGCCACCCCTTGGTAAATATCACCACTAGCAAGCACCCTATGGAGTTGATTTGTATTGACTTCCTCAGCTTGTAACGACTCCAAGAACATCTCCAATATTCTGGTGATCATGGACCATTTCACCCACCAAAACAGGCATACCCATGAAAAGATCAAAGGCTTCCACAGTGGCAAAGGTATTAGTTGAGAAGTTCATTGTGCACTGACGGGCACCACAGAGGGATCCACTCTGGATCAAGGTCCTGATTTTGCAAGTAGGCTGATGAGAAAGATACTATCTCTGTGGGAGTCAAAGCCAAGGACAACACTTTACCATCCCCAAAGCAACCCCTAACCTGAAATTTTTTTTTATATATATTTATTCTGCTTTTTTTCCTGGCAGGCCCTACTGTCAAAATCGGCCTTGGTCACAGCCCCAGGACTCCCACCTACTGTCCATTGCTGTTGCTGTCCCAGTCACCCCCGTCTTACCCCAGAGGGTGGGGCCCAGCACCAGTCTCTGGTATTCGATGCCACAGGGGTAGTATCTGGTTGGGAGAGCTTCTGGCGGCAGAGGCTAATTGAAGTCCTGGGGAGGGCTTCACAGAGACAGGGTCCCACCATGTTTTCCTTCCCCTGTAAGCTGGGGTGGAGACATGCAATGATGCCAGTGTCTGTCCCACCCCAGAAACCATTGATTTCATGTAGCATACAGGCGGCCACCGGCTCCGCCAGATGTCGCTCCTGTGCGATGTTGGTTCCCCCTTCCCCCCCAGGAGAAGGAGAGCAGTCCCTCAGGGATGCTCAATCCTTCTCCCCTGGCCGGTCCTCTGATGACTCCTTGAGTCCGTCTCCCGAACCCGATCGCCGGGCATCGCAAGCGGAAATCCAACTGCACCGATGGGCCAGCTGCAACCGAAAGGTTTAATAGAACTCTGTTAAACATGTGGACATCTTGGACCCCAGAGATAAGCACACATGGAGCCAGAGAGTCAGCATATTGGTTTATGCCTATAACTGCACCAGAAATTATGCAACCCAGTTCTCCCCATACAGTCTCATGTTCAGGAGGAGGCCCGACTTCCAGTAGATCTATGCTTTGGGGTGTCTGCTGACGGAGCTAAAGAGAGAGACTATAGGCAGTATGTACAAAATTCAGACAATAGCTGAATGAGGCCTACCGCTTAGCGCTGAAGTGGCCATCAGAAAAAATTGAGCCAATAAAGAAAGGTGTGGACACGAAGGTTTGGGCGCAAGAGCTAATGCCAAGGAACAAAGTGTTGTTGAGTACTTGTGCATCCCAGGGAAACACAAGATTGCTGACAGGTGGGGTAGTACATCATATGTGGTGCTGGAGAAATCGAATGAACTGCCAGTTTATAAGATTTGGTCTGAAGAGGACTCCAGTGGACACAAGGTCATTTACAGAAATCATCTCCTGCCCATTGGAGATAAGGTAATAGGCCCAGCACCAGACATGTCAGACCCTCCCACACCTCCAGTTACTCGAGCTGCTGCACACAGGTGACTGAGCAAACAGAATGGTGATCATCCAGTGGCTGGTCCTGTTCAGGCAGATAAAGCTCCAAAGGGAGAGGATTCGGTGGTGACTCAGAGGAAGAGCTTGATTTTATCCTGTCTGTTTCTACCCCACTCCCAAGCTGGCCAGGTTGTTTCCGGGAGCACCACTGACATCAGAAATTGTGGTGGGTGTCCTGCAGTGCTACCTGAAGAGACAGAAACTGTATCTATGGAGGGCCTACCCTGGAGAATGAGGCTCAAGGCAGTGATGAGCCTGTGAAGTGAACCAAATTGTGCCTACTGAACAGGGCACTGAAAGGAAGCTGCTCTAAATACGCCACTTGAAGGGACCAGCCTAGACTTTGAGCACTAGTATGGCTGAGCCTTTGGAGTGGTTCCAGAGCAGCTCCTGAAACAATGCCTCTGAAAAGCCACAATTTAAACTTGAACACTGGTCCGACTCAGTGTTTTGAGTGGCCACAAGACAGTGCCCTTGTTAGAGTGGAGACACAAGTATGGAGGCTGAAGCAGAATCAGGCAGTGAACCAGAGGCAAAGACATTGACCACACCTTTAAACGGGGGTGACTACCAGGGCAGAAGAGCAAGTACCCCTAAGACGTTTGGGGAGGACTGTTAAGCCCCTGCTCAAACTCACATATGACTCTCCTGGGGTACCCACTGATTTGTCTCCCTATCTGTGGTCCATAAAAATGTCTATGTTACTCCCAAGTCACTGCCCAAAACCTTTATGTGCCCTGTTAATGCTAAACCCCCGGCCCAGAGGAAGTTGGTAAAATGAAAAAGGGAAGGTGAAAGGAGGGCTAAATTAGTGTGTGCTTAGTGTGCATGTGTCCTTAATCACTAATAAAAGGTAAAATAAAAGGGGCACATAAGGTTAGTGTACATTATGACATGACCACTGTTTGCATATAATTGCTGGTGTCCATATTTATTAACCAGATTACCGGTATGATAAAACGCTATTTATTTATTTATTTATTTCATTTTGTTGACCAGGTAAGTGTACTAGACAAATCTTGCCTATTTTCAGGCACGACCGGGAGGGTGATATAGATGAATGCCAACTCACCTTGAACCAGATTAAGCTGTTGGTGGTATTTTAGTGAATGAAGGAAATTTGGCCAGGACACGAGAATTTCCCTACTCTTGCCAGTGGGGGCCCTGTCGCTATACAAGGCGGTAATTCTGACCTCAACTGTGGAGGAGAAGGTCGGTTCTGGAGATCTGTTGATGGCCCAAGTTCCAAAGAGACCGGAGTTCAGTTACAGGAGGGATTCGCTGAGGTGGCGGCTGGGATGCACCAAGGGTGGCCAGCATAGCGCCAGTCAGCGGTCCCATGGAGGATTTTGCAGTTCAGCCTTTATTGTGCTGAGAAGAGGCGCTGCTTGGAGGAACTCCTCAAAGTCAGTGAATTACTGGCATAGGAGAGTCGGAGTAGATTTGGAGGACGACGGAAGAGGCAGTTCATTACGTGCCGGGTGCTTAGGAGGCAGCGGGCCTAGTAAGCGACTACTCACGGCCATTGAGCAACAAGTTTCTGGCAGTGGTGTGGCATCTTCAGACTGGGGGATCTTGTAGATCACGTTCTGGTCTCCGGAGCAGCACTACGGGATATGGGATGGATCCCTGTGTCGGTGTCTTGACGTGGAAACCCGGCTGGGGGCTGCAGATCTGCCTGGTGATGCACAGATAAGTACTGTACTAACTGTTTCTGAAAATCTTCTTCTGTCTTGTGTACTGTTTCCATCCTGCTTCTCAGTCTCTTCTCAGCCTGCCCTTCCCTCTCGATGAGACGCCA
This sequence comes from Neoceratodus forsteri, assembly GCA_016271365.2. Lineage (NCBI taxonomy): Eukaryota > Metazoa > Chordata > Ceratodontiformes > Ceratodontidae > Neoceratodus > Neoceratodus forsteri. The sequence continues at coordinate 410,085,514 of CM028138.1, forward strand.
GGTGGGGTGGCTGAAGATATTGCTCTTCATCTAGCAGAAGTGCAGCAACTGGCTCCTGACCCTTGGAGAAGCCTACTTATGCTAGCTATTTTTGCAGCCTGTGGAACTAGCTAAGTGGTGCAATGCTATTTGTTTATGCTATATGGGTCCCAGGATAATCCCCTGATAGATTTGATGTTGGAAAATGCTTTTGAAACAAAGTATGTGGTTCTCACCCTCTTAAAGTATATGCGTTGATTCGTGTCCCTGGGGAGTTTGTTTTTGACATAGTTTTCACCCTGCACTTTTGGAAATCTTTTGGAGTCAGTATTTAAACTTAAAACTAACCCTTTATGGTCTGACTTTATTGTGTTACCTCCATCTAAACAACCCTTTCAGGTCATTACGATCCTGTTTAGGAATGAAGGGTTAATGTGGTTGATATTGTGAACTGGCTCTCAAAAGATGTGATATTCAAGGAAATTCTGTTCCTATCCTGGATGTTGAAGGCTTCTGGAATGGGGTTGGAAATTTCAGGTGAAGCTACGTTCTACAGATTTAGATTGAATACATCTCCCCTAATTGTTTTTTCCTGGGTAGAGGTAAGGGCTTCCTTTTCTACCCAGGTCAACCCAGACTCTGCTTTAAATGTGTGTCTGGACTCATATAACCACCTCTTGCGAGGTGCTTAAGTGTTCTCACTGTGGGAGACTTGTCACCCTAGTGCCCATTGCTTTCAGACATCCAGATGTAATCTCTGTGATGAGATAGGACATGCTTTTGAATCTTATCCTCTGGCTGCTAAAACATGGCTGAAGCAGATTTTGGGTTCAGGATCATTATATTTGGGTGGCTGTGTGGCAAGGCCTCTCTTCAGTGGGAAGTATGGATCCCAGAATCTCTGTGGCTGGTCCCCTGTTATTTGAGAAAGCCTTGCCTGAGGAGCCTGATTTGGTTTCTACTGTCATGGATTTGAATGAGTTGAGGCTTTCATGGTACCTGAGCTGGAGATTGTGAGGGTTGCTGGTCCTGCTCCCCTGTGCCTTCAGGTTGACCCCTCGGATGGGGTTTACCACAGTTAGAGGTAAGGAAGTCAGTAAAGGGAGAGTAAATTGGCTAGAAATCTATTGTTCGGTTTGGCTCCTCCTATAGCTGACACAAATATTTATGAGGTTTTGATGGAGGATTTGGAGGTGTTGTCAGAGTTGGTTCAGCCTTCTGTGCTCCCTTCTCAGCCTGAGCCTCTGGAGCCTTCTGGTGACCATTTGGAACCTAGGCCTCAGGACTGCAAAAGTGGAAGAGTGACTCGGGCATCCAGTAAGAGTGAGTGATGTTTCCCTTCTGCATCTCATGGCTCCTTTTCACTTTTGGGTGGCATCTTTGAATCCGAACAGCATTAAGTCTCCTGTTAAGCGTAGACACACTTATTCACATTTTGTACATGAGAATTTGGATTGTATTTTCTTTCAGGATGTTCTGTACACTCTCCTGAGGAGTTAGCAGCTGCCACTGCTGGTTGGGTATGGGGGGACTGCTTTTGGTCGCAAAGGAAGGATATGTGTAGTGGGGTTGGGATTTGTTTTTCTGTCACATACTCAGGTGATTCATCTTGTAGGAATTTTAGAAAGCAGGGCCATAGTTTTGGATATTAAATGGGGTTCTATGCCTTTGTGTTTATTGAATATTTATGCACCTCAAACTAAATTTGATAGGGTGACCCTGTTTAAATCACTTTATCCTTTTGTGCACTTCTTCTATGGTTATTCTAGGTGGTGACTTTAACTGTTCTTTACCCTCCCAGGTTTCTTCTGCTTGCAGGAAAAGGTGTATTGTGATGTGGCTTGTCTATCTCAACTACTTGCAGATGTTGGATTAGTTGATGCTTTTGGGCCTTCTGCCGATGGGTCTGGTAATACATATTTTTGTGGTTCCCAGCAACTCGAGTGATTATTTTTCCTTTCTCAGGGGTTGCAGTGCAGTCTAAATATTTGCAAAAGTGGCCACAACTGATCATAAATTGCTTAAATTAACCTTGTGTGATGTACCAGAGGTCCAGAGGGTCTGGGCCTTTGGAAGTTGAATACTGCCTTGCTAGCTATCCCTTGTGTGGCTGATGGGCTCGTTTCCTTTTGTTGCAAGTCAGTCTGTGTTTTTTTATATGATGATTTAAATACTTGGTGGGGATACAAAAATGAAGTGAGGACCTACTTTAAGGTTGTAGGTAGGCTTAATAGGTGGTTGGGCGTGATAAGCCGTTATCTTAGGGGTCGACTTCATTTTTGGTCCAGTCTCGACAGCAACTTGGGTCTGACTGTCTGGACAGGATTAAGGAGTTGAAGGTGGAGCTGGCGGCTACAGTCACAGGTTTTACAGGATATAGGCGGAAGCATAAGTATGGGGTTCTTGGTAAGAAGCGGGATACCTTACCATTTGAATCTATGAGGCTTTTAAGGAATCTCGTGGTATGCAGTATCTGAATACTGTAGAGGTGGGCAGTGTCAACTACTGAAGGCATTTTGGATACTATACATGCTTATGCTTCTGTCTCTTTTAGAAGTAGGTCACTTTCGGATGCCTCTATATGTGATTGGTTCTCTTGCAGGATGTTACCTGTCCAAGCTCCAGAATGTCAGCATGATTTGATACAACCCATCACATTGGAGGAATTAAAATCTGTTATTTGGTCTCTGAAACTAGGCATTACTCCTGGTTCTGATGGGCTTCCTAATGAGGTCTATAAGGTGCTGTGGAAGTATTGGGGCGGAATTTTGTGAGGTATTGAATGCAGGCTTGCAAGCTGGTGCTCTCCCTCAGAGTATGTTGCAGGGTGTTTGCTGCTGCTTTATAAAAATAAGGGTGATCAAGGGATTTGGATAACTGGAGGCCTTGTCTCTCCTAAATACAGATTACAAGATTCTGATGAAGGTACTTTGTATTCAGTTTACAGGAATTTTGGATTCCTTGCTGCATCCTTCACAGTTTAGTGGGGTACCATAGGAGGGTTCAGGATGCCCTGATTCTTCTCAGGAGCTTCTCCATAAGGGAACTTCAGAGGAAGTCTTTGGACATCTGGTCTATTTAGAAATTAGATCAAGCAAAAGCTTTTGATCAGGTGGAATATACTTATCTTTGGGAGACCTTGCGGAGTATGGTTTCCTTTACAATTATAGGATGGTTGCAGACATGCTATAAAGGTATTACTCTTCTACCAAGTGTAAATGTCTGGCTGGGAAGGAAGTTACGGTACATAGGGGTGTTAGGCAGGGTGTGTCACTTGAACTTACTTTATGTGCTTTCCATGACCCTTCTTGCATACCTTAAATAGGTCAGATGATATTATTGGTTTGTCAGTGGGTTGTGCTGATCCACAGATTGTCTCTATAGCATATGCAGATGATTTGGTTTGGTTTTGTCAGATAGGGCTTCAGCTGTTGTGGCGCAACTACTATTGCAGTCCTTTTCTGACATGTCTGGCTCCTCCATAAATAAGCTTAAGAGTGGGATATTACCATTAGGGTATGATGCTGCTGATGTGGCCTTGCTTTGGGATGTGCCTATTGATTTTAGGTATAGGAGGATTCTTGGGGTTTATTTTGGGGGTACTGATGCCCATCGGTACAATTGGGAAAGACAGTTGTCGGAGGCTCGTGATAGAGTGGCGCTCTGGAATAAAGGTTGAATGACTAAAGCTAAGCGGATTTACCTTATTAAGACCTTTTGTTACCATATTTTTTGTTTGTAGCAGCGGTTTACCCCCCTTTCTTTAGAATCATCTCTCTGTAGTGTATTTTTCTTTGTTTGTGGGGAAGTAGGTTGAACCTGGTGCAGAGGGTATAACATATTCACCTGTTAGAGAAGGGGTCTAGGGATGTTAAATTCAGTGGTGTCCTACATAGTATTTTTTTTTTTATAATTTAGTTCCATTGCTTAAAGGGACAGCAATGTCTGGTCCCCATGGGTGACTGATGATATTGGTCTCCTTCTGGACCAATGGGATTCTGCTTCCTTTTGGCACGTCAGGTTAGGCTGTGCACCATGGCTAGCTACTTTCAGGTGATGTTTCAGAAACTAAAGTCCTGGCATATTGTTAAACAATCTCTCTTCAATCACGGAAGCAATTTTACTGTGGTAGTATTGCAGGATTTCTTTTATGCAGATCCCTGGTTTCCAGATTTGTCCGTTTCTGATCAACATTCCAAGCTGCAATTCTTAGTCAGTAAAAGAGTCCCTAAGTATATGTAGGATTTTTGTGGCTTTGCCTACATAAACGGTTGGGGTGAAGAGGTAATATGAAGCATAAAGAGCTCTGGAGATTTTGTCCTAGGAAGAGACTTGTACAGGGGTAGCTGAAGCGATGCAACATTTCTTTTTGACTGTCCTTTGCTGTGTCTTTTTGGTCACTTTTCCATGCTGTCTGGCCGCTGAATCCTTTCCAGGGTCTTTCTTCTGAGATCTGACAGATGGGGTTCTTCCTGGCTCATGGGTTGTTTATGATTCTGTCACAACCCATCTTTTGATGAGATACATTGGCTTTCAGCTTTGGCAGGCTCTGTGCAGTCTTCGCTTAGGCAGCAATTCAAAACTGAACATCAGGTTATATTTAATATTAGGAAAACAGCACTCAGCTGGAGGATGCTGGAAAAGGGAAAGTACACGAGATCTGTATAAACTGTGGTGGAGGAAGATGAATTGGCTTGATACAGGGTAGAGGTTTGTTGTGGAGAGCAGTACTTCTGGTATTATTATTATTTTTCTGGTTCAGTATTTTTGGGCAGTTTCATGTGTATTAACATGACTGTATTGCCTACTGTGTATGATTAATGAGACTAAGGGACATGCTTTTTGATGTTTATGGTTTTTCTGTATAATTATATGCTCTTTATGGTACGGATGGGGAGGTTTTTCTTTATATTAAGGGTCCTTTGGTATTTATACTGTTTTGTTTTATCTTCTGCCTTTATGAATTCCTCTTCTCTGTTGGAGGGAAGGGGTTGAGTCTTTCTTATGAAGTTTTGGAACCGGGACTGGATTTTTGTATTGAAGGTTTGATGCAGCACTTCTTTTGTTATGTTTTTGTGCAGTAACACATTTATGTATTTTTCTTTAACAAAGTTCCTAAAACATTCCCTTCTCTTTTTAGTGGGGGGCTTCACATTTAGTATTCAGTTTTAGGTCTCTAATGACTGAGATTTGTGTATTGAATGTATGATGTCATACTTATTTCTGCTTATTATTTGTTTTTGCATTATGATTTTGTGTGCAGTAATACTATTGTGTCTATGTTTTGCTTTCAGGTTTTAATTAAAATTCCCTACTTTTTGTGGGGAGTGGGGACGCATTTATTTATACATTTTGGGACTATGATAAGAAATGTTTGCATTGGATGTATGCTGTAATACTTATTTCTGTTTACTTTTAGTTTTGCTTTGTGCTTTGTGTGACATAACACTATTATGTATATAATTTTCTTTAAAGTTTTGAAAAATTCCCCATCTCTTTTAGTAGGGAGGGAGGATGCTATAGTAATTTTATTTCTGTCTAGGGTTTATAGTAGGAAGTACTACTCTTTTGTGTTTATGTTTTCTCCTTTTGTGATTTTGTATGAAGGAATACTGATTTGTTTGTATGTTCTTTTAAGTTATGAATAAAAATTCCCCTACTCTTTCGATAAGTGACATGGGATCTTTAACATCCACCTTAACTACCACCAATCCAGGCAGATGGGACCTTGGTTTAACGTCTCATCCGAAGGCAGCACCTCAAAGTGCAGCACCCTCTCATGCTGCACCACAGTGTCAGTACTAGGATATTAACTTAAGTACCAGATGTGGGAACTGAACCACAGCCCTCTGATCTCTATAATTAATGGGTCATATTTTTTCCACAGGAAAACATGTGTGTAAATTGTCGGTATAAAGGAGTGCTTATACGGCATTCATGCACCACTTTCCTATGGCAAAAACCATGAGCCACTGTCTCGCACCCACTGAAGCCGTTTCTCTCTCACACACTGGTAGCTCAGAACTCCTCACAGTTTTTCTCCCGTAACATGGGCATTTTTTTCTCTGTCACCTACCCTATTTAGCAGGCAATCCTTACCAGCTCCTCTGCTTCTTCTCGTCTGTCCCCCACCCTGTGCGCCTTCTGCAGGTCACCTGATACAGTGACCATAGAGACTACAACTTCCATGGCAACCGCGTAACAACACCGAACAAGCAAGCGGGAAGGATTCATTCTTTTTAAAGTAAAATTTTTGTTTAAAACTCTTATTTCCTAGTTATTTCTGCTCTACCAAGCACTGTTTAGACCACAAATGAAACTGCTTCAAAAGGTAAAACTACTTGATTCCATCACACTCGGTGGCACAGTCAGCGGGACACATTTTATATAATTGTTGAGGCAAAAAGGTGACCCAACAATTATATAAAATAAAATATAGGCGATTTTGTAAACCAAAGTTTACACCACCCTCGAGTGGTAGATGCTTTATAAACCCCTCAAGCTTCGTTCTCGGGGTTTATGTAGCATCTAACACCTTGGGGTGTGTAAACTTTTATTTGCAACTACTTCCCATACTCTATTTGTAATAATGGTATTTACGGTTTACACCCCTCAAAATGTAATAACTTGAACCGATTATTACAGCATTCCAAAGAACTTTCAGCCTGGACTTTCAATTTCCTGCTCACTGTAGCGCGACCGAGTGGTGTTCCAATTGTATCCCAAACTGTATAACTTTAGAAGAAACACCACTGTTTACTACAAAATAGAATTAAGTATGCTCGAGACTGTACCTTTACTTATTTCTTTTGGAAAAAGCCACTGAGAGGAGGCGAGCAGAAGCGAACAGTGTGAGGGAAAGTGCAGGCAAGGAAAAAGAAAAATCTGCACAGCAATTATAAAAAATAAAGGACAGGCAAATGTGAAATTATGAATTTGTTTTACCCTTGGTGTGTGATAACCATAAACCTCTTGAGCCCGCTTTGGAGGTTTATAGGTCATCACACACCTCGATAATAAAAAAGAAATCCATGATACACACTTGCCTATCCGTTATTCTCTATATAGTTGATGGTTTATTCTAAAATGACGCCTTACTGTTTTATGATAGATAGGAATCAGGTGTCTAGACAGAAATGTTTAAAATGTGTTGACTGTGAAGGTTTAGAGTTAATGTGTACAGGTCCCTGCTATGGACTTGGCGTGGACGAAGCATTTAAAAGGGAGGAGAGTGAACCCCAGGGGGTTTACCTGCCTTACCCTGGTCTCCATTCTTCCCTAGTGTCCTGGCACCTACTGGGTCCTCTGTCCGACCCACATATAGTTCCCAGTGAAATGGGTCGGGGAGCTGAACTGCGAGCCGCTGACTTGTCATTGCACTTGGTGTGTTGAGGCGCTACGCTATGGCATTAGTGCTTTCCGGCTTCAGCCATTGTTGTAGCCATTTTAATGCATCTCTGGTGCTCCGGTCCCTTGTTTGGCTGATCTGGGACCGGTGACATGCAGGAGGCACCAGAGAAGTAGCCAGTAGTTTTAAGGGAGTATTTTGAAAGACTGAAAGTCTAAAGACTGAGTGTCAGGAGTCCGACACTGATTTCCCGAAGCTTCGGAATCCTGACACTCAGTAATTGCCCACAGCCGAGTTTGGTATCTAAAGTAGAGGAGTTTTTGAGAGACCCCCAAAACATGTAAAACCTCTGCCGCGGAGCAATTACCAAGTGTTGGGATTCGAGTTGGCCAACAATCTCGAGCTCCAGACAGTCTTTCATCATAAAGCCTTTAAAATAGCGCCTGTAGCGCTGTTGAATTGGGGATAATTTAAATATTATTAAGGCCCCTATGAATATTAATGAGTTGGATCACTGTCTGGGGGGACTGAACTTATCGGAGGCAGCGACCAGAGGGTGTAAGGGGTTATAAGCGTGATTGTGCAGCTGGAGAATGAGGACAAGGACTACTGTCAGACTATGCCACACCTATCTGGACTTCAGCAAGGCCTTTGACACTGTGCCACATAGAAGACTATTGCACAAACTGGGGAATATGGGTGTGGGCAGGACAGTAGTGCGTGGGTAGGTAACTGGCTGGGCAGCAGGACACAGAGGGTGGTGGTAAATGGCTGTCACTCCACAGAGGGAAGAGTGACCAGTGGGGTACCACAGGGATCAGTGCTGGGACCGGTACTATTCAATATCTTCATCAGTGACATTGCGCGGGACCTAGAAGGCAGAATTTCACTGTTAGCTGATGACACAAAGCTCTATAACAGAGTAGACACACCAGAGGGTGTAGACAGAATGAGAAGCGACCTGCAGAAACTTGAAGAATGGTCAGGGTTTGGCAGTTGAAATTCAATGCAAGGAAGTGCAAGATAATGCATATAGGGCACAAAAACCCTGGCACAATATATCAGTTGGGGGGTGAGGATATAGCATGCACCAAGCAGGAAAGGGATCTTGGAGTTATCATCTCTGATGACCTCAAGGCAGGGAAACAGTGTGACAAGGCAGCAGGTAAAGCAAATAGGATGCTGGGATGCATAGGCAGGGGCATCACCAGCAGGAAAAGGAGGTCATAATTCCACTATACAAGACACTAGTGAGGCCGCACCTGGAGTACACTGTGCAGTTCTGGAGACCTTACCTACGTAGGGACATAGACAGGGTAGAGAAGGTTCAGAGGAGGGCAACAAAGATGGTGCATGGATTGCATCACAAGTCCCTATGAGGACAGGTTGAAGGCACTGAACATGTACTCCCTGGAGGAGGGAGGGAGAGGGATATGATAGAGACATACAAGTATCTTACAGGGAGCTACAGGGTGCAGGAATGCACTATTTTTAAGCGAAAAAGATGTTCCAGGACTAGAGGGCATGGGATGAAGTTGGAGGAGGACGATTCAGAGGAAGCGTGAGGAAGAATTTCTTCACAGAGCAGGTGGTGGACAAGTGGAACACCCTGCCAGAGGAAGTGGTGGAGGCTGAAACAATCACGGGATTTAAGAATGCATGGGATAGACATAAAGGAATTCTGAAGGTCAGGGGTAGGGCAACAGACTTCCTGGAAAACATAAACTGAACTACAAACTTAAATGGGCAGACTTGGTTGGGCCATAGGCCTTATCTACCGACACTGTCTATGTATCTATGTATTGATAGAGACTGTGTACTTCAGCTGCAACTTGGAACTGAAAATAGGGCAGCTGTATAAACTGTGTTTGAACTAAATGACAGCTGCCATCTTTTGGTACTTTGACCCCAATGGACAGCCAAGCAGTTATCTAGGTGCCCCAAAACTGGTTGTGATGGGTTATTGGAAGCAGGACTCACAACTATGAATTTGGGGCCCGGACAAGTCACTTGAAATGGGCTCCTGTTTCCCAAACCAGCTAATACCAGGGGTAATGCCAGCTCCTCAGGTGGGCCCTCCTGAGCTCGGGACCCCGGACAACATCCCACTTCCCCATTACTGCGGCCCTGATTGAAAGAGGTGTGAGCTAATTTCAGGTGATAAAGACTTTGCCAATCAATAATCAAAGTGGGCTAATGATTATCAATATTTGTGAATGACAACATGATTCAGCCAATCAGAAGCCAGGATTTTCGGGAGAAACCTTTGGGACTTTGGGCAGTTGAGTCAGTCTGTGCTGGGCCTCTTGAGTCAAGAAAGGCTCAGGCTGTGTGTGTGAAAATGCAGAAGGCCTTCTTTAGGTCTTAGTTTGGTCAATCGATCAAGTGACTGCAGATCAGTGAAGGACTTTATTCTGGCTGAGAGAAGTGTAATATTGCATCTGAATGCCTAAGACATTTTTGGTGAAAAGCTCCTGGAGGTGTTGGAGATTCAGGAATTTTGCAGTGAGCCTGCAGTGGTGTGAAGAAAAACCCTGAGCCAGTAAAAGGGTGTTTTTGGGAACTGTGAGTGCCAGAGCCAAACAGACACTGATGTTTCAAGCTGAGGACATTGGAAGGAAAAGGTTTGCAGGCATCCAGTATTTCAGGAGCCTGTAGCTCACTGAAAGCCAGCTGTGAAAAGGTGGAGGTTCGAATCAGAGACTGACAGTCATTAGCCAAAAGCTATTGGGAAGGTGGAAAGATCTGAGAACCTGTTTGCTGCACACGGAGCTGTTTGTCTTTGCTCAGGAGAAAGGTGGGTTTAAGAATCTTCACAGTGCAACTTGGAGCCAGGTAGGGAACCTGCAAATCCCTACTGAGTGGGGCAGATTTGGCTGCCGGGGGCCATGGGCACATGCCTGAGTGTGTTAGGGCACTCTGGACCCATTGGGAGAACCAGGCTGTAGAGTCACTCCTGGGTCTGGGTCCTTGTGGCCTTGTAGGCCCTCTCGCTTGGGCTCTGCACCTGGCCTGGAACCAGGCTGAGGGGACAAGCTCCTAGACCTCCAAGCAGGTCAGAAGGAACAAGCAGCTAGACCTTCAAGCAAGCCCAAGGCTGTTGCAACAAATCTTTTCTGCCCATCTACTTGCTGCCCTCTGCAATTGATTGGCAGATCCCTGAACTACCAGAACCTACTGTGCAGTTACTGAACCCCTGCTTCAGGACTGTAGGAATCCAGGGCTTGCCCTAACAAAAGGCTCCCCTTTTGTCAGGGCAACCTGAGTTAACTGTAAAGGTAAGAATTGTTAGCATTCTATAAAGAATTGTTTAAGGGCCTCAACGCCAAGCAACCCGTGGCATCTAGCAGGCCTGCACAAAACCTGGGTACCCAGTCAGAACAGTCTGGACATAGGGAGTGTACACTGGTACCGGTGGGGTGGGGCACAGCATGTGTTTTGGTCCACATGCCATGTTAACTCCTTTAACCAGTTTTCCTCCCTCACAGCTATCCCATTCCTGGTGCCCCTTCCTAGTCTCTCTCCCTAAATAAAGCTGTGGTTTGTTTGTTGCAATTTCTGTATGGTGAGTATTTTGTTGCTATTAACTGTCAAGTATATGTGGTGTACAGTACTGAGGAACAACGTGGTATCCAGAGTGTGGGGTGGCTGGAAGGGGAGGTGGGGAGGTACAGCATCCTGGGGGTTGTACCAATCAAACACCTGACCCACTGTTACTTCCTTTCCAGCCATCTATGCGCCAGTGGCTGTGTGCCCATCACTAGGTGCCAACTTTCTGAATTGACGCCCCTCCCAGGGTCCTCCTCCCCCTCCCGGAGTTAGTATATATAGAAAGGAGGCGTGGGTGCACAAAAGAGGCGCCGGTGACCTCAAAACTTGGCACCCTAATGACCAGGTGCACTGCTGCCTAAATGGGTAGAACCTTGTTACTTTACTCTGGGTGGATTCATTGCACTATTTTCTTTCTATTCTGGGATAGCATCCTTGATCACCATCCTAACAGAACCCAGGCCTCTTAACCTGCATGGTAGTCAACAGGCAGGAGTAGCAGCCCACTGACACAGGCGCCTGGGCTAAATAAATATGTATTCAAGAGGACCAGTTTTAACTAAAGTTCATGCCTATTGGCCATTTTATTTACAAAGCCTGAAAATAGTAATATTGCTTGGATTCGGTGATGGGGAGCTCCTCGTGAGTGCCTGCAGGACTTTTTGGTTTTCACTCTCAGGACTCAAGGGACACATGAGGTATAACATTGCACATGGCAGTGTTTTGTTGTGTGCAGCACACCGACTAATTTTGCAGACTATGACATTGCAGGCACAGTCCACCTTGTATGCTGCAAGGTTAATGTAGGACCAGTTATTTACTATATTGATAAAAACACCTCGCAAATGTAATGATCAGAGCAACATGTTTATAACACCTATATCGATTTGTTCAAAATGTATTACTGTACTCAGAACCATAGGTATGTATTTTTCAATGTGTTGTACCTAGAAAATGAATAAATATAAATGAACAAAAACAGAGATCCAGCCATTTCTCTATGCCCCTGAAGAAGTTCCTATGGAGCAAAGCACTGGGGCATCAGGATACATGGGTAGAGGTCTGTTAAGTTAGCAATTTTGGATTCAGCTGTTCTCAGTTTGACTTGTTGTCAATTGCTACATGTTTTTACTCCTGTGAGCTATATGCTAACATATCCTTTTGACAGCAATCATTGGAGTGCAAGGTTTTATTATTTTGTTGTTGTGTGTGGGGTAGCAATCCCTGAACTTGCACTCGAGTCTTGTACCACTGGTCTATTTATCCTTTCCTTGTGGTTTGTACCTCAGTCATGCATTCTACTGGAGGGTGGTATGTGTGTGTGTGTGTGTGTGATAGTGGGTTTAGGGGTGACTGTATCCTGCATTCTGTGGAGAACAAGGGCTTTTGAACTTTTTGGGTGTGTGGGGACAATGGCTACGTGTGACCCAGTTCAGACTTTATGCTTTCTCTTTCTCTTCTTGCTGTTTCCTAGCCTGAAAACTTACTCTATGACACGCCCTTGAAGATTCCAAAATTGTGATCACAGATTTTGGGCTCTCAAGTTGAAGGCGGAGGGATGCTGTCAACAGCCTGTGGTACCCCGGATATGTTGGTAGGCACACTTGTGCATGGCTGCATGAGTTCCTTGTGCATAACACATACTGTAGTTTAAAGAAGCAGCTTTATTCAAAGCACCTGTTGTGCACTTTGCACATGCATAGAGTTAAAGTTACTCTGTTGTCACTTGTACACACAGTTCCCCAGTTCTGACTGTCTCACCCCTCAGTGCCTCAGTCCACCAAGCTATAAAATCATTAAGTGCAAGACTCCACTAAAAATGAGATATTTTACCTTAGCTAGGTAAATCAATTGTAAACAAATAATCGTTCCATGCAGAAAGCTGTGAGGCTGAGTAACTGAAGTGCAGAACTTTAAATCTGGAGATCTCGCATTCAGTTTACACAATCAAAACTGACTCCCTGTATGATCTTGTGCAAGCCACGTGAAATCCCTTTGTTTTAGACCACTACCTGCTATAAAGTCAGTTCAAAGCAAGAACCCCACACTGTGAAAACAAGATGTTTCATAGGGACACCCATTTCCATGAAAACTGAATTGGCCATGGGGGGTGGCTATTGAATTTTGCAATAAATGTAATGTTTTTGCCTATTTTTCCAAAATGAAATCTCCCTTGCACATATTTTATGCTCAAAACCTCTCATATTGTGCCTTTTTTATGCAACCCTCAGACCACACTTTGGGAAAATTGTCATACCACACTCGCCATCACTTTCAATTTCTGGTGAAAAAAAAAGCAAATTTTGTGCCAAATTCTAGTGCAGAACACATTGATTTGCACTCAGTTTTGGGGAAAAAAACATGATTTTAAGATCTGACCAAAAGGAATTGACCATTTTGAAAACAGAAAATCAGTGACTAAGTGTTTTTCATAAAACTTTTATCAAGAGTTTTTCTTTCTTGAATTGCAGAATCAGCAACATAACATAGCTACCTTTGCAGAAACGTGAAGAGTAATAATCCAGCCAGGTACCTAGTGGTACAGCAGGCCCAGATACAGAAAAGTATCACTGAAGCAGAGACAGCAACATAGAAGTAAACCAAACTATGGCCAATAGACATGAACATGCACTTAAGCTCTGTTACATACAGAAGAAATACGTGAAAGAATAAATGTTTGTTCTTATTTAAAGAAGATCGTGGAGGTCTGTGCTTATGGCTTCTACACTATTGGGAGGAGGAAGCAGGATGCGGAGCCACACTGTCCCACTAGTGGACAGCAGAGAGGGAACCATACAGAATGGTGCTTTCATGTCATAACAGTGAATATTTTTCAGCAACTCATAAAACAGCGAGTTCATCCTGCCAAAACCAATTTGGCACATGATAGTAAACACAGAACACCAAGTCAGCATACATGTAAAATACTGTTTTGTGCAGGGGGTTATGCCTATACCCCCAAACTTATATAATCATCTCTAAAGGGGAGGACACTGGAGGAAAGAAGAGGGACTGATGACAGCAACAAGTTAAAAAAAAAAACCTGCAAAAGACAAAAATGTACCTGTATGCAGTCCTGAACCCAGAACCACCAGCACTGCAGATGGTGTCCCTACCTGCTACACTAGGTGGGTAGCTCAGTAGCATCATGCTCCACATCCCTATTTATCCCATTCCTCTTCCTCCCCTTTCATTGCTATTCTCTACCTCTTCCTCCTCCTCCTCCTTCCATCGCTATTCTCTCCCTACGCCATTTCCCCATCCTCCCTCACTATTCCGTCCCCTTGCTCTCCACTCCTCATTGTTGACCTTTAATGTGACTAAACTGAAGCACTCATTTCTGAGTCGCTTAATTTGGCTTACTGTAACCCCCTGCAAATGGGGTTCCCAAAAGACTTCAGGAGCTTGCTTGAATGCTCCAAGCCTGAATGGTGTTTGGCGTTCAAGCCATTTATCAGTAGTGTTTTAGAACCTCTGGTACTGTCTCTTTAAAGCTATCTGCTTGCAGACATAATTAGTTTGTATGGGGACTGTGTGTTTCTTTGATTGAGTACCACTCAAGCTGCTGCCAATTCACTCCATTTTGCAGTCACTAGGAGTGCAAAGGGAACCTATCTGAAAGATGTAACTGTTTGCCAGAAATTATTTAGAGTAATAATGAAATTACAGTTTGTCTAACTTTTCTTTGCAGTCAGAACTGTGTCTGCTAGTTCCCCATTCTAGTTTTGAACTGCTGAACTGGACCAATCAGTGTGGGTAAGCTAGCTCTAAAATGGTGCCTTGATGAATCAGAACTTGGACTCATAATCTGAGCCAGCCACAAGAGGATTGTATGGGCAGTGACTCTGGGAGATGTAGTTTAGACTTCAGTGCCTTTTGGACCAACAGCAGCAGTCTATTGTGAGTGACAGCCAATCCAGTCAAGAACTGGGAGGAACTCAAGGAAGTGCAGTTTTGTCGGTTGGAGTTTCAGTTGAGCTTTGGCAGTGAAGAGGAAGGAGCCCTGTGCTTTTTCAGTGTGCAGTTTTAGTCAAAAAGCGTGTAAGGCCCAGAGTTCCGGTCTGCAGCTTGTGTAACAGCTTGTTGGGACTGAATCCGTCCTGTGAAAAGAATCAAGGATCTCTGAAGAGTGAAACCAGGCTCACCCTGTAGAAGACTGGAGGAATTGCTGAAAATTACTTTCGGTCTGTCAGGAACTGAATCTGCTGTGTGTTCTCGGGTATTGTGCAGTAATTGCATCGGGATACAGATGCACAGCCTGGTATAGTGCTTTCTTTTATATGGATGTGTGAAGAGGTTTGTGTACCTCAAGTGAGCCCTGCTGACATTGAAGGACCCTATCTTATTTGGAGGTCGTGAGTACTAATTCAGGGTCGCTCCCTGTTGAATTGCCACATTAAATCCAAATGGAATTACTGTACTGCTGACTGTTTAATTCTCCTTTTCTCTGTGTGAAAGGGCCCCTACCAGCTGCCACAGTTTGGACTAGCCACTAGGGCTTGGGTACCCAGGGACAGTAACTGATAGGGATAGGCCTGTGCACAGAGCCATCAAATGAATTATTAGAGTGATAAGCTAATTAACCTGATTTCCCCTGTCCTTGTTATATCCCCTAAATAAATCAGAGCTGCTTGTTTCAGCAAAGTTATACTGCCTGAGGTATTTGTCTATGTTAAAGTACTGTACTGTGATTGTTGCACTGTATCTCATTTCACAGGAGGTCCCAGTGCGGAACCAGACCTGGGGTAAGTGTATACTGTGAAGGTAATTCTGATATATTGTGTGGGCCACTAGTGGGAAGAAGGGGTTGCAGTGTCCCAGAGGGCTGTGACCAAGTTAGTTTAACTATTGCAAACCCTGACCTCTGGGTGGGCACCCGCCATTGGATCAGGCCCTCAACCTGTTGGTGGCAAATCAGGCAGGGGTAGTAGCCCCTGGGATAGCGCCATCTAGGGGTTACACTACATTGACGTGCTACAGAAGGGTACAGCACTGGTGACACTATGATGGAGTAGTGATGGGATTGGGTATGGAATGTCAGAAAGAGTAAGAAAGGTACAGGTCCCAGGTTGACTAATAAAAGTGGGACTTTCCAGAGTCTGCGTTAGTGGCTCTTTTATATTTCTTGGTCAGGTGAAGCAGATTTTGCCACTCCTCAACAAAGGGAGGGTCAGTGATGTAAAAGAAACTGTTTAGAGAGTGCACTGGCAGTCCAAAGGCACGGTGGAGGTGTCTGGTTTGTATCAGGTAGGTAGATGTCTAGTAAGTCAAGTTTGGGGTCACGCATAGGTAGTAGGGGTAACAATGTCTCACAAAATTCCAAATTCAAGACTAGTAGGTTTAAAGAGCTGGGCAGAACTGAATCTGAAATAGTGATCTAACAAGACAAAGAAGAAGGTTGCCTTTTAGATAGCTCTCCTGTTTTCAAGACAAAGAACCTCTGTGTGCAAGCACTGAGGCAATGTTACCCAAAGGGCATTTGGCTGGGAAGCCAAGTCTGAACCCAGAACCACCAGCACTGCAGGCGGTGACCCCTCCCTCAACGTGTACAGCCCCAGCTCACTATGACCCAAACCACATAAGACCATCATAAGGGCTGGTTAATTTCTCTGCAGGCTGCGATCCAAATGAGGCACATTGCTGAGTCCTGATAAGGATAAACACGTCTGTGTTTTCTGCTTTCAACCTTTATAGATTGTGTGAGAGCCATCTGGCACCATGCACTCCTGCTTACAGCAGAACCAATCAAATTCTTTCTGAATTATTTGTATACACGTCCCATGATGTTTTACATTATTGGGGCATGTGTACTTCTGTATTTCTCTAAACAGTGATGCCTGGGATATCAGAATCTCCAACAGTTACTGTGTGGGACAAGCCCTACTCGTTGCAAAGCCCAAGGAGTTCTGTAGGCTTGGTGGAGTATCTTTTTGGTTTTGTTTTACAATTAGTGCTGTTTCTTAGGTGCTCAAACTGTTCTCCAAATGGCGACCACCCCAGACCCAGCCCACCGCTTCCTCCACCAGGACTTAACTCTACACACAAAGGGCAGCATGGCCTGGGTGTTTCACAGGCTGCAAGGCTTCTGGTGGTCAGTGTTAGCAGCTCGGACAGCCATATTTATCTTGGTTTCTCCTTTGAGGAGCAGTGTGCAATGCTGCCCAGATGTCTCCATGCACACTTCTGTGTGTGGAGCATCAGTAGCCACCACCCCTCCCTCAGCGTGTGCAGCCCCAGCCTGCCTCACCCTTAGCCATCACAAGGGGCCAGGCAAACTCTCGGGAACTGAAACCCTCCCTCCTGGGAGAGAGAGCAGTCCTCTGAACATAACCCTCTCCTCCCTGGTCAACTTTCGCAGCCTTCCAAGGTCGCATCCAAACTTAGGTCACTGGCGTGGTGCAAGTCGCATCTAGTGCCTCAACCCTCAGCACCACTGTGCTGGCAGTTGGTGGAATATGTTATACTCCAACATTTTTGCCTGCAACTCCTTATTAGTCTGATAGATCATCCACCATGCTAAGTGACACTTTTCAGTGGGAATGAAATACCTAGTCTTATTCCTGGGCCTCCTATGCTTCAGAGGTGGTGGGTAGGGAGCATTGCTGTAGAACTTACTAGCTGCTAGTTCCAGGAAGGAGAGGAAGCCACTCTGTCAACAAACACCTCCGGAGATGTGCCCAGTACCTGCCCATCCAGAACCTGGGGAGTGCTATTAAGCTGCAGATACTACCAAATGAGGACCCGTGGAAGGTAATGTATGGATTGCAGCTTGGAAGAGGAACAAAGTGCAAGTGATTATGTTGCCCTGAGTCTGGACACCCAGTTAGTTCCAGGCCAGTCAACAGACTTGGAATTCCCAATCAGAAGGGCTGAGTTAGACTACAGGGACCAGAAACCAGAGGTTCTTTCACTCAAGCCCAATGCTCCAGTGCCCTACCTCCTACTACTGCTGCAATACTTTCTACACAAAAGGCAGATGCTGGAATGTGCCAGTCCATAAAGCATTGCAGGGAGCCCAGGAGACATGCTTTACTTGTTCCAGTGCTACCCACAGAAGGGTTGATGATGACTAGGAGACCCTTAGGCCTGTGAGACCATGATGTATTTCACTGGCCTGGTAGTACCGCTGCATGTGGGGTGTCCAAAGCTACCCCAGGACTAGGGAGTTGAAAATGTGAAGACTGATCTTGGTTTCTTACCCCTTCGCAACCCACCTCCAAATAGAAGATCAAAAATGTCAGTCCATGATTTATAAAAGGTCATAGGGATTCAGAGAGGAGACTGGACAAGTGATACTGGATTTATGGTACTGTTATAATCTTCAAGGAGTTGATCCTACCTAGATGGAAAACTGAAAACTCCAGCCATTTGTATCCTCTTTAGCTAGTTCCAATAGGAGGCTGAGGTTTGCCTGTAAAGTTTCAGATACAAAATCTTTGATCTTGACCCCAAGGCATGTGAACCTAGCAGGCACCACTGGTATGGGTAGTGCTGAAAAAGTGGTCTTTACAGGATTTAGTGAGGTGAAGGACCTGGGACTTAGAACAGTCCCAATCATGCCTTCAAGACAAGGCAGTTTTGAAGTATATTAGTTAGCAAAAGGGTAATATTGTTAGCAAAGAGCAAACTTTTGTGATGGTGATGTCCAATTTTGAAAGCCATGAGAGGCATTGCTGACCTCACTTTTAAAGCAAGAGGTTCAATGGCCAATAAAACAAAAACGGGATAACGGACATCTCTGCTGAGTGTCTCTGCTGAGGGAAACTGTAAGGAAACAATACTATTAGTCAAAACCGCTGCTGCTGCTGGGGCTTGATACAAGACATGGACCAAGGAAACAGAATCAGTAGCAAAGCCAAGACAGTGCATGTCATCAGATAGTGCCACTCCACTCTGCTGAAGACTCACAGTCAACAGTAGGACCGCAGTGGGGGAATATCCAGGTCCAGGTGACTCACCCCATCCTAGCAGGCTCTGAATATTGTCTGAACCCAGGCAGCCCAGAACAAAACTCATTTGATCAGAGTGGATAAGAGTACCCAATGAGAAAAGTGAACAAAGCTGCTACATATGTTTGCATGGTGCCAAAGGTTATAAACAGTTATTTGTAAACGTCAAAACTATGGCACACACATAACCTCACTCACATAATAAAAGCAACAAAATCATAGTTTGCATTTCCATATTTAAGTTGGTTTTTTAAGTGCAAATAATAAATTAATATACATATGTGAGAGAAGCACAGGGTAACAGTCAAGAGGATATATACCCCAGAGCATAACACCTAAAGTTTTGCAACTGAGGGTCACTTTTCAAAGGATCTTTGAAACAGTAACCTTCAGTTGTGAAACATTAGGTGTAGCATGTAACATTATAGTTCCTTTTATGTTTTCAGTATTACTAACAATAGGTTTAATAAGCTCAGCTTGGTGGTCTCCATCAGACTGGCTCTTAGATAGGTTGTCTTTGGTTTCAGCTATCCTGGCAGCCAGGAGCCGTGGCTGAGAGAAACCCGTCCATAGATTTTTTCCTCCTTATCAGTGTTGTTTGTGGACCAGAGTTGGCCCATCTTGTCTGCATACTCAGTAGTTGTGAAAGGTAGAAAAAGCTGACCTGGTACCTGTTGTACCTGAACAGATGAAGGCAGATTCTAGCAAAGGCAGAAAGACAAAAATACTCACTGCAGTAATTGTTTTTTTTAGGGGCCCAACAGTGAGTAATACAAGTTGGCATCATCTAGCTTGCTCCTCCGATGTTGCCCTGTAGACAGAATGGAGTTAGACTGTAATTCAGACTCTGCACTGCAGTCATGCTACCCCTAGTAGCTTAATACCAGATTTGTTGCTGAAGAATAAAGGGAGCAGTAACCACCTAGCTAGACTATCCTTGGACTACATATGCATGTTAACAAATAGGAGTGATAGAACCACTTTTATAAAACAAATAAATAAAATTAAATTTGGTCAGGACAGGACACAGCACCTACAACTCACCACTGCATCTGGCAACAGCCTGGAACTAGTGCCCTCCTGAAATACCTCGGTCTAACCCTGGACCAGGGTCTCACCCTGAAGAACCACGTGGATTCAGTCACCAAAACCTTACACGGAAAACTAGGCTACCTTAATCAGCTGAAAGACCAGCTCGTACCTGAAGCCAGAATCATAATTGCCACCAGCATCCTCCTCCTCCTCCTGACAATCACATACACTGCCCCAGTCGTGCAAGGGTTGGGAAGCTGGAGAAGTGCAGACTTCAAGTGCTTTACAACAAGGTGGCTCACGCCATCCCAGGCCAGCCCTAGGGATCACCACTGTGACTCCCTATCCTTCCTAAACTGGCCCTCACTGCATGCGCGCCTCCAGTACCCCCTGCTCTGCCCTAGTGTACAAGTTAGTCGGCCCGACCCCCAGTCTCTCTGGCCTCGTTGCTCTAAGGCCAATCCACCGACACCTCCGCACATCTGGCTGAACTCTTCTAGGCGTCCCAGGGTCAGAACCAAAGTGGGCGGTATGTCATTTGCCCTTACCGCTCCCACACTGTGGAACCAGCTCCCGCCTGGTGTGCAGGAAGCCTCTACAATCAAAAACTTCCGCACTAGGCTAAGGCCCACCTAGTGGTCACCAGCTCCTGTCACTGCACGGCTCCTGATAGGAACCCAGAGATAAATGACAAACCAGGTTCCTATCCTCCACCACTGCCCTAACTATATACTAAACTGCTAATATTTTCACAATGTTATTACTGCTGAACAACCTACATATTACATTTGTACTGCTATACTTCTGCTCTGACATCTCAACGGTGTTGTTGTGACTCCTGAACTTGAACTAACACTGTATTTTGCCTCTTGTCTTATGTAACTCCCGGGTCATCCCTGAAAAATGGACCTCCGGGCTTGGTGGGCTAACCTGGTCACCTAAATTTTATAAATAAATAAATAAACAATACTCGGACAATTTAAAACCAACTGATTGTTAGCAGAACTTTTTTGTTTGTTTTACTTTCCAGACATGCTTCTGTACTCTTCTGCCCCTCACCTTGTCCTTGGGACCTCCAGGCACCTCCTGATCCCCTCCTATCTCCCGTTGCAGCCACTTACCTCCATTGAGCCTTGGCTTTGCCCCAGATGGGGTCAAGGTGGGGGAATGCTCCCAGACAGTCTGGTCTTGTCAGGCAATGCATGTGCTGGTGAAGTGGGGGACCCTGGATATCCAGGGCTTTCACTGTCCGGGGTGCTGGTCTCTTTCCTGTAAATGCCCCTTGGACATCATGTGCAAAGTCATCCAGGTGTCGTGGAGGCACGTTCTGTGTGCATCCCACGCCGATGCCCCAAGTCCATCTCCAGCTGCACTGCCACCTGTGGTCACCCAGGTGGCAGTCTTCTGATGGAGCATGGAGTCCACTCCCCCAGAGGAGGAGAGTGTCCTCTGGGATGCTCGATCCTCCTCCACCTGTGATCCCAACAACCCCAAACTCATTTCGAACTCAGGTCGTTGGTGTCACAAGTGGTAGTGCTACTGCTGCCAACAGGCCGGCCAGCAGAACCCTTTTACTCCAGGTTCTAGAAGGGAGGTAAGGTGAGATTCGTATGATTCACTACTAGACCCCTTAGAAGAAATATCATTACTACAGTGGTAATTTTTCCTCTAACAACTGGAGTCCAATAGTGATGTCATGCAAGTTGGCAAACTCTACTACAGTACCTTAAGAGGCTGAGTCTAGAAGCTATTTAGGGAAGAGATTCTGTAAGATCACAGTTTCAGACCTGGAATCCCTTCTGGACTGGATGTCCAGGCAATAATGCCTCATAAAAGTATGAATTGTAGACCAGGTAGCTGCTTTACAGATTTCTTGAAGGAAATGCCTCTTGTGCTGCCATTGAGGCAGAAGTAGCTCTTGTAGAGTGTGGCCTTAGGCCTCTGGGAGGTTGCTACCAGCTTTCTCATGGCAGAACTGGATACAGGCGGCTATCCACCAAGAGATACTCTTCATATCTGTTGGCTTACCTTTGACAATCTCTCCATAAGAGATGAACAGCTAAATACTGTCAGTTTGGTGCCTTTAGTTCTGTCAAGGTAGTAACTCAGTGCTCTTTGAACATCCAGGCAAAGTAACTTCTTCACCTCTGCTATAGTGGTTAATGAAAAGTGCAGGTAGAGTAACAGACTGATTTAAATGAAATTCTGACACTACCTTAGAAAGGAATTTCTTGTGTGTTTTGAATACTGCTTTGTCTCTATGAGAGATAATGTAGTTAGATTACACTTGGCCCAAATAGTCTGCCCATTTTTCCTTGGCCTGTAGTATCACCACAGATTCTACCTGATCTCTGGCCCATTCACCCTCTTCCTGTTTCATAAGATTCCTTATGCTTATCCATGCATTCTTGAACCACCACTGTTTTCCTCCCACCACCTCCTCTGGAAGACTTTTCCAGGAATCTACCACTCTTTCTGTGAAGAAGTACTTCCTCCCATCTCTCCTGAATCTACACCCCTCCAGCTTCTTATCATGCCCCTTGTCCCTGATCACATTTTTTTCTGAAAAATACTTCCCTCCTGTACCTTGAAGTTACCCCCATGAGGTATTTAAAGGTCTCTATGATATCCTGTCTCCCTTCTCTCTTCCAGGGTGTACATATTTAGGTCCTTAAGTCTTGCTTTGTAGGGCTTGTGATGCAAACCCTGCATCATTTTAGTTGCCCTCCTCTGGACCACTTCCACTAGACGTTGTGTTCTTCCAGAGACATGGTCTCCATAACTGGACACAGTACTCTAGCCAGGGTCTTTGTAGTGATCTAGACTGGGCGTACCACCTCACCTTTCGCTGCTGATACCCCTCCTAGGCTACCACATATCCCACTAGCCCTCTCAATTGCCTTGTCACACTGCCTGGCCACCTTTATGTCATCGATAGGATTATCCCCAGGTCTCTTTCCTGCTTGGTGGTCATAAGTAGCACTCTCCCATTTTGTACTGTGCCCTAGGTTTCTGTGCCCCAAGTGAATTATTGCACTTTTTGCATTGAAACCCAGCTGCCATACCCTTCACCACTCCTTGAATTCTCAGGTCTCTGCTCATCTTTTCCACCCATGGAGTATCCACCCTATCACACATTTTGGTGTCATCTGCTCAGGGTAGACCTTCCCTTCCTTCCAGCTCCTCTGCAACGTCACTTATAAAGACATTAAAGAAGATCTGTCCCAGCTCTGATCCCTGAGGCACCCGCTGGTCACCCTCCTTTCCTTGAAGTGAACTCCATTTACTACCATCCTCTGCCACCTATCCCTAACCAATTTTTACCCAGTTTACCATCTTTGGACCCACTCCTAAGCTACCCAGCTTGCTTACTAGCCTCCTCTGTGGAATGGTGTTGAAAGTTTTACTGACATATAGGTAGGCAATGTCCACTACTCCACCCTGATCCAATTCCTTGGTCATCCAGTCAAAGAAATCTATCAGATTCATTTGACATGACTTCCCCTGGTGAATCCATGCTGCCTGGATCTTCAAACTGGAGTTTGCAACTACAGCAATACTGGCTACAGATAACCGGACATGGGGGTGGGGGTGCTGTCACTGAGGCAACAAAACAAAACCTGCTGTCACACACTGCAGTGCCTCTGCTGGCAGGTATTCCAGTAGAGGGCTACTTTACAGAAAAAGTGACCTAAATATATTTGTATTGATTTATTCTTATTTCTTTTTTAATTGTTATATAAAAAGTTACATCTAACCCATTTTCTAAGCATAATAGACTCCATTCTCATGCTCCCACTTCTGATGCTGAATCTCTTCTGCCTGTCCCCATTGATTGGAAAGCTGGGATGAGGAGGCACCTTCATCTCTGGGCTCTTTTCCAGATTCCAGCACCTTTGCAGAATAGAGGGAAGCACGCTCCAGTCCACATCCCAATCAGCTTCGGTCTCCACTCAGGCTTTCCCACTTCAGACTGTGGTTTCTTCAGTTTGCTAATGCCTGTCTCCTCTGCCAGTGGTCTCCGTGGAGTTTTGGATGGAGGGTGCACTTTGGAGGACACAGATTCTCCATCTTTGCTTTTAGAAGCAGTCCAAGGGTAGGAACAGTCTTTGCCAAGTCAGCACTGGTAGCTTCAATTCGGGGCTTGACAGGGCTAAAATCTACAGGAGTAAAAAGTGCTCGGCGGGGCTGCTCGACCTCTCCATAACCTCAGCCTGTGGGTCACTCTCAGTGGGGACATCCTCAGGCAACATGGTGAGAGCCGCAACCATATATTCCCATCCTCTAAGGCTGGTATCTTCTGAGGTGAGGGAAGCAAGGGATCGACTTGGTCCTAAAACACTCAGGCTGGAGCCACCAAACAGCACACACGGGCAGCAGTGTTACTTCTTTGAGCCCTTATTATGACATTGGGCACACTTCTGTTGACGCAGTCACCCTTGCCCACTTGTGCCCCCATCCAAGAGAACATTTAGGGTACAGTGACACCCAGTGTCACAGGTACTCAAGCCATCTTTAGCACTTTTCACAGTTTCAGTCCACAGGTACCAACAATCACGACTATAGCAGACAGATCTCCAGGCAAATCTAGGTTGCTCTCTGATCCAGGACTGCAGACAGAGACACAAGAAATGCAGCTCCTCCCCACCAGAACCAGGTAATCCAATCATCAACTTTCCATCTGGTTCATTAGCATGGCACTCACATGGACTAGGCACTGGATCCCAAATATGCAGACCCTCTGGTGCCTTCTCAGACCAGCCCAAGGCACGAACTGTCCCAGTCAAGCACCATATTGATTGTGCAATACCTTGAACCAATCTTCCAGGCACATCCACAGTCTTCACCCAGCACCAAAGTTAGAAATCCAAAATGGTCAGGACACCCCAAAACATAAATCCTGGATGAGCCCCACATTGTAGCCCTTTCTCCACGGTGTCTAGAGGTGTGGTGGAAAAAGTCCATGGGGAGGGTGCCCACAGCAGCAGAAATATTTCTAAAGAGCATCCTTCATTTCCCAGGCCATAGCTGGAACTGGGGTGTCTGTTGACCCCTTATGGTGCTGGGCTCTAGTGGAAAAGTTTGGGTTGGCAGCTTAACAGTTCGGGAATTAATGAAACCACTCTGAAAATTGCAGAAAAACAAAGGATCCTTTTTTAATAACTTGATCGACAAATTACTCCTTGTAGTATTCAGTAATTAACGGGTAGGGGGAATCACTAATTTTGTTCAGGATCACAGTGGTCACATAAGAACACTGAAGTCTCTGGACCATAGAGGTCACATTGAGTTCATTGGCAGAGAGTCCATTATGGGGCATTAAATGGATGACCCCAAAACATTGCAAGCAACTTGGTTCTCCTAAACACGAAACCATCAACGCATGCTTCACAGTTCCAAAACAATTCTGCCCCTTACCCTCCTTTTGCAGTGACCACTCAAATTGGGGCCATTGCTTCTATGTTTAAATGGGGCCTTTTTTACACTGCGGGTGTTCCATCTTGCTCTCAATTCAGAGCTGACTGCTTCTCCCTCCTGGCTTGCACACTTTCAGACTTGACAAGGGCCTCGCATACCCTCAGGGCCCCAGCTCTTCTGCCTGACTGTCCATTTTCCTTTTGGCACTGGCTAGCCCCTTGGCCACCTCCACCCTCATCCTCTGACATGCACATTCTCCTGGGGCTGGCTCGCTGGATGCTCTTGGACCCATCTTTTTCCCGCTGACACTCCACTCCCCTTCTGGTCTTGCAGCATGGCTCAGCCATCTCCACCAACACAGAATTTAGGTTTGATTCTCCGAATCCCCTAAATTGGGGGTGGGGGCTGCTGCATATGGCCTCTGCCACATTACTCCCAGCTTCTTCTGACACCACTACCAGGAGGAAACTATACAGATACTCAAACAGGCAGTTGGCCCCTTCTCGAAACCTGTCACCCTTTCTCGGTCCCTATGACTACGGACCTAAGACCTCTCTGACCTCCCACCATTCCCTGCAGCTCCATAGATTTCCCTAGACTGCCCCTCTCAAAGTCTGGTGATGGACAGCTCAAAGGGCAGCAAAACAGTTAACTCTTTACATGCAGGGACAAGCAGTCCCAAACTACCATTACAAACTGTACACATACCAGTGCAAAATAAATGACGCCTATAACCCCATGGGGGTTACATAGGAATATATTTGTCTAGTGTGCTTACCTGGTCAATAAAGACTAAATAAATTAAATAAACTAACTGAGGCATCAGGCCAGCCAATTAGCACTCCTCCCCCAAACTACAGGGCTATACACAAGGGCAGAAGGTAATCTAGAACCACAGACAAGTCTACCTGCAAAAGTGAAACTTTCCAGTAATCACACCAGAGGAAAAATCTTTCATTTTGAAGAATATGTCTTCCCTGTTGCTTGCCTTCTGGTCACTTTAAGAATATCCAATATCTGCTGGGGAGGTTTATGCTAGAATACTCCAGCTCTCAAGAACCAAGCTTTCAGGTGCAGTGTTCAGAGATCTGGAGAAGACACTCTGCCCTGTGACGAGGTCAATAGATTGTGTCACAGGGGCAATGTGAGTGGGTTCCTGTGAGACAGGGCCACAGTAGTGAGTACCAGGTCTGTCTGGCCCAGTCTGAAACTATCAGAATCATTGTTGCTTACTCCTCCTAAAGTTCAGCAATACCCTCTGCATTAGAGGAAATGGAGGAAATGCATGCAGGAACTTTTCCTTCCAGCCCAGGGTAAGAAATCCTCTGGGACTGTCCCTTGAAGGGTGGTCTACAGCAAAACTTAGGTAACTTTCTGTTTTCCCAAGAGGCAAAATGATCCATCTCTGGAATGCCCCATCTTTTTATGTTGTCTTCACGCTTGTGCAGAAGCATATTACAGTAACCGGAATAGCGGGTTTTGGAGGCGGTCCTGTTGTGGCCTGTGCCACCACTGCTTTTGGGGCTGGGCTCCGTGGCATGAATTAGATTGCCGCTGTCTATGAAAGCACAGCAAAGTGTGTCCACCACCTTGAAGGTTTTAGCCACTGCATGAGAGTTCCACCTCATTGCAGGGAGTGCCTTTCCGGTGTAAGTTTCAGTGTGGCATGGTGGCGGCTGCACTATCCGCCTCACACAGTCCCCAGAAAAGCCAGCTTAGGGGTGCCCAATCCCTGTCAGCATCATCATGCCCCTCCCCAGTTAATCTGCCAACGGGAGCCCAATCCTGTCGGCATCATCCCCCAACACTCTTTTTATTTGCCGATGGGGTGCCTAATTCCAGTCGGATACAGTCCCCCTAAAAAAAAAATGCAGGTGACATGCTGGGAGCCACCCCAGCATGTCAATGTACCTATAAAAAAAAAACTTCAATGTAGGGGGTGCCCAATCCCCATGTCAGCATCATCATGCCCCTCCCAGTTAATCTGCCAACGGGGAGCCCAATCCGTCGGCATCATCCCCCAACACTCTTTTTTATTTGCCAGTGGGGTGCCCAATCCCTGATGGCTCCAGTTCCCCGAAAAAAAAAAACATGCAGGTGACACGCTGAGCCCACCCAGCATGTCAAATGTACCTGTAAAATAAAAACCTTCCCGTGATGTTTTTTTTTTACCCTGTAAAGTAGAAAACGGTCCTCGCAGTCTCAGCCCCTCCCCAACCGTACCCACCCACTGCGTACCCCACCTCCCCACACCCCACACCCCTATACTTACTCTCGGAGCCTGGTGTGATGATCTTCGTGGACGGGAACACATCTGCACTCTTCAAAGCCGAACTGAAGAAATGCTGGTAAGCTGTATAATGGCATAAATAGGATTTTTTCAACTTTGGTATATAGCTTGGGCATTTTGGGAATTTTGCCACCAAATTTTCAACATGGGGTTATTGGGACCCTCCTCATGAATTCAGTTACTGTCATGGTGTTATTCGGTCCTGAAAGGTGATTTTGTGGTCACTGTGCGGAATCATCCTTTGGGACCGATTAACAAACATGACAGTGCCACTGTTCATGAGGTGGGCTCTCAGAATACCTATATTTACAGAATTTGGTGAAAAACTCAAAATGACTGTTTTACTTAGCGTATCATTGAGTAAAGTTTCCACGCACGTCATAACTTTGGCGAATCTGTAATATTTTCTACTCCAGATTTTCAACACTGGTATTTTTCCACACCTCCTTATGAACAGTACAGCTGTCATTTTTCACATCCTGGCCTAAATGTGTTTTCACACTTCCTGTGCAGAGTAGCATAGTCGCTGTGGGAAATCAGTGTTCGGGACAGAGTAAGAAAATCACAGGTACACTGTTCATGAGCAGAGGTCCTAAAAATGCCTATGTTGAAAATTGTAGACGAAAGTCCATTAAATAACTGTGCTATGAGCTCATGCTATGCAGTTTTCACTCACCTTCCTAACTTTGCAAATTTGTAATATGTTTACTATAGATTTTCAACACTGGCATTTTTCACACCTCCTTATGAACAGTACAGCTATCATTTTGACATCCTGGCGAATTGTGTTATCGCATTCCAGCTGCAGAATAGCAGTCGCTGTGGGAAATCAGTGTTGGGACAGATTACAAAATCACAGTGACTCTGTTCATGAGAAGTTTGTAGAATTTTTGTACTCCAGATTTTCACCATTGCCTTTTTCACACCTCCTTATGAACAGTTCAGCTTTAATTTCCCACATCCTACCTGAACTGTGTTTTCACACATCGATGCATGATGGCGCAGTTACTGTAGAAAACAATGTTCGAACAGAGTAAAAAAATCACAGTAGCACAGTTCATGAGCAGAGGTCCCAAAATGCCTGTGTTGAAAATTTGGTGAAAAATTCCATAAAATGACTATGTTACAAGCTTGCGTTGCACAGTATCCATGCACAGTCGTAAGTTCGAGAATTTGTAATATTTTCCTCCAGATTTTCAACATTGTCATTTTTGCACACCTTCCTATGAACAGTGCAGCTGTTATTTGTCACATCTGCCTGAAATGTAGTTTCCACATCTGGCGACAATCACGCAGGCTGTGGGAAATCAACATTTGGGTAGATTAAGATAATCATAGTGCCACTGTTCATGAGCAGAGATCCCAAAATGGCTATGTTAAAAATCTGGTGAAATAATTCCACTAAATGACTGTGTTACAAGCGTCGCGATGTGCAGTTTTCACACACACACGTAACTTTAAGAATGTTTAATATTTTCCTCCAGATTTCCACATTGCCATCTTTCACACCTCCTTATCGATGATGCAGCTTACATTTTCATGTGGTACAGAATGGCGCTCACTGTGGGAAATCACGTTTGAGACATTAACAAAATCACAGGGGCACTGTTCATGAACAGAGGTCCCAAATGCTTTCAGGAGGTGGGGTCACAAAAGGCCATGTTTAAAATTTGGAGTGCAAATACCAACACACGCCTAGGGTGTTAGGGTTTCTAACCATTACATCTCACCCTATACAGACTAACAGGCACCAGGGGTGTATCTTTGAATTGTCTGCTGTACTGCTCATGCCACTGGTCCTCCACCTCCACCCCTGCAGCCACTGACAGGCACCAAGGTGTGCCTTGGACTCTTCAGCCCCAAAGTTCAACCCATTCTCCTATGCTGCACCCATCTCAATGTACTTCCTATGAAATGGGGTGAGCATAAGGCCAGATGACAAGGCACAACACGACTATGTCAGACTCTGCAGGGTAGGGTAAAGTGAAACAGAATGTGCATTATGGCCAGTGACCCAAACGACACCCCAATGCCTGTCACTCTGCAGGTGGGGTGGGGTTGATGTCGGTTCCATACTTCACTGCTACTTCTATTATGTGTCTCTAACTCCTGCACTACCAATGCCCAAACCAGCAAGATAACATTTGGCATTGACAAATGCTTATTTTTTTCAGATTTATTATACTTTATTTGGTTTTAGATGAAGAGTACAATTAACCAACAGTATAACTGGAGCACAGCACGATAGCGCTCAATTGTATAAAGAATAAGTGCTCCATTGAGAACCCTGCTGATACAAGGTATAACAACATGCAGAAAAAGTTAACAGTTATAATTACCATATAATGAAAAACAGTAACAATAATCATGCCCCTACCACCCTCCCTCCCTCCCCGCACCACCAGAGGAGATGTGTTTACCAACATTTTAGCAGTAACGGGACTTAGTCCAGCCTGACAAAGAGCTGTTTGCTTTGTAGATGAAACCCTCAAGGTGTTAATCGGGTACATAAGAGTGCCCACACTTTTGGCACACTCGATTCCTGTTTGCATGGAATGCTCCATCTTATGAAGACACTGTTCATTACTTGCTGATCTAGTGACTCGCGCTGATTTCTTTGGCTCATCCTACTCAGGGAATTGCCAAGACGGTGTCCTTTCCTAGCAGGCACTGCAGTTATTTTGGCATCTAGAAAATATGCCAGATTCCATTGCTTCTGTGCATAGCTTTGTGGATTTGGCACCTCCCTGTTTGTTTATGTAATACATTATTGTTGTGTTGTTTGTCTGGAACTGGACTATTCTACATTGCAGCAGGGAGAAGGAACATTTGACAGGAGCACAGCTTGGATATCCAATAGGTTTACGTGTTCCATGTCCTCCTCGCACTCCAGTCACCATTTACAATTTTGTCCTTTGCTACCCTCCCCATCCCAGCAGGGAGGCATCACAATTTACAGTTTTGTCCTTTAGGTACCCTCCCCATCCCAGCAGGGAGGCATCTATAGTGAGCATGTTTGTAGTGTAACCCTGGTGCCATTAAACCAGGGCTACTACCCTGCCTGCTTCCTGACTGCAGGTTGAGGGGCCTGGGTTCGCTATCAAGGGTCACTGTGGTATCACCACCAACAGTAAAACTACAAATATGGTGCCTCACCCAGAGTTATGATTTAGTGGGTTAGAACCTGAACTGATACAGCCCTTTGGAAGCTATACCTACCCACAGCCCCACCTAGTGGCCCACACACTTACAGTTTCCCAATATTCTTTACTTTGCATTCAATTGACAATTAATGGAGAGTGCTAATAATATGCTCACTGTGACCACACTTACCAACAGGGTCTGGAACTTTGCATTCTCCCTGTGCACCTGTAAAGAATTCATTCAGTAACAACATGCTCATGGACCAGGTTAACGCCTAAACAACAAACAGATTTATTAAGGGGTCTAAATAAGGGAAGGGGAAGCAAATTAAAATTAGATTTAATGGTACTTTCAATTTTAACAGTATTTTGGCTTTGTATAACATTCAAACAAATGCATTAACCCCTCTGGACTATCCAGTTAACCTCACTGGGTACCCAAGATTTACTACATTGCAGGCCTGGGCGTTGCCATGTGTTGGCTAGCGTTGCAGTGGTTGGGACCATTAAATAAAGAAATGATTAAGCTTTCTTTTGTACTTGGCTGTAATAACCTAAACCACTTTTGAATACCCAGAAATTGTAGTCCCCAGACCCGATGGCCTGCAAAGAACAGTCTAAACCATCAAGCAAACCTGAAAGACAAATCAGTTGGAAAAACAGGTTAATTAGTGTTGCAGGGTGAACCCTGTTTTACTCACTGAACCTTGGACCGCGTGATCTGGGCTGATTTTCAGAATGGCTCTCCTTGGTGTAGGATGTAACTGTGGGCTGCAGGACTGTCCTCTCTGGCAAGGACCAGGATACAGGGACCGGAGCTGACACGACTCACCCCTCATCATGGTGTAGCCCCCAAGGGTGGCCACAGCCCATAATCTTCTCTGCAGGAGCTGATTCCCTTCTCTGGTCATCAGGCAGCTTGATTGTTATAGGCCTCAACAGTCTCTTCGATACATTACTCGGCATCACAGATTCAGCTTGGATATGGTGATGAAATAGCCACAAAGCTTACCCACTTGCAGTAAGCAGTCCTTGATATGAAAGCTGGCACACAACAGTTCAGGTCTCCCTCTGACAAATTGGCTGGAGACAATTCTGCTAACACCAGGCATTACCTATGATGCAGTCCCTGAGGTAAAGCAAGCTTCTCACCAAAATGCAGATTTGTGATCTTTCAGTAGCTTTGATCCCACTTTCAGTCTGGAAATTTCACTCTGGGAATTCTCTCCTTTCTCCCTTTCCTGGAGAATCTCAGATTGCTCTGCAGGCTTGGCAGTTGCAGTAATTAAACCACCGGCGTTTTGGCTGAGAAGAGGCAAACAGGCCTCTCCCAGTTTGCCAAGCTGCAGGGAGCCTCCTTACCTCAGGAGCTCTGGCCAGACTCCACTGACCCTCCAGATTCAAACAGTCCCTCTATAAATAAAGGACAAAGTTCCTGCCATCCCGATTGGCTGTCCAAGCTGATAATCACAGTCCCAGTATTTTTATTGGACAGCATTTAGGCACCCAGATTTTGTCCCTGCTTTTCCCCACAGGTCTCTGGCACAGTCCCAAAAGGCTCAAGGATAAATCCTGGCATTCAATTGGCTTCTGGCTGTAAACATGGTGGCTGCTATACAGTCTTAGTGCAGTTTATTCAGTGTCCCCATATAAAGTTCTGGTGCAGCCAGAAATATTACTTTTATTCATAAACCCCCACAGACATATAGCCCCAACCGTGCCCTAATAAATACATTTATTTATTTACATAAATTCCCATTAGTTCTGCTGTTGCTGCCGCCAATACTGTGCCGCTGGGTGGCAGGCAGCTCCTATAAATATTAATTGGGGTTCATTAATATTCATGAGCCCCGCTTTTGCCCTGATTCAAAACTTTTTTAAATAACTTTGGGCACTCTCACGGACTTCCTGAGGTCACCAGTCCTCATTTAGCTTGGTAGCACCAGATTCAAGAAATACCTCCAGATTGACGTCAAACTGAGCGGTCGGCACAAGAAAGGCACTTCAGTGCGCATGCGGAAGTGCTGGATGGTCAAAGGAAATGCCAGCAGCTTGTGGTTTGTTTTAAGCTGAATTACCTTACTGAGGCTGTTCAGGGATAAAGGGGCACCAGGGAACAAGGGAAAAGTGGCAGGAGCATCGGGAAATGGAGCCAGAGGCAGAAGAAGGAAAAACTGGGAGGCATTAAAGGTAAGCCCCATATGGGGGCATTACAGTAGGGAGATAGCTGGAGGAAGGGATACCTTCTCTAAGGTTGTCTCTGTCCTTCCACCACTCCAGGCTTGCAGCAGTCTTTGTGTGGCTGGAACTGAGTGGTCTAGGGGATCTGTTTTCTGGTGCCAGTACCTTCTTATGGTACTGCACATCACACAATTGAAGACAAGCCCATTGCACCACAGCTGTTGCTGAAACCATGTATCCTAGGAGCCAAATGAATTCATGAGCAGCTCTTTTGCAGCCTGCTAGGAATTAATTTGCATACACAGTGAGGTTTTCGGCTGTTTTGTGGCAGAAAAACTTTCCCTTGCTGGGTGTCCAACTCTGCACCTATGAATTCCAGTATTTGACTGTGTTCTACAGTAGCTGTGGCGTTTGAAGGTACAGGAGGAATCCCAGCTTTCAAGTGAACTTCTTACCTTGGATATGAAGTAAACTGGCTTCATCCTTTGTTTTCCCTGATACAAGTCAGTCATCCAGGTAAGGAAAAAACACCACAGCTTTCCTTCACAGTTGTGCTGCTACCAAGCCCTAAGCATTTTTGAATACCCTTGGGGCTGAGGTCAGCCTGAAAGGCAGTGCTATGAATTGGTATTGACAATTTCCCAGCCTGAATCTTAGGTACTTTCTGTGGGAGGTCTTATTGGGAT
Organism: Neoceratodus forsteri; assembly: GCA_016271365.2. Classification (NCBI taxonomy): domain Eukaryota; kingdom Metazoa; phylum Chordata; order Ceratodontiformes; family Ceratodontidae; genus Neoceratodus; species Neoceratodus forsteri. The sequence goes on from CM028138.1 coordinate 410,119,089, forward strand.
GTGAAAGTATGTGGCTTTCAGAGCCAGAGGCCCTAGCCACTCCTCTTTTACAGAGTAGAATTGCTGCCCAGTGTTATCATCCTGAATTTTTCTTTACTTTTCTTTTTTTTTTTTTTGAGGTGCCTGTTCAGGAATCTTAGGTTGCTATTCCCCTGTTAGTTTTGAGTTAGGAAGTATCTAGAAAAAGTCTCTTTCGCCATTGGGAAGTAGGAACCTTTTCTGTTGCTTAGCAATGTTCCACTTCCAGCTCCAGAAGAAGCCTTTGCTCTTGGCTGGAAAGTTTCTTTGATCATTTTGGGAATTTCACAAATTGAGAGCTAAACCCTGGCTAACTATTTCCAGGACCTACTTGTCTGTGGTAATTATTTTCCTCTCTGGCAGTAGTTGGCCAGGCGCCTCCCACTGGCAATAGGGTTATGGTGTCCTGAAGAAATTGTCAAGGGTTGTGTTTTGGCTGGGGATGGAGAGCTTGAACTTGCTTCTACCTATCTCCCTCTGCCTCTTCCAGGACCTCTCTGCACTGGGTATTCTTAGTAGGTGTGGGTGTAGGGTCTTTGGTAGTAGGCACTTTTCCTATATCCCTTCCATAATGCCAATAGGAAGTAAGGCATTCTTTCTCTCTCTCTGGCTCTCATTCAGAATTTTACAAGTGTTTTTAACACCCATTTTCTTCATGTATACCACTACTTTGTCCCCAAAAGTGTTGCCCTCCAAGGGAAAATCAGCTGCTTTATTTGGGGCATCCTGGGTCAGATTAGTTGTCTTTAGCCAAGGGAAACTCCTTAAAACCACTCGATGTGCTAGGACCCTGAAGCTGTATCATTTGTATCTACTATATTTTGTGGTTTCTAGTGCAACCTTGGCTGTGGGTTGCCAAATCATCACCAACTTCATCTGCATCTTTTTGTTCAATGCCATGCCAGGGTTCCACAATGCCTTCTAGTATTGGGCTGTGTATGTCATGTAAGCTGCTTGTCTTAATTGCAAATACACTTTCCTTACCATGGGGTCCAGTTTTCTGCAATATTTTTCTGGTGGTATAGCTGATAAAGAAACCTTTGCCTTCTCACATGCAGTAGCGATAACACTCTGTCATGGTCAAGATGGGCATACAGGTGCTCTACTCCATGGCTACCCAGCTGATATTTTTCTCAAGCTTTTTATCTGTGCCTGCAGCAGAATATTTTTGAGGATTTGTGAATGGAACTGACAGTCTCATTGAGGATGTCAGACCTAGTATACTGTGAGCACTTCCTCCCGATGCCAGCGCCCATTTTAGTGGAGGGCATAAGGTATCTGTCATCTGCTGCACAAATGTAAAGTGTGGGAGGAACATCTTTATTAACTCTTAGTGGGGAACCAAGTCCTGCTCAGGGGTGACCTGAGGCTCTATTAGTTCCCCCTCCTCTTCCTCCACCTCCTCCAGGACAGGTGCTAGCTGCCTGGGAGGGAGGGCAGCACAGCAATGGCAGGTTCCCCATAGCTTGAAAAGTTTGGAAGAACAGTCACGATAATGTAATGTTTTCCACAGAGGGCATAGTTCTAACTTCTACTGTCTGCTCCTGGTTCTTTGGGGGGAGGGGTGACAGTGACATGTTTCTCTTTGTGTTTTCTTGCAGACACTGAGAGTAACAGCTTATGTGTCACTCTTTTACTCTTTTGTCATCATTAGCATCAGGGCTTCTCTTGTCATTTAGCCTGTGCTCCTTAGTGGGATCTGAGGATGGCTTAGTAGCTTTTCCAGTCCCTTTGGGCAAAGGCTGCTGCCTGCAGTATTTTACAGGCAGCGATGTAGTCAGTGGCCGCTGCAAGGTGAAGCACTTCTGTTGCATGTTTTCCACCATCAGGTTTAGCACCCTCTGTCTTAAAGCTTTTCACACGAGAACTTTGAAATGACACTGAAGCACTTTGGGAAACTGAAATGCTTCCTTAATTAGCCCCATTTCGTTTGTGTATTGGGGCATGAATGTTTATGCAACACAAATGAAAATGTTAAAATCCTGTATAATACTAAGATTAGTTGAAACACAGCTCATGGCGGTCTGCTTGCACCAGGAGCTGATGTTAGGATTTATTATTTTAAACCTTGTAAGCCTTGTCTTTTTAGGCACATCAAGTAACTTAAGATGCCAAAACTAGAAGTTATTCCATGCCTTGTCAAATCTCACTTATGATCACTAATAAATATTTTAAACAGTGTTAGAGTGTTTTTAATGTAAAACCTCCGTTCCTCTACTCTACGTGGAACCATGCTGAGCTGCGTTTTCCTGGTTCCTTGAACTGACTGGGAACTGGAGAAAATTACAGCTGCAAGGATTAAATAATACATAAACTAGTGCAGATAAAAACCTCCTAAGTTAATGTTTTAACTTAATACTTTATATAAATGCAAAACTTAGCTGCAAGGACTTGAATAGGATTCCAGAATGTCTGCTGTCTTCATCAGAAAAACAAATCTTGCAATGAGTCAGTAGGGGAAAGGTGACTGCAATGCAGAGTTTGAATTATGTCTTAATTCTGTTCTGTCTCCGGGACATGTCTGTGGCATGAAATGATGGCAACATGTATGACATCACTATGGTACTCCTCTTGTTAGAAAGAACAATTGGAAAAAGCAGCCATCTTTATTCAGACATGCATGTGACCCAGTCCTGCAAATCAGTGGCCCATGTTTCATCTCAGTTGGGCAATCCAGGGTGGATGAATTGTAAACTAAAATGTTGTTTACAGCTGTCCATATGTACCTTGTTGTAACCTGTGCAGTTCTACAGAGTGTGTCTTGCAGTCAGCCTCACCCAGCAGCATCCTTTTCTAGCTTAAGTACTTGTTTTAGCAGCACAGTGAATGCCCATTCACAGAAAGTTTGCTTGGATGAACCTTTTGCACATCCTAAGCAACAGTCTCTCCGTGTGATGCACCCAATTGCAGACCTTGAGTAAGAGAGGCTTTGGTTTAGCGACTTGAACGTCATATCACAGAGTTCCTGGGACATAATAAAACCTTTTCTTAAAATTATTCTTTTTAATTCATTTTTAGGGCTGTGGGCAGAGCCTACAGCTGTTTGAGATTGCTCAGTAGCTCTGAAAAATGACCGATCGTGGAACCTTCCATTAGACTTTTGAGGTGTCCTTCTGAAAGCCAGGAGCTTGAATCCCTCCGCCCGATCTGCCACTATGGAATAACAGCCGTACTATTTTGGATGTTACTCCGCATTCCTGTGCATTAACTGCACATGCGCAGTTCTGCTGGTGCTGTCATGTTGTGAATGGCAAAATGCAATTCACCACAACTGCGCGTACACAGTGCCGGCCATGCATGCACAGTTGCATCGCCACCGCCAGCTCCATGGCATTCTGTGCCCCCACTAACTCAGTGGCACACTGGGAGCCCACCCAGTGCACCCAAAGATTGTTATCCACCGACATTGGGTTCCCAATTCCTGTGTTGGCATTATGTGCACCCCATCCTACTCATCGGCACACTGGGAGCCCACCCAGTGTGCCTAACTTTTTTTCTTCTCCTGCTGACATCAGTGTGCCTAATCACTGTGTTGGCATCCTGTACAACCCCCATCATGTGGCACACTGGGAGCCCACCCCAGTGTGCCCAAATTTTTTTCTGTTTCCTGTAAAAAGAAAGTGGTCCTCGTTGTCACTCCACTCATGTTTTTTTCCCAAAAAAGAAAACAGTCCTCATTGTCGCCCAGTCCCCTCCTCATCCCCACCCTCCCACTGAACACCCATCTCCCCACACCCTCCTTACTCCATACTTACCTCCAGAGGTCAGCACCATCTTCTTCTGTGGAGCAGGACATGTCTGCAGTCTTCAAAGCCGAACCACAAACTGAAGAATCTAAGGTAAGTGTGCTATAATGCCATTCAATGGGGTTTTCAACTTATGCAGATAAATCAGCCATTTTTGGAATATTTGCCCCAAATTTTCAACATGGGGTTCTTGGGACCCCACCTCATGAAAACTATCACTGTCATTTTGTTACTCAGTCATGAAAAGTGATTTTGCGGTCACTGCACAGAATCACCTTTCGGGTTGATTCACAAAATGACAATGCTACTGTTCATGAGCCAAAAGCCCATGTTGCAAATTTGGTGAAAAGTTCCAAAATGACTGTCATTATGAGCGCATTGCACAGTTTCTATGCACAATTCTAACTTCACCAATTTTAATATTTTCACTCCACATTTTCAACATTCATTTTTGCACACCTCCTTTTAACAGTACAGCTGTCATTTCCACAACCTGCCCCAAACGTGTTGTCGCATCTCTTGCACAGAATAGCATGTTCTTTCCATGAAATCACCTTTTGGGACAAGTGAACAAAATGACACTAGAACTCTTTATGAGGAGGGGTCCCAGAAATGCCATGTTTTTGTTATACATTTGATATGCTTCCTCAGCTGGGGGTTGTACTATGATTCCCCCATCCATCCAGCTATCTCTGCTTGCACTGCCCCAACCGCAGCCAGGAGCTCTGAAACCTCTATGTCCTGCCCTCCTGTCCACATCATGACAGGTACTTACCCCTCACGCCACAGAAGACCAGGGGCAGGCACACCAGAGGAGCTGCCTGGGTGTGACCGACACGCGGCACCAGATCCTTCCTCCATTGTGCTCGGGGACTGGCATTGATTTTTCCTGATTTCTTCCATGATGCAAGCGTGCAGTGGTGCCAAGGACTCTCCATGCATGCGTCCACACCCACAAGTCTGGCGTCAGCCTGCATCGACCCCACAGCAGACCGCACCATGCACTAGCTCCCAGCCACCGCCAGGAGCCAGTACTGCAGTGGTCATTCCTCCCACCCTCCCCAGAGAAGGAGAGCAGTCCCTGGATGCTCAATCCTTCTCCTCCCAGCCGACCCTCAGCACCCAAGGTCGCCTTGACCCCAGGTCGCCAGCATGGCGAGGTGTGGTGTCCAGCCTCAACCTCAGCGCCACCGGCCAGCAACAAAATGCCATGTTGAAATTGGTGCAACACCTTGAAAATGGCCAAGTTACACCCGGCATTGAATAATTCCTGTGCACATGTGTAACTTTGGTCACTTGATAACTTTCACAGCCCTATCAGCTCTGGCTAGAGTTTGCTCTCAAGGTTGTTGCTTTCTGTCACTCTGTTGGGGGCTGCCAAAGCTACCTCCTTTCTCCAGGTGGAATGGCAGTCAAGCAGCAATCTTCACAGCCAGTACCAATTCTATGTTGCAGTTCACTGGCAGGGGGTACATGAACTCTTGCCTCACCATGCCTTCCCTTCTTGGAAGCTGAGTACCTCACCACTGTGAACCCCCACCAACTCCAGCATGGTTATAAGGATTGCTCTTGAACCCATGTTTCCTAGGTTTGCAGAGCTATGCACTTCCACTGTGCTAGCTCTTCCAAAAGCCTCTTGACAGAGCAATGTATTGTTACCTTGATGAAGGCTGCACAGTGTGCAGTGGAGAACCTTCAGGCATGGACACAGTCAGAGCTAAACTTGTGATAGGGAAGTCTTTATATCACGAGGGTTGCCAGGTTTCTGTTTTTGTAATTTGGGGCACCAGATGGCAGAGCTGTTGCACAATACATATCCTCATGGCATGGATGGTGCCACACAAGCAGCCAGCTGTGCAGTTGGTCACTCTGTCGCCACCACAAGGACACAACAGGGCAGCACAGGAGTGCCCTGGACAAGGAGTGTCTGTGTTTGTATTTTATTTTTTTTATACTTTTTTATTAATAAAATACCTCATAACAGACCAAAAAAATGAACATACAGTACCTCTGATATCAGAACACAATATTTATGATGCTGAATCATAGAAAGTAGCACAAGTATTGTATACAAAATTACTTTTCCAAATGCAGTATGAACAATGGCTTAGCTGTGTCTGATAAAACACCATGTATTTCTAAAAACAATCTTAAAAAGACATATAAGTAAGAATAAAACAAGGCTGTCACCTTAATACAGCTATCATTAAATTATTTATCCTACCCTGATGCAGAGAAAAATTATTTAATCTAATGGGGCATAAGACAGTTGGTTAATTTCATTTATAATTGAGTTTAATGGCCTATATTACAAATCTACCTTTTAGCAATTTAGATCGTCTTACCAATTATCAAGCTGGGGAGAGTCAGTAGGGATATTCCCCTTGGTAAAGTACCCATCGGATCTACCTATTGGTGTAAGCTGCAGATCAATGGTGTATTGCAAAAGTAAGACTTTCCATCTCTTGCATGTGGCAGACTACTTGTAACCATTCCAAAACTGATGATGGGTCTGGGTATAACCAACGTCTTGATATCACCTTCAAGGCAGCGATTGTCAAAACTCCCAAAAGGTATCTTGCCTCTTGGCCCTTCAAAGATAGTGGTGGAATCTCTAATAATATATTTTCAGGGCCTAATGTGGCAGGTAAGACTAGGAGATGCTTAAAATGATCTCCCAGGGTTTCCCAATAATCTGTGAGTTTGGGGCATTGTCAAAAATATGGGCATGTGTAGCTACTGAGTATTTAATGTTAATACTGTCCCAGATGTTATGAATGTGGCATGAGGCAATGGACATCTCAGGGGTAATAGCTGCAGTGCAGTTTGATGGATGGTGCAGGGGTGATGGATTGGGTGGGAGAAAGGATAGGGCAGGGCAAAGAACAGGAAGGGTGACTGGTGTAGCAGGAGGCAGTGGGCACTCCAGAGGTGTGAGATACAGCAGAGAATCGGACACAGTAATGGTGCAAGAGGTGTGTCAGGGGTGACAGCATGGCTGGGAGGTACAAATGCTACAGGGAATGATGAATAGGATGTAGCTAATAGATATGAGGCCCTAACAAGCATGTCAAGGAATGGAGAATAGGGCATCGGCCTGGAAGTTAATGAAACCATCTGTGTTTGGGCCAAAATTTACTACTGCTGTTTGACAAGTTTAAACATGATACAGTAGTGTTCTGAGGCCCACAAGTAACTGACGAGGACATTTATCCGCCAATAACGAGCATCCCTTAAAATACAGAACATCTGGCAACCTTAACTAATGTTTTGATAACTATACACTGTTGCCAGCGTCTATGTTCTGGAAATCATCAGCCTAATTAAGAATCCAGTATAACTACAACAGTATAATAACATTGCTCTAGTTAATGCAACATTGCTATACAGGGCCTGGTGACTCACTGTACCCAACTTCTAAAGAACACTTCTGTTTATGGCTCGGCCATGGATGGAGCCCTGAATGAGCAGCTACAGGCACAATATTTTGACTATTTTTAGATTGCTTATAAAAGTTATGTCTGTAACAATAGGTTGCGACAAGTGAATGTTATGCACATTGTTATTCACATTTGGCTAGCAAGAGGTTTCCTCCAGTTTTTCATGCTGTGTATCCCATTCCTTTCCCTCATGATGCATGGCTCCTCACTGCAATTTATGTATTCATTTTAATTTTTTTATTTATTTATTTACTTTCTGTTCACCAGGTAAGTGCACTATCGAAATAATATTTTCAGGCACGACCTGGGAGATTGCTACAATCACAGGAGATATACAAGTCAAAATACAGGAGGGAATACAATTACATCACAGGTTACAGATGTGTGCAAATAATACATACCGTACAAGTCATACATACAGTGTACATTATATACATAGCAATAACGCAGGAACCAGTAAAACTGACCCAAAGAATGCAAACAGTGTACCCAAGTCAAAAAGTATGTGCTTCATTGTTTTCTTTTTTTTTTTTTTTTTTTTACTTTTCCCTATTGTAGGACTACTAAATATTGTAGATAATGCAGGACTTATTTCACTGAGTCTTTTCAAAATGTATCTGACTCACTCTGTGGACCTCACAATTGCTATTTGTGACATGACAGTCTGTTGTCATGGTAAGCACTGTGATGTCATACATAAAAGCACTGCGAGGTTAATTGGGAGGAGCAAATGTTTTTGCACAAACTTTTGGATAGACAACCAAGATGTGCTGTAAACCTTGGAAAGGAACATTGAGAACAAGAAAAACAGTGTTCTCTAGTAAATTGCAATAGCTGGAACATTATATTCGTGGAAAGTACATGCTGAAGTGCAGAGCAGCTCTTTAAAGCATTTTATTTGCCCTTGTGTAATACTGCATACAGTGTTGTCAGCTTTATAGTTTTAATGGTATTGTTAGTCCCAGTTTTATGTATTCCATGCTGTATCCCCAGGATGCAAAATAAATGAGCTAATCAGCCCAGTATGTCCCTTGGCCCCAAAAATGAAGGCTTTATCTGCTCTTTTCATTGTCACAGCTCATCTTATGTTTCCTAGATTCAAATTCATACTTACAGATATCTCCTTGGATAGAGTGCAATCAATTCTCATATCAAATTGACCTGCCCAGATTTGTTTTGGCCTGTCAGCATTTTCAACCATATAGAATACTTAGTATGTGTCCTCAAATCACCCATTCTGCAGTTAACCATACATTTGCCATGACATGGAGGAACTATCAAAGAGTTACCCCCAGCGCCACGTCTCCTTCCACTTCCACTTCCCAATTCTCCTTATTGCTCTCTGGCAATGTCATTAGAAATTTTATGGGTTAAATTACCCAAATTTCTTCCAGATCTCCTAACAAAACTTTTGCTCCTGTTGCTGCTTTGTCTGGGAAGGTGGAGCTAAATCCTGCCCCTGGTACACATTGAATCCTCTAGCTGATTTACAAAGCCTTAAGGGTATAAGCTTTATGCATGTCAATGTATGCAGCTTGCTAAAAGAATTACATCCATCCAGGCTTGGGTATGTCATACTACTCCGGACGTCTTGGTAATTCGGAGTCTTGGCTCGATCTGCAGCCAATGATAATGAAGTAAATCTCCATCCTATGCTCTGTTCAGAGCGGACAGGCAGACTAGAGGTAGGTGTGGCCATATATGTCAAGGATAAATTCCTGTCTCAATCATTGACTCAACCTCTGTCCCAAATGAGTTCAAGAGTCTGTCTCTAAAGTTGAAATCTCCACTGGAGTTTCACTTTGTGTTATAGTTGCTACAAGCCCCAGTCAGCTGGTCTACAGCTTTTTAAAACACTTCATGAACATACTAGGCCCCAGGTCATCAGAGTTTATCATACTAGGAGACTTCAACCTTGACTGGCATTCCAGTGTTCTCGCTCTTCTAAAAACGTTCTGTGATTCCCTTGGGCTGTCTCAGCTTATAAGTGAAACTACACATCCAACAAGTCTAACCCTAATAACAGTACTCTGTTGGACATCATTTTAGTTACCAAATCTCATTTATTCTCTCATACTGGTGTCTTTTCTCAGACATTAGTGACCACTGCTTCATTGCATGTGTAAGGTCAAACCACAAACCTCTGTCTGTACCAAAATTCACTTATAAAAGGAACAGATGTAACTTTGATCCCTGTGTGTATATTGCAGAACTAAGGGACTCCTTGCATTGGCAGGACTTTTATTTGCTAATGTCTCTGACTATGGCTTATGGCTTCCACAAAATTGTGTTAGGGGCATTGGACAAGTATGCCCTGGTAAAAGTCTGTGTCAGAGATAAATCTTGCCTGTGGTTTACAAAGGCTTTAAAAGACGCCTTGCAGAATAGGGACGTGCTCTGGAAAACTACACGTAAAACTCAAACCCTCAAATGACTAGAATTTATTCAGGAGTGCAAGGAACCTTTGCACCAAGATGATTAGAGAAGCAAGGCTAACTTTACTGTCTCAACTTGACCTCTTACCCAAATGTTCTTCCAAATTTTGGAAAGTAATCAAGATATGAAGTCCATACCTCTGGTAATTTCCTACCTGCAAAAATTTAGATTGGTGACACCTTAATTTCAGATAGACCAGCAATCCTTGAGGCTCTCAACAATCACTTTGCTACACGTAGGGCTAGCATTCAACACCTCTTACACCAGTGCTCCCACTCACAACTTGGAGATTTCCAACGAACAGTCATCTATAACCTGGTATTCTTCCTTCAGCTTACATCCTTAAAAGAAGTTGAAGATCTACTGCTACAGTTAGATACCAGGAAATGCACTTGAGCTGACCTCAAAGATCCATATTTCTTAAAGGTTGGCTACCACGTCCTAGCGTCCCAATCACACACCTGTTTAACCTATCCCTCTCCCAAGGCGACCTTCCACCCATTTGGAAAACAGCACATGTGATCCTCTGTTTAAGTCCAGAGATCCCTGTGACCTCAATAATTATAGGCCAATCTCCTTACTTCCAATCCTGTCAAGATGCTGGAGAAAATTGTGATCACTGAGCTACAGAACCACCTGGAGTCTGCAAAGTTCCTAACCCATTACAATCAGGCTTTAGAGCACAGCACAGTACAATCTCAGCTCCAGCCAAGGTGACCAATGATGGGCAATGTGATCTGGATAAAAACCTTTGTCTGCACAGTATTTTTGGACTTAAGTAAGGCATTTGACACTGTTCACCATAATCTCCTCCTTTCATTCCTCCGTAACAATGAGTACGGATTCTTTGTCCCTGACATGGTTTGCTAACTACCTCTCAGGCTGACTTCAGCAAGTGAAGGCGAAAGGGAAGTCTCACCGCTAAAACCTCTCTGAGGGATATACCACAAGGCTCCATTCTGGGGCCCTTGCTCTTCGCTATTTATATTAACAATATCGATGCTACCATCAAAAAACACAAATACATCTATTTGTGGATGATACAGTGCTTTATGTTAGCAGACCTACCCCAAATGCTGCTTGCAAGCTCTTCAATGTAATTCAATCTGCTACAGTGCCAGCTCCTCAACCAGATGTTGCTTCTCAATGTCAAGAAAACCTAGGCAATGTTCCCTCACCTTTCATCATGCACCAACTGCTACTTTCGCTGAGGCGGCTCCCCAGATCACCACTATCCTAGGTGAACAGCTGGAATATGTACAAAGTTCAGATATCTGGGGCATAGACAGACAATAAACTCTCCTTCACTGATCACATAGAAGAACTGGCAAAGAAACTTAAACAGAGACTTGGTCTTTTCTTTAGGATTAGAAATCTTCTTACAAGGGATGCCAAATTGAGATTAGTCCAAACTACCTTTCCCTCTTTACTAGATTATGCAGACTTCTTATATAGCCAGGGCCCTGCTGGAACACTCACCAAACTTGAAGCGCTGTATCATCGAGCTTAAGGTTCATCACAGGGCTTCAGTACTCCACCCACCAATGTTCCTTGTATCACGGCAGTAGGATGGTCCTCCCTCAGTTACAGGCGTCAGAGAAATGCAGCAATTTGGACACACAAAGCCATTTTAAAAACTGCCCATTACATCTCTGTTTGTCTACCGTTATGCATACTTGCAAGTATGCTCTGCAAAATACCTCGTATATTTCTATGTATGTATATAAGACTAGATCACAGTTAGGCAGGCTGTCCATAAGTCATGCAGCCACCTCTAATGTGGAACAAGATGTAAAAACATGAAATTAAGACACCCCATTAGCTTAGCAACTTTCAAAACATTATACTTACATCTTAACAAGGAGTCTTGTACCTGCTACCCCTGACTCACAAGCCTCTCAACATCCTACAGCACTCCAAATGCCCTCTTGGTATAGTATCCACCATGACTGGTTATAACTAATATTGGTCACCTTCTCTTACTCCATCAATATTCCTTTACCCACAACTTTTTATCTATTGACCCTTGGGTCTGTATATATCAACCTTCTTCCTTTTTTACCCTTACCATACCTTTTTGTTTCACTGAGCACTTGTGGCTTCCCCTTATCAGCATCTTTCACTCCTTCATCTCCGATCATCCTTCTCTCCCTCCCCCACCTGTCTTCTGCTGGTATGTCTGTGTCCTTAAACATTCTGTATCCCCCTTTTTAAAAGTTATCTCCCAGGCCCCCTTGTACTTGTAATACTGTCCCTATCTTGGATCATTTTATATCCTGTATGTTTCCTTGCTCTGTATATATTTGTTGTATCCTTTGACCAACATATGTGTGTATGTACGTGTTATGTGAATATATATAGATATATTTAGACTTGTTTTATGAATATATATGGATGTATTTATGTCTGTATACATGTGGATACATGTATATGTGTGTATATATATATATGTGTGTGTGTATGTGTATGTATATGTATATATGTACAGTATGTGTATACATATTTAGGTGTATTAGGCATGTGTGTGTATATACATATCTTTATTGTCATTGCCTTTTACCGTTTTCTTATCATGCATGATTGTAATTATTGTACTTTGTTTTCATTGAAAACCAGGTCCACCTCGAAAATGAGCACTGCTCAATGGTGATCACCTGTTAAATAAAGATTTTGATTGATTAATTGATTAAAATTGTAAATAAGGTTGTCATGACTAAGTATCCCTTGGGATGCAGTTGATAATGTTTCACACTAAGGCACTAGTTCTCTTTGCTTCCAGAGTCAAGGCTGGAATTTCCAAGTTGCATCTTTACTGGAAATACAGCACCTAACTGAAAGAAGAAAAAGTAGGGAACCTGCCCATTTAAACTCTTACTAGTTTAGGTCACATGACTATTTTCAAGGAGAGACAGTCATATAACCAAAACTAGTAGGAGTTTAATGAGTTAGGCAGGTTCCATCTTTTGTTCTTTCACATTAGTCCTATACTGTATTTTCAATTAAGATGCAACTTTGAAATTCCTCGTGACTCTGGATTCTGTGGTGTGTGTGATACTATTTCCAGTAGCATGCGATGTGGGGAAAAACATATTTCAAGCAGAAATTATGATTGCCTGGAGGATTGTCACCAGTTCCCCATTTAGCTACTACCACTCCTCAACTGCAGCAACCATAACCTTGGATTTTACAGAAATGATTTGATGCAGTATCCTGCAGGCTCCAATGATACTGCTTCCCACCTGCTAAAAATAATCACAGAACAGTTGGCAACACCTGTCACTATTCTAGTCATCCTCTCCCTCAGTACTGGACAAATCCTGTTGTTTGGAAAGTTGCCATCATAACCCCATAATCAAATCAGGTCAACCATCAAATACTACTGCCTTATCTCTGTATTGTCTCTTCTCAGTAAGCTTCTGGAAAAATTGGTGCACAGAGCTAATTGAATACATTCTCCACAGACACAATCAGTTCATCAATCAATCATTTTATTTCATTTATTTATTTATTTTTTGCTCCTACCATGCCACCTGTCACCCCTCTCCTTCAGGTCCCCACATCACCACCTCTTTCTCTCACCAGACTCACCCCTTGACTTATACCCCACTGGGCCATGCTCTGGTACAGACCTCTGGAAGCCTACTGGGGCTGACTTGCCACAGCCAGGAGCCTCTTCTGGCTGTCGTCATGGAGAATGCACTGAGAGCTCCTCTAATTTCTTCTCCATTAGCCTCTTTGTCCCTGTTGGGGGCAATATCATAGCCTAGTAGAGGAATGTGCAAGTGGTATCCAAGAGGTGTGTTGAGGAGGGTCCAGGCATGGGTGGGTGGAGAGCCCATCATCCAGCCTACCGGTGCAGCCTTTCCCTGTTTTCATGTCCCACACATGCTCCACACCATTTGCTTGTTTGCACACACAACTACGCTGGGGGTGCATGATGGTGCCCTGGTCACCCATGCCATCACTGGCACCTCCATGAGCCACCAACAAGAGCTGCTAGAGAGCGGTGCTGTGAGTGAGCTTCCACAAAGGATGCTCTTCCATCCTCCTGTGAGCCTCTGCTTCTGATGTCCTGGGTGTGGGGCATGAACCTGGGTCACCAGCGTTCCAGAGCAATCTCCCATTGCTCGGTGCCACAAACTGTCCCTGTTGGAGTATTCCATGCAGGCATCTCAACGTGCTGTACAGAAATCCAGCAATAAAGAATTATAAAATAAAGGAATTAAATAGTTACAAAAACTGTTAAATTCAAATTCTGACCCACAGCATCAGCCTCCTAGCTGTTCAGCCTGTTGAATTAGGTAAGGCTTAGTCTGGTTTCTGAAAATAGATAGAGTAAGGCGCCAACATTATTTGCAGTAATGAGTTCCAGAGATGTGGGTCATAGATTGAAAAGGCCTGATTACCATGAGTTTTGAGTTTAGAGTGTAGGAACCAGATGTTTGGAAGTTGTGCTATCACCTTCTACATCTAGCACTCCACCAACACTACTCTGCTCTGCTAAAGGTGACCAAAGACCTTTTGTCTACCCTTGATATGGACTATTTCACTGGTGTAATCTTCAAAGACTTGACAAAGGCATTTGATATAGTAAACCATACCATCCTTCTTGATACATTACATCAGATGAAACTTGTTATCAAGGCAATGAGTCACTTTACAGCCTACCTGACCAACAGAGCACTGCTGGTCAAATTAAGTAGTAAAACCTCTTCCCCAAATCACTCAAATTAGCGCATTACCACAAGGCTCCATCCTTGGCCCTTCAGTTTAGCCTGTTTGTCAATGGCCTTCCACTGGTCTGCAGTAACTGGATGCCAGCATTCACCTCTGTGCAGATGACAACATCATACATGCCAAGTCTAAAACTGTCAGATACCTCAACAGAGTACTTCAATTAGTTTTCATTAAAACACAACAGTAGATTAATTTTAAATAATCTGCTATTAAATTATACCAAAAACTAGGCTAATGGACTTCAGTCAGAAAGGACCCCCACAGATGCTGTAGGTTGTGTTACTTGCTGACCCTCTGCTGAAATACATTCAGGCAGTCAAATACCTTAGCCTGTGGCTAAATCCTAAACTGAACTTATAGATTTCATCAACAGGATCATCAAGGAAATCACCAGAAACTTGATGCTCTCTACAGAGTCAAGAGGTGCTTAACCTAAAATACCAGAGACTGATACTGTGGCAATCCACCAGCCCTAGAGAGTAGGTGAGTGAGGTCTACAGACTGCGTCATTCACACCACTTCAGAAGGTCACAGTTGTCTTCAAGAACCTATGTATGATTATCCTCAACTATGACAAAGGCTCCACCACTGCATACACTACAGCAACAAAGGTCTCTTATCTGAAGGGAGACTGGAATTCAGATGGTCCAATGTAATTTGCAAATGTGTACAAAGGTTTTACCCTACTTTCCTGAGCAATATAGACTCAACCCATGCTATCCTACCCACTTAGGTCACAAGTTCAGGATCCTATTCTCACCTCTGACTCAGTCCCTTCCCCAGTTCTCAAGTTGGGTAACTCCCCATCTCTGACCTTATTGCTGTTGCCTTTTCCTTCAACACCTTCTTCACCATCTGTGCCCAATCTCTTTTCTCCATTTCTCCTCCTTCCCTCCCACCTCTCTTTCTTCTTCTCTCCCACCACTCCTACTGCCTCGCTCAATGCCCTTCTAGATCTTAACCCCCATAGGCCTAAGCCCAGATTTCCTTGATCTTCAGCTCCTCCACTTCTACTTCTGCCATTGCTATCCTTGCCCACTTCTATCCTAAGCTTCTCTTTCTCATTGGCTGCTGTCCCTATGTCTGAAATGTACAACAGTCATTCCTTTTCCACAGGGGTGAACTCTTCTGGAATTATTGGCCAATCTCCTTCTCCTAACCTTGGCTAAGCTCCAGGAACACTTAGTCCTCTCCCAACTCTTCCTTTCCTTGACTCCTCTTCCTTTTACCCCTTCCAATCTGGCTTTCAAAGTCCTACTCCACTTGCACCTTCTTTCTTGGCTCACTGAATCCATCTTATCAGGAATGGACCAAGGCCTGATTGCATCGGCAGTCTTTGTTGACCTAGCCAAGGCATTTGACACTGTTGCTCAATACCTTCTCCTGGACAAGCTTAAATGAGCAAGGCTCTCTGACCTTGCAGTTAGTAGGTTCCACTCCTACCTTAAGGCAGGTCCAGAGCTGTCCGCACTGGAGACTCACTCATGCCCAAGCTCCCCATCTACTCAACTGTACTCCAAAGCTCTGTCCTAGACCTGATCCTTTTTATTTTTCAGAAGGACCTCCCAACTGCCTGCGCTTCTTTGACTAGCCACATGCATATGAACAATACCGTGATCTATGTCTCCAGCACCTCTATTCCCAACCTGGTTGCTTGGCTCCAACTAGATTTTTCAATTAACATTTGTTCCAGGATTATCATCAATCTTTCAATGCCATCAACATTGTTTCTATGACCTTTGGCACCAGGCAGAGTCTGGACTATCACCCCTCTACTTTCATAACCTTGATGGTGAGTTGACTGAAGAAGTCTTATCCTTCAAATACCTTGGGGTATGGTTATATCATAACTTTGATTTCTAACTGTGCATGTGGATGTCATCCACCAGAAGCTCCACCCCAAACCAGGGGCTCACTACAGTAATAAAGCATGCATCCTGCTTCTTATGTAAAGAAAACTCCTCTTGAAATGATCTTTCCAATTTTCAGTTATGGTGACATGGTCTATAGTGCTGCTTCAGAGTCCTCTGGCCAGACTGGACCCCTTCTTTCACTTTTCTGCCACTTTGCCCTAGGCGGTCTCTGTCACATAACCATTGCTCCTCCATGCCTCTCTTTCCCTCCCTCCTTCCCTTGAAGCCAAGCGTCTCTCTCAGTGTGCATACTTCATCTCCAAATTCTGTCTTGGCTTTCTACCCCCACTTCCATCCTTTCTCCTCTCCCTGTCCCCACTTACGTCCTCCATAATAATAATCCTAGATCCCTCACCCTCCCTGGCATGGAAATGTTCTGCTGGCCAAGTTGCTTTCTTCTTCTGGCTCCCTAAGCTCTGGTCTTTCCTTCTTCTAACTATCATCTCTGCCCAGTTTCTCTTCTGTCTTAACACCTCCTTGTAATTTCTCTACTCACTCCTGTAGTTGCCCTTGACCACATTATGAACTGACTTCCAGACCTCCAATCAATATCGCCTCCTTAGACAACAGCTTAACTATGGGTTTTGCACATTGTCTAGTCCTGACTATGTTATTTAGTGCAAAGATCCTTTGGTTATACCCTCTGTTATGTTTCTACTATATCTGTATTTGACCTTTTGCTCAACAATTGTAACTTGCTACTTATTACTATTCATGTTTTGTATCTCAGTGCAAGTTGTACTTTTCCTTCTCCTTTCCCAGGATACATCTGGAAACTAACTGTTAACAGCTCAGTAGGGATGTCACGATAAATGAACAGTATTTCCTGAGTACCACGAATAATGCACTATTCATATTCAGGTCACAATAGTGGATAATGGCACTATTCGTCCTATTCCTATTTGGTAAATACTATGTTAAACAAGCATTTGTCAATGCTGAATGTTTGCTTGCTGGCAATGGGATTGGTAGTGTATGAGTTAGACAGCTGCATAATAGGAATGGCAGTGAAGTATTGAACTGAAGCCAACCCGCCACCACCCTGCAGATACAGACAGGCATTGGGGTGTGCCTTTGGGTCATCAGGCATAATGGCCACGCCATTTCACACACCCACCCTGCAGACACTGACAAGTGTCCACGGTGTCCTTGGGATCTTTGGCCCATATGCACCCCATTCCATTAGGAAATGCACGGTGAGATGAGTGCGGTATGGGAGAATGGGGTGAACTTTGGGGCGAAGAGTCCAAGGCATACCTCGATGCCTCTCAGTGACTGCAGGGTGTGGAGAATGCCATGAGCATCACAGGCAAGAATCCCAAGTCACCCTGATGCCTGTCATTCTCTATAGGGTCGAGGCGTTATAGTTGAAAAGCCTAATACCTCAGGCATTCGTTGGTATTTTCCTCCAAATTTTCAAAATGTTTGTTTTGTGACCCACCTCATGAACAGGGGAATATCAGTTTGTTAGCGAAAGCTGCTTATGCACAGTGACTGATGCATTTCACCACAGGTGCAAAATATTCGAACAGGATGTAAAAATGACAACTGTGCTCTTTCATGGGGAGGTGTAAAAAATGGCTATGTTGCAAATGTGTAGTAAAATATAAAAAAAATGGTGAAGTCACGAGCATACATAGAAACTGTGCAGCACACCACGTAATATAATTAGGTTGGGGATTTCTTACAGCAGATTGTCAACTCAGGCATTTTGGCGCCTCCGATCATGAACAGTGTCACTGTGATTTTCTTTATCTGTGCGAACAATGATTTCCCACAGCGACCACGCATCTCTGCACTGAAGTGTGAAAACACACTCGGGCATGTTGTGAAAAATGGCAGCTGTACTGCTCATAAGAAGTGTGGAAAAATGCCACTGGTGAAAATCTGGACTGAAAATAATACAAAGTCATGAACTAACAAGGGTGCGTGGAAACTGTGCAATGCTCACTGTAACACAGTCATTTTATGGACTTTTGTCACCAAATTTTCAACATAGCCATTTTAAGACCTCTGCTCATGAACAGTGTAACTGTGATTTTCTTAATCTGTCCTAAACATTGCTTTACACACCAACAGCACCATTGTGCGCTACATGTGCAAAACACATTTTGGGTGACATATGAAAAATTGCAGCTGTACTGTTTCATAAGAAGTGTGGTACAATGGCAATGTTGAAAATCTGGAGTGAAAATATTAAATTTGCAAACTTACGAGCATGCATAGGAACTGTGCAGCATTCGCTCGTAAAAGTCATTTTAGAATTTTTCACCAAATTCTCAACATAGCCATTTTAAGACCTCTGCTCATGAACAGTGTCACTGTGATTTTCTTAATTTGTCCTGTACATTGATTTCGCATAATCGACTGCGCCATTGTGCGCTATACGGGCGAAAACACATTTTGATGAGATGTGAAAATGACAGCTGTACTACTCATAAGAAGGTGTGGTACAATGGCAATGTTGAAAATCTGGAGTGAAAATATTGAAATTCTTGAACTAGCGTCTTTGTTAGGAACTGATAATGCAAGCTCGATAAAACAGTCATTTTAGGACTTTTTCACCAAATTTTCAAAATAGCCATTTAAGATGTCTACTCATGAACAGTGTCACTGTGATTTTCTTAATTTGTCATACATTGATTTGCTACACCGACTGGCGCCATTGTGCGCTACATGGGCGGAAACACATTTTGGGTGAGATGTAAAAATGACAGCTGTACTACTCATAAGAAGGTGTGGTAAAATGACAATGTTGAAAATATGGAGTGAAAATATTGAAAATTCGCGAACTTACGAGCCTGCGTAGGAACTGCTAGCATGCTCGTAAAACAGTCATTTTGGAATTTTGCCTGAAAATTTTCAACATGGGGTTTTGAGACCCTTCTCATGATTGATGTCACTGTCATGGTGTTATTCAGGTCCGAAGGATGATTTATGAGTCACTGCGCGGTCACTGTAGCGAAATCCGCCGGGCCTGGGCTCTTGCCATATTTAATGTTTATCAGAAAAGTCAAACCATATTAAAATAGTGCAAAAGAAAAAAAATGCCTGAGATATGCAATAAAGTTGAAACCCCTATCTAGCCCATTATACAGCTTAGGCATTTCCTCAGTTCGCGGTCGCCTTTGAAGAAGTGCAGGCGTGTTCCGGTCCACCGAAGATCGTCGCGCCGCGGTCCGGGTAAGTATGGGGTGAGGGGAGTGGGGAGGCTGGGTGCGCAGTGGGTGGGTGCGGGTTGTGGGGCGGGGAGACTCACCGTGGGACCGTTTTCTTCTGGTGAAAAAAACAGACAGCAGTGGTACGTTGCCCGCGCTGGGTGGGCTCCAGCGTAGCACAAGGACACTGAAGCGACCGTTCAGCTGACGAGGATTGGGCACCCGTCGGCCTCTGATGCCTGCGCTGGGTGGGCTCCCAGCGTGGCACTCCTGGGGGAGGACAGTGCAGCCGGCGAGTTGGGCACCCCTGTGGCTATATGATTAGTTGCCATGCTGCGGTGGGCACCAGCGTGGCATTTTATGCGTTTGGGGGGGCAGAGGGCGCTTGGCACAGCCGGCGAGTTGAGCACCCGTCGGCTATACAATAACGTCGCGTCGCGAAGCGCACATTCCTGCGGGCATCTGTGGGGGAGCTGCGCGTGAGCAGCCTTATCTTATCGCTGCTCACTCAAGGCGTAGCTCCCCCTTTCAACTATATGCCACTGCATTTGGAGCGTATGTGGGCAAGCTCCAAAATGCGATAACTTACAGGGCAGCATACTGCCAGCACACTGACTGAATTGGGAGGAGGTGACACACCTCAGAAATCTCCGATGATGGCACTGTTTTTACTGGCACGACGTAAGCAAACAAAAAAGAATAAACATACCACCTCTCCTAGCCCAAATCCAATAGAATTCAATTCCCAATTCCAAAGACTCATCAACCAATCCTCCTTTTCCTCCCAGCTATTTTTACCCAAGTATTAAATCCCATGGTGAACCAACCAGCCCCTCGGATGACGCCATCTACACTGATTTGTACAAAAATAATTTCACCCCAGCCCCTTGCAGTACCTCCTCCTCTCAGCCGGAACCAGTTCTTGAATTAAGTGGCTGAGGGCTATCTCCAGATCACAAGAAGGTGACTGGCACAAACCGGCCCTCCTCCATGGCTGACTGCCTTATGCAGAATGAATGTACTCCTGGGCATGCTCACTCTGTATCATGACATCGCTGATCACATGAGTAGCTGGTCTCACTTTACAGAGTGAGCAAATGTGAGAGTGCTGTTATTCAGCAGAAGCGGCTGGCTGTGGAGAAGGATGAAATTTGTGCTGGTCAACATTAATGTAATCAGGAGATGGCCAGTTAGCCACTTCAAGTCCATAGCACTGAAAATGATTGGAAGTAGCAGCAAAAGTGTGGGAGGAATTCACTTTTCTTTAGAGCAAATGAGCACTTAGGCAGTGGCAGTCATATAGGCAGGCAGGTTGTGCTGGCTGCCATAGTGGGAGTTTAACTACTTAAATATAAAATTGTGGGTGCTGGGAGGAGGAGGGTGGGATTAGTTCTTGTACAAGATGGAGGGATGGGGCTTGAATTTAAGGATTTGGCTGGGGAGGAGGGTGGGGCTGTTCTTTTTTAATCCCACACCCCCATACCAGATATTTGGGGACTCGAATATAATATTCAGCCCGAACATTCAAAATAAGGTATTTACCCATCCCTACAGATCAGTATGTCTTTCCTGGTAGAAAGGAAGAGGGAAGGGAGGAGGAAGGGAGGAGGAGGAGGAAGGAAGGAAGGAAGGAAGGAAGGAAGGAAGGAAGGAAGGAAGGAAGGAAGGAAGGAAGGCTATTTGTCAAAACGCCTTCACCGTAACCTTGATTACCTAGAGCTCCCTCACCCCAGCAACAAGGACTCTGCCACTATATAAACCTTCAAACATGCCAGCTGCAAGTACAGTGCATTCTCATCCCCTGCAGTTGCCAACAACCCCTGCCCCAGTAAGCTGTGTTCCTTTTCTTGACTGCTTACTCTGCTCCCCATCATACATATGAGCATATGAACATACAAATGTGCAGCAGAAACAGACCACCGGTCTATCTCAGTCTGCTTGAGTGTGCAACTAGCACCCCTAGTTTGCCCCACCCTCCCTTTGTCATCTCACTGCTGCCCTCACCTTCCCCACCTCACTCTTCCCTGCTCCTTGTCCCAGGCCTTTTAAAGCTATCCACAAGTTTACATGATACCATCCATTCTGGTAGTGCGTTCCATTTTGCTGCCACCCTCTCCGTGAAATAGTGCCTCCTCATTTCCTCTAAATCTTCCCCTCTATTCTTAGCCTGTGCCCCTGGTGTCCCTCCCCTCCTTAACATAAAGACTCCATCTGCTCCATCCTTATCAATTCCCATCAGATACTTGAATGTCTCTTTATGTCCCCCTGTCCCTTCTATCCTCCAGGTGTACATATTCAGGTCTCTCAGCCTGCCCTCATAGTCTCTCCCTCCATTCCACATAACATCGTCATTGCCCTCCTCTGCACCCTTCCCGTAGCCTGATATCACGCTCAGGTATGGCCTCCAAACTGCACACAATACTCCAAGTGCGCCTTACTAGCAACCTGTGAAGGGCAAGATCACCTCTCTTCACCTCAATGAAACCCCTTGCTATGCACCCCAGCATTTTGTTCACTTTTGCAGCCACTCTCCTGCACTGGGCAGTGTTGTTCATGATCCTGTTACCATTACCCCTAGGTCCTTCTCCTCAGTGATCCCCAGTTTAACCCCCAGCCAGTATTCTCTCCTTGATTCTTCACCCCAAGTGCATAACCTTACACTTCTTTGCACTGAACCCCAGCTGCCGCCTTTTCTGATCACTCCTCTAGCTTGCTTAGGTCCCCTGCAGCTGCTTTCATCTGTCCCTCCATCCACCACTGCTCCCATTTTGGTGTCATCTGCAAACAGACTTACCTTGCTCACTGCCCCATGCACAATGTCTGATATGGAGAGCCCAAATAATACTGGTCCCAGCACAGAGCCCTGTGGCACCCTGCTCATCACCGGCTTCGAGTTGAGAGCTCCCTTCCCACTGCCACCTGTTGCAGCCTCCCACTCCAGCCAGCTTGTAATCTAGTTCATCATGTTTGCCACTACCCTAAACCAGGCAGCTTCCCCCAAGCCACCCATGAGTGACCAAATTGAAGGCCCTGCTGCAGTTCAAGTAAAGAACATCCACCGCATGACCCTTATCCAGTTCACCTGTCACCCAGTCATAATATTGTATCAAGTTGGTTTGACAAGACTTCCCAAAATGAACCCATACTGCCTCAAATCCTGGAGGCCGTTGCCCTCAGGTACAACACCAGTCTTTCCTTTAGTATCGTTTCCATGAGTTTGCACACTATGGAGGTGAGACTTACCGGACGATAATTACCCGGTTTGTCCCTTGGTCTGCTCTTGTGTAACGGCACTACATGTGCCATCCTCCAGTCCAGTGGCACACATCCTGACTTCAGTGAGGTGCTGTGCAGATCCTCCAGCAGCTCTGCCAACACCTCTGCCATCTCTCTTAGCACGCTGGGATGGATACCATCTGGTCCTGGTGCCTTGTCTACCCTCAGTGCCCTCAGTCCCTCTAGGGACTCTACCTTCTTCAATTCTTCCATCTGTTGCCTCCTCTCCCCCATCCCCACCCTCCCAGCCCATGATAGTAGTGGTCCTCCCTTTTCTTCCATGAACACTGAGCAAAGTATTCATTCAGTGCTTCTGCCTGTTTCTCCCTCTTTCCGTCCACTCCCCACCCTTTTTATCCTCACTGTTGTCTTCTTGCACTTCCTTTTCTCCTGATGTATCTGAAAAGTATTCCCCCATTAATTCCTGTGCTAATCTCAGCTCCCTCTGGGTCTTGGCTTCTCCACTTTTCTGGTCACCTCCTGGACCATTTTGCATACTCCTCCCTGTCCCTTCCTTCCCCATCCACCTATACCTCTGGTGTGCCTCTCATTTGCCCTCACCACCACCACTACCTTGCTGTTCAACCAGCATAGTTTCCTTACTCTGCTCCTCTTACTCTGTGTCTTGGTGCAGGTTTCCATTGCCTCTGTAATCCCACATTTAATAATATCCTATTTCT
Source organism: Neoceratodus forsteri (assembly GCA_016271365.2). NCBI lineage: Eukaryota > Metazoa > Chordata > Ceratodontiformes > Ceratodontidae > Neoceratodus > Neoceratodus forsteri. The sequence continues at coordinate 410,142,493 of CM028138.1, forward strand.
GCTCCACATCCATCTCCTGCCTTATGCCTCCAGTTTCCTTTCATTACTCCCGCTGTCACACTTGGGCAGCTGGTTCTGATCCTGTATCATTTTTGTAAATATAAAACAATGTGTGATGGACTGTGTCAAGACAAAATACTGTCTTGCTAAAGTTGACACAAAAACACCCAGGGATAAGTTCAAAGGACAGGAGGTGTTTTAAACTGCAGATTTCTGAATGCAATTACCTTGTCAATTTGCTTTGATCCCAGGAAATAAAATTAACCATTCAATTGTCCTCAGGAAATCCTTTGATTTTGCATTTGATGTCATAATGGAAAGAGCATGCTTGTGTTTTGGGTGTCTCCCAGGAAGCCAGCTCACTTCATCAAAGACCTTTGATGTACAGGTCATGATTGCATTGTAGTCCAATATGCATGTGTGGGGTGTCGTCAGAGGAAGCCAGCTCATTTCATCAAAGAGACCTTTGATGTCTGTAGATACCAGAGCCCAGATGAAATTAGGAGGCCAAAATACGTTTGCTTTGAATATACAGTGACTTACATCAAAGGACTTTGATGTGTGTGTGAAACAAGAGCCCAGACGGTATGGACCAGTCAACATAGAAGAGGAGATTTATTTTGTCATCTATTATTTTTAAATACCTTAGTAGGCCATCATGTGTTATAAAATATAGATTTTTATACACCAAGGTGGGTTTGGTGACCTCAGAGAAGGGCGCTCAGCACTGTTTTTAAACCTACTGAGCAAACCTTGACACACACTTTTCATATTACTGACTGAGAGAGGAGGAACATCAAAGCACTGAAAGAAAGATTAAGAAGTAAGGACCTTAGACAAGATTAGTCTGAGTGTTATTATTGTAGGAATCTGCACTTTTAAACCTGTTTGTTTTAAGGCTGTATGTGCTGGGATATTTTGTTCTGTAATATTTTCTGTTTTCATATTTTTTAAAGTAAAGATATATTTTAAAACAGAAACTGCCTGGTTTGCTTGAAATTTCTTTTATATAAGTGGAGCTTTAAAGGTTATAGTTGACACTGTGTATGAGCTTATTGTTATACCAAACTGGGAAATGGATAGAGTTTTCTAAGGTCTTGGATAGAGTTCTAAGGGTTCATTTTGTAGACCTGGTTAGGTGCCCATAGGCAAAAATATCTGGCCCCCAAAGATAGAATTATCTGAGCCTGATAATTGGGTATGCTAACAAGAGGTTATCTATTTGAATCCTCCAGAACTTGAGACTAAGGTGACTCGAACCCACAAAACAGACAAGAAGGTTACCTTGTACTGTTAACTGTTCACAAATCCTATGCTCAGAGGTTGGTACTTTGGGAGTAGAGGCAGACCAGCTGAGTGAATTTGTGACAGATTGGTTGGCAGTGGTGGGATAAAAGTTTGGTGGTATAAGCTTCATTGTTCAGTGTGTCAGCTTGAGACCGCTCAGCTCACTTGGAAAAAGAAAGGCAGTGTTTTATTTCAGAAGGAAACAGAACTATATCCCTTGGCTTACAGTCAAGTTCCTACCCATTTATTTTTTTTCTAACGTGCCAGTCAGATTAGCAGTAGTCAGAAAAATGAGCGCCAATTACAGCAGAGCACGCCTGTAGAACACTTAAAACAGTTGTGCGAGGACAGGGAGTCCTGTTCGGGTGACACCAAAAAGCAGAACCTTATAGAGGCCTTGATGGTAGCAGATACCCAGAGCAGCGAGTCATAGACCATGACTGAAAGGGACCAGAACACGAGTGGGCAGGGACTAGCAGCCAGTGAGGGGTCCCGAGCCAATAAGGAGGACTGCAGGGCCACTGTCAGTGAATGCCACAGCAGCAGGGAAGGTCACCAGTATCCTGAATCCAGAGGTACTCAGGCTGCAAATTGAGTTACGCAGGTTGGAACTGGAGGCAGAGCGACAACAGAGGAGGCAGACCATGAGGAGCATGAGTGCCAGTGAGCTGCAGAGGAGAAGGGAGTGAGAGGCTGAGAGGCAGAGCAAAAGAGCAGAGAGGCAGAGAAGAGAGCGAGAAAGCCAAGAGGCAGAGCGAGAACACAGAGCTGCAGAGGAGAAGAGGGAGGAGCACCGTGGCAACACAAACTGGAGAAGCTACGGGACAGGTAAGGGCTTGGGTTTAACTGGGACTGCAGGACTGGGTTATAAATTAAACTCCAAATTAATAGCCGAGTTTAGAAGGAGGACATGGATGCCTTTTAAATTCTTTTGAAAAAGTTTGTATTCATGCTAAAATTCCTAGAGAGTCCTGAGCTTCCAGCTATCCCGTTACTTACCGGGAAAGCTCGGGATGCATTGGGTCAAATGAACAATGAGGACAGTGACCATTACAGCAAGTTAAAAGCTGCACTGTTAAAAAGTTTGAATTAACTGCTGAATCATACAGAGCTAAATTCTGTGAGCTCAGGAGAAGCCCTGATATGAGTTATGAGGAGCTAGCCATGAAACAACGTCAGTTTTAAAACATTGGTGTGGAAGGAATTGAGGCAAACTCTGTTGATAAAATTGAAAATGTGATTTTATTAGAACAGTTTTATTGGGCATGCCCAGCAGAGCTAAAATCCTGGCTAGAAGACTGAGATCAAAAGCAGTGCAAGAGGCTGCTCAACTCTTGGACGCTATTCCAAGAGCAGACCTGCTCTGAGTGCGAATAAGGTGAGTGTGACAGTGCAGAAAGGGAAAATCGCCTTCAGGGCAGCTAAAATCATCACTGCCTCCACTGAAACCAGTTAGCTCCAGGTTTCAACAAAAGATTTATCTGAAGTAAGAAATGCATGTTGGCTGTGTAAGGAAACTGGGCATATTGACAGACAGTGCCCAAAGAGCGAGCCATAAATTAATACACAACAGGGTGCTAGAAAAGAAGTGGGTTGTTTATGTGTCCGAGAGCATGCCAGTGAACATGAGGGAACACATGTACCCAGTCAAAGTAAATGGTGTACAGACACAGGGTTAAGGGACACAGAGGCATCCCTGATATTTGGTAAGGGGGATCTAGTACAGCCTGGTCAACTGATACCCAATAAATACGTAACTGTATAAGAGTTTACTGGTGAAGAGAAACATTGCCACTCGCTAGTGTTCTCCTGGACTGGGGTGAAACAGGGGAACTGTGCAACAGGTGGCTGTAGCCAACACATTAGCAGTGGATGTGATCCTGGGTAACAATCTCCAGCAGGGGTTGGTATGTGCAGTTACCTATAGCCAAGTGGCAAGGGAAAATAGTAGTTCCCTGAACCCCACAGAAACCAGTGTGGAAACCACTGAGAGGCTGGTTCCCAGCCTGTGTCTCCAGATGGGGAGACTGATAAAGGGGTAGAAATTTCCAGTAGCAAGTAACCACACAGCTACTGAGGGTTACTCGAAGGGAGGGTGACCCCTTGTCAGAGGTGTGGATTGACAGTGATCCTGAGGCCCTGACGCTAGTGCTAGGAACACTAGTTTAGCAACTGAAGGGGACCTGTCTCATGCCTTGGGACTGTGTGAGGGTTTGCAGCTGCTCAGAGGTGACCTAGTTTAGAAAGCTAAGAGGCTTGGGCAGACTCAGAGGGCACACAGGGAGGTGACGGCAGACATAAGGTTTATTGGTAAAATGGACTTATGTATGCACAGGCAGTACAGACAGAGGGAGGATGCTTGCTAGGCAGGCAGCTTGTTGTTCCCCAGGGATATCGTGAGCAGCTGATCAAGGTTGCCCATGATATTCCCTTGTCTAGTCATTTGGGAATTGTACACACTACACAGCGTTAGCTCAGAATTTCTACTGGGCCTAACTTCACCCAGCAGGTGAAGGATATTGCAGGTCTTGTCACTGGTGCCAAAGGAAATAGGAAAGGCAGGCAAGAAACCCAAGCCGCCCTGATCCCCTTGCCCATAGTGGAGGAGCCATTCCAGAGGGTGGGAATGGATATTGTGGGGCCTTTAAATACCCCAGCTCCTCAGGGAAGAGATTCATCCTGACTGTGGTGGATTATGCCACCGGTTCCAGAGGCCCCTATCTCTCTGAGGACAGACAAAGTGGCAGATGCCTTACTTGGGATTTTCTCCATGTTGGGTTTCATGAGAAGGTAATCACCCGATCAAGGGGTTCCTTCATGTTGGATCTGATGAAATGTTTATGGGAGAAGTGTGGGTGGTGCAGAGATGCACAACACCATATCACCCACATGCTAATGGACTTGTGGAATGATTCAATGGTACCCTAAAAGCAATGCTCGGGCATTTGCTGAACAGCATGGGAGGGACTGGGAGAAACCTTCCCACCTGTTGTTTGCATACAGGAGATGCCCCAAGAGTCAACAGGATTTTCCCTATTTGAACTCTTGTATGGATGCTGGGTACATGGGCCCCTGGACTTGATCTGAAAGGACTGGGAAGGCAGGCATGCCACAGGAACTCCTTCATGGATTACATCCTTAGGTTTAGGAAAGGCTGAAGGAGCTTATGGGGACAGCCCAGAGCAACCTGGCAGCTGCCCAACAGAAACAAAAAGTATGGTATGACCGCCAGAGCCAGAGCTTCGTTCATACTGTGGGTCAGAAGTCATGGTCCTTATTCCCGGTCTGGAAAGACAAGCTGCAAGCTAAGTGGGCAGGACAGTACAAAGTGTTAGGAAGGTAAATGACGTGAACTACATTGTGAGTTACCTGACTGTAGACAGACAGAAAGGATGTATCATGTCAACATGATGAAGCCATATGCAAATAGGGCTGACATGGTGTTCGTAGTGTGTGGTCATGGGAGGAGACAGGCAAAGGAGACCCCTTCTGGACTTGCTGGAAGAGGTGGCAGGAGTCCTCTGTGAGGCAGTAAAATTGTCTCCCCAGCTGACCCCGGGCCAGATCCAGAAAGTAAGGAGGTTTTAGCAGACTTTATCCCTTGTTTAGAGCCAAGCCTGGACTAACCCTTAGTGACACACGATGTGGAGACAGGGACACAGATGCCCATCGGCAGACAGCATATCGGGTGTCAGAGGCTGTCCAAAAGGACATTAGGAGGAAGTTGAGGAGATGCTGGATTTAGGGTAATCCAGAGATCCCACAGTCCCTGGCCTCACCCGTAGTCCTTGTACCCAAGCCAGATGGCTTAACTCATTTCTGTGTCGACGTTGTGGACTGAATGCAGTCACAGTCAGACACCCACCCGATACCCTGGACAGATGAACTCCTGGACAAGTTGGGAGGACGACCTACCTTATGACCACTGACCTGACAAAGGGGTATTGAAAGGTAGAGTTAATGGACAGAGCTAGGAGAGGTCGGCCTTCATCACTCAGATAGGCTTATTTGAGTCCAAAGTAATGCCTTTCAGAATGAAGAACACCCGCCACTTTCAAAGGTTGGTGAACCAGGTGTTAAATGGTGCTGAGAGATGCTGTGGCATACCTGGATGACATTGCCATTTTTAGTGCCAGCTGGGAGGAACACCTGTCCCACCTTAGGGAAGTGCTGGGCAGGATATGAGGGCGGGCTCACTGTCAAGCCGAGAAGTGCCAGGTGGCCATGGGAGAAGGCATACCTCAGGCATGTGGTAGGCCAGGGACAGCTCTGTCCTAATCAAATAAAGATAAAGGTAATCCAGGTATGGCCCAGACCAAAACTCAGAAGCAGGTCAGGAGTTTTCTCGGGACAGCAGGGTACTATAGAAAATTTGTACCCCAATACAGTGCCCTGGCTGCTCCCTATCTGACCTGACAAAGGAAAGGCCCAAGAGAATTAGCTGGGGCCCAGCCTGTGAGGAAGCCTTTTCCAAACTAAAGGGGCTGTGCAGTGCTCCTGTTTTGTGAGTCCGGACTATAGTAAAACTTTTATAGTTCAGACTGCTGCCTCAGATGTGGGTATTGGGGCAGTACTGAGCCAGACATCCAGTGAAGGAGGAACCACCCCATAGCCAACCTGAGTAAAAGTTGCTTCCCAGGGGGCAGTCATACTCCATGGTGGAAAAGGAGTGTCTTTGCCATAGTGTGGGCCCTAAAGAAATTGGAGCCATACTCATATGAGCAGCATTTTGTGGTGCAGACAGACCACAACCCCTAGTTTGGCTGGCGCAGATGGGAAAAACAATGGTGATTACTGAGATGGAGTCTTGCTTTGCAAGGATATGATATGACTGTTCTACATAGGGCTGGAAAACAAAATCAGAACTCAGATGGGTAGTCCAGGGTGTATGAGGAGTGAACTGATTTGGGAAGCTCATCCGATGCAGGGGATATAGCCCCCAAATTCAGTCTAGGTAGGGAGCAATTGTCACACTAGGACAGCTGGTTCTGATCCCTTTATCATTTTTTGTAAATATAAAACAATGTGTGATGGACTGTGTCAAAAGAAAATGCTGTCTTGCTGAAGTTGACACAAAAGCCCCAAGGATAAGTTCAAAGGACAGGAGGTATTTTAAACTGCAGATTTCTAACATGCAATTACCTTGTCAATTTGCTTTGATCCCAGGAAATAAAATTAGCCATTCATGGCGTCCTCAGGAAATCCTTTGATTTTGCACTTGGTGTCATAATGGAAAGAGCATGCTTGTGTTTGGGTGTCTCCCAGGAAGCCAGCTCACTTCATCAAAGAGACCTTTGATGTACAGGTCCCGACTGCATTGTAGTCCAATATGCAGCGTGTGGGGGGTCATCAGAGGAAGCCAGCTCATTTCATCGAAGAGACCTTTGATGTCTGTAGATACCAGGCCCAGATGAAATTGAGGAGGCCAAAATGCTTTGCTTTGATTATATGGTGAATTACATCAGAGACTTTTGATGTGTGTGTGAAGCAAGAGCCCAGACCTGTTTGGTCCAGTCAACATGAGAAGAGGAGATTTATTTTGTCATCTATTATTTTTAAATACCTTAGTAGGCCATCATGTGTTATAAAATATAGATTTTTATACACCAAGGTGGAGTTTGGTGACCTCAGAGAAGGCCGGCTCAGGACTGTTTTTAAAGCTACCAGCAAACCTTGACACACACTTTCATATTACTGACTGAGAAAGGAGGAACATCAAAGCACTGAAAGAAAGATTAAGAAGTAAGGACCTTAGACAAGATTAGTCTGAGTGTTATTATTTGTAGGAATCTGCACTTTTAAACTTGTTTGTTTTAAGGCTGTACGTGTTGGGATATTTTGTTCTGTCATATTTTCTGTTTTCATAGTTTTTAAAGTAAAGATATATTTTAAAACAAAACTGCCTGGTTTGCCTTGAAATTTCTTTTTATATAAGTGGAGCTTTAAAGGTTATAGTTGACACTGTGTATGAGCTTTTTGATACCAAACTGGGAAATGGATAGAGTTCTCTAAGGTCTTGCATAGAGTTCTAAGGGTTCATTTTGTAGACCTGGTTAGGTGCCCATAGGCAAGATATCTAGCCCCGAAGACAGAATTATCTGGCCTGATAATTAAATGCAGCTAACAAGAGGTTATCAGTTTGAATCCCTCCAGAACTTATTTTTTATTTAGTTGTTTAACCAGGTATAGCACACTAAGCTGAAAGCTTTTTACAGGAGCAACCTGGGAGCACAATGAGGTTAAGTGACTTGCTCAGGGTCACACAGTATGCAAGTGGAAGCTGTGGGTTCAAACCCAGGTCTGGTCTGCTGGATGTCACCAAATTTGCAGCTCAGAGCCTTGAACCACTCGCTCTACTGCCTCCTGCAGACTAAGGTGACTCAAACCCACAAAACAGACAAGAGGGTTACCTTGTACTGTTAACTGTTCACAAATCTTATGCTCAGAGATTGGCACTAGTTCACTCCACTGAAGTTTACCACCCAGGTTACTGATTTCTCGGCTCTACACATCGTGATATTAAACCACACCATTTGGTGATTGCTGTCAGCTAGTGGGTCCTCCACCCTTATTTTCCTTACTGCCTCCCCAGTCGACAATACCAGTTAACAGTGGTTCCAGAGCTCAGTGCTTATGCTACATACTGTAGCTAATGCTGTAGGTTGTGCTGGATTCAGAGGCCAGACCAGTAAGTAGGATAATGTTTGCAAGGTACTAGTAGCATGAATGATTCGTGCTTAGGTACTTTAACATAGACATGAGCAAGTCAATGATTATAGTACATATGAACTGGATAGTATATGCAAGGTGCTTAGATGCATGAACTGATGAGTCACTTGTTATGATTTGATAGTTTTGGCCTTTCTCTGTATCCCTCTGTAGGAAGGATGCTTAGTCCAGTATTATGAGACCCCCAAACAATAATGATATCAATGATTGTTCTGTATCCGACTGTTAGAAGAAGTCGAGTAGGATGACACCCCTGAGAAGACTGAGTAGCAGTATGATCACCTCCTCCAACTCCAGAGAGTGTGGCCAGTAACACGCAGGAGAGGAAACCCCTTGGGGGAACCTCTGAGGACCCATGGCTGTGACATGCCCGTCCATCTGGGCAAACTAAAGGAGAGTAATCCTAATTTTTGATTAATCAGTTAATCCGACCCCAAGTTGTAGATCCAGATCCAGAGAAATGGAGAACTGAAGAAGTAATGAATCATGACATCAGGTGAATAGAGCAAGCATCCTCTAGTAAACTCAAGTTCAAGAATCCATGTGCATGTTGGAATGATAGTAGAGTGGAATCCATGGCCGATATGAATTTGAAGTGACGAGTTGCAGTGGTACAATGCTCCAGCAGGTGAGGATGACTTCTCAGAGGGAACAAGGAATCAAAGGCTCAGCAGCCATGTCTAGAAGGAGGACTGTTGGGTCATGATCTGCTTGGCAAGCTTCACAAATGAAGGCTGTGGTGATGAAGCACGAAACTGGCATATGCTGCATGATTGGGAGGATGGAGCAGTAGGAACCTCCAATCCGGAGAGAGGAAGCAAGTATGTGAAGCAGGTAGAAATCGTGATGCGAACAGGTAGACATAAGTCAGATGTATTTCCGCTCACAAGGAGTGAAGTAGGTTGTAAAATGGAGTGGTAGTCGGATGACCTCTAGGCCCTGTAAGGGTGAAGCAAGTAGTATGAGCAAGTAATGTAAATAAGTGGACCTGTACATAGGTCAGTTGTTGTAGTAAGTAAGCTGCATGATGCAAACCTAGAAGCAGGGAAGTAGTATTGCATAGCTTATGAGCGGTATACAGCGAGGGGTATGAAGAATGGTAATAATAATCGGGACTCGAAAGTGCTTCGTGTGGATCCAAATGGCAGTGTAACAATATTGACATCCATGTTTCAAAGCCAGAATGGTACCTTAACTGGAACTGACTTGGTAAGAATATTCTGACGAGTCCTGAATAGTTGAGCTTATGAGTCATAGATAGTGATAACTAAAGAGGCTGAGTCAAATGAAGTAGCGTTGTCACAGGGTCCAGAAGCCTAGAGCATAAATCAGGATATTGAAGATCTTCTGGATAAGTTCAACTAAGTGTCCTGGTAAGAGTGTAGCAGTAGTAATTCTCACTGACTGCCACAGCAGGGCAAAGCATTCAAAATAGATGACGAATGTTTAAACAATCCAGATGTGAGTCTATAGTAAAAGTAGCTCCTAGGGCTGGCTGACATGGCGGCAGGTAGGCATGTGGTAGAATATGCAAATCTCCAGGCCCTGAGCTGAGGCGAGGCAAATAGAGTAGAAGTAGTCAAACCCCGGTTTGATGGGTGAAAACAGGTCATAAAAGTAAGCGAGTATGGCTCAAGTATATATAGTAGCAAAGGACCTCTGGGCCCATAGGGGCACAGGTCTGGCCAAATGCGATAGTGAACCTCCGGCCCCAGGGGCGAGGCAGGTTGCAGAGCAGTGGTAGATAATGCAATGGAAATGTTGAACTGCATGCAATGCAGAAAAGCAGTAGTAGTGAGAAATAAATTGTAAACGGTATTGTAATGGCGGCATATCCTGAGTCAGTTTAGTGCAGAGTAGTACTGTAGTTTTAGGCAGACCTTGGTGGAAGAGTTGGCAACTCGCGAGAGGTAACAAGCATCCTGAAACTGTAGCAATCAATGTTTGAAGTATCAGTTCAACCAAGAAAGACTCAAGGGCAGTATCAGTCAGTGCTACCAGCCGGCGAGGCATCAACGCTCCGCTGCAAATGAACTCAGAAAATCTCGCATGCTGGAAGGCTGAACAGGCATGACGGGAGCATAGGGAAACCAGCACGGACCAAAAGCAAGCGTGTATCAGGAACTGAAGTAGATATGCTGGCCACAAAGAGCTTGGGGCTGTAGAATGATTGTATGCAATCCCATGCACAGCAGTGAAGTAAAGCAGGCAGCCATGAGTCAGGACGACAAAGTCACTCTCGGCTAAAAGGCGGTTCAGGCAGCTGCAGCTAAATAAAATGGCTCAGTGCGCAGCAGGCAGGCATAACAATGCTGAGAGGAAGGCAAGAGATGCATGGTGGTAGTGGAAGGCATGGAACTCCAGTGGTAATGGCGAGGCTAAAAGGTATCCCAAGCAGTATCATCCAGTAGGTGGTAATGAATGTGGCGAAGAACTGGGGTTTGGAACCGAGGCTGCTCAAGGGAGAAGCGGAGAACAAGGCAAGTGCTCAAGAAAAGCGGCGATAGGGCAGAAAGAGCGCATAGTGCTCGAGGAACGAGGCAATAGACCCCCAAAAGATAACAAACGGACCAAACAGAAACGCCAGGAACAGGAGGAGGAGGGAGGTGGGAAGGGAACACAACGAACAAGCGAAGCAGGACAAATGAGCAGGGGGAGAATAAGAGCAGCCACCCCGGTAACAACACCACAGCGAGTGCGACTTCGCTCCTAAGCATGGCGGTGAGCAGCCTGCTAGTTTAAATAGAGTGTGGGAGGTTCTTCCCCACTTAACCTCTGGGCATGGCCTAAATATCTAAAGTGTTCTTTAGCCTACTAGGTACACTGACCAACTGCGTCAGGAGACCCTCATGGATCGCGTCCAGGAGCACTTGTTCCCTAGCACTGAGGTGACCAGAATGCTCAGTCAACCCCGCAAGTTGAAATCCTCCACGATGACCACATCCCTTGTAACAAATCAACTACTCTTGACCTTTGCTTCTAATAACTCATTGATGATGGATGTTATTAATGTATAGAATAATGTATGGGAGGTGTGTAACGAGGATATATTACCCATCTAAGTAAAGGGATGCCTAATAAATCATGAGAAGAAAGCTTGATCTTATCCCACACTGAAAGTGTGTAACAATCAGAGTTATCCACCTCCTTATGTTTTATTTTTATATAATAACTGATTGTAAAATAATTTTGACAGACAAATGTACAGACTCAAGGTAACTGAAAATAATATGGTACACAGGCAGAACTGATTCAGCATTGTAACTGACTGCAAGAACTTTTTTATACTCTTTTCCTCTGGTCGACACCAGCTCTGAGATCTCCCTCAGGGTGTAACCTCAGACAGGTGGCTTAATCTGCACAGACTGAGGCCCCTCCCCCCAGGTCAGGTTCCCGTCTGGAGCTCATACTGCACCCACACCTGCAATCAACCACCCCAGCTTGTACTCCCTGAGGCAGGGCTGCCAGCACGGGTCATAATGTCACAGAGCGATACTGTACATATGACCACCGTGCAGTTAGAAACAGCAGCAATGATAGACAGCTGTTCTTTGTTTTGGGGTACTTGACAACCACACCCCCACAACCCTGGAACTAATATAATCAACTCCAAGGGGGTGGACACTGGGGCAAAACATAAAACATTAACTCTAAGAGATTCCCTATGAGGGAATCAAATTGTGATTCCCCAACCCACTCACTGCAGGGTCAGGTGCTCTAGCACTCCACCGTGGGGAGCAGTTCGACCAAGAACCTGACCAGCAGTGGCTAAATCACTTCTCCTTCCTCATGGTGACAGGGATAGCAATAGTATCGCATTGCTGATATTCCCCTGTCGCCTACTCCCATGCACAACCTATAACACTTGCCTGCGTGATTAGCGCACTTGGTTCACTCAGTACAGGGTAGCCACCACATACCTTAGTGCTCCATGAATCCAGTTGTCAGCCAGGGTGAGGTGGAGGATATAGGAGACCAGACTGGGGCTGGATCCAGCATTGAGCATGGGGCTGCTGCAGGGCTCGTCATTGTCCTCCCAGGTGCCATGGTTTTCCTTTGTTCATGAGATGTGATCCTGGAGCGAGAACATCTGCCATCACTGCCACCCCCTTCCAAGGAGTCCCTGGCTGCAGCACCCTCAGTCTCCACTGGGAGTCAATTGATGCCAGCAGTCCATAACCCACCCTCCCTGGAGAGGAGAGCAGTCCTCCAGACACTCTGTCCTCTCCACCCCAGCCGACCCCGATGACCTGAGCTGGGTCCCAAACCCAAGTTGCCAGCACGGTGAGGTAAAGTGTTCAGCACCTCAGCCCTCAGCACCACTGGGCCAGCGTTGAGTGCGGAACTTAAATATAAGTTTTTACCAAGTTTAACTTCTATTGAGAAAAAGGTGCTAGTTAAACTGTACAGCAAAACAGTGGTTATTAAGTTTCCAAGACAGACTTGACAAGCAGGAAGGCAGTGGCATTTAAGACAGCATGAGACAGTTGAAAAAATCTCTGTAAGAAAATGATTAAGAACTGTCAAATGTGTGACTCAGTGGTCTCTGACTGGCTGACTTTAAGTTGTGCAAGTTATACACCTACTGTTATACACAGTAGGGTGATCAATTCTCAGGAATCTGTTCTTTTGCAGAAATTGGAATTTTAGAAATTCTGATACTGAATCTGATTCTATTCAGTCCCAGACTCAGGCGAAGGAAAGGAATCGGAGATGGACTCAAAGCTCCAGTTTTTATCTGACTCCACTTCTGTATAACATCAGAGTAAGGTGGGCTAAGCCCTAGAGACTATGTAAAAAGCACACATTTAAATGAAAATCAAAGACTTCTGTGATTGTGCAGCTGTTTGTTTGCTGGAACCCTGTTGGGGAACAAAGGTAGTGAGGTATACACCACTCTGCCTTGCAACAAGAGGATGCTATCTGTGGGGTCCAGGACTAACTAAACCTGAACCCAGGTGTCCATGAGGCAGTGCCACTGCAAACCCAACCCCTGCAGCAAGCTACGGGCATTTATAAGAGAGTCTTAAAAGCAACTTTCTCACCTTATTCAAAATTTTCCATAAGAAAATTAGTAGCCCCTATATCAGAAGGGAAGGGATCATAATTTGGCCTCATGGGCGAGCCATGCTGATCCCATCCACTTCCTGGTAGCACTTCAATCCATGGTCCACCTCTGCTACTCCCCCACTCACGTCGCTTTGTGGCGTCATTCACTGACCCACGCAGCCAGTGTAGTGTTATGCTTGTGTAACTGTGTTAGTTTTGGTTGTGGCCATTCTGCACTCTCTATTCCAGAGGAATTACCACCTGTAGGGATACGAGCAAGGAACTCTCAGAGAGGGTTCTGCCCCTAGAGGTGCTACGGACCATTCCCTGTGAGCTAAAGATAATTTTAGAATCCCTAAAAGAATGTAGTATCATCCCCAAAGGAGGCAACATGATGCGATGAACAAGCAGTAACAGTGACGTAGAAGCAGTAACTGGAACATAGTAGTAGAGAAGAATAGTAATGGCTTGCATTGAGAGAAGGGGATCCCATAAGGAGGGAGGGAATGGCAGGACATCCTCCACCTCCATCCAACATGGAGCCTACCTAAGGAAACTAGGGAAAACTATGCTAAGTGTTATGACCTGAGGGCAGAGGAGGAGAAAAAAACCCTATAAGGAGGAATCTCTGGGGATCCAAGGCCTAGGTCACCTTCACTCCAGGCTTGGGAAAATGTATTTAGTGACAGCTCTGCAGCTGCAGTTTGGAAAACCCAATTAAAGGGAGGTGGAAAATATTTCAATTTGGAGGAAGGCTCTCACTCAAACCCTCTAGTGGGAACATCTTGGAAGGTTTAGAAAACTCTGCAACAATACGAGCATCCAAGGCGTAGAGAGGCAACAACTGCTGAGGCACTCACCTGGCCTACCACCTAAAATCAAACCAGGTGACCCAGAGGCAGTCGTGGGAGAATCACGGTGAAGGTGCCTTGCTTGAGAGCCACTAAAGAGTCAAAGGCCAACCGTTATAGTGGAACACTAGAGCCAAAAGGAGATCGTCGTAACCACCTTCACCACTAGTCTTAAATTCTACACCAGGAGCTGCTGTCATGTAGCAGGCAGCTAAAGCCAACCCAAGGCGAGGACATTCCCAGCTATGGGCCAGGTGAGAAGGATCCGCCAAAGTTGGACAAACTCGATGATGTGGAATAAATGCAGAACAAGACCGTCGGCTGCAGGAACCTGCGCCACATTAGAAAGGCTGGCATGCCCCAGAATTGATGGAGAGCTGTAAAGCTGGTGAGCTGAATGAGCACGGTGTGCTGAGATCGTGAGAAACATAGAAACATGAATTTGATGGCAGATAAGGACCGCTTGGCCACCCAGTCTGCCCATTTCCTACCTACTGGATAAGCTGCAGATCCCTAGTTAACCAGCAGCCTACTTCTTCCTACCCCACCCCCAGAATTGCCTTATGACTATCCATGCATGCTTGAATTCCCCACTGATTTTGACTCCACAGCCTCCTCCGGAAGGCCGTTCCATGCATCCACAACCCTCTCTGTGAAGAAATACTTCTAAATTACCTCTGAGCCGCCCCCTCTATCTTCAAATTGTGCCCTCTTGTTCTTGCACACCTCTTTTTTGAAAGATGCTACCCTCTTGGACTTTGTTGATTCCTTGAGGTACTTGAAAGTTTCTATCATGTCCCCCCTCTCCCTCCTTTCCTCGAGGCTATACATATTAAGCTCCTTAAGTCTGTCTTCATATGACTTCGGTGCAGACCCTGCACCATTTTAGTGCCCTCCTCTGGACAGCTTCCATCCTGTCTATGTCTTTGCGGAGATTGGGTCTCCAGAACTGCACACAGTACTCCAGATTGGGTCTCACCAGCTGTCTGTACAGAGGGATAATAACTTCCTGTTTTCTACTGGTGATGCCTCTCCCTATGCATCCCAGTATCCCCCAACCCTCCTTGCTGCCCTCTCACATTGCTTGCCCATCTTTAGGTCATCTGATATGACTACCCCAGGTCCCCTTCCATTCTTGTTGTTGTTAGTATCTCACCCCCATTGTGTACTCTTCCCTGGGTTTTGTTTCCCAGGTGCATTACCTTGCACTTCTTAGCATTGAATCTAAGCTGCCATACATTTGACCATTCCTCTAACCTTGCCAAGTCCCTTCTCATCCTTTCCACCCCACCCTGTGCATCAACTCTGTTGCAGATCTTAGTGTCATCTGCAAAGAGACATACTTTCCTTCCAGTCCTTCTGCAATGTAAACATAAAGACATTGAAGAGGACCAGTCTAATACTGAACCTATTGTACCCTAGTAACCCTCCTTTCTTCTGAGTGGACTCCATTTACTATAACTCTCTGTGTCCTATTCTCCAGCCAATTCTTTACCCAGGCTGTCATCTTGGGACCACTCCCAGGCTGGCTACTTGTATATTAATCTTTTGTGTGGGACTGTGTCAAATGCCTTGCTAAAGTCTAGGTAGGCCATGTCCACAGCCCCTCCCTGATCTACTACTTTGGTCACCCAGTCAAAGAAATCTATCAGATTCGTCTGGCATGACCTTCCGCTGTGAATCCATGCTGCCTAGGGTCCTGTGCCCCTCTGGCCTCTAGATACTCGACAATTCTTTCCTTTATAAGTGATTCCATCATTTCCCTATCACTGAGGTTAAACTAACAGGTCTATAGTTTCCTGCTTCTGCCTTGCTCCCACTTTTGTGAAGGGGAATCACATCTGCCCTCCTCCAGTCCTCGGTACCACCCCATCCTCCCATGGTTTGTTAAAAGGGTAGTCAGTGGTATCACTAGTTCTACCCTTAGTTCTTTAGAATTCTGGGATGAATCCCATCAGGCCCCCTTGCTTTGTCCACCTTCAGTTTTAAGAGTTCTTTCAGAACCCTTTCTTCTGTAAATGGGCGGTATCAACTTCTGTATCCAGAGTGTTACTACTGTTTGTTTTATGTATCTCCCCTCTTCCTTAGTAAATACTGAGCAAAAATATTTGTTTAGTATCTCTGCCTTTTCACATCTACCTCTGTCCACCCTCCCTCCCTTTATTAAGCCTCACTATCCCTCCCTTGGTCTTCCCTTCACTCCTAATGTACCTATAAAGGTTTTATCCCCTCTTAACTGGGTTGGCTATCTTTTCCTCGGTTTGGGCCTTTGCTGTTCTGACTGCAGCATTGAGTGCTGAGACCTCACAGGTCAGATGCAGATTGAGCAGTAGAATCCCAGGCGAAGCTGAGGGGATGGCACTAGGCATAAAGCAATGGTTTGCATAAGCAAGGAGCAGTTGCATAAGCAAGTGAGGTCCGGATAGGTCAGTAAGCTTATTAGTAGTAGTAGTAATGGGTGGACCTGCATAACAACTGTATAGCAAGTAAACAGCACTCAGTTAAGGGCAAGCCAGCCAGACATGAATAGCCAAATCAAGGTGACAAACTCTGAGGATTTTAAGCAGCGAAGACAGGATTTAGAACAAAATTAATTAACCACATAGGCCATGACTCCCAAACACCTCCCAGTCCCACTGTAGGACAAACAAAGAAGCGATGAAAGGCTGAGAACCACATGCAGATATAAAAGCTAGTTTAATAGCCTCAGCAGGAGCTTCAGCTAACCTCAGAGTAAACAAGGTAGAATAGGAATGGGTGTAAACAATGCAGCAGCAGGAAGCAAGTGGGCCTGTACAGCAGTAGTTAAATGAGTACAGTGTTAAAACACAGGCACTGGGTGCAATAGTAATTAAAGTAGCAGCAGCAATGGCTGAAGTTGTAGGTAACTGAAAGCAGTAGCACTGAGCTCTGAGTAGGTTTGCAGTTGCAGTGCTGTAAATTGAGAGTTGTAACTGAAAGCAAGCAGAATGAACTCTGTAGTAGCAGTATACTAGGAGTTTTAAAATAAAAGCCCCCAAAGAGAAATCAAAACACAGCAAAACAGGAAGTCCCCCAAAAAAAAACAAGAAACAAAACACAGGGAAGCATACAGCCAGAGGAAAGACACAAACCAGAAGCAGGACAAAAACACTGAAGTCCAGCAGAGACACACAGAAACAGCAGGCTTGGGGGTTAGGCCCCAGCCAGCTCAGAAGACAAACCAACATAGCCTCCAGCTGCAAAGACAAAATGTTTCACAGTGAGGCTGAGAGGAACTGCTTATATAGCTCAGGAAGTGGGATTGGCTGGCTGCTTGGTCACTTAATTACAGGCAAGCCTTTCAATTATACAGATAGCACAGAGCACTATATGAAACATGAATGGGGCTGTTTATCAAGTTTAATTTTAGTAGTTTAGATGGCCGTTTGGAACAAATCATGGTCACCATGTAACTAACAACGTGTTAGTTACATGGTGGCCATGTTTTAAATAACCATCTAAACTACCAAAATTAAACTTTGAAAACAGCCCCATTCATGTCTATGGAGTACAACCCATGGTATCCATATAATGACCTCACAAAACGTGCTAGCATGGGGGCAGATCAGGGCAGATGGCGGACTGAGGTGCTATCAGGAAGTGGAAGGGATCAGTGTGGCTCGGCTCCACAGAGCTAAATTATGACCCTTCTCTTCTGATATAGGAGCTACTGAAACAAAAGTATGTGCAGCTATGATTTCTGCACTGGGAAGGTTGAGTCTTGCTTCTTGGGCCAGGGACTAGGTTAGTTGCTCTTTAAAGAAAAAAAATTGCACACTCCTTTAAAGGTGGGAGTATAGAAGCATTGAGAACTGAGTGGGTGGCTCAGTGCAGAAAAAAATTGCTGTGGAGGCTGCAGGAGCTATCAGCCATCCAGGCCCTGTTTCCAGAAGTATCAGGATAGGGGTGGGCCAAACATATCTGAGAGCAGACTGGCTCCTGCCTGAGTGTTTCAGGGCACTGTAGTAGATATGAGGTTCATGCCATGTGGCTCTGTGTCCGTGCTACCGCATGGTGAGCCTCAGCCATTTGGGTCTGGCCCATCCATTCCAGTGACCCCTGCTCCTCAGGCCAAACTCTCTGCCACCACCACTTGTTATCTCTGTTCCCAGGGTGCAGGAGGCAGGCCATAGTGACTTGTCACACTGGCCCCTGCCAGGGATACCCCTTCAGAACTGTGCAGTACCCTTACGATGTTGAGGCAACAGGAGCCCCTGTTGCTACTGCTGGCAGGCAGTCACCAAAACCCCTGACAAGGGTGTGGGACTGTAAGCACTGGAATGCAAGCTGTAATGCTACCCAAGCCAGCACACAAACCAGCCCCAAAACCAAATCTTCAACCACCCTCTGCATTTATGGTACCACCTGTGGAGGAAGTTGAAACCTACCTCTAACTCTCAGGGAGAGGCCAATGTCATCACCGATAATACGATTTTGGGTACCAGTTCTTCCAGACCAGTACCATCCATAGCGCTCCCAATTGCATCTCTGCCCCAAATATTTTGAGAGTACCCCAAGTGCAAGGCTCATGACCTTTCAAATCTGCAAAGCAGTCACAAGGACATGGGGCCTCATTCTCCAGATTACTGTCTTCATTTGAGTAAGAGGCACAAAGCCCTGGCCAAAAACATATCCTCAGCCCTGTGAAGCCTCATAAGGAAAAAAACACCCAAGACCTCTGTCGTAGAAGCAAAGGTCAGGAAGCATGAAAACTAGACGTCTCATAAAATTTGCCGTCACATTTATTATTTTCAATAAAATAAAAAAATAAAATTGTTCAGGATAGCGCTTTACAAAGGCAGTACAAACAAGAAAACAAAGTCCTTTATCTGAGGATATCTCTAATTCTAAATTTATTTTCACTCTGTCTCTCTTTAATAAATATTGCTTTTTTTACAAATAAGTCCCTGCCAGGCAATTAATTTCTGCCTCCTGAGGTTTTTAAGAGGCATCCTGTTTCTCATAAAATGCATCAGACCTTTGTCAGTTTCTTTCCTTGTAGGTCCAGCAAAATAGAACATGGTTACCCAGAACTAATCTCCTGTTGTCAACTCTGCAAAAGAGTTTGTGGAGGCCAAACTGCACCTCAAAGCTAACTCCTGAATTCCAAAGAGCTTTTGCAGTCATTTCAATAGTATAATGTTATGTATTTTCAAACCAAAGGATCTCAGTTTCACAGAAAGATTCATATATATTTTATAACTGCAGATATACAAGGGAAGAAAACATAGAAACAGCAAGAAACAGAAAGTAAAGGCAGGGAGATAGCGAGGGAACTTGTGAGACCATCAGAGTGATCAGTTCCTGGGTCTCACAAGAAAATTTGACTGTGCAATCTGACAGACAAGAGGCAGAAAAGGCGGATAAAACAGATCCTTGCATTTATGTCTTTCTGCATAACAAATGGGACAAGGTCTTATTCAACCCTGTCACAACCTCCTCCCAGGGAAAACTGCCACTTGGGAGGCCAGGGAGGACAGCAGGTCTTGCTTTGACCCCCAAACCAGCAGAGAGACAAAAGTAGTCTGCAAGAAAAATGTAGCAGTTTATCAACCCAGCATGTGGACCTTATCCAGTAGAGTACTTGATAAAACTAAAATACTACCCCATATAAGCCAGGCTAAATAACTCATCTCAAAGAGTTTAATGAGCTGATTTAATGTAGGGTGGCTTTACGACAGTACTGGGATGAGGTAGTGGAAAATAGGAGAAATGGCTGAAGCAGAAGGCTTTAAAAAAAACTGAAGGGCAGGGACATTGAAACCTTAGACAAATGCCATGGAGGATGCAGAAAGGATAGACTCCAGTATCATCATAGAGTGGAAGGTGGGATGAAACATCTTTAAATAAGCAGTGGTGTTCACCTCCCATGGTAGTGTCCCCAGGGCTTACACTTATCCCAGTACTACCATGGATGGTACCAAAGTATTCAATCCCAATCCTGATCTCTACTACTAGGTCAGTTGAACTCTGAACCAGTTTTGCTCCTGTTGTTTTGTTTGGGCCAAAGTTTCAGCCCCAAGACAGAAACAAGATTCATCTGCTCTCAGACAGGGATGCACACAACAATGCCTGCCCTCAGTGGAGGGAGGCACAACACAACTACATCTGCCCATGGTGCATGGAGGCACATCTTGACATCTGATAAAGAGGACAGCTTGTGCCTCTCTGAAAAGAAAGGTGTTCACCTCCTGCCAGTTCCAGATGACATCACTCCCAGACTGTAGTGGAAAGTGATGGTTTCTGAGGCGACCAGCAGCCCCAGCCTGACAAGAAGGTTCTCGTTGATGCCAAGTAGATCTGAGGCCAGAAGACATCAGGTTGGCATAGCCTCCTGCAGCTTGTCCGCCCATCAAGAGACCCCCAGGTCAAGGTTCCCCAGGAACTCCAGCCTTCACTCTCACCTTGCTTGACCCCCTGGCCTTGTCCGAGGCAGGGTGCCAGCCATCTACCTTTTGGTGCTCCTTGAAATCCAATCTGCAGGCAGAGTGAGGTGGGAGGATATCAGAGACCTGGTTGGTGAGGATCTGGTGGTAGGCGTGGGGCTGCTGAGGCTCACAAATCATCCTCCCAGGCACTGAGGCATTTCTCTTGTTCTGTGTGATCATGATGCCCAGGGCGTGAGTGGTGCAATGGCGTCCAGTGTGAGAGGGTGCCTCCTCACCCTTCTACGAGATGTCTGCCATCGCTCCACCCTACCTTGATGCATCCCTGGCTGTAGCACCCCCAGCCTCCGTTGGGAGTCACTGATGCCAGGGGACACAGAACCCCACCCTCCCCAGAAGAGGAGAGCTGTCCAGGCTCTATCCTCTCCTCTCCTGCCAACTCCCAGCAGCCTGAGCTCGCTGACAGGCCGGGTAGCTGGCGTGGTGTAAGGTGTGGCATCCAGTGCCTGAACCCTCAGTGCCACCAGGCTGGACAATATGTTTACATCTTTAAACTGACACTTTGGATCCCCTTCTCTGTAGGTTTTAAAAAAAATTAAAGTTTCATAAAAGTACAAAACAAAATCAGTTTGTTTACAAATGTTTTAGATTCAAGTATTACTGTGCATATATGCTTTGATTTTGCAGGTTGAAGAAGATAAAGAAGATTTAATCTACAGGGTAGTATTATGAACTGAGTGAACTGTGATATGCATGTTTTCTTTACAGGACACAGTGGCCTTCCAGATCTAACAAGAGTAAGGACAATGTTTTAGTGATGCTTAGTGTTTTCTTTTGCAGGATGTTTGCCCAGAAGCAGGCCCAAAAGGTTAATGAAAGATGTTTACTATAGAATAGGAATGTATTTACAATATATGCAGGAGGTATATACATTTTATTTCAGGAGCAGTCCCTTCGAGTCAAAAAGAGTAACTGAAATTTGTACAGAATGTTTAATAGTATAGTTACGATTGCACCATATGTGCATAGGTATAGTTGAGGATACGTAAGGTAGCTGGAGTCCATAGCTGTCCACAAAGGCTACAGTGCATAGCTGCTAACATACAACAGAGCTACAGCTCAGTTAGTTAATGAGCCCCACTGTGGTCGAGATTCATCCTGCCCGTGGGTGGGATTAGTTTCCATTGCGATACATACTTTCTGGGGTTCCTGCCTATGGAAACACAGGTGGGGTATGATTGATCACCTGCCTCCTAGACACTCTGGAAGAGCTAGTATGTGTGTCAAAGCCCTTGCTGAAGACAGCAAGGATTTTAAAAGCAGGAGAATGTAACCCCATAACCTCCCATGGGTTAATGTGTTGGATGCCACAGGACATCTAAGGGTAAGTGTCTGCAGGCTTCCCTTGCTGGTATGACGTGTTGAGGCACCAATGATGTAATGTTAGAACTCTTTGCAGCAGCATGGGGCACTTTGAAATGTCAGAGTTTGGAACATTGCAGACAGGCAGTCTTTGGAGACTTGTCTGAGATGGAGGAGGTTTCAGCTTTCTAACAGTCCTGTCAGGCTTTTCCTTGCTCAAGAACACTTTCAGACAGGCGTGAAGTGGTGCAGCAATTGAACCTGACTCCCCCACAGTGAATTAGGAGACCTACTAGAGAAATGTGAAGGTTCTGTAAGTACTTATAAATAGATTTGAGATGCCCTAGGTGTCTCTTGTAAGAGGAAAAACAACTGTGTATCACAACCACAGCACCATCACAGCCCTGGCTAAAGTAACCAATGATTTGCAACTCGAACTGGACAAAAAAATTGTGTCTGTGCTGTTTTTAGACCTGAGTAAGGCATTCTATACGGTTGACCACGAACTGCTCCTCTCCTTCCTGAAATCCATAGGACTCGACTCAACCTCCATTAGATGGTTTAATAACTATCTCACGGGAAGGACCCAGCAGGTGAAGGCTGAAGGAGACCTATCACCACTCAAATCTCTCAAGAGGAGTTCCCAAGGATCCATCCTTGGCCCAATCTATTGCCATCTATATCAATAGCATCGACAATAACCTCACCAAAACCACTGTACACCTGTTTGCAGATGATACAGTATTGTATATCAGTCACCCGCTCCCGTAACAGCATGCATAGAGCTACAAGCAGAATTCAACCTATTACAACACCAATTACTGGAAAAAAACTCCTGCTAAATGCAAAAAAAAACAAAAGGCAATGTTTTTTCTCCCCAAACACAACGCGGACCTCCTTCCCAAACAATCCCCCACATATCCACTGTCCTTGGTGAAAATCTTGAATATGTTACAAAATTCAAATATCTAGGGGTCTGGGTAGACAGTAGACTCGACTACTTAGATCATCTGGAAGATCTGCTAAAAAACTCCATCAGAGGCTTGGGCTCTATTACAGAATAAAGCACTTTCTCACAAGTGATTCTAAAAAGAAGCTGGTCAGGCCACATTTCTATCAGTATTAGATTATGCAGATTTCCTATCTGGTCGTTGCCCCAACTCATATCTGAGCAAACTGGACACACTTTACCATAGAGCCTTGAGGTTTATCAGATCTTCCTCTCAGCACTCACCACTGCTTGCTTTATGCTGCAGTTGGATGGATCTCGCTCAATTTAGAAGAAGACAGGAATGCCTTACTATGGACTAACAGGCGATATCAAAGATGCTACAAATTATTTCTCAGACTGCTTCACAAATCACATCAAGTAAATATGCCTAAAGTCTAAACTTCATCATGCTTAAAGTGCCCAAATTCAATTCTCAATATGGTAGATCTGCTATCAGCTATGTCTTATCTGCCTTATGGAATACGATGCAGAAGACCCCAAAGTGAACAGATACATCTCATTTACATCCTTTAAATATCTGTATTCAAGGCTTATCAAAGAAAATGTAATTGTTTCACAAACAGTAGAGTATTCTAATCTTATCCATCTCCCTCCCCAGATAGCCAACTCACGGAAGGTATCCACCTTTACTAAGATTCACCAACCCTCACACTCCATGCACCCTTCCATCCCACCTCCCTTAATCCCTTGTCATATATCACAGCCTATACCCTATTATACAAACCCCCAGTGCCCCCTCCTGCTCTCTTCATAAGGCCCACAGTTTATCCGTTCCACAGTATAGGCCCCACCATCTTCCTCCTCCCCACCAGCCAGGCACACCACTTCCGCTCCCTTCCCCTCACCCCTTATTACCACTCACCAATTTAATGTAGGGTCTGATTAGAATGTATCCTTAGACTGTGTGTATACTGAATATTCTATGTAGTATCCTAGAGTGTGTGTATATTGAATATTTTTATGTATCTATGTAAATTGAACCTTGACCTTACCAGGTCCATCTTGCAAATGAGCTGTGCTCAATGATGTTCGCCTGGATAAATAAAGATTTGATTGATTGATTGAAGGTGCCAAATTCTGCCCAGCTGAAGCCCATGACAGAAATGGGAGCAACAATTTCCTCAAAACTGGAGGAACATTCTTCAGAAGACAAAACAGCCTGTCAAGGAAGCCAATGTGCAAAAGGTGCCCACCCAAAAAGGCTGACAGAACTCTACCTTCTGATCACCCAGGAGTTTTGAAAGTTTTCCAGAGTTTCCCTGAATGAATCTCTAACCTTTCTACCCAAGGCGGGGTAGTGGCCCATGAGAAAAGAAGATAAAGGAATGCGTAGAAGGTATAAATAGAGTGCAATGACAAGGTCTGAGCAAAATGCAAATTAATTGGGCAGTGTAAAGATGCTGCTGTGAGGAAAGACTGCCATCTAAATAGATTTGGTGAAGTAAAAATGTGCCTAATGCTTGATGCTACTATTGAGATGGACATTTCAATTATTTGTGTGTGACTGTGTCAAAACATGCCCCTCTGACTCCACATCTGTGGTCCCAAACCACAAATTGTTAACCATGGACTGAACCCCACCCCAAGGCAGAGGCTCCCAAACACCATGCCACTGGGGAGAATCCACCCTCAGTTGTCTTGAAGAAAATTTACAAACTGAACTCTGTAATTTGGGATTAGATCATTCACCAATTTTTGACTTGCACAATTTCCCTTGAAATTTTCTAGAGGTTTGATCCTTGAAAATGAACTTTGTTTGAAGATTTAAATGTATTAGCAAAGTCAAATGGTAAGTTATGTACCTTCCCAAACATGGTACAGACCAGGGAGGATGAGTGGGCAGTGTGTGGCTTTGGGTCACTATCACGAGAAGAAAAACAGTTACAGGTGAGTAACTTTTTTGAGCAACATGGAGTCATCCCAGCCACACACCTGTAAAGACAAATAGCAGTACGCTGG
Organism: Neoceratodus forsteri; assembly: GCA_016271365.2. Classification (NCBI taxonomy): domain Eukaryota; kingdom Metazoa; phylum Chordata; order Ceratodontiformes; family Ceratodontidae; genus Neoceratodus; species Neoceratodus forsteri. Next base: position 410,167,149 of record CM028138.1, read on the forward strand.
GAAGAGGGGAAACTGAAAGTTATTTGGGCAACAAGCTAATCAGAACAGCAGACCAAACAGAGTTTCTGTTCTGTATGCAAACAAGCACTTATCTTTAATCTTGTATCTGACATACTATATTTCTCTCATTAGAACTGTATGTGATATAGTCAGGGTTTCTGTATGCACTCTTGAGCCTCTTCTGGATATAACACATTATAAATAAATTTGCCTTGCCTGTATGTAATATGTATACTGCTTCCTTCTCTACATGAGATATACAACTGCCTTTCTGCTATAGTGCATGTTGTGTGATTTACCGCTGTTTCTCTTCTCATCTTTTGTAATATACACACACTGTGCTTCTATTACAGTTTGTTACCCTTCATGAGATAGTCACCCTGTGTTTCTGTTGTTTGATATATGATTCACTTGCTGTATTTGCCTTCTCTTCCCACATGTGGCACACAGTATTTCTGTTATTATCCAGAACATGGAATGCTCACCTGTTATTCCATGTATGAAAACAAAACTGGGTTGGATTTTTAAAAGTGGAAGATGCAGCTCGGCAAATTCAATCCAGTGGATGGAAAACATAATTACTGTAGTAATAATGATTCATCTAAGGGATCAACAATAAGTCATACAAAACTACGTCATCTCCCAATGTTGTTGCCCTGGAGATAGAACAGGATGCTAATAAATTCAGAATGCTGTTCAAACTCTGCACTGTGGTCACTCTCCTATGCTGTTGTAACATCAGATTTGTTGCTGGAAAGCAAGGGAGCAGTGGCCACAATGACTACTCTACCAAAAATAAAATAATAAAAAATTTAATGAAATAATAGCAGTCTAATTTTAATAATGAATTGACCTAAATTTTTCAAACACTGTGAAAGGCCAAAGTGTTTAAAAATAAATGTTCAACACAAAACAAATAATCAGACCAATTCTTGAGAGACCTTTTTCAAGTTCTCGAAGGGAGGCAAGGTCAGGGATTGTATGACTTATTGTGGATCCCTTAGAAGAAACATCATCACTAAAGTAAGTGATTATTTCTTCTTACAACAGGAATCTAAAAATAAAATTTCATACAAAACTGAAGACTCACTAGCAGCACCTTGGGAGGCTGGTTCTAGAACCTATTTAGGAAAAGGTTCTGCAAGACAACAGTCCCAAACCTGGCATCCCTCTTGGATTAGCTATCTAGACAATAGTGTTTAGCAAAGCTGTGGACTATAACCCAGGCAGCTGCTTTACATCTCTTAGAGGAGGATGTCCTTTGTTGCTGCCACAGTGGCAGAAGAACCTCTGGTAGAGTACACCTTTAGGCCTCTGGGATGCTTCTTACCAGCTTTCTCATAGCAAAACTGGACACAGGAGACAACTAATGAGAAATAGTCCTTTTGGCCACTGGTTTACCCTTATCAACCTCTCCATAAGTTGCAAACCACTGAGTACTGTCAGTGCTGATGTCTCTGGTTCTGCCAGGATAATAGCTCAGTTCCCTTTTACATTAGGGCTATGGAGCTTCTGCTCACCTGAATTGAAGCAGTTACAGAAATGCACAGCAAGGGTAACAGATGGGTTTAAATGGTATTCTGACACCCCATTGGAAGGAAGTTTCTATTTGCTCTTAGTACTACCTTACCCCTCTGTTAGATATTATAGTTGGGATCTGTAGAGAGCTTTTAGTTCACTAACTTTCCTGGCAGATATAGCAATGAGGAAAAATTATTTTCCAGTTGATGTACTTGATGTCTACTATAGCATTTGGCTTGAAAAGAGACTCAACCAACTGGGCAAGGTATACATTTATATCCTAGGGATGGAGAGGTTCCTGATAGGGGCATACAGGTGGGTGGTTCAAATCTTTGAAAAGTCTTTTGAAAATGGGGTGTGAAGCTACAGATTTTTCCTTCCCAGCTGACATACAAACTTAATCGACTACCAGATATACTTCCAGGGTAGATGGTCTTAAACCAAAAGTCTCAGGGCTCAATTCTCAAAGGTAATTGCAGGCTGCACCAGTAGCAATTTGTGCCAATTGCTGGTGCACCAGGGACCTCATGCAGTTCTCTACTGGGTAGGGTCCAGTGTCAAAGTCTCAAAGCTTACAGCAACTGTAGCCATCGCCAAACAGAGGGTGCATCTGCAAGGTTTGCCACAAGCTGTGGGTGGTCGGGTGGCAGCTGCACTCATGGACAGTGACCAGCACAATCCAATACCCAAGCACAAATCACTGTTGAATCAACATACATACACCCCTCCCTGGTATCTAGTGGCCCCCAATCCCCAATGTCCCCTGTATGCAGACATAACAGAACTCCCTGGTGGCTAATGGTCCCACCTCCTATCCCCAATCTCCAGTTGAAATACAAATATATCTGACCCTGGTGGCTATGGTCCCACCTCCCTATCCTGATTTCCCCTAAAATGCAAATATATCTGTCCCTGATGGTCTAGTGGAACCCTCTCCCTATCCCCTATCTCCCCATTACAGACACATATATCCATCCCTGGTGGTCTAGTGGACCCCTCCTATCCCCAATCTCCCATTACATATACATATATCCATCCCTGGTGGTTAACAGACTCCCCTCCTGATCCCGATCTCTCCCATTAAATATGCATATATCTGTCCCTGAGTGGTTTAGTGGATCCCCCACCCTCCAGGCAGTGCCCTGCCACCCTGCTCCCACCATCCCCATCCCCAAGCGGCAACCAGACATGGCTCTCTGCTCTCCATCATGGCCAGCTGCCAACTGAGTTGTCAAGCAGTGTACTGTACAATCAGCTGCCACAGTATGCACTCCCTTGACAGCTCAGTCGGCAGCTGGACATGGTGGAGAACGGAGGGCTATGCGCGCTGGGCTCAAGGATGGATGGGGAGCGGTGTGGTGGGCACTGCTCGCCAGGGTGGAGGTCCACGAGACAGCAAGGGAAAGTGATATGTTATATTATAGAGGCAGATCAGAGATAGAGAGGGGTCTGCTAGACCACTAGGGAATGTGATATATTATATTATAGGGAAGATCAGGGATGGGGGTCCACTAGACCACCAAGAGAAATGATATAGTATAGGGACAGATCGGGGATGGAATTGTGCTAGACCACCAGGGAAAGTGATATCTCGCATTATAGGAGCAGGCGGGGATAGGGAAGGGGACCGTGGCACATGTTCCCTCCTGCCCAGGAGGGCTCTAGGGGTGGCACAAATGTTCTAACCCTCCCTGAGGACACACTTCTAAGTAATTTAGACCAGCCTTGATTTGGTCTAACGACGAAATGTGCCCCTTGGAGGGTTCAGAACCCAATTTAGGGATATTGCAGCTTGTGTCTGCCATAGCCTCTAGTGCCATGCTGCAGCCCATTTTGTGCCACAAGGATGGTGCAAGCCCTCTTTGGTGCACAAAGTGTGTGTTTGCTGCAAACTGCATTTGAGAATTGCTCCTGGTGCAGTTTTTGGTGCAAGCCGCACCTTGTACCATTCCTTGTGATACAAGCCCTTGTGCCCATTTAAGGGAGAATTTGAGAATCGGGCCCTAGAAGTGTACAAATACTCCAGTAGAACAGGCAGATCTGCCTGTAACAGTGAGAGTGCCTGAGAGGTAGACCAGAATGAAAATCTTCAACATTTAGAGGAATATGCTTCCCTCATAACTGGTTTTATAGGTACTTTCAGGACCTCTAGCACTTTGAGAGATTCAATCAGGGAAACTCTAGCTCTTCAGGAACCATGCATTCGCTTACAGTTTTCTGAGGCTGGTAGGTAACCTGCCCTGTGACAGGGTCAGGAGATTGTGGGCTTTATTCTCAAAGGTCAGAACAAAGCTGCTCCAATGGCAGCTTGCACCAACTGCCAATGCATCAGAGACCCTCGCCCAATTCTCTATTGGATAGGGTCCCAGCGGCAAAGTCTCACAGCTTGTGGCAACTGTGGCTGTACACCAACAGACGGCTCATCTGCGAGGTTTGCTGCAAGCTGCAGGACAGTCAGGTGGCAGCTGCAGCCATGGACAGCGACCAGCACAATCCAATACCCAAGCACAAGTCACTGTTGAATCAACATACATACACCTCTACCTTGTGTCTAGCGGTTCACCCCTGATCCCTGACATTCCCTGTATGTAGACATAACGGACCTCCGTGGTGGATAGCAGTCCCCCCTCCTTATCCCTGATCTCCCCTGAAATACAAATATATCTGTCCCTGGTGGTCTAGCAGATCCCCCTCTATCCCAATCTCCCCATTGCATATACATATATCTTTCTCTGGTGGTCTAGCTGACCCTATCCCAATCCCTGATCTCCCCATTACATATACATATATCCATCCCTGGTGGTCTAGTGGACCCCCTCCCTATCCCCGACCTCCCCATTAGATATACATATATCTGTTCCTAGTGGTCTAGCTGAACCCCCATCCCTGATCTCACCCATTAAACATACATATATCTCTCCTGGTGGTCTGTGAACCCCTCCATCCCAACAGGCAGTCCCCACCACCCTGCTCCTTGTCAAATCCCAAGCTGGTGACCAGCACAGCCCTCCACTCTCCATGATGGCTGGCCACCAACTGAGCTGTCAAGCAACATGTAATGTACACTCAAGTGTTACAGTATGCGCTCCTTGGCAGCTTAGTCAGTAGCCGACCATGGTGGAGAAAGCAGAGGACTGTGCCAGTCACTGGCTCGGGATGGGATGAGGGGCATGGGGTGATGGGGCACTGCCTGCGGGGTGGGGAGGTCCACTAGGCCACCAAGGAAAGTAATATATTATAGAGGCAGATCAGGGATAGGAGGAGTCCGCTAGACCACCATGGAATGTGAGATATTATATTATAGGGGCAGCTTAGGAATAGGGAGGGGGACCATAACACATGTTCCTTCCACCAGGGAGGGATTTGAGGATGGCATAGTACTCTAACCCTCCCAGAGGACACACTTCTAAGTACCCAGTAGACCAGGCTGGTCTAAGGGTAGTTAAAATATTGCCTCTGGGAGGGTTTAGAAAATCCTGATTTGGGGATATGGCAGCTACTGCTAGCCCCTAGTGCCATGCTGCAAGCCATTTTGTGCTGCAAGGATGGCGCAAGCCTCTTTGGTGCACACAGCCTTCATTTGCTGCAGGCTGCATTTGAGAATTGCTTCGGCACAGTTTTGGTGCAAGCTGCACCTTGCACCATTCCTTGTGACACAAGCCCCTTGTGCCATTTAAGAAGGATTTGAGAATCAGGCCCTGTGTCTTGGAGGCAGTGATATGGGATTCTTGCATTACAGGGTCAGCAGTAGGAAATATCAAGCCTGTCTGGCCCAGTCTGGAACTATTGGTATCATTGTTGCTGTCTCCTCCTCAGCTTCATCAATACTCTCTGAATGGCCCCTGTGTATTAAAGGGTGAAATGCTTCGTGCTGCATATCTGCAGTGTGTAGGCAACCCTAAGTCTATGGGCTGCACATTAGAGTCCCATGAACCCATGTGGCATGCACAAAGGGACACCTGCCTCTTCCATACTCATTCCCTTGCTGTTGGGCAACTATACATTTGTGCAGTCTGAGGGAATGGCCAGGGGCGTGCCTGCACTCTGTGCCATTCACTAAGGTCTGAAGTGCTGGGCAAGAAGGGTGCAGGCTATGTGAGCAGATACTCTTCCATAGCCTCTGCGTGCCCCCACAAAGTGCACCTGCCAGCTACAGCATGAATTACATTCCCCTCCCATGCTGCCCCAGTTCTCTGGTCAGGTAAGAGAGCTGGGGAAGCCAGTAAGGTGACCCTCATTATATACAAACCTGAGACATGTGGTGTCATACAATCCCCTGCTCTGTGTGGAAGGGGATCCACTGTCGGATCAGGATGGCATCTGATTGGATGCCTGCCTGCATCTGCCAGTCCTCCCCATGCACAATGTGCATGGGGGGCAGAACCATCGGACTGATGCCCTGCAGTGGCCGCTGATGAATACCATGCCCCATGTGCCTGTCAGTGCATGCAGGGGTGCATGGGCTGGGTATTGCCTCCAGCACACCTGGCCTGAAGTACTGCATAGGCACCTATAAGAAGGAAGGGGAGGATACAGGAAGTTTCCCTGCCATGAAAGGGGCAGTGCACCCTCTGGCAATGTTCACCCTACTGGGAGGCCTGCAATAGGTCTTAGGGGTTTTGTTCTACCATGGGTGAACAAAGCAATCTCTGGAATGCCCTTTTGCAAACTGCTGTCAGCACTTGTTGATTCAGTGATCATTCATGATTGCCTTATCTCATCCTGCTCAGTGAACCTGCAAGGACACTTTCTTTGCCAGGCAGGTGAACTGCAGATAATTGGTATATAAAGGTATATCAGGTTCCATATCCTCATTGTCTCTGTGGAAAGTTTTGAGGATCTGGCATCTCCCTGTTTGTTTCACTAATACATGGTGGTTGTGTTGTCTGTTCTTAACTGAACTGTTTGGCTTTGCAACAGGGAGAAGGACTGGGTTGACAAGAATACTGCCCTGAATTCTAGCTGGTTTATGTGCTCCATGCTTTGTGCTCTGGACCCCTTATGAGCCTGCCACCCAGTTACCTCCCCATCCTAAGAGGAGGCATTTGTTGTAAGCACCTAAAGACAGCTGATGGAAGAAAATACCTCATTGAGGTTTTCCTTGTCTTTCTACCATGCCAGGTCACAGAAAACACTTTTGTGACTGATACTGGGTGATTCAAGGGGTCCGTCCTTGGTACCAGTACTTCCTCAGATGGTACTGCACATCTCTCATTTGTGGGTGAGCCCAGGGCAGTACAGTTGTTGCTTAGGCCATGTGGCCTAGGAGTTACAGGAATTCTCTGGCAGGTTGTCTTTAGCCTTGTGAATTTGCTCTTGAAATCAGAGTTTCAACCTTTTCAGTGGTAGAAAAGCTTTGCCTTGCAGGGTGTCCAGTTCTGCACTTACGAACTCCAGAAATCCCAACTTTTCTAGTGTGCTGCTTGCAAGAATTTGGAATGCACTGTTTTATTTTGTTTTCCTGATATGATCCATTTGTGTAGATTAAGGGAAAACTGCTACACCCTGCCTTCTCAAGTGTGCCACCACAGTTCAATGTTTGGTGCATAGTGATTGTGTATACTCATGAACTTGAAGTTACAAACTTGGAGTTTGGCCTTTCTCAGTTCCCACCTTGGTAGGAATGTTGGGTAGGTGTAGGGAATAGAGGCCCAGAGTCAAGGGTGAGAAAGAGTCCTGGAGGAGGAGGCAGGGGAGGATGGTGGGTGATTTCGAAATGTTCAAGCAGAGCTAACAGATGTTGGATAGCTTAAATGGGGGATGTGGAAGGAGCTATTTCCCTCACATTGAACCATAGGCTTTAGCCCTCCATTCAGTGTCTGGTGCATAGCATAGTGCTTGCTATACTTATGAACTTGAAGTTATGAACTTGGAGTTTGGCCTTTCTCTGTTCCCACCCTTGGCAGGAATGCTGGGTAGGTGTAGGGAATTGAAGGCCCAAAAAGTTTTTAATGGTTTGAGATTTCCTCCTCCAATTTACGAGAGTGTGACCAGTAGCACGCAGGAAAGGAAAAAACTCAGGTGCAGGAAACTTCTGAGGACCCATGGTTACTGAGCTGCCCATCCTCTGGGCAATCTATGAGAAATAATCCAAAATGATTTGGACTGAGTTTTGGTTCTGGTTAAGTCAAACAGTCTTATCCTCTGAATCTTTGCTAGGAAGGTTGATTCTGGAAGGTGAAGGAGAATCCAAGTCGGATGAATGTCTAGAGGAAGGAAGATGGGTAGTCTTGAAAGATGTCCAGGATTTCTTTGTGGTAGTCAGTATTAAGGTCTAAAGGCATTCATATGAAGAGATAGATTCAAACAGTGGAGGAGCATGGGCTTTATAGCTGGAATTCAGTACTGGAATATGGGTGATGACATAATGGGATTCTTGCTGTGATCTGAAGGATCTTCAGAGCGTGAGGAAGGAAAGGATAATGAGGACCTTTAGTTGGATCAAGGAGTTTCTAAGGTTGGTAAGGTTTTCTGTGACTGGTTAAGGATGATGATGTATCCAGGTAATGAATGATGAATGGTAGGGTGCTAGGCGGTGGCGCACTTGGAAGCCCCAAAGGAATGCAGAATGAGGACATGCAGGAGGCAATCCAGAGCCTATCAGATGTTGAGGGAGGGCAAGCACTGGTGGATCCGAAGCAGGTAGATGATGAATGGAAGATACGAATGCAATATGAGAACAGACTCCCATCACTGGTGGTAGGGAAGGGCGTCCTTTGCTCGGTGCCTCCCAGGCAGAACTAGAGATGGAGACTGTCTGAGAGTGGAATGAAGTGGAATGGATAGAGAATGAAGTCAGAAGACATGAACTCCATCCCGACATCTGGGGAAGCTGCTTAGCTCCAATACCCTGAGGCAGAGCTAGGAATGGAAGCTGTATCGGTGTATTGGAATGAAATGGAAGGACAGAAAACAAAATTGGAAGACAAAGACTCCTGGCCCCGGCAGACAGGGTAAGCCATCTTTGCTCAGTACCCCACAGGCAGAGCTTAGGGACGGAGACTGTTAGTGTATCGAATGACATGGAAAGAACAGAAAATGAAATCGGAAGACAAGGACTCCTATCCCCAGACAGACAAACCAATGGCACTATGATGTAAATAATGATGGAATGATGGGAAGCATGGATATGAGGAACAGGTACCATGACAATGTTTACAGGAAATGCGGACAGGCTGCGCCAATGCAGCAGGAAATGGCAGTAAGGTCATGCTGAGTGCTATGGCTGTGAGGCCTGGGTATTGAGCCATCCTGCAGAAGTCCCACGAAAGCAGAGAGACACTGAGGTTGGAAGACTAGGGCAGATATGAGTGGTAGCCAGAAGGGCTAGAACCAAGCACATTGGTAGTAATACAGACAGAGATGAACCATGGTGAGATGCCCAGTGGCATGTGCCACCTGAAGTAGAGTAATGGGCTGTGGGTGTCTAACATATCCCATGCTTCAGGAACAGGTAAGATATATCATATATAGCCCCAGTGGTAGTGCAGTTTATGAATGTCAATATGCCAAATTCTTTGCCTAATATGGGGTGCCCAAACATCCTGCGGTTGGCTAATGATGCCACAGAGAATGCAATTCCCACATCAAGAGATGCCACAAGGTGACTATGGTAGCAATATATTATTTTTAATTAATAAATTATTTGTAATCCTCTGTCCTGGGGCTTACCTGACTGCCCTCTTTGGGGCTCCTGTTTACCAGTTTTCTCCTGGTTCGTTCCATCACCCCATTGTTATTCTCATTCTGGTGTCTTCCCCTGTGTCCCTGGTAGTTCCTGGATCCTACCTCAGTCTCCCGCATTGTTTTTTTTTTGAGAGGAGGGAGGGGCAAAGAGGCTGAATCACCAGAGCTGCCACCTGCAGTTTGCACTTTGGTGCAGGGCCAACACTCTGAAAGCGCAATTCATTAGGTCCATTTTGACAGCCATTTGGCTGTCTCCTCCGACGGTCCTGGTCTCAGGGCAGATCAAGGTAGGGACCATCAGCTAGACTGGAGAGATGACCGGGAGAGCAGAAAAGCAGAAATTGTGAGCGTAATCACACTCGAGAATCGGGCCGCCACATGAATATTAATGAGGCAGCTCTTGCATAATTCATGTCTGGAAGCCTGACTAGTGCTAGTGCACAGTGTATAGCACTAGCGACAGGCAGGAAAGAAATAAGTTAAAAGTTATGGCAGGGGTAAAGGAAAGAATTGCTGCCAGTTATGTGGGGAATTGTATTATAAAAGCATTCATATGGGCTGCCAAGACAGTTGAAAGGGAAACTTTTAGGGATTGTACTGAGACTGTGTGTGTGCTGCCTAGGGATAAGCATAGTGTCAGCTGTGACTGCAAGAGGGTTAAATAAATGTAATAAAGGTGGAGTCGCTTTGATGGGCACAGGGTAGTTATAAATCTGTGGGGAAATAAAGATCACAAATTGGCTTCAGGGACATTTCAAAGTTAAGACACTATATGGACTGCAGAGAAATGTTTACAACAGCAGCCATGTCTTGCAGCTACATGACGTCAGCCGACCAACCACAAGGCAGGGTCTGCCAGGAGGATTACGGGACTTGTGAATGAGACTCTTGGGGAAAAATACCAGGATTATTCTGGTGCCTTTAGAACAGCCAGTGGGTGTCCAGGGAGCCAATGGGAGTTCCAAAACCTCCCAAAAGGACAAAACATTTGATTCTGGAGTCAGTCTAGGAGAGCCCTCCACAGGGAGGGCTCTTGCCCTGTGAGGAGGATGGGGCTACAGGGCTGGAAGAGGGCCTGCCTGGGGGCTGCCAGCACTCTGTCCCCAGGGCTGGCAGTGCCTTCCCCATTTAGAGGAGAGAAGAAGTTTTGTGCAAGCAGCTTTGCTGGAAAGGGAGAAAGCTAGGTTCCTGAGAGATGATTGATATTTTGTGAAGATGCAACACAGCAGTGAGAGAATCTGAAGCAAAGTTTGTGTCGTGAGCCTGCAAAAGGACAAAGGTTGTGTCTTGAGCCTGGAAAAAGACAAAGATTGTGTCCCGAGCCTGGAAAAAGACAAGTATTTCTGTCTGTACCTCAATGGTGAGTCACTGAAGAAGAGAAATGATGAAATGGAAAGTGTGAGAGAAGTAAAGTACTGTCTAACCCTGAAAAAAGACAGCGTCTTAGGACAAGGGAAAGACAAGGTCAAAGGACTGGTTTTAGTCTGGGAGTAGCGGATTGTGGAAAATGAACTGATACTGTTTGAGAGGTTAGAGGAGAGCCTCATCTAAAATTGCCTGTACCTGCACTGTGAGAAAAGAGACTTTCAAAATGTTTATGAGACAGAGTTCTGGAACTGTGTGTGAGAAGAGTGAGAATGCAGCTGCGTTAAAGTGGATAGACTGTGAAAGCGGAAAGGCTATGCACGTGCCTGTGGGGCAGGGTGCTTGTTGTCTGCTCTGAGATACAGCAAGAAAAAAGACTGTTGTGGTAACCCTGGGTTTCTGACTCTCTTCCCCCAAGAGTCTGGGAGACAGGGAAGGTAACGAGACTGCTGGCTGCACATCGTAGCAGGAACTGAGGAAAGTGCAAGATGATCAAGGTGGTCATCTTAAATCCAGGCCAGCTGAAATTCCACTAACACCCTCAAGTGGGGTCCTCTACAGCTGCAGGGGCCATGGGCCTTGTACCGAGTGCTGGGGCACTCTCACCTGTAAGGGAGCCAGGCGGTGGGACCACTCCCAGGTCTGGGTCCCTTGTGACTGGCAGGCCTTGCATATGTGCCCTGCAACAGGTCCGTAATAGGCCAAAGGGACAGATTGTAAGATCTTCAGTCAAAGCCTGAAGATCCAGCTGCAATTTTCATTGCTTCAAGCATCATGCCCGGTTCTGCATGTGCTTCTTCCATCAACCCCAGGACTTCCATCATCTCTGCCACCAAGGACTGATTCTGCAGAACCGTGGGTAACAGCAGGAATTGCTCTGCAAAATCCTGGGGACTATACAGTTTATGGTTCAAGTATTCTCACTGGCATAGGAAGCCAGTACAGTTAGCCAAGAGAAAGAAATGTAAAAAGTTATTTGAATCAGCAAAGGTGCCAATGCTGACCAACCAGCTGCACCTCAGGTCTGCTTCTGTAAGAAAAACACAATTTATAAAGCACTCAAAAGCCAAAATAAACACGCAAGATTCAAGGCAATGTATGCACTGAAAACCCACAGCACACTACTGTGTTTTGGATTTCTGCAACTGTAAGATCTGGGTGTTCTAGGACAGAATTAGGGGTGTCATTCTGGACTGGTACCGGTTAGGTTCATTCACATATTTTCACATGAAGTCATTCACATATTTGAGACTGTCTAGTACCGTATGCCCTCAAGCCCATTGGTCCACACTGGGGACCAATGGGCTTACAACCCTACTGTACCTGTCATTGAGGCGGAGTGGCGGGCAGTATGCTAGGAGGGTTCAGCCACCCACGATGGCGTTAGGGGCAGGGGTGGGCAAGGGCTTCCGTGTGGGTGGGAGCCACTGGATCACCAGAGTATTCATTTATGGAGGATTACTGCGATGTGACAGCGGTTGGGGGTCTACTAGAGCACAGGGATGGTCATTTTACATTTCTCGGGAATTGGGTGGGGGACCACTAGACCACCAGGGATGGTCTTTTATTACATTTATCAGGGAATCAGAGACTCAAGAGGGGAGAGACCACTAGACTACCAGGGACTGGGTTTTACTACATCTACTACGATCGTGACAATGGGCGGGGGTTCCACTTGACCACCAGGGTTATGTGTGTGCTTGCTGATGGTGTTCTGGGTGGGTGGCCACCCATGGCTGAAACAGCTGTGTTGTGCCCCTGCAATACTGCAGCCCGCTTTGAGTAATGAAGTTATTCAACTTTTCAGGGCTCGATTTTGAGCCCCATGTAGCGCAATGCAGAGTTGTGTCAGCATATGCACCACACATCCCAGGCTGAATACCAGGATGTACCGCGCTATGCATGGGCACACCCCTGCATCTGCGCGCGCCATTACACGTTACCCGATGCATCGGTTGTGCTGCGTAAACCTTCTCAATATCCCACCAGGGTGCAATGCAGGGTTGTGCCAGGTGCAGCCCTTTGAATATCCGGGCCATAGTGTCATGGGCACCTGAAAAGGAAGGAGATACTACTGAAATAAATGCTATTCTGATGATTTATTTATTTGTGTGTAATATTGTAATAGCAAAATAAAGCAAGACAAATAATATATTGTTTTTTCTTTCAATTGTTTAACTAGGAGTAGCAAACTAAGCTGAAAGCTTGATTTACAGGGGCAACCTGGGAGCACATGGAAGTTAAGTGACTTGCTCAGGGTCACCCAGTATGCAAGTGGGGCTGTGGGGTTCAAACCCAGATCTCCAGATTTGCAGCTCAGAGCCTTAAACCACTGTGCTATACTGCCTCCCTAGTTATGGCAGCCATCTGTCTTATGGTTCATGATGTTGGTGTAGTAAGCAGCAGTACATTGCATAGCAGGTGTAAAATGTCAATAAGTAGGTCATGCAATAAATGTGTTTGAGCAGTTACTGAAGCAAGAAATGTATTTCGGATAGTAAAATATTCCTGTTAGAAAACTGATAAATCGTGACATTTGCATCTCAATTTCAAGGAGGTCCTTACGGGTGACAGTGTACAATATAAAGTAGTTATAGTTTTCAAGTTGTCTGAGTAATTGCTTTGTACTACCACTGTTACTAAATTTAAAATAGTCTATGAAGGAAATTAAGTTTATGTAACTGACTATAAATGTACTAAAACATTTACTTGTCCTTATAATGTAATGCATTAAATGCTGTTGCTAGGTTAGAAGTCACATAACAGCAATAGAGATGAAAACAATGTGATTCATAGGAATTTGAAAAAGTATACATTAGCAGGAGCAGTGTCATGACTTCACTAGTTTTTTTATAGTTTCATTCCAGATTTTCAACTATACCATTTTTTACACCTCCTCATAAACAGTACAGATGTCATTTTTTACATCCTGTTCAAAATGTGTTTTTGAACCTGTGGTGCCAAATGGCAGTCGCTGTGCAAAATCACTTTTTAGCTAATGAACTGATAGTGTCACTGTTCATGTGGTGGGGTCACAAAAGCCCATGCTGAAAACTTGGAGTGAAAATACCAAGAAATGCCAGGTCTTTAGGGTTTCTGACAAACACCCCTGCCCCTGAGCGATTGACAGGCATCAGGGTGTGCTTGGATTGTCAACAGTAATGCTCATACCATTCCACCCCCATCCCCCACCCTGCAGCCAGTGACAGGTATCGATGTGTGCCTTTGACTCTTCAGCCCCAAAGTTCACTCCATTTTCTTATACTGTACCCATTTCAGCGTATTTCCTTATGGAATGGGGTGAGTGTAAAGTCTGAACACCCAAGGCACCTCGACACCTGTCTGTCTGCAGGGTAGGGTGAGAGAAATAGGCGTGAGAGTTATTGGCAATGACTCAATGGCACACCCCAGTACCTGTCCATCTCTATGTGTATGGGTGGGGTTGACATCACTCAATACTTCAGTCCATTCCTATTCTGCCTGCCTGTCTGTCTGTCTGTCTGTCTCTCTCTCTCTCTGTAATTATCAATCTTTCTATCAATTGCATGTATCACTATTTTACCTATTTCTAAAACAAACCTGCATATCACATTTGCCTGCACTCTGAGCATATACTTATGAAACTGTGTATATGTGTACTCCACTTCTGCACAGACCTCATACTTTCCTAAGATTCCCATTATCACAAGCATAACTGCTTTGCCCTTATCAAAAGTGACAGCCTCTGAAAGATGCTATCACATTTTCTCTGCTAACAGTCCATCATTACACCTGACTTCCTGACATCAACACATTGCTTAAATTTAACTTACATCACCTGATGGGCAAAAACCCTGTTTCTCTAAAAACTGTGTAAATAATTCCAAGGCTGAACATATGCCAGTCATTAAGTTTCCATGTACTGCCACCTTCTATACCATCATGGGGATTTGCATATGTTTTCCATGATGCTTTGCATTATTGGGGTATGTGCAATTGTGTTTTCTTTAAAATTGGCTGTCTGGCCAATATCATCTGGGTTAACACACATACCTCAATGGCATTCTTTGTAAACTTCCTATGCTTCCTATTCCTTCCATTAAAATGTACACTCTATATATTTTCCTAATAATGTGTATCCCTTCCTTAGAACAATTAAACTTAACTAAACTTAGAAACTAAAACAAATTTTACTGCTTACAAATCATTGTGTTGTTTCTCCATATCTCCTTAACAATTGCACACAACTTCACTAACTTCATTATACAGCTGTGGTGGATCTGACCAGAATTTGCTTTTTGTGGGTAGGGAATACCTGGAGAAAAGGCCCTTTCCCATTGGAATACAGGTCCTTTTCCACTGATGTTGTCTGCAAGAGCTTTCTGACTTCCAGCTCCAGGAGATTTTCCCTGGTGTGTGGGCTGGAAGTTTCTTGGTCTTGCAGTTTTGGAAATTTCTGAAACTGTAGGGACAGACCCTGTCACACTACTTCCAGGACCCACCTTTTCCACTCCTGGAAATACTGTGTCAGTCGTCTTCCCACTGGCAGTGACTGGCTAGCGACTTGGGCAAGATTTTCAGGGTTTTTACTTGAGTTGTGGCATGGGTGTTGTGCTGCAGCACAGCTGACAGCCCCTTCCACCTCTAACTTTGCTGATAACCCTTGGTACTGGGTACTCATAGCTAGAATAGTATCTTTGATGGTAACCCCTGCCCCAACCCCCACCCTTTTCCATATGGCCTGTAGGAGGTGGAGGCCCTCTCTTCTCAGTCATATTTCTGTAAGTGGGTTTTGGTGATCTGCTTTTTTCACATAGGCATCAGTGTTGTCACTAAACAATTATGTGACATCAAAAGGAAATAAGTGGCTTTGCTTTAAGTGTCCTGGACCAGGACAGTTTTCTTTAACCCTGGAAAATCTTCTTAGTACCACAGAGTGTGTTTAGTCTGCGGATGCCATCTGACTCTGGTATTTTGTGACAACAAGTGCCGCTTAGATGTTGCTGCTAAATCATACCCATGTTGCTTTCAGCTTTTTGCTCAAGCGCCACTGCTGTATTCCACAATACCTTTTGGTACTGAACAGGCGTAAGCTGGCTGCCTGCCTCAGCTACAGAATTGGTTGTTGTGTACACTTCTCTGGCCATATTATCCAGCTTCGAAGGCTTTTCCAGGAGGGTGTTTTGCTAGATGGAGTTAGGGTTTTCCCAAGCTGCAGTTCATAGCACTCCCTCATGAGGTAGGTGGGCATACAGGTACTCCACTACCCGGTTGCCTCCTTGGTACTTTTTTTTTCAATCTTTTTATCTAGCAGAGTATGGTGCTGACATGATCTTAGCAGTTGCCTGATTGATTTATATATTGGCATTTACAGTCTCTTAGTGGATATCAGACCTAACATACTCATAAAATCAGCCTCTTCAATATCCTCCTGTTTCATCTGAGGGAAATCAAGAATGTGGACCATTTATCTGACAAATGGGGACTACAAAGTAGAATCCTCATTTACTCTAGGTGGAACCAACCCCTATGAAAATGAAATATATTTTAAAATATGTTATTAACAATATATGTACATATAGTGAAATATATTCAATCTACTTGCTTTATGATATATTGTAATGTATTTGAAAATCAATATATTTCTATATATTTAAAATTTACAAATATATTGCAATGTACTGTAAATATACATGTTATTGCCACTTTAGTATACCAGGTATATTGCAAAATATATTGATTAAATTCCAAATACATTGAAATAAGGATGGTAAATATATGGTATCTGTATATTGCCGATAAATGCATAAATGTATTTTGTTTACATTTCAATTGTTGTTTCCTATATTTACAAATATATGTAAAATACATGTGTAAGAGATATTAATATAACTATTAACTTAGCCAGACAAAAACAAAGGGAATTATTTATGATTTAATGTACTTTTATCTGTGCAGCTGGAGTTCATCTTCTTAGAACCATGGGGATATTTACATTAGAATGTTTCTACAGTGCAGTTTTAACTCAAACATACATTTTATATAGTTATACTTACACACAGGATTACCTCACAAACTCATGTTTAGTAAAGGCTCAGACTGGTATTTATATCAACCATTTGTTTTCCTTTTTAGGTCAGGTGAGATCCTACATGTTCTTGCTTTATAACTTGTGTCTTTCAGTCTGTAACCTAATGTTGTAAATTAGAAATTGTAAAACTAGAAATTATCATGATTTTGGCTGATAAACTATGCTTTTGAAATATGCAAATTGTTATGAAAATATCACATGGGACCAAACTAAGCATTTACAAAAATATATATAACATATACAATATAAAATATATGTAACATGTATAAACATGTATAAATATATAAACAACATATGAAACATATATAAAGAATACAGTACATATTTTGAAATATACTGATATATTTCAGAAAATGTATTACTAAATAATTGACATGCTTTCAAACAATGCATGAGGCAACAATACATTATGATTATATATTGTTTAATGTATTTCATCAATTCAGTGTAGTGACATAACCTAATTTCAGTATATTGAAATATATTTTATTTTGTAATAAATATCTTTTTCAATACATTTAATATACATTAGATAATTTACAGTTTCTTTAATTAGAGTATATGGTTTCAGTATATGCTGAAATACACTGTGTATTATATTTCATTGAGTCAATGTATTTCTCAATTCAGTGACATACATTTCTGCAACTATGAGTTAGAAATATATTATGTCCATATATTCAAAAATGTATTATATATTACATTGGAACAATGTATTACTCAGTGTATTGACATACACTAACACATATTTCTCAATATATTGCAATATATTCAATTTTTGTAAGGAAAGTCCTGTTTAGTGGTAACCTTAGGCTCAATCAGTTCCTTCTTGTCTTCCTTATATACCTTCTCCAGGACAGGTTGTGCTTGTGACCCGAGTCTGAGAGAAGGGCAGCAGGGTGACAAGGTTCCCCATAGGGCAGCAGGAGTGACGAGGTTACCCATAGGGCAGCAGGGGTGACAAAAGTTCCCCCAAAGGCAGCAGGAGGACAAGGTTCCCCGTTTCCCCATAGGGCAGCAGGAGTGACAAGGTTCCCCACAGGGCAGCAGGAGTGACAAGGTTCCCCGGTTCCCCATAGGGCAGCAGGGTGACAAGGTTCCCCAAAGGGCAGCAGGAGTGACAAGGTTCCCCAAAGGGCAACAGGAGTGATGAGGTTCCCCATAGGGCAGCAGGGTGACAAAGTTCCCCATAGGGCAGCAGGAGTGACAAGGCTCCATAAAGGGCAGCAGGGTGACAAGGTTCCCCATAGCTTGGGATGCCTGAAAGAACTGACACATCTTGTTTATTTCCTCCGTAGAGGTATGGCTGACATTTCATCTGCCTGCTCCTTCTCCCTTGGGGTGGAGTGGTAGGAATGTTTTTTTTTTTTCTTGCCAGACACTGAACACATCAGCTGGTCAGAAGCTCTTTTTTTTTTACTTTCTTTTCCTGAGCTCAAAATGGGTATGTTGAAACAGTAAGTGTGAAGAACACGTACATAATAGCTTAAAATTGATAAGCAATACTTACAATGGAGATTTGACTGTACCCTCCCAGGTTGGTACATCATATGGAGGATAAGAGTATATTACTACACAGTGGGCTGGATATTCAAAGGTTGCACCATCTTAATGGGTTAACTGCCTATGAGTCCAGTGCGCCATTCTGCCATATTCAGCAGGAGGCAGTCGCCCCCAAGGCAAGCTGAGCAACAGCGCAATGCAAATGAATGCATGCTGAACTGGAGGGAGGAACCATGCATAAACTGCACAGCCGATAGTCAGCGGGCTGTGCGAGAGTTGTCTGGCGCAACCCCAACCTGCACCTGCACAACTTTGAGCCAAAAAAGTAAGTCGAGGGCCACCCGGTGAGCTGCGCATTGCGGGCGCAACACAGCAGCTGCCACCTGTGGCTGGCCTCAACCTACTCCCTGTGCCCCCCTGCAGCCGATTGCGGGCAAAGTATAAAAATCCCCCGACTGGCCAGATCGGCGGGCAAAAGCTAAATAAATCCCCGGCAGCAAAGTGTCCCCAGAACATAACCCTGGTCCAGTGGACTGCTAAGCCCGGTGCGGGCTGCATAATGTGGCGACACCCCCAAGACCATATCCCTGGTGATCTAGTGTCCCCACCACCCCACCCACCTGACTCCACCACCCGCTCCCCAGCCGGGCGGGCAGCACTCCCACTCGCCTGCTGCCCCGCCCGCTTGCCGATTGATCTGCCCGGTAGGACTGCATGCCCATTGGTGCAGAGCAAGAGCCAATGAGGTGCAGCCCATACCGTACAAGGCAGTCCAGATATGTGATTTTACACTAGATCACTAGGGATATGGTCTTGAGGGGGTGTTGCCACTTATGCAGCCAGCGATCAGGCTTAGTGGTCCACTGGACCACCAGGGATATGTTCTGGGGACACTTTGCTGCCCGCCATCGGGCTGGTGGGGAGTTATTTAAACTTTTGCCCATGATCAGACCCAGTCAGGGAGGGGGATTTTGTGCTTTTGCCCTGATAAGACCCAGTTGAGGGTGGGGATTTCTTACACTGTTGCCCGCGATCAGGCTGCAGGGGCGTTGGTCCCGGCGGCTGCTGCCTGGCAGGGCACCTGGCGCAAGTCCTCGGGGATCGGGCGCACCTGCATGCTAATGGCATGCAAATGGGGCTCATAATTAGATGCAAATGGCCCCCTGCACCTTGCATGAATTGCCCCATTTGCATGTCACCTTTTGAATATTGGAAATTGCGCATGGGCTGTGGTACTCTGCATCCACCGCAGCTAGATGCTCCACTCTGACCACTTGCGGTGGGTGCAAGTTCCACTCGCGCGATGCACAGTGGTGTGGAGCTGGGTGATATTCAAAGGAGTTGCTCAATAGCGTGTACTTGAATATCACCAGCCAATATCCCTGCACAACTATTTTGTGCAGTGCAAGGCTTGCGCCACAAAATAGCGCAGTTTGAATATCCAGCCCAATGTGTAAACATATGTATGCCAAAAAAGTAATAATAGATGAGTCCTCTCCCATAATGAATTAAGTAACACTTATATTCTTTAACCACCTAGCTTGCAGCCTATTGGTCTCCTGTAACAGAAAGGTTATGTACAAAATGTTTTACATACCTCTAACAACTGAAAATAAAGAATTCCTATAGCAAGCTGGAAATGCCATTAATGTCCAAAGAACACACTTGAACAGAGAACCAGTTTAAAATCATCTAAAAGAATCCATGCTGAACACAGGAAGCCAAAATAGCAGTTATTAATGTAATAACTTAGACATGAAACTTGGAACTTGCAGCAAGCTTATAAAACTTTACACTGTGTTAGCTTGTGTTACTCATAAGAAAGGAAAGGTGGGTAGGAAGGATAGAACAGTCAGCCACGATGAGGTTGGCACTATGAAAAGAGATAATTTCCATCAAATAGTAGTGGAAAGAAAGCACAAATGGCACCATCGGGTATTCTCCCCGGCCCATGTAGACGCTAACCCCAAATTCCAATATATTGTATATTATACAATGGCAAGAAAGAATCCTGGCTTCTGATTGGTCAGTTGTTAATCACAGCAGGGATGTTATCCTGCATAACATCCTGCTATTCACAGGTCTAGTGCCATCATTATGGAGCAGCCCTTTTGCATCTCCTCTTAAGAAACAAAAATATTTTCCACTCTAATAAAAACTTTCTTTAAAATTATTTTTTATTTCATATATAACAACGAGCCGTTGTATAATAGAATAATGCCCTCCAGCGTGGGTGTTATGCTGGAATAACATCCTTCTTGGGTGTTGGATGCCCTCACCGCGCTGGCCTTGGGCCCAATCACCCGAGGTGGGATGTTATCCCAGCATAACACCCACCCTGTCAGGCATTATTCCTTTAATGACGGCAATAATGGTAAATATATTTCAACATATTATTCAGTCTGAGTGATTGCCCACCTACTCTGGAGTTCTAAAGTCCATATTTATTTTGTTAGTCAAGTTATCTGCCTCCTTTGGATCATTAAAGGGAAAGGGATTGGAGAAACTGTTAATAGAATCATAGAAATTTGACGGCAGAAAAGGACCCTTCCAGCCCATCTAGTCTGCCCAACCTCCCTTTCACATACCCCCCTCCCAACCATCCCCTCCCTCCCCCAAGACTCAGTCCCATATGCCTGTCCAATGCCCTCTTAAATTCCTCCACCGTCTCAGCCCCACTACTCCATCTGGCAGTCTGTTCCAGGGCTCCACCACCCTCTGTGAAGAAGCGCCCTGACATTGCCTTTGAACCTATTTCCTTCCAATCTGAGGCTGTGCCCTCTAGTTCTGGCTCTCTCCTTCCTCCTCAACGGACCCCTTCACCTACTTTATTGAGACCCATTACATATTTAAAAGTTTCAATCATGTCCTGCTTTTCCCTCCTTGTTTCCAGCATGTATAGATTCAGCTCCTTACACCTCTGCTCATATGTCTCCCCTGCATACCCTGCACCATCTTTGTTGCCCTTCTCTGAACCCTCTCCAGTGCATCTATATCCTTGCATAGGTGTGGTTTCCAGAACTGAACCTCATACTCTAACTGCAGCCTCACCATGGCTTTGTAGAGGGGCATTATAACCTCCATCCTCCCTCCTTCTGCTTGTAATGCCCCTGCCTGTACATGCCAGCGTTCCATTGGCCTTTCCTGCCCCTCCTACATTGGAAATCTACCTTAAGGTTTGAGGAGACTATGATCCCCAGATCCTTTCCTGTTCTGATTCTTTGATTCCCAGTGTACCCCACTTTGTGTTTTCTCCCTAGGTGCATCACAGCACACTTATTGGCATTAAACCTCAGCTGCCATTTCCTTGCCCCTCTCGAGTGTCTTGAGGCCCTCCTCATGTCTTCTACACCCTCCAGGGTGTCCACTCTATTGCAGATTTTTGTATCATCAGCAAATAGGCACACCTCCCTCTCAAACCCTCTGCAATATCACTGATGTAGATGTTGAAGAGGAGCGGACCAAAACTGACTCCAGTGGCACTCCTCCTCACCCTTGCCATCTTGGAGTGTTCCATAAGCACTACCCTCTGAGTTCTCCCCACAAGCCAGACCTCCACCCAGCCTGCTCTTTTCATTATGGGTGTTTAATTAGGAAAGACACACTAGCCAGAGCTTACTTCCAGGTGCAACCTGGGAGCACAAGGAAGTTAAGTGACTTGCTCAGGGTCACACAGAATGCAAGTGGTGGCTTATGGAATTCAAACCCAGGTGTCCAGATTTGCAGTGCAGTGCCCTTAACCACTACGCTATACTGCCTCCTCAACTTTAAAAGGTAGGCCTTTTCAGAACAATTTTTAAATCCTGTAGGCCCTGTTCTTTAGGTTTCTCAGATTTGCTAATTGACTGAAAATACACGGCAAATCGTGTATTCGGTTCCACAAATATAATAACCTAAAAATGCTAACAAAGTTCTTAATTTTAATATGTTTTCCTATTTGTTTAATAGAAACACTTGGTTCCTCACTTGGCAAGGCCACACTGAATAATGATTTCTCAGGTTCCTGGAACGAAAGGGAACCAAAGAAAACTGCTAATTATAACTAAAATAATAAAACTACCCTAAATTAATGCAGAGTATTAGAAACTAAATCGATACTTAAAACAAACAATGTAATAAAATACATAAATCTGACCCATAGGACTGGAACAGGACTACAGTCAATAGCTGTCTTTAGTGGAGAAACAAATCTGGAGACCCCAATATTCAAAAATGGGTCAAAACAGAGTGCAAAGCTTTGCTGTGCTTGCTCATTGCCTACGACCCTTAGGATGCTGTATTCAGTGGAACAGACTGAAATATAGGGGCATGTTGGCATGGCACTAAGCCAAGTAGCGCTTCCCCTAACATGAATCCCATCAGTTACAGGGAACAGCATACCAGACCCGATGGTGTCAGTAGCTCCTGGCACAATATTCAGTCAGCCCCAAACAAATGAGCCCATTGGGCATGCAAGGTGCTAAGGGCCATTTGTATGTCTATTATGGGCACATTTGCAGTGGCAAGCAAGAAGGTTTTGTGCCCATGTGACCGCCCTGCCCCCACCCCGATTGTCTGGTCATATAAAATCAAGTAATCCTGGTGTCCAACGCACCCCCACCCTCCGATCACCAATGGAAGTGAAGAGCGATAATTCCCTGGTGCCTAGAGGTCCCCACCCTCTGCCTTCCAGCCCTAATGTCAGGTGAGTCATCCCTGGTGCCTAGTAGTCCCTTCCGCCCTCCATCACTAGCCCTGTATATGAAAAATTATTTTCTGGTGTCTAGTGGCACCCTCCACTCTCCATCTGCTGACATATGCACTCATTCCCTGGTGCTAGTGGTCCCTTCCACCCTCCAATCACCAGCCCTGTATATGAAAATTATTTTCTGGTGTCTAGTGGCACCTCCACTCTCCATTCGCCATCTGCTGACATATGTGCACTCATTCCCTGGTGCTAGTGGTCCTTCCACCCTCAATCACCAGCCCCATATGAAAATTATTTCTGGCATCGCTGGCATCTCCTCGCACTGCCGGCATTGACAACCCCCTGCCTTAAGCACCTGTTCCACGGATCCCATATGGTGACTGGCACAACCCTCCTCTCACCTAGTCAGCTGGCTGCTGTGTGGAAAGACAGGAATGTGTGTCCAATGTACTGTACAGGTTCTCTGTATTGTATAGGGATTGTGTACTGTACAGGAGGGTGTGGCCTGTGTACTGTACAGGGGTGCACTCCTGTACAGTACACAGAGTCACGCGATCCCTGTACAGTACACCTGAGCATGTTTCCTGGTCAGTACACAGGCCATGCCCCTGTACAATACAGAGGACATGTGCCATGTACAGTACATTGGATGTGTGCTCCCTGTCTTTCCATATGGCGACCAGCTGAGGAGGTAGGGGAAGACTGTGCCAGTCGCCACATGGGATCGGCGGCACCGACATTTAAGGCAAGGGGGTTGACAGGCTGGGTTTGTCAGTGCTGGCAGTGCATAGCAGGGGTGAAACTAGATGCCAGGGAATAATTTTTCATATAAGGGGCTGGCGATCAGAAGTGGGGCACCAGTAGCACCAGCTAATAAGTGCACATGTCAGAGGATGGTGATTGGAGAGTGGGAGGTGCCACTACACACCAGGGACATTTTTATTTTACCAGGATGGCGATTGGTGGATGGTGGTGCCACTAGACACCATGGGGCGGTTCAGCCCCCAACTGGCAACTTGATTGTTGGCTGCAGTAGCTCCAGTGGCTGCTAGGCTGCTAGGGTTGCCTGGAGTAAGTTGAGGTTTTGCACATGGTAATAGTGCTGCACAAAGTGGCCTGCTCTATGTCTTTTGCGCAGTGCTACCAAGCTGAATATTCTGTTGTGTGGTATTCCTGTCCCCACTCCTCCCTTTGCCCACTGCACACATTCTTTTGTTTATGTGACACTAACCCTGTTAGTTTACACAAAAGCCCCCTTTGAATATTGCAGATGGGTACAGATACTGAGCAAACAGGGTGCAATCACTTTGCCCAGTGGCTCCTGATGTTAGAAAAGCATGGGAAAGTGACCACAGTGCAGAGTTTGAGCAGAATTTTAAATTCTATTAGCATTCAGTTCCATCTCCAGGGCAACACCTCTGGATAGAGACGATACGTTCTGAATGGCACTATTGTTGGATTCCTGTTGTTAGAATGTTAGACCATATAAAAATGTCTAGAAAGACCCAGACGCAAGTCTTTTGTTGAAAATAGGTCAGGTGGATCCTGAATGGATCCCTTTGAAATATTGCCCATGTTCATGTTATGCTACCATACACGTAATACATGTGTAACACATCAGGGACGGGGAATGGGGGAGGCTCGATTACGGAGGAAGAAGGATAGTGGATGTAATAACTGTGGTGTGGACATATTCATGGACACCCTGTGGAGGCTGGGGGTGCCTAGTCTGTCAAAGATTGAGATGGCTGGAGAATAAAGTATTAAGGCTAAAAGAGGAAGTGTCGGGGTGAAGAAGGGAATGACAAGGTCGGGAAGAGAAGGAGTGTGGGAAACACAGAATGGAACCAGGAAAAGAGGGTGGGAAGGAAGGGAGAGATGGGGGTGATCAAGACTGGGGAGCAAGGGGTGGCACAAGTACAGGAGAAAAGGAGCAAGGAAAACAGGGAAAGAGTAAGGTAGTAGGTAACACAGCAGCTCAAATGGGATCTGGCCACTGGCAAAGCTGTCAAATGGAGGGAAAGAGGATGGGGAAGCACAGTCCAGTGTAACAAAGGATAGGATGGTGGGGGTGGTGGAGAAAGGTGAGGCAACTGAAGGGGGCAGGAGCAGAGAGAAACTAGGGGCCATGACATGAGGTTGGAGGGAGGAAGGTTCAGGAGGAGATGAGGAGACACTTCTTTATGGAAAGGGTGGTGGCAGAGTGGAATGCGCTACCAGCAGGGGTGGTGGCATGTAACTCCAGTAGAATGCATCAAAAGGAATGGGACAGGGCAAAAGGGAGGGTTATGGGGAAGGGAAGGTGGAGAGGGGCAGCTGCAGAATAGGGGAGCTAGCTTGCAAACTGAAAGCTGACCTCGATAGACCTTTCTGAGATGGCTTTTTCTGCTGGTAATTTTCTTATGTTCGTATAAGTTCATATCATCTTGTATGTAATATATTGTCCCACATGTGATATACACTCTGTGTTCATTTAATTCTGTATTTAGTAAGCACTCTGTAGTTCTGTTGCCCTACATATGATGAGCGTCTGTGCATCACTTTTCATCTATATATGTAATATACTGTACACGCGCTGTGTTCATTTCATCCTATCTATTTAGGTACCTAAAATCATAAGTATAAAAGGTGAAATGTAAGGCAAAACAGGAGTAGGGCGACACCTATCTAGGGCAGTTGTTCAAGTGGGAAATAAAAATGTACCGCTGTTATGGCATACCGGTATCTGTGTAATTATAAGGTTGTGTAGTTTAGTTACTCATACTATGGACAGCTGAGCCTTACTGGATTCTGGGAAAGGATGATACGAAGCACAATGAGAGCAGCAATAGGAATGAGGGAGTGGTGAATGCAGTGGTTGTGGGGCGGCAGTTTTCAGGAGATCTTCTGGAGACTGGCGCTGCCCCATATGCGTGCACCTCTCTGGGTTGGCAGAGAAGGTCTCTAGACTCAAGACTGCAGTGGTTATGAGCCAGGTGGCAGTAACTAGACTCAGAGCTACACTGGCTAAGAGTCGGGTGATTTTTTTCTTCCACCCAGGGGCCACCAAGTCCGACACCATTACCTCAAACGATGCCAGATAGGAGGAGTGTATACAGAGGTGATGGCCTGCATCCATCTGGGAGAGGAAATCACAGTTCTCAGTGGACAGTTAAAATGTTACTTCAATGAATGTTTAAACTAGCTGAGGAGAGATGGAAGAAAATAGGAATCAGAAACTGCCACCCCACCCCGCAGGTTGAGATAGTGTAAAGGGGATCCCAAGGGTGAGGTCCCATAACAAAACAAGTTAATCAAGTAAGTAGGAGATTAGCAAAGGAGGAAGTGGGGAAACTAAGCAGGAAGAAGAAGGAGTAAGGGGAACAAAAGTTCAATGGGCTATGCTACTTAGTGAGGAGTTATGCTGTGCAACTTTGTTGACAGTCTGAAGGTATTCGAATGAATGTATTGTTGATTGTCATAGGTGAACAGTTTGGTCATTCGCACCTCTGTTCCTTGGGGCACTACCAACCCTGTCAGGGTACTGTTCAGGGCAAAGGAACCCTCTTGAGGAGGGTTCCACCCTTGAGGTGTTACAGGAACAAATTCCTTTGCTAAAGGTACCTTAGGAAGGAGCCCTTGAGGAGAGAGAGCATGCCACTGGAGGAGGAGGAGGGAGGATGGTGGGGCAAAAGAAACAGTGCTTCAGTGTGAGACTGGAGGAGCTGAATTAAATAGCTTCAGGCAGGGGCATGGCTGGTTGCTCCCACCCATTGAACTGCAGGCATAGCCTTTCAATTCAATGGGCTTATGCAGCTTAGTGAGGAGTTATGCTTGTACAGCTTTGTTGACAGTCTGAAGTTATTCAAATGAATGTATTGTTAGTGTCGTAGAAGAATAGTTTGGTCATTTGCACTTTCTGTTCCACAGGGAACTACTACCATGTTGGGTACCGTGAAGACAAAGGAACCTCTTGAGGAGGGTTTCATTTCTAGAGGTGTCAGTAGAGGAACAAATTCCTTTTAGGTTAAAGGTACCTTAGTAAGGAGCCCCAAACAAATACTGAGCAGCAATAGTGACACAGTGCTTATGTGAGGACAGAGTGACAGCAAGAAGTGATGACTGGAAACAGACATAGACTGAATTGAGCAATGACTGACAGATATCAGAGCTATAGTAGAAAAGAGCATGACATCTGTAAGGAGGAAGGAATGGCAAATGGAGGAGGGCCACTATTCAACCCCAGCTCATAGCAGAAACCTACCTGTTAAGACTACCCAATTTATGACTCTCAGCACAGAGGAGTGGAAAAAAAAATCCTATTAGGAAACCTCTGGGGATCCAAGGCCTTGGTTGCCTTCCCTCCAGGCTTAGGATAAATTAGTGATGGCTCAGCTACTGTAATTTACAAGTCCCAATTCAGGGAAAGATTTTTGAAGGAAGGTTCTCACTCTATCCCTCTAACTGGAAAGCCATGGGGTGCAGCCAGCAAACTCTGAGCAAAGGAGGTGCCCTTGCACTGAGGCTCACCCACCACACCCCAAGGCAGGAGGAGGAGGAGAGCAACAACTGCTGAAAGGCACTCACCTGCCTCCACAAGGGAGGTCTAGAGATAAAGCTGAACATACAAAGGGAAGGGAAGGACGTGAGATTGAGGTGAACCTTAGGCGGTTGTGGGGAGACTAGCTTTCAAGGTGCTGCTGACTGAATCTGCACAGCTAAAGGAGCCCCTTGGACTTTTGGGCCCCACCCTCCAGCAGCTGAAGTCTTAAATGCTACATGAAGAAGTGCAGCTGAGGCAATCTGCATGGCTAAATCTTGCCCTGGGCGTAGGCCATTCACCGAAGGGGCAGAAGAAGGACCCCACTAGTTGACGGACCCATCCTCAAGATGTGGACTTCAAGGGGCACAGTAAAACCATCAGCTTACAGGGTGAACCCTAGAAGCCATGCTATGGTTGTGGCTGGCATGCATCTGAATGCAGGAGTAGTGGAGGCCATGATGAAGCCTCGACGGCCATGTGAACATGGAAGAAACCAATCATAGGTAAAGCTGAATGTTGATTGAGACAGCGAATGACAACTAGGACAGAGAATGAAACTGAATGATACGAGCTTGGACTGAATGATGAATGCATGCCAACCAGTTCCATAAGGGAGGTTAGTGTTAGTGCTGATGCATTGCAAGTAGGTAGGCTGAGGCAGTTAAAACAACAAATTAAACTACTAGGAAGCAGGAGTATATGAGGACCAAAACTGGGAGCATAAGCTGCTGAAGTGAACAACAAAGAACACAGAAGGAGTGGCTGCCTAGCTAGGAGCCAAGTGTAAACAATTAGGATTGTAGTTGGAACTGAGAGATTGCAAGGTATGGAAAAACAACAAAATCGAGCCTGAATAGCAAAAGACAAAGCAACTGAAGGCAGGACGGAGGAAAACTACAAAGCCCAAAAAGAACCAAAACTGAAAAACACAAAGGTACATGAGAACAGGAGTGCAACAGGAATAGGAAACAGAGAGAAACACAAACTTCAGCCAGTAAGGGAGAAGCAAAATACTGACCTAGAAGCTGGAGAGGCACAAACCAAGCAGAAAGTCCAAATCATAAAGGGAAAGCGGAGACAAATACCAGGGAAAAGGGAGGTTTGGGGGCAGAGCTGTGGCAGAGCCTCCAGCTGCAGCAAAGAAACAGTGCTCTGTGTGAGACTGGAGGAAGCAGACTTACATAGCTCAGGCAGGGACGTGGCTAGTTGCTTCCACCCATTGCACTGCAGGCATAGCCTTCGAGAAAAGGGGGGCTACAGGTAAAAGCTAACAAAATCTGGGAGGCCATGTGTGCTAATGCTAGAGTCTGGAAATAAAATCCCAGACCTAGAAGCTATCATAGCAGAGGCTGACCTGAATATTGTGGCCATTACTGAGTCATGTTGCACTGGCAACTGTGACTAGGACATGGTCATACCAGGCTACATGATGTTTAGAAGGGAATGGGTAGGAAAGAAAGGAGGAAGAGATGCTTTATATGAAGGAAAGCATAAAAGTAACAAATACAGATAATTCAGGAGGAGAAAAGGTGCGGTGGATCACCCTCAAGTTGGATAATGGAGCCACTATTCAGATTAGTATAATCTACAGGCCTCCAGCACAGGGGAGGACTTAGATAAGGTAATGTTAGAAGCAATTGGCAAAATGGTGGAAAATGGGAGGTGTTACTTGAAGGGACTTCAATCTGCTGGATGTGAATTTGAGCCTATCTACTGTGGCTTTCATCTAGAAGCAGGAAATCCTGGACTCCTGCAGGAGGTGTTCATCAGGCAACTAGCCAGTGAACCCACTCATGATGGGGTATTAGGACTTGGTGTTTACTAACAGGGACAGTGTTGCAGGCGTCAAAGTAGTAAGCCATGGAGGACCAGCGATCATCGTGCAGTGTGGTTCAACATAAGAACAGCTGCAGAATCCAACCACACAAAGGCAGAGCCCTGGACTTCAGAAGGGCTGATTTTACTAAGATGGGTGAATGCCTCAGGAATGACCTGGCAGGGAGATGACCTGGAGGAAAGTTGGTAACTAACAGAGGCATAGTGAAGGCAACAAACCTCTGTGTCAAGCAAGTAATCAAAATGAAAAAAAGAGGCGATCACTATGGTTCTCCAAAGAGGTAGCAGAAATGGTAAAGGCTAAAAAGTACCATTCAGAAGCTATAAGGAGACCAAGAGAGACGAGGATAGGGAAATATATCCAGAAAAAGAGAGAGAGAGAGTCAAGCAAAGCAGTAAGGAGCACAAAGGCACAAACTGAGGAAAGAATAGCTCTGGGCTTATTAAAGGGACAAGACATTTTTAGGTAAGTTAGCTGAAAAAGGAAGACAGAGAGGATTGTACAGTTAAAGAGGGATGGGGATGACTGTACAGAGGAGATCAAGAAAAGGCAAACATCTTGAACAACTATTTCTGCTCAGTGTTCACAAAAAGAAGGAGAAGGAGGGACCACAAAAGGTGACAGGAGCTTTGATAGGAGGAAATGGACACTAGTCCATATTCTGTGGAAAGTCTGGAAAGCATTCGCTAACATTAAGGTAGACAAAGCTTTGGGGCTGGGCAGGTACATCCAAGAGTGCTGAGGAGCTCAGGAAGATACTAGCTAACCTCTGACAGACCTTTTAACAGATCACTGGAGATTGGCATGATCCTCAAGGACTGGAGAAGGAAGATGTAGTCCACTTCACAAAAGTGGTAGCAAAGAGAGGTGGGCAATTATAGGCCTGTCAGCCTGACATACGTGGTGGGTAAGTTGATGGAAACACTATTAAAGGAAAGAATTGTGGACTATCTTGTATCCAGTGGATTACAGGACCCAAGGCAGCATGGTTTCACAGATGGAAGGTCATGCCAAACAAATCTGATAGATTTCTTTGACTGGGTGAGCAAGGAACTGGATCAGGAGGAGGTGTGGACATGGCCAACCTGAATTTCAGCAAGGCTTCGACAGTGTTCCATAGAAGACTGGTAAGCAAGTTGGGTAACTTGGGGTGGGTAATAAGGTGGTAACCTGGGTAAGAAAGTGGTTTGAGATGGGACACAGAGGGTAGTGGTAAACAGGTGTGCTCACCGCTCCAAGAAGGAAGGGTTACCAGCAGGGTACCTCAGGGATCAGTGTTAGGACCAGCCCTTCAATTTCTTTATAAGTGACATAGCAGAGGATCTGGAAGAGAGGGTCTGCCTCTTTATGCTTGACACCAAGATCTGCAACAGAGTGGATGCTCTGGGGGTGATGGAAAGGATGGGCAGGGATCTGAAAAGACTAGAAGAGTGGCCAAGGGTATGGCAGCTAGGGTTTAATTGAAAAAGTGCTAAACAACGTGGGCCAAAGAAACCCGGGAGCAGTGTTCAAACTGGGAGGAGTGATACTGACAAAGACCAAGCTGGAAATAGACCTGGGGTAATCACATTGGATGACCTAAAGGTGGCCAGGCAGCAACACTGTGACAAGGCAGTCAGAAGGGCTAGTGGCATGCTGGGGTGAATAGGAAGGAGTATTACCAGCAGAAAGAGGGAGGTGGTGCTACCCTTATATAGATCATTGGTAAGAACTGCCCTGAGAACTGTGTCCAGTTCTAGAGACATCTAAGGAAGAACATAGACAGAGTGGAGGTGGCCCAGAAGATGGCTACCAAAATGGTGAAGGGTCTGCATCAAAAGCCCTATGAGGAAAGGCTAAAGGAGCTAAATATGTACACCCTGGAGGAGAGGAGGAGAGGAGATGGTAGAAACCTTTAAATACCTCAGGGGTTAATAAATGTAACCTGGGCACCGTGATATCAGTGGGCTACTACCCTGCCTTGGTGGCCACAAACCAAGTTGATGGGCCTGGGCTCTGTTCTGGTGGACAAGGGGTCTGTTACCAAGGTAAAATAAATATTGCAGTGCCTCAACCAAGAGTAAATATTTAGTGGGCTAGATATTGGTGTGGTACAACCCCTGGGATGCTGTACCTACCCACCTCCTCAGTCAACCCACACATGTATTACCATAAACCAAACCATATTTCAAAGTATTTGCAATTACTGACTTAAGCTAATAGTATGCTCACTAATAATGTGCTCATGATACATTTGTAAAGGTTAACCAACAATTTATTTACATGGGGTAGGGTTAGGAAAAGGGAACTGGATGTAGCGGTTAAGCAACATTTGCATTTTAAACATCAATAAATCACTTTGGTTGAATAAACCAGGAACACTTCTCAGTGCCTGCCTTCCCAGCATACAATTTAGAATAGATGTTAGCCACTGGTTCACATTGCTAACCTGGCACCAGTTTAACCCTAAAGTCCTATCTGGGTGCCCAGGGTATAGTGCAGGCCTGAACAGTGCAGCTGGTTGGCCTCGTTAGTCACTTTATTACTAAATTAAATTCAAACCCTATTTGATTGTGGCAACAGCTAGTTATTGGAACTTGGCAACAACTGATGCCAACTATTTACAGTTTCCCCAGGTACAGGGCAAACCCTGAATTACTCACGTTAAAAGATGAACAGTATCTTGTGCCTTTCAGACTGTAGATCTGGGATTGTTGAATTAGTAGGATGTTGGTAACTCAGATTGCTGAGATGAGCAGCAGGCTAGTGCAGCTCGAGGCCTCCTCTCTACCTTTCTTGCAGCTTGGGTCTTTTCTGCAGTAGGCTCTTGCAGTTTTAGCAGGTGGACACCTCTCAGCTTCTCTGACAGCGTGTTATCTTCTTACTGCATCGTTTGCAGGGGCTGGAGAGACAGAGCTGGGACCAGGGCCACATCTCAACCCCCACGTCCAGGCAATAACCCTCAGGGGAGAAACATAGGTAATGCCCAGCAGTGACACCACCTGACTGATTCCCAGACTGATCCTGGATGGCAGTCACTCTCTTTCTGGAACTTTAGGAACAGCTGGCTGTAAATGGCTTCAGTCACAGTGCCAGTTAGCAGCGGTGGCTCTCTTAACTGTGACATAGTCTCTGGGTTTCCACCGATTTTTAGCAGAAACAGTCTCAGACCTCAGACATTTCAGATTCAGACATGAGGCAGAAGATGGGGACATCTTCTCACCTTACTTTCCATCTACTGGAAACATCAGGCAGGTTTCCTTGGTTGTTTGGCAATACAGGCACCCAAAGACGCCTCCTAACTACTCTCAGACATCAAAGGCAAGTTTCCTTTCCTCTGGAAACTCCCAGACAATTTTCTTGACTCTGGCCAGCAAACAACAGTTTCATTCTGTCAACACTCCTTCCAGCTATTGGAAGGCAACACAAAGCAATATAAAGCACCTCCTGGGCTGGTGGCTGTACAAGTTCCCAGGCAGGCCTTCTTCATTCACACCCAAAGCACATTATTTATTTATTTATATTTATTTATTTAACTTTGTTTACCAGGTGGGTGTACTGATAACAAGTACTTTTTCAGGCATGACCTGGGTGCAGAAGCACAGAAAAACAGTAGTGAATACATTTTATTTAGTTTTTGTTGACGGGTAAGTGCACTAGACAAATCCTGCCTGTTTTCAGGAACGACCCAGGGCTGGGGGATACAGATGAATGCCAACTGACCTTAAACCAGATTAAGCTGTTAGTGGTATTTTTTAGTGAATGAGGGAAGTTGGCCAGGACACCAGGGAAATTCCCCTACTGGTTGCTGAGTTGCTGCCAGTAGGGGGACAGGCCATTTCAAGATGGCCACTCCAAGTGGACAAGGGAAGGAGAAGGAAGTCTGTGGAGCAGGAGAGCTAGCCTCGACTCTTGCTCCAGGTGTTGTGGAGGCTCCAGCCGTAGATTTGGCTGAAATTGAATCGGATATTGAGTTTCAGGATGCTTTTGTAAGCTGGGAGCAATCAGTTTGGATAATACAAAGAAAGAAACTGGACAGTTGGAAATTGCAACAACAGGAGGAGAAAAGGTATCGACGGTATTTGAACCTGCAACCTCTACAGAAAAGTCGCTCATTAATCCACTAAATGTGGGTCAGAAACAAGATAATGCTGCGATAATATTTTCTGGAGAAATAAAAGAACTACTTCATCAGATAGCTCCGAGGGAAGCAAGATGAATTTAAAACTACAGGCTGACAGAGAAAGCCAAGATCTTCAAATCCAGCTAACAGACTGCAGGACAGTGGCGCGAAATATGGAGCAAAAAGGTACTGTGTCTTATTTAAGTTATAGTTCTGACAGGACAGAGTCACAGCAAAAGTTTGCCTCTGGTGTTAAAACAAATGCTCTGCCCTTGTTTAATGAAGCTTAAGCCTGCGGTGTGTTGAGCTCCTGGCTGCAGCAGGTGTCAGAATGATTGTAATGAAGGCGCTATGGCGCTAAGGTTGATTCCATGACTGTAAACAGCTCTGTGGAAGAGAGCTTGAAACAGCAAAACTTGAGCTCTATGTCCCGAGAACAAATAATCTCCGAATTCAGTGCAGTCTGGCATAATTTCTGCGGCTAAGCGAGTGCTTATTGCGGTTTAGGTCCCGATAAGGTCAAGGAAATGCGAAGTGAAGAAAAATGATTTATCTGTGCAGAATATATTGCCATCTACTTTTGTGAGAACAAAAGCACAGTTGCATAAGGTTGTTGGTTTGTGTTTAAACAGCAGAGTCAAGAGATTTCAGCAACTGACTCAGCTGTTACATATCAAAAGACTGACGGTTCCCAAAGTGGGGCAACAGATTTCTTTTTTCTGATGAAATGAACCAAAAAATCTAATGCTGATATACAGATGACAGACCCTTTTTTACATAAAGAAGGCTCGAAAGATTCTTGGTCACCTCATAAAGCTTTAAGTGAAGCAGGGTGGAAACAGGCAGTGGCTGGTGTATGGAAGACTGATCCTGCTTGGGACTCGAATCCTACCTTTATCTCAGCATTCTCCTGAGTGGACTCCAGGTGGCCAGCAGCAGAAAGGGAAGGAAATCCTCTTGCAGGAGCCCATTCGGTGGGTACAGATGAGGACACTGTACAACCTCCCCTCCTACCTCTTCACAGAAGCCTTTAATGTCTGAACTTTCTCAAATTCTCATAGGGAAGTGGCCCCTAGGCGCAATGCTGTGAGGCTGAGGTATAAAGGAGGGTTAGAAACTAGGCCGGACAGGCATTATGTGGGGAAAACCTTATTGAAAGATTCACTGCATTTCACCCTCAGGATGTGTATGCTTTCATTAATATTTCAGGGAGGACAATTATGACGTAAGTTTTCATTCTCAACAGGCTTTGGAGTTGTTTTGGGTTAGGTATGGTCAAGTTAGTATTCTCCTATGTGGACACCCTTATTGTTATTCCTCTCAAAACCCTTGATTAAGTCTGTCACAGTTATGTTCCAAAATGAAGGGTATGGGTGGAGGACATAACCTTTGGTTAAAAAAAATGATGTGCTAAGTGAGCCAGAGCCTATTTTAGATACAGAGGGGTTCTGGACTGGAGGATGGAATTATAAAGTTAAATTAAAGGCAAACAGAGGCTGGTATTGAACATATACCTAACTCCTTCCTGTTAGGAAAAGATAGAGTGTGTTTTTACAGCGGGCAGCCCGTGCATGTTACAAGTGTGGGGCCAGAGCGCACCTTGTGGGGAGGTAGGCCATTTGACTATGTTTTGTAGCAACCAATCAAGTTGCGATTTGTGCGAAACTAAAGGGCATGTGTTCAAAATATGTCCTTGGGCTGCTCAAAAAAATCCCTTTGTTCTAATTCCGGGTTTTATTCAAAAGCCCAAGAATCCATGGTTAAAGCTACTCTCCAGGATAAGTGCCCCTCCCCTGCAACAAATCAGATGAAATTCCCTCTAGGCAAGAGAAAACTGAAAAGAAGGAGGTTTAAAGGAAGGTGTTGAACAAAAATGTTTAACTCACCAAGTAGTGAGGATCAGCGTGAAATTTCCTCAGATATTATTAAGATAGTTAAAGGGCAATATGGGTCCCCCTAACCTCTCAGATTTCCCCAGTGTGTTTATTCGGAAGGGGTTACAGATGAGGTGGTGGTGGAAGCCGCTGTTGATAAACCAGTGACTGTACCGCCTCAAAGAAGATCTTTAAGGAATTCACTATCTAAAATCCCCCAGTTGAACAGATTGCAACCAGTAACTCTTATGCGGCTCTGTTTTCCTCTTGGGGTAACACTGCGATAGAGTTGAAGACTCAGACTCTCAAAATCCTCACTTTCAACTAGGTCGCAAAATCATGGATAATTACAAGGATAAAAAAGAAAAAGAGAAAAACAATGATTTAAATACTTGAAAGGTTAATGAGGTTGGTTTGGGGTTCTTTGAATGTTCATAGCTTATTGAATATGGTTAGCGACAAGCCCTCTTTCATTATATACATGTATTTCCTGTTTCTGTTTGTTTTTACAAGAGACATGGATGTATTCCATAGAACAGTTGGTGGCATTTAAGCGAGATTGGTTTTGGGGCCTTCTTTTTGGTCGTTTGGGGAAGATTCATGAGATGGTATAGGAATTGTGTTTAATTCATATGACTTCCAGCTACACAATTTGATAGACCTAATACCAGGAAGGGTCCTGATTATTGATGGATGTGGCAAGGGCTTAGCTATAGGTTTATCAACATTTATAACCCCCAAACAAAAGCAGGTAAGAGTTAATTGTTTTAAGCAGTACAGCCTTTTTATTAACAACAAGTTAGAGTATTATGGGGGTGACTTTAATTGTCCCATTTCGACCCATGCTAGTATAACAAATAAAAAACATACTGTGACTCTAATGCTTTAAGCAAAATTATAAAAAGTGTTGGACTTTTGAACTGTTATAATGCTTTACAGGTTGAGAAGATTTTTACGTTTAAAAAGGAAGAAGATTTTCTCTAATAGACCATATGTTAGTGTCACCTAATATGCAAATAGAATCTTTAAAATATTTCCTAGTGAATTCTGGACCATTCTTTTCTATTAAGTACTTTTAGTTTTTCAGACAGGCAAGAAAAAGGCTAGTTAGATGGAAACTCAATAACTCCTCACTAGAACTCCCTTTTATACAAGCTGGGGTGAGATACCTATTAAGAGCTAGGTTATCAGTAGTCTTTTATATTCAGATCTAGGAGATTGGTGGTTAGAGACTAAATCTGACTTAAGGAATGGTTTAAATTGCAAGGAGTCAGAGCGAAGAATGACAAATTCCTGCACTATTTAGGTTTAAGACAACAATTACAGAGGCTTATGACTATAGCTTATTCTTCTAGGATGGATTACTCTGAACAATTGCTAATCTTAAAGAAAAATGAAAGAGTATCAGTATGATAGAGGGAAAACCATGCAGGCCATTTTAACTAATGGAATTAAAAAATCACCCATCGGGGATCCATTCAAAATGTGTAAGCAGGTAAGAGACTCTATGAAAATGGAAGTACTCAAAGATTCAGATGGCAATTTGGTATCCTCTTTAGCCCAACTAAGAGAGTGATTGTAGAACATTATCACTCTTTGAATCCTCTTGAGACAATCCCCAATTCAGCTATGGCCACCTATTTAAAAAACATTTTAGTTCCAGTTAACCTAGTTGGGAGATTGGAGGTATAGGGACCTATCACTCAAACAGAATTTTAAGCTCCATTAGGTTATTGAAACTAAATATTTCCCCGGAATAGATGGAATAACTTTTATAAACTCTTTTCAGAGGAACTTAGTCAGTGTCTGTTTATCTTATTTAGGTTTTTTTTAGATAAAGCTTCAATCTATCCCTCTTTTACAGAAGGGTTATTGACCTATATATTTAAGTCAGGGGATAAGCAAAATATTGCCAACTGGAGACCAATCACTCTTTTAAATTCTGATTATAAAATATTTGCTGGTATTTTAAATAAAAGGCTGAAAAATTTGGCTAAAAGTTATTTCACCTTTTCAATATTGTGGGCTACCAGATAGAAGAGTCAGTCTGCTCTGATGCTGATTCGAGATGTGACTGAGTATTTCACTGAGTTAGGTTAACTAGATGCTTAATAGCAGCTGACTTAGATAAAGCCTTGATAGAGTTTATTTGCCGCTTCTTTCCTTACCCTCAGGCATTATGGGGTTCCAAAGCAATTAGTGAAAATAATAGAGAATTATATGATAATTATACAGTATTTCCATATTTAAAAGATCAGAAGGCGGAAGGTTTAAGTTAACTACAGGAGCTAGACAGGGTTGCCCTCTTAGCCCTCTTCTTTATATTTTTGCTCTAGACCCTTTTTACAAATGATAGTTTGAGACAGATTTGGAAGGTGTTACAGTGAATGGGCAGAGGTTTGCAATTAAGGATTCAAGCCTATGCTGATGATTTAGTAGTATATTTGGAAGATAGGGCCTCTGTAACTCATTTTGTGACTGCATTTGAGGCCTTTGCAAAGGTATCAAATGCAAAAATAAATTTAAATAAAACAAAGGGATTATTTATTGGAGCAACAGGTGACGAGGAAGTGTGTCAGGAGGTATTAACATCTCCGTAAACCTCTTAAAATATTAGGGATAATGTTAGGTTCCCAGAACATGCCTGTTGAAAATTGGGAAGATGTCATTATTAAAATAGAGAAAAGGTTAATAGATGGCAACAGTAGAAAATGTCTAAATTAAAAAGGGTTCAGGTAATTAAGCAATTTCTTCTCCCAACGATACAGTATCGCGATGATGATTTTCCGCTTCCTGTGTCTTTTGAGACTAGAATATATAGTGTGTTTTCAAATGTTATGGGAAATCGCTAAATCCTGTAAAAAGGAGCTATACGATTTAAAATATTTACGTATGAAAAATAAGGGTGGTTTAGGAATGTAGACCCAGTGATTTTTGTGCATGCTTTGTTTTATCAAAGTCAATTAAAGAAGGGTTAAAAGCAGAATTAGAGGCAGTGGAGTCTTGGAACTTGAAAACAATGGGTAAATACTTCAAGAACTGGTACACTATAGCCCTAAACTAAATGTC
This sequence comes from Neoceratodus forsteri, assembly GCA_016271365.2. NCBI lineage: Eukaryota > Metazoa > Chordata > Ceratodontiformes > Ceratodontidae > Neoceratodus > Neoceratodus forsteri. The sequence goes on from CM028138.1 coordinate 410,205,385, forward strand.
ACTTATATATTCCATCATATTTTAGAGCCAGCAGGAAATTATTCAAATGGAAAGCATGAAACAGGTAATTCTGAATAACAACATGAAGGGGCTTTATCGTTTTTTAATGTCGTTGACTCTTCCTCAGAACCAGGATTAAAAATTGTCTTATGACTTTAAATTCTAGTGTATTGGCTCAATTAAACTGTAAGAGGATGCCTCAAAAACAATGGGAGGCGCGGTGGCTGATCTTTTATGGAAACTGAGCGTTAGAGAAATCAAAGTACAAGGTTTTACAGGAAAGATTGTGTCCATACTTGGATTGTATTAATGTAGAAGAATCGATGGAGCATTTTTTCTCAGATGTTCCTCGTGACTGGTTTATGGTTATACTTAGCAAAGCTTTGGGGATTTAAATGATTATGTAATATGTCTTATGAATTTTGATTCTAGGATGTTATCCCATGAATTTGTCTGAATTTCACGAAGAAACATTATCCTTATTTTTGGGTTGCCTAAGATATTATTTATGGCAAGCTAGGGTTCAATGGGTCCTTTATCAAAAGAAAATGCCTTACTCTAGGTGTAAGTGGGTTAATCATCAAGGAGCTTATACTGATTTATACACATGATGCATCAAGAGTGACCCCAGGAACTTTACAGCAAATGGTGGAAAGGTTTTCTTCATTTTATTAAGTTCAAATAATAAGAGTTAAAAGTGGATTGGATATTTGTTAATAGTTACTTCTTATGAATTTTGTGTTCTCGTAGAGTTTACAATATAATGCTTGAACATCTCCTTGATTTTGTTGTGTTATATGTTATGGAAACGTTTTGTTCTATTGATTATCCTACTTAAAAGTGTTGCTGTTTATGTTATTTATGTCAATAAAACACCCTACTCTTTTTCGATAAGTGCCATGGGATCTTTAACATCCACCTGAACTACCACCAATCCAGGCAGATGGGACCTTGGTTTAACATCTCATCCGAAGATGGCACCTCAGAAGTGCAGCACCCTCTCATGCTGCTACAGTGTCAATATTGGATAATGGCAAGTGCCAGATGTGAGAACTGAACCCACAGCCCTCTGATCTCCTGGCCTCAGAGGCAAGTGTATACCTTACTGAGCCACTGACACTGACAACTTACTGATACATACAAATTTACAGCAAGTTGTAGGCAAACATGAGCACATATGGTGCTAATACTTGTAAATGTGCAATGTAATATGCAATGTGATATACTATGTAATATGCAAAAGTGCTTGTAATGTAATAAACTAAGGTAGAATTGAGGATAGAAAAGAGAAGGAAGCTGGAGGAGAAGAATGCAAAATGTGACTGAGATTGGTCAGTGGGTTCAATTAGCTAGTATAAGGTGGGAGGTCATGACAGGGTGAGGTTATTGGGAGCGACAGCAGGCTTGGGCTGAGGATTAGTGTGACTTTAGGAGCTTGGCAAAGGCATAGGGAGAGGAAGAGTTTTGACAGAAGGAGGTAGGGAGTTCCAAAGTGAAACTGCATGGTAACTAGAACAAATACAACATTTCAAGTATCTGGGGGTTACCTTGGACCTTTGTATGCCCATCACATTGATAATGCTGCTCGAGGCGGTCAATACCAAGATTGGTCTGCTCCACAGATATAAGATCTGTTTGTCACCAGTAGACCTAAAACCTGTAATAAATAGCTCTATCCCATCTACTGTTGACTATGGCTTGGTTATCTACAGTGCTGCTACTATTTCTTCACTCCATTAGAATAGCCGTGGCAGTAAACAAGGCTTGCAGACTTCTAACTGGTGCTGCGCCTCACTCACACTTGTGACCTGTACGCTCAAACTGGTTGGCTTCAGCTAAGAGGAAGGATACAGTACCAAACCTACTTGTTAACTATAAAAGCACATCTTGGCCTCTTATCACCAGAAACCATCGACCTCCTTAGCTCCACTGCAGCTCCCAGTGCACGCCAAGTTCAGCCCCACCAAACACTGTCTGTTCCTAGATGCTGGACATCTCAAGGACAGTGTTCATTTACATACAGAGCACCACTTGGGTTCAATGCACTTCCCAAAGAAATCTTGACCATACCAAAACTAGGTCCTATCAAGCACATGCTCCGTCAGCATCTCATGGCTAACACTTCCTGTGCCTGTTACACCTAATGTTACTACCACCTGTGTTTACAACCAACAAACCCATTTCCCTTACCACATAGCGTTACCTTTCCAACCCTTGCTCAACCATTCTACCCTTACTCTCCCATCCCTGCCACCACTTACCCCCCACCTCCCTCTCCACCATACTGCTAGTACCCTACCCATACTCCCTATCCTAGTTATGACAAAAGGCCTTCTGGCTGCTTACCCCTTCCTCTCTTTTGCTCCTCCTTTGTTCTGTTTCAACACCCATTCTAAAGTTTTAAGTTTAAGATATAAAGTATGTACCATTGCTGTTGTTTAAACTTTGTCTTTGTATTATCTCCTTTGTATGTTTGTTCACCCTTCCCCACTGACGTGGAACCTTTGTAAATAGGTGTCTTGCGCTCAATGGTATTGCATCTGAGATTTAATAAATAAAAATAAATAAATAAACTAAAGAGTGCTGACCCATCTTTGTGCAAAACTTGGGTATCATGTTGTTTTAGTTGTAGAGCGGGAGGAAAGAAAGTTGACAAGAGAGATTTGGCTGCTGAGGGTAGGCAGGTGTCCCAGTATGCATACTTTTCTTTACTAGTGTTGCAATAGGTAGATTGGATTTGATATCAGGAGGAAACCAATTAAGGATTTGAGATATGTACAGTGATGAACATTGGACCTTACAACCTTAGGCAAATTTACATATTTTGTAGTATGGAGTGTGTTTTTGCTGTAGTGTGGATTTACTGGCAGCATCAATTACAACTGATTTATAATCTAATGATGGAACTGGGTTTGCCAGTGCAATACAGGTTCTGGCCTCAGGAATTAAGAAATGTTGAACATGGTAGAGAGCACCTAGCTTCTGATGTAAAGAGAGGTGGTGTGTTGGAGATGGGATTCAAAGGATAATGTAGGGTCAAAATGAACTCTGAGATACTTGAAAGACAGTGTCTAAGCTAGGGGTGTACCGTTGCCAGTAAGGACACAGAAACTGGAGGATACCTTGTTTATTCTGTCTAGTCACAAATAGTATGGACTGTGTCTTGGGAAGGTAGAACAATATATTTTCCATTTCAAAACAGTTTTAAAGCCTATCTAGGCAGGAACTGAATGAAAGTGTAATGGCATTACTGTTGTTACTATGTGTAAAGAGAACTGCACCATCTGCATATAGAAGGGTCTGTACAGATTTGCAGACTGTGGGAAAATTATTTATGAAAAGGATAAACAACAGGGGCTGAGAAGAGAGCTTTGGGTATGATGCTTGGGATGTTATTAACTCCTGAAAGTGTGTTTCCAGTCCTGACAACCTGTGTTCTGTCAGTCAAGCAGTCTTTGAACCAGACAAGTGGTGGTGGCCCTAGGCCAACAGCATCAAGCCAATATATTAGTTTCTTGTGGTCAACCAGATCAAATAACTTGGTCAGGTCCATGAACACTGCACCTGTTATGAGGCCTTTGTCCATGGCATGGTAAATGGCATCAGTGAATTCTATTAGAGCAGTGCTGGTGCTGTGCCCTTTCAGAAACCATGCTATTCAGCACAGATACGGTCATATTGCTGCAAGTGGTCCATTAGCTGTCGCACTATTTTTCTTGTAGCTTTGCAAGAGCAGAAAGACGTGAGATCGGGTGATAGTTATCAAGAGATATTTTATTACACTTTTATGAAGTAGGATGACAATTGAGGATTTCCATAGTATAGGCATTATCCCAGATGAGAAGGACATGTTGAGGAGTTTAGTGATAGGGGACGCGATTTGTGGAGCTGCTAATGAGGGAATTTTGATAATAGACCATCAGAGCCAGCAGATTTGTTCGGTTTTAATACAGCTAGAAGTTTAAGAACTTCTTGAGTGTTATCCTTTTAGATAAAATTGAGGTTTGAGGGGTTGATTTTGCCAGTGTCTGGATTAAGAGATCTAGGGCCATTGGATCTATATTTGGACAGGTCACAGAAAAGTTGTTAAACATTGTTGCAATAGTGTTAGGGTCGGTGAGTCTGGAACTATCAAAGTCGATGGTGGGTGGTGGGGATTAGGAGTGATTGCTGATTATGGAGTTTACTGATTGCCAGAACTTTTGGGGTTATCTAAATTAGTGAGCTGCTGGTTTTTAGGTGCTTGGATTTGGCACTAAGAATTTTTCTTTTTGCGCTTTTCTCAGGGTTCTATAGCCCTGCCAAGTCTGATCATGAGTTGAGACTTTTTGTACTTGGCTCAGAGCATGTCCCATTTCTGCATGAGTGCAAAGATGTTACTAGTGAGCCAATGGAATTTCTTTGGTTTGACTCTATGTATACGCATAGGGATATGGTTGCTGAGAACAGAAGTGAAGGAAGTGATAAAGAGATCCAATCCAGTGCTAACATCAGGGGCAGCATCCATGAAAGATCAGCTGATAAGAGTCAAGTCATTTAGAAGGAATATGAATCAAAGTTGGAGCAGCTTCTATAAGAGATAAGCCTGGGTAGAGGTTCTGGGGACACAGTTTTGCCACTGGCAGTAATAGCCAGGTGGTGACTCACCGAGTCACTTTAAGTGCCAGAGGTAAGGATCCCTTTCTGGCTTTTTACCAAAAATCAAATCGACCAGGGAGTGATTGGCAGATTTATGATTGAGTCTTGTAGGGGATGAAATAAAGCCCTCCACCCATCCTCAGGAGGGCTCTGCCAAACTGAACTCAGGCAGGTCTTCTTTTCACTCCCCTTTCTGGAGCAACATCATGGAGCTGCCCCCCTCAGGAGTGGGCTGTGATGAACTGAACTCAACTCAGACTGTCCACAGGATTTATGGGGATTTTGTCAGCATCCTATTGGTCAAAAGTATCCTAAATTGTCTCATCATTGCGAAATTTTGAAAGAGGTGGGTTGGCTTCGGTTTCATTGAATTTTCCATTATTATGTAGCAAATTTACACATAGAATTGTTAATTCTGGAGTTCCACAAAAATTGTGTAATTTGTTGAGGCCGTATAACGAGGGCTATTTTTCTAGACACAGGACAGATGGTTTAGTTCTCAAAATACTATTTATGAGAACTAAAAGTGGACAGAGAGCCTTTGCTTATATTGCCTCATCTATTTGGAATGAAATTCCTTGTGATATAAGACAGTTGTGCTCTGCTAAAGTGTTTGCAGATGAATTAAGGATGTTTTTGAATTTCAATTTAATTGTACATGTTTTTATGATTTTTTTTGTAACAAAGACATTTTTGGTCTGCTATATTTGTATTGTATATGTATGTCTTTTGTATTGTATTTGTATAATTTTATGTGGGTCGTACCTGTAAAAGGAACTAGTTTTCCAGTGTGCTTACCAGTTAAGCGAATAAACAACAACAACAACAACAACAACAACAAAACAGGCTGTCCAGCTGAAAATTGATATGCATTAGGCTCACTCAATGCCCTATTGGCTGACTGTATTGGCACCAAGCATTGTGCTTGCCTCCTCCCAGAAGTCTTTTGCGAAGTCCTGTAGGGCTTCTGGCTTCTCATTGGTTGTCTGCCAGGTCAAGGTGTCAAATATGGCTGCTGTAATGCAGTCCATTAATAGTCCCAACTTTAAGTTCATTTTGCAAGCAACCCACATTGTTTTATTAAATAAATGCCCCAGCATTTGGTTGCTGCCCCTTGCCCTGGCATCCACTGGCACAGTTGGTTTTGCAATGGGCTTCTCGCTTTGTCGCTGGTGCCATGGCGCTTTCCCCCCAGGCAGCTGGCAGGCTCATACATATTCACAATTATAGCAGCCTACCTGCATTCTTAAATTACAGCACTCCCCTTGATATATAGTGCTTAAGAGCACTCTTATCTAATATTTAATTTCATCTTCCCAAGTGTCTCTTGACCCCTTTGCCATATTTATACCTATAAGTCCTGGGCATACAAAGAGAACCTGCAGAGGCCACCAGGGCAGCTTTTGCATACTGAGTGCCACAGTGCTTACACAGAGAATCAACCGACCCACCAGCTCGCACACTCAAGCTGCACACTGTGTAGGAGAACCGCCTAGTGGGTGGTTTCAATTTCACTTAGCTTCTCTGGTCCCCAAAGAATCTATCTACACAACAGTGCTGGCAGGAGCACACAGAGGAATAAAAATGGGACCCAGGACTGGTAGAACAAGTGGGTGGGCTGAGTGTCACCCAGGAGATGGCAAAGTGGGTGGGGGGTTACATAAGGTACAGAAGAAATTATTTTTAAGAAAAATGTGTTCTAGAACAAGGGGCATGCTATGAAGCTGGGTGTGTAAATTCAGGAGGATGTGAGAAAATACTTCTTCACAGAAGGGTGGTGGATACCTGGAACAGCCTTCCAGCAGGGGTAGTGAGGTGAAAACAGTGGTGGGTTGAAAAGTGCCTGGGACAGGCGCAAAGGAATTATAGAGATAAGGAAGTGCAGGAAGAGAATGCACGTAGATCAAGAATGGATCTACAGCAAAACCTCCCCAAAAACAAAAGGCTAAAAAGAAAAAATGAGCAGACTGGGTGGACCCAGTGGCCCTTATCTTCCATTACATTCCATGTTTCTATTATCTGCACTGTGTGGTTCTGTTATCATGCATGTGATATTCATGCAGCATGCCATTCCTCATCTTGTATGTGATGTGTTACACTATATGAAATATACTCTGTGTTCATGTTAAGGATTAGTTTAAGCTACATTAATGTTCCATGGCAAGAGCATGCAGAGCTATCTGCTTAAAGTGGTAAGTAGATGCAGATAATAATGTTAGAAATAATAAGCACTCTGGTTCTGTTATCCTACATGAGATATATATGTCCCTTTTCATTGTTTGTGTAATAAACACACTGTTTTCTTTTCCCCAGTACATGTGCGATACACATGCCATGTGCATGTTATCTGATATAATAATCATGCTGTATTTCCGTTATCCTATATGTTGTGCTTGTTACCTATGTGATACACATGCTGCACTTCTGTTACCTGATATTGATACACATGCTGCGTTTCCGTTACCTGGTATGTGAGTCCTTTGATACAGTACATTTCTGTTGCCTGATATGTAATAAACACACTGTGTTTCTGTTATCTGATATGTCATACTGTGTTTCCTTTCTCATCCTTAGCTCCTGAACTCCTGGAGCAGAAGCCATATGGAAAAGCAGTGGACTGCTGGGCAATAAGCGTTATTTCCTACATTCTGTAAGTAAAACTGATTTTGCTTGAGGCCACCTGATACAGTAGCAATCAAGTACAGCATGTCAGAACCTTGGCCAATCAATGATTGTTGAAAGGTTAGTAATGCATTCAGATCAGGTTCATGGTGGAGATGGAAATAAATATCATGTATTATCTGCTGTAAGTGATGTCTGCTGAACAGTGTTGATATCCAGAAGATATCAACATCCACAGCATCTACAGTAAGTTTGGAAAGACTGGACAAATGCCAGACAATCAAGCTATCATGTCTGAACTGACCACTGTAGGTGAAGGAGCTGGGGGCAGGTTAAACAGATTTCTCCCTCTTGTACTGTGTGTGTGTGTATGGGGAGGAGGGGCAGCCAATGCATTTTAACTCCTACACACACAAATACATACACATTTAAATCAGTGCAGCCACATTCATTTAGAAGAATTAGGCTGGTGAAAATTCTGAGGACAACAGACAGGCTGGTTTCAAATGCTTTTGTACTTGATCGACAACAGAAATTAATTTTCGGGTAAAAACTTTATATTACATTTAGTTTTACTACTGCGCTGTATAATGTTTGGGCTTCCCACTCCACTTACAGTTCTGTAACAGTTGTACATTCTGACCCTGTCCTGTTTTGATAATTATGAACACTTCATGTATTTCTGACTTATCCATGAACAATTGTGCATTATTTAGGGTTAAAAAAAAAAACATATACGTTGAAGGTAATTGTTTCCAGTTCCCAGCGCTGAAGTGTTGCATAACTCTGCCTCCTGACCAGTGCAGTTCTGACTTGCCATTCTTATGTTTGCTTGCGCGTGCAAGAAACATAGTGCCATCATCCGAGGTTTTGTAGGTGTGGCACCCTGTCTTCCAATTCAGTCAGTGTGTTTGCAGGTGCGGCCACAGTTCACCAATGAATGCTGCAGCTGTCTATGACAGCAGTTGAAAATGCAGTACTGTACAGTTGAAAGGAGAGCTCCGCTTCAGTGAGCAGCGATAAAATAGTGTTGATTAGCATATTGCGGCAATCTGCTTGTATACACTCTGCTTTCTCTTCCTGGAACATAAATCTGAACTTTCCTAGGACTATCTTTCCAGGAGGAGGCGATGGGGTGCCCAATCCTATTGGCTCAACTAAACCCCGAAAGAAACAGACTTCCAGCTGCCATGCTGGGAGCCCACCCCAGTGTGGCACATGTCTGCATGGCTGACTGGGGTGCCCAATCCCGTCGGCTCTTTCCCCCCAAAAATCTTCCAGCTGCCATGCTGGGCCCACCCAACATGGCACAAATCCCATATAGTCATCCTGGACTCCACTGCCCCAAAAATCTTCCAGCTGTCACGCTGGGAGCCCACACCAGTGTGGCACAAGTCCTGCGTCATCCTTCTAAAAGACAACAAACACCTGAAGAAAAAAAACTGTCCCTCGTTGATTGTCTTGTCCCCAACCCGCAGCCACCCTCTGCACACTCTCACGCCCCCACCTCACCCTATAATTGCCTCGAGGCTGGCTAGACGCATCTTCGCAACTGGAACACGCCTGCACTCTTTCAGAGCCGACCGCAAACTGAAGAAATGGCAGTAAGCTGTATAATGGAATAAATAGGTTTTTCAACTTTGATGCATATCTCAGGCATTTTGGAATTTTGGCAAATTTTCCAACATGGGGTTTTGGGACCCCTCCTCATGAATTCTGGCACTGTCATGGCGTTAATCGGCCCCAGTTGATTTCATGGTCACTGCGCGCAGAACCACCTTTTGGGACCGATTTACAAAATGACAGTGTCACAGTTCATGAGGTAGGCCCCCAAAACCCTATGTTGAAAAATTTGGTGAAAACTTCAAAAATGACTGATTTACGAGTACGCATTGGCAAGTAGTTCCCATGCGCATTGTGAATTCACAAATTTTTAATATTTTTACTCCAGATTTTCAACATTGCCATTTTACCACACCTCCTTATGAGCAGTACAGTTGTCATTTTTTACATCTCGTCTAAAATGTGTTTCCATGCATGAAGCGCACAATGGTGCAGTCGGTGTCTGAAATCAATGTTTGGGACAGATTAAGAAAATCACAGTGACACTGTTCATGAGCATAGGTTTAAAATGGCTATGTTAAAATTTAGTGAACAAATTCCTGAAAATGACTGTTTTACAAGCGTGCATTGCGCTGTTCCTATGCACGCTCGTAAATTCACAAATTTTTAGTATTTTCACTCCAGATTTTCAACATTGCCATTTTACCACACCTCCTTATGAGCAGTATAGCTGTCATTTTCACATGTCACCCAAAATGTGTTTCCATGCATGTAGCACACAATGGTGCAGTCGGTGTGTGAAATCAATGTTTGGTCAGATTAAGAAAATCACATTGACACTGTTCATGAGCAGAAGTCTTAAAATGGCTATGTTAAAATTTGGTGACAAAGTCCATCAAATGACTGTATTCTGAGCAAGCACTGCACAGTTTCCACGCACCCTTGTAAGTTCATGAATTTGTAATATTTTCAGTCCAGATTTTCACCACTGGCATTTTCCACACTTCCTTATGAACAGTACAGCTGTCATTTTCACAACATGGCCAAAATGTGTTTTCGCACTTCCAGCGCAGAAATGCGTGGTCACTGTGGGAAATCACTGTTCGGACAGATTAAGAAAATCACAGTGACACTGTTCATGAGCGGAGGTCCCAAAATGCCTGTGTTGACAATCTGCTATAAAATCCCCAAACTAATTACATTACGGGTGTGCATTGCACAGTTTCTGTGCACTGTGACTTGACTAGTTTTTTAATATTTTCACTGCAGATTTTCAACACTGCCATTTTTACACCTCCCATGAACAGTACAGCTGTCATTTTTCACATCCTGTTCGAAATGTGTTTTGCACCTGTGGTACCAAATGGCCTAGTCGCTGTGCAAAGGCAGTTTCGGCTAACGAACTGATATTGCCACTGTTCGTGAGGTGGGGGTCACAAAAAAGCCATGTTGAAAATTTGGAGTAAAATACCAACGAAGCCTCTGAGGTGTTAGGGGTTTCCACCATATACACCCCACCCTGTTGAGAAATGACAGGCATCAGGGGTGTGACTTGGGATTGTTGCCTGTAATGCTCATACCATTCCACCCACCCTCACCCTGTAACCAGTGAGAGGCAGAGGTGTGCCTTGGACTCTTCAGCCCCAAAGTTCACCCCATTCTCCTATACAGCACCCATCTCACCATATTTGCTGATGGATTGGGGTGAACATAAGAGCCAAAGACCCCAAAGCACACCATGACACTTGTCGAGCGCCTGCAGGGTAGGGGTGGTGAAATGGCTTGCCTGTTATGCCTGATTACCCAAAGGCACACCCCAATGCCTGTTAGTATCTGCAGGGTGGTGGTGGGTTGGCTTCAGTTCAATACTTCACTGCCATTCCTATTATGCAGCTTTGTAACTCCTACACTACCAATGCCAATGCCAGTAAGCAAACATTCGGCATTGACAAATGCTTGTTTTGATACACTCTACTGCCACAACTCCTGCTAGCATGTGGTCACTACTGGGAGAATCTATTTACATGGCATGCAGCCTCACAGCTCTTTCTAGGGCACCTTTAGTGACTAGTTAGGGGTAAGGGATAAGAGAGGATGGGGTTCATAAGCTAAGTGTCTGTTCAGCATGTGGGTACTTGACACTTTGCAGGATAGGCAGTGCAGAATGGATGATACTGACAAAAGTTTGGTTTTGAGTTGTGTGTTCTTATAAAGAGCTTTGAGATGCCCACATGAAAGGAGCTATACAAATGCTACTGATACGGTAAAAGGGATTAAAAGTTAGCAATGGTGAAGGCAAAGGTGAAGAACTGATATGAGATCAAGAATGGTACAACAGGCAGCTGCAATGGGAGCTGGAAAGGACCCCAGAAAAGAGCTGCAGTTAAAGGCTTCAGTAAAGGTAAGCACAATCTCTACAGACTTTGTTGGGATTGGCTGCTAACCAAGTGCATGTCAGCATCTGATTTCTGCTCATTCCACACTGTGGGTGACACTTGCAGAATACGTTGGATGCACCAGGGATCCTGCCACAAACAGGCAGTCAAAGGGTGTGGTGGGGGAACATGAGGAGGAAGGCTGGCATCCATTGTGTAGGGGTCTGTTACCTGCCTACCTTTCCCACTGTGTGCTGTCTGCAGAAAATGCTGTATGCACTCCGGGAATCGTGGATACAAACATATTTATTTTCAGTGCATGTTTTGTGAGAAGTACCCTAGCTCTGACTAGAACAGCAAAACTAGCTAAACTAATGCAGAGTATCAAACAACAAAGTATTATAATAAAATAATTAATGATAGAAGTATTTATTTAAACTTCATCAAGAGGGCTGGAGCAGGGCTACAGGGCATTTGAACTCTTGGCATAAATAAATCTGCTATTAGAACACTAGGGTGAGTGTGACCACAGAGCAGAGTATGAAGTTTAACATTAGAATGCTGCAACTCCAGGGCAACAACTCAGGGCTGAGACTGATGCAGATTTAATGACATCACTAGTAAACTCTCGTTGCTAGAAGAGGAAATAAATGAACATTAGAAAGATTCCGAGTAGACAAGCTTGGGAAAGGTCAGATAGGCTGTTTAGGCCTTTTCCTGTTGTTTTTCTGTTTCTATTCCAGTTCCAAGTGACCTTACTGTGACATGTGTACATTTGGGCCATTCTCACACTGGGTCCAGCTGGCAGAAACAACAGACAAATGTTTCCCAGATGTTGCAGGATTAGGGCCCGTGCTCTCTCGACTCTGCACTCCTACTGATGCCACTCGGTACTTGTTTGGAGGGTAAGGCAGCCCAGCTATCACGTGTAAGCTGCAGGTGTGTACATAGTGAGAGTTGTCAGGGTTGGAAGGGCAATCAAAATTGATCTGATGGGACGATCTGGGAGGAAGGAGGAAAGATAGTGAATTAAACAAAACAACATGGAAAAATAAGTTGCACAAAGTATCTGTTCTTTGTTACTCTTTCTCAACAACCAGTTGCAGACCCCAGCTCTGCTGACAGCCCCCTCCTGCCCCTGAGTATCCCAATGTTCCAAGTTTGAAGGTTTCTCATATACTCCAAGTTCTGACTATTCCCACATTCCACACACGCATTTTGAAAAAATAAATACCTGAATGAATGAATAAATAAATAAACAAATAAATGGATAAATGCAAATTACAACACCTAAACCAACCCAAATATTTTCATCAAATAACGCCAACTAGCAGACAATCTGGGACTGGATGCTCAACTATACAGACTATTTGGTTGGTCTAAGAAGGGTGCCATCCAGCTATAGCCAGTGATCATCAGACAGCATCCCCTAGTGGCCTGTCACTGCAACAAAACTGCTGCTCATAAAGCTGGTGACCCAGGTTCAGGAATGAGCAGAAGTCTTTTGGGGCTGGTGAGGGAGGAGGATCTAACATCTCAGAGGGCATTATCCTTCTCCGAGGAAGGAGGGCAGCAGTCTCCACTGTGCTACCACCACTTGGTGACTACAGGTGGTGATGCAGTTAGAGCCCCATAGTGGGTGGGACTGTTGACTGGCTCCTATCATTAAGGCACAACTACTACGCCACTGAGCCCTGCCATGGCATCCTACAGGAAGGAAAAAGAGAGAAAATCTCAGTGTGTACGCATGACAGTTGGGCCCTACCATAGCTGACTGTCTGCCAGCTTCCAAAAACTGAAGGTGGCCTGAGGAAGCCTGCCACTGTAAACTGAAGACCCCAACACAGAAGTACATCCATGGTAAAAGATGGAAGGTAAGTGGCAGAGAAGGTTGTGGATGGGGTTGGAGGGTTGCGGATTAAGGCAGGGTTCATAGCCATGAAAGAATGGGGTATAAATAGAAAATGTGAAAAATGACAGTGCCCACCAGCCTTCAGTTTTGATGCATGCCAACAGTGGATTGCAGCCCAAACTTTGAGAACTCAGTTTGGGATAAGTTGTGGATTTAACTCTCAGGGCAATGCATGCTGTATTAACCTAGGGAGGGAATGCATAGCCTAGCGTGAAAGCATTGCCTTGCTGATTATCTTGGGTGGGGATAGCACCTTCAGCACAGCCTGGGCAATATGCATACCAAGTGTGTGACTTTCAATTGCACAGCAATCTACTGGCATGTCCTAGCTGTGTTCCCTCTCCTGAGACTTTTGACACCAGACCCCCAAATTTCTTTTCACATGCTGCAGGCTTTCAGGCTACCCTCCATTTTATGATGAAAATGACTCAAACCTCTTCAAGCAAATTCTGACGGTTGAATATGAGTTTGACTCCCGTACTGGGATGACATCTCAGAATCAGGTAGGGAACTTTTCTATAGCCTATAGATTAGTAATGGCATTAGTTGCATAAGTAGCTGCAGTGTACGCTACATACTGGGGTTAGTGGTGGACACTTTGGACAAGTAGTTGCAGTGTTCTATGCCTACACCCTGTGGGTTAGTGATGGTCATTATTAGCACCTCAGCCTCTTGGTAGCTGTAAAGAGACATTGACCTGTTTTGTTTCAACACTGCATTGTATCAGGAGTGTGTTGGTGTTGTTCCCTCCCCTCCAAGCTAGTAGTCTGCATTCAAAGGCTTGCACTCAGGTCTAGGCAATACATGAAGCTTGGATCCCTATTTTGGTGCCCTGCCATATCTATTGTGCTGTTGGATATGCTGATGGACTGCTTACCATACACCATCTGTGTCATAGTAGATGCAGCTGTTTCTGACCCCTGCAACTTAAGAGTGCTGCTTTTTTATGATCTTGCCCTATTTCCCATGTCCCACCTTCCCCATCAAGGTTGTCACAGCCACACCCTTCCTCAGGCCATGAGAGAATTATTGCCTTCACAGTCAATGTCAAATGCTGTTCTTTGATCAACTGATAGGGGGCAATGCATTCTTCCTGCAGCTGAGTCCAGTGTGGGATTTGGAGCTCACATACAACCCACAGTCTCTCGGTGATGATGCTAGATGGGAGGATTTTTTATTAATTTCCAAAAATGTTGAATGCAGCTTTTGTGCACCCTCTGCAGTGGCATTTGTGTCGACTGTAAAAGTATCTATTCACCCAGCCTTCCAGCTCAGGGAAGGTTGTAACAATGGTGACCTTAAACACAGGAGTGGGAGACAGGGATCCACTAGGAGAAAAGACAACACACAAGTTGAAAGTAAGCTCCAGAGCCTCAGAAGAACTGTTCTGCAGTCCCAGGTTCAGCTGTGCCACTGCTGCATTTCTTGTTGCCACAATAGCTCTTGGGTCTCTAGCCAGAGGAAATGTGCCTTTAACAGAACTTTGTTTTCCATTTCGTGTGCAAAAGACTTTATCAGACACTTGCTGGAGAAGGATCCAGAGAAGCGGTACAACTGTGAGCAGGCTCTGCAGCATCCTTGGTGAGTCTGCCCATATATTTTCTTGCTTTATGTACAGACTGGTGACTCAGTAACTGGGAGGTGCATTGTGTGTGCCTGGATTTTTTTTCATTTTTCTTAACGGAAAATACACTAGGTCTAGGCAAAGAAAAAATACTCACCGTAGTAATGATGTTTCTTCTGAAGGGTGAATTAGTGCATCATACAAATTGCATGATTTCAGCCCTGCAGTGTTGTCATGAAACAGAACTACAGAATGTTAAAGTGCTGAGCCATTACAGAAATATGGACCATTGGGAATAACGACTGGGACCTGGGAGTACTAGGCTACACCATATATAGGCAGGATGGGAGAAGAGAAATAAGAAGGGTAGCCCTCTATGCCAAGAAAGGCATGAGGCAGTAGAGAATGGGTCCATCGGGGAGGTAATGGAAAAACAGAATTTCTGTAGCTCATGACATCATCTGGTAAGAAGTTAGAATGGGGAGTCTATAGACCACCAGGACAGGGGATAATGGTCAAAGGAACCAGGGTAGAAATAGAGAAGAGGCAGCAATTGGGGAGGTAGTGGTGGTGGTGGGGATGGGGATGTCAACCTGCCAGACATGGATTAGGAAATCCCAGCAGCTAAGAGACCGAAGTCAGGCCCTGCTAGATACCTTGTAGGATTGCCTAGTGCTGCAGCTGGTCAGGAACCCACAAAGCAGACTGTCATTCTTGATATGGTGCTCACCAACTTGGAAATGGTAGGTGAAGTGGGGTTTGGAGAACCACTCTGATCCAGAAACAATAAAACTACAGGTACAGTATATGGTTCAAACTGGCCCTAGGTACCAGTATACCCTTGTCAAAGGCTGAGGTTCTGGATTTCAGATAAGTAGATGTTGACCAGATGAGGAAGTAGTCCAGGATAAGTTGGTTAGAGTGGACAAAGTCAGGAGGTGGAGGAACACTGGGAAGTAATTAAAAACTGTTCTCGGGCAACTAAACCATGCTTGAGAATGGTTACCAAAAGAAACAGGCACAAGAGACCAATCTGGTTCTTTAAGAAGGTCAGGGAGGCAGTGAGGGCCATAAAAGGACCTTCATCAGATACAAAGAGAAGCAGAGGGACAAGAAATGGAGCAAATATTAAGTAAAATGAGGGAGGCCAAGAAGGCAGTCAGGGTTGCAAAAGCAGACACAGAGATGTGTATATTATTTATTGAAAGGTTTGGTAACCGGAGGCACACTGAGACAAGGCTCATTTCCAGGCGTGACATGAGGAAGAGGGAACAAGGGGTGGCAACAAGTAAACAGATGGATTGCAGTATAGATATGGCAGTTCAAATAACACGAATAAGAGTTAATAAATTAACAATGAAAACTGGCACATAATGTAAAAATTTTGCAACAAAAATTAGATGAGGAAGCTAGCTATAAAGGAGAAACTATGGCAGACAGGAAAGGAATGAAAAGATTGCCATAGGCATTAGGATTCAGCTGGAATCCGAGGGTTGAGAAAATGTGGTGCACAGAAGGAGGCAAAGTCAAGAATGTGTGCAGAGAAAGAGCCTCACCCCAGCTGCTAGGAGGAGGAGGAGGAGGAAGGGCAGGAGCAAGAGGAAGGAGGATTGGGAAAGGATACATTTTAGAAGGTGCAGAAGGAGATAAATGAAGGGAGCTTGGAAAGAGTTCCAGATGGAGGAGATGATAAGAAAGGCTGCTTGCCTGAGTGTGAATGAGGATGGGGGAGAGAGAAAGTATGGGGATCTCTGAAGTGTAGCTGATAAGAGGAGGAGGAGGATGATGGGGAGAGAGGAGCAGTAGAAGAGGAGCACCAAACCAGAATTTGGAAATAAAAGGTGGTGACGGGTGTTGGCAGTGTAAATGAAGAGGGGAAGGGAGAGGAAGAGTAGCAGTGGTGCATGGGGAGGAACATTGGAGGCAAAGCAGCAAAAAGCATTAAAAAGAGTCTAGTCTGAGAGGGATGAGATGGGGATGGACTGGAAGACCACATCGTATGATCGAAAACAGAATCATTTTGTAAGAAGCTCTCAGTGGATGACAGGAGAGATGGAGTCTTTGTTTCTATACAGCTTGGGGTGGAGTTTGGTGTGAATATAGTCAATGTGGAAGAGAAGTCGAGATGACTATCCAGCCAGATATCAAGGTACTTATAGGCAGGACTACAACAAGAGCGGTGCTGTCCAGCATAGAAAAGGAGCGAAGGGTGGAAAGTTTGGCTAATTTATGGTTGGTACCAAAAGTCATGGACACAGTTTTCTTGGTGTTTACCTTGAGCTGATTCACCTGGAACCAGCATAACACCCTTGAAAAGTCATTCTGTACGAGACTCTACCTCGTAGGTTGAGAGGCCGGGGTTTGAGGACCATGTTGTCAGTGTACGATGAATAAGGGAAGAGACACAGACAGATAGAACATCATTAAGAAAGACCGAAAAAGGACAGGGCCCAGAATAGAGCCTTGAAGGACACCTGATTAAATGGGGGACAGGGTGTCACCTGCTTGGACACATTGTGTACAGCCCTTGAGATAGGACTTAAACCAGTCCACAGCTTGGGTGGAGAGACCAGCGAGAAGAGTTTTGATAGAAGAACAGGATGAGACACAGAATCAAAAGCTCTGGCTGGGTCAATAAATATAGCAGCGGTGATGTGACCACAGTTCATGCCAGTGAGAACTGCATCAGAGACACGGAGGAGGGAAGTGATAGCAGAGTGGCCTTTCCTGAAACCTGTCTGGAACGGTGAGAGGAATCCTGAGGAGTTAAGATAGTCAGAAAATCTTGAAAAGACAAGGGACTCCTGCAGTTTAGCCAGAGAGGGAGAAGGATATAGGCCTGCAATTGCCACAGTAGAGGATCACCCGTTTGTGAAGAGGTAGCACCTTGGCAACTTTCCATGCCTGAGGTACAGTACTGAAATAGAAGGAATGGTTGAGCAGGTGGAAGAGGATGAAGAGCAATAGCAGAGGCAGAGATCTGGAGAAAGTGGGGTCAAGGCCATCTTGGCTAGATTTGTGAGGATTGAGAGAGAGGAGGCACTGAGAGTTTCATGCGCTGTAATAGATGAGAAACAAAACCTTCAGATGGGGAGGTGGTGGAGGCTGGAGGGACAATTACCATGCTAGAGGAAAGGGCATAGGTAATGAAAAGGAATTTAAAATTGAGGTAATGGAGGAAGGGTCCGAGACTGGTGAGCCATCAACCAACAAGGGTTGGTGGGGGAGTTTGGAAGGAAGATTAAGAGGAGTGAAGAGCCTGCTGGAATTTAGAGGGTGAGTTTAGGTTTTATTTCAGGGCTGATTTGAAATATTGGGCTTTGACGCTCTTATTGCCTTATTACATGCATTTCTGAGGGACCTATGGGTGGTGATTGAAGAGAGAGAGGAGGTTTTGTATTTAGCCCAGGCAAGATCACAGGATTTACAAAGCTGAATGATGTTAGCAAAGATCCAGGGTGGTGGGAGCGTCTAACTCTGAATCTTTTGGAAGGGCATGAGTATTCCATACCTCGTTTAGAAAGTGGCAAAGAGGAGAGCAGAATCAATGTCAGGGACAGGGTATATGAGGGACCAATCAGAGGATTCAACATCATGGAGGAGGCCTCGATATTTATGGATTTGAATAACCTAAACCAGCGGTAGCTGTGGGGAGGGGTGTGGGGTCGTGAGTTACGGACACAGTAGGTCATGTCGTGGTCACTAAAGGAATCTGGGAGAGCACCAGCAGCAACTATGTGATAGGGGTGGGAGGAAAATACTCAGTCCAGGACATTGGTTTTGGGAGAGTGGGTTTGGCCTGGTGGGCTCATTGATTAATTGGTTGAGGTTCAGAGATTCAGTCCTTTCAATGGTGGGCTTAAGGGTGGGAGAGGGACCAGTTTAGATTGAAGTCTCTAAGAACAATAAGCTCACAGTAGGAGGTAATGGAGCCAAGGGAAGAGACGATTTCAACAAGTGAGGAGGGAGAGATTTTGGAGAAGCATATATAACACAGCTACAATGAAGGGGAGGAGGAGGGAACTTTAGGCTAATTAGAAGGAGCTCATGCGAGGAGGGGATGGAGTCATATAGAGAGAGAGCATGATAGGTTTTGGTGAGCATAAATGGCTCGTCATCACCTCTTTGCCACGGTCTTGGCAAAAAGAGGTGGAAATCAGGAAGGGATAATTGGGAATCAGGAACTCTGTAGGAGAGTCAGGTTAGTATACAGAAAATGTCCAGGTTTAACTGGGTGATCCAGACTTTAAGACATCTACCTTAGGAAGTAGACTCCTAGCATTAAGGTGGCAGAGTCTGAGATCTTTAGGTAAAGGGGAGAGGGAGGAGGCCAGGGTTTGGTTGAATGTCACCTGATAGGAGGAGGAAGGAAGAGGATGAAGAGATAATGGATGGACCCACGCGTTTCTATGATAGCAAGTAGATTTAGGATTGAGTAGTGGAGTAGGAGAGAGCTGGAACCTGTGGAGGAGCTCTAGGTTGAGGAAAAGGGAGGAAGAAAACTAGAGGTGAAAAATGAGGAGAGGTGAAGGAGGAAGGGAGGTGAGGGGTAGGTGTGAGATGAGAGAGGGGAGAGGTAGAAGTCGACTGGGAGAGTAAACAGTTTGGGGTGATGAATATTATTGGCACCAGGAAGGGTAGAGTGTAGGGGAAGGTAGAGCAGGAAGGAAGAAGATGATAAGGGAGAGGTAGAAGTCAGCTTGGGAGTGAACAGTTTGGGATGATGAGTATTATTGGCATTAGGAAGAGCAGAGTGTGGGGGAGGTAAAGCAGGAAGGAAGAAGAAGAAGACTAAGAGGAGGAGAGGAAGAGTGAGATCCATGAGTGGAGGGGAGAAGGAAAAGGAAGTTGAGATCCGGGTAGTATTGCAGAAGGAGTTAAGGAGAGGAAAACAGATCTTCAAGGGAATCCCTTGCAGCAGGTCATACTATGGGGTATCCATCAGAGGGAGCCCTTGACACAGTAGTTTTCACTAGCAATGTTGAATGGGAGCCGCTCACGGTGGCGTCATGTCATGCATATGCATAAATATGTGAGCAGCCCTTTGTGGCTTCAGTTCTTCCGCCATCTCCCAGCTCACTACATGCACCGCCAGAGCCAGTGCAACGATGCACTCATCGACGAGGAAAATAACAACTGTTTTGTTACTTTATTACTGAAAACCTATATGTCTACTTCAGAATCGCTGTTCCGTAAGTGCCGCTTGTGGCTGGAAGATTTACTGTTACAACAACCATTCACTTTGAGTTCGTTGTCTGGGGGCTTCTTGCAACGCTCCTCTTCTGTGCTCACTGCCAGGATTTTAATCACCGACTCATCGTCGGCAACTCAAGAATTGGAATCTTTCCTAATGGAGTAGAAGGTGGCTGTTCTAGAGAAGGAAGTGAAGTCCCGCCTCCTCTAATCCACCATTGATGAGCTCCCAGACTTCCCAATCAAAACTCTCTGCCAAGCATAAGCACCGTGAGAAGGACAAGTCATCAACGAGTCATAGTAAGGAACCCCACTCAACGACGGCCTCCACCTCTGGATGCTGGTTGATGGATGAGGCCTCTCCAACACAGATGGTACTCACGGCTGTGGCCCAAAATATGAAGGCCTCTACACTGAGCAGCAACTGCCTGCATCTATGACATCCTTGCCTGTTCTGTCATCGGCGATGCTCACTCAGACCTTGTCAGTCTTGGCCACATTAGCGGCTCAGCCGTCCAATGTCTGGCTACTCCTTGTTGATGGCCCAGTACTTCAGCATGGACCAGGGCTCCTTGTTGGCGATGACTATATTCCAACATTCTAAGACTTTGCTGTTTCAGGCCCGATGAAGCGTTCTCCAGCATGAACCTGGGGTTTACTGTAGCAGTTTTACGGAGCTTGCCACCACCTTCCCAGTCAGTTAGGTACAGGGGCTCGGTGGTCCTGCAGTCTGATGTGATCTCACCTGGTTTAGGCTCTTGGCTTCACCCACAGCCTCGCCTGAAGACTTTGGTCTGCCCCAGTAAGGGAACCATAGGGCTCCTCCTCCTGCTTCTCCAGCCCCATCGATGACTACTTCCAGTCGGCGTGGCTTCAGTTGTTCAGGCTGTATTAGAGGTTTTGAAGGTCATGCAACAGCCTCAGCCACAGTCTTCCTCCTCTCCCTCACCCCCTCCTCACAAGGATGCATAGGGACCCTTCTCCCCCCTTCCTTCCAGTCCATAGAAGGGAGGAACCAGATGATTATGAGGAAGATGATGAGGATGATTGGGCTGAAGGTGATGGAGTTCACACCCATCCAATACCTCCACTGTGTTCTCAGTAGAGCGAGGATCCTGGATTGTACACCTTGCTTGTCGCCTGATAATCCTACTTTTCTGGACTTCATGGCCCAAATGCAGCAAGTTATGGGATTTACCACCACAGAGCAGGTCAGGCACCATCAAAACCTATCAGATTACCTGGATCTTCTGGAGAATCCACCATTTTCATCCCTCCACTTATACAGGCTTACCAGGATGTGATACTTGGAGCTTGGCACTGCCCTTCTACTGTCCCTCCAGTTCCAAAGAAGGTGGATCGCCTCTACCAGGCTCCCACTGATCACCCATTTTCACTGCTGCCACAGGCAGATTCCATAGTTATGCATGCGCCCATGATCAGACTAAATGTCTGAAGCACCTCAGCTCCCTTCCACCAGATAGGGAATCGAGGAAGTTGGACTTGATGGGCAAGAGGGTTTATAATGCTTCCACCCTCAATATGCATATCCTCAACTATTTGGGTCATATGCTGAAATATCAAAAGCCCTGTAGACTGCTGTACCAGGGTGGCTGTAAGCTCCCACAGTTTGCTGAAACCAGTCAGCTACTTGCCACACTTAAGAAGCGGGTACAAGCCTTTCTGCGTCATCTCCTAGGCACAGGTTACAACCCAGTAGATACCTTGGCCTAACTCGGCAATACCTACCCTTCACCGCCATGCCTGGTTGCGGGTCTCTGGATTTACTCCAGATGTGCAAAAGACAATTTTAAATGCCCTTTTAATGGGCACAAGCTATTTGGGTTGACACAGAAACCATTCTGAACAACTTACAGGTCTCAGGCTGCACTCTTCAGACTGTCCATGGCATGTATCATACTCTGCAGCCCATGTCTCAGCAGAGACCATACCAATCTTTTCAATTTTGATGAGCTTCTGCCAGTGTGGTCCTGCCCATCAGCCCACTAGAGGCCACCAACAGACCCAACCTTCGGGCTGTGACACTCTGCTCCACCTTCAAGGGTGCCCAGGCTGCCCTCCAGCGGCAGCTGCCACCCCTCAGTCCTTTGACTGTCTCCCTCCTCCCCAGTGCCCTCTGCAAGCCTTGGAGGCTGTGGGAGGTCAATTTTCACTACATTTGAGGCTTATCAAAGGATAACAACAGATGAGTGGGTACTGCAAATCATACACACGGGCCACAGATTAGACCTGACCTCCACCCCACCGCCCCATCCACCTTGACTTCTGACATACCCTCTAGTCCTCCTGGAAGAACTCCTCTCATTAATTCAAAAACACGCTGTACAACCATTGCCTCCTGGAGAGCAGGGCATAGATTCTACTCCCATTTCTTTCTGGTGCCCAAACACATGGGCAACCTTCACCTCATGCTGGATCTAAGGGATCTTAACTGGTACATCCAATACAAAAGGTTCCAGATGGTCACCTTGACTACTGTCCTACCACTTCTAAATCAAGGGGACTGAGTATGCCCTTGACATAAAGGACACTTACCTTCACATTCAAATAAATCCTGCTCATCATCAGTACCTTCAGTTCCAGCTCCTGGGCCTTCATTATCAGTTCTGTGCCCTACCCTTCAAACTATCTTCAGCACCAAGGGTCTTCATCAAGTGCCTGGTGGTGGTAGTGCCCCTCCCACACCAGGACCACTATGTATTCCTGTATCTTGACAACTGGCTCATCAAAGAGTTCACATGAGAGGGATTACTACACTCCCTTGCAAGCACACTCCAACTTTTCCAGGAGGTCAGACTCACGGTCAGTATTGCCAAGTCCCACATGGAGCCATCTCAACATCTCCAGTACATTGGGGCCATCCTCGTTACAGAGAGCAGTTGCACCATTCTGCCCGAGGACAGGTGTCACAAACTCATCTCTGTGGTGAGACAGTGTCAGGCAGCTCAACAAATCACATACATCGACTCCTTGGGCACATGGCTGCGGCCATTTTACAGTGCCCTACACAGGTGTGCCTTCCCTCTCATCCCCATCACAAACCTTGACCATGGATGCCTCCAACCTCTGCTGGAGCACCCACCTTGGGCTGCATCAGACACAAGATCTTTGGGTCCCCACACCACATCTCTCCATATCAACCTGTTGGAGATGTGGGCCGTCCTCCTCACTCTGCAAGCCTTCAGACCATTCCTGTTCCTGGGACCCTCTTGGTCCAAACAGACAACACATGTGTGGTGTATTACAAGGCAATTGGAGCGCTGACAAGAGGTGCAAACAACAAGGGTACCCCGTAATCAAGGAGCCTGTGCAACAGGGCTCACAGGCTCTGAGTACTATGCATACCCTGCAGGTAGAGCACCAGGATGCGACAGTGCCCGCACAATGTCGAAACACACATAATCCTGCACTGTGTGTACTGGTCAACACCGCCATCCAGTGGGAACATGGTCCTCTGCAACAGAAGCACCGGGCTGCAGGTGGTCTGACAGTGACACAGGGTAGTAACCAAACCAGCATTGTGAAAATAGTACCAAGAGACCAGTGGATGCGGTGGTCGATGATAGAGGTGTACAATGAATGGTCTACGTGCTGCACTGAGGCCATCCAGTGTACATCCAGCGATTCCATTATGGATCATATAGCCCAGCACTATTCAGCATGGAAGATAGACAGCACAGTATAGAACTGGAGCTGGTGGTGATCATGCCATTGGGAGCTCTGTCAGGTATCAGTGGTACAGTTGACAGCCGCATTAGTCGGTGGGATATGGATGTGGCATGGGAAGATGCATGGTCTGTATGGAGACGTATGTCCTTGTTGTTCAGTCGGCATGAAGCATTTGCAGTCCACACCTGCCCAGTTCCACACCATGTGCCTCCTGTAGCCCTGTAGGCTTTTGGTGGGTGGGTCTGCGGTATGCACTGCCCCACTGCGCCATGTTGGTTGGCACCCCGGTCCCCTGTGGCTGTGAGGTCTGGCGCTATGCTTGCCTGGCGACCTCCCACTGGCACCCTGCTTGCTGGTGCCCTGATCACCCAGAACCATATTACACCAACAAATAAGGAGCACAAAGTCCCAGACACTGCAAAGAAGCCATTTGGGTTTGGAAACAAGCTCTAGATCTAGAGCTGCATCTATGTGATCCATATTCCAGGAGCCCAGAACATTCTTGCTGATCACCTCAGCCATCACGCTGGGGCTGTGAATGGTCCATATACATGGCGGTGCTCCAGGACATCAGTATTTCTTCTTTGGGGCACTCTGGAGATGAACTTATTTGCCCTCTGGACAATCACAGGCTTCCATGCTATTGCTCAATTGTTCCAGATGAACAGGGACACTCTTTGGATGCCCTGTCCCTCTCCTGGCATGAGTAATAGTTATATGCTTTCCTGCTCGTCCGCTCCTCCAGAGGGTTCTACTCAAACTACAGCTGGAACACACCTCTATGATACTTATAGCCCTATTTTGCAGCGACAAATCTGGTTTCCTCTACTCCAGCAATTGTTGGTGACAGATCCTCTCGCTCCCTCTTGGCCAGACCTGCTCACACAGAACCGCAGGTCTCTTCTTCACCCAACCTCCGATCCCTTCATTTTCATGCTTGGCTTCTGAGGATGTCTTCATAAATCAACAGCACATCTCTCCCTCAGTGGCCTTGAAAAGGCGTCAATCAGAAAAACATATCAACAAAATGTCAACGTTTGCTGTCTGGATGACCAACAAGGGTCTTAACCCTCTCATGCCCATTACTGACTATCCTGGAGTACCTTTCCACCATTTCTTCACAGGGTTTAAGCTACTCTTCTATCAAAGTCCACTTAACTGCAATCTCGGCTCTTCACAAGCCCATTGGGAACTGCCATGTTGCCCAGCTGGACCTCGCCAAGATGTTCCTTAAGGGCATTCTCCTTCTTAAGGCCCCCATTCGGATACCTGTTCCACCTTGGGACCTTAATTTCATCTTGGAAAATTTAACTCTCGAGCCATTTGAACCAGCTGCCACCAATGACATGCACTTCACAGCATGGAAGCGCTGTCCCTCATGGCTATTACCTCTGCTTGGTACATTTCGAGCTCCATGCCCTCATGTGCTCCGAGCCCTATCTGGGCTTCCACAAAGACAGGGTTTCTCTTCGTACCAATCCAACATTTCTTCCTAAAGTGGTTTCACAGTTTACACTCAACCAATCTATTTATTTGCCTATTCTCTACCTGGCTCATTTAAATCCAGCGGAATCTCTTCTCCACACTCTGGTTGTTCATCGTATTGTACCTACTATCCCACCCATACAAATCCTCTCATAAGTCAAAACAACTCTTTGTTGCCTTTGCCCTAGCAGAAGAGCCTGGCAGTCACTAAGCAAACCTTATCCAACTGGCTGGCCCATTGCATTACTTATTGCTACAACTAAATACAAAAACTCTTCCGAAATATACTCACTCGATTCCACAAGGGCTCTTTCAACATCTGCTGCTTACTTCCATGGTATCTTCATAACAGATATCTGTGACGCCGCCACTTGGTTAACCTTGCATACCTTCACAAACACTACAGTCTTGATGTAGCCACCAGGTGCCACACCGCCTTTGGGTGTACCAACCTGCAGGGCCTTTTGTCTTGACTGCCTTTCATATTCAACTGCTTGGGAATCATCCCAAGAGTATGGCTCTGCAAGAGATTCCCTCGAAGAAGATAGTTTCGTACTTACTGTAACAGCAGATCTTTAAGAGGATGTTTTGCAGCAGGTTACGTTCCGCCCTCTTTCTCCCTCCTTCTCTCAGAGAGCTACCTTCTACTGCATTACTCAACATCTTTAAAAGCGAAGCCTCTGGCCTCCTCAGTTCCCTCGGTGTCCTGCTCCGTGAGCTGATCGCTGACTAGGAACTGAGGCTACTAGGGTTGCTCACATATTTATGCATATGCATAATATGATGTCACCGTGGCGCCCCCATTCAGCACTGCTAGTGAAAGTTACCGTGTTGAGAGTGCCCTCTGGCAGATACCCAAGAATATGATCTGCTGCAAGAGATCCTCTTGAAGATCTACCATTATGGTAAGTATGAAACTGTACTTTTTCAGATACATTAAGGAAAAAGAAAGACAAGAGGGGAATTGTAAATCTGACTGAGAGAGGCAAGATAATAGAGGATGATAAGCAGAATACATAATGAGGAGGATGAGCAGAGGCAGTCATTCTTAATAACTACTTCTGCTCAGTATTCACTGTTGAGGATAGCAGGCCTTTGCTGAAAGGCAGCATAGAAACATAGAATCTGACAGCAGATAAGGACTGCTTGTCCCACCTAGTCTGCCATTTACCCTACCTACTGTAACACCGCAGACCATACTTGATCTCCGGCTTTACCTTCCTTACCACTAAAGTTCCCTTATGCCTATCCCATGCCTTCTTGAATCCCATTACCATTTTAGCCCCACCATTTCCACTGGGAGGCTGTTCCAGGCATCCACCACTCTTTCTGTGAAGAAGTACTTCCTCACATCTCACCTGAGTCTGCCCCCTCTAGCTTCATAGCATGTCCCTTGTTCTTGAACATCTCTTTTTCTGAAAATGCTTCCCTCTTGAACCTTATTTATACCTGTGAGGTATTTGAAAGTTACTGTCATATCCCCTCTCCCTTCTTTCCTCTAGGGTGTACATACTGAGGTCCTTTAGTCTCTCCTCATAGGGCTTTGATGCAGACCATGCACCATTTTAGGTGCCCTCCTATGGACAGTCTCTACTCTGCTTATGTCTTTCCAGAGATACAGTTTCCAGAACTGGACACAGTACTCTAGGTGAGGTCTCACCAGTGATCTATACAGCAGTAATACCACCTCTCTTTTCTGCTGGTGATACCCTCCTTATGCACCCTAGCATCCCACTAGCTCTACCCACTGCTTTGTCACACTGTCTGGCCACCTTTGGTCATCAGATATGAGTACCCCTAGGTCTCTTACCTGGTTGGTGGTTGTTAATACTACACCCCATTTTTTATTCCACCCTGGGTTTCTGTGCCCCAAGTGCATGATTTTGCTCTTTTACATTAAAACTCGGCTATCACACCCTTGACTCTAGCTTTCTTATATCTTTATTCATTTTTCCACCCACCCAGAGTGTCTACCCTATTGCTGATTTTAGTGTCATCAGCAAAAGCATACCTTCCTTCTAGTCCCTCTGCAATGTCACTAATAAAGACATGAAAGAGAACTGATCCCAGTACTGGTCCCAGTGGCACCACGCTGGTCACCCTCTCTTCCTTGGAGTGAACTCCATTTGCCACCACCCTCTGTCTTCTGTCCCTAACAATTCCTAACTTAGTTTACCACCTTTGGTCCCCACTCCTGGACTGCCCAGCCTGTTTGTGAGTCTCCTATGTGGAGCGGTGTTGAAGGCCTTACTGAAATATATGCAAGCCACATATATCGCACCCCTGATTTAATTCCCTGGTCACCCAAAGAAATCTATCACACGCTCTTAAACTTCTCCAAGTTTCCACATGACCTCAGGTTCTCAACTCTGTCTGCTGCTAAATATTTCCACACAGTTCACTTTGTTTATTCCTCCACAAACTTGAAGGTCTCTGTCATATCCCCCCTCTCTTGGCTGCTGTCCAGTGAGTACATGTTCAGTGCCTTGAAGCGATCTTCATAAGATCTGCCCTGTGACCCTGAATCATTTTGGTCACCCTGTGCTGCACTGTCTGGAATCTGTCCCTGTCCTTATTAGTTGAGGACTCCAGAACTGACACAGTACTCCAGGTGAGGCCTTGCCAGTGACCTATATAGTGGTACTGGTACCTCCTTTTCCTGCTGTCAGAACCTCTTCTGATACACCCCAGAATCCTATTAGCCTTATTACAGATCGCAGGAGCATCTCCAATCAGTCACAGGCTTCCTTCAGTTGCATGTGAGGTACTCTTATTACTGTAAGAGGACCTCACCTGCTGTGCACTGTAACAGGCTTCTTGGTGATTGCTCCTGCTGCTAATATTATTAAATAAGGAAGTTTAATTTAATAAAGTTAGTGACCTCTAATAATTCTCGGGTTTGGTTGGAGGGCCTCTTTTGACTATGTGTCACCTTGCGTGTTCTTAGGACCAGAGAACTACAGAACAGAAGGTGAGGTCCTTTCCTCTTCCATAGTGATCAGTTTACCCTTCCCATCCAGTAATCCGTCCTGTTTTTTTCCCTAGGTGCATAACCTTGCATTTTTGGCAAAGAATTGCAACTGCCAAATCTCAGACCACCTCTGTAGCCTTTGAAGATCACACTGCATCTCCCGGATCCCTTCATCACAATCTACCCTGCCACAAAGCTTTGTGTCATCTGTAAAGACACACCGTGCCCCAGATGCCCTTTCCAGTGTCGCTGATGAACATATTGAAGATGACAGGACCCAGGACAGATCCTGTGACATCCCTCTTGACCTCACTCTCTTCCAATTTGACCCTGTTTACCACCATCCTCTGCTGTCTCTCCTTCAACCAGTTAACTACCCATCTAGCTAGGTTCCTAGCCATTCACAGGTCCTCCAGCTTCTTCAGCAATCTTCTGTGTGTCACCAAGTCAAAAGCCTTTCTGAAGTCAAGTACACTAAATCCACAATATGGCCATCATGTACTACCTTTGTTACGGAGTAAAGAAATCGATCAGGTTGGTCTGACAAGACCTCCTGCCAAAACCCATGCTGTTTATTATCCTGTAGACTGTTGCTCTCTGGGTAGTCCACAAAGTTCTCTGTGATCAGTGACTCTACCAGTTTCCCACAACAGAGGTAGGGCTGACAGGTCTGTAATTCCCCAGTTGCTCCTTGTTCTCCCCCTCCCTTGTGTAACAGGACTGTGTCTGGTACCCTCCAGCCTTTCAGAACTACCCTGTCTCAATTGGTCTATTAAATAACCTTACTAGTGGTTCAGCAGTTCTGCAACCAATTCCCAGAGGCACCCTGGGTGCATTCCATCTGGCCCAGAGGCTTTATCTACCATTAGAACCTCAAGCCCCTTCTGGACCCTTTCTCTGGTGAATACTGGCTGCCTCATTGCAGGAATGGTCCTGACAGCCATCTTGATACCACTTTCAGGCAGGGGCCCACTTTCTTCCCTTGTGAAGAGAGGCAGAAGTAATTGTTAGGGAGGTCTTCTTTTTGTTCATCTTCCTCTAGTACCTTTCCCCTTGTAGTCTAAAATACCCCTCCCTGCTTCCTTTTGCCTTAATATATCTGAAGAACTGTTTTCCCCACCCTTGACCCCTCCACAATACACTGCTCCATGTCTGCCTTTGCCTCCATGACCGTCTCTTTGCTGCACTAGTTTTTATTCCTACCAGGTCATAAGCTTGCACGCTTAATAGTGTGCGACATTATAGCTAAAACCAGTACACGCTGTAGCTATGAGAGAATGGTGCAATACCACGTATACTTGCTATGCGGTATTGCACCATTCACTTCCAGTCAGAGGATAAGACCTCTGCTGGGAGGGTTCCACTGAGCAGCTGCCATGGCTCACTGGACTGGTGACAGCAGCAGGAACCCAGGCGCTGCATCTGGGACTGGGTTTGATTCCCAGTCCCAGAAATGTTTATTTTTTAAACATGCGCTCCCGAGTTAACCCCCTGGAGTTGAGAATCGTTGAGTGGGGGTTGGGGGTGTAGCCCCCATAACAGGGGTGTGGGGCAGAGCCCCCAAAGACTCATGCCTCATGGCAGAAATTGCTGCTATTGGCAGCATGATTTTGCCATGCAGCATAATGTCTTGTGACATTATGACCCGTGCAGTTTTATTTAGTACTTTACTCATTCCTCCTCCTTGCTTTTCCTTGTACCTGGCAAAAGCCTTTCTTTAGCCCTCACTGCTTCTCTGACCCTCTCTGAGAAACATACTGGTCTCTTACACCTGTTTTGATTTGTAGCAATTCTCATGTGTGACTTTGTTGCCTCAAGAATGGTCCCTTGATTGCCCTCCATCTGTCCTCTATACCTCCAATGATGTCCACCCTGGTCAGTTTGTTTCAGACCAGCTCCCTCATCCATTTAAAATCTGCTCTACTGAAACTACAACTTCAGTTTTTGATGGGGCATTCTGATCCCAAGGGCCAGCCTAAACCAAATGGAGTTATGTGTAAACCCCTCCCAAATCAGGGGCTTACCTTAAGTAACTCCTGGGCTCCAGTATGCCCACTGCCAGGCAGACATCCTGCAAAGATGGTAAATCCACAGTGGTTGGTGTCCTCCTGTTGATCTATGTGAGAATGCCATGAAGGGTCTCCGTTCCTGTCTCTTTAAGTGCCACAGTCAGTGTAAATGCTGTAGATGGCCTGGGCTGAGTGTAAGTGTGTCAAAGCTCACGTCCAGCCAGGCATCGCTCCAATTGCCCACTCTGCTGTCACTAGTAGAGCAAAGGGAGCTCTACGTAGTACTGCAGTTATTTACTTCTAATTCATAGTTGCCTTTAAGATATAGATTGTTGTTTAACCTGCCTTTATTGCAGCATGCATTTTCCAATGGAAGCTAACATGTTTTGGACCGGGACTTCCTATTTGGACCAATTAGGACACATGGGACCACGAGGGGTCCCCAGCTCAGGTGTCTCCTGGGAAAAAGCTATAGTTTTGTAGTTTTTCAGGTTGGCACCTAAACTGACAAATGGGAGCACCAGAACTGTGATTAACAGCTCCTAGCCAACCAAAATCCAGAGAAACCGGACTAGTCCAAGAACTCTTAGAAAAAAGAGTTCGGTTGCCAGTAGAGTGGAGAGGTAAGCAGTTCGAGCCATTGAGAAGCAGCTCCGGAAAGAGCTGAAGAGAACTAACAGGAAAAGGCCTGACTTGCCTTCCTGTTGCTTTTCAGCATCAGACTGCCTAACAGCAGGAAAGAGATTCAGGAAAGTGGCAGTTCACCCCAAGACTCTGTGGGGAAAAGAGCATGTATGCCCTGTGGGTATCCAGCCTAGGAGAGGCCTAATTTTCTTTGGTGTGCATCGACAGACCCGAAGGGATCAGTCTCCAGGAACAGCCTGACTACGGATCAAGAGGATTGCTCAGCAAAGTGACTGACATTGTGAACCAGGCAGAAAGCAAAAGAGAATTTGAAGAGTTTGATGTTTCTAGAGATAAATGTGCTGAATGCTTGTTGTAGGTTCAGGCCTACTACCCAGGGACTCCTGAGTGCTGGAACAAAGCCTGCCTTTATCAGTGACCAAACTGCCTGCCAGCTGAAGAGGTCACCAATGGATAAACTGGACTTTGTCAGAGACACTCTGTTAAGTTTGGGACCATGTCTATCCGGCCCATGCTTTCTGCTCTTATGCCAGCTACAGTTTACCAATGAGAGACCAGCTTTGGGGATCCAGCCCTGTGCAATAAGTCATTGCAGGTTGTGGCCACCTACAGGAAAAGGCCATGAAGTGGAGGTGAGTCATAATGGCCCCATTTCCGCTTGCAGCAGCTTCCAGCAGTGGATCTTCATTTCACCAGGCCATCCTAAATCGACTGGTACAGTGAGTAAATCCAGGGTAGCTCCTACAACAGGCATTTTAATTTTCTAAAGGTACCATCTAACTGTTCTCATTTTAATGTTAAGAGTTTCAATAGACTAGGCCAGCCGCCACGGATACAAATAATTTGTTTTGCTTTGCACAGGTTAATGTGACTAATTCTTTTCATCAAGGGCCCCAACAACAGCTGCAGCATGAGCACCGATTCTGGCCAACCAGCATAGATCCTGGGTACCCAGTAGTGAAGGGACTAAATTAACTGTGCTTAGTAAACTGATTTTCCAGAACAGTAATCATTTGCCAAGATTTGCTTCCTTCTTGCTCACAATCCTTTAATAAACCTGATTTACTGTGTTACTTTGACCCAACTTGTGAGCATATTATTACCTGATTTAAAGTGATAAACTCTTCACTGAATGTGTGTTGAAAGTGCATGCTGTATTTCCAAACTGTCTTTACAGAGAGTTTGCAGGGTGTATACCAGGACCAGAGACCCTGCTGGTAAGTGGGACAACTGGGAGCATATTGTTAAGGCCTATTGCAAACTGTCTAGTGAATACTGTTAATGTAATTGTCAAAATCTAGGTAATCAGTCGCTAGGTGGGGTTGTGGGTGGTGATAGCTCCCCAGAGGGCTGCACCAATATAAATAGATATCCCTCAAACCATACTCTGGGTGGAGGCACCAAACTAGTGTGTTTACAACGGTAGGGACACCCGGTGCTTGGCAGTTTTGAACCCAGGCCCCTCAACCTGTTGTTAGGAAGGCAGGCAGGGTAGTAGCCCTTGGAATAGTGCCACCTAGGAGTTACATCTTGGAGGCACTGCTGGGATTACTGCCCTAGTGGCCAAAATGAAAATTGCAACCAAACATTTTATGAGTACCACTGAAAAAATGGCTTTGCAGCAGTTAATTGGTTGGTGTATGGGAGTTAAACTGACCCCTGGAATGTTCTTCTATTGTTAGATATACCTCAGGGCATTGATAAAGACACTATTGAAGATCAAGCTCAAAAATTGACTGTCTTTGGGAGGTGGTGGTAGTAGGTCGACAAGCTGACCTGGCCGCCCAAACACTAATGGTTCTAGTGGAGTGTAGTAACCCTGTAAACAGTACTAACATGCCTAAAACTATTGCTATTGATGGGTCCCTGGCAGCCTGGAGGGTGATAATCCAGGACGAGGACAGTCCCTCAGAGCCAGAACCCCACCCCATCTGAGAGTCTTGAAGAGAAACTTGCAAAATAATTATAGGCTGAGGTCAAACCCTCAAGGACTTTGAAAATTATTTAAGCCTCCTGGAGGTACGCCCCCTCCAGCACCTGCTCCTGTTTTAGCACCCATATCAATTCCTGTGTGGGCACCTGCCCCTATTGCCTCTGACAGTCTGGCACCTGTACCTAAACCTGTGCTGTGCTTTCAGTTAGTAATGACTCTTACCGCAGCTGCGAGTGTTTTCAAGCACCACTTCTCATGCCTAATGGGAAGATGACCTGGAGACATGGTTGGACTATGCCTCACTTCTCATATAAGAATGGCCATAATGTAGTGAGGCTGAAAAGGAAGAGGATTATGGAGAGTCTCAAGGGCCCAGCTCTGGATGCCGTCTGAGCCTCCCGAGCTACTGATCCAATGCACCTGCCCAAGAGTGCCTGGCCACCCTAGAAGATGTGCTAGGGAGAACAGAATCTAATGAGGACCTTTGGTTGAAATTTAACGCACTTTCGCTAGTGGCTGGGAGAGTCCTTATCTGCTTTTTGGACGGGTAGAAAACTTTGCAGTGACTGCTCCAGGAGTTGTTGGCCTCAGGCTCTAAACCAAATGAGACTCGAGCATGTATTGAGACTGCATCACAGTCCACTGTGTTGGTCCTTAGGCTGTGCTTGGAAGAGAAGATGGACAATCCACCTTCCTACAGAGTGTTGATGAAGGAGGTCCGGAAGCCGAACGGAAAAAGGAAGGACGCTGGGGTCCCAACCTGTTTCTGCAGCTACTGCTCATGCTGTTGATGGTATGCAGGAGATCGCAGACCATGTGTGATGTGCGGTCCACAGAGCACAAAGAGACTCTTTGGGACTCTCCATAATTGACAGAGACACTTAAAGAAATCAGAGAACTGAAAACTGGTGCCACCACTAAGGCTGCCTCCTCTGATAAAGACCAAGATACCCATCAAACCACATCTGCCATGGGAGTGGAAGCACACACCAGACACTGCGGGTGCATTGGGAATTAGGACAGGGATGAATGAACTGTGTAGTATGCTAAAAGAATGGATGATGTGTACTGTGCAGACCCAATAAGGACCCTCAGCTATTAGTGCTTCTGCTCAAGCTTCAAATATGAGTGCTACACCAGCCCCTATCCATGAATGGAGACCACCGTCTACTGTAATGTCACAGCCAAAGCAGACCAAAGAAGATATATTTCGCCACAAATGTGAAAAGGACAGGCATCTAAAGAGAGATTGCCGATCCCAGGAGGATCCAGTCAGGGTGAGAGACAGGCTACTTGTAGAAGAGCACCTGAGGCAAAGTACTTCTAATGATGCTCTGCCCCCACCTCAACACAAGTCTTATGTGGCAAGGTCATTCATTCCCATTCATACAAATAATGCTTTTCCTGACTGGTCAGATATGGTGCGTATCCATCTATGGAAACTACAGTACATATTGACAGTATCCCAGCCTGAGCCATATTGGACAGCAGATCTCAGGTCACAATAATATTTAAAGACTGGTATGATCAGAATCTGTCGGACCACCCTCTACAACCTCTAGATGGACTGCGTGTGGGGTTTGAGCAATAAATCCTACCTGTACCTTGGTTACTTAAAAGTAAGGCTCTCTTTCCCATCCACTGTAATTGGTGTGATGAACCCGTAGAAGACATTGGCCTTGGTTCGCCCCAACTGGCTTACATGATGGAATTCCTTTGTTGATTGGCACTAATGCACGCTCGGATGTCTAGCACAGATGTGCCAAGAGAGGCAAGCCCGGAAAACCGAACAATCTTTACACATTCATGCAACAGTACAAAAGCTTATGAGATGCAAATGCAGAGCAAAGAAAATGATGAGGATGAGCCAGTGGATATGTCTGGAAGACAGACCCATCATTTCTTGTCTTGCTACCTAATGCACAGTGCCGTGTCAGTGGAGGCGCATATCAAAAGGACATAACAAACAAGATTCTCATGCTTGATGTCCCAGAAGAGGAAGACTGCCTGATGGGCTCCTGGTTAAACCAAGTGTGCTGCCAGTTCGTGCTCACACCTACGCTAAAAGAGTTGTGGTGCAGCTTTGCAATGTAACCAACAGAGACATTAAAGTTACTCGAGGTTGTACCCTGGCCAAAGTATACTGCGAATACTGCAGTGTTGCCAACCAAGTGCTGCAGAGGAAGACAACAATGTGTCCCAGAATATGTTCGACTTCAGATAGTCTACCATCCCCAGTGAGTGGAAGGACAGATTCAGCCGCAAGCTGGCGCAATGGAGCAAAGTATTTTCACTGAAACGAATGGGACGTTGGATGCGTTACTGGCACTGAACACCATGTCAGGCTCCATGATAAGAGACCATTCTGGGAGAGATCGTGCTAATTAGCATCTGCAGACATTGATGATGTCAGGCGCCATCACCAGGAAATGTCAGCAGCTGGAATCATCCAGGAATCACTCAACCCATATGCATCCCCGATTGTGGTGGTCTGAAAAAGAATGGCTCGTGTTACAGGACACTTAATAGACAAACCATACCAGATCAATACACAATGCCCCACATCCAGGATGCCCTAGATTGCCTCAATGGGAGTCAGTGGTTTTCTGTTCTAGACCTCAGAAGCAGGTATTATCAGATCCGATGGCACCAGAGGATAGGAGAAGATGGCACTTATCTGTCCCCTGAGCTGCTACAAATGTTTGCGCATGCCCCAAGGCATATCTGGAGTGCCTGTAACCTTTCAGAGACTAGTGGAGAGTGCAGTAGGGATATGAACCTCCTTGAATGCCTTGTGTACTTGGATGATGTCATTGTGTTTGGCAAAACACTTGAGGAG
Source organism: Neoceratodus forsteri (assembly GCA_016271365.2). Classification (NCBI taxonomy): domain Eukaryota; kingdom Metazoa; phylum Chordata; order Ceratodontiformes; family Ceratodontidae; genus Neoceratodus; species Neoceratodus forsteri. The sequence goes on from CM028138.1 coordinate 410,240,824, forward strand.
CATAAACTCGGCTGTTTAAAATTTTGGACAGATTGGAAGAATATGGGTTAAAACTATCTGTAGACAAGTGCCAGTTTTTCCAAAGAGCTGCAAATATGTAGGCCACATTGTGTCCTCTGAAGGCATCCAGACAGACCCATGCAAAGTAGAAGCCTTAACCACCTGGCCAAAGGCCCAACAACCTCAAAGAGCTTCAAAGATTTCTAGGCTTCTGTGGATATTATTGGCACTTTGTAAAGGCCACACAAAGGTAATTTTACCACTGTTAAATCTGTCACAAGGATATTCTCCTACCAACCAAAAGTTCAGAAAGGGCACTGTGAAGGAAGGAGACAAGGTCTACTTAAGCCTAATGAATCCTTTGAGTCGAGGTGGACTTCAGATTGCGATGCAGCATTCCAAGAAATTATCTACCAGCTGACACATGCACCCATACTCGCATATGCTGACCCAACCACGCCATATGTACTACTCACAGATGCCAGCCTGAGTGGCCTTGGAGCTGTACTTTATTAAGAATAAGAGAGGGACTGTGCACAGTAGCATTTGCAATCAGAAGCCTTACACCAGTTGAAAAGAATGATTCCATTCACAAATTAGAATTCCTCACTTTAAAATGGGCCATTGTTGACCAATTTCATGAGTATCTATATGGTGTCAAAATCCTGGTCAAAATGAACAATAATCCCTCATGTATGTACAAATTCGCCAAGTTGGATGCAACTGGACACCAGTGACTGTCTGCTTTATCGACATATGACATATGATTATTCAGTGGAGTACCACCCAGGCCTAAACCATATCTCTAGAAGGCCTGCTTGAACTCCAGAGTGGGTGCGAATGTCAGAACAATCCATAAAGGCCCTGTGCCAAAAGTTTGACAAAGATGAATACCCATCAGCTGGAACTGTAAATTGCTTAGTCGACTGCTTAGGACCCGAGATACCTGTGTGCTTGCAGCCTACTGTAGCTTTGCAGCTCTAGATTTAAGTGCTTTGCCTCAGCTCACTCCAGTGGACATCCAAGAAAACAGTATCATGATCCCATGTTTAGGCTTGTGCTAGATGCTATGAACCAAGGGAAAGATGTTTCCAAACTATGATCCAATGACCAAAAACTGCTTTATTGTTCCAAAGGGCCCAGACTAAAGCTTCTAGATAAATTACTCTACTGAGATCATGAATGATCAAGGGAAGACTGTAAAAACAACTGGTGTTACCTTCAAAATTTAAGCCTGTGGACTTAAAATCCTCCATGACCAGATTGGATATTTGGGCAGTGAGAGAACTGTTGATTTAGTCTGAGCCCATTTTACTGGCCCAAGATAAGTGCGGATGTAGACCAGTATATTAAAACTTGTAGCAGATGCCTCCAAAGAAAGGCCCAACCACAAAGAGCAGCACCTTTAGTTATTGCCACTAACGCACTCATGGAGCTTGTATGTATTGACTTTTAAGTCTAGAGCCCAATGCCAGAAACATTGGAAATATACTTGTTGTAACAACGACTTCACCAGATATGAGCAGGCTTATCCCACCTAAGAACAAAAGGCCACAACAGTAGCCAAGGTTCTTGTTGAAACATTTTCATACATTATGGTGCTCCCCAGCAGATACATTTCAACCAAGGAAGGGACTTTGAAAGTCAGCTAATTAAGAAATGCTCTCCTGTGGGGTATCAAAAGTCAAGGACCACTCCTGCCACCCACAAGGGATCTGCAACCCAAAATAGTTAATAGGATGTTGCCAGAGATGCTGGGCACCCTTCACCCAAAGACAAACCAAGATGAAGTCGGCAGATAAGTACCTTAGTGCATGCCTATAATTGCACCAAAAGTGATGCAACAGGTTTCTTCCCATACCAGTTGATGTTTGAGTCGTGAAGCACATCTCCCAGTGGACATTTGCTTTGGAGTGTCACCAGATGGAGTTCAAGCTGATAACTATCTGCAATATGTACACGAGCTTAAAGCACAAGCTAACCATGCTTATCAACTTGCCCACACTATAGCTGCTAAGAAAAATCTAGCAAATACTGTGAAGTAAGACACGATAAAGAGTTAAGGCTCAAGAACTCCAACTGGGAGATCAAGTTCTAATGAGCAACTTGAGATTGCAATGAAAACATAAGATAGCAGATCATTGAGTCACACTCCCTACATAGTCGTTAGTAAGTTGGATAATCTTCTGGTCTATAAAGTAAGGCCAGAAGGAAATCCCAGAACTATAAGAACAATCCACTGAAATCACCTCCTTCCAATTGGGCAGATTGTCATAGATACAGTAACTGCAAGCGCCAAGCCGACTGGGCCTATTACTAGATCTGCAGCTCAGAAAAAGCAGTCAAGCCAGCCTCCTGCCCTCTGCAAACCAAGCCTTCTTCAAGCACTGCTGCTATTCATGATGACTCTAAATCTGAGACTAGTGAGAATGAATATGGAGGCGTGTATTATCCTTCCTCGAGCTAGCATAGTTGTTCCAAGGCAACCCTTTGGGTAATATGGAAGACAGTGTCGACAGTCCAGAGATGCCACATAATTTGCCTTTCAATTACTCCAGTGCCACCGAAAAGTGAAGTGGAATGTGTGACCTCTGAAGTAGCTGATTTTTTTATGTCTTGTGGAACTGTCTGAAATTGACACGGCTAGTCCTGCTCAAGTAGAGGAAACCTGTACCCATGAACTGGCAAGTCAAACTAGTCTAAGTGGGCCAAGTGAACCTAACCTCATTTCAGAAAATATTGTTATCCCTGAGAGTGCTAGCAGTGAACTTAATGATTCAAGCTTTGTTGAAATACGCTACTAATGATCATAAGTCTACAGACCCAGAAAGCTTGAGTACTACTACTACACCTACAAGTAACATAGAAACATAGAAACATAGACTTTGACGGCAGATAAGGACCGCTAGGCCCATCTAGTTTCCATTTCCTACTCTCACAGGATAGGCCAGATCCTAGTTAACCAACAGCCTATATCTTCCTGCCCCCACAAGAATTGCTCTTATGTCTGTCCCATGCATTCTTGAATTCTCCCACAGTTTTAGACCACAGCTTCCTCAGAAAGGCTGTTCCATGCATCCACTACTCTCTGTGAAATAATACTTCCTCACATTGCCCCTGAACCGCCCTCCTTCTATCTTTAAATTGTGTCCCTTGTTCTTGCAAGTCTCTTTTTCTGAAAGATGCTACCTCTTGGACTTTGTTGATTCCTTGAGGTACTTGAAAGTTTCTATCATGTTCCCCTCCCTTCTTTCCTCAAGGGTATACATATTAAGCTCCTTTAGTCTCTCCTCATACGGCTTCTCTTGCAGACCCTGCACCATTTTAGTTGCCCTCCTCTGGACTGCCTCTATCCTGTCTATGTCCTTGCGGAGATGGGGTCTCCAGAACTGGACACAGTATTCCAGATGGGATCTCACCAACTGTCTGTACAGAGGGATAACAACTTCCTGTTTTCTGCTGCTGATGCCTCCCTATACATCCCAGTATACCCCATGCCTCCCTACTGCCTTCTCACATTGCTTGCTAACCTTAAGGTCATCTGATATGATTACCCCCAGGTCCCTTTCCTGTTTTGTTGTTGTTACTACCTCCCACCCATTGTGTATTCTTCCCTGGGTTCTTGTTTCCCAGGTGCATTATTTTGCCCTTTTGCATTGAATCCTAGCTGCCATACATCTGACCATTCCTCCAACCTTGCCAAGTCCCTTTTCATCCTTTCCGCGCCTCCTTGTGTATCAACCGTGTTGCAGATCTTTGTGTCATCTGCAAAAGGCATACTTTCCTTCCAGTCCCTCTGCAATGTCACTGATGAAGACATTGAAAAGGACTGGACCCAATACTGAACTCCTGCGGTACCCCACTAGTAACTGCCCTTTCTTCAGAGTGGACTCCATTTACAATTACCTTCTGTGTCCTGTTGTCCAGCCAATGTTTACCCAGGCTACCACCTGGGACCCACTCCCAGGCTGGTTAATTTGACTGATAATCTTTGTGTGGGACTGTGTCAAATGCCTTGCTAAAGTCTAGGTAGGCCATGTCCACAGCCCCTCCCTGGTCTACTACTTTGGTCACCCAGTCAAAGAAATCTATTAGACTGTCCTGACATGACCTTCCTGCTGTGAACCCATGCTGCCTTGGATCCTGTGCTCCACTGACCTCTAGGTACTCAACTATTCTTTCCTTCAGAAGTGACTCCATCACTTTCCCTACCACAGAGGTCAGACTGACAGGTCTGTAGTTTCTTGCCTCTGTCTTGGTCCCACTTTTGTGAAGAGGAATCACATCCGCCTTCCTCCAGTCCTCGGGTACCACACCATCCTCCCATGATTTATTAAAAAGAGTAGCCAGTGGTTTCACTAGTTCCTTCCTTAATTCTTTTAGAATTCTGGGTGAATTCCATCAGGACCCATTGCTTTGTCCACCTTCAGTTTTAGGAGTTCTTGCAGAACCCTTTCTTCTGTGAAAGGACTGGGATCGCCCCCTATCAAGAGTGCTTCTGTTAATTGGATTAGGCACTTCCCCTCCTCTTTGTGAACACTGAGCAGAAATATTCATTCAGTATTCCTGCTTTTCACTGTCCCCTCTGCCCACCCACCGTTCATTCTATTCAGCCTCACTATTCCTCCTTTGTCTTTCTCGCTCGCTGATGTACCTATAAAGGTTTTATCCCCTTCTTAACTGAGTTGGCTATCTTTTCCTCAGTTTGGGCCTTTGCTATTCTGACTTCCTCCTGCTTCTTTCTGCCTTAACTGGTACAGCTCTCTGTCCTGCTCCCCTTATACTTCGGAATGCTATCTTTTTCTTCCTGACTTTCACAGCCACCTCTCTTGAGAACCATAGTGGCTTTTTCTTTCATTTTGATTTGTTTATTTGCTTCACACAAAGGCTTGTTGCCTCTGTGATGGCAGTTTTGATAATTCCCATTGTTGCTCCACACCTCCTTCTAGCCTGTTTGCTAGTGCTTTCTGAGGCACTCTCCCATCTTGCCAAAGTCAGCCTCCTAAGTCCAGTACCCTCACTTTTGTATGGCTTGACTCTGTAGCTGAGTTTAATGTGAACCACACTGTTTGATGGTCACTTGTCCCCAGATGGCAACCTTCTAGATCTGAGATCCTCTCACTGCCCCCATTTGAAGTGCGAGGGTCTAAGATTGTTCCCTCATGAGTGGGTTCGAAACTAGCTGTCTAATGCCTGCCACCTGTAGGCGTCAAGAATGACCCTTCTTGGATGTGGCTGCAGCAAATGTGCTCCAGTTAACATCTGGCATATTCAGGTCTCCCATCAACAGTATCTCCCTTTCTCTGCCATTCTAAGAATGCCTTCCATCATATCCTTGTCCATTCCTTCCCCTGACATGGGGGTCTGTACACAACCCCTGTGCAGATTGTGGTGCCCTTTCCCATCTCCAAGGTGACCCACAGTGCCTCCTCTCCTCCCTGTTTACTCTTTCGTTCAGTTGCTTTTATCCTTCCTTTACATGAGAGCTACTCCTCCCCTCTTCTCCCTGCCTGTCTCTCCTGTAGGTTATGTACCCTGGTATGTTAACATCCCAGTCATGGTTCTCTGTGTACCATGTTTCTGTGACTGCTACGATATCCAGGCATCCCTCTTCCATTAAGGACACCAGCTCAGGAGCTTGTTGCCCAGACTACGGGTATTGGTACTCATTACCCTCCATTTCCTGATGGCCTTACCCCTTTTGCCCCATCCCTGTCCTTCTTGCCTTTGTCACTTTCTCCATTTACCCCTGCCCTTCTCCCTATCGACACCTCCATGTTGGTGTTTGCCACACTTACTACCGTGATTGTTTGGGGGCTAGGATTTTCCTGCTCCTTTCCAGTGCCTCCCCCTTGGCTAGTTTAAAAGCTTGCCAATGAAGCATTTAAACCTATCACCTAGGATCCTGGTTCCCCTCCCGGACAGATGTAGCCCATTATGCCAGTATAGGCTTGCATCACTCCAGGTGGACCCCAGTCCCCAATGAAGCCAAATCCCTGAGCTCCACACCAGTTTTTCAACCACTGATTGAATCCCATGGTACAGAACACCCTAGCCTCTCCTATGCCATAGGTGGGTAGCACCTCCAAGAAGGTTACTGTGCGTGCTACTTGACTAGGCCCTCCCCAATTCCACAAACTCTTCTGCACTTCTCTAATCCCTTTCTTAGCCAGGTCATTTGTCCCTAGGTGGACAATGACATCCAGCTCCTCCCCTGTGCAGCTGCTCCGCAATCCTAAGGATTGCTCCCTGTTCCTCCAAGCCATGGCACCAGGCAGGCACCTCACCTCCCTCTCCCTTCCTTGCCCAGTTCTACCTTCCTAACAATGGAGTCCCCACCAGGAGTTGTTTCCTCCCTGCAGGGTCCCCTGCCACCCTCCTGTGGGTCTCCTTGTGGAGGTTCCCAGCATCCTCCTTGGTCTCCACTGTAGGTGCCTCCATAGAGGAACCACACTTTGCCAGAATGGCATAGGAATTGTGGAGAGGTACAGCTGGAGGGATGTGCCTCTGTTCCACCACCTCACCCTCCCTGAGCCCACTGTGGTCCAACCCGCTCCTCTTTCTTGGCAACCTCTGAGGCAACGGCAGTGGCACTGGTGGTCCCTGGATGGAAGAGGAGGTCCACAAATCCTGGCCAACTCAGCCTGGAGATGAGCAACCTCCTCCCTCAGCCCAGAGAGGTGCCTGCAGATGAGACAACACCGCATCCTCCAGAATATCTCCGGAAGACTGCTGCTCCACAGCCACTGCACTGTACCACTCCAATCATGTCTTATTTATGACCCCTTAACTGTTTGCAATCCTTACTCTTTCGTCTGTTTTTTCTCTCTCTCTCCTTACTTTCTGCCTGTGTGCCTTTAAGCTCCTGATTGTCCTGTTCTGAGACAAGAATATCCTATATTTCTCAGTAGACCACTTACTTGTTCAGAGGCAGACCTCCAACAGCTAGAGGGCGGAGAGTTACTCTTGCCCTTCTAGGATGGTGGGTCCTTGGTAATACGTCCAACTCAAAACTTACAAAAAGTGCAGAGGGACCCCTTCCTGCAGAAGCTGCGTTGTTGCTGGACAACAAGCCGGAGTCATGAATCTGAATGCCAATGTTGAGAGGACTGTACCTATGCCTCCTACACCAAGAAAATCAGGTAGAATTGTAAAACCAGTAGTACGCCTCACCTATGACTCACCAAGAAAGCCTGTAGACCTGCCTCTAAATGTGGTTTATAAGGGATATACATCACAACTAACTCCTTCCTAAATAGGGTTCACTGCATTTTCCAAACTAATAATCAAACCCTCTTCCCATTATGTTGGGGTTGCCCTAACAAAGTAACGAAGATCAGTTAAAGGGCACAAGGTAATTATCAGTTATGCAACTGCTCAGTGGTTTTATAAGGCAATGCATATGGTAACTGTTTAAAACAGAGTGAAAACTTTAAATTTGACATTCCAGGATAAAATGCCATTAATTGATTTGAAGTAAAGCATGCTATGTTGTATATATTGATAGCAGAACTGCAGAGATAATGTATATAGTACTACATGGTTGCCACCTGTAAATATTGTAAAAGTGTTATTGTCAATTGTCACTTATGTTTTAGACTTGACACAGACACCAGGTTTCCTAGGCAGGGAGAGTGTAACCCTCCCCAAATCGGGCTTACTTTAAGTAACTCCTGGGTTCCAGTAATGCCCACTGCCAGAAGACATCCTTCAAAGATGGTAAATCTATAATGGTTGGTGTCCTCCTGTTGATCTGTGTGAGAGTGCCATGAAGTGTCTCTGCGCCTGTTTCATTAAGTGCCACAGTCAGTGCAAATGCTGTAGATGACCTGGGCTGGGCCTAAGTGTTTCAAAGCTCATGACCAGTCAGACATCACTCCAGTTTGCCCCATTCTGCTGTCACTAATAGAGCAAAGAGAGCTCTACATAGTACTGCAGTTATTTACTTCTAATTCATAGTTGTCTTTAAGATATAGATTGTTGTTTAAAGGGCACTGTCAGCTTTTCCCCTCACGTCTGACTCAGAATTAAGCAGTGTGTCTACAGGCTCATATTAACAAAGCAAGTACCCTAAAATGCCACTGTAAAACAGAAAAGTAATTCATTTATCAATCTAGCCAAGGCCTTCAATTCCATTGCTCACAATTCACTCCTAGATGACCTCTCAGCCATAGAATTATTCCCAGTCACCACTGAGTGGTTCAAGGCTTATCTATCCGACAGGTTCCAATTCATCCAACTAGGTGATTCCAGATCTGATCCCTCCCAATTCTCATTGGCATCCCAGGGGTTGATACTTGGACCCACCCTATTTTCTGTATTTGTCAACAATCTCCCTTCTGCCTACTCAGCCTCCCATATTCAAATGTACAAAATGACACCATAATCTTTGCTTCCAGTCCCTCCCTGGCCCTGGTTGAACCCATTCTCCAATCCAATTGTGCAATCACCTCAAGATGGCGCAATGATAAATCGTTAAATGTAACACTAAGAAAACGGTTGCCATAGCTTTTGGCACTGCCCAAAGATGAGCCAAAATGTTATCTCACCCTCTTTTATGCCCTCAATGGCTCCAAAATCTCGGCTGTGGAATCTTATAAATACCTGGAAGTTTGGCTTGACCCCAAACTGGACTGCTTCCTTCACCTGGACTCTATCCACAACAAGCTGTGCCCAAAACTAGGAATGCTTCACAAGCAAAGGACAGTCTCTTCTCACCCATCAGGAGGAAATAATCATTAAGCTGATCCTTCCTATGTTCAATTATGTAGATGTGGTCGATAGCTTAGTGCCACAATCATCCCTAGCCAAGCCTGACCCATTGTTTCATGCATTCTACCAATTTGCCTCCAGCCTCTCGTACGCATCCACCACTGCCTCCTATACCATTCTGTCACTATGTCTTCACTTACAAACTGCCAGCTGGCGCGTGTGCAACCTTTATTGCTAAGTTTGGTTTAACACCCTCCCCTACCTTTCCTCTTTACTAGCCCCATCCCCAAGTACTGGCTACTCCTGCACTCTCATGACCACCACTCCTTTGCCTTGACCACACCACACTCTATCGGGGAAGCAGACCTTCACTCATCAGCTCCCACCCTCTGGAACTCCTTTCCCCACATTATACATAGCTTGCCTTCCACGTTGTCCATCAAAAGCATTTCAAGCAACTCCCACCCCCTCGACAATGCGTCCATCCTCCATAGCTGCCAGGCCTTACCAGCTACGCAGGCCCTTAACCTACTATCCTGCCAACTTCCTCTGTTCTCCTTTCTGCTATCCCTTCCAGCAAGTGTGCTCACCTAATTCTTATCAGGGTGTATTGTGCTTGATGCTCAGTGCTCGTGCCCTCCCAGCTGTTTAATTGTACTTAGTCTTGATATGTTAGTTTAGGTAGTTATTATTCCTTTGTTAAGGTTCAATGTTAGGCGATATCTTCATAGCTATTGTATATACTATGTATATATATATATATATATATATATATATATATATGATATATAAAAATTCTATCTTGTATCCTCTCCCCTGCCCGGGTCACACCGGAATATTTCCCAGTTATCAACTTTTATATAAATATATAAAAATAAAACTGGCGTAGATTTCACATTTTGAATACATTTCTGTAGTGGTGGTCTGCAGTAAATCCCCATCCCTGGAAGCACACTGGCCTTAAGAACATGCCTGTACTGTGGAGTGCCATCCCAAAGGTTGATTTTTTCCATCCACATTGCAAACAGCTTTAAACTCTGTCACTGAAATCCACGCATGCGAAAGAGGGAGAGGAGAAAGATCTCGCATGTGTGAGAATGTGCAGCTCTTGTGCATGTGCAGGATTTTGGTGACAGAGTTTAAATTCATTTGTGGCTCAAAGGTGCTCGGTTTTACATTAAAGATAAAGCAAATGACTCAGTTTGCCACACTCTTGTAGAGTAAAGCTGTTTGCAACAAGGTGTAAAAATCGACCTTCCCGGCCACAGTAGAGGCGTTTTCAGCCGGTCTCGGTGCAGTGTGCTTCCAGAGGACTGGGGATTTACTTGCAGATGGCCACTAAAGAAATTTATTCAAAATGTGAAAATCTAGGTAAATAATTGCTTTATGTTAGACATTGGCATTTTAGGGTACTTGCTTTGTTGATATGAGCCTGTAGACACACTGCTTAATTTTGAGTCAGAAACAAGGGAAAACTGACAGTGCCCTTTAACCTCGTTTATTGCAGCATGCATTTTCCAGTGAAAGCCTCCATGTTTTGGACTGGGACTTCCCATTTGGAGCAATTAGGACACAGGGACCTCGAGAGGTCCTTAGTTCAGGTGCCTCATGGAAAAAGCTGTTGTTTTTGTAGTTTTTCAGATTGGCACCTAAACTGATAAATGGGAGCACCAGAACTGTGATTAACAGCTCCCTAGCCAACAAAATCCAGAGAAACTGGACTAGTCCAAGAACTGACAGAAAAAAAGAGTTCAGTTGCTGGTGGCAGAGTGGACAGAGCAGCTCAAGCCATTGAGAAGCAGCTCTGGGAAAGAGTTGAAGAGAACTAACAGGGAGGCCTGACTTGCCTCCCTATTACTTTTCAGCATCAGACTACCTAACAGCAGGAAAGAAATTCCAGGAAAGCGGCAGTTCATCCCGAGACTCTGTGGGAAAAAAAGCATGTATGCCCTGTTGGGATCCGACCTAGGAGGCCTAGTTTTTCTCTGGTGTGCCTTAGACAGTCCCAAAAGGGATCGGTCACAGGAACAGCCTAACTACGGATCAAGAGGTTTGCTCAGCAAAGTGTCTGATATTGCGAACTGGGCAGACAGCAAAGAAAATGAAGAGTTTGATGTTTCTAGAAATAAATGTGCTGAATGCTTGTTGGGTTCAGGCCTACCATCCAGGGACTCCTGAGTGCTGGAACAAAACCTGCCTTTATTAGTGACTAAACTGGCTGCCAGCTGAAGGGGTCACCAATGGATAAACTGGACTATTTCAGAGATACTCTTTTAAGTCTGGGCCGTGTCTATCCGGCCCATGCCATCTGTTCTTATGCCAGCTACAGTTTTACTGGTGAGAGACCAGCTTTGGGGATCCAGCCTCTGGGCAGTGAGTCATTGCAGGTTACATCCACCTACAGGGAAGGCCGTGAAGTGGAGGTGACTTAATGCTCCGTTTCCCCGTGCAGCAGCTTCCAGCAGCAGGTCTTCATTTGCCAGGCCATCCTAAATCAACTGATACAATGAATAAATCCAGGGTAGCTCCCTAAAACAGGCATCTTAATTTTCTAATGGTACCATCTAATTGTTCTCAGTTTAATGTTAAGAGTTTCAAATAGACTAGGCCAGCTGGCCATGGATACAAATGATTTGTTTTGCTTTGCACAGGTTAATGTGACTAATTCTTTTCATCAAAGGGCTAGCGACAGCTGTAACCCCAGGCACCGATTCTGGCCAGCCAGCATAGATCCTGGGTACATGGTAGCGAAGGACTTAATTAACACTGTTTAGTAACCTGGTTTTCCAGAACAGTAATCATTTGTTTAGATTTGCTTCCTCTCTTGTTCATGACCCTTCAATAAACCTGATTTACTGCTTTAGTTTGAACCCAACTTGTGAGCATATAATTACCTGATTTAAAGTGATAAGCTCTTCTCTGAATGTGCTGAAAATGCATGCAGTATTTCAGACTGTCTTTATAGGGAGGTTTGCAGGGTGTATCCCAGGACGGAAACCCTGCTGGTAAGTGGGACAACTGGGAGCATATTGTTAATACCTACTGCAAACTGTCTAGTGAATACTGTTAATGGTCATTGTCAATATCTAGGTAATTGGTCACTAGGTGGGGTTGTGGGTGAAATAGCTTCCCAGAGGGCTGCAGCAGTAAAATAGACACCCATGAAACCGTACTCTTGGTGGAGGTACCAAACCAGTGTGTTTACCAAGGGTAGGACACAGTGCTAGCAGTTTTGAACCCAGGCCCTCAACCTGTTGTTAGGAAGGCAGACAGGGATAGTAGCCTTTGGAATAGCATTGCCTAGGGGTTACATATGATTGATGGACCCCAGTGGCTCCTACCCTCGCTCCACCCACCATCTCATAACAGAGCAGAAACCATGATAAGAGACTTTCTCTGGTTCCATGAACCAATCAGACACTGGAGAAAACTACTAAAACATACTATTGAAAAACTAACTAAAAACAACAAGGAGTTTTTAAAATAATAAAACAATAAAGGACTTAGCGGTAGACTTGGAGAGAGGGCTCTGAAGTGACTTTTCATTTCAGCAGAGAACTTGAATCAGATGTTAGAACACTAGGAGAGTATCAGCACATATCAACATTTGAATGGTGTGTCTGATTCTGTCATCACCAACTTCTCAAAGGCAACATCTCAGGCTAGAGATGATGCAGTTTTTGTATGGAATCACCATTGACTCATGTTAGAATTTTTATTTTACAGAAGAGTGGTAGGCAGAGGTGGTGGGCACAAAACAGTTAATGATTTCAAGCATGTCTGGGACAGAGTTAAGGTTAATAGTTACTCAGGGGTACAGCGGTAAGGCAGGGGCAAGGAGGAGGAGGAGAGAGTAAAATCCTGGTTAAATAACAGGTCTTGGGGTAGGATGGTGTATAACAGGGCAGTTCTCAAACCTGGGTCTGTCACCTCCCCAACACACTCAGCCCCCACCAGCCCAGGGCCTGTGACCCTGAGTCTACTATCGAACATGGTTTCTCATCTCAATGACATGTCAGCCCCAGCAGCCAAGGGCCTGGGGTTCTGAGTGTGCTCTCATGCATGGATCTCCCAGGAGTCAGTACTCCAGTTGCAGTGCCTCGGTCTGACTGTTGAGGTATCTTGAGACAGGGCAATCAACTTTGCATGTTTATCATTGAGAGAGAGAGAGAGAGTGAAAGATAGAGAAAGAGAGTGAGAGTGAGAAAGAGAGACAAACATATTGTACCTTGAAACAGATAATTCATCTGTCCTATCTGGGACTCTCAGAATCTTTGTTGACTTCACCTCAGTCTTCAATACACTGAGACCCCAGTTCTGAGCAGACAAATATGAATGGTAAGGAGTTTTCTACCATCTGAGCTTGGCCTACCTGCCATCTTCAGCTGCAATGTTTACAGGAACTTCAGGTGTTGCTGCTGTGAAATAGGATTTTAATAAGGTGGTTTTGACTTGACCATTACCCTTTGTCCTCCACGAACAACACAGGATAGCAGGTGACACGGCTCTGGACAAGAATATCCACAAGTCTGTTAGTGAGCAGATCCAGAAGAATTTTGCCAAGAGTCAATGGAAGGTGAGGAGTTTATCTTCAGCCTGGTGTGTGCAACAAATGTGTTAGGGAACAAGCTAAAATGTATCCTGGTGTGGGCAAGATGCTGATAAATAACAAACTGAACTGCAGCCAAGGGTAGGCCAAGTGGTGTAGTTGCAGTACATCACTGTCAACTGGGAGAATTCCAGATGGGGGCCAGCTGGAGTCTGGGTGTATCTTGCGCTTCTATGGAAGGAAGGCAGAGCAACCAAAACCCCTGCCATTTGACCAAGGAGAAAGATTAGTGTCCGCTATGAAGGAAGTTTCTCACCCACCCTTCTAGATGTAGGAAGAGTATGGCCCTGGTAACCCTGGTTATCAGGAGGGTGGAGAACCATGGGAAGAATAAATTGGGAAAAGATTATTGAAAATAAATGCAGCCCACTGTGGGTAAAAAGTCATCCTGAAATCAGCCAAAATGCAGCCATGTGGGAAACAATAGTATTATGGAATGAGCCCAAATCCTAATCTGTAAACTCTTCCTGGTGTCTCTGAATACCATCCCACCACAGAACTATGCTAATGAAGCTCACTGCATAACTGGCTGCCCTATTTTGGGGTTTTAAGGTTCAGCACTTCTACACAAAATTCTCAAAAATGAAAAGATGGTTTTGGCTACTGACATATGATCCACAGGCCTCTTTGTGGCCTTCAGGCCATCCTAATGCCACATAGCACTGACTGCACACAAGTTCCAAGTGGAACCCAGAGTGCTTACAACATTTTTTTTTCTACTATGGGCTCATCCACCTGCCTGTCGGGTCCTCTGTGCAGGCAACCTCCCAGCCCGTCAGCCATTCCACCCATCAGTGGGCCACAGAGGGAGCCACAGGAGCACATCCTAGGAGTTCCAGTTGTCACAACCCTACTCAGCAGGTCAGCCCTCTACTCCCAATGTGCCAACCTCTGAGCATAGAATTATGAATAGTTAACAGAACAAGGTAACCCTCTTGTCTGTTTTTGTCGTTCGAGTCACCTTTGTCCCAAGTTCTGGAGGGATTCAAACTGATAACCTCTTGTTAGCGTACCCATTTGTCAGTCTCAGATAATTCTGTCTTCAGGAAGCTAGATATCTTTGCCTATGGGCACCTAACCAGGTATTACAAAATGAACCTTAGAACTCTATGCAAGACCTAGAGAACTCTGACCTGTTTCCCCATTTGGTACCACAATAAGCTCATGCACAGTGTCAACTATAACCATCTCAGCTTCACTTATAAAAAATAAGTTTCTGTTTTTAAAATATATCTTTACTTTAAAATAGATAAAAATAGATAAAAAAATAGGAAAACAGTAAATACAGAACACAATATCCCAACACTACAATCTTAAAACAAAATAGGCTTAAAAGTGCAAATTCCTACAACCCATACACTCAGACTGGTCTTATCTAATGTATCTTACTTTCTTAATCTTTCAGTGCTTGATGTTCCTCTTTCTCAGTCAGAAAATAAATGTCTCTCTGTGAGGTCTGCTCAGTATACTTAAAAGCAGTCTTGAGCGGCCTTCTCTCTGAGGTCACCTAACTCTGACTTGGTGTATTAACATTTATATTTTATAACACAGGATGTCCTAATAAGATATTTAACAAAAATAGGTGACACGGATCTCCTCTCTTCATGTGACTTCTCCCAACCCAGTCTGTGATCTGCTTCACACAGACATCAAAGTTTTGATGTAATTCACTAGATACCCAACATAAATGCATATTGGACTTCTCACTTTAGTCTGGGACCTGCTTCACACAGACATCAAAGTCTCTTTGATGTCATTAGCAGAGTTCCTTGGAAACAACCCAACACATGCATATGCCTTCCTCATGATACTTAGTGCAAATCAAAGGATTTCCTGAGTGCATTATAAAATGGATATATTGGTCCCTGGCTTCAAAGCAAATTGGCAAGGTAATTGCATCTCAGATATCTGTAGTTTAACCTACATCCTGTCCTTTGAACTTATACCTGGGGGGTTGATGTGTCAGTTTCAGCAAGACTGCAGGTTCTCCTGAGAGACACTCCCTTACATATTTTATATTTCAGAAAAATATCATAGTGTAATCAGAACCAGCTGTCCCATTCCACACCAGTAACCATCATTTCAAAGATCTGTGGCATTTTCCAGCCTGACTACATGACTGCCAACTTCCAAGATCGATGCCAACTCAGGTTGCCAGCATAGGCAGCCCTGCTCATGGTGCTCTTTGATAGGTTTTCAGCATCTTGCAACATCTTGAAGGTTTATGTAGTCACTGGAAAAGTAGGGACATTTGGAGGGTGGTGAAAGTCAACACAGTTTGGGTGCCAGGAGTGGGTACTTTTGGGGTAACATTAAAATTGCTTACTGTAGTAATGCTGTTTCTTCTAGAGGAGTATTAAGTGAGTCTTACAAAACTACATTGTCTCAGCCTAGAGTTGCTGTCAAGGAGATGACACCTAAACCATTATTTATTGCTGCATGAGATTGCAAAATCCAGCTCCATAGCTTTGTAAAGGAGATCCCTTTGTTAACCAGTTCATCGCTTACCTTTAAAAATTAGGCCTGACCTGTTTTCATAGCTTTTAAGTTTTGTAAACAAACCCATCCTCTGTGTGGAAGCTGACACACGAATCACTCCTAAAATGGCCAGGACATCATAGGAATAGCGTAATTGAAGCGAGACCGCCTGCAAACATATTCTTAATTGCAATGGGGACTCTGTAAAAGCCTTTTTATTTCAGCTCCATAATGGTCCTCGACATACTAACTAATGCCAAATGTGTGCATTACAAGCTAATATGGGGTGCATGTATTTGGCACCAAGTAGTATGCTGAGGAGCATTACAAACTGAAATACAAAACATAGGGTCATAATGTTGCAAGACATTATGCCAAAGCAATATACCATGCTGCCAATACAGTGCAATATATTGCCAGCGACATATGTCTGTGTTTTGGGGGCTCTGCTACATCCTTTGATATGGGGGCTGTGCCTCTGAAGCCCCAACTAAAATAATCAACTCTGGGGGTTGGACACTTCATTTGCACAAAGTGCGACTAAAAGAAAAAATTACATGACTGGATCCAGGATTCAATACCCACTCCACAGATGCACTGCCTCCATTGCTGCCTGTGGCTCATCTCATCGAGCAATGGCAGCTGTTTGGTGGACCCTCTCCAACCAGAGAACTTATCCTCTGCAAGGGAAAAGAGACAGAGTGCACAACCACGCACAGATCCTTTAGCAGTTTTGCACCATGTTGCTATTCCCACCCTCGCTGTCTCTGATGTGCGGTTTTAGTGTGTGCCATTCTCCATATGGCAGACTGACCAATAGGGATATACAAAGACTTTGCAGTCTCCCTTTGAATTCAGTATATGGTTGCCTGCAGTCTCGGTTCAATGATATCATTTCATGTGACGTCCTGGCCATTTTAGAGAGATTCTTGGTTCCAGCTTCCACATAGAGGATGGGTTTGTTTACAAAAGTTAAAAGCTATGAAAATGCTGGCCCAGTGTTGGAGAGGGTTGAGGCGCTGGGTACCTTACCTTGTGCTACGGTGGTGATTTGGGTTTGGGAATGACCTCAGGTCATCGGGGTGCTGGTGGGGAGGGTGGGGCAGGATTGAGCATGCTGGCAGGCAGCTAGCCTCTTCTGAGGGTGATGAGGTGGGTTGGCACCCCATAGTTCTGCTCCCACTGGTGGAGTTCGATGGGTAATGTAAGCAGAGGGGCAGCAAAGTATCGGGAGATAGAAGGGGCTGAGCTAGCACCAGGGGTGTGAAGCATGCCTCAACATGCTCACCCGATCATGTATTGGGGCCTACTTGAGGGTTGGGAGAAAATCTGTAAAATGCTATGTGTCCCCACGTCAGTTGGTGGGAGGAGGTGAGGGAACAAAAGAAAAATTACTCACCTTAGTAATGTTGTTTCTTCTAATGGAGTCTTATATTATAGACCTTAGCAGTTTGATCCAGCTCTAGAACTGCCCGGAGTGAAATGGTTAAAACCATTCCAAAATAGAATTTTGGCACGAGAGCAGCTCTATCTGTGTCATTTCAAACTTGAACTGTCAGATCTTTACGAGCCAAACTCACTAAGGTCTGTGTGGAAGCTGTAACCTACACTAGCCAAATGGCTACCTAAATAATAACAACCATTGATGGTCCCAACACCCAAGACTCAAGTCAGGGGACCAGAAATACTAACACCATTCTAATAATATGAAATGGAACATAAGTATAATAAAACACACACATGCATACACACACCCCCAAAGTCCCAAAGGGGACAAAATGCTAACAGGACATAAGTAGTGCCCACACTAAGTTGCCTGCACCCCATCAAGTAGAGGTTCTGAGAGGGCAGGTTGGGAGGTCTATAATATAGCAAGACTCCATTAGAAGAAACAACATTACTAAGGTGAGTAATTTTTCTTCAAACAACATGAAGTCTTGCTATATTATAGACATTAGCAGAATACACAGCAGTACCTCCATGGAGGAGGGCAGAACCTACTTAGGAATAGGCTCTGAAGAACAGCTGTGCAAAGCGAGCATCTCCTGGCCTGGACATCCAGGGGTAATGCTTGGTAAAAGTGTGTACCGTTTTCCAAGTAGCAGCCTGGCAAACCTCTAATAAAGGGATATCTCTGGCAGCAGCTAGAGACGCAGCCGTACCCCTGTAGAATGAGCCCTCAAACCGGGGCTCTGCCCACTCTTCTGATAAAAATTGGATACAAGCGACAATCCACCTGGCTATTGATCTCTTAGTGGCAGGTTTGCCTTTCCCAACTTCACCATAGGTAAGGAAAAGTTGGAGGATTCAACCTGTGACCTTTGGCACGCTCTATATAATAACTAAGAGCTCTCTTAACATCCAGGCTGTGCAACCTTCTCTCACCAAGAGGAGTGATCAGTGAAAAATACTGGAAGGGAGATAGATTGATTAAGATGGAAATCTGAAACCACCTTAGGCAAAACTTCCTATTAGTCCTAAGGACAACCTTATCCCTGTGGAAAGAAATAAAGTCAGTCTCCACTGACAAGGCTTGCAATTCACTTATGCGTCTGGCAGAAGTGAAGCCACCAGAAAAACAGTTTTCCAAGTTAGGTACTTAAGCTCTGCAGAAGACAGAGGTTCAAGGGGTTGCATTAACTGGGCAATGCAAACATTAAGGTCCCAAAGGGGCCGGTTAAAGGGAGGATTAGTATGGAGTAATCCCTTAAAAACTTGGAAAACACAGGATGAGAGGAAAGGGGATGACTTTCCTGCTGACACAAAAGCAGACACAGCTGCCAAATGAACCTCAGGGTAGCTGGTCTGAGAACCAAGGAATTAAGATGTACCATGTAATCTAACAAAATGGGCAATTCAGCAGATTCTGGGGAAATATTTTCCCAGTACACCAAATGGAAAACCTTTTCCATTTAGAACTATAAGTAGCCTAGTGGAAGGCTTTCTGGAAGCCTTTAGGATCTCAAGAACACCCTGAGAGAGGTGTAAATCAGCAGACTCTAACTCCTCAAGAGCCAGGCCTTGAGGTTGAGGGATTGAGGTCCGATACCAAACCCTTCCCTGGGCACAAGTCAACAGATTGTGATTCCTGGAGAGGCACAGGGAAGATGGACTGTCAGAGACAGAAGGAGTGGTACCAGGGCTGCCTGGCCCAATCCGGGGCAATCAGGATCATCCTGCAAGGCTGAGATCTGATTTTGACTAGTACTTTGAATAGGAGAGGAAAGGGGGAAGCATAGAGGAACTTCCCTCCCAATCCAGAAGAAGGGCATCCAGGGAACTGAGCCCAGCACTGGAGGCCTGCAACAGAACAGAGGAAGTTTGTGATTGTCTGGGCTGCAAAAGATCTATCTGAGGGATGCCCCACCTGGCAAAACTATCCCCAGCACTTGAGGATCCAGGGACCATTCGTGATGGCCCTGGGAAATCCTACTGAGGGCATCCGCTAGGACATTGTCCTTCCCTGGAAGATGAACTGCTATGAGGAAGTGTTCAGGAATAGGCCAGAGACCACAACTTCATTGCCTCGGTGCACAAGGCCGAAGACCGAGTGCCCCTGTTTGTTGATGTACCACATTGTTGTGGTGTTGTCTGTTCTGACTTGTATCACCTTGTCGTGGACAGATGCAGAAAAAGCTTGAAGAGCTAAAAAGACAGCTCTGAGTTCCAGCAAATTGATGTGGAGCAGAGATTCCTGGGGGACCAAACTCCTGAGTGGAAAGGTCGCCCATGTGGGCTCCCCAACCCAGAAGGGAAGCATCTGTAGTGAGAGTCAAGTCATGAGAAGGAGAAATGAGACCCCGCTTTAAATTGCTCTGATCCTGCCACCACTGGAGAGCTAGGATCAAGGTTCGAGTCACTGGGACCAACTTGGAAGGGGGTCTCTTCTCTGAGACCAAAAGGTTCTCAAGTGAAACTGAATGTCTCTCATCTGAAATCTGGCTCCCTGCACACAGCTGTGGATGCAGCCATATGCCCCAGGAGCTGCAGAAAGTGTCTTGCTGGTCGAGAGACCTGCAGAGTGAAGGAAGAGGCCAGAGCCACTAAATTCCTTACCCTTCTGGGGAAGAAAGGCCTGGCAAGCTTTGTGTCCAATTCTGCCCCTATAAAGGTGAGTACCTGGACTGGTTCCAGAACCGACTTTGGTAGGTTTAGCAGAAATCCAGGGGGTGAGAAGCTGCTGGGTGACCTGCAGGTGAGATTTTACCTGTTCTGGGGACTGGCCACAATGAGCCAGTCGTCTAGATAGGGAAAACAGCAATCCTCTGCCTCCTTAAGTGGGCCACTGCCACTGCTAGACACTTTGAATACCCTTGGAGCAGAGGTAAGGCGAAGGGCATTGCTCTGAACTGGTAATGACCTGAGGGCAGTTCGAATCTGAGGTACTTTCGATGGGATCTTCTGATTGAGACATGGAAATAGACATCCTTGAGGTCCAGGGAGGCTAGCCAGTCCCCTGGCCTTAGGGAAGGTAAAATCATTGCCAGAGTTACCATTTTGAACTTTGGTTTCAAAAGATGCTTGTTCAGATATCTGAGATCTAAAATGGGCGCCATTCTCCTGTCTTTTTGGGGTAAGGAAGTATCTGGAATACAGACCCCTGCCCTGATGCAGGGAGGAACCCTTTCTACTGCTCTGAAAGCTAACAGGGATGAGACCTCTGTTTCCAGAGCGAGGTCTCTGAAGCACTTGCAGGTAGAAAAGTCTGCTTCTCAACTTGGGAAACTTTTGAAGCTGAGAACCAGACCCTGGCTTACTACTTCCAGAACCCACTTGTCTGAGGTTAAAGAAGCCCAATTCTGACTGTAAGCCATCCTGCCCCCACTGGTACAGGAGAATCGGCCCTGGGCACCCCATCAGGGTGCTGTTTCAGAGGAGCTTTAGGCTGGGGGTGGGAGCAGGTCTGCCCACCCTCGCCTGCCCTGCCTCTGAAGAAGCCCCTCTGAGCATAGGCAGAGGAGGCCTGAGTCTGGTAGAAAGGCCTGTGAAAAGGCCTACCCCTACCCCTGGGGCATGCCTTTGAGGAGTGGCTTGCCTCTCCTTAGCCTGGGCACTCTTGTAAGTAGTCCTATATTCATCCATCTTCTTCATGTAATTCTCTGTCTGCTCTCCAAACAGAGAATTTCCCACCACAGGAAAACCATAGCCTTAGTCTGGGTATCCTGGACAAACTAGTACACCTGAACCAGGCCAACCTACAAAAGCTACAGATGTGGCCATGACCCTAGAGGAAACATCATTAACATCCACAGCAGCATGAAACTGAACCTTAGAGGCTTCAATGCCATCAGCAGCCACCTGTTCTAGTTCACTAGCCAGCTGGCCATGGGCCTGCTTGGCCAATGCATAACAGTATCCCATCTAGATTTCTGATACCTAGCTACATAAGCCATATAATTTGCTTGCCTGAGTCCCAGAGAGGCTGCCATATACTGTTTTTGCCATGGCATCAATCTTCCTGGAATCCTTGTCAGGAGGATGTGAAGCCAAGGGAATATTAGCTTTATCACAGGCAGCAGCCTGAACTACCCAACATGACTGCATTGCTGAGAAAGGAATTCTGTATCAGGGCCTGACAATGTATACCTTCTGTCCATCTTTTTATCTACAGGAGGCACAGAATTAGGAGCTTTTAAAATTTTAATTGTTTGTTTCCTAAAAGACTTATGTAAAGGAATAGACAATCTCCTAGACTCTGGAATATCCATCATTTCTACAAAATCAGGCTCCTCTTGCTCATCCACAGCCTCTTCTAAAGGAAGCTGGAGGGTTTCAGCAACTTTTTATAAAACATAAAATGAGATGGGGACTCAGACAGCATAGGGAGATTCTAAAGGTCTGTCTGGGAGATGTCCGGTTCAATGGGCACACCCAGACCTTCCCAGCCACATTCATACTGTTCATAATCCTCCTCCCCTCCTCTGGTTCATAAAATTCCTCAATATCATAATCCTGAACCACTGGGACCGGATGAACCGACCTTTACCAGATAGTGGTGGTTCGGACGGACCCTGAGACAGTGACTGGACAATTTGTATGGCTTTGTTATCTCTGCAGCAGTTGGAGAAGGAATTTTGGACTCCAGACCTGCTGATTTTCTTGTTTTCTTTACTGGAATTGGTTCCTCAGAACCAGCTTTTCTTTGCCCGAGGAAGTCTCGCCTGGTCAGAGGCACTTCCTCTGATTCGGTTGGCACCAAACCCGGGCTGCCATCCAGGTCAGCGGACTTTTTGCCTCTCGTTCCTAGAGCCTGCCCAATCTTTTTCCAGGGTGGCTGCAGGAAATTCTTACATACCTGGCAGTCTGACTGGAGGTGGTCAAACCCCAGACAATAAACACATGTGGTGTGGGTCAGCCTTGGCAAAGACTTCCCACAAACATCACAGTGTTGAAACCAGTGGAGCCGGTTTTTCTTTTGGGTTTCTCAGACATAATGCCAGCCTAACCAAAACTTGCCCTTTTACGGCAGTGCCAGGCAAGACACACCTTATCGGTTCCTAACTGCGTGTCACGGTATTGGAAAAACCATAATAAATCCGTTTTTTTGAACCGATAAGAACCGGGAGCGCACTCTAAAATAGTAACTTTTAGTTTTAAATGAGTTTTAAACCCACTGATCGGTTCAAAACTGAACCGATAACTTACAAGTTCCACACAGACAAAACCTTCATTTACTTACAGTTACCACAGATAGAGCTTGAACCGAGCGGTTTTGCGGTTAAAATAAAACTATTCTCGATTAAATCCAACCAGAAAACACTTTTAAACCGAGAAATGAACCGAGCAGAAGGAGAAATCTCCGAGCGACTGTTCACTGAGGTGGAGTAAAGAATCTGACAGTTCAAGTTTGAAATGACACAGATAGAGCTGCTCTTGTGCCAAAATTCTATTTTGGAATGGTTTTAACCATTTCACTCGGGCAGTTCTAGAGCTGGATCAAACTGCTAATGGCTATAATATAGCAAGACTTCATGTTGTTTGAAAGCTAAAAAGAAGTTATGAAAATGTATTACACCTAATTTTTAGATAAACAGCTGAACTGCTGAACAGTGTGGAGGGTCTTCTTTACAAAGCTATGGAGCCAGATTTTGCTAACTCGAGTACCAGAAAATAATGGTTTTAGGTGTTCTTTAAGAATGCCTAAGTTCAAACTCTGCAGTGTGGTCATGCTGCTGTTAGAACATAAGAAGGAGTTGGATCACAGTAAACAGTCTGAACTTTAACACTCAGAAGTTCTGTCTCCAGGGCAACAAACTCAGAGCCGAAATGATGCAGTTTTGTAAGATTCACTAATACACCCTCTGTGGGAATGATGAATGTGGGCACATTTGTAGGTGATTGAAGTAGGCATATTTGGTAGATGAAGTAGTGGAAATGTACACTAGATCCTTATTGGCGTTAATTTACTCTGCTATAGAGGAGTTGTTTCATACTTCTGCAAATTTTCATAATACTCTTCTGGGATTGTGCCCCCCACCCCACCCAGACTGACACAGGCAAATACTTCTATAACATCCTGACACTAGTGACTCTGAAGACAATTACATTCAAGTAACTTAACCTGTCCTGCAATCCAACCAGGAATGGTGGATCATTTGTAAAGAGATTCAAGTAAAGGAATAAATTAAAACTTCTCTTGGACTTCAAATGAATAAACACAAGGCATAATGGTTACTCTTTTTTCACACCCAGGCACAATAAGAAGATACCACTGTACTCAGCTATCTATATAATGTCAAGGTTAATTCACCACCTCCCATTCTCTTCACACAGTTATTTTGTGCACCAGGTCCCAAAGTTGCTTTAAGTTTGGGATTGATCAGCAGTAGATAAAATTTTGCTAAGAACTTTTCAGCATTGAGTGAAACTGCATAGTTTTGCTAATCTGAATATACAGTCTACTGTATGCGGTTTAATGTTGGCATGTTGTAAAGTTGACTAGAGAGCATTACAACTAATATACTGCAACTAGCAATACATTTTTGAAGCATAAGAAAACAAATTGAAACATAAAAGTAACACCTGGGTTCCCCTGGGTTACTAGAACACGTTTTAGAGTAGTTTAGGTGGGACCTGGACAGCACAAGGGCAAAAATCCTGTAGGGTTCCTTTAAGCCATCTGGTCAGCTCTGCTGGCAGAGGTTCTAAATGGATTATAACATATGGAAGAAAAAGGGATATGGATGATTGGACAAACAGCACAGGTGTCCTTAGCATGTCCATACATTAATTCTCAATTAATGTATGGGCATGCTAGATTAATGTATAGTGTAGTGTCTTAGCATGACCACTACACAGACATGCCTGTTATAATAGCAACCAGTTAAAACTCTGCTGCACCACTTTCTTAGGATTCCTTGAACAGAGTGCCAGTGAGGGCTCCTCGTAGTCGGGTGAAGCATGCTGCACTTGGAGTGAGTGTCACAAGTTAAACGCACTAACACAAAGAAGCAGACAGCCTGCCCAGGGTTTGAGGGGGCTACAGAAATTGCATGCACACACTGCCAGATCAGATATAGACAGATCTTAGATCCAATAAACGGCTAACAGCTGCCCCGGTAGTGTTATCCCTGTACCAGTAGACACTCAATTAGGGTTCAGGCAATAAAGGAGGCGAACACGCACCAAAGGTGGAAAGGGTCACAAATATAGGAACCAGTTGCTGAATGGGAGGAAACAGAGAAATTGCACATTGAAAACATTGTAGCGTAGCCGAACTCCCTACTCGGTAGCTGGACCTCATAGCAACAGAGTTCTCCTTACCTCACCTCATGTTTCAGTTGACAGTGGGCTCTCTGGTGCTGCCTCTGCCCTCCACAGCTGCATCTTTAGGATGAATCCAGGACAAATCTCGGGGTTTGCCTGGTCTGGTAACCCACTGTGCAATGGAGGAAGTGGGTAAAATCCCAGCCCTTGGAGTTCATGGTCTCTTTACATTGACTGCCTCATGAGTTGGAGCTCCCAGCTGTAATCCTGGAAATCGTTGACTCAGCCGCTGTCCATGTAGCGAGTAAATTCTACCAAAGAAATGTCTGGTAAGAAACTGTTACTGCTCATGTTGAGAAAAAAAAGGCTGTAAACCAGGCATATGTAGTGCTCTTCATACACAAATGCAAATCACAAAACTGGAAATGAACCACTGTGACAAAATACCTTTCGTTTACCTATTTAAACGTATAACACAGGAAAGAAACATTCTGAACAGGGAGCTGAACCCTTTTCTTCCCCATATTACAAGTGAATTAACCCACTCCAGGCGTGGGTCTATCGGATACTAATGTGTGGCTGGGTGGCCAGAACCATGAGGACGCCCAACCCCCCAGCCATACATTAATACCTGATAGACCAACGCTCTGTCATGGGTTAATCCTTACATGTGAACTCTCACAGCAGCATGACCCATGACTAGGTGTGCTGCAGTTGAGATTTGAAGTGGTTCAGAGTTCAGTGTTCAGGACAGTTGGTCGGTGTTCTGCCTGTAGGCAGACCGAGTGCCATGGGAGCCCCTCCTTTTCACCCTAGTTTAGTATGGAATGGTCTGGATGCTGGGTCGTGGTGGCTATCTGCTGTGTGAATCTGAGGGTGAATTCTTCATAAAGTGCTTTTGAGACTGATAACAGTGAGTAACCTACTAGGGCCATCCCCCATCTGTAAAGAATTGTGTAAAAGTGCTGCCCAGAAGTGGTCTAGCCTCCAGTCACGGAAATGCCTTGTACTTTGGAATTTGTCACTTCAGGACTGTAAAGCAGATTGACCTTCAGCTAGGGGTGCAAGAAGGTCCGGGGACAATGACTCTTTTCAAATGCTGTTGAGGACAGTTTAACGTTAAGCCAATACCTTCACATATTGAAATGCAAAGTGCTTGTCAGAACTAACGTGGGACTTCTAAAAGCAATTGGTGCCTTCTCATTTCATGACTGGTCTTTGGCTGGAGCTGAGTTTCCCATCTTGGTTCCAGTTCAGGATGGGAAACCTCTTTCACAATTTATTTAGGAGTTAGGCATTGTGCTCCTTCGGGATTGTATGTCAGTGTGGTAACTCTCCCACCAGAATGGTGCTGTGGTAGCCCATAGCTTATATATGCGCTCTGATGTTTGGGACATGGTCTGCTCTTGTCCATTGCCCAGAAGAGGAGATGGATGGAAAGTTCAAATTGTCTGTACTGCAAATAACTCACTAGTGTTTGTAGATCAGGTGTACCTTTGCTCTGCATCTTCAAAAGCCCCTGAGGGCATTAACTTTCTGACTGACCATAGTGTCAGAATAAAGCGATACTACATGACTCTACTTCTGTTTGTAGACATTAGATCTGTGTGTGACCTGCATAACTTACTGGGGTACCCTCAGACTGTGTTAAACCCACCACTGCAAGGTATCTCTTTAATATTTATTTTTAATTTTAATCTTTATTTATTAAACGCAATTCAGAAATATCAAAGCGCTTTACAAGAAGCAAATAAAACTATTAAAACCAATAATGATAAAAATTCTAAAATAGCATATAAACCTGATCAATCTCAACTAATGGAATAAGCAAGATTAAATAAATAGGTTTTAGTACCGTTTTGAAGCTCTCTACGGTCTGGCACTTTTGAACCCGACAAGGTAAAGAATTCCACAGGGTGGGAGCTGCAAGCGAAAATGATCATGCCCCAGATGTCTTCAACCAAACCCTGGGAATCTCTAGCAATCCTTGGTGGAGCAGAGTGGATGGGAGGGCAATAGGGATGAAGAAGCTCTTGCAGGTAGGCTGGTCCCTATCAGGTAGGGCTTTATAGGTCATCAAGCTGACCTTAAGGTAATCCGCACAGGAGTAAGCAGGAACTGGCTGCCACATTCTGCAACAGCTGCAGACAGTAGATTTCTACCCTGGTAGCCCTAAGTAAAGGGCGTTACAGTAGTCCAGGCCAGAGGTCACAAAGGCAAGGACCAGTGTTGAAGGTCGCCAGGCGGAATCAGATGCCTGATCCAGGCAATATTCCTCAGATGGTAAAATGAGGTCTTGACAACAGATGACACCTGAGATTTCAGGGTCAGTCCCTCGTCAAGAATAACATCCAGACTATGCACCCATTCAGAGGTCTCCAACTGGCAGCCTCTCAGCACAGGTCAGATGCCAGTCCTGCCAAGATCCCTCTACCTGATGACCCAGATCCACAACAAAAACATCTGTCTTGTCAGGATTCAGCTTCAGCCAGTTGGCATTCATCCAATCTTGGATCTTGGATCTCGGATAGGCAGTTGTTAAATACCAAGACCACAAGATCTTGATCAGGTGCAAAGGACATGTACAGTTGAGTATCATCTGCATAGCAATGAAAACTCAGTATGTACCGCTAACACTGTCCCCTAACAGCACCATATACACTGCGAACAGCATGGGGGATAGCACCGAGCCCTGTGGAACCCCACATGGCAGGGAGAATGCATCAGAGGAATAAACTCGACACTACTCTCTGAGACCTGCCAGTGAAGAAGGAGGAAACATCTGAAGACTGTAGCACAAAGTCCACAGACCAGCCGCAGGTGCTCTAGCAATACCCCATGGTCCACGGTGTCAAATGCTGCAGAGAAATCGGAGGACCAAGATGGTATGGCTCCTCTGATCTCTCGCAATGACGAAGTCATTGAGCACCTGAACAAGAGCAGTCTCAACACTGTGCCTTTCCTAAAACATGACCAGAAGGGATCATAGATGTCATGGATGGCAAGATAATCCTCCAGTTGCAGCGCAAACACCTTCTCAATAACCTTACCCACCAAGGGAAGGTTAGAGACAGGCCTGTAGTTGGTGAGGCAATCTGGGTCAAGAGAAGATTTCTTAAGAAGGGAGTTACCACTGCCTTCTTTAAGGAGTCAGGAGACTCCCCAGTCTCCAACTAACACTGGACTATCTCAGCCAGGACCGGGCCTATGACCTCAACACATCCCACAAGAAGAAGGGTTGGGCCCAGGTCAGAACTATGGTAGGTAGGCGATACTCTGGATGATCTTCATGACATCCAAGATCACCACTTGGCCAAAAGCTGACCAATCAGATCAAGGTCCTGTAACCTCCCACGGACACTGCAACACCCATTACAGCATGCTGAACAGATCTCTGTCCTGATGCCTGCAACCTTATCTGCAAAGAAGTGAGCAAACTCGTCACAGTTATCTTGTGACAAGGCTCTCCGTGACTGCAGACAGGCTGGACTGTACAGTCCAGTCCACAATGCGGAAAAGCTGAGAAGGTCGATTCCATGCAGCAGAGATCTCCCGGACAGGAACTCTGCCTTCTTACAGGAGATCGCAGATTGATAATCAGCATAATGTGCCATCAGTATGAGCCTGTCGGCATCGAGGCCAGATTTCCACCAGTGTTGCTCTAGCATACACCATGCTCTCCTCATCTCCCTCAAGGTCCCATCAAACTATGGGGACCAAGGATGAAGGAGGAGGGGCAAACCGGACAGGAGCTATGAAGTCCAGAGCTGCTACTACGGCCTTATTATAGGCCTGTAGCAGATTTGTGGGACACGTGCTTGCACTCATACATCCAATAGGTCCACCACCCATCAGGCCATCTGGGGTCATCTCCCTGAGACTCAGAGAAATAGACATGTTAATGTGCCTTTCCCTGATTCCATAGATAATTAGTCAGGTAATTGCCCTCCAGCAAAGGGTGAGGACTGTCGTCATGTTGCGGGGTATTGATTTACATAAGAAGATGGATACATTTGTGACTGAAGAAAGTGGGCATATATGGAATGACAAAGGGCACATTTGACTGTGACAAATGAATGAAAGAAAATTACTCACTGTTAATAATGCTGTTTCTTACTACATGCTAACATACTACAATGCCAGCAGAAAAAGGCCTAATGATCTCTCAAGTCTGCTCAATTTTCAGCACCTGCACTGAGGGACAATTTTGATGTCCCCATCTCCCTTGGGTTATACTGTCCCCAGTCCCAGGTGTTCTACCTGTATTGGACCTGGTCAGATTTACCCATCCCTGTATCTGTCCCATCCACTCTTAAACTGGTCCACAGTCTCCACCTCTACCAGCTCCTGGCAGTGCATTCCATGGCTCCACTGCCCTTTCAGTGAAATAACATCTCCTCCTCTCCCTCCCTCTGATCCTGCCCCTTCTAGCTTACACCCATGATCTCTCATTGCCCCACCCTCCTTCCTTTGGAGCACCCTGACTGGGCCTCCCTTATTGATCCCTTTCATGTACTTAAAGACCTCTATCATGTCCTCGTCCCTCCTGTCCTCCATGGAGTACATGTTGAGTTCCTTGAGCTTCTCCACATAGGTCCTGTCCCCAGGCCCCAGATCATTTAGTTCGCCTCCTTTGTACCCTCTCTAGGAGTGAATGTCCCTCTTTAAATGTGATCTCCAAACTGCACACAGTACTAGAGGTGTGGCCTAACCAAGCAGTTGTACAGTAAAGGATCACTTCCACCTTTCTGAGGTAATCCCCTGACGATGCATCCCAGCATCCTATTTGCCCTTGCCGCTGCCCTCCTACAGGTCTCTGAGTTGTTCATTTTGACATCTACCACTACCCCTGGTCCCTGTCACCCTCCGTGGCTTGAATTGTGTCTCCTCACAGGGTATACCCCGGCTTGAATTTCTGACTCCCAGGTGCAGAACCTGCACTTTCCCACACTGAATTTTAGTTTTCATTTTCCTACCACCTTTCCAGAGCCTCCAGGTCCTCCTGCAAGGTCACTCTCCCCTCCTCCTCATCCACCACTGCACCCAGCTTTGAATCATCTGTAAAGAGACTCATCTCACTCCCGATCCCCTTCTGATGTCTGAGACATAGGCATTGAACAGGAGTGGCTCCCAGCGCTGACCCCTGGGGAACCGTGACTAGTAACCCACCTTGGGATGAGGCTAACCTCCAACCACCACCTTCTGAGTATACTCAGAGAGCCAATTTTCTATCCATCTTAACAACTGTCTCCTCTACCCCATTTCCTTCAGCTTAGCCAGCAGGCCACTGTAGGGTACCAAATCAAATGCCTTGCTAAGTCCAGAAAAAGGATGTCCACTGTCCTACCCTGGTCCAGGGCTCTCATCACCCAGCCATAGAACTCAACAAGGTTTGTCTGGCATGATCTTCCTGGAACAAAGCCATGCTGCCTATCATCCAAGTACCCAGTTTGCTCCAGTAACCCCTGTTAAGGGATCACTCAGTGTAGTTACACTTTATGCAGTCATCTCACCTGAGAATGATACTCTGGAGTTAGAGCCTTTGCACATTTTAGAATTTGGAATGTAGGTTCAAACTCTGCATCTCATGCGCTCTCTGGCCACTGCTCAGATCTGTTTCCAAGCAAGAGTGAAGCAGTGGCTAATGAAACTAGCTAAAAAGGCTACTCCCAAAAAAATGTTAGAACAATTTTCATAGAATTCTTAAAAACACAAACACATTGAAGCAGATGTTTGAAATTTTACCATATACACAAACAACAAGCTTACAATGGTAGGAACTAAATACAAAATGGCAACACCCTTGGCTCACCCAAATCCAAATAAAAAGAAGGAAAACTGGTTTCCAACTTTAAAAACAACAGTTTTATTAAATGATGTAGCATTCCTCACACTAAAATCTACGCTTCACGTCCACCCTTGGACGCTTTCAAGATTACAATTATTCATTTGTACATGCCTTTATAGTGCTCAATGGCAATTAATTACACTAATCAATATCTTGGCAACACATGAGAAACCCGTGATAGTATATAAAATGTCTCTACTACTAATGCTCAATACCAATTAACTGCATCAATTGAAATTTTCACAATACACGAAAAATTGAGATGACATATAAAAAGGCTATGTGCCTAATAAAATCTCTTATTCACCACTTACTATTTAATCACTATATCTAAATTAACACCCTTTACAAAAACTACTTTTAAATCGAGAGAACAGCAATAAAAGTTCACTTCTGAAAGAAGCATCACATAGAAAGTTTTGTACATACATTTATATAGCCAGTAAAGCATGATACACATACCAGATTTTATCACATAAACAGCACAAAAACACATATTAAATATATA
Source organism: Neoceratodus forsteri (assembly GCA_016271365.2). Classification (NCBI taxonomy): domain Eukaryota; kingdom Metazoa; phylum Chordata; order Ceratodontiformes; family Ceratodontidae; genus Neoceratodus; species Neoceratodus forsteri. The sequence goes on from CM028138.1 coordinate 410,271,685, forward strand.
TAACTACACTCATGGCAAATATGCAAAAGATATATATAATTTATTTTTGTTCAACATACAGAATGCACGGCAAATCACCTATTTACTTATTTTATCTAAAATTCCTTTTTAAACGAGGGCAACTGAAAGTGTCCATTCAACCTGGAACTCTACCAGCTTGAAGTTTAAATTGCCAGTAAGTCTCCTCACATATCAATTTATTATTTAAATCCTCCCATGTTTATTATTTAGCTTTTCTAAGCCAAAATGTAAAACCATGCTGATTTCCTTCAAAGCGAATGTGATTTGCCAATGCATTCTCAGGTGAGCCTATCCTATATGTCTCTGATGTTCCAATATGCTGGTTTTAAATTTCCTTACTGTTTTACCAACGTACAAACATTTACATTTACATGTGTATATACACAGTCATTTCTGTACTGCATGAAATAAAGGCATTTGGCCATATCTCTGCCCAGAATGGGCAAAATAACACTATTCCCAGTACACAAATGGTTACATGCTATACAACTGCTACATTTGAAATTTCCTCTAGGTAGATGTGACTCATTTTCCACTCTTGTTCTTTCACTCCAACTGTGGATCAAAATGTCTTTCAAATTCGTCACCTTTCTATATGAAAAACAAGGTCCATTTTCCACTATATGTTTCCAAACTTGGTTCCAGAGACAGAAGGTGCCAGTTTCTCTTAACAATATTTTCTATATCTTTATCCTGTGTGTTGAAAGTAGTAACAAAATTACCATCAATATATTTATTTGCATTATGTTTTTCCTTTCCTTTTCCTTCACCACCAACAAATTATCTCTGGACATAATGTCCACTTTAGTCTTTGCTTTATGCACACGTTTTACTGTACCCCATATTTTAAATCTCTCTGCCAACACAGTACAATTATTCTGATATCCTTTCTCAGTGCTACAGTTCCTTTTGGTCCTAATGAATTGACCAGTGAGTATATTTAAGGTCACATGCTTTGGATGACAGCTAGAGAAAATGCAATATGCTATTTCTATCAGTAGATTTCTAAATAAATCAGTGACCAAGCCTCCTTCCCCATCCTTCATAACCAGAACATCTAAAAATGGCACTTGTACTAAACTTGATGTAACAGAAAATGTAGATTTTATTAGTTCCCTCCAGGCATTGCACAAACAAATCAAGGTTCTGCTGATCACCCTGCCAGATAATAAAAATATAATCCAGGTATCGTTTATAAAAATCAAAAAGGATTTTTTCCACATCATATGCAGCCAACTTTTCCCACTGAGCCAAGTAAATGGTAACATAGTTAGAAGCCGTTGCTGCCCCCATTGCTGTCCTTTTATTTGATTATATACTGTCTCTTCAAACAAAAAAAAATTTTTGTCAGAATAATTTCAGTTAGATGTATCAAAAATCCTACAAATTCAGTGGTGTACTCAGTATTATCATTTAAGCATCCTCAATGCCTCCAAACCATCATTATGAGGAATATTGGTGTACATAGACTGAATGTCCATAGTGAACAACAACCATTTTCTTCCACTACCATTTCCCAATTAACTCTATATATTGCATGGTATCCCTAAGATATGATCTTGATTCCTGTGCAACACCTTTAATAAGATAATCAACATACTGTGCCAATGGTTCAGTAATTGAATTATTTCCTGAGACAATCGGTGTCATGGGGATCATTTAGGTTTTTATGAATTGTAGATACACCATAAATGACTGGAAAATCTATAGAAAATCACATACTTCCTGTATAATATATCCATTATTTAATGCTTCAAACAAATAAATATCAATTTGCTGCTTAAACTTAACACTAGGATCACAAGACAATTTTTGTAAAAATCTTGATTATTCAATAAAGAAACCATAGCTGTGAAACACTTATCTTTTCCATCACTACCACAGCCCCACCCTTGTCCGTGGGCTTGATCATGATGGAGGAATTGTTCTTTAACTTGTCTATAACATTTCTTTCATCCGAGCTACAGTTCCAAAAGTTTGGCTTTTGTGGATTCTTCATCATTAACTCGATGTCCTTCTCACATGCTTGCAAAAGATAGCCATGGTATTGTTCATTGGTGGAATAAAATTCGATCCCCTTCTCCATCTATTAATCTAGAGCAGGGGTTCTCAAGCGTGAGGCCAGCCTCCTGGGAGGCCCCAACCTGTTCCAGGGAGGCTCAAGCAAGTCTGAAAAGTACTGTATTTAAATTTTGAGTTTTATATATTTTGGTGAAGAGAGGAAGAAAACTGAAAGAGGATGATAGTAGGTGAATTTTATGCATGTATTTACTAATAGGTGACAAGGAAGGTGAATGAGCCACGGCTCATTTCAGGTGTACCAGTAAGGGTAGGAGTGAATACATTTGAAGGTAACTGCAAAACAATAAAGAAATATACAATGAGTAATAGTGCAACAAATATGAACAATAAATTAATAATGAGTGGTGGTAATTGATCAATTTGTAGACTGATGGCAGAACAGCCCAAATACAAGGGCTGAGCATAGAAGTGCTAAGACAATAGCAGAAAGGAGAAAAGTAATCCCTGAGATGTTGCTTAGGAGCAGAGAAGGAGGGGAGAGGCAAAGTATGTAGGAAGGTTATTTCATATAGCGAGGAAACAGAGGAAGTTGTCTGACACATGAAGGTACTGCAACAAGGGGTAACAATGGTTCAAGAATGAAAATAGCAGAGCAAGTAGGTTGGCCTGTGGGGGGTGTTACAATAAGCTTAATAATAATATTTGTTTATTTTATTTATTTGTTATTCAGATAACACCTTTGAGCACAGGAGCTCTTTTCAAAAGTTCTAAGTCAGTATAAGACAAAGAACTAAATGTGAGCCAAGTACTCAAAGGAGTTTCAATTTATTCATGGTGTACTATAAAGCACAGTACATTATCTTTCCTTGAGAGGCCCAAGATTATTTCAGTTTTTGGGAGGCTCAAAATCTTTTCCATGGATTTGGGAGGCTCACTGTGACAAAGTCTGAGAACTATTGATCTAGAGATGTTGTTCCTGCTCCACTGGGTCTAAAATATCTGTATTTAACAAACTTAAGTCCACATTATTATCATAAGATGGTAAATATTCTCCTCCATCAATTTTCTTTTAGAAAAAACACCTTCAAGTTTAATTTTTGTGCAAAGGCATGAATGTCAACGATGGTATCAAAGTGATTAATGGTAGTAGTAGGAATAAAGGAAAGACCCTTATTGAGAATGTTTCTCTCTGCTTGAGATAATGAATAAGATGAGATATTCACTACTAATTGTTCACTTTCCTTCTGATTAATCAATACTGATGGTTCCTCAATAATTCATTCTGCCTCTGGATCTGCCCCATTGGGATTTGCCCTGCATCTGTATACTGGGTCCCCCTTTCTTTTCCTCAACTCCTCCCTTTCCCCATGTGCCCTTCTGGTTCTTCATCCAAGAACCGTATAAGGCGGACTGCATCTTAGATTTCTCTGAGGCATTATTGGAAGTTGTGGGAGATGAGGGACCTTCTTCCTCATAACAACATTCCACTGTGGGACTTGCAGCAAATCTGATCTCAGTCCCTATTGATTTAAAGGTGGAGTGTCCTTATGACTTCCACTATGGACTTTTGTCCATGCTGTGAAGGTTCTGGGGGAGGGTTCCAATCTTGTCATTGTCTATAACTTTTGGCCCTTTAATGTTCCCAGTTGTGCTGTTCTGCCGGCCGGCAATAAAAAGGTTGAGGGATTTCTTTGGTTCTCTATAGTATCCTGATCTGTTTCTGATCCTGATGCACTGGTATACGTGTCACTATGGGGATTCTTTAAGATAGACTTAATAGTCCCAACATTTTACCCCATTGAAATATATGACCTTGCTCATAATCCCTTTTATCCCTTAAAAATGTCCTCATTTTCACTTTTTATTTTCTCATCAGCTGTTTTAATAGTGTCTTTAAGTTTGTTCAGATATTCTTCATATAATGAATGAGTAGAGATGGAATTAAATGTTGTTTCCTTATCATCAACGTCTAGTAAGGTTGCTGTCTCCAAAATCACAGCATGTTTTAAAATAATTGCAGTTAGTCCTGCCGATGACTCTAACAGATGCATTTGCCATTCTTTAAGAAATTCCATCTGATTTACCCCAAATGCAGGTTGCCTGATCCATCGTAAACCCCTAGGCATGCATTTTACAGTTACATAGGCTTCCATTGTTACCCGTTTCAGTATAGCTGTCTAAGTTTTAAAAGGACCATTCAATTGGACATAAGCCTGTTAATGTCATTAATAATCTGGGTCCTTGTACTCCCCATGTAATTCTGGGCTAACCACAGGGTCATTACTAGAGGCGTCAAAAATGCTAATGAGGGATTTTCAGTATCTGCATCCGAGAATATGGACAGTAAAATTCCACTCCCACTTCCTTGCCTTGATGCTCCCCGGCAATATTTTGATTAATTAAAATATCAGAGTCAGCAGAAAACCTAAGTGAAGGGTGCTACTTACATTATTAGGCGTATTTTCTCTTGCCGCTGATGTCTTTTCATGCCACAGTAGTTTACGGATCCACGACCAAGTCGTTACAAACTCACAATACACATATCATAAGAAGAAACATGGCTCCAGGTCAAGTTAAGGAGCCAAGGTACAAAACCAAATGAAGCAGAAACAGCAACACCCTCGCTCACCCAAATCAAAATAATAAAGAAAGAAGACTTCTTTCCAACTTTAAAACAACAGTTTTATTAAATGATGCAGCATTTCATTCATTTTTGTACCTTGGCTCCCCTTAACTTGACCTGAGACATGTTTTTCTTTTGATATGTGTACAATGGTAGGAACTGCAATTGTAATGCTCCTGCAACTTCAATGAAAAGGAAATGATTCTTAGTGGGAACCTATTTCAGATTCTGGAAGGGAGGTAGATTTAGGAAGTGTAAACATTGTGAGTGATCCCTTACTATGGTGAGCCATTTTTTCTTCTAATCCCAGGAATCACTCACTTAATGTTTACACTTCGTGCACACCCGTAGCAGTACCTTGGGAGGCTGGGTCCAAAACCTAGTTAGGAAAAAGGTTCAGCAAGACAGTAGCTCCAAAGCTGGCATCCCTTCTGGACTGTATGTCCAAACAGTAGTGTTTTTGAAGTTGTGCACTGTTTTCCATGTAGCTGCTTTGCAAATGTCTGACAATTGGATGCCTCTTGAGGATGCGACAGAGGCAGAGGTACCCTTGTGGAGTGTGCCCGTAAGCCTCTTGGTGGCATTTCCTGCCTTTTATAGCAAAACTGAATGCAAGAAACTTCCGTTGCATCACTCAACCTGCATGGCGCTTGAATCCATGCTCTGAGCCCAAGACAACCATCATCCCTGTAAAACTAACTAAACGCTGGCAGAAACAAACCAAAATGCTAATGCTGAAGGGGAACAGACACAGAGGTCGCCACAGACTGAGAAACCTATGGAGATGGAGCCGAGGGAGCTGGATTGTGACCCAAGGCCTCTAACTCTGAATTATCACAGGCCTCAGTCGATATCAACCATCAGGATCCTGGCGCCTCAAACTCTGGGCAATTTCCAAGCTCTGAGAAAATGGGTAAAATTGGATACCATATACACTAAGTTGTTAAGCTTCGAGCAGAAATGAAGCAACTATATGGGGAACTTAAGGATGCAGAATTACTCGAACGGGTGGATGATTCAGAGAGACAAATAACAGTGGCAGAGAACAGATTAGACAACTTAGAACAAGCAATTCAAACCATACAAGAAACCCAACTCCAAATACAATGTAGGCAGGAAGACTCAGAAAATCGTGTCGTGAGAACAAACATAAGGGTATATGGAATACAAGAAGGGCAGAGGGACAAAATATAACAGAGTTTTTGTCTATGGTGTTACATACGACATTTGAACTCCCTGATGACATGGAACTGGAATTTGAAAGGGTGCACAGGGCCTTGGGCCCGAAACCAAATAAGCCTGATGCGCGCCCACAATCTATCATAGTGTATTTTCTCAAATATACAACCAAAGAACGAATCCTACTTACAGTATGGAGAAAACAGAAAATCTTTTATGGCCAAGATCAAAAATACATATTGACAATGATTATGCATCTCACACCCCTCAGGTCCACAGAGAATACCAACCTTTCTTTGCCCCTCTCAAAGAAAACAAAATCAAGTTCACCACTCCTTACCCTTCCAGGATGATTATACAGTTTCCTGAGGGCAAAAAGAATTTGATTCTCCAGAAGAAGCCAGAGCTGAAATTCTACGTCATGGCATACAGATATGGGACAGAATCATGGACCCACCTGGCTCCCAGAGAGTGGAGACATGGCGAGGGCAGCACAATCCAGAAACAAGAGAGTGGAATTCATAAGTCTCTCCAACACCTTGGTTAAAAATGCTAGCTTTGTTTTGTTGCACTGTAGTGGCCACCTGAAACCTCGTGGGATTTGAGAAGTATTTTCTAGAGAACTCTGTCCTGCAGCTAGGTTTGGTTTATTTTTGACTGTTCAGGCTATGGTATTACAAATTGCTCAGCACAATCTGCGAGGTGTGGACTTTTCACTGTGAAGTCAGTCTATAATGGAAATCGCTACCAGTTTGTCCTCTTTTTCTCTGCAGTAAAATGGCTGAAAGCAGCGCTGTCCTAGGAGACTATCTTTGTGAAACAAATGTGGGGAACCTCATTTAATAACATTGCTTCCTACAAATATCCCCCTCCAGTGGCTTATCAACTGTCTTCATGCAAGATTTGCTATGGTTTAACGGTTTTATACGTTACCACATGGGTGAACCCAGGAAAAAATGGCGCTGGCTTGAAACCATTTAAAATTTCAAGGACAAACCTTTATGGTAGAGAGATGTATAATTCAGGAGCTAAGCTGTACAAGTTTAATGCCCTAGGAAGGGCCCGCCCCACTGGAGAATCTTCTATATTTATTAGGGCAATTTCCAGTTAATTAAGATGTGTTTACTGTGTGGAAGTGTAATCTTGTAGATGCCTGCTGGTTTCAACTACCCTCCCAGTCTATATCTGGGAGACCCAGGAGACTATATGATGGTTTATATTAAGAGAACACCTGGTTAACAGAGCAGACGCATCCTCTTCCTATTATAATTATTGAGTTTCAATGTTGTCTTGGGCCCTGAAGCTATGCTTGAGACCACCCTGACGCACTTATTATACTCTTTCCTTTTGATTTGGTTCTTATACCAGAGTATCCAAGACTAAAGGAGCTTAATATGTATTCCCTGAGAAAAGAAAGGAGAGAGGGACATGATAGAAACTTTCAAGTACCTCAAGGAATCAACAAAGTCCAAGAGGGTAGTATCTTCCAGAAAAGAGATGCAAGAACAAGGGGCACAATTTGAAGATAGAGGGGGCGGCTCAGAGGTAATGTGAGGGAAGTATTTTTTCACAGAGAGGGTTGTGGATGATGGAACAGCCTCCCTGAGGAGGTCATGGAGTCAAGAACAGTGGGGAATTCAAGAATGCATGGGACAGGCATAAGGCAGTCCTAGTGGGGGGTAGGAGGAAGTAAGCTGTTGGTTAACTAGGATCTGCAGCTTATCTGTTAGTAGGAAAATGGGAAGACTAGGTGGGCCAAGTGGTCCTTATCTGCCATCAAATTCTATGTTTCTATGTTTCTTAGAGTCTGCTCAGCCTTAATTTTTATATGGGGCGATAGCGACAGTTTATACTTGAACCAATCCCATTTTATTTGTCCTAATTTTGGGGCGATTGTAGCCCCTAGGAGGCCCATCTGTTTAAGCTAGCTGGCTTACCTCTCCTCTAGCGGTCATACATGGCACCGCCCAGGATGGAGAGAACAAATATTCTTCTCACTATTCGTAGAAGTCAAGGCACATTCTGTAAATAGCGTACCTGCTGCATTGCAGGATCATCTCTGGAAAGCCTAGTTGGCGACTAGATATCGGACTACATTTGATGCTCAGTTCGAATGGAATGCTCCACCATCCTCAATAATAGCTTTTTATACATGAGGTAGAAATTATTGTTTTTTATTTATTTTAGTTTTGTTATAAAAAGGACACAACACTACCTTTATAAAAAGACAGACAAATAAGTGGAGAACAACAGCTGTAATTTACTGGAATTAATCATGATTAATGAAGGAAGCGGACATCTGACAAGGCACTTGGGGCATCAGGGAGGACACAGGAAGGACTGACTGTTGCTGAAAGACAGAGGGCTCAAATACATAAATGGACCCCTTTAAATTATTTTAAATATGGATACGACATCTTTAATACGCTCCCTGAATATCAATGGGATCCATTCGCCAATAGATATCGCTCTGCATCAGTTCTTGAGGTGGAAAAACAGAGATAATTGCCCTGCAGGAGGTTCACTTGTCCCAGAGCATTTGAAATTGCAAAACCAGAACTACACTCTTCTGGCTTCGGCTTCACACATTTTGGGGAGGAAGAGTGGGGTTGCATTGCTCATTACTAAAACAGCAAATTGGGTGGAAATAGACATGAGGACACAGAATGAAGATATGCTATAACGCCTGGCCTCCTATACAACAGATAGGTGACTTTGTCTCCACTTACTTTCCTCCTGGCTCCCCAAAGTCTGTTGCTCAGAGATTTTTATCAGATCCGCTGTCAATACATAAGGGCAATTAATAATGGTAGGAGACCTGAATATTGTTTTAGATCCCATGCTTGATGTCTCCAGGTGCCTTGCTCATAGGGTTAATCCCTACAAAAATATTTTAAGCTTAACATGGCCAATCTGGGCTTCGTGGATGTGTGGAGGCATACTTTTCCTTCCACTAAGAGTTTATCTATCCCCCAGTCACGGGGTAGCCCAAATTAGATTATATGTACAGTATACAACTGTAGAACACTATGACTCAGTTTCAGATATCTGACATGGGCCTCCTACTGTCAGATCATTCCCCGTTATCTGAAGGTGTGCCTGGGTAATATGCCTAAGTTCAATCATTGGCATCTGAATGTCCAACACCTAAGGGACCCAGAATTCACAAGAGATACTAGATTTAATCCCAGATATCATTAGAGAAAACCAGAACCTAGAGACCTCCCCGATCCTCTGGGACACCCTTAAGGTGGTCCCACGTGACTAATAATTAAAACTTCGCTAAGGAGAAAGGGAGAGAGACAGGAGAATATTGAGCTACAAAATGACTTAGATACCCTACACATGATGCTGGAACAGGTACTCAAATTTGTCAAGGCAGCCTCCCGCAAGTTAAGCAGCAAATTCAAAAGTGCTTAGATCAAAAGATAAGAACAACAGCTATTTTATCTTAAACACTATCATTATGAGGGGGCCTGAGAGGAGCCAGAAACTGGCCAGAAAACTTAGAGAACAAAAAGTCAGAACCGCAGTTTCCTCCCTATATGACCCTAACACTAAGATTTTGCACACTCAACCCTCCAAGATCAGAAACATTTTTGCTGGTATTTTACTAGCATTTATATGCACAGGAGAGTTCCTCTTCGCTTGAAATTTCGGCCTACTTGAACCCCTTAACCTCCCTAGTCTTACATCTTCCAAGGCCCAGCTGATTAATAGGTCTATCTCTGGAACTGAGGTAGATTGGGTTATCTCTGAAGCAAACACACAAAGCTCCTGGCCAGACGGCTACCCAGCTGAATTTTATAAGGCCTACAAGGACAATCTGGTCCCCATTTTACTTCCAGCCCTCCAAGCAATCCAACAGGGAGAAGACCCCTTCCTGGCAGTATGCCACTATTGCTGTGGCCCTAAACCTTTAAAGATCCAAAGCAGGCTGCATCTTATAGACCTTGATCCATGCTAAATGTTGATTATAAGGTCTACATGGACATATTAGCACATAGATTTGAGGATTTAGTTCTACCTAGTAGACCCAGACCAAATAGGTTTCATTAAGGGGCGCAAGCTCACGATGCCATCAGGCGTACTTTCTACTACTTGAATATGCCACAACTTGACGATACCCTTTGTCACTCTGAGTCTTGACGTGGAGATGGCATTTGACAGGTTTGCCTGGTCCTTTTATAGGTGGCCCTATCTCATTTTGGCTTTCCGGAGGCCCTGGTGTCCCAACTTCAAAAAATGTATCACTCCCCTAAGGCTTATGTGTGCCTGGATGGTGCTCTCTCGGACCCTATTTCCCTTGTTAGGGCACTCGACAGGGATGCCTCCTCTCCCTTGTTATTTGTATTATACTTATAACCACTGGCTGCTGTGATTCGTTAGACTCAGGGGTGGAGGGGTCCCTATTGCAGGTAAAGAATTTAAGCTGTCTCTGTTCGTAGATGACATATTGCTTACTGTTACAAACCCCGAACATTCAATCCCAGAAGTATGGACACAACTTCTTAGATTTGTGGACCTGGCAGGATATAAAGTTAATGAGCAGAAAACTGAAGTTCTACAATACAACTTCCACCCCACTCCCCAACTAAAACTATCCTACCCTCTAAAATCGAACAAAGTCATATGAGATATTTGGGGTAAAATTGGCGACAACCTAGAAGTTATTGACCTCATAAACTATGAACCCTTACCTCCCAACTGGCCCTGGATATGACTAGATGGTCTCATTCCCCCTTAAGCTTTTTAATCGATAGAATCCATAAAACAAAATGTCTTACCCGGTTCTGTTTTTCTGCAAAACCTGCCTCAACCCCCGACCAGCATATATTTTACAGCTTCAGACCGTTGATATCTAGATATATATGGTCTGGAAAGCCTCCTCGGTACAATTTTCAGTATTGCAGCTTCCAAGGGAGAGATGGGGCTGCAATTTGCCATACTTCCAAAACTATCATATGGCTGCACAGCTATGTGTGCTTGCTGGATGGCTTAATCCACTATAAAGCCTATTGGAAACCAATAGAGACAGTTTATAATGACTTGAGTCATCTTCCTGACTTGCTCTTTGCTAACCTCTAGTGTGCAATATTTTAAGTAAATACTCCTCCTATGCCAGGGAACCTATGAGGATCTGGATCAGGTTGCACACCCATTATTTTACCCAACAGGAAATGCTTTTATGAGGGCATTCCTCGGATAGATCCTTCATCCCCAACCTGGTAGGTGAGTAGAACCGGGTTTGGTGGACTAAGGGTTTAAAATATGTACATCAAATGGTGGGGCCTACTGGCATACTTGCATTTACAACCTTGCAAAATGTTATGATTTTTTGCCCACGGAATTCCATGGGTATATGCAGCTAAGATCGTACTTGTTGAGAAATGAAAACTCACTGGTGGACATTGCTGAAAAGTCCCTACAATGGTTCAGCTACTAATACAATATACCAAAGGGACTCTTCCCTCTCATGAAATTAGTGTCATTTATAATGCATTAAGTGAAAGACCCCTGATTGTATGGAAAGTTTGAGGATAACTTGGACCAAGGAAATACATATGGATATCTCGACTTCAGCTTGGGAGGATAGCTGGTTTGGCCACCTGGGTGGTCCAGGCCTCATATTGGAGGGAGTATATTTGGAAACTCAGGGCCCAATATTTTAGGACCCCTCTGCTAACCTCCAAATAGGGACCTATCAGGTGCCTGTTGGGGGTGTGGAATTGTTCTTGTGGGACAGACCCATGTCTTGTGGTCATGTCCCTAATCCAAGGATTTTGGAAAGAGCTGATAGATGAGTTACAGGAGAGTTATGATAGTGGAGTCCTTGACCACTCAGTGTTCCCATTAACATTTACTCTCCCCAGGGAACAAAGGTTGATAAAATCACCTATAAACAAACAACTTTGCTAGTGGCTGCTGCCCATAAAGCAATTACGCCTGTGCTGACTACAACCATTCCCACCAAACTGTCCTGGGTGAAAACTGTTTTGGAAATCTATTCCTGAACGCTTCTCAGCCAGTCTTTTAGACCAAAGAGAAATATTTGAACCGCTGGGAAGTGGGTTATTCACCATTTAGCTCATTATCCAGAGTTTGTAACCTGATGCTCATTATGAAATCTAGAACTTAATTAAGTGATGTGTGACACTCATGCCTGATATCCCCTGGGTATTCCTTGTATATCTACTCTTTCTCCTTTTTTTTTTTTTAATTTATTGTATACACTTACCTGCCTATAATCATGATGCATTGTTTAGAAATCCACTTGTCCATATATTACTTATGTACTGAGCCCTTGTTGGGTCAGGCTTTGGCCTATCTCTATTGGATGTGTATGAACTGTCTGAATTGAAGTATGTTGTCGTGTCTATATGAATAAAGAACAAATTAAAAGACAAAATAAAACTGAATGCAAGAGACTATGCAGCAAGAGACAGATCTCTTTGTAGCTGCTTTGCCTTTTGCCAATGTCACCACAGGTAATGAAAAGATGGGTAATCTGGAACCTGAATTATTTTCCAGTCCATGCAGATAGTCAGGACTCGCTTTAGGTCCAGACTATGCAGCTTTTCCTCACCTGGACTGGAATGCTCTGGAAGGATCACAGGAGGGTCACTGAGTTATTCAGGTGGAATTCAGATACCACCTTAGCTAGGAATTTTCTGTTGGTTCCAAGAAGTACTTTATCCCTGTGGGGATTATATAATGTGTCTCTATGCAGAGGGCTTGAAAGTCACTTATTCTCCTAGCAGACATCCTTACAACCAGGAATATGGTTTTCCATGTAACATACTTCAGGTCAGCATTTCCATAGGCTCGAAAGGAGCCTCTGTAAGCTGACAAGACATATGCGCTCTCACTGGTGGGTATAAATGGCTGAGGCCTTTAAAAAACTTTCAAAAGAAGTTTTGAGGTCAAAGACTTCCTTGCCAGCTGATATGTATGCTGATAGTGCTTCTAAGTGCACTTTTAAAGTTGAAGGCTGCAGGCCTAATGACTGGAGGTGTACTAGGTATTCCTAAATTATAAGGGACCCAGCCTCCATTGGTTTTATTTTTCTGGGGCACACCAGCAAGGTAACTTTTCCAATTAGAAGAATACGCTTCCTGGTAGCCTGTTTCTTGAAACCCTAAGTACCTTCAGGACGCCCTCTGAAAGATCCAATCCAGTAAACTCCAACTACTCGAGAACCATGCGCCAGACATAGGGTCCTAAGTTTCAGGCATGTTATTCTGCCCTAGGACAAAGTCAACAGAGTGTGACTGAGTGGCAGGCTGATTGGATTCTTGTTGGACAGGGCCAACAGCATTGAGTACCAGGTCTGTCTGGTGCTATCAAGATCATTATTGCAGGCTCCTCTCCTGAATTTCAGGAGTACATTCTGAGTAAGTAGGGAATGGTGAGAAGGCATATAGAAACTTATCGGTCCAGTACCAGGACATCCTCTGGGACTATCCATCTGGCTGTTGGTCTGCAACTGAACTGTGGGAGCTGATAGTTCTCAAGATGTGAACAAGTGTTATTGGAAGTGTCAATCCCAACACACTGATGGGCACCACTCTAAATTGGGACGGTGCACCTGATAAGGTTCGGCTAGACCCAATACAATGCTGCAAAGGATTCCACAAATAGAGGTGCACTCAATGGCAATAACTACTGCTAATAGCAGTCGAAAACAACAATGCTACAATTAGTATGCTCCTTGTGAACTTTATCCATAAATAGCCGTTGCCAACCTAAAAGTAGCTGCATAGCTTCTTAGGGCTACTGCTAAGCCCAGTAGACCACTGTGCAATGCTTACAACATTAATAATAACAGCAGGCTATGCCTATATGAAAATATGCTTCTCACCTGAGTGCCAGCTCACCTCGAGTGGACACTGGCAGCTAGGTAAGAGGCACATTTTTACATAGGCATAGTCTGCTTTTATATTAATAGTGTATGCATTGAGCAGTGTTCTATTGGGATTAGCAGTAGCCCGGGGTACATACAGCACCTTTCATGTTGACAACAGCTATTTATGAATAAAGTGCACACAACAAGCATAAAACTGTAGCATTGCTTGCTTTTTGCTGCTATTTGCAGTATATTGGGAGTGCCCACCTTCTGAACATCGTAGCCAGAACCTGCCCTGCTGGTTTAAGGCCCATTTGTGATTTCCTAGCTGATTCTGCTTAGGAATCTGCCAGTACATTGTCTTTGCCTGGAAGATGCACTTCAAATATGTTTGTTTCTAGGAATATGCCAGGTCCCAGATCCTCATCAACTCTGTGCACAATTTTGAAGATATTCTTCCTCCTTCTTGTTTATATAGTACATTGTTGTGGTGTTGTCTCACCCTGATTTGGACAGACTGACTCTGTAGCTGGGAGGAGAAAGACTGCATTGCTAGCAACACTGCTCTGAGCTCCAGGAGGTTGATGTGTTCAGTGACTCCTGTAAACTCTATGTGCCATTCACCATGGGGTCCTGAAGTGGATGCCCCACTCCACAAGTGAGGCATTTGTAGTAAGAATACTTAATGGTGATTGCTAAAGGAAAGGAATGCCCTCTCTGAGGTTGCTTTCTTCCTTCTGCCCACGTTTTCCAATAATTCCACTACTGCTCTTGTCGCTGGCACTAGCTTTGAAAGTGGATCCTATCTTTAAGACCAGTTGTCTCTTAAGTGGTACTAGATAGCTCTCATTTGGAATCTGGCCAATGGAACCACAGCTACGGATGTGGCCATGTGTCCTAGCAACTGTAGGAAGTCTCTTGTGGCCCTTGGCTAACCTGCTGTAAAAGACTCTACCCTTGCTAGCAAAGCTGTAACTGGCCTGTTGGAGGAAAGCTTTCCTGCAAGGTACTGTATTTAGTTCTGCTCCTATGAAGTCAGTACTTGAACAGGCTTTAGCTGGTAGTTCTATAGGTTTATCAAGAACCACAAGCTTCTAAAGTGCTTTTACTAACTGAACTGAGCACTTGTCTCTTGTTCCATTTTCCTGCAACTAGCTCGTCATTCAGGTAGGGAAAACCACCATCCCTTGTTTTCTCAGATGTGCTGCCACCACAGCCAAACACTTTGTGAAAACCCTTGGAGCTGAGGTGAGACCAAATGGAAGAGCTCAGAGCTGTGAACTGCTATGTGGCAGTTCCCTGCTTGAATCTGAAATATTTTCTGACAGACTGTCTGACTAGGATATGAAAATAGGCATCTTTCAGATCTAGGGATCCCAGCCAATAATCTTTCTACAAAGATGGTATCACTGTCCTTAGTGTGACCATCTTGATTTTTTTTTTTCAAATGCTTTTTCAGTAGCCTGAGATCAAAAATAGGTCACCACACCCCATTTTTATTGTGGTCCATAAAGTATCTGGGAGGCAGGGACTTTTTGTGATATTAACAGTTTTTGTTTTTACTTTCAGTTCCAGCAGACTTCTTTCTATAGAGTAGAGCTGGAAAACCTTGCTTCTGCAGGTTTTAAAAGCATTTGAACTGCGGACACAGCGATTGACCCACTACTTCCAGTGCCCACTTCACTGTGGTAATGTTTACCCATTCCTGGAAGTAGTATGCAGTTTTCTTCTCACTGCAGTGGTTTGGTGACCTGGGAAAATTGTTCAGATACATTTTGGGTGGTACTGATGACCACCAGGCAGGAAAGAGACCTGGAGGTAATTATATCTAATGACCTTAAGGTGGCCAGGCGGTGTGACAAGGCAGTTGGGAGGGTAATAGGATGCTGGGGTGATATGGAGGCATCACCAGCAGAAGAGGGAGGTGGTGTTGCCCATGTATAGATCCCTTCAGGACTCTGTCCTCCAAAATGGACTAGTGTCCACATGCTTCCAATGCTCCTATTACTTTTTGTGGCCCCTCTCCCTCCTCTGTGAAAATTGAACAAAGGTATCTGCTCAGGATGTCTGCCTTTTCCTGGTCCCCCTGTACAGCCCCCCACCTTCCCTTTTTAACCTTACAATCCCACCTCTGGTCTTCCTTTTCCCTCTCACACAACTGAAAAATGTCTTATCCCTTTTGTTACCACTTGGGCTATTCTCTCTTTAGTTTACACCTTCTGCCTCTGTATAGATTGCTGGTAAGACTCTCTAGTGTATAATGTTTGGTTCTGGAGACCACATCTCCAGAAGGACACAGACAGAGTAGAGGTGGTCCAGAGGTGGGCAATTAAAATGGTGCAGGGTCTGAATCAGGGCCCTATGAGGAAATATTTAAGGACCTAAATATGTACATCTTGGAAGAGAAGAGGGTAGATGGTAAAGATAGAGACCATTATATAACTCACAGGTGTAAATAAGGTGCAGGAGGGAAGTATTTTTCAGCAAAAGGTGCTTAAGAATAAGGGGACATGATATGAAGCTAGAGGTGGGTAGATTCAGGAAAGATGTGAGGAAGTACTTTTACAGAAAGAGTGGTAGATTCCTGGAACAGCTCCCAGCAGAAGTGGTGGGAGCAAAAACAGTGATGGGTTCAAGAATGCATGGGATAGGCATAACGGTATCATAGGGGAAAGGAAAATGGGTCAGAGAGCAAGTGAGATCTATGGTGATACTGTAGGCAGAAGAAAAATGGGCAGACTAGGTGGGCCAAGGGTCCTTATCTGCCAGAAATGCTGCTTCCATGTCTCTATGTCTGGGGCTTAGGCACTGGAGCTACAGCATTATGCCTGAAGCCCTTTTTTTCCCCTTCCTTATGGTAACCTCTTTGTGACTGGTACTCATGGGGAGCATAAGAGACATAGGCTCCCAGAAAGTATCCCTCTGCCTTCCTTCCATAGGACCTGTAGGACTTAGAGGCCTTGACCTTCTCATTGTTACTTTTGAAAGTGGTTTTGTATACATCCTTTTTTCATGTAGACCTCTGTTTTGTCACCAAATAATAAATGTACATCAAAGGAGAAATCCATGGCCTTGTTTTGAGTATCCTGAGAAAGGATTGTGGTCCTCAGCCAGGAAAATCTTCTTAAGGACACTGCATGAACCAAAACTCTAGCAGCAGTGTCATTAGTGCCCACCACAGTGTAGAAATGATATTTTGTGGCATCCAGGACTGACCTTGCTGTGGCAACTAGGTCCTGTGCCAATTACCCTTCCGCTCTTTTCTGCCAGTGCCAGAATTACGCTCTAAAGTGCTTTCTGGTACTGTGCTATATGTGCCAAATAAGTTGCCTGCCTGATGAGCAGGGTATCTGTAGCATAAACCTTTTGCCAGAGCATCCATTTTTAGAATCCTTTTCAGGGGTCTGTGCAGAAAGTGATTTTATTCACTCACAGCAGCAGCCTATATTACTCTGTGATGAACATACAAGTATTCCACCCCTGTTGTCCACCTGATATTTTCTTTCAGTTTTCTTAGCTAAGCTGCAAATGGGGTGGGTGCAGACATGATTTTTGATGTGGCATTTTTAAGTGATTTATGCATGGAAGTAGCATTCTTCTTGGTTGAGCACTCCTAAGGTGTCCATAAAATCAGCATTCTCTTCATCCACCTCTGTTTCTAGTGAGGGAGATGTTGAGGTATCAGCCATTTGTCTGACAAATGAGGAAAAGGGATGAATAATCCTCATTATACCTTGGAGGGGTTCAAAATCTTGCTCAGGTAATTCCATGGCCACCTTCCTCCATAATATTCTTCTTCCACCTCCTTCACTATCAGATAAGTTGGAGCTTGAGTCAGGGGTTTCCATGGTCTGATTGCCTGGAAAAATTGCCACAGTTTTTCTGATGACGGCATTTTATCTGTGCCATCTGTCTGCTCCTTTCTCTGTTCAGGAGGAGTGGCAATGACATTCTTTTCTTTCACTTTTTTGGCAGACACTGTCTCCACTGTCTGCTCTAAGGCTCTTTATTTTATTTTGACATCATTGCATTCAGGGTTCCTCCTTTTGAAACCCTGATGTCTGAATCATCTTTACCAGGTCTAGCTGATGACTTGTGGCTATATCTTTTTCTTGTCACCTTTAACATTATTTGCTGCTGAACATGAGAAGATGGACCCTTCAGATGTGTATCTTCCACCAACATTGAGAATTCTCTCAGAGACCTTTTATTAATTTTGATAACACAGAGGCAGACTGAGAGGCATTCTTCTTTTAACATTTTTACCCTTTTTATGAGGTTTTGCAAAATATGAAAGGACTTACAATTTGTAAAGTTGTGTTGTGGACCTAGACACACGTTAAACAAAGTTCATGGCAGTCTGCCTTGCCAGGAGCTAGAAACAATTTTACAGTTTTAGAAGGTCCACAAGACCTCTTTGACATACCAGTTTGAAAGAACCTTAAAATAATAAAAATTATTCCAAAATGATGCAGTACAAGAGCCCAATATTTGAAAAATTACTCTTGTACTGTGCAAACTGTGTCAAAGGTCACATTACGTGTCGGTAACAGGAATTGATTAATAAAGGTGAAAGGGCACAGACAGAAACAGAAAGTGAAAGTACTCCATTTTCTGTAACCGACAGTTAAAAAACCTAAACTACTACTAAATTAAGTAAAAGTGGTTTATGTAGGCCAAAATGAAAATTGTAGCTAGTTAGGATGGTCTCTGCTTCCTGGGAATCAAACCGAACCAGAGAGACCACAATTAACCAAAAACAAACAAACTGGCTAACACAGAGCAATGGAAAACTAACTGAAAGTACACTTTTTATATAAATTACAAATAAACAAACCACCTGGAGATCCAGCTATTACTGGAGTTCACTACAGGATGGCTGGTCTCTTCAGGCAGAGAAACAAATCTGAAAAACAGCCAGAGAGGAGCCCAGATGCAGAATTTAAACCTACATTCCAAATTCTAAAAATTAGCAAAGGTTCTATCTACGGGCATCTCTGAAAGCCAAAATGACTGAATAAAGTGTAAAGATTAAATGAGTGATTCCTAGGGTTAGAAGAAATCATTACTTAGTGTAGTAATTGTGTTTTTCTATGGGATCCAACAATGAGGCATACAAAAGTCTGAGGCAACACCTCTGGATGGAGATGATGCAGTTTTTGTATGACATTATTGTTAGATTTCTGTTGTTAGAAGTACTGTATGAGCTTTTGGAGTAATTGAAAAGAGCAGTTTTGTGGTCAAATATTGTAAATATAATAAAGGGGTGATGTAATGGGGCAGATTTGGTGGGTTACAAAAGTGAGTATACTTCATGGTTACAGAAGTGGGCATTCAGCTCTCTGTATTGCATATCTGAATGGGTAGGATCTCTGATCCTAGAAGAGGAGTATGACCACTGACTACTCTACTAATAGCCAGAGCCTTCTGCTATGATGATACTGTAGTGTGGGGACATCAACTACTGTCCTCCCAACAGTTTACTAAATCACCTCAGTGGCCCCTACTAGCCATCCTGTTTGCCTGAACTTGAAGATCTGAAGTCACACAATTGTATCTCCTACCATCCACTGCAGACACATTTTAAACCCTGTAAAGTGTATTTTCTTTTCAGTAATACGACATAGGAGATTTTACTGTTTTATTTTGTGCACGTGAAGCCATCAAAGGCTCTTTGGCCTTTCCTTAAAGATTACAAGGGGCCAGGTATAAGGTAATGTGAAGATCTTGTGGCTCAGAGTTAAACAGACTGGCTTTATTGTAAAGTCATTGCAGTAACTCCCTCCTCTCTCTCTCTCTCTCCACTACAGTGCATTTAATGCCACAATGGTCGTGCGCCACATGTGCAAGATGGGTCAGAGCAATGATGGTGGAGACATCCCAGCAGTGACAGAGCAAAGACAGAAGTAATGTAAGCAGAGATTCAGCATTAATTTACCTTACCATGGCAGCTATTACCAATGTGTCAACACCATGCAATGAGTCCCATTTTCTTTTTGAGCCTGTCAGTCATGCCAAATACTGACGACCATTAGAAAACATTCCAGTTCCCCTAAAAAAAAAAAAAAAACAGTAATTTGCTAAAAATATACCCATTAGGAAAAAGGGTTTAAAATCACAAATGCGGTTCAGCTCTTTTTATTTTTAAATATAGAACCAATATATAAAATGAACACCTAATGGCATTCAAACAGTACTTTTAGCTAGTTTTATCTCAGTTCCTGAAAAAGGAACTGAGAACAGTCACACTGAATTTTTTTATCACTTAAATTTTATTGACACTTATAAATACAATCATAGCCAATAGCAAAATTCTTCTTTCATAAATTCAGTCTTGTCCCTTATAGATTATGGCATCCTGATCTACGGGCTGCTGACAATACTGTTCTTCACAAAGTCTCATTAAACAAAACTGGACGCCTAGCTACAGGGTGCCCTAAAACTACCCACACCTGCACGCTCTAGAGCCAGTCTAGCTGGCTAAACATTGATGACAGGCTAAACTACCAAACCTGCCTCCTCGCTAGGAAGATATCTGTTGGCCTAACTGCCCCAGCCTCTCCCCTCTCATACAACCAGCTCTCATTACAGTGGCCTCTCATACCTTGCTCAAGCCTACCCTACTAGTTCCTCACCTCAAAACATCACTGGGTCAGTGCTCTTTCTCTATACAGCCCCCTCCTGGCTAAACTTTCTTCCCTCTCTATCACTCAGGAATCCAAACTCAGTCGCTTCAAATCCCTGCTCCATGACCACCTCCTCTCTTCCCACTCCTGCAACTGCCCAGCCCCCAACAATGGACTCCTGTTCTGCTTTAATGTCTACTTAGACTGCACCCTACTATGTTATGTGCTTCTTCGTCTGTAATGCAGTCTTATCTCTTTGTACTTGTCAGTGCATTACCACCTATATTATATAATGTTGCCACTCTGCTATTCTATTATCTCTATATATTGTCTGTAAAGTGTTGTCCTTCTCTGATGTGGTGCCTTTGTAAAGGAGTCTGTGACTCAAAGGATTGTAAATCCGATACTGTCCAATAAATAAATAAAAATAAATTAGGAAAAGCAAACAAGCAGATAGCACTGAATATGTAACATACATAGAATCTACAGTTTAACAGAACATAAATGTAAAATTGCCTCTAATCTAGCTTGTTCAAGTATATTGTATTTAAATAGTTTCTCAACATAATATAAATTTAAACCTTGGAGTTGGTTATAAGAAGAAAGGAAAAGATGATCAGGAATGAAGGAAAGAAAGAGAAAAAAGAGTACAACAATTCTTTTTATTTATTTTATTTATTTATTTGTGTCTGGGATTACAAAATACCTTTGAGCCAGGCTCTTTTACAAAGGTTCCGTCATAAGTACAGGCAATCATCATCAGGCTGTTTACAGGGTAACAGACACTAAACATAAAAAAGTTTACACGGTACATGGTATTTGACAGTAACTTTGGTTGACATAATCAGACTAAGCAATGTGTTACCCAAAAACAATAGGAGGAAGAGGCATGAAGGGAAAAGGCTGAGAATAGGGGATGGCATAGACACAGAGGGGCAGAGTGAGGCAGCCAAGGGGCCTTGTCAGGACAGACACAGTGTAAGTGCTTTAGAAGTTGCAGTGGACAGGTAAGTGTAAGAAGAGAGGACAAAACAGACACCTGC
This sequence comes from Neoceratodus forsteri, assembly GCA_016271365.2. Classification (NCBI taxonomy): domain Eukaryota; kingdom Metazoa; phylum Chordata; order Ceratodontiformes; family Ceratodontidae; genus Neoceratodus; species Neoceratodus forsteri. The sequence goes on from CM028138.1 coordinate 410,293,045, forward strand.
AAGGTCAGAAGCAGTGTAGGGGACAATGATGTTATGTGGTAAACACAGGCGTTGGTGCCAGTTAGGAGTGGCAGAGCTTTGTTTTGAATACTCAAGCATTGCTGGGAGGAGGTGTCACTAGAGATCATTTAGCCAACTCAGAGCCCTGTATGCAAACGACCTTTGGCCTTGGGCGTGCAGCAGCGGGATTTGAAGGATTTGGGGCTTAGAGCTCCTGGTGTTATGTTGTTGATTTTGGGTTTAAGGAGGTGCTGACTTCTGGTGGTGCCTTTTCCATCATAATTTTCTTAGCTGTGATGCAGGTTTGGTATTTGATTCAGTTGTTCAGTTGCAGCCAACCTGTTTTGGAGTAGAGGTCACAGGAATGGGTGAGACGGTGGGAACCAGTAATGAGTAGGCAGGCTTGATTGAGGGAAGTCAAAACATGCCTGAGAGAGCAGGTTGTGCAGATCCATAGATGATGAGACCATAGTCAGTGATGCCGATGATGGAGCTCCGGACAGCGATGAACAGAGCTTCCGGGGTTAGATGTTTCTATGTCAGAATAGGAGGCCCATCCTGGTGTTGGCTACTTTTGCCACATTATTGATGTGTGGGACATAGGAGATTACAGTTGAGGTGAGGCCAAGGTATCTGAAGGTATGAACTTGTTTGAGGGTGATTCCTTGCTTGGTTTTAATGGAAAGCTGATATTTTTGTATTTGTTGTGGGAGCTGCAGAAGATCATGGTCTTTGTTTTTTCTGGTTATGGATAAGTCTGTGTTTGAGAACCAGTTTTCAACTGCAGAGAAGGCCTGCTGGAGGTTTCCTTGTAGATGCACTGGATCATGGTGTGAAGCCAGGATGACAGCATCATCAGCGAGAAAAGGATCTGTACAGGGCAGGATTCTGGCAGTGAGTTCAAGAAAAAGCAGAATAGGAGGGCCCAAGATTGAGCCCTGTGGGACAGTGGACCTAACTGGTCTTGGATCTGAGAGTGTGCCAGCAATTCTCGCTCTTTGGGAGTGGTTGTCTAAGCAGTTTTGAACCAATTCGCTGAGTTGGGTGAGAGCCCTGCTAGCTGAAGCTGGGCAAGTAGGAGATGGTTGATGGTATCAAAGGCTTTAATTAAGTTAATGAAGGTGGACCCAGTAAGATGACTGTTATCGAATGAGTGATGGATTGCACCAGTGAATTCAAGTAGTGCCGTGTTGGTGCTATGGCCTTTTCTACAGCCATGTTGCTCCTTGCACAGGATGTTGTGTTTGTCTAGAAAGTTGGTGAGCTGGTCTGACACAATCCATTCTAGGGCCTTGGAGAGTGGAGGTAGGATGGAAATAGGATGGTAGTTCTCAGTAGCTGTTTTGTCACCACTTTTATGAATTGGGGTTCTGGTGGCAGATTTCCATAAGTCAGGGAACTGGCTGAGGCTGAGGGAGAGGTTAAAGATCCTGGTCAGTGGCTGGAATACTTCTTCAAGGGTGAGTGACAGCAGTTTGAGGTCGAGGGAGTCACTGCTGGCTCTGGAGTTGCAAATGGCTTTGGTAACATAGCTGCAGCCTTCATGCATTTTACTGCTTTAAAGTAGAAGGGATGAACTGTTTACCTTTATCATGAATGAACACTAAGTGGTAATTTAAAAGCAAGTAACTATTTTTTAAATAGAAAAAGTGGTTCCCAAAGGTAGGAACCGTGCCATTAACGGTCTTCTCAGTACCCGTGAACTGATACGGAACTGGAGAATCAACTAAAACAAATAAAACTCAATAAAACAATAAACTGTAATTGGCTCCAAAGTGAAGAGAAGATTTTGGGTGACTGTTTCTTCAGGCAGAGAAATAAATCTGCCATTAAGACTGTGAGGGAGGCCCAGTGGTGCTGAGGGGTTGAGGCGCTGACACCACCTCGCACCACGCTGACTGACCGGGTTGGGGAATGAGCCGGGTGCGTCGGGGCTCGGCAGGGAGGAAAGGATTGAGCATCCTTGGACTGCTCTCCTTCCCTGGAGAGGGGATCTACCTGCTGATGCACTGGTGACCTCTAGCGGAGGCTGGAGGCACTACAGTGCATGGCTGTAGCTGCTGGGGATTGGAGCTGCAGCAGGCGTCAATCGGGTGCTGTGAGGCGTGCATCAGCGAGCTGGACATCATTGCATGTCTGAGCTCAGGGACACACAAGAACAGGGAAAACAATGCGCCATGGATAGGCAACAGCACTAGTCCCCATGTCCATCGCTGGGCCAACCCTGACTGACCTTCCAGGTCCCTCCACGGCCGGTCCTACCCTGCAGCTGGAGTCTGTCTGTAAGAGCACCCAAGAGGAGTAGGGTGACCCACTCTGGGAGGGTTAGACCAGGAGTACCGGCTGCAGGGAGGAGGGGAGGAGGAGGTACAGCCTGGGGCCTCTAGTGGGCAGGACATGGACTCGGTTGCCTAAGAGAGGTCCATGGGACTGGGCCGGAGGAAATGAAGTTGAAAAAAAGACTGTGAGGGTAAGATGATCATTAGCAGAGTTTTGAATTTCATTCTAAGATTTTCTGATTAGCATTAAATTCAAAGCTCATGTGGCTCATTCTAGGGAATAATTACAGTTGTTAAGCATAAGTGAGAGATTCTTGGGGTCTGAAATTATATTGTCATTTATGCTGTTGTATTATGACATCATACATGTTGGCAAAAAAAATGCTGACTTTAATGCACCTGGGAAACAAAAACCAGAAGAAGAGTACACAATGGCAGGGAGGTACTAATAACAATAATGGAAAGGGACCTGGGGATAGTCATATCAGATGACCTAAAGGTGGGCAAGCAATGTGAGAAGTCAGTAAGGAGAGCTGGGGAGATACTGGGATGCATAGGGAGAGGCATCACAAGTAGAAAAAGGGAAGTGGTTATCCCTCTGTACAGACAGTTGGTGAGACCCCATCTGAGTACTGCATCCAGTGCTGGAAACCTCATCTCCGCAAGGACATAGACAAGATGGAGGCAGTCCAGAGGAGGCAACTAAAATGGTGCAGGGTCTGTGGCAGAAACCATATGAAGAGAGACTGAGAGAGCTTAATATGTACCCTTGAAGAAAGGAGGGCAGGGGACATAATAGAAACTTTCAAGTACCTTAAGGTAATCAACAAAGTCCAGGAGGGTGGCATCTTTCAGAAAAAGAGATGTGCAAGAAAAAGGAGCACAATTTAAAGATAGAGGGGGACAGCTCGGGGCAATGTGAGGACATTTTTGTTTTCAAGGAGAGAGTGGAGGATGCATGGAACCGCCTTCCTGGGGAGGTTGTGGGGTCTAAAACAGTGGGGAATTCAAACATGCATGGGACATACATAAGGCAATTATAGTGGCAGGTGGAAGGAAGTAGGCTGTTGGTTAACTAGAATCTGCAGCTTATCCAGTAGGTAGGGAAATGGACAGACTGGGTGGCCCAAGCGGTCCTTATCTACCGTCAAAGTCTATGTTTCTGAGCTACACTGCTGATCAAATGGCCATGTCAGAGGATTTTTTTCCAATCATTGTGAGTAATGGCATGGTAAGTGGTGACAAGCCTGTGAAATGTGCTATACTAAACTAGGGTTTGGAAACTGTGCGTGTATGGTATTGGTATCTCACTCTCACCCATTATGATTTACTTAATAAAACAAATCTAGACAAGAGTCAATTTGATAATACCATTGTAGAATGTGAAATCTATGGTTTATAGAATAAGGGGGCATTATGATCACACTGAATAAACTGAAGTAGGGTGCTCGGGAGGAACCGGCTGGCCTGCTGGGTTCATATGGCTTTCCCTCTTCTGAGAGCCCAGACCCATAAAAGAGAGTACTATGATTACAGTTTGCACACAGCTGAAATACATGAACTAGCTTTGGGTATGACTGTCATGAGGATGGGGAAGGACTAGGTAGATTGATAAGTCTGATTCCATCTCACAACTTCTGTGTCCCTACTGTTGATAAAAGTTACTGTTCCTCATCAGTTCTGAAGTGTCTGCACAACAGTCATGGTGCCATGTAAAAATCCATATCACGGTTAACATCCAATGATTTTTTTAACAGTGCTGTATTGGGGAAGGTACATAGATGGCCAAAAGATTTATCCTTTCCATCTTACTCAGTACTCATTTATGAATGGACATGATTGCTGTGTTTGCCAGTATTTTATCCTCTATACAGAAACTGGCTGGCAGTATAGCCTAGAGATACAAAAAGCATCTATATAGGTAGGTATCCAGGAAAATAGTAATAGTCCTGGTAGGGTATGCACCCTGAAGTGTCCACAAATTCAAGAAAAATAATGTTGAGGGATGCAAAGAAATCTTCAAACAACTTCACACTGGGTTTTTCAAAACCATATTCTTTTATTTTGCTTGATAATTGGCCCTAACATTTCATACTGTTTCAAAGTGCTTTTTCAAAGGGCTTTTTATTTATCTGAAAACATAAAATACATGTTTCAATATTCATTTTAAGATACTTTTTAAATGTATATATTTGAATTTTTTCTATCTTAACTATTTTTCTATTCTTTACTTTCTAGAACAAAATATTTACCAAGCTGTTTTTGCAAGAATTTCACATTTCATCGGTTACTGCAGAGAGAAATAATAAACTGTTGGCATCTCTTGAAAAGACAGAAAACAAGATGAAAAAAACATTAGTTTGTTTTAAAACACCTTTAGGTATGTATGCCATAATTCATGTAATGTTTTTTAATACCTGCATTCTTCTTTATACTAGTGACTTCTCGAATGTATTCTTAATTCTCAGTTTGTAAACAGTTGTCTTCTTGCTATACAATAAAAACAAATTTATGAATAATCACAAGTGACTCTTTAACTTCAAATAAAACAAAAATTAATTATGTTTAAAATAGTGATGATACTGTTATGTTGTTACTGAGTTAATAATAATAAATTTCAGTTTCTGCCTACATCTTACAAAACATGCTAGCACAACACTATCTGCTGCTTTAAGCTTGCTCATGACAGTATCAGCACTATTTTAAACATAACGAATTGTTGTTTTTATTTCAAGGTAAAGATTCACTTGTGATTATTCGTTTTTTAATTGTATAGCAAGAAAACAACTGTTTACAAACGAGGGCCAGATATTAAAACCATTGCGCTTAGCGAAACCGTAGCACTGGTATAGTGCTGGATTTGGCGTGAGGCTGCAATATTCAAAAGCCCTATTAGTGCCGGGCGCCGTGGTAGCATCGATGCTAATATATAATGGTATGCAGAGGCAGGATAGGGAGCACCCAGGAATGCCAGCAGCATGGCATATTCAAGAGTATAGCACCGCGCTACAGGCATTAGCGTGACCTGTAACGCGCTGTGCTAGATATCACTGAAAAAAAGCTGGCAGTAATGTGGCTGTGCTCCCCCACACATAGACCCCATAGCTGCAGTAGTACAGTAATCTCCCTAGTAGTCTAGTAGTCCCCCACCCCTGCATGAATCCCAACCACACATAAAATTAAAATATTTCTCCTGGTAGTCTATGTCCCCACTCCCAGCATGAATCCCAACCTTGTGCACTGTAAAAGACTGTTCCCTGGTAGTCTAGTGGTTCCTCGAACCAGCAGTGATGCCTCAGCTCAGCCCAGGAACAATCCATGGACAGAGCCAGCAACCAGCTTAGCCTCCTCCTCACCACCATGGCCGGCCGCGACTGAGGTACAAATGAGCGCTCATTCATACCTCAGTCAGCTGCCAGTCGGTGGTGGTGGTGGTGAGAAGAAGGCTGAGCCGGTCGCTGGCTCTGTTTGGGGATTGTTCCTGACTGAGCAGTCACTGCCAGCTGGGGGACCACTAGACTACCAGGAACAGTCTATTTTTTTTATGGTGCATGGGGTCAGGATTCATGCTGGGGTGTTGGGGGACCACTAGACTATCAAGGAAATTAATTTTAATTTTATTGTGAATGGTCAAGATTCGTGCAAGGGGTTGGGGGACCACTAGACTACCAGAGAAATTAATTTTACTTTTTTGTGAATGGGTCAGGATTTGTTCGGGGAGACCACTAGACTACCTAGGAAATGAATATTAATTTTATTATGAACAGGTCAGGATTCATGCAGGGGTGGGGAGACCACTAGACTACCAGGAAATTACATTTTATTGTGAACAGGTCAGGATTCATGCAAGGGGTGGGGACCACTATACTACCAGGGAAATGAATTTTACATTTTTGTGAATGGGTCGGATTCATGCGGGGTGGGTGGGTGGACCACTGACTACAGGAAATGAATGTTAATTTTATTGTTAATGGGTCAGGATTGATGTAGGGGTGGGGGACCACTAGACTATCAGGAAATGACATTTAATTTTATTGTGAATGGGTCAGGATTCGTGCAGTGGGGTGGGGACCACTACACTACCAGGGTCTCTTGATGTATCAGGCACACATATGCATGGGTGCATTGTATGCAGCCATACCTCTTGACTGTCCCTGCTTTTCAGGGAGGTCCCTGATTTAGCCTCCACATGTTCCTCTGTCCCTCATACAATGTGTGTTTATGTGACAGAACAGCATACCTCTCAGCTGTCCCTGATTTCCAGGGATGTCCCTGATTTCACCTCAAATGTTTACTCTGTCCTTCCTAAAATGTGTGTTCCTGTGACTAAACAGTGGGTATTGTAAAATAAACCTTTGTCAACCAATAAAGTTGCAGACTTCTTATTCTTCATGAAGTGTATTCTGCACCGAGTCCCTTATTCTGCCAGCTTCCTGAGTGGATATCATCAATTTTGAAACTGTGTCCCTGGATTTGAGCCTTTGTCCCAGATTTGTTTAAGCCTTGTCCCTGATTCAGGAGGCAAGGGCTTGTGAGAGGTGTAGCCCAGTTAAGCGCTTGTCATTTAAGCACCGTCTCAGTACAGCGCTGTCACTCTAGTGCACACAACAGAGCGCGCCTTATTACAATGCCTGCCATATCCGCCTCATAGCGGAAAACATTATATGACAGTGTCTGTAGTCATAAAGAGTTCATAAAGGTTTTAGAGAGATTTGATCAACTAGATAGATGTAAGCAAGAGTACATGACGTGGCAACTGATGGGAGGGAAGTTCAAGAGCGATATGAGAATTGTTTTTCATATAGCTTTCCTGACATGTACTGTCATTTTAATAATAAAATTCAATGTCTAATTAAATCAATGCTTGCTTCATGGTGGCATGGAGAAATGGGTTACAAAGAAACGATCAGTCAAAAACTTTTCTCTCTTGTGGGAACTCAGTGGCAAGTGTAGAATTAGGACAGCTGTCCACGATTTACCGTGGACATGACAGGCACTGAATTGAGATTGCTGTCACTGACTTTCATGCTGAAATGACAGGCACTGAAATCTCTGGCACTGAGATGACTGGCGCTAAACTACAAAGCGCTGAACTGAGTCTTTCCCATTGTGAGGTATGTATGCACTGACTGTGCCTGGCAGGATGCAGTTCCTGCAGCTTCCAGCCTGTACTTCTATTCCGACCAACAGGGGATGCTGTGGGAATGCCTTGGCCTGCAGCATCCAGCATGTACTTCCATTCCAACCAAATGGGGAGCTTTTGTGCTCTATGCAGTAGCACCAGGCAAACTGCATGTTAATATATGCTACAGCACTTAATGAGATGCAAATGTACCTGTTTGCCCACAGATTACCTAAGTAGGCTCATTTGCAAGGGAGCTTTGAATATAGCTCCCATTTGCACTGTGCACTCAGGTTAGCCCTGGAAAACCTCACTTCAGCATAGCACAGTTCTGCAGTGTGTGTGGCTTACATTGTTGTTTGCAGTAGATGTCAAACATCTCTGTGCAATCACACACAATGTTCTCCACCTGCAACGCTGACTTTCTCCAGGGTCTAATGAGCTGCACTGTGGACTTCCCTGTTGCTATATTCAGTGCTGTCTTATTCCCTGGCTATTTTTGCCCTGCACTCCTGGCCCTGTCTGCCCGGTTTCCTTTGCTTGCTATATTCAGCTGGTTTTGCACCGACTGGCTATTCCTTTGAATATACATTGCTTTTACTCCAGGCTAAGTTTGCTCGTCGGGCAGTGTTAATTTAGCCCTGGGGCACAGTTTTGAATATCTGGCCTCAAGCATTAAGAATACATTCGAAAGTCACAAGTATAAAGATGAATGCAGATATTTAAAAGAAACATTAAATTAATTATAGCATATTTACCTAAAAGTGTTTTAAAACAAACAGATGTTTTTCCATCTTATGTTTTTAATCTTTTCAAGAGATACCAATGGTTTATTATTTCTCTCTTCAACAACCGATGAAATGTAAAATTCTTGCAAAAACAGGTTGGTAAATATTTTGTTCTAGAAAGAAAGAATAGAAAATAGTTAAGATATAAAAAATAAAAAATATACATTTAAAAGTATCTTAAAATGAATAGTGAAACATGTATTTTATGTTTTCAGATAAATAAAAGCCTTTGAAAAGCACTTTGAAACAGTGCAAAACGTTAGGGCTAAGTATCAAGCAAAATAAAAGGATTTGGTTTTGAAAAGCCCAGTGTGAAGTCGTTGAAGATTTCTTGCATCCCTCAACATTATTTTTTCTAGTATAGCCTAGAGGTTAGAGTAATGAGCTATAAAAGGACTTGGTACATCCAGCAAACCTTGGTTTGATTCATACAGTCTCCACATGCATACCATGTGACCCTGAGCAAGTCAATTAACCTCCCAGTGCTCCTGGTAACAAAAAATCCAAATGATGGCGATCAGAAGACTGAGATAAAAAGCCCCATCATGTTGTTTTTTGGTGCCATTGGGGCATCCGAGTCTGGATTGACAGGAGGAAGTCATCTGGGAGAAAGAAGAAGTGTCCACACCTCCTTTGGGAGGGTCTGGGCTTGTACCACTTTTGAGTGACTTCGCATGACAGGTTAGCAGTGGTGTGCTTGGAAACACATGTGACCATAGATTGGCATGTATGCCCACCCCAGGACACCATAGGGCATGCACATGGAAGGTGAGTGGAGGGAGACAGAAAACAAGGAAAGATGGCCCATCCCTGTATACCCCAAAATGGCCCTTTGTATCTTCTGATGCTGCCTAATTCTTTCCTTGCCTGAATCCACACTCCTGGCCATCCTCCACAATGTCAGTACATGTGTTTCCTCCCTGGTGGCAGCATCAGAAGCCTACAGCAGACTCACAGGGAACCAAGGGGTGAGCAGACCAAATAATGAGCCTGGAAGTGTAAGCCAGTAGCAGGAGGGAGTCCAATGGGCAGCAGGGGACAATTTGGGGCACCAAAGAATTAGGTGCTAGAAGACCAGTGTGATAGCAAAAACACCACCAATCACCTCTCAGTAGATCACAGGCATTTAAATAAACTGACAACCATTACAAAAGACAAAACATATGATATTTTAATGTTGTGTTTTCCAGGTCCCCATTTCCACCATTAAAGATGGGACATCCATGAAGAGGCATGTTTGGATACGGCTTCCTATGTCATCGCTGTGTACAACTTTGCTTCTGTTGAGAGCATCTGTCCCATCTTGGATTTATGAGGACTTCTCTGTCGGCAGCATTTCCTAATTTGAGAATGAGTGTTTGTAGATAATATCAAACCAGATGGGAGGGGTGGGTAGGGCTATGGAGACATTTCACTGCACTTCATGCCACTGAGTCACATTGGAAACTTTATAAGGCTAGCTTCAGGTCCACTGTCTCACTGTGCTCATGCCTAGTAACTCTCTAATGCTCCAGAGGAATAATTTATATTGGTTTCCTCCTCTTCCTTCTTTAGAATTCTCCTCATCATATGTTCCATAAATTTAGGGGCACTACTATGTGGTTACACTCCAGAAAATGTCTGCTACTAGGCACTGTGTGTCTCACCCACCTCCACCTTTTATTGTGACACATTGCAGCCTTTAAGCTGCGTAAAAACATTTCTCCCCCCAAGCTTTTCCAAGTGGTTCTCCTGCAACCCACCTCAATGATGGGGTCAACATTATTGTGATCCTCCTTGGCTAGGAAGATGGACAAGTGGTTGCATTTACACTTAATGCTAACTCTGCTCTTTGGTCAGCTGAGGGAGGTGGAAGATGGAGTGCTTAAATGATGGGTAGCCAGTGCCTCTTCTCCCCAGGATCTGTAAGCCTCACCTCTGTGATGTATGCAACTGTCAGTCAAGCTTGGATGGGTTAGAGGCTTGCATGCAAACCACAGCTCTCCTCACCGGTATCCCATGATAATAGCGCTAGCATATGGGTTACCATCAAAACAGCGACCCATATGAGGGCACTATTATCAAGAGCAACCTCCTGGGATAGCTATGACTGCGAGGGAAAGGATGGGTGAGCAGAAAGGGTTTATAGCAAGGGAAGGGATAGGGAAGAGGGTTATTACCCTATAGTGTGCCTGCTCTGCAAAGCCAAATGTGATGTGGTGGGTGGGTAGGAGGCTGGCTCCAACGGAGCAGGTCCTGGGTTTGGAAATATTTGCTTGGTCCCATGGTTGCAGGACTTACATATTTTTAAGCCAGGCTGTGTCCTCCATGTACCCCCTGAAGTTGAGAATATATAATTAGGAGGTGCGGTACTGTGTGTGCCTAGTCGTTTTTAGTGCATATCGCCAATTGCTTTTCCACGATAATGCACTCACTGTAATAGCGATCACCATTCTGCTATAGCTATACCACAGAACGACTGCCACCAGACCAGGTGTCTGGTCTGCTCTTTGAGGTTTTCCTAACATACCTGTGACCTGACTGTCCATGCCACCAACATTAACATTTAAAGCAGCAGTATTAGTGATCACGTTGTTTTAATTAATAATATATTTCTGGCAGAAACATCACTATGCAACATTTTTTCATTTTATTTAATTTCTAAACTGAGGTACATAATTATGAAGGTTTTAAATTCCTTGCTGCCTTGTGATTGCTGCAAAATAAAAATAAACATCCTTGTGTGGCGAAGTGCTATTTCCCAGCAGAAACATGTACTAGTAACATCATGGTACATCTGCAGTATAAATACAGTATTTATAGTCAAAATGTACCCTCAATGGAAGAGATTTTAAACATTGTGAGTGGCACCATTTTAATGACTTGAGTTATAGCAAAATAGTTCTAAAATCAGTTTTTAAGATCTGAAAAATTAAAACAATACTGATCAAGAACCTAAATATATCAGAAACACTGTTTTTACTAAAAAAAAACTATATGATGACCATTTTACTGACTAAAATTATTGCTGGTTTAAGAGTTATAAAATATATTTACTTTTAAAGATTTATATGCATTTTTATCTGATACAAAATACGTGTGTCTATAAGCCCAATCATTTGAAACTGGGGTGGAGTGTGTTATTTAAAAAATAAGAAAACGATAGCACTGCAAACCAAGAAAAATTATTCAGAAGAATGAACATTTTTCTTTCTTTGAAAAGGGAGGGTTTGGTCCCACAGTGTCATGATAGCTACTCAGTAACGTTTCCAATATGCCGTGGTATCTCCATAAGCAACACCTTTTGCATGGTAATATATCTGGAACTACACGTATTTTCAGCATTTGATGTTAGTGGTATGAAGATCTGTATTTTTTTTATTTTGCAGCAAAAGGTTCAAGTGTAACCCAATCAGTGGACCTGAAGTCTGGGGTGGGGGTATGGTTGTTTTTACTTGTTGACTGGTGCCTTTGTGCAGGCTGATTTCTGTTTAGTTTTGGGAGAATAAAAGTGAACAGGAAATTTGTGCCAAATGGCAGCTGTTTGTTAAATTTCTATTTAGAGAAATAAAATTCACTCCTTCAAAGATTTATATTGAACTGTACCAAAATAAACATTAATGTGGCAAACTGTGTTTTGCAAAACGGGTTCATTTTTATGAACAATCTTCTATACAGTTCTCTTCATGATACCACTAATTTGGAGTTTCACTATGTCGTGGGTTGTGTATGGAATGCTATTTATGAAGACTTTACAGAAGGTATGACAGTCAAAACTCTAAATTATTGCTTCCATGAAAAGAACTATGCAAACTGTAGCCCATAAAAACAAAACAATACAAAGTAGAGTTGTTTGTATCATTATACATTCAAGTACAGTACAAGGGGCAGGAAATATTTATAACTGTGCAGGTGCTTGTAATGGTCTGGTTTTATATATGTTAATATTCATGACCTTCAAAGCATCCATATTTAGCAGTACCTGAATGAAGGTTAAAACTGTAAACTGATTCTCATTTTATAGACCGAGGCAGCGCCCCGACTAATTGAGCACTCCTTGCCTCTGCATGTGAGACACTTTTAGTCTGTGAAGAGTGTCTCACACACATCTGCCCTGGAAATAGGCACGCTTGTGGAATTTTATTTTAATTTTTATACTTTATTGATAGATCTGTATCAATAATATATTAATACCACCGCTTATGGAATCTTGGGCTAGCAAATACTATGATGGTTGGGAGCACTGTATTATTAGGCATCCAGCTTTCTCAACTATGCCATCACTTGTGGTATCAAGACGCCATAAAGTGGCTGCTGCCATAACTCAGTACAGATCAGACACGGAAGGGATATCTCCAGACTACTGACACCTGCAAGAAAGCCCAATACCTTCATTAAAGAACATCTTGATTCCAGATGCCTCCTGGGTGGGGAAGGGATATATACAGTATTATACACAAGGATTGTAAAGTACATATACAGCATCATACACAAGGATTATACAGTACAACAACCATTACATTATATATCTTAAAGAATGAAGGTTTGGGACCTTTAAATGCCTTTGTAATCATTTTTTTATTTTGTTTACTTACCCTTTTCATAATGTTTAATTTTATTTTGATAACTATTGTTTAAAAAGATCCAATGGAAACCTTTTATTATAAAGTCAGAAAATCTTTGCTGGCAAGGCTGGTATTTTATTTTCAATGGAAAACTCCAAATCTGTTTGCAGATTTTATAGAGAATAAAGCTTTTTGCATTACAATATTATAGATTACATAGAAATATGGAAATTTCACCATCTGTGAGCTTTGTTGTGATTTAGCAGGTGATATTTTAGCTGTTTTTGTGGACCTCACCAAGGCTTTTGATTTGATTGAACATGACCTGTTGTTAGAGTCTCCTGTGGATGTTAGTTTCACAGATGACGTAATCAACTGGTTCTTGTACCTTAAACATAGAATTCATAGAACTTTGGGCCTACATTTTCAAAGGAGATGCATGGTGCAAAGTAGAGATGTGCCGTCCATCTCAAAAATGCGCAAAGAGCGATATTCGAAAGACAGAGATGCAGCACAAGACTCCAGCCGCGCCATCATGCAGAAATAATGTATGCGGTGCAAATAAAGGGGTGTTCCCATGAATATACCGCACATCCCTATATTCAGCCAAAATGTGCCGCATCTCGGAAATGAGCCACCCAAAGTTAGGCATAGAAAAGGGTTGTCTAAATCAGCCAGCCACCCACAGGCAGGCTGTAAACTGCAGGCAGGCCATCCAGAGACAGCCCTTGGAGTTGCACAAGAACATGCTTAGGCACCCACACACAGCAGTCATGCCAGGATGGATGAACCCTGAGCCACAGGTGCTGTGTAACCACCAGCACCATCCAGGAGCAACATTCCCCACATTCACCCTGACATAGACGCACCAGCACAGCCACATGTCATGTTGTCGTAGCCCCTGGCACACCAGCGGGCAGACAGCCACACTGCAGCACATGTACCAGGGCCATGGCCAGCACCCATATGGCCTGCAGGGTGCCACCCAGTGGTGGCATGTATCCAGGGAGACATCTGTGGCAACACTGTCCAGGTTGCCTGGTGGTACTAATGTCTGCATGGCATGGGCCAGGGACTGACCAGTGGCACACATACATGGTGGTACACCAGGGATGCACACAGGTGGACCCACCCACCCAGGTACCTGGTCACTGTCTGCACACTGACATCCTTTCCAGTGCCAACCAGGTACCTCCCATACCAGGGTGTGGGCACTGCAGGTGACTGTATGCAGTATATGGAGCTGTATATTATCTGCATGTGGCATCCCAATCGGCCTGTGTCACCCTGTGCCCATCCCTGTTGCATGTCCAAATGGCCCCTGTGGCCACTGTCTAGGTGGTCCTCATGTATCCCTGTCCTACCCTGTACATGGCTATAGGGTGTAGCACTGTACCCAGGTCAATGCAGTTCACCCACCCACACACACTGCCATCCCAGCACACCTGCCTGCTATGCTGCAGTACCTTGTGTTCATCTTTGTGAGGTTGTGGGGCAGCCCTGCAAAGTTGGAACTGAGCATACCTGGGGTATGCAAATGGCCTGAATACAATCCAGTAATGCGTTCTGGCATGTGGGTTTGGGCTTGGAATATGCAATGAGGCTGTTTGCATATCCTGGTTAAATACTGCAAAGTTGTGCCATGCCCATCTCACCTGTTCCAGCGCATTTCCTCATGTACCTGCCTGTGGTGCATGGTCACCCTTGCCTTGAGATGCATCACACATCTTCAGATGCATGATTGTGCATGTTCAGTATATTCAGCCAGACATGCGTCGCAGATCTTTTGAATATACCATTTGTTTGGGCCAGTGCATCTCAGACACGCAGCACAGGCACTTGTGTGATTTTGCAGGAACTTATGAATATGGGGGCCTTGATTTCTTAACATCTCTTGTACTGGCATCCCATACAGTGTGGGGTACCCCAGGGATCAATCCTGGGTCCCCTACTTTTTATTTTTATATTCTGCTTCATCCTCCTGTAAATTTTCAGAACTTATATGTAGATGATGCAGTAATATTTGGTACAGGATCAGATTTAATGTTAATGTTCAAAAGATTTTGATCAGTTTCAAATGCATCTTAAGTTAAGGAATCTGGTCTTAAATTCAATTAAAAAGACCAAATCAAGAGCTTTGTTGGTCCTAGGAAAGTTTGCTCAAATTGATTTATTCATAACTGATCTGAACAGGGATATCATAGAGAATGTCCAGACTATCTGGAGTGGTCTTGCATTCCTGTCTTTTATTTGAATCCCATGTTTTGCAGGTCAAAGTTATCAATATTCAATAAAGTTATCAAAGTTATTCACCAGAGACTGGGTTTATTGTTTAGAATTTGTGATATGTTGATCTCTCAATCCCATAGGTTGCTAGCCCATAATCTTTTATTTTCAATATTGACTATGGGTTCCCAATCTTTATGGGTACAAGTGAAAGAACAGGCTTTAGACTATGCTGTGCCTACAAGAGAATTTATCGATTCATTGTAAATCTTTTCAGGATAACCCACCACTGTGATTTGTACAAGGTGGTGGGTTGTTGAGCACTTGAGGAAAGGGAACCTGAGAATGGGTGTTCTTCTGCATAAATATTGACTATGGTTACTACTTGAAACAGTTTCTCACTTTTTCAGTTGCTGTTACCTCTTTTAACACTAGGTAAAAGCAAACTGAATTTTAAAATTCCCAATTAAAACTACCGTTGAGCAAAGATCAATTGTTTATCGGGCCCTTCATTTTTCAATACAATCCCAGTGACATTTCTATTGTACACGCCTAAGAACATTTAAGATACAACTGAAGAAATGGTTACATTCAAGGATGAATTGTACTTGTAACTGAATGTTGTATTTGTATATTTTATATGTATTACTTTGTGTACTTGTTGCATATGAAAATGGGCAGCTTTTGCTCATGTGCTAACAAGTCTAAAAATAAATAAAACAAGTATTTCCTTCCAAACCAAATGTTACTTGGGAAGAAAAGAACATAAGTCAATTACTGTTTTAAAGAGCTAGTGGAGCCAAAACAGGCAGCCAGAAATATAATACAAATTTTAAGGAAACAGCTGTAACATTTTGTTTTTGAATTATTTTTCATTTTGCTCAATAACAAGTGTTCTATGTGATAATATTGTGCTGGACATGTGGAACAGCTCTTGTACAGCAGCTGACATATCTATCTCTATGCCACCCTCTACATCATCAGCATTGTGATCTCACCAATAGTGACATCACAGGTGACTGACCTGGCAGCTACTGAGTGGCTGTTCCTAAGTAGCAGTGATGCCACAGTCAGTGCAATGCTGATGATGTAATGGGGGACTAGAGCTAGATATGTCATCAGCCAGGCAGAGTACTGCTCCATGCATCACACTTACTAACATCAAGTAGGGAAACAAAAAGTACCTCGGATATAAAAGGTAATGGTCGACTGATTTTAAAAACTAGTATTAGTTTTAGGCAGTATACTAGCTCTTTAAAAATATACAGAATCTTACAGGCAGACCACAAAATTACAAACATGTAAAGGAACAATTTGTTTGTTGATGAAGCATATGGAGAACACATGACTGGTAAAAAGGAAAAGAACAGTTACATAAGAACTTACCATAACAGTAAATCTTTGAGAGAATCTCTCCATTAGACCACACCATTGAAACTACAAGCTGTCAGCATTAGGACCTCACAGAAACTTTTGCTAGCTGAGCTACCCACAATGATGTGCCACGTACATGTACATAAATGTGGGCAGCCACATGATGCTTCCTTATGTTCCCCACCTTAGATTAGCCCTCGGAGGACCTCCAACTGTGGGGAACCAGGAGGCATGACCAGCATCAGGCATGCAAGGAGAGGTATGGGGTTGGATACAGGATGAATAGAATAGATTTTAGGCACAGCATCTGATATAACCCTCACTGAAAGCTGAAGGAGGGAGAGTATGGCATGGCCTAATAGAAGAGATTATCTCAAAGATCTACAGTTACGGTACATTCTTACATATTCTACCTTCTTGAGGATATCTCTCCATTAGACCACATCCTTGGAACAATTTCCAAGAGTGCAATGTGAACTGGGAGGATGACACATTCTGACATATGATCAGGAAAAGAAAAGGCCTTGTAGTACAACAAGCCCAAAGGCAGCACATCTATGAGGGATGATGTCCAGACTGTGATGCTTAGGGGAAGTGTGAACATTGTTTCATGTGGCTGCAACACATATGTCAGCAGTAGGGACATCTTTGAAACAGGTAACATTAATGGCCATACTCCTTGTGTGGCATGACCATGAACAGCACCAGGAAGTTCCTTACTGTATTTTTTATAACAGAACATAACACGATGTGCCAGCCATTTGGATAGGTATTTTTAGACACAGGAGCACCTCTCTCCCAGGGAAAATGAAACAAAAACTGAGAGGACTTTCTGTACTCCTTGGTGTGAGTAATATAGTACTGTAGTATTCTGTGTACATCTAAAGTATACAGCAATGCCTCACTCTGGTTGGCATGCTCAGAATAATATCCAGGAAAGTGTATCATTTGATTCAGTGTAAATTCAGTTCAATGGCCTACGAGCCAGTATAGTGTTATGCTTGTGCAACTGTGCTAGTTTGGTTTTGGCCATTCGCACTCTCTATTCCAGAGGAATTACCACCCTGTTGAGGTACTGAAGGCAAGGAACCCTCAAAGAGGGTTCCATTCCTAGAGGTGCCTATGACTCCATTCCTGTGGCTAAAGGTACCTTAGGAAGGATTCTAAGGAGGGAAGTGCTGCTTCTGGACAAGGAGGGAGGGAGGGATGGTGGATAAAGAAAAGTGCTTCAGTTGGAGGCTGAGAGGAACTGCTTATATAGCTGAGGAAGTGGAAGTGGCTGGCAGCAAGCCTTCCAATTCAATGGCCTATGCAGCCAGTATAGTAGTATGCTTGTGCAACTGTGTTAGTCTGGTTTTGACTGGCTGCACTCTCTATTTCAGAGGAATTACCACCCTCTGTAGAGGTACTGAAGGCAAGGAACCCTGAAGAGGGTTCCACCTAGAGGTGCCACGGGACAATTCCATGGCTAAAGGTACCTTAGGAAGGATCCCAAAAAGAATGAAGTATGAAGCATATAAGCAAGCAGTAACTGTGACGCAGTAGTAGAGAAGCATAGACACCTTGATAATGTAATGAGATGCTCAGATTGATAACATAATGAAATGCCCAGGTTTGTGTGGCATGATTCTGATGGTTTGCATTGAGAATGAGGGGATCCTCTAAGGAGAGAGGAATGGTAGGGACACCATCCACCTCCTTCCAACAGCGGAACCTACCTAAAGAAACTAGGGACACTACTATGCTAACTAACAGTTATGACCTGAAGCAACTGAGGAGAGAAAACCCTATGAGGAGGAAATCTCTGGGGATCCAAGGCCTAGTTCACCTTCCTCCAGGCTTGGGATATTTTATTTAGTGATGGCTCTACAGCTACAATTTGGAAAACCCAATTAAAGGGAGGTGGAAAATATTCCAATTTGGAGGAAGGCTCTCACCAATCCTCTCTAGCGGGAACACTGCGGAAGGTTCTGCGAATACTCTGCAATACAATGGACAACCAAGGCGTGGAGTAGAGCAACAACTGCTGAGGCACTCACCTGGCCTACTTGCCCTAAAGTCAAACCAGGTGAACCAGAGGCAGTCATAAGGAGAATGCAGTTAAGGTGCCTTGCTAGGGAAACCACTAAAGCCAATGGATAACTGTTATAGTGGAAAACTAGAGCCAAGGAGGTAACTTTTTCCACCCTTCACAGCTAGTCTTAAACCAGGAGGCTGTCACATTGCAAACAGCTAAAGCCAAGTCTGGAGTTAGGACATTCCCAGCTATGGGCCAGGTGAGAAGGACCCGCCCCAAGTCAGGCACGCCCAAGATGCAGACTAAATGCAGAGTGAGACTGCTGGCTGCAGGAACCCTGCGCCAGAATGGTATGGCTGGCATTCCCCAAAACTGATAGAGAGCCGAAAAGCTGGTAAGCAGCTGAATGAGCACTGGTATGCTGAAACCATAATGAACATTGAGTGCTGAGACCTTAAGAGGTCGAAAACAGAATGAGTGCAGCAGACATCCCAGAGGCTGAAGCCGAGGGGATGCAGTAGGCATCAGCAACGATTGCGTAAGCAAGTGTGGACTCCGCACGTAGGTCAGCAAACAGAGTAGTAATAGTGTGGACCTGCAATAGGTCTGCATAACACAGTAGCCATGAAACAGCACTGAATAGTGGGGCAAGCCAGCCAGGCATCCAAAAAGCCAATAGAGGTGACACATACTCAGAGGATTTGTAGGCGGAGACAGGATTTAGAATAATTAGCCATACGGGCCACAACTCCCCAAACACCTCCAAGTCCCGTCATAGGAAAAACAACAAAGTGATGGAAGGGCCGAGACCCATATGCAGGTATTGAAACTAAGTTACACATCCGTATAAGCCTTAGCTGACCTTGGAATATAACAGGGTGTATGAACATAGAAGCAACATCTGTATTGAGTACACTGAGTTATAAAACTGCAATAAACATAAAATAAAAGGAGGCACAATGCTCTGAAAGTAGTTGTCACCAGGCATTGCAATGAAACTGCTGCAATGAGGTAAGTAGAATGAGTTTAGAGAGCATGATTGAGCTGCATAGCTAGGGTTCAGATTAAGCCTGAGTCAGGTGAAAACAATTAAGTATGCAACATGGAAGCAGGTATGGTTGAGCTGAAATACACAGATAATGATTGCAGTTGCATTGCAAGTAATTTGAGAGTTGTGAGTAACTGAAAGCAAGTAGTAGGAGCTCTGGTGCAATATGCTAGAGCTTAGAAACAAAGCCCCCCACCAAAAAAAAGACAAAACCAAAGACACAAACACAGAAAACAGGAACAAAGACAGAAAGATGCACACACAGCCGAAGGCAAAATACAAACCAGAAACAGGAAAATAAAAGAAGTCCAGCAGAGACAAGCAGGAGCAGCAAGGTGGGGGCAGCCAGCTCAGAGGACAGCCTGACAGAGCCTTTGGCTGCAATAAAAAGTGCTTCAGAAGGAAGCTGAGAGGAACTTTATATAGCTCAGGAAGTGGGAGTGGCTGATTGCTTGTCCACTGAACTCCAGGCAAGCCTTCCAAATACCACCTTTGGTAAATACCTAGGATATGTGCACAGGGACTCTGAAAATGTAATAAGGAGGCTTACACATTAGAGTCTGAAGCTCAGTAATCCTTCGAGCAGAAGTCATAACAACTAAAACATTTTCCATGACAGGAAACACAGTCCACAACTCACAGCAAGCTCAAAAAGGAGCCAATGTCAATTTCTCAAACACAAAATTCAAATCCAAAGGTGGGACTGGATTACAGATAGGAGGTTTCGTATGAAGAATACCTTTCAGAATTATATGGGACACCACTAATGGGCAACCATTTGACCATCAGTAGGGGCATGAAAAGCTGATATAGTGGCCAAATGCTCCTTAAGTGAGGAATACTGCAGGCCAGAGTCAGACAAGGAAAGCAAGTATTCCAACACTGCATTCAGGACATGTAAAGGGTTCAGAATTCCAGGAAGCAGTTCACAAAGTGAAATGCTTCCATTTCAGAGAATAAGTATGTCTTGTAGAAGGCTTCCAGCCATAATCAGGACATCAAGCAACCTTAGGAGAGACCCCAAACATGCAATGGCTATATCTCTAGGAGCCATGGATGCAGATGTAAGGACTTCATGTCTGGATGGACCAGGGATCCCTTGTACTGTGCCAAAAGACCCTGACACAGTGTTAGAGGGACAGGAGGCTCCACTGCCATCTGTTGAGCAGTGGAAACCATACCCGGTGAGGCCATAATGGAACAATGAGAATGTGAGTGGCATTCCTTCTACAGCTTGAGCAGAACACTCTGCATTAGAGGAATGGAGGAAAACGATATAGGAATTTTCTTCTTTCCAAGAGAAGGATTTGTCTCATCAAAAACTCCAGGCCCTGGAGCAAGTGAGCAGAAATGCAGCAGTTTTACATTGTGTGGGATGCAAAAGGTCCATCTCCAGATGACCCCATCTTGCAAAGAGGTTGCTTATAATGAGATTAGCAATTCCATTTGTGAGTCGTCAACTGGGACCTGCTTAGTCTATTTGCAAAGACATTTTAGAAACCTGGTGATACATAGCTAACAGCTGAAGACTGTGAGACAGAGCCCAGTAACACACTTTCATTGCTTCCCTGCTTAAGGGCTAGGACAGGGTGAGCCCTTGTTTGTTGATGTAATGCATCACACTGACCTTGTCCATCTGGATTAACAGAGGACTAGGGCCGAGATGACTCTGACATACCTGGAGGTTGTACAAGTCAGCCTAATTCAGGATATTTACATTCAGCTCAATCTGCTCTTTGGTCAATGACCCTGTGTTTGGTAAGGGCCGAGATGAACACCCCAGCCAGAGCCTGAGGCATCCATGGTGTGGATCTATACAGGAGCTGGTATAAGAAATGGAATGCCCTTCAATAGGCTTTTGTGATCCATCCATCCATCATAACACTGCTCTGTGATCTGTGATGAGGAGATGAGAATTATTTGTCCAGCTCATCCGTCTTCTGATCCCACTGGACCCTTAGTGTCCACTGAGGGATATTCATATGAAAGCATGCCAGTGGCACAGTCACTATGGCTGCAGCCATTAGATGTAGAACACATAACATTGTTCTTCCAGAGACAGAGTGGCTTCAACATACCAACTGCACCTATGTAATCAGATTGTCCGCTCTGTCCTGTGGCAGGAGAGCACATCCCTTCTCTGTGTCCAAGACTGCCCTTTATGTATTGCAGTCTTTGGCAGGGAGTCAACAGAGACACTGGCACAAGTTGTTGAACAACTGACTTGTCTGAGACAAAGTATATAGCAGAGGTTCCCTGGAGCTTGCCTTCAGAAGCTAGTCGTCAGATAGGGAACACATACAAGACTTCTCTGTGAAGGGCTGCTGCCACTACTGCCAAGCATTTGGTAAAGACCTGAGGCATAGAAGACAAAGGGCAATACTCTGAACTGATAATGTTCTCCTCCAGCATAAAGTGGAGGTATTGTCTATGGATTTCAGATCTTGACATGAAGGTATGCTCTTTTATGTCCAGAGAACACAGCCAGTCCCTTGTCTGCAGGAGGGGGATCAGAGCTTGCAGGAGTACCATGCTGTCATGTTGTCAATGTACAGGTTAAGATCTCTGAGATCCAAGCAGGATGCAGATCCCCTGTCCATTTTGGGACTAGTAAGCATCTGGAATAGAACCTTTGTTTTTCTCCTGAGGAGGAACCGGTTCTACGGCATGTTTTTAGAATAAAGACTGAACCTCTCCTTCAGAAGGACAAATGGCCCAGAGGATAAAAGGAAGGAGGTGGAGGATGATCAGGAGGGATTTGTGACAACTCCAGGGCATGCCCCTGCTATTATTTCCAGAACCCTCTTGCCTGTAGTCATCTCCTGCCATTGTTTCAGATGCAGGAGATCCTGCCCTTCCCCACGCTCATCCCAGCAGTAACAGTTGAGGTAGGAGAAGAGATGGAAGCGAGTCAGATAGAACCAATGGCAGCAGGGCCACCAGAACAGATTCCTTTGAGTGATTTTGTATGAGCACCACAAGGTAACTTACCAGGAAGTGGACTATTTCCTTTACCATGGCCTTACTGATAGTAAGCAGGCTATCTCAAGCAGCAAGTGGACAAAGGAGCCCTGCCCACAGGCCACAACTTCTAGCAGGAGGGATATAGGGACTTTCTTAGAGTCATTTTTAAAGTCAAGACCATGTAGGATCTCTTCAACATCATAACTAAACAGTTTTGTCCCTTTAAAAGAGGCATTAAAACTGCCTGTTGCACATCATTGGCAAAGACAGCAACTCTAAGCCAAGAATATTTCCTCATGCAAATGCCAGAAGCAGCAGCCCTGGCAGAAGCATCAAAGACATCATAAGCTGAGCGTAGCAAATGTTTTCCAACCTCAACATCAGTAGACAATGTTTTAAGCAGATCATTCTTGGAAGAGTCATCAGACAAAGCCTGAGCAGTAGTGCAAGCAGCTTTCCGAGGCTGCTCTGATATTTTATCCTGTGGGCCTGGTAGTTTGCAATCCTGAAGCCCAATGATGCAGAGGCATAAGTACATTTGCCCATCACATTCAGCCTCCTAGACACTTTATCAGGAGGTAAAGTACTCATGTGTCTAAGGGCTCTAGACCTATCATGAGCAGCCATGATGACAACAGAGTCAGTTTCTGGTTGGTTAGCATAATAATGCTTAGCAGATGGTGCAGGTTACTGCTTATCAGCCTTTCTAGAAACTGCAGGCAGCGTTTTGGTCTGTGGCATGTGGCAAAGGTAGCATCCACTAATGCAGAACATATAGATGAAATTATAATGGAGGGGAGCAGGCACCTCCAAAAATGCCTTGAGATTCTTTTTGTGGAATCTTCCTCTTCCACAGCAAAGCCCATGGCAGATTACAATTCCTGCATTATGGCTTGGAAAGATGGATTCTCAGAAGGAGATCTCATTGAAACATAGAAATTGTCAGCAGATAAGGATCGATAGGCCTTCCAGTCTGCTCTTAAGTCCTACCCTTGTTTGATGCCTCTAACTCTACTTCATCAACAGCTTTCTCTCCTTCCCACTTCTAGGGTTCTTTATGCCTGTCCCATGCATGTTTAAATACATCCAGTGTGCTCGCTCCATCACCTCCTGTGGTAGACTATTGCATGTGTCTACCAATTTTCTGTGAAAAAACTTCCTCACATTTCCTTATTCTGTCACCTTCCAATTTCACATCATACCCACTTGTTCTTGTACTCTTCCTATATTGGAAGGTGTCACCCCCTGCACCTTGTTTATGCCTTTAGGGTACTTGAAGGTTTCTATCATGTCTCTCCACTGCCTCCTCTCCTCCAGCGAGCTCATATTGAGGTCCTTTAATCTTTCCTCATATGTTTTCTGGTACAAGCCCTGTACCATCTTTGTCACCCTTCTCTGGACTGCCTCCACCCTGTCAATGTCCCCTTTATTTGCCGTCTCATGTATTTTGTCCACTAACTCTATCCACCTCCTCCCCTGCGCAGAGGCCTGTAGATCACTCTTGTGCGGATTGCTGTGCCATTACCAGGCTCATGAGTGACCCACAGTGCTTCGACTCCCCTGTCTACCCTGTACCCATTGCCTTATACCTTCTCTGATGTACAGGGCCACCCCACCCCTTTTTTCACTCCTCTGTCCCTCCTGAACAGAGCATAACCTGGTACATTTACGTCCCATCCATGATTAGCAGTGCACAAGTCTCTGTTATTGCTGCTTGTCCAGGTCTGCCTCTATTAGCAAGGGCTCCAGGTCTGGGATTTTATTCCCCAGGCTGTGGGCATTTGTAACCATGGCCTTCCATGTTTTGTTGTCTATCCTCCTCTACTTTGTATTTGCTCACATGCTTCTCCCCACCCTGTTTTCTTTCTTATGCTGCTTCAATTCCTCTGCTTTTCCCAATATGCCTGGTTCAGGTGTCCTTTCATCCACTTATGTTCCTGCTCCTCAGTTCTGGTTTCTCTGCCTTGTGGGGTGGGCAGCTTGAGTTTTCCTGCTCCTGTTTCCCCGCTAGTTTAAATTCTTGTGGTATAAACCACTGAGTCTTCACCACAGGATGAGAGGGTAGAACTAGAGTGAGGTGCCAGAAATTGTTCTCTGTCATATTCTTCCTCTAAATCCTTCCCTAAATCAGTGAGGTCAGGATTATATTCCACTTCATCGTCATTAGCATAATCAATGATGGAAGCCATAGAATGAACTGGTAACACCAGCGGCAGCTGAGAGGAGGAATCTCGGATGCTAATGAAACCCTGTGATGAGGGCTGAGTACCAGGATACCCCATCAGTGGAATAACTACCGCATTGGTAACCCAGACAGAATGTGTCATCTCATTTCTGAAAACAATGCCAGCACAGCCTGAGAGTCAATGGCTCCCTGTAAAGGGAGCCAGGATTACCTACATTGACAGGCCTTGGCCCAATGACGATGTTGTCTTACAGTCCATAGTAGGTGCAGTAGCACCTAAACCAACCCGACCTTAGTGTCTCAGCAATGGTCGGTGGGGGAGTGCTGTAGTTGATGATGCCAGAGTGGCACTGACAAGGATACTTTTTCTCAACAGTGACCGACTTGCTGGTGAAGCAGACATGTCCTTATCTCTGTGTCTGTGTTTATGGCTGAATGACAAGGAGGCCCATGATAATGACGTTCCTTGTTTCGATCTTTATAGGCGTCAGTGGCTGTTTTTGGCTGACAGCGGGGAGACATAGATTTTGAGCCCTACATAGAAACATATATATAGAATTTGATGGCAGATAAGGACTGCTTGGCCCACCTAGTCTGCCCATTCCCCATCTAATGGATAAGCTGCAGATCCTTCTCCATGACTTTTAATGTCGAGAAGGAGGACATTTTCTAGAGCTTTCTTACCTTGTGAGACAGCCCCTGACAGCACACACAAACCACATGTGTCTTCTTTGTCAATTTTATCTCACACTTACAGTACTGAAATAAAGGTTCTTTCAATTTCGAAGGCATGCACAGACATAGTGGATTGTGTATCAGCAACCATACACAAGGTGATTTTCCAATCAAGAGGTTTCTGTGGTAACAGGACACCTCAAGAGGGCAGCTCGAGAGGTCTCTTTACCATGGCAACCTCAAGATTTTAAAATAGCCTTGTATGTGTATAGTTGCTCATATACAATCTTTCATAGTTTATGGGCAAGCATAAGTGCACTCCTTGGCCCCAAAATAGGCCTCCTGGTACAAAAAGGCTTACTTCAGCGCAGCTGCAGCAGTTCATTCCAGCACCACTCACTTCCTCACCGCTGCTGCCACTTCATTGGGCATGCGCGACATGACTAATAAAGTTGTGCTGCACTAGTGACATACTCAGTGCAGCACAACATCATGACATCACTAGTGCAGCACAACTCTGTTCTAAGCATGGATCATTGCAGTACAGTGTTCTACCATACACTATAATGAAATAAAACACTAAGCAAAGTAAAATAATAAATGACAACGGCTAGGTTGATGGCATTTCCATCAGCAGGTTCAAGGAGGATGCTCAACAGCAGGAAAATAACTGAGGAGTGATGGGGCCACCCAAGTTTACACACACACGTAGACCTGGTACATCATGGTGGGTGGCCTTCGACTAGCAAAGTTTCTGTGTGGTCCTACCACTGATGGCTTATAGTTCCAAAGGTGTGGCCTAATGGAGGATATATCCTTGAAGGAGATCAGATGGGCATTCAGCAGTATAAAACCAATTACCTTCCACCCTTAAAGGGCTGCTGACACCTCCTTTTGGTGAGGGCAGGCAACTCATGTCCAGTACCTGTCACTCCAGGACCTAAACTAGTTTAATTATTTGGTTTGGGGAATATTTAGCAATGAAACTTAGTAATATCATGATCCTGCTTCCTTGTTAGCTTAAGCCACTGAAAACTCGCATCCATCTCACTCAGAAAACTTCATTTTGATAATGTGAAGTGGGGAAGGAGCTGCAGGGCTATTGCTAGCATTATAATGCTACTGGGGCAGTGGTGGCCTTTGCATGCTACTGCAATTTTAAAAAGCACTTGTACATGTCAAGGGGTAATATTACATGTATTATTTCTTAATATATATGAGTGCCTTTTAGAAGTTGCAGGTTCTCTGAGCGACTATGGTGGGCACTCAGCAGCTACCACTTAACAAGGAAATAGGACCACATTATTAGTAAGTTTAATTACTAATTATTCCCTGAACAAAAAATTCAAAGTATGGCTAGTTTAGGTCCTTGGGCAGACAGCTACTGGACATGAGTTGCTTGCCCTAAAGTTGTCAACTGGTCTTTAAGAACAGAACAGAACAGAACATAATAAGAGAAAGCATCTTCTAGTGAGGTAAACAAAGGTTAATCTGTTTGCTGTATCTGGCACTACAGAATAAACAAAGTTATCACTGTGTACATATGCTGTAAACATTTTCTTCATTTTAATGTTGTTGTTCAGGATAGCTTTCCATTTCAGAACCAGCCAGGCTCTGGAAAGTGGAGGGGTTCCTTTAACCCATTTTAGCCTATACTCCTTCACTTGAAAGGGGCTTATACAGTGGCATCATTAAGGGTAGCCAGGGGTTACAGTCAAGACCCCTATGATTTCTCTACAACCACAATGACTTCCACTGCAACCCTAAAACAGCATTTATTCATATACATTTGGTAGCTGGAGGAGCTTTGCAACCCCTATGATCTTGCCTGTGTCAATCTTCACCATTCATCACTGATTGGGTAATCGCTGGAGGTGCAGCACCCATAGGTATTTTTCCTTAGGAGAGAAGGCAGTACTGCCCTCGAGGCCAATGCACTGTGTGGTGCTCATGAGCTGGCCAGTAACAGCTGCCAACTACTCCTCTGCCTCAGTTCTGCTTCTCCCGCCATCGAGCACAGCACCTCACCACATGGAGTGAATTCAATTGCGACATTGTAGCCTAGTCCGATTCAGCTCCAAATTTGACATAATTTTCTATGCCATTGTCAATGCTTAAGTTCTCCATTCCAGTTCTGTTCCAGTTGATACTACTTACGCCATCTTTCTACCGTAAGATTTCTTCTTTATTAACGGTGCCGAGTCTACTGCTTATTTTGATTTTAGTTACCGTGAGTCATGTCAGGTCTGCTCTAGTCAAGAAAACGCGTTCTTCCAAGGTGGGCTGGCTCCTATGTGATGGTGTCCCTGTGGCTGGCAGATATCCGTCACAGACAGACATGACTGTTGCCTCACCAGCCTGGGTCCATCTCACGACATGGATAACTGTGATGCTTGCTTCTCCATGGACCGCCAAGTTCTTAAGCTTCACACGTTGAAAGTCAGCCGACTCCACCAGCTTTTGAGGGCAATGTCATACGAGGGATTCCAAGTGCAGGTCTCTCCGCCTTTTCCTCTGGGTCTCCTCCTGTCTCTATACGGACTAGTGAGGAGGGGCTTCCTCCCTTCTAGCCTTGCCAGGTAGGAGGCCTCTTCTACAGCACCAGAGGATCAATCTGGCCCCTTGGGCCAGGCCAAGAGCACTGTACAGGCAGTCCCTCCTTGGAGGTGCAGGCCCTTCCAGTCCATGCCTGCTGAGCCCGGCAAGCGTGGCTCCTCAGCACTGCCAGCGGTGCTGTTCCAGATCCCAGAGCCGTTCATGGCTCCGTGATTGGGGCGTGACTGCGACCAGTACTGGGCCTGCCCGTGGCACCACTCACTGCACTGAGGGTGGAGAACCTCTGGTGTCACTCCTCTGGAGGTCTTTTGGATCTCCTTTCTCCAGAGCCAAATGATTGAGAGATTGATCCAGATTGGCAGCCTGACCTCGGAGTCAGAGGGCTCTCCAGTGCCCTGTACCTCTGCACCTCCGGGTTCCCCTTCCCTCAGCTTCTGCGGTTGTGGTTGGTGCCAGTTCCCATGCCATGGGCAGGATCAGGAGTGGGTCAGTCGATAGCAGCCCTCGGTCGGGGGCAGTGTTTCTAGCCTCAGGGGTTTGGAGCTGCCAGCCCTGGCGCCACTGCCGTTCTTTTTCCTGGGCCAGAAGGGACTCTCTGTGTCCTCCCTCAGAGGGACTGTGGGATTGGAGCAGTCCCTAGCTTTGGGAGTGAGGAGGAGGTCTGCCTCAGAGTTGGAGGGTTTGAGGGCAGGGTGGCAACTCTCCCCGGGATCTTTCAAGATTCGGGAGGAGTCTTATCACTAAGCCTTCCTTCTCTCCTTTGTCCCCTTTGAGTGAGACCTCATTGGATGGGGTTGAGGTCCGCCTTCTGGATCCATGCAGCCCTGGTTTCCTCACAGGGAGTTTCCTTTAGGGCTCAGTCCTGACTGTTTCAAACTGGTTGCTGCCAGTCTCTGTAGCAGACCTGGGGCTCTTCAGGGGTCTGAGATCACCAGTGATGTCCCTAGCCCTGGCAGAGGTTGCTCACATAAGGTAAAATGTGTTTCCCTTTGCCTCTGCAACCCTATCCGGTCAGTCTGTTGCATGCTGTACCACGCGTGCTAAATCTGCACAACAAGAACGGGCGAGTCAGGATAGGTAAGAGGGTGCAAAACCATAGTGCATCCTCTCACTGTTCCCAGGAAGAGGATAAGACCTCTGCTGGAGAAGCGATTGCGAGAGCAGCTGCATTGGCTTGATGGGATGAGCCACAGGCAGCAAGAGAGCAGTATGTCTGTGGACCGGTTTCGATTCACGGTCCCAGACGATAACATTTTTTTATTTTTCACACTTTGTGTTATTTTTAAGTGTTAACCCCTCCAGAGTTGGTTATTTGGGTTGGGGAGTTCGGGAGTGCAGGGGCTGGCAATATACTGCGCTGTATTGACAGCGCATATCGCGGCGCCAGATGTCTTTGTGACATTATGACCCCGAGCCCATTTCCTGGATCACGTGGGTCCTTCAGGGCCTTTGACCTAGGAGCAGTTCAGAGTCATGGCTGCTGCCTTCCCAGGTAAGTCAGGGCTATAGATACACAAGTCTTCCATCTGTCCCTTGCAGCACCCGCCTCTGACTCTTTAGATTCATTGGCCTCCCTGCCTTCCTCCTTTGAAGAAGAGGACACTTCCATCCAGCTGTCCTCAGATGCTGATCAGAGTATGAGTGCTTCCTTGAGAGGTTGGTCGGTGATCTGCACCTATCCCATATCGCAAGATGCAATCCTGAGTGGATGATACATTTTCTTCAGTGAATTCAATGCTGGACACCTGGTGGTCCCTTCCTGGCTGATCCCTTTCCAGGAGGAGTTGTACCATACCTGGCAGTGTCCATCCGGCCAAGCTCCAGCCCTGATGGACTGCCAGCACAGGTATTGCATGCCCCAGGTGTCTCCAGGTGACTTGCCTCATCCCACTTCAGGAGTGGGGTTGCTGGACACCTTCTGGGTATAGATACCGGTGCATGACCAACCCATGGATGTGGACTCCTAGAGTTCGGCCTTTGGGGATGGAGAGTGTTCTCTCGGCATGGGTTATGTTTAGCATCACAGCTCATCAGGTGCACCCACTGCCTACAGTAGGCATCTATGGTCACTGTTAAGCCAGTTGCTGGTATTGCTGCCTGATTCAGAGGTGACAAGACAGACTACTGCCCTCTCTGCGAGGGTCTGGAGCTCACTAGGCACCAGGCATGGGCATTTTATGACACCAGTGAGGTAGCTTCAAGGTTAGCAGGGACAGTTATCTGCATTAGTGGATGGCGGGTTTTGTCTATCAAGGCTGTCACCCTTTGCCCAGCATAGGGTGTTTGCCTCCACATTCCAGGGGACCCATCTTTCTTCTGCAGGGCAAGGCGTAGTTGCAGGGCGACTTCTGTTTCCCAGGTTATGGGAGTCCCTGCTCGCTTCTGACCAGTCACAGGCTTAACTGGCCTGTAATGGGTCTCTCTTCTGTACTTCTCCCTACAGGAGACTGAGGGACTCATGTCCCTCAGGGCAGTGTTGGACCCCTTTGGGGGTGCTTTGTAATTCACTCGGTAATGATGAATGGTGAAGACTGACAGCTAAGATATGGAAATTGTGTACCATCCATAGTTCTTGATCTTCCTGTGTATCTTCATCATTCATCACTGAAACCGCCCACCTTCCCTCTTGGGCCTCAATCTCTGAGCAATGCCTCCTCCTGCTTGCCCTCCCTCCTCAAGGCCAATTGTGAGTGGAGTCCCACTGGTGCCTCTGGGTCCTCTGTTACCTTCTTAGCGACAGAGAGCCCACCCTGAGGGGGAAGGCAAGTAGGGCTTCTCCCTGGCCATGTGGATCCCCATGGGTCCCACCATTCTTTTAGGTGGGTTCCTCCAGGACCCGGCTGGTCATGTGAGACATGGTCGATTCCTTGGTGGGGGACTCCTCCTAGGGACGGAAAGAGGGAAAAGGCCCATTGGGACTCTCTCGCTTTCTCCATATAATTTTTCCTTCCTCTTTCTTGGGAGTTATCCTGCACAGGATCCCCCTGAACTCTTGGTTCTCCCTCCTCTGGGACAGAGGTAACGGGGGGGGGTCCTGTCCTGGTGTGGCTATCCCACCCTGTACTGAAATTGGGGACCTTCCACACCTTCATAAGCTGGGAGGATCTCGCTACTGGAGCCTATTCATCTGAACTGCTGTTCAGCCGAACCGGAGTCTCCACCACGGCCTTCACCCCTGGTTGCACCTGATCTGTCTGATCTCAGTAGCCAAGTGGAGTTGGGTCTGTTACTACCTGGATGAGAGACCACTTGAAAATTCAGGTGTTGTAGGTATAGGGTCTGGGAAAGGCTGGTGCCTCTCAGATGTCATTCAACATCTCTCCCCAGGATTTAATTTCTTAGTGTGGAGTGTGGTGGGCTCCCGCCTCATCTTTCCCTCCTTTGCCTTTTCTTTCTCTTTCTCTCTTCTCTCCTCTCTCTCTGGGGCTGGGGCCAAACCCAATCCTGTAGGTCATTTTTCTGTCCTCTGGCTGGCATATTCCTTTTTCAGTTGTACATCCTTTCGATCTGTTATCCTTGGGCCCTTTCCCGCCCTTGTCTTTTTCTCTATCCATCTGTTTTCCACACTCTCCGTGAGCAGAACTGGGGCAGAGGAGGAGTCGGCGGCCATTACTGGCTAACCAGTGAGCACCATGTAGTGCACTGGCCTCAGGGTGGTGCAGCCTCTGCGCTGACTCCTCCCCTGAAAAAAAAGCTCCCAAGGGGTGCTGTGCCTTTAGTGATCACCCAGTCAGTGATGAATGGTGAAGATACACAGGAAGATTAAAATTATAGTAGGTACGTAATTTTTATATTCTGCTGAAATGGAATTTTGCAACCCTATGATTCTGGTAAAATGACACTATAAGGCTTATATTGTGAATGTGATTTCCTAGGCACTTTGCCCTGCCTAATGGTGAGGCAGGATATAGGGCAATGGTTATGCAGTTAACCCTACTCACTCAGCCATAATGATACCACCTGTGGATGAGGCAAAATCAGATAATAAACCACACCTCAAACTCCGCCTCTAGCCCCATCCCTTTTCATGACTGATGTGTACACTGCATCTCCTTCAAAGCCATTTGTAGTGTCATAGAAGATTTTAATGGAGCAGTAAATAACATACTTAAATGCAAAGTGGAAAAATAGATTAATTTACTGCTAGTAAGTTTAACTATTCTTTACACTCCCTGCCTGCATGGTTTTACAAGTATGACATCAGGACTTGTTTGTAACCTGAACATGCAGCCAAGACACTGAATGATTTGACAATCTGTTTCGTCAGTGTGTGGCCACCAAAATGGTTCAAAAATCAAACTACCTTAGAGAAAACCAGATGACTGGATGGGACCCATGGCAAATAGATAATACTGCTCAAACTGGATAGGTGGCAACCCGACTCAGCCACACAGTGAAACACAATTGCCACCACAAAGGCTATAAGCAGGGGGTTCAGTTAATGTTTTTGTAAGAAATCAAAACTTTTATGGGTCCAAATCT
Source organism: Neoceratodus forsteri (assembly GCA_016271365.2). NCBI lineage: Eukaryota > Metazoa > Chordata > Ceratodontiformes > Ceratodontidae > Neoceratodus > Neoceratodus forsteri. Next base: position 410,325,305 of record CM028138.1, read on the forward strand.
GAAACTCGCTCCAGTTTTTGAAAGTCAGAATTCCTTCCAAGTCATAAATTTTGGAAGTCAGTGCTTGGAGACAGACAAGTGGTTGGAAGGTAATATTAAATATGACTGACGAAGAAAAGTTATTCACTGTAATAACATCTTTCTTGTCATGAGCAGTCAGCCAGGCTTGTACATCACCTCCACGAGGCACGGTGCCCCAGAACTTAGAATTTTCTCAAAGATACTGTCTCTCACTGTGCTGGCCTACAGCCTCCCAGCATTTCAACATTAGATCTTTGAGCTGAAGTGGCTAGTAAACCAGAGACCTAATTAAACAAAAATTCCAATTATAGCAATGTACATTTCAGATTAAAACAGTTTTAATGAGCTAGTCTACTGGCACTGAGGTAGAGCTACTGCTGACAAAGTTGGCAAACCCAGGTTTGGGAACAAAGCTGGGCCACTAAGGGCGGTGGAGAGAAGGACTGAGCATCCCAGAGGATTCTCTCTACTTTTGGGGAGTGAGGGTCACCATCCTCCCTAAAATACTGTCACCTAGTGACTGCAGGTGCTCAGCAACACAAATGGGCCTCTCCTGGAAACAGCTGTGCTTTATAATGCAATAGTACTGCCACACAAACCAGCACCAGCTAACACAACAAGGAAACTACAAAGGCAATAATTATGTGTCTATAGTAGTTTATTCACATACAAATGTGCAAAAGAGCAAGATAAAACAACCAGCACCATCCAGCTGCGCAGGTGCCTACCTTGTCAGGATCTTGCACCTTACATTTTAATCAGAGGCATTCTCAAGAGGTATTATCACTTCCAGTGGCAGCCTTTAAATAAAAGTCTCTTAAAGACACAGTCCTAAATGTCAATAAAGTGGCTGCAGTGTAACTCTGGAGTAGCCTTACTGTGCTAGCTGGTGCTGGTTTGTTTGCATGGCATGACCACAGGTAGAAGTGCAGCAGGGCACTGAGAGTTTGGGTGAAGATGCTGGCTGGGGATGCAAGCTGTGTTCGCACTGTTTGTGCAAGCACACTGGTATTCGGATTTGCCCAAGGTCGAACCTCTGGAGAAGCACATGAATTGGGAGCCCAGGAGTGTTCCCGATAACACGATCAATGGTGAGACTGATTTTTTACTCTTTTGGATTTGGACTTGAGTGTCGATGAGGGGCCCTGCCCATGGGTAGAAAAGGCCTGTCACAAGTCCTCAACACTCCTGTAAAGGAGGCACCCAAAGAGAGTGGTAAAAGGCTGAAGCTGAGGAGGACTGAGCCATGGCCTGGGCCACCACTTCCTCGAATGCCACAAGTTGTTCGGTGGACCCCAAAGCCACAGAGACCACCCAACGGGCGCTTTTAGAGTTGATCGGTGGTACCGATTGCTTGGATGCCCTAGAAGTAAATGGGCTTGACGGTCCTCTAAAATGGACGGGTGAAAAGTGTAGCAATGTTGCAGGCCTAGGGATCGTGCTTGTGGCTAGGCAATACACACACAAGGTGTGCAGATCCTCCAGGACATCTTCTTCTCGCAGGCACATTTCTAGAACCCCAGAGTAGACTTTGGGTTGTTCATGTTGGCAGCATGAAGAAGAGTCTGAAGACAAAATTGTTACTAATTTTGAAGAAAATCCAAAGATTTAAGTAAAAGGCCTTCTCAGTGTGAGAGCGGTAAGGAAGGGACTTTCTTCTTCCAGCAAAAGGAAGATCTGACATCACGGGTTGGTGCTAAGGAGTTACCACCTGGGTGGGTGGGAGAAGCCAGCTTGAAGACGTTCCGGCTGAATTTAAAGGGAAAGGACACTGCCCAAGTGTGGATAGAACACTATATCCACTCCCCTAGAAAATATAAATGGCAGAAAAATGGAAAAAAAAAAGATTTTCATGAGACAGAACAAACAGCAGCAATGATTTAAAAAGCTCAAGTTTTAAATAACAATAAAAGATTCTGAATAACCTAATTACCCATTCCAAAGGGGGCAGGAAGGGTTAATTTGACCAGCTGTTCTAATCCACTAGATGTAAAGAAGTTACTATGCTGAGTAATTTTCCTTCTAACTCCATGAATTAGAACAGCCTAGTCAGCCTTTGAGGTTGTGAGGAAGTTACCAAGTTATTAATTCCTAGGGTGCCACTATTCTTCTTACTGGGGATCACACCTAAGTATTTCCAAGTTCCCTTCCCACGAAAAAATCTGGTTGCTGGCAGCATCTTTAGGAATTAGATGATTACTTTTAGGAACTGGAAGTAAGCTAAGGTGCCTACACTTGTTGAATGGTTTCATTATTTAAGCACAACTGTCAATAATGAGAGAATTAGTCATCAGTTAATGGACAAGCCAGAAATCTTTGAGTCAGTCTGGACAACCTTTCTGGACTGTTAGAATGTGAAGTAATGTGATCTGTATCTATCTGTATGCTATCATAGCCTCTTTTCTTTCTATAGTATTGTATCTCTTCCCGGACAAACTTATGTTTTATTTAAGGTGCAGACACCATCATTTTATTGTAGTATTTAATAATTAAGTTTATGACTTTTTTATTATTGTTGTACCTTCTGAAATCTCAATAAAATGTTTAAAGAAAAAAACCTTGTGCAGACTTCAGGCAGTACCCTGGATTGAAGGGGTAAAGCACTGCTTTCAGAATAGGTTATGAAGTACAGAAATCTTAAACCTAGCATTCTCACTCGTCTGTGAGTCCAGACAAAAGTGAGATGAGATGTGAATGTGTGGACTGTGGACCAGGTAGCAGCTTTACAAATTTCTGCCAGTGGCACATTCCTTCTGCCTGCCACTGATGCTACTATACTCCACGTGGAATGTGCTTTAATGCCATTTGGGGTCACTTCCCAGTCTTTGTATAGCTGAAAGCTATTGTGGATACTATCTACCTTGATATGATCTGTTTAGAGGCTGGGTGTCCCTTTGACTTCTTACTACATGTAACAAACAATTGTTTGTTATCATTCACCACGTCCTGTGTTCTTGCCTTATAGAAACTAAAGACCCTTCTGACATACAAGATATGAAGCTTCTTCTCTGTACTGGTATGTGGCCTTGGGCAATACACTAGCAAGATAACAGTCTGATTCAAATGGAATTCTGACACTGCCTTTGGAAGGAACTTTACATTTGTTCTAACACCACATTCTCTTTGTGGAAAATCAAATGTAAGAGATGAAAGCTGAGTGCTTGTAGCTCACTGACTCTCCTTGCTCATGTAATAGCCACCTGCAATAAAGTTTTCTAGATGAGATATTTTAACTCAGTAGTAGCCATATGTTCAGAAGAGTATTCATTAACTGACAGAGGATCAGATTTAGTTTCCAAGTTGGTATAGGATTCTTCATGAGGGTGCATCTGTGAGAGACCTATAGAGAAGCTCTTAAACACCGAATAAGCAAATAAAGGTCCTCCTGAGATCCTGGACCTGATTGCAGAAATAGTAGACAAATGCACTTTTAAAGATGCTGGCTTGAAATCCAATGTCTTTAAAGGATAATTGAACGAGCATTTTAGGGGATCCGTCATTCTACACACCCTCCCTTGTAAACAGAGTGTAAAGGCAGCTGAAACAATGCATCTGAGTAGTTTACTGAAATATGAAGGTTTAATCTGTTTTTTCAGTTTTTAAAAGCAGCCGAAATGTAAACAACTATAGTAGGCCCCTGATTATCCGAACCACTCTATGCCAATAATCCCTAACAAACTTCAGCTATGTTACCCAACTTTCACCACACACCTTTCCTGGCGCTATAGCACTTTTTCATATCACAAACACTGGTCAGCTGTTACTCAGCTATTAGTTCTAGCGTTTAAAGTGGGCTTCAAGTTGATGAAGGTAGTTGTCAAAGTGTCAGTAAAAGGAAGCAGACTGTCCTGATTGTGGCACAGAAGCAGAATATTTTGCACTGAGAGTAGAAGAACATGAAGGTGTGGCCAAGAATAGCCAAGGTTCTGCAATTTACCTGTGGTTTAAACAGGAGCTGAAGAAAGGGACGCCGATCTTGGGGCCAGTCCCTAAGGAGATGGCCATGATTTTCATTGAAAGCTTTGCCAGTCACTGTTTGTTGACAACGATGGATGGCTAGATAGGTTCAAACAGAGACACGGCATGAGGCAGCTATAGTGTTGCAGTGAAAAATTAAGTACAGCCAGTGACAGTGTTGCACCTTTCATTGGGAAGCTTTTAGGCATTATGGCTTGAGAATCCTTACTTTCAGTCAGCTCTATAATGCTAATAAGACAGGTTAATTCTGGTGCTGTTGGACAATTCCCCAGCTCATCCTGAGATGCCATCCATTAAAACTCAAGATGGCACCATTAGCTGCTTATTCCTGCCACCTAATTCCACCTCCAACCTTGTGATTAGGGTATACAAGAAATTTTTAAAAGGAACTACAGGGTGCAGGGACATGGGATGCTGTCCAACCAGAGACAATTACAAAGTCAGGAGTACTCAAAAAAGAATATCCACTGAAAGCACAGCACAGAGCCACACAAACCAGAGATGTTGAACAATGCTGGTGAGGTCACTGACATTGTGACCCTGTGACCCCATCACACCAGATGTCAAGACAGTGGCAGAAACATGCTCAGAGATGGCTTACTCTAAACATAGAAGTTGACGGCAGATAAGGACCACAAGGCCCATCCAGTCTGCCCATTTCTTTTCCACCTTATAATGTGTCATCGGCCTTTGCTCTGTCAATGGCCTATCTATTCATACTCATCTGTATTGTTCCTTATGCCTATCCTATGCCTGTTTGAAGCCCTGCACTGTATTCATATCCACCACTTCATGAGGTAGCGCCCATGCATCCACCACCCTTTCTGTGAAAAAGAACTTCCTCACATTACCCTTAATCGGCCTCCCTCTACTCTCATGTTGTGCCCTCTTGCCCTGCTATTTCTCTTATATTGAAAGACATTAGACTCTTTCACCTTGTTAATGCCCTTAAGGTGTTTGAATGTTTCGATCCATATCACCTATCTCCCTCCTTTACTCTAGGGTATACATATTGAGCTCCGTTAATCTGTCCTCATATGTTTTCTGATGCAGTCCCTGCACCATTTTGGTTGCCCTTCTCTGGACTTCCTCAATTTGGTTAATGTCTTTGTGAAGGTCTGGCCTCCAGTACTGCATGCAGTACTTCAGATGGGAACCTAACCAGTGTCTTGTAAAGAGGATTATTACCTCCCTCTTCAACTTGTGATACCCTACTAATACACCCCAACATCCTCCTAGCCTTACCTACTGCTTTAGTGGTCTGCTTGGATGATTTCAGGTCAGATGATGATGCCCAAGTCTTTTTCTTCCCTCGTGACATCTCCAAAGCCGATCTCAACAAGTGAACCACCTGTGATCTGGATGAGGGTGGCATGTACATCTAGACAATGACATGATCATTGCTGTGGTTGCACAGATGTTTCAAAAGATGCACAAAATGGCGGCAAATGAAGAGGATGAAAATGTCAGTGACCCTCCTACCAATGTTCTAGCCACACTGAAGAAGAATGCTGTAGTAAGTGCTTACTGTGGCTAGAAGAACCAAGAAGAGTACAAGCCTATGTACCTCTTGTTCCTCAGAAATTTACAATTGCAAGCCACCAGATTGTGAGTAGCAATACAGATGCAAATGTCCATCATGGATGTCTTCAAGTAAACATGTAGGTGCTAAGTATTTGAATCCCTGAGTCCCTTACAACACAAAAGTCACTCCTAAACACCCCGACACAGTGGCACAAGCAGCAAAAACAAATAAAAGTCACAGAAAGCACCTATACTAAACATAGACTCCTCAGTTACAAACTCCCAGTTATTGAACTAAACAGATGTTTCACAGTTCGGATAATCGGAGTCCTACAGTATTTGCAAGTCCTGTGTCATCGAGCCACTGCTTGGCCCATAAAATGGTGCCAATGTAATACATAAGCTTCTGAGGAAGGACTTTGTAGTACAAAAGCTTAAGCACTTTGTTCTTTTGTGACATCTATGCTGGTCCAATAAAAGTATCAAACCATTTGCTTCTGGACCTGTTCTTACAAGGACCAATATGGTAAAACTGCAACTGTATGTCAATGTAATACATGGTGATATCATCGGCGTGAGTCCATAGCTGGAGTGCTATCCAGTAACATAAGTGATCATTGTCCCATAGCTGGCATAAGATCTACACTCAAGCCATCCAATCCTGCAAAATTTCTCCAAAGAAGGTCAAAAGAATTTCAACATCTCAGGATATCTCCATGATTTATGCCATACAACGCACTGGCAAGATTTCTACCTCACAACCTCAGTTGAGACAGCTCTTCAGATTTTAAGGGATATTATCACAAAGTGCCCTCAATATACATGCACCACTCACCAGTGTCAGAACCAAAGTAAAATCTTGTCGTTGGTTCACTGCTGACCTTAAATCAGCTTTTGATAGCCAGAGACAAACTCTGGAAAGGCAAGAAAAACAAAGGATCCTAGAGACTGGCTTCAATTCAGAAAAGCAAGAAATTCATGCACAAAACAAATAAGATATGCCAAACTGCCTTCTATAGAGCTGAATTGGATGCCTCCTATAATAACCCATCCAGGTTCTGGGGTACCATAAAGGGAATCCTAGGTCAAAATTCTACCCCTGCCTTACCCTCAAACTGCTCTAAGTGACATAGAAATCACTGACAAGCAAGAAATCTTAAATGCCTTCAATGACCATTTCACTACAGCTGGCCTAGCCTTTGACTCTTCACCTGCAAATCTCTTGAGATCATCATTAAACCTTCAATCTACTGGGCCAAAAGGCTGCCTCCACATTCTCCTTCAAACCAATATCCTTAAAAGAAGTAGATGACCTCCTCTAATTTAGACACAACTAAGAGTGCAGGTGCAGACTCCCTGGATCCCTACTTTCTTAAAGTAGCACTGCACACCTTAGCTGCCCCTCACTCACCTCTTCAATCTTTCCTAGCCACTGGTTCCATCCCTCTATATGGAAGACAGCTCAAGTAGTTCCACTACTTAAATCAGGTGATCCCATGGACCTTAACAACTACAGGCCCATTTCCATCTTACCGTACTGTCCAAGATGCTTGAAAAATTAGTAAACTCTCAGTTAAGGGCCTACCTTGACACCAACAATCTCCTAAATCCAGCACAATCTGGGTTTAGATCAATGCACAGCACCATCTCTGCCCCAGCCAAAGTCACTAACGATTGGCAGACTGCCTTGGATAAAAAGAATAGTACCTGTGCTGTGTTCCTGGATTTGAGTAAAGCATTTGATACAGTGGATCATGAATCATTAATCTCTCTCTTAGCTCCGTAGGCCTTGATTCACTCTCTCTCAATTGGTTCAGGTGCTATCTCTCTGGAAGGTTACAACTGGTAAAAATGAAAGTTACCTATCTACCTCTAAACCACTACTAAGAGGTGTGCACCGCAAGGCTCTATCCTGGGCCCCATCCTTCTTGCCATTTATATCAATAACATTGACTCCAACTCTCTCAATCTAACATTCACCTTTTGCAGATGATACTGTACTATATGTCAGTAATCCTCACCATTAAAAGCCTGTGAACTGTTACAGTCAGAATTCTCCATCCTACAACACAACCTGTTGGAAAAAACTACTTAAATGCCAAAAAACAAAAGCTATGTCTTTGCCACCAAGAATTGCTCTTCCACTACCCCCATCATTCACCACCCCACAATTATCCACCTTATTTGGAGAAAATCTGGAATTTGTGGATAAATTCAAATATCTTGGAGTCTGGATTGACAATAAGCTTGACTACTCTGTCCACGTTGAAGAGCTCCTAAAAAGTTGAGGCAAAGACTTGGCCTATTTTAAGAATAAAACACTACCTTACCAGAGACTCCAAACAAAGATTAATCCAGGCATCATTCCTATCCCTCATTGATTATGCTGATTTCCTCTATGGCCACTGCTCCTCTCCCTCTTAAATAAACTGGACACCCTGTATCATAGAGCCATTAGATTTATTACAGACCTTCCTCCAGCACCCATCATTGCTCTCTTTACAATGCAGTCAATTGGACATCCCTACAGCACAGAAGAAAAAGAATGCTGCAATCTGGATCTATAAAGCTTTATCAGACAAACTCCCTCCTACATCTCAGATTGTTTCACCCGAATCACATCCAGGCCATACACCCTAAGGATCAATAAGCTCATTATGCTAAGATTCCCAATACCTGCACCGGTTTGGGAGGGCTGCTATCAGCTATTCCTAGCATTTATCTGGAACTCACTCCAAAAATCTATGAATATGAATACCCTCTTACCCTTATCATCCTTCAAAAATTATACACCACCCTATTCCCAGAACTGTGCAACTGCTTCCATAAGGCCTAGTCTCCCACCCAACCCCCACCCTCCCTTCTGTAATCCACTATGTTAGTTTCATTCTTCTACCCTGTCAGTTATCCACTTTCTGATAAAAAGCCCACAGAAGCCCTACTATCTGAATATTAGCCTCCTATATCAATGTCCTCTTCATTTTACAGGTTTTAAGTTATTGTTACTGTGCCTTGTATATCTGTAAATTTTGTATATATCTCTCATCTAATTGATTGTATTAATGTTATTTTATTTTCATGTCTTTGTACAAAACTTGTATCCTTCTTTGTATGACCACTCAGGTCCATCTTGTAAATGAGCTACGCTCAATGATGTTCGCCTGAATAAATAAAGATTTTGATTGATTGATATTGTCACGAGGGCTTGTAGCAGCCTCCCCAGCAACCCTGCAGGACACCTCCTCATGCGTTCCATTGCAAGGTAATTTCGCAGCCCCTGGAAGGAAGCAGTCCCCTGCCCAGCAGAGCTTTCCTCCCTGACAACTGTGGCATTGAGGCGCATCAGGAACAATTTCATTCTGTGCTTTTAAAATGGCTCCTTGGCCCTGCACCTGGACTCGCCCTGGCGCAGCTGCCCTGTTTGATCCTTGGCGAATTTAAACTATGGGAGCTTCTCCGGCCGGCATATCAGTGGAGATAGACTTTTAATCACTTAATTTTTGGGAAGGCTGCCTAGAAAGTCCCTACCTAGCCTGTCTCCTTAATGTAATTCCCTTTAAATGTTTGTTATTCCACCTGCTTTAATACCTGTGTTGCTTCTTTTTTTCCTGAATTGCACTGTGAAAGCTGTTCATGTTAGCCTGTGTCCTTTAACCTACTGTGATGAATTGCATCAGATTTATGCCTGTTTAGCTCAGCCTGCTGTTTGTTAACTCAAAATCCTCGGCTTCCCTCCATTCTGAACCTGCCTGAAAATCAGCGTTTTCTGTTGCTGGAGCAGCCCCAAGCCCAATCCTAGCTCCCCATTTCCTTTGTTTCCCATTCTGCAATCCGCCTCCCCTTATCTTACTAATCTGTTGTGGTTTCTCTTGTTCTCCACAGAAGACCCCCGGAGACTTCGGTGGTGCGCGTGGGCTCAAGCAGCCCTCCCCAGCAGCCCTGCAAAACACCTCCTCGCCCGTTCCGTTGCAAGATGTTCGCAGCCCCTGGAAGAAGCAGTCCCCTGCCCAGCAGAGCTTTCCTCCCTGATGACTGTGGCGTTGGGCGCATCAGGAAAATTTCATTCTGTGCTTTTAAAATGGCTCCTTTGGCGCTCTGCACCTGGACTCGCCCGTGCGCGCAGCTGCCCTGTTTGATCCTTGGCACCAAATTTAAACTGCGGGAGCTTCTCTGGTCGAGTGTCCAGTTCTAGCCCTGCCACCACCACCCTTGGTCAGCTGTCCCTTAAATAGGCTGTAGGGAGTCACGTGGTGCTGAAAATAACGCATCAGCCCTGTTTCCCATCTGCAGGTTATTTTCTCTCACTAGTGGCCGCCTATCAGCCTAGCTCATATTCACTCCCATTTACTGCCCACCAAAATCTAGCTCTGCCGTTCACATTTCCATCCTAGTTCTAGCTGACACTTGGTGTTCCACTCTCAACTCACTCTGCGCTGCCCCGTAGAGGGCACCCAGACCAAGTGGCTGACACCCATATTTGGTCTAATCCCAAACTTTCAGCTCACTTCTCTGGATTTTCCCTCCTCCCTGTCCCACAGTAGGTATTCTATCTGCAGTCATTATGACAGTTCCCCAAGCCCACAGGACCCACTAGGGGTATGGCCTCCCTACTCAGTCTGCTACCCACCTTACCGTCTCTGCTCCCCCAGCTCTCCTCTAAAGGACTCAAAATTGCCCACCTGAGCGTTCGTGGCCTCCTATGCAACCTAACTGAGCTTACAGCGTGGGTCGCCCACCACAAGCCCGGATATCTTGGGCCTCTCTGAAACCTGGCTTAAGCCTCATATCTCTGATGCCCAGTGCACTCTCCTGGGCTATAACCACTTCAGACGAGATAGACCGGTAAAGAGGGGTGGGGTGCTCCTCTATTATAAAGCACACCTAAACATGTCCCCATCGACCACTCACCTACCAACCCTCCTGCATGCTCTCCTCCTGCTGGGTCACACAAAGAAAATTCACCTGATATGCACTTACATCCCCCAAGGATGGTCTGCCTGGTCTCTCCTCCCTGCTTGACAGCACTGGCGACAAAGCGGGTCCCAAAATCCTAGTAATAGGTGACTTCAACCTTAATTGGTTGGGTGCCAACTGCAAATTATGCGAGCCTCTGCTCTTGGGCCTTGCCCTGAGCCAAGGCATAACCGAACCCACCAGGCTCTCCTCATGGGGAACAATGGATCCCTTATCGACTGGATCTTGTCCAACAGGCCTGCCAATATCATATCCTCAGGAATTCTTCCGGATGTCATCTCTGACCACTCACCTATCTTTTGCGTCTGGGGCATCTCACAGCCAAAATCCCTAGCAAAGTGATCAAACGAGGGACTACTCCAAATTTAATACCCACGACTTCCTTTCTGACCTCCTAACAATTGACTGGTCAGGGTCACTACCTCCAATGACCCTTCACAAGCTTTGGACCTATTTCTAGCCAAGTTTGTCCCCCTTCAGAATAAACATGCCCCCCTCACTAGGAGAAGGGTGAGGGGCACGGTCTCAAATGGCTTCATGGGGCCTATTCTCCCTTATGAAGGCCAGGGACAAATCCTGGGTGACCTACAAGGCCTCCCAAAACAATAATGATCTGATGGTATATAGGCACCTCAGAAACTCCTGCAAAAGAGCCATCCGCTCAGCAAAAGCAAGTTCTGTAAAGCTGCCTCTCTTCTGCCAGCAACCCGAGGAGTTTCTGGTAAAATATTAAAAATGCTGTTGGGGGTCAGCTAGAGCACAGGTCACTGACCTGCTTGTTAGGGGTCAGCTGCAATAACCCCACACCATTGCAAACACCTTTAACTCCATGTTTCGAACTGCCCTCCCTCCCCAGTCCTCCAGTCCCCAAGCCCCCGGCGCCCCTCCACCTGGACTCCACCCCTGGCCCCTTCCAACTGAGACAAGTTTCACCTAAGAAGACCCAGAAGCTGCTGCAGGCCTCCCCCTCACAGTGGCGCAGGTCACGACAGCCTTGACCAAACTGCTCAGACTGGGGCCCACCTCCTGCCAGGCCCGTCTACACTTATTCAACACCTCCCTTAATACTGGGATCATCCCTGACCTGTGGAAAGTGGCCAAGGTCGTTTCCGTCTTAAAACAGAATTCAAAGATCCTTGTAACTACCAACCTATTGCCATTCTGTCCGCCACCAGCAAACTTCTTGGAAAGCCATCACCTCCCAGCTCTCCCAATATATCCAGGACCACAACATCCTCTCTCCTGCACAGCATGGCTTCAGGAAAGGGCACAGTACATCCACCGCCTTGCTGTAGTCACTTCACTGATCAGGACTGCTGCTGACCAAGGCAATCTCACTGGAGCCATTTTGTGGACCTCTCCAAAGCCTTTGACAGGGTTGATCACTCCCTCCTCGACTCCACGCTCCTATCCCTCGGGTTCTCTCCCTCCGTCCATGCTTGGTTCCTAAACTACCTCTCAACTAACAGCAATACACCAACTTCAATCGGACACTCTCCAACCTCTCATCAGTCCATTGTGGGGTCCCTCAAGGATCCGTCCCTGGTCCGACCCTATTCTCACTATTTATTAATGATCTACCGTCCGTCACTGCCCATGGTCACACCACCCTGTATCCGGATGACCTCGCCTCCTGGCCAGCTCCGGACATCTTCACAATAAATTCCCAACTGAATACCGATTTCGAACGCATCCAAACATGGCTGGGGACCACAGGCTCACCCTCAATCTCAAGAAACCCAAGCCATGCTGTTTGGTTCCTTGAACAAAAATAAATCCTGCCCGCTCCCCTGCAAATCTTGGGCGACGACGGCTCGCCTCTTGAGGCGGTAACTGCCGTCAATATCTGGGCATCACCCTGGACCCGCAGTTGGACCTTACCCTACACATCTGTAATGTTTGTAAGGCTACTAATGGTAAGCTTGGCCTAGCTTATTAAGCCAAAACTGCCTCACCCTGCCGCCCTTGGCCCTAGACAGGAGTCCTCCTCCCTTCACTCTGCTACGAACTCGTAACATTTGCCCCAGTTCCAAAACCAGCCTCTCAAAATGGGACACGGCCTACAACAATGTTTGCGCATCGCACTCTCCGCCCCTCCCTCACCCACCACTGTGATCTTTACAGCCGCCTGGGTGGCTTCCTCTGGAGCACCACCGCTCTTCATACTGGAAACTTCATTGACAACATTATCTGCTTGGCCACCCCTCAGCCCTTGCCCTTCCCCTCAAACTAGAAACCCCCATCCTACCACCTAAGATCTGGGATGAACCAGGAATGCCTGGTTCCTAGAACCCGCACTCTCATGGGATCGGGCCTTCAACACATACGCCCAAACCTGAACTCATCTGAGCTTACTTGGTCCACCACCCCATCCAAGCTTTAAAGCTTCCCTCTGGAACTTCTTGAAACCTTCCTCCCCTGTCCCTGCACCTCATAGCTCACTACCAGAGCCCCTCCTCCCCAGCCCGGTTGGATGGGGCCTCAGTGCTACTTGCACTTACTTCTTCAGTAACCGAGAAGCTAGTACTCGACCCTCTGCCCAGGCACCTTCCCCGCAGGCACTATCATTGTCATTGTTTTTGTTTACTCCGCTGTTCACCGCCTAATTTACATCCTGTATGTTCCATCTTATTGTATTGCACTGTGCCAACCTGTTCTAGAGCTAGCCTTGAAATGCCTGTTATTCCCTATGTATTTTCTCGATTCCTCAACTGTTCACGTATTTAATTTTACTAGTAACTTCCCGGCCTAATTTGAAAATAGGTACTTGGCTGTCTAGTGTGCTTACCCGTTAACAAAAGCAAATAAATAAATAATAGTAAAATCTACAGGCATTGTTTTAAAACGTTGTGTATTAGTGCAATATGTAAATCTCATATGTATCAATAGTTAACACAACATTAGTTAACTTGTGCAACAGAATCTGCTTAACCAGCATAACAGCACTGGAAAAGGTCAGTGACATCTCTACCATATCCAGCCATTATGGTAGTACTACTCTTTCAAAACTAAGCTGGTATGCCCACTTTAAAAATGGCTGCCTTGGCAGCACATTTTTTTCCACTACTTCTTCTTTTAAAACATTCATTTGTTTGTTTGCTTTACCAGTAAGTGCACTGATCCAATGGATCATTTTCAGGAATGACCTGGTTATAAAGATGGACATAGGTAATACAGACAAAACAATTACATAGGTTAAGATGGTATAGAAAATAGTACATTGAAAAATAAAATAAGTGCAAGTGCAAAATACACAAAGTTTCAGGCTGGTGGGCATAAATGTTCAGTACAGTTCTACACAACAGAGCCAACTGGCATAGGAACAGAGAGTTTGGGACACACAACACATTAAATCACCTGGTGAGGCAGTTACACATGGCGTCAGCCAACAACACTGTTTTATAGTGAGATCTGAAGGTTAGGTATGAGTCTAGCAGTGGAGGTAGGTAGGTAGATTGTTCCAAAGTTTGGGAGAGGTGAAGGATAAGATTTTGCTGCCCAGGCAGGTGGAAACAGAGAATTTCTAATAGTGGGATGGTGGCGTGCCAGAGGTTGTGGGGACTGATTTTCTGCTTGAGCAGGAGGAAGAAAGGGACAGGTTTCCGCCTCTGATGGCATTATCAATGATGCGTCTGAGGAAGTAGTTGTTTCTGGCCTGAAGGGGAGCCAGTCCAAGGACTGTTATGGGGAGCAGTAGTGGTGGAATAGAGCGTCAGTAGTGCAAACCTACAGATGCTATCGTGAGGTGGTATTGAGCCTCGCGAACAGTTGTGAGGAATTATGTATATATATGGGGCACAGTAGCTTAATAAACTGTGATCTACCTATTACCAAGCTTGTAGCACAAGTGAATGCCCATAACACTGGTTGCTTTTTAATCAAAGCATTATGTACTGTACTGTTTTGTTTGCTGTGATGTATTGCTCTTGATGAGGTGCCTTTGTAAATGAATCTTTGACTCAAAGGTCTGTAAACCGATGATCTAATAAATAAATTATAGGGGAGGAGGTTGCCTTGGGCTATAGCAACATGGACCTCAGGGGTCAGGTAGTGCTTTAGCCAGAAACCCACCCTCAGTTTCGGGTTGATAAGCTGCACAGTGGTATTGATATGTACCGTGAAGGTTAGGAGGGGTCGAGGTGACACCCAAGTACTTGAAGCAGGAACATTTTCGGGGCATCTGAGGATAGAACAGTTGAAGAGGATTAGGTTTTGGATAGCTTAGAGATATTGGGTTTAGACCCCAGGAGCCTGGCCTTAGTTTGCTAGAGTTTACTAGGAGCCTATTTTCAGGTAACCATTTGTGGGCTGCCCATAGTTTTGTGAGGTTGGTGGAGAGATTAGTCAGAGACTTGGCGCTGTGGAACAATACCAAGTTGTCTGCATACAGTATGGCCTCACATGAGAGGTTATCCACTAGCAAGGAGTTTATAAGTAGGAAAAGAGGTGGGCCCAGGATGGAGCCCTGGGGTACCTTAATGGACATGGCCATGGTCCTGGAGGTGGCTCCTCCAACACTAACTGTTTGGGATCTCCCAGAGATAACTCTGAAACCACGTAGACATTCCCACTGAGCAGCTGAGATTCAATAACTTGCCATGGAGCAAACTGTGATCAACCAGGTTGAAGGCCTTAGTTAGGTTGATGAAGACAGCACCTCTGATGTTACCTACTGTATGTCCATGTTTCTAAATACATGGTTGGTGAATTAGGCCTGTGCAGTTGTGGTACTGTGATATTTTCTAAAACCGTGTTGGTGTGGACTGTGCAGGTTGTATTTATTGATGTGCTCTGAGAGTTGGTGGTGAATGACCTTTTAGAGGAGCGTGCTCAAATGAGGCAGAATGAGATGGACTTGTAATTGTCAGAGGACAGGGATCCCCTGATTTGAAAATGGGGACAACCTTTGCATTTTTCCATATAGCGAGCATAGCTGATGTGGTATGGGCGGTGAAAGATAGTGGTCAGGGTTTGGAGATACAGGGGCTATTAGTTTCAGGAAGTGGGGTGTAGTCCATCACTATCAGGACTACCCCTGCTGGGGAGGATCATCAAGTTTGAAGGTTTCTTGTGAGGAGATTGCTCTAAAGTGGAAAGGTGGGTGAGGAGTGCCTGCCATTGGTGAATTCACAGCCTGGTTTACTGGGCAGGGTGGAGTAGTGGTGGGCAGTTTATTAAGGTGGCTGAGAGGTCCATAAACGTAACATTTAGGACATCAGCAACTGCAGTGGGGTCAGTTAGGAGGCTTGAGGGGAGTTTAGATGAATGGCAGGGTGGTGGAACTTTAACATGATATATTATTTGAACTAACCAACTCCTTCCTGAGTCACCGCTACGGCATAATAGAACCCCACTATGAACTGACAGCAAATCACATTTATTTAGAAAACATCATCCTACATTAACTGACAGATTAAAACCACCAACTTTCTGTCTCCTAACAGTGCTGTTGGTGCCACTCAGTACTCCTCCCTCCACACACATACACAAAGGGCTGTTACTTTTTATTTTTGTCTATTTATTTTGTCTTAAATCAGCAGTGCTGAACTGTGGACAGCACAAAATTACACCACACTTTTCTGTAAAGTCCATCACAGGGCTGTGAGGGACCACAACTACAGGCAGTTCCTCTGGAATTGCACTAGCAAGACTGCTGGTTAGGACTGGGTGGACTGTTCCACGAAATCTGGACCCTTTATTTAACCTGCAATCCAAGGACCCAGATAAAAGCGGACTTCACAGTAGAAGTCTAAGTCTGGGTCCATGGAGATGCTGCTTCCCGATTTTGTTTTTGTAGTCATGGTGATGCCATCGGCATGTACAGGTGGATGGCAGCATCTAATCAGGCAACAGAAGGTCACGTGATGCACTTATGGTATATAATCATGCTGAGTGCACCACATGGCCCAGAAATGAGGAGGACTGGGAAGAGAGAGCGGAGGAGTTGCGCTGAGCATAAAAACAAAACAAAAAGAAAAGAAAAGTTTCTCCAGCTGAGGGAAGGGAAGGGACAAAGAAGAAGTTAGGAGGGGAGATAGAACCGATGGGGGTGGATGAAGGCAGTCGGGTTGGGACTCGGGAGGGAGCGCCGGAAGTCAGATTGAGGAGGGACTGGGGAATAGTGGCAGGGTGAGGAGATGCAAAATGGCAATGCTGGGCTGGTGACTATGAGCAAGAGCAAGCTGGCAAATCTGACTTGTGCCATTCCAGAGGCCAGTGGAGGATGAGACTAGTGGAGAAAGGGAGACTTCGGTACTGGGGCCCATTACAGTTACAGAAAATCCCAAATGAAAGTTTTTTTTTCTTGGCCTCAGACAATAGCTACATGTACAAAAGGGCAAACTGGCAAAATCTGACTTGTGTCATTCCAGATGCAGAGTACTTGGGGGGTGTAGAGATTACAGTTACAGAAAATTCCAACTTAACGTTTTTTTCTTGGCCTCAGACAGTAGTTGTGTGTACAAAAGGGCAGGCTGGCAAAATCTTTGACTTGTGCCATTCCAGATCCAGAGGAGAGAGAGGCTACTGCGGTATCAGAGAAGTTTTACAGTTACATAAAATCCCCAGGTATTTTTCCTGGCTTCAGTGTGGCTGTGTATACACACTACAACAAGGGCAGCCAGCGTGGAAAATAAATTTTTGTGACGTCCAGTCCAGATTCAGAGGAGAGGAAGAGAGACTGCAGGGTGGCCCACAATAAATGTAACAGTCCCAGAAATCCTAAATACAGTTTTTTCTGGCTTCAGTGCGGCTGTGTGTACAGAGCATGTGCAGCATGGTGGCAAAATACATCTTCGATTTGTGCCATCCAATTGCTAATAATGATCATTATCACCTGTGTTCATTCACGAATCACAATTTCATGTATTAAAAAAAAATACTGTTCAATTCAAACAACATACAAGTTAATGCACCTGCCCTGTGCTGCTGGCTGTGTGTGGCCAGGATAATCTGACTGTGACTTGTAGCAGGCTGAGTGTTTACAGTGCAACACAAATAAAGCACAAGCATTACACACACATGCCTTCATCATCACTCATTCCCATTATTCCTTATTATTATTAGTTTTATCGTATATTGTGTTACAAACTTACATTATGTATAAGCATTAACCAACCCGTGTGGGACTGTGCTGCATGCGGCTAATGCACCAGATGTGTCTGAATCTACAAATTCTGAGGCACACTTAACAGTTGCTGAATTTGGTCACTTAACAGTAACTGTATTGTAGGAACCAGTCCAGTAATCTTGAAAGGAAGTGGTGGTGGACTGCTGTGCTGTTGGTGTGCTGTCAGTGTACACTGTACAGTCACGTGTCATGACAGTAAATTTGTCCCTGGCCTGTGGGTGGGAGGAGTCATCAGAAGGACATCACGTTAGAGGGATCTTTTGTTACAAAATGGATCAAAGTATTGATGAGGTGCATTCTATTTCTCAGGTAGGCAGTGGCACTGAAATAGGCAGCAATCAGCCTGAAAAGGAAAACAAAATCAAAACCCCAAAAGTGATTTTTTTCACATCTAAGGTTTCATCTTCAAGTGAATGCTTGAATCCAAAAAGTGAATGTCTCGGATCACCATCAGTTCCAAATAAAAAAAGTTACGTAGTTAAAAACTAAAGGTGTGGTGGGTACCACCCACAGAGGCATCCAACGGTATGAGACAGCTGCATACTGTGCTACTGCCAGTCCCCCATCTGATTCTTCTGAGGGTGAACCAAGAGGGTAATATAATAAAGATGAAGAGAATGATCAGGCAGCACAAGGTTTACTGGAGGGGATGGAAATTGCAGGTAAGGAAGAAACAGGCAGAAATGTTTTGATTGTGGAGTGGGGCAGTGGGAATAAACCACAAGAGGAACAGGCCCAAGAAAAATCCGGTGGGGCCACTGAAAAGGTGACCGAGGTGTCGTGCCTTCCTGGGGAAAAAACTAAACAAAAATCATCTTTTATTTGGTCATACTTCTCCATTAGTGCTTCCAATGAGTTGATAGCAACATGCGCTATTTGCAAATGGCCAATCAGCAGGAGTAAAAAGAAAGGAGCACTGGGAATGAAGAAAGACTAAAGGAGCTTAATATGTATACCCTAGGAAAGGAGGGACAGAGGGACATGATAGAAACTTTCAAGTACCTCAAGGGAATTAACAAAGTCCAAGAGGGTAGCATCTTCCAGAAAAGAGATGTGCAAGAACAAGGGGCATACTTTGAAGATAGAGGGGGCGGCTCAGAGGTAATGTGAGGAAGTATTTTTCACTGAGAGGGTTGTGGATGCATGGAACAGCCTCCCTGAGGAGGTCGTGGAGTCAAGAACAGTGAGGACTTTAAGAATGCATGGGACAGGCATAAGGCAGTCCTAGTGGGGGTAGGAGATAGTAAGCTGTTGGTTAACTAGGATTTGCAGCTTATCTGTTAGGTAGGAAAATGGGCAGACTAGGTGGGCCAAGCGGTCCTTATCTGCCGTCAAATTCTATGTTTCTATGTTAACTTCAGCACTGAAAAGGCACCTAGACAGATGTCCTAACATTACTGAGGAGTTCAGATGTGAGTCTCGAAGAGAAAGTGACAGTGATAGCTCACTACATTCAGGGGAACTCCACAGATGAAAGCAGTGGTAGCTCCGGCAGCACTTCATCTCCACTACCACGTCCTGGCATTTGAAGGACTCCTCCAACTGGTACCGAAAGTGACCATGTGTTCAAAAGCCCTCTTCTTTAAGGAGACAGCTTACCCATCTCAGAAACATATGAGCATAAAGCCAAATATGCCTTGACTCACCATGTTGCTGTTACAATAACCCAAAATTTCAGAAATGATAGCTGTTGATTTGCTACCATATAACGTGGTTGAACATATAGGATTCAGGTGACTGCTTGAGTACCTCAAACTTCGACATAGTATACCACCTGGAAATACTTCACCGACAACGAGTTCTGAATCTTTACAATGTTGTATGTAAAAATTAGACGTGTCTTGTGCAGTGCTGTTGGAAGTGTGGGGCACCTCACAACAGATATCTGGACAAGCTGTCAGCCTGAACCCTTCATGTCTGTCATGGCACATTGGGCATGTTTTAATAATTCATGTGGGACTGGGGACAGTGAAACATCGCAGTTTGCTGTTCTAAGAATGTTTTCTTTTCTTTTTTTATTTTCATATTTATCCTCCTCTCAGCTCTGGTCTCCTCGGGAGCACCAAGGAGTCATCCTCTGCGGTCCGCCCTACCGGACAATCCTCCATCGGCCACGTAGCCTTGGTTTACCCATGGGTGGGGACGAGTGGGCTAACACACTCGAGCAGTCAGTTGCATCGGTCAGTTGGGTGCGGCGGCTGCAGATCGAGGGCAACCTCCGGTGCTCCATCTCTGCGGAGCTGAAGGGTGTTTTTCCTGTTTCTTGGGGAGTGGCTGGCACCCTGATGTCAAGGCATAGAACCAACGTCTGCCACTCCCCACCCCTTCTCTCTCGTCATCACGCTTGCTGCATCTCTGGCCTCTGCCAGAGGGCAGTCGTGCACCAACTTGGGACCCTGTCCCTCCCGGGAGAGGACAGCTGTCCTCCGGAACGCTCAATCCTCTCCCTCCCTGCCAGCCCCCAGCAACCCGGACTCATGCAGATCCGGGTCACTCGGCGTATGCTGTGGGCGTCCAGTGCCTCAACCCTCAACGCCACTGGGCCGGCTAGAATGTTTTATTTTCCATCTGAATACACCTCACACAACATCAATGAAGAGCTCCAAAACAAATACAGCAATGGCTCACTTCACAGGGACTGTCAGTTGGCTTTATAGTTGCAGATAATGGGTCCAACATAAGGAAGGACTTGGTGGAGGGGCTTTGTTCACATCAGTTGCTTTGCACATTGTTTAAATTTAATAGTTCCTGGTTTTCTCAATGATGACAGGAAGATTAAGGCTCTCATTAGCACTGGTAAAATAATATGCACTCATTTCAGTCACTCAAGCAAAGCCTGTCTGAAAAATACAGCAGGAGCACAGTTTACCTTTGCACAGACTGATCCAAGACATTTCTACTCGATGGAATTCGACCTTTATATGTTCCAAAGGCTGCTGGAATAAAAGAAAGCTGTCAGGCAGTACACCTTAAAAATAAAATTGGTGAAGCAGATGTCTATATTACTCCACCACAGTGGGCCATGCTGGAGTTTCTAATTTTCCTGCTCCAGCCATTTGAAGAAATCGCCAGGAAGGTTAGTGTAAACACAGCAACTCTGAGCCAGGTGATACCCTAATAAAAATGTTAAAATTCAGATTGAATCTGATTAGGAACAAGTTAGAGAAGGAAGACAGTTCCATGATCACACAGGCTGCCAGTGGTGCTGCCACAAGCAGGTTTCCTCCAGAATATAAGAAGATCTAACGAGATGTATGATCAAAAAGTTGAAGAAGATGGCTATGTAAAATGCTTCATTCTGAGTACTACATTAAAGCAACAATCTTGGACCCACAATACAAATCAAAGCAACTACTGAGTGATGATGATGACACTTGTTTCGAGAGAAACAAACAAGAAATAATTGACGAGGTGCATGCTGTCTTGGAACAGAGTACAACAGCAGCACCACATTCAGAATCTTCTTCATGACACAGCAACACAGCAACAGGTGGCCCATCCTCTACTATTGTGGCATTTTCTCTCTCTTCCTCCTCAGCCACTGCAGCCGAATCTTCTTCACCACCAGCCAAGCACAGCACTGTCCCAGTCACTTGGTTCAGCTTCATGTCTCTGAGTCACTTAGAAGATGTAATTGTAACATCTTCTACATCTGCTCTTGTAACACAGCCTCCGGCACAGACCATTGTTGAAATGTACCTGGCAGAGCCCAATATCAGCTGGAATGCTGATCCTTAGAAATACTGGAATCCAAACAAAATATGTGGCCTGCTTTAGTAAACGTTGCAATAAAGTACATGAATTGCCCTCCGACTAGCGCCTGTTCAGAACGACTGCTCAGTTCAGCTGATAACGTCATTACTGACACACGATCCTATTTGACACTAGAAAATGCTGAGCGTCTCACATTTCTCAAAGTCAACATTCCTCACTTTAATTTCAAATATATTACCTGAATAAAACATACACTGACTGCTCTGAGCAGGCCCTATGCTCAAAATACTGTCAAGAATTTGTGCCTGTGGTGCAAATCTTTGTGAATAGGGTCTACTACTTGAGGTAGCAATTAATTGCAACAAGTCAGGTCAGGATGGACTAGGCCAGGCCACTATGATCACATGAGCAACACAGAATAGAAAAAACAAGCATTTGTCAATGCCGAATGTTGTCACGCTGGCACTGGCTTTGGTAGTGCAGTCGCGGAAACACATGTTGGGCAGGATGTGGAAAATGACAGCTGTACTGTTCATAAGGAGGTGTAAAAATGGCAGTGTTGAAAATGTGGCATGTAAATATTGCAAATTTGCGGAGTTACAAGGGTGCGTCAAATGCACTGATACGCGCTTGTAACACAGTCATGTTATGGGCGTTCGGCACCAAATTTTCAACATAGGCATTTAGCACCTCTGCTCATGTACAGTATGACTGTCATTTCCTCAAACTGTCCCAAAAGTGATTTAGCACAGTGACGCGCTATTCTATGCCAGGCGTGCGAAAACACATTTCGGGCAGGATATGTAAAATGACAGCTATACTGTTCATCAAGAGGTGTGGAAAATGCCAATGGTGAAAATCTAGAATGAAAATATTATAACTGCACGTTACGAGCGCGTGCTCAAACTGCACAACGCACACCATAACACAGTCATTTTATGAAGTATCATCACCAAATTTTCAACATAGGCATTTTAGGACCTGTGTTCATGAACAGTGTCACTGTCATTTCGTAATCTGCCCCAACACTGATTTCCACAGCGACAGCTTATTGTGCGCCGGAAGTGCAGAAACACATTTTGCCAGGATGTGAAAAATGACAGCTGTACTGTTCACAAGGAGGTGCAGAAAAATGACAATGTTGAAAATTTGTGTGAAAATATTGTGAATTTGCGAGAGATTCTGACGTGCATAGCAACTGGCAACGCACCTAGTAACACAGTCATTTTATGGAGTATCATCACCAAATTTTAACATAGGCATTTTAGGACCTCTGCTCATGAACAGTATCACTATCCTTTTCATAATCTCCCCGAACACTGATTTCCCACAGCTACCACGCTATTGTGCGCCAGAAGTACGGAAACATATTTCGCCAGGATGGGAAAAATGACAGCTATACTATTCACAAGGAGGTGTAGAAAATGACAATGTTGAAAATCTGGCATGAAAATATTGCGAATTTGTGAAGATTACGGTGTGCGTGTAACCTCGCTACGCGCTAATAAAACAACCATTTTGGATTTCTGCCACCAGATTTGCAACATAGGCTTTTGAGCCCACCTCATGAACACTGCCACTGTCCTTCCGTTACTCGGTCATGAAAGGTGATTCCACGTAGTAACTCGCAATCACCTTTCGGGACCGATTAATTATAACAGTGACAGAATTCACAGGAGGGGTCCCAAAAACCCCATGTTGAAAATTTGGTGCAAAAATCCAAAGAATGCCCGAGGTATGCATCAAAGTTGAAAACCCTATTTATTACGTTATATAACTTACCAGCATTTCCTCAGTTCAGAGTCAGCTTTGAAGAGTGCAGGCGTGTTCCCGGTCCACAAAGATCGTCGCATCAAGCTCCGGAGGTAAGTATAGGGTGAGGGGGTGGGGGGCAGGGTGCGCAGTGGGTGTGGTGTGGTGGGTAGGAGACTACGAGGGACCGCTTTCTGTTTACAGGTACTGCAGTTAAAAAACATTGCGGACAGTTTTGTTTTTACAGGTGGTTTCTTTTCTTTTGGGGGTACAGTAGCCGATGGGGATTGGGCACCCCTGTCAGCACATGAAAAGGAGGGACATCATGCCGACGGGGAGGGCTCCCGTTGGCACATGCTTGAGGGCCAGGGAAACTGACCGGGATTGGGCACCCCAAAGTCGGCAGATTAGTGGCCACTGTGCCGCGATGTTTACTGCTGGGCAAGGCCACAGGAAGGTCCGCTGCATGTGACAAGCTTTGCTCGCATTGCAGTGGACCTTTCTTAGATGTGCTCGCCTGGGTGGTGTGGGCGCTGGCATGCAGGCTGGATTGGGGAATTGGAACGCGACTTACTGGTGCATGCCCTGCATTTGCCCAACAGCGACTGCGCCTCCAAATCCCTACTGCTGCAAGATGCTGGCTGCACAAGCGTGAGTGGTGCACTAGCCTGGTTACATCCCACTTACAGTAACTGGGCTGAGATTATTATATTACTACATTTTATTTGTGATACTTAAATTACTTGGCAGTGGTTGGCAGTAAGCAATTGTGGAACTAGGAAGGATGTCATTGTGTTGTGTTGTGTGTCATCAGGTCTTCAGGTGGCAGTGGCAAACTTTTTATGTTGGCGGCGCTTGCGCGGCCAGCATCTTCTTGACAGTGTAGCTTTGGAGGCACAGTCACTGTTGGGGAATGCAGGGCATGCACCAGTAGTCGTCCCTCATCTCAATCAGCTCAGCATGCCGGTGCCACAATATGCATACATAATGGCGAGCACATTCAAGAAAAGGTCCACTGAATCAGAGCAAGCTCGTCAGATGCAGCAGACTTTCCCTGACATGCTTGCCAACATTATGAGTGTTGAAGTGGCACAGTGGCCGCAACTTCCGACTTTAGGGGTGTCCAACTTCTCCAGCCAGTTAACCCTGCCCTCTGTACTGCCGATGGGGAGCCAACTCCCTGTCAGCATAAATCACCTCCCCATTTATTATATGCTGAGGGTGGCCAATCCCCTCGGCTCTAACCCCCTTTACTTGTGTGCCGATGGGGAGCCCATTCCTCGTTGGCATAAGAACTCCCCCATTGTTAAATGCTGAGAAGTGCCCAATCCTCATTTCGGGGCCCCGCTTTCTTTGTGTGTGAGGTGCCCCAATCCCGTCTACCAAAAATTCCTCCCCGTTGTGTGCCGATGAGTGTTCCCAATCCCCGTTGGCTACAGACCCCCAAAACAGTTAGGTGGCACACTGGGGCCCACCCCAGCGTGCCAAACTCCCTAAAAAAACTGTCCCGCGATGTTTTTGTTTTGTTTTCACCTGTAAAGCGAAACGGTCCCCGTAGTCTCCCTGCTCCCCACCTGCACCCACCTCTGTGAATCCTGCCTCCCACACCCCTCACCCCATACTTACCTCCAGAGTCTGGTGCAACGATCTTCAGTGGACGGGAACACGTCTGCACTCTTCAAAGCCGACCCGAACTGAGGAAATACCGTAAGCTGTATAATGGAATAAATAGGGTTTTCAACTTTGATGCATATCTCAGGCATTTTGGAATTTTGGCCCCAAATTTTCAACGTGGGGTTTTGGGACCCCTCCTCATTCTTGCACTGTCACGGCGTATTTGGTCCCAAAGGTGATTTCACAGTCACTGCGCCGGAATCACCTTTCGGGACTGAGTAATGAAATGACAATGCCACTGTTCATGAGGGGGCTCTCAAAAAGCCTATGTTGCAAATTTGGTGGGAAAATCCAAAATGACTGTTTTGAGCGTGTGTTGTGCATTTGCTATGCACGCCAGAAGTTAGCGAATTCGTATATTCTCATGCCAGATTTTCAACATTGCCATTTTTCCACACCTTCTTGTGAACCGCACAGCTGTCATTTTCACATCCTGGCTGAAATGTGTTTTCGCACTTCCTGAGCAGAATATCGCAGTCACTGCACCCGAAATCAGTGTTCGGGACAGATTACGAAAATAACAGTGACACTGTTCATGAGCAGAGGTCCTAAAATGCCTGTGTTGAAAATTTGGTGACAATACTCCATAAAATGACTTGAAGTACGAGCATGCGTTGAGCAGTTTGCACGCATGCTCATAAGTTTGCAAACTTATAATATTTTCACTCCAGATTTTCAACAGTGCTATTGTTCTGCACCTCCTAATGAACAGTACAGCTGTCATTTTTCACATCCTGACCAAAATCTCTTTCTCAGTTCCAGTGCAGAATAAGCGGTCGCTGTGGAAAGTCCATTTTCGAGACACATTATGAAATGACAGTGACACTGTTCATTAGCAGATGTCCTAAAATGCCTATGTTGAAAATTTGGGGACGAAAGTCAATAAAATGAGTGTTTTACGAGTGTGTGTTGCGCAGTTTGCACGCACGCCGTGACTTTGTGAATCTGTAATAGTTCCACTCCAGCTGTTCATCACTGGCATTTTTCCATACCTCCTTATGAACAGTACAGCTGGCTGAAATGTGTTTTCCCATGTCCGTGCAGAATTGCATGGTCGCTATGCGAAATCAGCTTTGGGACAGTTTGAGGAAATGACGGTGACACTATTTATGAGCAAAGGTCCTAAAATGCCTATGTTGAAAATTTGGTGCGAAAGTCCCTAAAATGACTGTGTTGCAAGCGTGGATTGTGCAGTTTCCACGCACCCTTGTAACTCGTCAATCTGCAATACTTTCATGCCACATTTTCACCACTGGCATTTCTGCACATCTCCTTATCAACAGTCCAGCTGCCATTTTCACAGCCTGCCCAAACGCATTTCCGCAGCTGTGGTGCACAATGGCATGCTCGCTGTGCAAAAGAAAAAATTACTCACCTTAGTAATGTTGCTTCTTCTAATGGAGTCTTGCTATATTATGACATATGCAGTGAGTCCCAACCTTCAACTGCTCCGGAGGTGAAAGAGTTAACTTTCCATGCCAGGCATGGAACCTTGAGCGGAGCTCGGTTGAAAACTCTGTCTGTTGTTCTTCAAACTTAAACTGTCAGATCTTTACGAGCAAAACTCACTAAGGTTCTGTGGAAGCCGTAAACCTACACTAGCCCACTGGCTACTAACTACAAGAACACATTTTTTCTTGATCCCAAAACAAAGACTCAAGTCAGGGGAATCAAGAAAGAAAATTAAAACATAACACCCAAGCACCCTAAAAGAAAGGGTGAAAATAAAGTGGGCATCTACGAAGTGCCAACATTGCACTGCCCACCCACAACCCAAAAGTAGAGGTTCTGAGAGGGGCAGGCAGGAGGTCATAATATAGCAAGACTCCATTAGAAGAAACAACATTACAAAGGTGAGTAATTTTCTTCAAACAACATGAAGTCTTGCTATATTATGACATATGCAGATTACACAGCAGTACCTCCATGGAGGAGGGACAGAACCTACTTAGGAAATAGGCTCTGAAGCACAGTTGTTAAATTGAGCATCACTCCTAGCCTGGATGTCCAGGAGTAATGCTTAGTAAAAGTGTGAACTGTTTTCAGGTAGCTGCTTGACATATCTCTAGGATAGAGATGTCTCTGGCAAGCCAGGGACGCAGCTGTACCTCTGGTAGAATGAGCCCTCAGGCCTGAGGGAGGAACCTTACCAGTTTTCATAGCAAAATTGGATACAAGAGACAATCCACCTGGCAATGGATCTTTTAGTGGCAGGTTTCCCTTTACCAACCTCACCATAAGTAAGGAACAATTGGAGGAGTCAAACCTGTGACCCTTGGTACGCTCTATGTAGTAACTAAGGGCTTTTTGACATCTAAACTGTGCAATCTCCTCTCGCCAGAGGAGGAATGGTCAGTGAAGTACACAGGAAGAGACATGGATTGATTAAAGTGGAAGTCTGAAACCACCTTAGGCAAAAACTTTCTGTTAGTCTTGAGGACCACTTATCTCTGTGAAAGGAGATAAAATCAGGCTCCACTGACAATGCTTGCAATCACTTATGCGCCTGGCAGAAGTGATGGCTACAAAGAAAAAAATTACTCACCTTAGTAATGTTGTTTCTTCTAATGGAGTCTTGCTATATTATGACATATGCAGTTTGACCCAGCCTTCAACTGCTCGGAGGTGAAAGAGTTAACTTTCCATGCCAGGCATGGAATCTTGAGCGTGACTCGGTTGAGAAACTCTGTCTGTTGTTCTTCAAACTCAAACTGTCAGATCTTTACGAGCAAAACTCACTAAGATTCTGTGTGGAAGCTGTAAACCTACACTAGCCAACTGGCTACTAAAATATCAACAATTATTTGGGCCCAAAACAAAGACTCAAGTCAGAGGATCTAAAAATAAAAACACAACACCCAAACACCCCAAAACAAAAAGGGGTGAAAAACAAGGTGGGCTTCTACCAGTGCCAACACTGCACTGCCCACCCACATCCCAAAAGCAGAGGTTCTGAGAGGGACAGGCAGGGGAGATCATAATATAGCAAGACTCCATTAGAAGAAACAACATTACTAAGGTGAGTAATTTTTTTCTTCAAACAACATGAAGTCTTGCTATATTATGACATATGCAGACTACGTAGCAGTACCTCCATGGAGGAGGGACAGAACCTACTTAGGAAATAGGCTCTGAAGCACAGTTGTGCAAACCGAGCATCACTCCTAGCCTGGATGTCCAGAGAATAATGCTTGGTGAAATTGTGAACTGTTTTCCAGGTAGCTGCTTGACATATCTCTATGACAGGGATGTCCCTGGCTGCAGCCAGGGATGCAGCTGTACCTCTGGTAGAGTGAGCCTCAGGCCTGAAGGGGAACCTACCCAGTTTTGATAACAAAATTGGATACAAGAGACAATCCACCTGGCAATGGCTCTTTTAGTGGCAGGTTTCCTTTACCAACCTCACCATAAGTGAGGAATAGTTGGAGGAGTCAAACCTGTGACCCTTGGTACGCTTCTATGTAGTAACTAAGGGCTCTTCACATCTGCTGTGCAGCCTCCTCTCGCCAGAGGAGGAATGGTCAGTGAAGTAAACTGGAAGAGATATAGATTGATTAAGGTGGAAATCTGAAACCACCTTAGGCAAGAACTTCCTGTTAGTCCTGAGGACCACCTTATCTCTGTGAAAGGAGATAAAATCAGACTCCACTGACAAAGCTTGTAACTCACTTATGCGTCTGGAAGAAGTGATGGCTACCAGAAACACAGTTTTCCAAGTCAAGTACTTAAGCTCTGCTGAAGACAAAGGCTCAAAGGGGTTGCATAAGCTGAGCAATGCAAACATTAAGATCCCAGGCGGAAGCAGGGTCCCTGAATGGAGGGTTGGTGTGAAGCAATCCCTTGAAAACTTGGAAAATACAGGGTGAGCAGAAAGAGAAGAGGGCTTTCCTGCTGATATAAAAGCAGAGACAGCTGCCAAGTGCACTTTCAGGGTAGCTGGCCTCAGCCCCAAAGTATTTAAGTGGACCATATAATCCAGGACTGTGGGCAAACAGCAGATTCTGGGGAAATATGCTTTCCAGAGCACCATATGGAAAACCTTTTCCATTTAGAATTATAAGTAGCCCTGGTGGAAGGCTTCCTAGAAGCTTTCAAGATATCGAGTACATCTTGAGAAAGGTGTAGGTCAGCAAACTCTTAACTCTTCAACAGCCAGGCCTTGAGGTTGAGGGATTTGAGATTCGGTACCAAACTCTCCCTGGGCACAGGTTAACAGATTGTGATTCCTGGGAAGACACAGGGAAGGTGGACTGCTAAGGACAGAAGGAGTGGATACCAGGGCTGTCTGGCCCAATCTGGAGCAATCAGAATCATCTTGCAAGGTTGAGATCTGATTTTGACTAGCACCTTGAACAAGAGAGGAAGGGGGAAGGCATAGAAAACTTCCCTTCCCAGTTGAGAAGGAAGGCATCCAGAGGGACTGAGCCCAACACTGGGGCCTGCAGCAAAATAGCGGAAGTTGGTGATTGTCTGGGGCTGCAAAAGATCTATCTGAGGGTGCCCCACCTGGCAAATACTACCTCCAGTACTAGGAGATCCAGAGCCCATTCGTGATGGCCCTGGGAAATCCCGCTGAAAGCATCTGCCAGGACATTGTCCTTGCCTGGGAGGTGAACTGCCATGAGGGAGGTGTTCAGGAATAAGCCAGAGACCACAACTTCATTGCCTCGTGCACAAGGCCGAAGACCGAGTGCCCTTGCTTATTGATGTACCATATTGTAGTGGTGTTGTCTGTTCTGACCTGTACCACTTTGTTCTGAACAGATGCAGAAAAACCTGAAGTGCTAGAAAACTGCTCTGAGTTCCAACAGATTGATGTGGAGCAGAGACTCCTGAGGGACCACAATCCCTGGGTGGTGAGGTTGCCCATGTGAGCTCCCACCCAAGAGGGACGATCTGTAGTAAGGGTCAAGGAGTGAGATTGAGGGAAGAAAGGAACCCTTGTCTCAGATTGCTCTGATCCTGCCACCACTGTAGGGCCTGGATCAGGTTCGAGTTACTGGGATCAATTTGGTTAGAGGATCTCTCCTTTGAGACCAGAAGGCTCTCAAATGGAACTGAATGTCCCTCATCTGAACTCTCACCCTGCACTACTGCTGTGGAGGCAGCCATGTGCCCTAGAAGCTGCAGAAAATGCCTTGCTGGTCGAGACCTGCAGAGTGAAGGAGGAGGCCAGAGCCACCAAGGTCTTTGCTCTTCTAGAGGGAGAAAGCTCTGGCCTAGCTTTGTGTCCAGTTCTGCGCCTATGAAGGTGAGTAGCTGAACAGGCTCTAGAACTGACTTTGGGAGATTGAGAAGGAAACCTAGAGATGTAAGCAGCTGCTGGGTAACCTGAAGGTGTAATTTGACTTGGTCTGGAGACTGGCCCACTATGAGCCAGTCGTCCAGGTAAGGAAAGATGGCAATCTTTGCCTTCTTAAATGAGCAACTGCTACTGCCAGGCATTTTGTGAATACCCTTGAGGCAGAGGTGAGGCCGAAGGGCATTGCTCTGAACTGGTAATGGCCTGAGGGCAGTTCAATCTGAGGTACTTTCGTGGGAGCTTCTGATGAGAACATGGAAGTAGGCATCCTTGAGGTCCAGGATGCTAGCCAGTCCCTGGTCCTTGAGAGGTAAAATAATTCCCAGAGTCACCATTTTGAATTTTGGTTTTAAAAGGTGCTTGTTTAGGTATCTGAGATCCAGGATGGGCCGCCATTCTCCTGTCTTTTTGGGGTAAGGAAGTACCTGGAGTACAGTCCTTGCCCTGGTGTAGGGAGGTACCCTTTCTACAGCTCTGAGAGCCAGGAGGGTAGAGATTTCTGTTTCCACAGCGAGAGCCTCTGATGGATTTGCAGGTGGAAAGGATCTGGTTCTCATCTTTGGGAATTTTTGAAGCTGAGAACCAGTCCCTGGCTTACTACTTCCAGGACCCACTTGTCTGATGTTAAAGACTCCCAGTCCTGGACGAAGTAAGCCAGCCTGCCCTACAGGTAATGGAGAATCGGCCTGGCCCTCCCATCAGGGTGCCTGTTTGGCAGGGGCTTTAGGCTGAGGGGTGAGCAGGCCTGCTCATACCCGCCTGCCTCCTCTGAAGAACCCCTCTGGGCATAGGCTGAAGAAGACCTGGGCTTGGTAAAGGTCTGTGAAAAGGCCTGCCCCTGCCCCTGGAAAGCTGCCTCTGAGGAGTGGCCTGCCTTTCCTTGGCCTGTGCACTCCTATAAGTGGTCCTATACTCATCCATTTTCTTCATGTAATTCTCTGTCTGCTCCCCAAACAGAGAGTTACCCACAACTGGAAAATCCATGGCCTTAGCCTGGGTATCCTGTGACAGGCTAGTACACCTGAGCCAAGCCAATCTAGAAAGCACAGACGTAGCCATGACTCTTGAAGATACATCATTAGGAGTCCACTGCAGCCTGGAATTGCACCTTGGATGCCTCAATACCATCAGCAGCCACCTGCTCCAGCTCCTTGGCAGCTGGCCAGGGACCTGTTTCGCCAGGGCCATAACAGTATCCCATCTGGATTTCTGGTATCTTGCCACATAGGCCATATAATTTGCCTGTCTGAGTCCCAAGGATGCTGCCATGTACTATTTCTTTGCCATGGCATCAATCTCCTGAGTCCTTGTCAGGGGGTGTGAAGCCAAGGGACTATTTGCCTTATCACAGGCTGCAGCCTGCACTACCTCAACATGGCTGCATTGGTATGAAAGGAACTCGTATCAGGGCCTGACAATGTGTACCTCTTGTCCATTTTTATCCACAGGAGGTATAGTGTGAGGAACTTTTAAAATTTTATTGTCTGTTCTTAAAAGATTTATGTAAAGGAATAGACAATCTCCTAGACTCTGGGATATCCATCATTTCTACATAGTCAGGCTCCTCCTGTTCATCCACAGCTTCTTCCAAAGGAGCTGGAGGGTTTTCAACCACTTTCTTATAAAACATAAAATGAGAAGGGACTCAGAAAGCCTAGGGGAGACACTCCTGAAGGTCTGTCTGGGAGATGTCCAGTTCAATGGGCACATCCAGACTTTCAAAATCACATTCACTCTCTTCATAATCTTCCTCCTCCTCCGGTTCATAAAATTCCTCTATATCATATTTTTGAACCAGTGGCACCGACCGAACCGACGCTTATCTGATGGTGCGGTTCGGTCGGAACCGGGAAAGCGACTGGACAATTTGATCGCTTTGGCTATCTCTGCAGCGGTTGGAGAAGAAATTTTGGCTCCACACTTCAGATTTTCTAGTCCTTTTGCTGGGACTGACTCCTCCGAGTCAGCCCTCCGTTGCCGAGAGTCTCGCCTGGTCAGAGGGCACTCCCTCGGTTCAGTTGGCACGAACCGGCTGGCCATCCGGTCAGCGGACTTTTGGCCTCGCTCCCGGAGCCTACCAACTCTCTTATCCAGGGTAGCTGCAGGAAATTCTTGCAAATCTGGCAGTCTGCATTGAGGTGGTCAAACCCCAGACAATAAACACATGTGGTGTGTGGGTCAGCCTTGGCAAAGGCTTCCAAAGATACTACAGTGCTGAAACCAGTGGGCGGTTTTTCTTTTGGTTTCTCAGACATAGTGCCAGCCTAACCAGAAACTTGCCCGTTTACGGCAATCCGCCAAGCCAGACACCCTTAGCAGTTCTCATCCGTGTCACAGGTCGTGGAAAAATGTAATGAACTGCTTTTTTTAGAACCGATAAGAACCAGGAACCGCACTCTAAATGCAATTTAATAAAGTTTAACAACAACCTGATCGGTTCAAACCGAACCGATAATATACGTTTACAAGTGCCACACAGAAATAATGTAAAACCTATCTATTACTTACGATACCACAGACAGAGCTTGAACCGACCGTTTGCGTTAAATATAAACAAATGCAGTTTAAAACCGAGAAATCACACTTTTAACCGAGAAAATGAACCGAGCAGCAGGAGAAATCTCCGGAGCGACTGTTCAGTGAGGCGAGTAAAGAATCTGACAGTTTGAGTTTGAAGAACAACAGACAGAGTTTTCAACCGAGCTCAAGCTCAAGATTCTATGCCTGGCATGGAAAGTTAACTCTTTCACCTCCAGAGCAGTTCAAGGTTGGGTCAAACTGCATATGTCATAATATAGCAAGACTTCATGTTGTTTGAAAACACCGTTTTCCAAGTCAAGTACTTTAGCTCTGCTGAAGACAATGGCTCAAAAGGGGTTGTATAGCTGGGCAATGCAAATATTAAGGTCCCAAGCAGGGCAGGGTCCCTGAATGGAGGTTGGTGTGAAGCAACCCTTGAAAACTTGGAAAATACAGGGTGAACTAAAAAGATGAAGGTTTACCTGCTGATAAGAAAGCAGACACGGTTGCCAGGTGCACTTTAAGGTAGCTGGTCTAAGCTCCAAAGAATTCAAATGCACCAAATAATCCAGGACTGTGGGCAAGTCAGCAGATTCTGGGGAATATGCTTGCCAGAGCACCATATGGAAAATCTCTTCCATTTTGGAATTATAAGTAGCTCCTGGTGGAAGGCTTTCCCAGAGGCCTTCAAGATATCCAATACACCTTGGGAGAGGTGTAGGTCAGCAACTCTAACTCTTCAAGAGCCAGGCCTTGAGATTGAGAGATTTGAGGTTCGGATACCAAACTCTCCCCTGGGCACAGGATAACAGGTTGTGATTCCTGGGAAGACACAGGGAAGGTGGACTGCTAAGGACATGAGGAGTGGGTACCAGGGCTGTCTGGCCCAATCTGGAGCAATCAGGATCATCTTGCAGTGTTGAGATCTGATTTTGACTAGCACTTTGAAACAGAAGAGGAAGGGGAAAAGCATAGAGAAACTTCCCTGCCCAACTGAGAAGGAAAGCATCCAGAGGACTGAGCCCAACACTGGGGCCTTCAGCAAAAAGGGAAGTTGGTGATTGTCTGGGGCTGCGAAAAGATCTATCTGCGGGGTGCCCCATCTGGCAAATACTACCTCCAGTACTAGGGGATCCAGCGCCCATCGTGATGGCCCTGGGAAATCCTGCTGAGAGCATCTGCCAGGACATAGTCCTTGCCTGGGAGGTGAACTGCCGTAAGGGAGGCGTTCAGGAATAAGCCAGAGACCACAACTTCATGGCTTGTGCACAAGGCCGTGAGACGAGTGCCTCCTTGCTTGTTGATGTACCACATTGTAGTGGTATTGTTCGTTCTGACCTGTACAACCTTGTTCTGAACATGTGGAAAAGACCTGGAGTGCTAGAAAAACTGCTCTGAGTTCTAACAGATTGATGTGGAGCAGAGACTCCTGTGGGACCACAATCCCTGGGTAGTGAGTCGCCCATGTGAGCTCCCCACCCCAAGAGGGATGCATCTGTAGTAAGGATTAAGGAGGGAGACTAGGGGTGAAGGGGACCCCTGTCTCAGATTGCTCTGATCCTGCCACCACTGAAGGGCGTGGATCAGGGTTCGAGTCACTGGGATCAACTTGGTTAGAGGGTCTCTCCTTTGAGACCAAAAGGTTCTCAAATGGAACTGGATGTCCCTCATCTGAAATCTTGCTCCTGCACTACTGCTGTAGAAGCAGCCATGTGTCCCAGGAGCTGTAGAAAATGCCTTGCTGGTCGAGGGACCTGCAGGGTGAAAGAGAGGCTACAGAGACCAGGGTCCTTGCTCTTTCCAGAGGAAGGCAGGCTCTGGCCTCTTTCATGTTCAGTTCTCGCCTATGAAGGTGAGAAGCTGGACAGGTTCTAGAACTGACTTTGGAAGATTGAGAAGGAAACCTAGAGATGTGAGCAGTTGCTGAGTTACCTGAAGGTGTAGTTTGACCTGTTCTGGGGACTGGCCTACTATGAGCCAGTCGTCCAGATAAGGAAAGATGGCAACTTTGCCTTCTTAAGTGGGCAACTGCTACTGCCAGGCATTTTGTGAATACCTCGGGGCGAGGTGAGGCCGAAGGGCGCTCTGAACTGGTAATGGCCTGAGGGCAGTTCGAATCTGAGGTACTTTCGATGGGAGCTTCTGATAAGAACATGGAAGTAGACATCCTTGAGGTCCAGGAGGCTAGCCATTCCCTGGCCTTAGAGAGGGTAAAATAATTCCCAGAGTGACCACTTTGAATTTTGGTTTTAAAAGGTGCTTGTTTAGATACCTGAGATCCAGGATGGGCCGCCATTCTCCTGTCTTTTTGGGGTAAGGAAGTACCTGGAGTACAACCCTTTGCCCTGGTGTATGGGTGGAACCCTTTCCACACCTCTGAGAGCCAGGAGGGTAGAGACTTTGTTTCTAGGGCAAATGCCTCTGATGGATTTGCAGGTGGAAAGGACCTGGCTCTCATCTTTGGAAATTTTTGAAGCTGAGAACCAGTCCCTGGCTTACTACTTCCAGGACCCACTTGTCTGATGTTAAAGACTTCCAGTCTAGGACAAAAGTAAGCCAGCCTGCCCCTATTGGTAGTGGAGAATCGGCTCTGGCCACCCCATCAGGAGCCTGCTTGGCAGGGGCTTTGGGCTGAGGGTGAAGCAGGCTACTTGCACCCTGCTGCCTCTCCTCTAAAGAACCCCCTCTGGGCATAAGCAGAAGAGAGGCCTGGGCTTGGTAAAAGGCCTATGAAAAGGCCTGCCCTGCCCCTGACATGCTGCCTTTGAGGAGTGGCTTGCCTTTCTTTGGCCTGTGCACTCCTATAGGTGGTCATATATTCATCCATTTTTTCATATAATTCTCTGTCTGCTCCCCAAACAGAGAATTGCCCATACCAGGAAAATCCATAGCCTTAGACTGGGTATCCTGTGACAGGGTAGTACATGTGAGCCAAGCCATTCTGCAAGAGCCACAGAGTAGCCATGACCCGTGATGATACATCATTAGAGTCTACTGCAGCATGAAATTGCACCTTGATGCCTCATATCATCCGCAGCCACCTGCTCCAGCTCCCTGGCAAGCTGGTCAGGGGCCTGTTTTGCTAGGGCCAGCACAGTATCCCATCTGGATTTCTGGTACCTAGCAGCATAAGCCTATAGTTTGCCTGTCTGAGTCCAAAGATGCTGCCATGTACTGTTTCTTTGCCATGGCATCCATCCTCCTGGAGTCCTTTTCAGGAGGGTGAGAGGCTAGAGGAATATTTGCCTTATCACAGGCAGCAGCCTGCACTACCCCCACATGGCTGTATTGCTGAGTGAGGAACCCATATCAGAGCCTGATAAGCATACCTCTTGTCCATCCTTTTATCCACAGGAGGATAGAATGAGGAGTTTTAGAATTTTTACTGTCTGTTTCTAAAAGATTTGTGCAAGGGAATAGACAGTCTCCTAGACTCTGGAATATCCATCATTTCTACATAATCAGGCTCTTCTTGGTCATCAACAGCTTCCTCAACAGGGAGTTGGAGAGTTTCAGCAACTTTCTTATAGAACATAAAATGAGAAGGGGACTCAGATAGCCTGGGGGGGCCCCAACGGTCTGTCTGGAGAGATGTCCGTTCAATGGGCACATCCAGACCTTCAAAATCACATTCACTATCCTCATACTCCTCCTCCCTTCCCCGTTCATAAAAATCCTCAAAATCAAAATCTTGAACCGGTGGAACCGGACGAACCGAACGCTTCTTGATGGTGTCGGTTCGACGGAACCGGGAAAGAGACTGGATAATTTGAATTGCTTTAGCTATTTCCTCAGCGGTTGGAGAAAGAACTTTTGGCTCCACACTAGCTGACTTTCTAGCCCTTTAGTTGGAACCGCTCCTCAGAGCTGGCTCTTCGTTGCCTGAGGAAGTATCGCCTGGTCAGAGGGAGACTTCCCTCCGGTTCGGTTGGAACTGAACTGGCTGGCCATCCGGGTCAGCGGACTTTTTGGCCTCCCTTTCCTGAGCCTACCAACTCTCTTTCCATGGTGGCAGCAGGAAAATTCTTACAAATCTGGCAGTCTGCATTGAGGTGGTCAAGCGCCAGACAATATACAGGTGGTGTGTGGGTCAGCCTTAGCAAAGGCTTCCCACAGAGGCCTGATGCTGAAACCAGTGGGCGGTTTTTCTTTTGGGTTTCTCAGACATAGTGCCAGCCTAACCAAACTTGCCCGTTAATGGCAATGCAAGCAAGACTCTCTTATCGGTTCCAACCGTCATAGGGTCGTGGAAAACATAATGAAATCCGCTTTTTAGAACCGATAAGAACTGGGAACCGCACTCTAAAGGACTAGAAAGATTTTTAAAATAACCAGATCGGTTCGAGCCGAACGAAAACACATTTACAAGTTCCACACAGAAGAAAAATAAACGTAAGCCTATCTATTACTTACAATACCACAGACAGAGCTTGAACCGAAAATAAGACTTTTAACCGACAAACGAACCGAGCAGAAGGAGAACTCCGGAGCGACTGTTCAGTGAGGCGGAGTAAAGAATCTGACAGTTTGAGTTTGAAGAACAACAGACAGAGTTTTCAACCGAGCTCACTCAAGGTTCCATGCCTGGCATGGAAAGTTAACTCTTTCACCTCCGAGCAGTTCAAGGTTGGGACTCACTGCATATGTCATAATATAGCAAGACTTCATGTTGTTTGAATCACCTTTTGGGACACATTAACAAAATCACAGCACTATGCATCTCTAGCTCTGCCACTGCCAATGCCAGTGCGACAACATTCGGCATTGACAAATGCTTGCTTATGACTGCACTGCACTTAACCGATGCGTTGTGTGATTGGCTGCCTGGGTGGTGATCACTATGTCTTTTGTTTTTCTTCTTTAAGGATTCAGCATCCTCAGCATGTTGATCAGATTCAACAGAATTAGTCGTAGTACTAGAAAACATTACCGACTCTTGAACCAGGTAGTATACCATATACCACAGTACACTGGGGCATGCAAAGCACTTGCATCATTCACATGGGTAGGGTGGGTGGATTGTCTTAGTGCTGCTCATTTGATCATTCCTACCCATTTCTTTGGCTTGTTTTGCTCTGACTGGAACATCCATCAGAGGAAGGGGAAAGGGAACATTGTTTAACCAGGATTAGCATACTAGCTGAAGCTTGTTTCAGATGCGACCTGGAAGCACAAGGAAGTTAAGTGACTTACTCAGGATCACACAGTATGCACCTAAGTGGCTGTGGGATTCATTTAAACCCAGGTCTCCAGATATGCAGCTCAGAGCCTTAACCCACTGTGCTATACTGCCATCAAAATAATACTCACACAGCACCATTAATAAAAAGAAATCTTAGCTGTGCAGTGCCTGCAGTGCTTGGTAGTGCTATGATATAGGTATTTGCATCTGCCTGTCTCTCTTTGTCTCTCCCAGCACACTCATGTCACGGCCCTAGCAGGATATGCTACCATTACAGGCCAGCCATGAAGGGCTAGTCATGACAGATTGCCTGTTTATTTAGCAATTTACTTTAATTTTTATACAAATAATCCATTAAATTATTTCCTTTGGGCCTCTGTGTCAAATGTGAGCGACTTTGGCCACTTTTATGCATTTTTTTCCAAATATTGGTCAATAAATCAGAACTAATTGGGATAAATCAGAACTTCACTGTGTTCTGGTTCTTATTTAATAAGGGTCAGAACGTCACAGAGTTCTCCCAGCCCTACTGCTGGTGTTCCTCCTGTGATGGCAAAAAAACACCTGAAAATGCATCTACAGTTGTATTTTTATGTTGATTAGCACAACGTAGAAACATATTCGCGACAGCTTTCTCAGAAGCAGGTTGTGGAAGCACGGCACTGTTGTGGCCAATGCCCCCACAGCCTGCAAAGGCTTCCCACTTCCCCCAATGCCATGGCACGCTGCTGGTGACACAAGTTTGGAACCTTGGCAAAAACTTGTGAGAAATCAGTCGGTTACAGTTAGGGGCTGCCGTCATTACAGCGTAAGCCATCCGCTGCAATGAGGGCGCTTCCGTCATTGCAGGGCGGCTCCTTAACATTGAATTGTTTAGAACATGGCGGCGGCTTGTCACCATGTTCACAAAACATTACCTCCCCACCATGTTTATTCGCTGACAGGGAGCCCACTCCCCATTGGCATAATGTGACCCCTTTATTGTCTGCCAATGGGTGCCCAATCCCCGCCAGCAGAATTGCATTCCCCTTTGTTCTTTTGCCGATGGGGTGCCCAATCCTGTCACAATGTCATCCCCCTTTGTTCTTTGCTGACGTGGTGCCCAATCTCTCGTCAGCAGAATGGCATTCCCCTTTTGTTCTTTTGCTGACAGGGTACCCAATCCTCCGGCAGAATGGCATTCTCCCTTTTGTTGTTTGCCAATGGGGGTGCCTAATCCCCATCAGCTACTGCTGGCCTCCCAAAAAGAAAGCCTCCGGTGACATGTTGGGAGCCCACCCAGTGTGCCACATGCCCGTGTGAAGTAAAACTGTCCCGGATGTCTTTTGTTTTTTTTCCCTGAAAAAGGAAACAGTCCCTCGGTGTTCTCCTTGTCCCCCACCCGAACCCGCGCCCACCCACTGCGCACCCTGCCTCCCCACACCCCTCACCCCATACTTACCTCTAGAGTCTGGCGCGATGATCTTCGTGGACGGGAACACGCCTGCACTCTTCAAAGCCGACCGCGAACTGAGGAAATGCCGATAAGCTGTATAATGGTAGAAATAGGGTTTTTCAACTTTGATGCATATCTCAGCCATTTTTTGATTTTGGCACAAATTTTTCAACATGGGGTTTTTGGAACCCCTCCTCATGATTTCTCAAACTGTCATGCGGCGTTAATCGCCTTAAAGGTGATTTTGCGGTCACTCGCTGGAATCACCTTTGGGTGCTGATTAACGAAATGACAGTGCCAGTGTTCATGAGGTGGGCCTCAAAAAGTCTATGTTGCAAATTTGGTGGAAAAATTTTAAAAATGACTGTTTTATGAGCGGCATACTGCACAGTTGCTATGCATGCTCGAGAACTTCGCGAATTTGCATTATTTTCATGCCAGATTTTCAATATTGGCATTTTGTCACACCTCCTTGGAACAGTACAGCTGTCATTGCCACATCATGGCCAAATGTGTTTTCGCACTTCCGCGCAGAATAGCGTGGTCGCTGTGGGAAATCAGTGTTTGGGACAGATTAAGAAAATGACAGTGACACTGATCAGCAGTAGATGTCCTAAAATGCCTATGTTGAAAATTTGAAAAGCGATACTCCATAAAATGACTGTGTACGGCGTGCGTTCGCAGTTTACGCAGACGTCGCGTAACTGCAATTAATATTTTCCTCCAGATTTTCAACATTGCTATTTTCCCCACACGACGATGAATAGTGCAGCTGTCATTTTCCCATCTTGGCTAAATGTGTTTTCGCACTTCTGGCGCAGAATAGAGTGGTCGCTGTGGGAAATCACTGTACGGACAGATTAAGAAAATGACAGTGATACTTTTTATGAGCAGAGGTCCTAAAATACCTATGTTGAAAATTTGGAGATGATAGCCCATCAAATGACTGTGTTACAAGTGTGTGTTACACTTTCCACCTGTAGCAACCATAGATTTGTAATATTGTCCTAGATTTTCAACAGTGGCATTTTTTACACCTCCTTATGAGCAGTACAGCTGTCATTTTTCACATCCTGACTGAAATGTGGTTTCACAGTTGCGACAGAATAACGCCGTCACTGTGGGAAATCAGTGTTCGGACAGATTAAGAAAATGACAGTGGCACTGTTCATGAGCAGAGGTCCTAAATCCTATGTTGAAAATTTGGTGATGAAACTCCATTACATGACTGTGTTACAGGCGATCGTTGAACTGTTTCCATGCACCCTTGTAACCGCAGAATTATAATATTTTCACACATTTTCAACAGTGGCAATTTTTCACCTCCTTATGAACAGTACAGCTGTCATTTTTCACATCCTGGCTAAAAATATGTTTTTGCACTCCTGCCGGAGAATAGCACGTCGCTGTGGGAAATCAGTGTTTGGGACAGATTAAGATCGAAGGGTGGGGGGTGACCAGCTCAACTGAGCTCTGTCGGGACTGCTGTGGATTTGTTTGTGGGCAGAAAAAGGCGCTAGCGCAAGGCCCAGTACAAAGGGCAGCCTGCAGCACTGGGAGAAACAGAGCGAGGAAGGCGGTGAGGGAGGAGGTGGAGTGAACTCACCGAGCGCTGTCAGGACTGCTGCAGATTTCTTTGTGGGCAGAAAAAGGTGTCAATGCAGGCAGGGGCCCAGTAAGAAAGGCTAATGCCTGCAGCGGTGGGAGAAACAGTGCAGTGAGTGAGACAGGGGACTGAGTTGCTGCAGATTTGTTTGTGGGCAGAAAAAGCCCTAACGCAAGAGCCCAGTACAAAAGGAAGCCTGCAGCACTGGAAGAAACAGAACAAGAGACAGAGTGAGGGAGGGGAGTGAGCAAACTCACTGGAGCACTGTCAGGACTGCTGCGGTTTCTTTGTGGGCAGAAAAAGGCGTCAATGCAGGAGGGGCCTAGTAGAAAAGCCAGCCTGCAGCGGTGGGAGAAACAGTACAAGTGAGTGAGACAAGGGACTGAGTGAGTTCAACGGAGCTATCAGGACTGCTGCAGATTTCTTTGTGGGCAGAAAAAGGTGCCAATGCAGGCAACAACCCCGTACAAAAAGGGCCACTTGCAGGCATATGACAAACAGAATGGCGCTGGCGACTGAAGCGACCTCAATGGGAGTTCTGTCAGGACAGCTGCAGATTTCTTTGTGGACAGACAAAGGTGCCAATGCAGCCAGGAGCCCGTCACAACAGCAGCCTGCAGCGCCAAGAGACACAGAACGAATGAGTGACAGAGCGGTAGTGAGCTAGCTCAACGGAGCTCTACTGTGACTGCTGTCGGATTTCTTTGTAGGCAGAAAATGCGGCAATGCAGGCAGGAGCCCAGTACAAAAAGGCCAGCTTGCAGCTCCGGCAGAAATGGAATGAGTAAATGAGAGAGGGGTGAGCGAGCTCAATGGAGCTGTGTCGAGACTGCTTCAGATTTCTTTCTGGCAGAACAAGCGCCAATGCAGGCAGGAGCCCATTACAAAGGGCAGCCTGCAGCGGCAGGAGACACAGAACAAGCGGTGAAGGAGGGAGTGAGTGAGCTCAATGGAGCTCTGTTGGGATCTGGTGCAGATTTGTTTTTAGGCCAGAAAAGGCAGCAATGCACACAGGGCCCAGTACAAAGGGCAACCCGCAGCAGCGGAAAACCAGAATGAGCGAGTGAGAGAGGGGAGTGAGCGATCGCAATGGAGCTGTATTGCAACTGCTCCAAATTTCTTTTGGGGAGAAGAAGGTGTCAACACAGACAGGAGCCCAATAGAAAGGGCAGCCTGCAGCGCCGGCAGAAACGGAATGAGCGAGTGAGAGAAGGGAGTGAGCGTGCTCAACGGTGCTTTGTCAGGACTGCTGCAGATTTCTTTGTGGGCAGAAAAATGCGCCAACAGAGGCAGGAGCCCAGTACAAAAGGGCAGCCTGCAGTGCCAGGAGAAACAGAATGAGTAAGTGACACAGGGGGAGTGGCGTCCTCAAAGACTCTGTCAGGACAGCTATGGATTGCTTTGTGGGCAGAAAAAGGTGCCAATGCAAGCAGGAGCCCAGTACAAAGGAAGCCTGCAGCATCAGGGAGAAACACAATGAGCGAGTAGAGAGGGGTGGCAAGCTCAATGGAGCTCTACTCGTGACTGCTGCGGTTTCTTTGTTGGCAGAAAAAGGCAGCATGAGGCAGGAGCCCAGTACAAAGGCCAGCCTGCAGCGCCGGCAGAAACGAACAGTGAGTGAGAGAGGGGAGTCAGCAGGCTCTATAGACCTGTGTCATGATCTGTGATTTCTTTGTGGGCAGAAAAGCCACTCAACAGAGGCAGGAGCCCAGTACAAAAGGGCAGCCTGCAGCACCAGGAGAAACAGAATGAGCGAGTGAGAGAGGGGAGTGAGCCACCTCAACGGAGCTCTGTCAGGACAGCTGCGGATTTCTAGTGGGCAGAACAAGGTGCCACTGCAGGCAGGAGCTCAGTACAAATGAGCAGCCTGCAGCACCAGCAGAAATAGACTGAGCGAGTGACAGAGGGGCAGTGAGCGAGACTCAACACACCAACGCATCAACATTCGGCATTGACAAATGCTTGTTATTTACCTGTTAACACTGGACTCTGCTCCCACCAACTTTCTCAGTGTTGTCCGCTCCATGACGCCAACTGCTGCCTCCACTAACCTCTGTTTATCCCTGATGCAGCTTCCCTCCCAAAAAAGAATCCCTGATGTAGTTAAACAAACAAAAAAAAAACATATGGCTGCATCTTTGAAACAGGAACTCATGGCCACATCTAACAGCCTAATGGCTATCAATTATTTTTCTCATACTTTTGCCCTTACCTGTAAGAACAAAACACAGGACATTTCATGTAACAATGGCACCACCTGATGGCGAACAACTACACTACAGATACTAAACAGCATTACTTTTCGTTCCTTTTTTTTTTTAAATAATTTCAAATCATTTTAATGCTCAGTAATTAATTAGACTCATTTCATAAGCACAGTAAGGCATTCCAGGGTAAGTGCTGTGCTTGGATCACCACTTCTCCATGGTGGAAGCATTCAGCCTTCAGACTCATGCTTCAAACCTCCAGAGGCATGCCATTATCCTAGACACAATGCATACCCTGTTGTGCCTTTTCGTAACTGCAAACTCCACCACAGTTATTGTGAGCAGAAAATATTCTTTGGTTTAGGCTATGGTTCATGGAACTGTTTCGAACTGTCAAAAATATGGAAACATCTCTTATCTGTGCTGAAGCATAGTTTGAGAGAGCAAATATATATCAACAAAAGCAGCTGAATAATTTATAAAACAAAGCTTTAAACTTACTATTGAGCTTGCTGGGAGCACCGTCTCATGCGACTGCTCTCACTAGCAAAAACTAAAGATCGACTGTTCAATGCTGGGAGGCTCAAGACCAACACGGTGAGAGAGATCATCTTTGAAAAAGGTTCAGCGCACCTTGCACCTGGAGATGCTGCAAAGTCTAACTGGGCCATTTTAATTCACGTCACTAGAAAGTATCCTACAACATAAAATAATTATTTCAGTTTCCATTCCTGCAAAACTGTATTTCCCTAATGTTCTTTTTCCCTTTCGAGTGTCAAATACACCCCCACCCCATTATTTTTGGAAGTCTCTGCCCTATGTTTAGATCTCAGATATTTCCAAATGGAACTGACTGAAACCTGGCTGCAACCCTATTTAGCCACGTGACAAAACACAGAGTGCCACCGTAAACACTGTTTGATGTGCCATAACAGAAAGGTGTTAATCCATCTAACTGCATTACTTTAGCCGTGTCAAAGTAATGAAGAGCCAAGCTGATGAGGAATCAAATCCCTGCCCAACTCTGTACTACTTATTTGCCTAATAAAGCAGATATAGACAGATATATAGATATTTATATATTTTCACATGCCACTAAAAAAAACCATAAACACTAGTATCAACAATGTCCTGAC
This sequence comes from Neoceratodus forsteri, assembly GCA_016271365.2. Classification (NCBI taxonomy): domain Eukaryota; kingdom Metazoa; phylum Chordata; order Ceratodontiformes; family Ceratodontidae; genus Neoceratodus; species Neoceratodus forsteri. The sequence continues at coordinate 410,369,459 of CM028138.1, forward strand.
AAGGCTTGAGGCTCTTGGGAATGGTTGAATTAGAGATGAACTTTCTGATTTCAGCCATCCACGGCTTACTGAATTGCTATTGCTCTTTGTTATATCCTTGATCCAGTTACTGTATCGGCTGACTTGGGTAGACATGGCAAGGTTCCGACAGCCGGGATCATATGACTGACAATGCCAACCTGTCTCCAGGACTTGGTCTTCTGTGCAGGCAGACCACTGCAGCACCAACATCTCTCTAAGAAACAACAGAGGTAAAACAAATTTAGAAATAGATGGAGTGTACGAAATACTACTTTTTGGCAACAGCAGTTAGATTATATGCCACTGTACAATGTAGAGCAGGACCCTCTCCATATGGACTAGAGAGGTTTGGAATCACGTGCCTCATCTATTGTACAGGACATGCATTATGAGCTATTCAACTGAGGAAGGTAATATAATGTTGGCTATGACACCTGAGTAATTCCTATTGTTTTCAAACTTGTCCCAGGGAACTAAACTTCCACCATGACAACTGCCGGAGACAGATGATAGGAGCCTCAATTTATACTGTATCTGAAAAATACTGCAGCGTCAGTGTTTAGTATGAGCCCTGGTCCCCAGTATTGCCACTTCCTAGAACAGCACTGCAGTGTCAGTGTTGGGTATGAGCCCCAGGACCCTGGTGTGGGCACTGTATTGAACAACACCACAATGTCAATGTTTGGCATGAGCCCCAGGTCCCCAATGTGGGCACTGTATAGAACAACACTGCAATATCAGCATTTGGCATGAGCCCCAGGTTCCCGGTGTTGCCACTGTATAGAACACTGCAATGTCAGTATTTGGCATGAGCCCCAGGTCTCGGTGTGGGCACTTTATAGAACAACACTGCAATAACAGTGTTTGGCATGAGCCCCAGGTCCCCAGTGTTGGCACTGTACAGAATAAGACTGCAGTGTCAGTGTTGGGTATGAGCCACAGGTCCCTGATGCTGGGCACTCTGAAGAACACTGCAATGTCAGTGTTAGATATAATTCCCAGTTCCCCAGTGTTAGGCAGTCTCTATAACAACACTGTAGTGTCAGTGTTAGATATTATTCACAAGTCCATGTTGTAGGCACTGCAGTGTCAGTGACGGATATACTTCCAGTTCCCCAGTGATGGGCATTCTCTAGAACAGCATGGAGTGTCAGTGTTGGATATAACCCCAGGTCCCTGGTGTTGGATCTGTCTAGAACAACACAGCAGTGTCAGTATTGTATATAACCCCAGGTCCCCAGTGATGGGCACTCTCTAGAACAGCACTGTAGTGTCAGTGTTGAATATAATCTCCGGTCCCGTTGTTGGCACTGTACAGAACAGTACTGTAATACCAGTGCTGGGTGTGAGCCCCAGGTCCCTGGTGCCAGGCACCACCTAGAACAGTCGTCTTATTTCTTCTTTGAGATCAATCAATCAGCAATGCAAAGTGCATCATCTTGCCACAGTATGATGCCCGTGAGAATAGAATGTATGAAAAGTATGGAATATCGAACTCTATTCAAACTCTGCTGTGTGGTCATGCTCCTTTACTTGCTTTAATGTCAGATTTGTTTCTAAGGCCAGGGAACAGAGACCACCTGAATATAACTGCACCTATGAAAGAAAAACTAAAATTTGACTAAATTTTGTAAAAACACCAATAAAATAGTAGCAGACAAGATTATCAATAAAATGACCACAAGTTTAAAACTTCTGAAACTACAACAAGAAATGCTCAAGCACACAGAAAACAGAAATGATTCTTGTGTGAACCTATTTTCAGGTTTGTAAGAGAGGCATGGTCAGGGTTTGTACTGACTCACTGATGGATCAAAAGAAGAAACAACATTACTACAATTAGTAATTTTTCTTCTAACAACTGGAATCCATCAATGATGCCTTACAAAGTGCAGACTCACTAGCAGTACCTTGGGAGGATGGGCCTAGAATCTATTTTGAAAAAAGGTTCTTCAAGACAGCAGTTTCAAAGTGGCATCCCTCCTGGACTGTATATCCAGACAGTAGTTCTTTGTAAAGGTATGCACTGTCTTCCAGGTAGCTGCTTTCAAATATCCTGAAGGAATGGCCCTAAAGCTGCCAAAGAAACAGAGGTATCCCTTGTAGAGTGTGCCAGTAGACCTCTGAGGGGTTGATTACTAGCTCTCACATAGCAGAACTGTGTACAGGAGACTATCCAGTGAGAAACAGGAATCGTATGGATCACAGGTACTTTCCAAGCCAAGAGAGCGAGTGCCTACATGGAGGCTTCGCCCTTTACTCAAAGGGATAAGCTAAAGATCTGCTTTTTGTAAAATACATATCCAGTCTTGATTTAAGTACTTCTATAGAGCTACTAGTGATAATGTACAGTGGAAGCCTGTGTCATATGGCATGGGGTCATAATGTCACTACAAAAACAGTGTAGCAATGTACCATACTGTCAATAAAGCGGGTACATTGCCAGTGATCGCACATCTGGCGACTACAAAATCAGTGAAAAAAACACACAACTTCTTCAATTTTACAGGAGGCTATGCCACCCGCACCCCCATTACAGGGCTATGCCTCCCACCCCCTTTTAATATAATCAACTCCAGGAGTACATAACACGGTGATGAGGAGAAACAGGGACAGGGGAAAACAACTAGTTGCACAAGTTTAAAAAAAATACAGTTAAAATCACTAGTAGTCTTAGACCAGGATTCAAGACCTGGTCCACCGATGCTAGCGCTTCCATCCACTACCAGCGGCTCATCCCTCTAAGCCATGGCAGCTGCTCAATGGAGCCACCTCCCCAGCAGGCGTCTCATCTTCTGAATCACTGCCTCTCAGCCATTAGCTACAGGATACAAAACACGCACTTGCACCATTTCATCCTTGCTATGTTGTGTACCCTGTAGCTATATTCCCCTTCACTCAGTATGTTTTGTGGTTTTGACTGCACTCTAAATGGAACGACATATTAACCCGGTATTGTTCCACACTCCCACTACTCAATGACTACAGAAACTAGTTCTCTTTTGGTCATACAAGTCTCTCCTTTTAATTGCAAGTCATGAGCCCTTGTCTGATTTCTCAGTTCAAAACCTAGGCAATTCCATAAATCATTACTCAATAATGATTTAAATAACAGAGATCACCCTTATCGTTCCATACTCCAAGCTGAATAGGTCCAGGTTCATCAGCCTACCTTCATAACTTAGATGTTGACAGCCAGAGATCATCTTAGTTACTCGTCTTTGCAACCCCTCAAGAATCCTGATCTCAGATTTGGTATTTGTGACCAGAATTGAGAACAATACTCAAGTTGTGGCCTAATCAGGGTGCTGAATAGCGGAATCATAACTTGTTTGTCTCTGCTAGTGATAGCTTTCCTAATACAATGGAGTGTAGCATTTGCCCTTTTACCCTCTGCTTGCAATGCTTTTTGAATTTAAGATATTTTGAAATAATTACACTCAGGTCCCTCTCCTCTGTTGTGACCTTCAGAATTTTCCCTCCTAGTGCATAGTTAGCATGCTGATTGTTTTACCTAGGTACATTACTGCACATTTAGCCACATTGAATCTTAGCTTGTATTTCTAGCCCAGGACTTCTACCTTTGCCTACTGTACCTCTCAACAGGTGAAAAATAGCTATGTGGTACTAGAGTTCTTGGGGGTAGGAAGAAATAGGCTGTTGGTTAACTAGGATCTGCGGCCTATCCTGTAGGTAGGGAAATGGGCAGACTAGATGGGCCAAGCAGTCCTTATCTGCCGTCAAAGTCTATGTTTCTATGACTTGCCATCCCTTGTCTGGTCCATGTAACATCCAGTGCCCTTTTACATCAAGGCACCGCAGCTTTTGTTCACCTGAACTGGAGTGCTCGAAAAGAGCACAGGAAAGATCACTTACTGGTTAAGGTGGAATTCTGAAACCACTTTAGGTAGGAATTTCCTATTTGTTCTTAGGACTGTCTTGTCTCTGTGATCGGTGCAAAGGGCTTGCAGTTTGCTGACTCTCCTGGCAGATGTCATGGCTACTAGGATAACAGTTTTCCAGGTGACATGTTTCAAATGTACTGTAGAACTTGGCTCAAAGGGAGACTCCATCAGCTGAATAATGTATATGTTCAAGTTCCATGGGAGTAACTGGTTCCCTCACTAGGGGTGTAGGTAATTGAGGTCTTTGAAAAACCTTTTAAAAACAGGTTGTGAGGCCAAGACCTATCCTTGCCTGCTAATGCACAAGCTGATATAGCTGTCAGGTGCACTTTCAGAGTTGAGCGTCTCATGCCTAAGGACTGCAAGTGTACCAAGTAGTCCAGAACTGTGGACAATCCTGCCTGTATGGGAATTAACTTTCTGGTGGCACACCAGTAGGAAAATCTCTTCCACTTTGAGGAGTATGCCTTTCCTGTAGCTGGTTTCCTGGAACCTAAGGACTCAGAGCATGGTGTACAGCTAGGGTGTATGGGTTGGTGGGGGTTGGGGTGTAACTTGGGAAGAAAAGGGCTGTATGCTGGGGATAGGCTCCACTTAAATTTGTTGGGGGAGGAGGTTTGAAACTAAAACTGACTGAGTTCATCAAAGCTAGGTGGGGTTTAAACTTGTGAGGGGTAGTCGCGGGGCTTTGGGCTGCTGCTATCAGGCACATAGATGGGACTTAGCCTTCTCCTCCCAGCAGAGAGGAGGGGTGCTAACAGGCACCCGACTGTGAGCAAGAGGCAGGAGCATGCAATTAACTGGGGATCTCAGGTTGGGGATGGGCGAAGGCAAGGGGTAGGGATGGAGGGTGGGCCTGATTAATGTCAGGAACATGGGTAACAAGATGCCCAGGCTTCAGGTGATGCTAACTGAAGGGAAGGTGGATGTGGCAGCAGTCATTGAAACTTGGGCCACTCCTCAGCATGACTGGGACCTAAACCTGATGGGGTACACGGTGTTCAGGAAGGACAGGGCTGTGGGCAGGGAGATGGGGTAGCACTCATCATTAGGAATGGCATTGATATATACAGGGCGGAGGGTAGAGGAAATGTAGAGGTGTTGTGAGCTACCTTGCAGGCACCTGGGGTAAGAGGGTAAATCTGGGGGATTATAGGCCACCCATGCAGGCGGAAGAACTTGAGGAAGGCCTGCTGGTGAATCTCAGGGAACACTGTGGTCAGGGGAGGGTAGAACTGTGGTGCTGGGTGACTTCAACATGCGAGGCAGATCAGAACTATGACATCTTATCGACTAGGGAGCAGCGCCTGCTAGACGTCTTCCAGGATGCATGCCTTTCCCAACTGGTGGGTGACCAAACGAGGATAGTCAAATCCTGGATGTAGTCCTGTCGGATTGCGATCTGGTTAGGAACCTAGTGGTATGGGATCCACTGGCGGGAGTGATCATGCCATGGTTTAGTTTTCCTAGACCTGTGAGGAGGAAACCTGCACTAAAATGGTGGTGGTTGACTTTAGGGTGCAAACTTTAACAGTATGGAGGGAATCCTTAAGGGGCACTTGGAGGATCAGACCAGACATGGACACAGAAAGCAGGTGGGAAATGATCAAAAAAGGACTCCTGGAAGCTACCAAGGCCTGCATGAAGGTCTGATGCAAGTTTGGTAGAGCCAAAAAGCTAAGCTGGTGGACCAGGGAGGTCCAAGAGGTGGAGAGAAAAGAGCTGCTTATAGACAATACATGCACTCCATTAGGGGTCATGGACCGGGGGATACGATATGGTATCCAAAAGAGGTAACCAAGGTGGTGAGATCGGCCAAGGCAAGAATGGAGCAGAGGTTGGTGCAAGGCATCAGAGTGGGGAAAAGGGTTCTTTAGGTATATCAGGGAAAGAAGGAAAGTGAAGGGGCAAATCAACAAACTGAGGTCAGGGTGGGCCGAGGAGGCCAGGAGCAGGCGGAGGTTACTGAATACTTTGCCTGGTTCTTCACTAGAGACGATGGAGGATCAACACCTTGTGGGGGAGGCAGTCTAGGAATGAGAAAGGGGAGATCACATATGTTGAAATTCCTGTTGGTAGGATGAGGGAAGCCCTTAGGTCCCTGAAAATGGATAAGGCACTGGTCTGGATGGCCTTTACCCCAGGGTGCTAAAGGAGATGGTGGATGTCCTTGCTGCACCTCTGGTGGACTTTAACTCCTCTCTTCAGATGGTGTGGGTGCCTCAGGATTGAAGGATGGCTCATGTCGTGCCTATTCACAAAGGTGGCTCATGGAAAGAGCCGGGTAACTACAGAGCCTGTCAGTCTAACGTCGGTGGTAGGCAAAATGATGGAGGCCATATTGAAAGAAAGGCTGAAGGTGTTTCTGGAGACACAGGGCCATCTGGATGAGCACCAACATGGCTTCCTCAAGGTAGATTGTGTCAGATTAACCTTGTGGAGTTCTACGATTGGGTGACAAAGGCGCTGGACCAGAGCAGGCCAGTGGATGTCCTCTTTCTAGACTTCAGCAGGTGATGATTTGGTGCCACAAGCACCAAACATTTGCTGGACAAGCTAGGGAATGGGGTGGGGACAGGATGGTTAGGTGAATAGAAAACTGGCTAACTGGGCAGTTTCAGAAGGTAGTGGTCAGGGAAAGGTATCATCTCCTAGAGGGTCATTAGTGGGGTGCCACAAGGGTCAGTGCTAGGCCTCTTATTTAATGCTTACATCTCAGACATCGGGATGGTATCAGGAGTGAGATGAGCCTCTTTGCTGACTATGTGAAGCTGGGGCGGTGGTGGATGGGAGGAGGGTAGAAGAGCCCTACAGGGGACCTGGAGACTCTGGAGAGGTGGTCATGCACCTGGAAACTGAGGTTTAATGCCAAGAAATGCAGGGTTCTCCACTTGGGGCTTAGGAATCCTGATCATTAGTACTTTTGGGTAGGAAGAAGCTACAGGTTTTGGGAGGAAAAGGATTTGGGGGTGGTTGTGGATGCCAAAATGAATAACTCAGAGCAGTGTGGAGGGCTGCGGTGAAAGCAAATAAAATGCTTGGGTGCATCCCGAGGATAACCTCAAGGAGATGGGAGGTGCTTCCTCTCTGTATAACTGCCTGGTTAGACCACACCTAGAGTACTGCATCTAGTTTTGGCTCCCATACTTGAAAAGGACATTGCACTTCTGGAGAGGGTCCAGAGGAGGGCAACCAGGATGATTCACAGCTTGGTGGAAAGATCCTATGAGGAGAGACTTGAGAAGCTCAACTTGTACCCCTGGAGGAGAGGAGGGACAGAGAGGATATGATCGAGGTCTTAAATATCTGAACAGAGTAAATAGGTCAGCCTAAATAGGGTGTTCCAGCTGAGGGAGGAGGGGCCACCAGGAACACCCATGAGGCTGGTCGGTGGAGGCTCAAGGAGGGAGACTAGAAGACGCTACTTCACTGAGTGGGTGGTGGATCCTGAAACACACTGCCTGTGGAACTGATGGGTGGAGGGATTCAAGAGGGCTGGGACAGGTATAAGGGAGGTGAAACTGAGTAATGCCAGATCCGGAGATGTAACTGCGATGGGGGATTGGGTCAGGGGATTTATGGGGAGGCAGGGAGGGCAGCAAGGGTGTCCTGACTGGGTGTTGATTTTCGAGCAGACTCAATAGACCATTAGGCCTACTCTGCTGGAATCTTAGTATGTTAGTATGACTTTTAACACCTTTTGTGACAGATTCAAACTAAAAACTTTAGCTACTCAAGAACCATGCCCTCAGGCATAACATTCTACAGTCTGGGAAGTTTATTCTGCTCTAAGACAGACTCAGTAAGTTGTGTCTCAGTAGGAGTTTGCTTAGGGACTTGTAGGCCAGGGTCAACAGCATTGACTAACATGCCTGCCTGGCCAAATCTTGGCCTATCAGGATCACTGATGTTGGTCCTTCCCTTTGTTTTCTTTATTTATTTACCTTTTGTTTACTGGTGAGATACGCTAGGCAAACATATGCCTATTTCTCTTTACATCCTGACCAGCCCCCATCAGTCCAGCCATGCTGCCTAGCCCATCACCTGCTTTCTCTGGACTTACCTTGACCTTGCAGTTCTCCTGTGGATAACCCCATAGGAAGGTCCACCAGGTGGCCTGGGCCCTTACTCCCTGGGCAGAGTTGAAGTGTTGGTCAGCGAGGCAGATAACACAGTCAGGCGTGGAGGGCCTGCAGTGGGCATCAGACAGCATCCTGTATTCAGATGGGCTTTTTCCACTTTTTCTGTCCTGCCCCCAATGTTGGGAAGGCCTTGGCTGATACGTAACGTCATACCGCAGTGTCCCCTCCCTCAATCCATGGCTATGGCTATACCACCACTTGTTGTCACCCAGGTGGTGGTGTTGTTCAGCCATCTTCCCTGGCCAGCCCTCTGACAACCCAGACTCATTACCAAACCCAGGTTATTGGGGTCACAGCGGTAGCACTACTGTTGCTCTGGCAGTCCAGCTATGTTGAGTCCTGACCTTCATCAATATCCTCTGTTTGAGAAGATATGGAGGGAGAGCATGCAGAAACCTCCTGTCCATGTCAGGCCAGATCGTCCTCAGGAACTGTATCCCTGGCTGGGGTCTGCTACAAAATTTGAGAGCTGGTTGTTGTCCCATGAAGCAAATATGTCTATCTCTGGGGTGCCCCACCTTCTGAAAACTGAAGCCAGCAGAGCAGTTGCTGGTTCAGGGCTCATTCATGATTTCCTGACTGATTCTGCTTAAGGACTCTGCCAGCACACTGTTTTGCCTGGCAGATGTACTGCAAGTCATTTTGGCCTAGGAGTAAGCCAGATCCCAGACCCCCTTGCGTCTGTGCAGTTTTGAGGATTTTGTTCCTCCTTGTTTGTTTATGTAATACATGGTTGTGGTGTCGTCTGTCTGTATCTGACTGACTGAGCCTGCAACTGGGAGGAGAAAGATTGCATTGACAGGAGCACTGCTTTGAGCTTGAGGAAGTTTATGCACTCCTGTGGGCTCCAGATGCCACTTACTGTGAGGTCCCTAGGTGACCACCTCACCCTATGAGTGAGGCATCTGTTGTTAGAATCTTGGTGTGCGACTGCTGGAGGAAGGCGATGCCTTCTCTGAGGTTGTCTTCCTCTTCTGCCATTCCAGTGCTTGTACAAATTTCCCTGTGACCGATGCTGGACAGTCCAATGGACCGGACCTTTAGGACCAGTATTGTCTCAGGTGGTACTGTACGTCCCAATATCTGGAGATGAGCCCACGGCACCACAGCTGTGGATGAAGCCATGTGCCTAAGAGTTGCAGAAAATCCTTTGCAGGCCTTAGCTGACTTGGGATGAATGATTCTGCACTGGCAATCAGGTTTACTACACTGTCTTTGGGAGGAATACTCTTCCCTGCAGGGTTTCAGTTCTGTTCCAGTGAAGTCTAAGATCTGTACTGGTTCTGTCTAGGATTTCTCCACATTTATCAAGAACCCCAGTTTTTCTGAGGTGTCTCTTGTCAGCTTCATGGAGCACATTGCTTTCATTTTTGTTTTCCTAAGACTAGCCAGTGGTCTAGGAACGGGAAAACTACTATACTGTGTCTTCTTAGGTGAACTGCCACCACAGCCAAACACTTTGTGAAAACTCTTTGTGCTGAGGTGAGACCAAAGGGAAAGCTGTGAACTGATGCTGATGGTTTCTCAGTCTGAATCTGAGATATTTTCTGTGACTGAGTCTGACTGGGATGTGGAATTAGACATCCTTCACATCCAGTGACCCCCAACCATTCCAGAATTATAGTGCAACCCCTAGGTGCACTATCCCTAAGGTTACTACCCTTGCCTTGGTGGCCATTAACAAGGTTGAGGGGCCTGGGTTCCAAAGATCTACTTTAAAACTGGTTCTTCTCCAAAATATTACATTGACACGTACTCCATCCAGAGTTTAGCTTTAAGTGGGCTGGCATGGAACCTGGTACAACCCCTGGGATGCTGTACCCACCCACTACTACCATAAGCCACCCCAGATCATGACCCGATTACATTTCCCACATTTCAATACAGTTATCATTTATTGACTGGATCCTAATAATATGCTCATGACACAGGTATCTGCAAAACAACAATGAACAATTTATTTACAGGGAAGAGGGCTTAAGGTCCGGCATAGGACTGGGGAGAGAAAGGAATAGAGATTATGAAATTTATAATATTTACAGTGGACTAGAAGTTTTGCTTTGTGCTGTGAAACCCTCCAGCTGGGTAGATAAGTTGCATTTCTAAATCAAATTGTAATCACATATTGTATCAACTCTAAGGTGACCATAGCCCTGGCTATCTAGTTAAACCACATAAATCAGATGACACAGAAACATTGCTTTTGCTCACACTGGTACCAGTCCCCAACAGTTGGTATGAGACACTGCAATCCCAACCCTAAACCTGGGTACCTAGTAACCAAAGTCTACTTGAAGGTGCAGGCCTGAAGAGCAGTGCAGCTGTACGCTGGTCAAATTGAAAAGGATTAAGGCTTAGACTTGAAATTTTAACACTTGAAATTATTTACACTTTGCTTGAGATGTGTAGGGAGGCCCTGCATGTTGAGACTGGTTCTCCTTTGTCTGGGCTAAAAGCACCTGTAGTGTAACCAGCCGGTTACCCTTTGCATTCTCTGAACATCCAGCACATTTATTATGGTTGCACATTCAGCACATTTAATAATGGTTGCACAGCACATTTAATAACGGTTGCACATTCAGCACATTTAATAACGGTCACACATTCAGCACATTTAATAACGGTTGCACATTCAGCACATTTAATATGGTCAGCACATTCAGCACATTTAATACGGTCACACATTCAAGCACATTTTAATAGCGGTTACACATTCAGCACATTTAATAATGGTTGCACATTCAGCACATTTAATAACTTAAATTCTTCAGCTATAGGGCCAGCATGGCCACCATGGTCCCTTCCAACTTAAATTCTTCAATGGGTACTTGTTCCCAAGACTAGGGTGACCCAGTTCTTCACATCCCATATCCGAACAAAATTACTGTTATCAATACCATTTCTTTCATTTTAGCAACTTGAGCAATTAAAGCAGTTCTTGCAACTTGTAGTCTCAGTCCCACGGGCAAATGACTGAGGTTCACAGCTCCACAGGATGTCTTGACAACTACTTAACAAAATACTGGACCTCCCAGGCAAACTTAGGACAAGCCCTGGATCTGAGTGCTTCCTTCCAGTCCTGTATGCACTTTAGCAAATTAAACACATTTCAGTACATTTATAGAATCTGGGCCACTCCAGGCCCCTTAACTCATCTAGATCCACCCGCATGGGCAACGATTAGTGCAGCAGATGTAGGGTAGACCAAATGAACAATTCCAAACAGTTATTGGCAGCCCCAACAAGCTTTCTCATTAATTGCACGGGAGGTATAAGATTACTCACTGAAGCATTCTCATGGTATGGATCTCCATCATCGAAGGTTCCTGAGGTCTTCAGTCTCTCACCACTGAGGCAGGTTCAGCTCTTTCACAGCTAGCTTGCCATCAAGTTGCAGGTCCACATTTTTCTGAAACGTGGAAGGATTTGCTAGCCCTGGAGGACATATTCTGGCAACCCCAGTCTAGCAGGCTTTATACTAAACTAAACTGATTTAAATTCTGGCAAAGAAGAAAAAAACCTTCCTTTGTGGAGGGGCTTACACTGGATAACCAGGCCCATTTGCATTGCAGGGGCCTGAGCCCCACCCACATGGGGACACCGGGACTCCTGCTGGAATCCAGAAAACCTGCTGAAACATAGTCTTTTATGGTTCTCTCTGAGACTCCTATTGGCTGAAGCTATTGGCTGCTTTGGCTCTGACTGGCTGGAATGCTTGTCAATCACAGAAATGAGATATTCATTAAGCCTCCACGCTGAGTTGATTTGCTGTTTTAGGCGCCTGAATTGATGTCCCTCACGGTTCCCCTAAGCACTTGGTAATTTCCGTGAGCTTTGCAAAAGTCCCACAAGTCCCGCTTAAAAATCCTAGCATTCCGATTGACTGTGGCTGCACTGTTATGGCTGCTGAACACACAGTCCCTTAAGCAGAATTAACACAGTCCCAAATAAAGTACTGGTGCAGCCAGAATAATTACTTAACTTGCCCAAATGCCCCACAGTTCAATAGCCATATGTGTGTCCTTGAAGTCGCTGCCCAACTGTAACAATGATCTTAGTCCATTTGCCTGTCGCTGCTGCCAATATTTTAGACCACGCTTGCAGCAGGCAGGCTGTCTCTCTGAGTCCCAACATATACTGGTGCAGCCAGTTTAATTATTTAAATTATTCAAACACTGTTCTCCTTTAAACATGTATCCCTTTAGGTTTAAGCAGCAGCTGTATTATTTATTTATTTACAATTTCTTTCCTTCTTGGCAGTTACCGAAAACAGTGTTCTTTGAGGGTAGAAACACCTCATGAATATTTATGCATCTGGGCTCCAATTCATTAATATTCATGAGCCCCAGTCACAAACACTTTGCTGACCTCTTTATTTATTCATTGAAACAGGCTCTCATGGCCTTGTTCTGTTCACTGGTTCCCACTCCGCCATATGGGAACTGGGACTGCCGAACACTCTTTCTTTTGACTGCAGAAGTGAGCTGTCTGACATCAAAGGCGCTGCTTTATGCTTATCCCCGCTGCACCGGAGTGCATTTGCAGGGTGAGATTGTGGATAAATTGTTGAGCCTGAAAGGCTAAAACCATATTGGGGCTGTTCTTTGGGGCACTAGGGGCACACAGGAACTTTGGCTACACAAAAAAACTGCAGGCATTCGGGAGGCACTGTAAGGAGGAGAGCAGAATAGGTGACAACAGGCATAAGGTAGCTCCAAATTGGGGAGGGGTTACAATAGGGATGGAACTATTGTGACCAGTGTTACCATCCTGAATTTTTCTTTCTTGATATGTCTGCTCGGGTATGTTAAATCTGGAATGGGTTGCCATCCTCCACTCTTTTGTGGGTCAGGAAGTAACCTGAAAAGAGGACCTTGCCCACTGTAGTACAGGGACATTTTCTACTTCCTTTCCTTGCAGTTATTTCTTTATTTCCAGTTCCAACAGGATTTTTCTGCTGAGGAATGAGCTGGAAAGGTTTTTGGCCTCTGAAGTTTGTGAAATGTTTGGAACTGCAGAGACAGTTCCTGACTCACCTCTTCCAGGGCCCATTTGTCTGTGATGATTGTTCCACATTCCTGCAAGTAGTGGATCAGCCTTTCCCAGTGGCAATGGCCAAGTGCTGGCCAGGGCAAAACTGTCGGTGGCTTTGTTTTAACTGTGGCTTAAACAGCTAATGAAGCCAAAACAGGCAGATTGAAAAATTATACAAATTTGAAGCAGTATTCAGTTGTAAGTTTTATTTCTGAAGTGCTTCTTTTCCTTTGCTCATTTGAAAGTTTTCTTGGGATAATATTGTGCTGGATGTGTGGAACAGCTCTTAGCCTGGCAGCTGATGTATTCTATCTCTGCCCCACTCCTGCACTACATCATCAGCATTCTGCTCTCACTGACAGTGATGTAACCCTGGTGCTGGGTAACTGAAGGCTACACTACCCCTGCCTTGGTGGCCAAGCCATGGTTGAGGGCCAGTCTGCATTATAACATTAAACTGGTTCTTTCCCAAGATAATAAAATTGCACAGTGCCTCCACCCAGAGTATACTTACTTGTGCTAGATTAAACCTGGTACAACCCTCTGGGATGCTGTACCCACCACAATACCATAATGCCACCCAAGCATGACCCAAATATCAGTTCCCACAATTCAACACTTTTGAATTATTGACTTTCTACTACTACTAATATGCTCACCACAACAGATATATGCAAAAACAGTAACAGCACTTTATTTACATGGGGAAGGGTTAGGATGGGTACATGGAATAGAGATCAAGCTATTTACAGTAATTGGATGTTTGGATTTGGTATGTGGTTTAGACTGACATGAAATCACAATAATTATTTGGCATGTTTATCTTCAGGTATCAATCACAGTGGCCACCCACCAACCTCTGAGGCATCTAGATCCCTGACTGCTGTCTAAGCTAACTGCCCAAGAAAAGATGACACAGTTATTTCAAACCCACACTGGCACCAGTCCCCAAACTGTATTAGGACCCCACAATCCTATAATTTTAACCTGGTACCCAGCACTAAAGTTCTTAAGATCAATGGCAACCATTTACAGATTGTTAAAAAGCCTGCATTCCAGTCCCTGTGTCATGAGTAGTGTTTCCTGAAATGTCATGCTATTTGGTTTTGTGGTTTCTTTAAATCAGCATTTGTTAACTTGTTCAGCATGAACTGGAAACAGTCAGGCTGTTTCTGTCCTCTGACTGAGCCTTAGAGAGTGATGACATCATATTGGACTAAGCTACAGCTTCAACACTGTAAGTCCCTGTTTAACTAAAGATCTGAAGAGCTGTTAACTTCCCACTTAGAGCAATCTAAATTCTATGTTTCTATGTCATCACTCTTCAAGGCTCAGTCTGAGGGACAGAAACTGCCTGTTTCAGTTACTGTAGAACAAGTTAACAAATGCTGATTTAAAGAAAACCACAAAACCAAATAGCATGACATTTTCAGTAAACACTACTCATGGCACAGGGACTTGAATTTAGGCTTTTTTACATTGTGTAAAATGGTTGCCATTAATCTTTAAAGTTGCAGGCCTGTTGTTTGGTACCGCTGTTTTTGGTCAGCTGGTTGGGGCCCTTAAAAAGGGTGATTAACTTTAACTTACTTTTCACACACATCCTGACTGTGGATTGAGGAACTTGGCAACACTCTGAATTATTTACAGGTCACTCCAATAACAGGGTTGGTCCCTGTGTACTCACTGTTTAGAAATCTTCATTAGTAAGTCACAATTAAACTGTACAAGGCAGAATTATGTGCTTCAGAAGGTGGGCTCTGACTCGGAGGCTAAGATGCAGGCAAAGGCTACTCCAGCCATTCTATACTGACTGCATGGGCCTTACAGCTTTACAGATGGAAACAATACTTAACTTATTTTGGCAGTGCCCCTCTCTGGGTTGAAATCACTCTCTGGAAAGACCAGTCTGGGACTGGTGTCAGCACGCCAATCCCATATCTAGGCTATGCCTCTCAGGGGAAACGATATGGCAGCGCCCAAGGCAGCACACTACCAGGCTGTGTCCCAGGCCAGTCTGAAATTTGCTTTGTTGCACTCAGCACACTTATACAGTTAGCAGAAGGGGATAGGGAGAAGTACCAGGAGAAGCAAAGGAGGCAGGGAGATCAGTAAGAGAAGCCAGAGCTCAGACAGAAGAGCACATCACAAAATTAGTGGGTAGAGGGGACAAAACCATTTACAGGTACATAAGTAAAAAGAAAGGCAAAGGAGGGATAGTCAAACTGAAGGGGAGGATGGGGACTCCATGGAGGATGACAACAGTAAAGCTGACATACTCAACAGGTATTTCTGCTCGGTCTTTACTGAGGAAGAGAAGGGTAATGGGCCTGAAGGGAGTACAAGGTGGGAATGGTGCAGAAAAGGACACAAGTCCCTTTACACGGAAAGGGTCCTGAAGGAAATGGAAGGAATAAAAGTTGATAAAACAATGGGGCCAGATGGGGTGCACCTCAGGGTCCTAAAGGAACTAAGGGAGGTGGTGACTGAACCTCTGGCAATCCTGTTTAGCCAATCACTGGAAACAGGGAGATACCCAAAGACTGGAGGACAGCGATGTAGTCCCCTTATACAAAAGCAGGAACAAAGAGGAAGTGGGTAACTATAGACTAGTCAGCCTGATCTTGGTAGTGGGGAAGATCATGGAATCACTACTGAAGGTGAGACTGGTGGAACATCTGTTTGCCAACAGACTACAGGACCCAAGGCAGCATGGTTTCACCAGGGAGGTCATATCAGACCAACCTCACTGAATTTTTTGACTGGGTGATAAGGGAGGTGGATCGGGAGTGCAGTGGACGCCGCCTATCTGGACTTTAGCAAGGCCTTTGACACTGTGCCACAAAGAAGGCTATTAAACAAACTGGGGAATATGGGAGGGCAGGACAGTAGTGCGGTGGTAGGCAATTGACTGGGTGGCAGGATACAGAGGGTGGTGGTAAATGGCTGTCACACCACAGAGGGAAGAGTGACCAGTGGGGTACCACAGGGATCAGTGTTAGGACTGGTCCTGTTTAACGCCATCAATGACATTGCACAGGACCTAGAATGCAGAATTTCCTGTTCGCTGATCTACACGTAGCTCTGTAACAGAGTAGACATGCTAGAGGGTGTAGACAGAATGAAGAGGGACCTTCAGAAGCTTGAAGAATGGTCAGGGTTTGGCAGTTGAAATTCAATGCAAAGAAGTGCAAGATAATGCATATGGAGCACAAAAACCCTGGAACAACATATCAGTTGAGGGTGAGGATATAGCATGCACCAAGTTAGGAAAGGGACCTTGGGGTTATTCATCTTGATAACCCCAAGGTAGGGAAACAGTGCGCATAAGGCAGCAGGTAAAGCAAATAGGATGCTGGAATGCAAGGCAGGGCATCACCAGCAGAAAAAGGAGATCATAATTCCACTATACAAAACACTAGTGAGGCCCCACCTGGAGTACAGTGTCCAGTTCTGGAGACCTTACCTACGTAAGGACATAGGACGGGTAGAGAAGGTTCAGAGGAGGGCAACAAAGATGGTACAGGGATTGCATCACAGGTCCCATGAGAACAGGTTGAGGGACTTGAATATGTACTCCTGGAGGAGAGAAGGGAGAGAGGGATATGATAGAGACATACAAATACTTACAGGGAGGAACAGGGTGCAGGTATACACCATTTTCCAGTGCAAATTATGTTTCAGGACTAGAGGCATGGTGTGAAGTTGGGGAGGGCTTTCAGAGGAAACGTGAGGAAGATTTTCTTCACAGAGCGGGTGGTGAACAAGTGGAACACCCTGCCTGAGGAAGTGGTGGGGCTGAAACAATCATGGGATTTAAGAATGCATGGGATAACCAGCCCGGTGGCACTGAGGGTTGAGGTGCTGGACGCCACACCTGCCACGCCGCCGCGACCCAGGTTCGGGACGGACTCAGGAGCCGGGTCGGTGGGGAGGGAGAGGATCGAGGCCCAGAGGACAGCCTCTCTCCTGGGAGGGATCTTGGGGCTGCTTATGCCCGAGGCACCCCAATGGAGATCGAGGTACACCAGGAGCATCAGTCAAACAAGAGGCAGGAGGCGGGTTGATGTCAGCAGGAAAGTCGTGGCATGGACGCTATTGCACGCAGCACTCCTGAGGGGAAAACTACTTGAAAACCCCATCTAGTGGATAGGCGAGGCGATCCACCTTCCGACCACACCCACTGCCGGTCGTGACTCCTACCCTGGGCCGAGCCCAGCCTGGCCCGAACCAAGACAGAGTGCCCTGGGTGGATAGGGCAGCCCTGCCTCGGGGGCATCGAGACGGGTGGGGATAGCCAGGTTGGTGCCAGGGATGGGAGACCTCTCAGGCAAGGAGGCAGAGTTGGGGCTCTGGATTGCCTGAGAGAGTTCCATCACGCCGGTGCAGAAAATAGAGTTAAAAAAAAAAAAAAAGAATGCAAGGGATAGACATAAGGAAATTCTGGAGGTCATGGATAAGAGGCAACAGACTTCTAGGAAAACATAAAATGAACTTACAAGCTCAAATGGGCAGACTGGGTGGGCCATAGACCCTTATCTGCTGACAATGTCTGTGTATCTATGTATCTAGTACAATTATGAAGTTAGCAGTTGCTTTATGTAGTCACAGTCTTTCATCCCTGTGCCCAGCGTGGCAGACATCATCGTTGCTAGTCAGGTTAGAACTTTAGAACCAGAGGGCACTCCCAAGCATTTTAGGAATGAGTACCCACACCCTTCACGGGTCTGCAACCAGAGCCCAGGTCATGGCTCCTAAAGCGGATTATAGACAAAGTCTCTCAGGCAAAATCTTTCTTTACCCAGAACTGGAGCTTATAAGGCATAATTTTTCACTGACGTGCAGGCAGAGCTTGAGGCTTGGCTCCCTACCACTAAATAGACTTTACATGTTGGCAAAACAGATATTGGAAACTCTTTCACTTGGCACTTTACTTGTTAGCAAATTAATCTCTGAAACTCTCGACTCACAATACCATTTTACAGTCCCTTGGTTGGCTGTGCTGGTGTTAACGGCTCCAACTGGACAATTAGGCACATTAGCAAAGTCCTCTTTGCTGTTGTTGGCATTTGCAGCTCCCAAATGGACACAAAACATTTACTGGCTCTTCCAGGCACTAGCAGAACAGTTCTGTGTGGTTAGGGAACCTCCTTTCAGTCTTGAAGGTACATCATACAGTCACAAATCAGCATTCTCAGACAGATTACTGGACCCTGTCTTGTAACTGAACACAGATGTCCACCTTTCTCAGCGTTAGACAGACGCAAGGTGCAGACAGTCAGTCACTCTCTAATCTGTGATGGGCTTTGCTGCCCCTCACAGATCTTTTAAAGCTTGCATTTGTAAGTAGAGGTTTACTCACTCAGAAGGAGTCTCAAGGCTTTCCTTTTCTGAAATTGCAGACGATTCTTCAGCTGTCAGCACTATCATTGCTGAGGCAGAATCATTTCTTGCAGCTCTCTCACAACTGCAGGTGGATGCTGGCTTCTTTCCACATTTTTCCAATGTGGAAGGGCAGGTGCTAGCCACTGGAGGACAATCTCTGGCAACCCCAGGCTAGTGACTGTTACTGCTTGCAGCCACTTGCCACTTATCTCATTGGCAGAAGAACAGCCCCCGTGGAGGAGCTCACACTGAATCACTAGGCCTATTTTGTTTAGCTGGGGCCTGAGATACTTCCACTGTGGAAGGCTCCTGCTCGAACTCTCTCTCAGCTTGGAAAACACTGTCTTTATGAAGTCCTTCTGTGGCTCCCGATTGGCTGAGACTACTTGTTGCTCCCAAAATAAATGGCTGAAAGCACTTGTCAGTCACATAAATGAATATTCATTAGCCTCTCTCGATGCTCAATAGGCCCCTGTTTTGAGACCTGAATTAGGTCCCTGCTTTTCCACCGCAACCACTTGGCAAAGTTCCACAAGTCTCTGACACTGTCCCAGCAATCCTCACTTAAAATCCTGGCTCTCTGATTGGCTGATGCTGCACAGAAATGGCTGCTCAAACACACAGTCCCAATGCAGATTACCACAGTTCCAAATATAATGTTCTGTGCAGCCAGGTTAAATATTTAATTCACTTTTTGCCCCACTGTCCAACAGTCTCTTTTGTGCCCTTTTCAATGCTGCCCAATTTAAACATTTTGCTTCAGTCCTTGGTCTGTTGCTGCTGCCGAAATTTAGTGCCCTAGGCAGCAAACAGTCTTTATCTGAGTCCCCAATGTTATAGACTGGCGCTGCTAATATATTCATTTATTTAAATAATTTTCCCTTTACTTAGATGCTCCTTTAGTGTCCGCTACCATGCTGCCCTTCTAACACTATTATTTACATTTTTACATTAGCAGCAGCCGCCAAAACTTGCAGCTCCCTATCACAAAGCAGACCTGCTCATGAATATTAATGCCCTGCCTCTTCCTCACCTCCCATATTTCCTCCTGGGTCAAGGCCCTGCTGACAGACTGAACTTATGGGATTTCAACTACAACTGGCTTGGCCCTGGATTAGGTCATGTTCATAGTGCCCTTGCTGACATCCACCTTTCCCACCTCATCAGTGACCCCACAAGACTCAACAACAAATCTGGTTACCATACCCTCCTTGACTGGGTTCTTATCAATGTCCCCCATCATAGCAAATCTTCTGGTGTTCTTCCTGACACCTTATGATCACTCCCCACCTTGTGTGTGTGTGGAGGAACAATTTTCCTAACCCTCCCTCCATTATCGTGTCATCTAGGGACATTACCTCTTTCTGTCCCCAAGCCTTTCAAGACTCCCTATCTTAGACTGGCCCCGGTTAACATTTTACTGGACACTGATTCTGCATTGGAATTCTTTACAAATATGTAACCCCTAGATCGCGCTATCCCAAGGGCTACTACCCTGCCTGATTTGCCACTAACAGGTTGAGGGGCCTGGATCCATGGCAGGTGCCTCCACCCAGAGGTCAGGGTTTGCAGTAGAAACTAACTTGGTCACAGCCCTCTGGGACACTGCTGACCCCTTTTCTTCCCACTAGTGGCCCACACAATATATCAGAATTACCTTCACAGTATACTTACCCCCCAGGACTGGTTCGGCATTGTGACTTGGGACTCCTTGTAAATAAGATGATACAGTAAAACCACAGTACAATACTTTAACATAGACAAATACCTCAGGCAGTGTAACTTTGCTGAAACAAACAGATCTGATTTATTTAGGGATATAACAAGGACAGGGGGAAATCAGGTTAATTAGTTTAAACGCATTAATAATCACAGTACTGTGCACATATTTCAGAATCCCAAATGTCCCTAATGTCACTCTTACTGGTACCCAGGCAATAAGAGGCTAGCCTATTTGCAGCTGGTTGGGGCCCTGAAGATGGAAAATGCATGCACAATACCCAAAATTGTAATCCGGAGCCAGTAGGCTCAGTTCGTGGAGAAAGAAAGGAAAAGTAATCAGATGGAACACTTGCAATTAGATGATGGCAGGGAGCTACCCTGATTTGTACTCACAAATTCAATGCTGAAACTGAATGGAAGGCAGATTGTCCTGGATTGCCAGGCGAGCAGACCATGTGGACAAGGTCCTTGTGACTGGACCCCAAGGCAGTTCTGAGCAAATGGATGTAGTCTGGATTAAGCTGGGGTTTACTTGCAGCTTCATGCACTCAATTCACTGTACAGGGGATTTGAAACACGAGTCCCCACTAGCACTACACACATTTATATGAAAAGAAAGTACTATACCCAGGCAGGTTGCTTCTATCCCGATCGCAATTACTGCACAGTACCGGGAGAACACACAGCAGATTCAGTTCCTGACAGACCGAGCGATTCAGCAATTTCTCCAGTCTTCTACAGGGTGAGCCTGGTTTCTACTTTTCAGATCTCCTTGATTCTCTTCACAGGCCAGATTCAGTCCAAACAAGCACTTGCACAAGCTGCAGACCGAAACTTGGGGCCTTACACGCTGCTTTTCCGACTAAATCACCAAGGAGCACAGGGCTCCTTCTCTTCACTGCCAGAGCTAAACTGAAACTCCAGTAGATAAAACCGGCACTTCCTTTGAGTTCTCCCAGTTCTTGGCTGGATTGGCTGTCACTCAATAGCCTCCCCTGTTGGTGCAAAAGGCCAAGTCCAAACTACATTTCCAGAGTCACTGCCCATACAATCCTCTTGTGGCTGGCTCAGATTACGAGTCCAAGTTCTGATTCGTCCACAGACACCATTTTAGAGCTACCTTAACCCACACTGATTGGTCCAGTTCAGCAGTTCAAAACTAGAATGGGGAACTAGGGAAACACAGTTCTGATTGCAAAGAAAAGCAGGTTAGACAAACTGTATTTTCATTATTACTCTAAATGATTTCTGGCAAACAGTTACATCTTTCAGATAGGTTCCTTTGCACTCCTAGTGACTGCAAAAACAGAGTGAATTGGCAGCAGCTCGAGTGGGACTCCAAGCAGAAAACACACAGTCCCCCCATACAATTAATTATGTCTGCAAGCAGACAGCTCTTAAAGAGAGAGTACCAGGAGCTCAAAACACCACAGATAAATGGCTTAAACGCCAAACACCATTCAAGCTCGGAGCATTCAAGCAAGCTCCTGGAAGTCTTTGGGAACCCCATTTGCAGGGGGTTACACCTTCCTGGCCTGGGAAAGCTTCACATCCATGTCAAGCAAGTACCCCATAAGTTTCAATTGCAACCATATACATTGGCATTATGCTCACACAGGTAATCATCAGTCAATATATCACTTTACCAGGAACACATTTCTGAACCATTGCAGTACGTCCTCTTTACACAGTATTACACACACATTGTACCATAACTCAGGTTATTACCTCTTGTACATGAAACCTGAAGAGGGGCCTTCCCTATCAGTTACCTTGGGGCTGGACGGGCAGGGCACCATACTTAGAGGGCAACACAAGTAACTTGAGTTAGCACTGACGCTCAGTTTGGGCAATGAGCTCGGGGACACATACACTCCTTTATGGACAACATTGAGAGGCAAGTCACAGGCCTCCCAGGGGAATCATAACTGAGGTGCACCACAGGCTTTACAGCTCGACCAGTCTTTCTAGGGAAACTGTTACAGTCTCTGCACTCTGAGCCTCATTTCGCATTGTCCTCACTGGTCAGGGAGTCTCCATCGGGTGAGAGGTTAGAACTTGGGGCACTTTCAGCTCCAGGAGTTACAGTCTCTGAGTCCACAACATTTGGCTCACATGGAGAGCTTTCGGACACTGGCAGTGGGCGTCAGGGCACTCAAAATACTCTTCTTGTTCTGGTGTATCACCAGTCTGTCCCAGTCCATCATTTTCCCCTGAATGCTCAAACAGTTCAACCATACACAATGATTCCATTTCATCTGACCTGATGCTTTGCACTTCACTTTCTGGGAGCATTGGCTCCAGGGACGAAGCTGGAGGCTTAGACAGTCCAGAAGGCCCAGCTTCGCCTCCAGTATTGACTAGGGATTGCCCTCAAACAATTGATTCAGTCGTAAGAAGGGTAGTATTCAAAGTCACACTCACTTTCTTCTGATATGGACTGACAGTCATGCTCAACTGGGACTTGTGGAGGGAACACTTTAACTCTGCTTCTGTAGGTGCAGACTTTCTTGATCTTTTCTTAGCAGCAGCTCTAGTCACTGGTCCAGAGGGGCATCTTCTGGGGCTCAGACTCAATCAAGATTTGTCCAATGGGCAGTAAATTATTTCTATGCATTGTTTTTACATCTTTTGAATTATTCTCAGGCCTTACTTTGTACACTAGCAGATCATCTAGTTTGCCCACTACAATGTGAGGAGATGGTGCCATCTGTCAGCAATCTTGTGTTTGCCATGCAGTCCCAGATTTCTTAGCAATACCCGATCTCCCTCCTGGAGTTCCTGTGCTTTCACCTTTTATCATACCTTTCTTTGTTGGCCAGATTTCTTTGGCAGCCATGGTTTGAGCCAGTTGGTACGCATGAGTTAGCTGGGCCTTTAACTTTTGCACATACTGTAAATAGTTGTCAGCTTGAACCCCATCAGGAGAGACCCCAAACACACACATTTACCGCAGTCGAGCTTCTCTTCCAAACATCAGGTGGTAGGGGAGAACCCAGTGGCATCACTTTTGGTGCAGTTATAAGCATGTACCAGGGTGAATTTGTTGGCTCCATCTAGGCTTGTCCTTTGGGTGTAGGGTGCCTAGCATATCTAGCAAAGTGCGGTTGAAACGCTCAGGCTGTGGGTCCCCTGGGGTGGTAAGGAGTGGTTCTGGACTTTCACTCCCCACAGAGAAAGCATCTCTTTGATCAGACAACTCTCAAAGTCTCCCTTGATCAGAATGGATTCTTTGTGGAGCCCCATAGTGAACAAAAAGTTTTCTGCAAGTACTTTGGCCACAGTGGATGCTTTCTGGTCTTTGGTGGGGAAAGCTTGGGCATATCTCGTGAAATGATCAGTGACCACCAGCACATTACTGATATTTCTTTGATCTGACTCCAAACTCAGAAAATCAATACAGACCAGCTCCATGGGTGCACTGGTGATGATGTTAACAAGGGGACAGCCCTCTGGGGCAAAGCTTTCCTCTGTAAGCAGCGACTACAAGTTCAATGTGTTGTTCCACATCAGCCCCCATCTTAGGCCAATAGAATCTGGATCTCACCGAGTAAAGTGTTCTGTCTATACTAAGGTGCCCCATGTGGTTGTGCAAGGACCTCAGTACTGAGTCTCGAGGGCAGTGGCAGCACTAGTTGTCATTTGTCTACTTGTCCCCTGTCTACTGTTTCTCTGTATAACAGTTTATTGATCAGTTTCAACTTAGGACCTTCTTTTGTAACAGTGCAGTTCTCAAATCAGTGGAGCGTAATTTGGACACATCTTTCCTGCATAGAGGGCTTCTAAAGCTGATTTGATCATGGGATCGTGGATTGAGCCCACTGAATACTGTCATTGTCCAGCTGAGGCAGTGCACCAATGTCTTTTGCAGAAAAGTGGCAATAAGCAGGTATGCAATTCTCAGATGGTCCCAAGCAACCCACTATGCAGTCCACTGCAGTCTGTGGGACATCTGTTCCTCCCATCAAACTTCTGGCAGAGTGCCCGAATATCAGGTTCTGACAATCTGACCAATCATTCTGGGGAACAGGCCTCCGGGAGACAGCATCAGCATCTATGTGGTTCAGGCCTGCTCGGTATTCAACAGCATAGTCGTATGTAGATAATGCAGAAAGCCACCTATGGCCAGTGGCATCCAAGTTAGCTGAGGTCTGCACATAGGTCAAAGGATTATTGTCAGTTTTACTAGTATTTAGCCCCATACAAGTACTCATGGAATTGGTCAACAATAGCCACTTCAAAGCTAGAAACTCTAACTTATGTACAGGATAGTTCTTTTCGGATGGGGTCAGGCTTCTACTGGCAAAGGCCACTGGTCTCAGGCCATTCTCGTGCTCTTGGTACAACACAGCCTACAACCCTTGCAAGCTAGCATCAGTGTACAGGACATAAGGTTTTCTTGGATCGGCATAGGCCAGCAATGGAGCATGGGTAAGTTGATATATGATTTCACAATGCAGTCTCACAATCAGGAGTCCAGCGGCCCCAAATACTTCACCGGACAAAATATACTCTTTCAGTCTTGAGGATGCTGACTTTTGGTATTTTGTGGGTTGGGGATACCCTTGAGTAAGGTTAAGTAAAGGGCGGATCACTCTTGAATAGTCCTTGATGAAACGCCGATAATAACCACAGAATCCCAGGAATCTTTGCAGTTCTTTAGATTTTTGGCTGTGCAGGTGGTCAAGGCCTCAACTTTACTTGGGTCGGTCTCTATTCCTCGGTGGATACTATGTGTCCCACATACTTTACTGATGTTTGAAAGAATTGACACTTATCAATGGACAGTTTAAGGCCAAAGTCTTCCAGTCGGTCCAATACCTTAAATAATCTGCTCTCATGTTCCTCCAGTGAGCTGCCAAACACAATAACATCATCTAGGTATACCACACACTCTAGTAAGTTCATGTCCCCCACTGCACACTCCATCAATCGTTGAAAAGTGGCTGGGGCACCTGAGATCCCTTGAGGCATCCTCATGAATTCATAGAAGCCAAGCGGACAGATAAAGGCTGTCTTCTCACGGTCCTCTCGGCCATTGGGATCTGGTAGTACCCACTCGGAGATCCAGCACAGAACCACTTGCTCCCGTTTAGGCAGTCCAAAGCATCCTGAATGCGGGCATTGTGTACTGATCAGGGATAGTCCGCCGGTTTAAGGTGCGATAATCCACTCATCATCCTTACTGTCCCATTCTTTTCCTCACTACCACAATGGGGGAAGTATAGGGCTTCTGGATTCTTGTATTACACCAGCAGCTAACATCTCTTGCAGATGCCGTCTCACATCATCTATGTCAGCAGGTGCCAGGCTCGAGACCTCTCACGAAATGGTCTTTCGTCATGCAGCCGGATATGGTGCTCAGCTCCTTGCATGCATTCTACGTCCCATTCCTTTAAAAGAAAACACCTGGTCTCTCTGGGCAAGCTTCTCACTGATCCTCACTTTCCATTCAGCTGGCAACGGGAGTCACCGAAATCAAACAAGTCAGGCGTTACTCTGTCATTCTTCCCGAACTCTTGCTGCCGGAGGCACTGCAGTGTCTGCACAATGCACATTAGCCAGGGTGAAACCTCTATTTACTCGAATCTCTTTCAGACACATTATGAACTTGAACCATTACCCTTCTGGCATAAGCATGGGCTCTAGCGGCAAAATACTAGGCTTGACCAGCAGTCCCTCCGGCAATTTTCCATCACCTGGTGCATCCAACATTAATATTTTATTCTTAACATCCTTTCTGATACGGACCTCTCTGTAAGGTACACTGGGCATTTGGTGCCAGGATCAGAGACTCAGAATCCTTCTTCCAGACAATTCTGACGGTTCCTCTGGTTCTACTTTTTCAGCATCTCTGTGCCTCATAAGCCTTCTTAATTAAAGCCAGAATTCTTAAAGCTCTACTAGTCCTTGACCCCTGTTTTTCATAACACAACTGCGCCAGCCTTCCAAACATATGGAGCATTTGTTCCAATCAACAAAGGGACACCATCATACAGTCCAGTGGGGGACACACTAAGGCTAGGGTCTCTACTTGTTCGGCCACCCAGCCATGGAGGTGAGGAAAGACAGCCAATTCGGATATACCGGAATAGGGTAGGCCTTCTCACTTAACCCCCATACATGTAGTCCTTCTAATGGTTGTAAAGGTACGTCTGACAAATGCTTCTGATACCAATTCTGGAACATAATTGTCACTTGGGAGCCACTGTCTAATACAGCTCTTGTAGACACTCCAGTCACCTTTACAGTGTTCTCCATGGAGGGACCCACTATTCTGGACCAGTCTGAGAGGCGGTGCGGGGGCCTGGGCAACTGACCTGCCACAAAAGGACGTGAGTTAGCATTTTTGGGGCCCTCACTGGGATCATTTGCACCTCTTAACCACTGATTTGTTCTCTGAGCTCTCCTTGTAGCCTATATGCAACTTTGTCAGTGTATTTTGGGGACTGCATTCCCTCTTCATGTGCCCATCCTTCCCACAATTATAGCAAACATACTTTTTGGAGTTTGAGCTGCCGTGCGCAACACTGGGAGCCAGGATGGGGTACTACAATAACTGGAAACCTTGGTGCCATCTCTGTCTCGCGGCGTGATAAGCATTTGGAGACATCTCGTCAGTTTCTCCACTTCCATGGTCAAGGAATCGAGTTTGAGCTGTTATCAGCGGGAGATACATGGGTGGGTACCCCACCCCATAGCAGATGCAGTCGGATATAGGTCGGGGCCGTACTTGCAGGCGTGGCCTTCATAAAGGACTGTTTTGAATTCCTGGATCTCTCTCAACAGTTCGCCCCATTGTGGTATATCTTTTCCTTCTCAGAGCACTCATTAACTGCCAACCTCTGCCCTGAACTTCACTTGATGGGTCACCCTCAGTCACTCAGGTCGTAGCCGCAGCTATTGGTGCAAGTCCTCCCGAGGTCGCTTTTCTCAACTCTCGAATTTCTCTCATTAGCTCATCATAGGAGGGTGGGGATTCCAGTTGATTTGCCAGGCGTAACTGAAGCAACAGCAGTTCTGAGAAGGGGTCAGACTTAAGGATCCTGTCCAGCCTAGTTCGGTCCAGTTCAATCGCTGGCAAACTACCCTTTCTGAGGCATTCTTGCAACAATTTTTCCAGCCGAGATACATACACACACACAACTCCCCTTGGTACTGTTGTGCATTTCTACTCTCCACCATAGGTCCTCATCAGAATCTGGGCTCCCACACATTCTCCAAGGCCTCAAGATAGGCCTGTGCAGTCGCTTCAGGGTTACTGGCCTGTTTAGCACGGATGGTAGCCAGGGCAGGGACCCCGGAGGCCTCATTAACCCTCTTTCACTTTTCGCTTCCCATACTGCCATTCTAGCACTTGGGGCAACATAGTTCATCCAGGTCTCCGTCATCCTCCCCTGGGGTGGGAGGTGCCAGAGAAGATCCTCAACCTTCGGTAAGAGTTGTGACTAATGGCAGGTGCAGAAATAGGAACCTGCATTGGTTCAGCCACCATTACGGTACTGGAGCAGGAGAGGGTGTTGGGGAAGAACACCCCAGGTGGAAGTATAGTTTCTTCAAGTCCTCTACAGTTTTCCTTTCCCAGCAACCATTTAGCAAATTCTCCTCAAAAGTTTCAGATTGTGGTGGGGCTCATTCCCCTGGTTCTTTGTCCTTAGCCATCACTCTCAGGCAGGGAGCAGTCTGTGCACTTTGGAGCTATCTATGGGATCCTTAAACTCTACTAGGGCCAGGAAAGTGTGGGTGAGCAGATTAGCACGCACCCACCACCACAGGGTTTTGTAAACCTTCCACCTTAAAAGTACTCCTGTACAGTGTCCATATTGATACCCAGGGGATGTCCAGGATAAGCATAGCATTTGGGGTTCGATCTCCTCCTCAGTACACCACTCCACCAGCCGGTGCACAGCCACTTCTGTCGGGGTACCCATTTATTTTTTTTTTCTTAATAGTGGTTCGTGAATATGGCCACTAGAGGACACACAATCCCAGCGGTGAGCCTCAAGATGTAACCTTAGATGGCGCTATCCCAAGGGCTACTACCCCTGCCTGATTTGCCACTAACGGGTTGAGGGCCTGGATCCGATGGTGGGTGCCTCCACCCAGAGGTCAGGGTTTGCAAGAGTTAAACTAACTTGGTCACAGCCTTCTGGCACACTCAGTACTTCTTCTTCCCACTAGTGGCCCACACAATATATCAGAATTACCTTCACAGTATACACTTACCCCCAGGACTGGTTCCGGCAGTGTGACTCCTGGGACTCCTGTAAAATAAGATGATACAGTGCAAAACCACAGTACAATACTTTAACATAGACGGATACCTCGGCAGTGTAACTTTGCTGAAACAAACAGATCTGATTTATTTAGGGGATATAACAAGGACAGGGGAAATCAGGTTAATTAGTTTAAACATAATAATAATCACAGTACTGTGCACATATTTCAGAATCCCAAATGTCCCTAATGTCACTCTTACTAAGTACCCAGGCAATAAGAGGCTAGCCTATTTGGTGCAGCTGGTTGGGGCCCTGAAGATGGAAAATGCATGCACAATACCCAAAATTGTAATCCGGAGCCGGTAGGCTCAGTTCGTGGAGAAAGAAAGGAAAAGTAATCAGATGGAACACTTGCAATTTGATGACGGCAGGAGCTACCCTGATTTGTACTCACAAATTCAATGCTGAAACTGAATGGAAGGCATATTGTCCTGGATTGCCAGGCAGAGCAGACCACGTGGACAAGGTCCTTGTGACTGGACCCCAAGGCAGTTCAGAGCAAATGGATGTAGTCTGGATTAAGCTAGGGTTTACTTGGAGCTTCATGCACTCAATTCACTGTACAGGGATTTGAAACGCGAGTCCCCACTAGCACTACACACATTTATATGGAAAAGAAAATACTATACCAGGCAGGCTGCTTCTCTGTCCCAATCGCAATTACTGCACAGTACCCGGGAGACACACAGCAGATTCAGTTCCTGACAGACCGGAGCGATTCAGCAATTTCTCCAGTCTTCTACAGGGTGAGCCTGGTTTCTACTTTTCAGATCTCCTTGATTCTCTTCACAGGTCAGATTCAGTCCAAACAAGCACTTGCACAAGCTGCAGACCGAAACTTGGGGCCTTACACGTTTCCCCACTAAAATCATGCTCAAGGAGCACAGGGCTCCTTCCCTCTTCACTGCCAGAGCTAAACTGAAACTCCAGTAGATAAACTGGCACTTCCTTTGAGTTCCTCCCAGTTCTTGGCTGGATTGGCTGTCACTCACAATAGCCTCCCCTGTTGGTGCAAAAGCGCTGAAGTCCAAACTACATTTCCCAGAATCACTGCCCATACAATCCTCTTGTGGCTGGCTCAGATTACGAGTCCAAGTTCTGATTCGTCCACAGGCACCATTTTAAAGCTACCTTAACCCACACTGATTGGTCCAGTTCAGCAGTTCAAAACTAGAATGGGGAACTAGGCAAACACAGTTCTGATCGCAAAGAAAAGCAGGTTAGACAAACTGTATTTTCATTATTACTCTAAATGATTTCTGGCAAACAGTTACATCTTTCAGATAGGTTCCCTTTGCACTCCTAGTGACTGCAAAGCGAGGTGAATTGGTAGCAGCTCGAGTGGGACTCAAGCAGAAACACACAGTCCCCCATAAACTAATTATGTCTGCAAGCAGACAGCTCAGAAAGAGACAGTACCAGGGGCTCTAAAACACTCACAGATAAATGGCTTAAACGCCAAACACCATTCAAGCTCGGAGCATTCAAGCAAGCTCCTGAAGTTCTTTGGGAACCCCATTTGCAGGGGTTACAAATACATTTAACTCAATTGTCAACCTCCATGTCCCTTTGTCCAAGTGAAGAGCCAAGGGGTTCGTGCCCCTGGCTCTAAAGAGCTCAGGAACCTCATGGCTTCTGGGATACTGCCTGGAGGCTTTATACGAGTTCTGGCCTACCTACCAACTGGTAGGCTTATAGACAGCTACGTAATCGATGCGAGAGCATGCTGCATTCAACCAAATGAAAAATTACTCACCACAGTAATCTTGTTTCTTCAAAGGGATCACTCATTATGATTAAACGTAATGCAGTCAGCCTCCTGTGTTGAACTGCCCTGAGAGATGGAATTTTATATAAATTACGGAACTCTCAGTTGGCTCAAGCCAGTTTCAAACTGCTGCCCTGTTCTGATAGATTAAGGTTAGCAAACTCTAAGTCCTCAAGATCCATGCCTTGAGCCTCAGTGATTTGAGATGGGGTACAGGATCCTGCCCTGAGAGGAGGTTAACAGGTTGTGCCTCCTGGGCAGATGGATTGGGGAACCACTGACAGAGACAGCAGAAGAGAGTACCAGTGCTGCTTCGCCCAATCTGAAGCCACCAGTATCATTTTTGCTGGTTGGGACCTCAATTTCAGTAGGGTCCTGAATATCATAGGAAAGGAGGGAATGCATACAGAAATTTCCTGTCCAATCCAGGGCCCAGGCATCCAGGAGATTCTGCCCCTTAGATGAGGCTTGCAACAGCACATTGGAAGCTGGTGGTTTTCTGGGGAGGTGAAGAGATCCACCTCTGGAGTGCCCCATTTTCTGAAAATTGTACTGAGTACCTGAGTATTCAGGCACCACTGTGGTGGTCCTGACTTATCCTGCTTAAAGAGTCTGCCAGCACATTGTCCTTCCCTGGAAGATGTATGGCTGACAGGGATACTCCCACGAGTATGCTAGGGACCACAGTCTCATTGCTTCTGTGCACAGTAGGTGTGACCTGGTACCTCCTTGCTTGCTGATGTAATACATGGTTGTGGTGTTGTCTGTTCTGACTTGCACCACCCTGTTTTGCAGGTAAGGAGCAAATGTTTTTAAAGACAGGTAAACAGCCCTGCGCTCCAAGAGATTTATGTGCAACAGACTCCTGGGGGCACCATGGGCCACTTGCTGTGTGCTCTAACATTGTACCCCCAGCCTAGAAGAGAGGCATCTGTTGTGAGGATTACTGAAGGTTGTTCCTTATAAAAGGCACACCCACCCTGAGGTTGTGCTCATCCACACCACTGTAAGGCCTGGACTAAACTTTCTGTGACTGGAACCAGTTTGGACATAGGATCCATCCCTTGAGACCAATACTGTCTGAGATGGAACTGAACATCTCATTTGAAATCTAGAGCCCATTACCACCGTTGTGGCAGATGCCATGTGGCCTAGTAACCTGAGAAATTCTCTGGCTGTTCTGGGTCTCCCAGGGACAAAGATTTGCAATCTGCAGAATGCTTGTTGCCTGTCCTGTGGCAGGAGGGCTCTGCCCTGTCTGGTATTCAGTTCTGCTCCAATAAACTCCAGCACCTGGAGTGGTACCTGTTGAGATTTTTCTTCGTTTATCAGAAATCCCAGGGACTCTAGTGTAGATTTTGTGAGTGCTAGTGACTGTACTGCATGTTGCAGAGACTGTCCTACTATTAACCAGTAGTCCAGGTAGGGGAAGACTGTTATACCTTGTTTTTCAAAACTCTACCACCACTGATAAGCACTTTGTAAAACCCTTGGTGCCAAGTTAGCCAAAGGGAGAGTTGCAAACTGATAATAGCCTGAAGCCAGTCTGAATCTCAAGAATTTTCTGTGAGAAGGTCTGATGGGAATATGGAAATAAGCATCCCTTAGATCTAGGAAGGTAGCCAGTCTCCCTTTGCAAGGAAGGAATGATTATGGCAAGAGTGACTATTTTGAACTTTGGTTTCAAAATGTGCTTGTTCAGAAGTCTTAGATCCAAAATAGGCCGCCAATCCTCGTTTTTTCTCCTTATGAGGAAGTATCTGGAATAAAACCTTTTCCCCTGCTTATTAGAGGCACTACCTCTACTGCTTTGATTGCTAGCAGATGTTTTACCTCTGCTTCCAACAAAGCCCTGTGTACAGCTGTTGCCGGAGCAAAGGTTCTTGTTCTCAGCTTTGGGAATGATTTGAAACTAGTGCTAAGCCCAGGCTCACTACCTCCAGCACCCACTTGTCTGTGGTGATGGACTGCCAAGTGTAAAGGTAATGAGCCAGTCTGCCACCTACTGGTGGTCCTGCAATAGGGATGCGACCTGCACTAGCCTGTCAGCGATTCTGTGCAGGCTGTGCCTGAACCTGTGGTGCAGGAGCTGCTCTTCTCATGGCTCTCCCCTTCCTCTAAAATAACCTCTAGCCTGCTGCTGAGGCTGGAGGCTTGTGCCTGAAAGAAAGGTCTGGGATAAAAACCCTGCCCCTACCTCCCTAGTTTGGGATCTATAAGAGGTGAAGGGCCTATCCTTGAATTGCTTTGATAGGTGGATTTATATTCCTCCACCTTTTCATGTATGCCTCAGTTTTATCCCCAAACAAGGAGTTGTTCTCCAGGGGAAATCCATTGCTTTGGCCTGGGTGTCTAGGTTAGGTTGGTGGCTCTAAGCCATGCAAACCTTCTGAGTGAAACTGACAAAGCCATTAACCTGGATGCAGTATCACTGGCATCCACTGCCATAAGGAATTGGTACCTAGTAGCATCAAGTGCAGCCTTTGCTGTATCTTGTAAGTCTACAGCCACTTCATCTGGGACCTTATCAGCCAAAGCTAGAACAGTGTTCCATAGAGCTTTTGGTACTACACTGAATATGCCATGTAACTGGCCTGTCAAACTAATAAAGAGGCAGCCATGTACCCTTTCTTTCCATAGCATCCATTTTCTTGAATCTTTGTCTGGTGGATGGGTAGCCAATGGGATCCTGGCCTTGTCACAGGCCGCAGCTTGGAATACTCTATCAGGATCAGGATGTAAATAGAAAATCAGCTGTAGTTCTGTCCAGCTGGTATTTCTTTCAGCTTTCTTACCCACACCAGGAATAGAGGTTGGAGTTTTAAAATCTGCACTGCAACCTTCTTTAAAGATTTATGCATGGGCATAGGTAACGTTTCATGGGGTTAACCCATCATTTCTAGAAAGTCTGCCTCTCCATATCCTCCTCTGTTTCCTGAAGAAGGTTCAGGGTTTCCACCATGTTCTTAACAAAAGCATAGTGGGAGGAGTATTCCTCAGGACCCTGGGAGGAGATCCAAACTCTTGATCAGATCGAGAAACCTCTGGATCTATAGGTTCCCTTCAAAGTCATCCTCCTCCTCCCCAAACACTTCCAGCAATTCTTGCCTTGCTGGGGCTGTAGGAGGAACCGGGGCAGTCGGTGTAGGAACCGGGATTGCACCCTGTAGGGCTTGTAACACCTTAGCAATGTCCTCAGCCATAATATGCTTGTCTGCTGGGAGCTCCTTTGCCTTCTCAGCCCTTTTTGTTTTACCTTGTTCAGACTTTATCTGAACTCCTGTCAGGATCCTTGGCTTTACCTCCATCCTTTTGTGGAGGAGGAAAAGCAGAATTATCCCCAGAAGCAGAAGCCATCTCTTCCAAAATTTTAGACCTTTTCTTTAATGTTTTGGGCAAAGGTCTTACAAATATCACAAGTGGCAAATATGTGACTTATACCCAAACAAGAAATACAGAGAGAATGTCTGTTGCTTTTGCTATAAGTTGCCGATAAGAGTCACAACATTTAAAACCTGTGGGTCCTGTGTGTATTTTAGGTTTATCCAAATGGACCTCTGACATTTAAGCTAGGCAAAAAGATTACTTTAAACACTGTTATTTAAAGTAACTTGGAACCGGAGATTACTTTAAAATAACTACCGCTAGTGGGTCCTGGAACTGAGTGCTATTCGGTCCTGAAGAAAAGGAACCAGAAAATTACTAAATTTGGACAAAACTAAAGCAGTTCAGGGAACCAATCGCTAAATCACTCTAAATAATAATAAATTGAGATAGGAAACCTTTAAAAATACAGGAACCGTGGAGGGAACCGCAAATATAAATAAAAACTATTAAAACACTAATTCTACTATACTAAATAATGTTATTAAGACAGCAATTTAAAATTAAACTGAAAATGAGTACTTATCTACAGATAAACTTTAGCCAGAGACAGTTCAAGGAGAGCTCTCCGGACATCCTTACTAGGCAGGTGGAGTAAAGAATCTGAAGCACTCAGAGTGCAGCAGTTGCTAGGGCAGCAGTTTGAAAGTGGCATGAGCCAACTGAGAGTTCCATAATTTACATAAAATTCCATCTCTCCGGCAGTTCAACACAGGAGGCTGACTGCATTACGCTTAATCATAATGAGTGATTCCTGGGTTAGAAGCTCCTTCCTCCAGTCCCTCCAGATTAGCAACCTCACCAACCCCAAAGTATTCTGGGGTCAAATTAACTTTCTACTAAAGGGTAAATCCTCATGCCTTCCCAGCACTATGCTGCATGATGGCACTAAGGTTACTGACCCCACTGCCATTGTCTCTGAATCTAACATGGCCTTCTCTGACCTCTCTAAGCATAAGACCTCACTCCTGGCCCTTGTTCCATCTCCTCCCTCCTCCCCCATATCTACTAGCTCCACCTTCCACTTTAAACTGGCCACCCAGAATGAGGCGATTTACCATCTCAAGAGTATCAAGAAAACCTCTCGCCAGGATTCGACACCCTTGAACCCCAATTCCTAAAATTTGGAGCCGTCCATTGCCTCCTGTGTGTGACCTAATCAACAAATCCCGCTGTCCAGCACTGTGCCTTCAAGTGAAGGCCACTATTGTTGTCCCTATTCATAAGAGCAGCCTTAACTCTGCATTCAAGAACTACCGTCCAATCTCCATACTCTGCCCCTCGCTAAAATACAGGAAACAATTATACATGCACAACTTCAGCAACACCTAGAGCTAAATACTTTACTCTCCATCAACCAGCATGTATTCCGTAAATCCCACAGTACCCACACTGCCCTCATTAAGGCAACATATGACGTCCTTTCTTCTATGGACAAAGGCCTTGTAACTGGTGCTATTTTTGTCGACCTTACCAAGGCCTTTGACATTGTTGACCATAACCTCCTGCTCCACACACGCCTTCTTTTGGTCTCGATGTCCCATCATTAAACTGGTTTTTGAGCTATCTCGGCCAGACATACCTCCACTTTCAGTGCCATAAGACATGGTGCTCCCTAGGGTCCATCCTTGGCCCTCTCTTATTCTCTTTATTTATCAAAGAACTCCCAAAGCACTGTGGAGGTGCGTCAGTTCAGTTGTACGCAGACGATTGGTATCTTGTACAGGTCCTCTTCTGACCCAATCCTGCTGAATCTACACTTGCAACAGGACTTCTTTCTTCTTGAAGCTTGGTTCCTCAACAAGCTCTTGGTGCTCAACACTAAGAAAATTAAATCAATGCCCTTCTAGGCACGGTGTCATAATGTCGCAGACACCACCTCACACCCCACAACTGTGCAGCAGCAAACAGCGTGAAAACACGCTCTTGACCATTTTCCATTTGTTTTGTGGGAGGGCTTTGCTCCCGCACTCCAGACTTATTATAATCAACTCCAAGTGGTGTGGACTTAGAGGCAAGAAAAAAAAAAGATTAAAAGATTTCAGAGTTGGGAATGAAGAAACCCCATTCCCCAACCCATTCATTGCAGGGTCGGGTGCTCTAGTCACTCCACCATGGGAGCGGCTCAACTGAGCACCTGACCGGCAGTATTCATAAACACTTCCTCCTTTGTGGTGAGCATCAGGGGTAGCAATACTTTCATATCGCTGTAATTCCCTGATGCTTGAAAACTTATACGATGCTACTCACAGCGCGATGCGTGCTGCACGTTTTCTCCACATGGATTTCACCTGGTACCACTTTTCTACCACTGGACCTCAAGTCTACCCCCATCGCCTCCTTGGTGATCT
This sequence comes from Neoceratodus forsteri, assembly GCA_016271365.2. NCBI lineage: Eukaryota > Metazoa > Chordata > Ceratodontiformes > Ceratodontidae > Neoceratodus > Neoceratodus forsteri. The sequence continues at coordinate 410,405,450 of CM028138.1, forward strand.
ATTCCTCTCGAGGGAACCAACTAGATCAGGTTTAATCCTTTAAATATCTTGGCATCACACTAGACTCCCACCTATTCTGTTTCAACTGTCATTAAGACCATCCACCAAATGCTCGGGCTGCTGTACCGCCTCTTACTCTACCTACGCCCTCCCGATTTGCTATAGCGCCTCCCTTATTGCTCCCACTCATCACCTATGGTGCCCCATTCTCCACTCTGCTCAAGTCTCCCATCTTGTCAAACTTAAGCAAGCTTACTACAGGGTTGCTCGCCTTCCCCTGGGTGCTAATGCCAGGATGCACCACTGTTCTGTCCTTGATTCCTGGGCTGGCCATCCTTTAAAGCCAGACTTGATATCCTACCCTTTGTCTGACCTACAAGCTCATCCATACCTTGCTCCTCCTGCCTCTTACATCATCCAACGTAAACCTCTACTAGGTCCTTAAGGTCAAACTGACCTACCTCTACTCTCCATCAAAACCCCGCCTAGCAGTGGGCTGGCATGCCTTTACCTTTTCTGGGCCTTCCTCTCAATGCACTACCTCTACTGTTCTGACCTGTACCTCTCTTTGCTCCTTCAAGAATTCTCTTAAATCCCACTTATGTTCCCCTCAAGTCTGCACCTGTAACTAATAGTTTCCCACCCCTACCATCCAACACACTACTTCCCTCCATTGCCTTGTCCTGCTCCCTTTCCGCTCCCTTCCTCACTCAGCCTTTCAACCCCTCCCGTGAGTTGTTCATGGGGTTATTCTGGTTGCATTGTGTCCTACTCTGTCAACTGTCTACTTCCTCACCCTAGTCCCCTGTTCTGCTTGAATCACTTGCTGACATGTTTGTACTGTTTGAACTACTTTCTGCATTTTGTAATTATGTATATTTGTATAACCTTTCCTAAGCAACAAGTATTTATCTGCATCATTTGTTTTGCAGCATCTGTACTCACTGCATTATTTGTATATCATATACATGTCTTGTAATATTTATAGATGCCTTTTTGTACATATATTGTGCTCCACGTTCTATTGTACAGTGTCTTTGCACACTTATCTTACTTTATTTTGTATTCTCTGTACCTCCTTTGTACCTCCCGGGTTGCCCCTGAAAAGGGACTTTTTGTCTCAGTGGGCTTACCCGTTACCAAAATTCAAATAAATATTTATCACATTGGGCCAGGACCTTTAGTGTACATGGCCTCTTCATTTAATTAAATTAGCAGCTCCCTCTGATCCAAACCCAAGTCACCAGCCCCACCCCATGCCTCAAGGGACTGGGACCACCAGAGGAGCCACACCTGGACCACGGTTGTGGTTGATACTAAAAGCACATCCTTGTGTGCATGAGTGAGCCCACCAGCCTGCTCAAATGTTGGTGGCTCACCATCCTGCTCTGTGAGCCCCAGCGGGCTGAAGTGGAACAGAAGCCATTCTGGGAACCTGGGGCACATACTGGGCCTGGGCTATGGTGGTAAAAACAGGGGACACTTTGGAGGACCTTGCAGGCATTAGGAAGCAGAAAGGGTGTTCCAATAACAGGAGCAACGCAGGAGAAAAGGGCACAAGGTAAGCCCCATCGGGGTGGAGCTGCCAGGCAGAGTGCTGTCTCACACATCACACCTACTCACATCAGGTATACAATCTTCTAATTAACCAAAGGGAAAAGAAAAAGTACCTCAGAGATAAAAGGTAATAGTTGATTGCTTTTAAAACTAAGATTAATTTTAGGCAGTACATTAGCTCTTTAAGGCATGATGCTGCAGACGCTCTTGTGCCTCTTTTACCCCTACCCTATAAAACCCTCTCTGTAGCTGGTACACATAACCAGTGTTGGGTCTGGGTAGTGGCCTCTGCCTCCACTTCTAAAAGGCCTGCAAGAGGTGGAAGCCTTTTCTTTTTCAGTCAGACTTTTCTAAGTGGATTTGTGCTTAGCCACACTTTTCAGGTAGGCCTCAGTCTTGTCACCAAACACTGAGTTTCCCTTTTGCCTGGGTATACTTTATTTCATTTTATTGATGGGAAAGGAGGGCTGGACAGTTCTGCATATTTTAGCCTCATGGGGGTATAAATGGAAACCAACTTAAATTAAACCAGATTAAGCTATTGGTGGTATTTCTAGTGAATATGGGAAATTAGACCAGGGCACCAGGGAAATTACCTACGCCTTTCAACAAGTGCCATGGGATCTTTAACATCCACTTAAACAACCACCAGAACAGGGAGACAGGACCCTGGTTAAACGTCTTATCCAAAGACAGACTCTCAGGAGTGTAGCACCCTGCTCAAGCTGCACTACAGTGTCAGCATTGGTATTTTACCCTAAAGTTCTTTGTGTGGGGCTAGAACCCACAGCCTACCAATGTTCTGGCTTAGAGGCATGTGTGCAGCCTGCTGAGCCACTGAAACTGATCCTGGGTAAGGGTGTGGTCCTTAGCTGGGCAAACCTCCTTAGGGACACTGCATGTGCCAGGATCTTTGATGCTTTATCACTGGCATCTTTAGTCATGTGGAACTGGTATTTTGTGGAATCCAGTGCTAAGATCCTGTGCCACATCACCATCCACGTTTTCATTCAGTGCCAGCACTGCATTCCACAGGGCTTTCTTATGCTGGGCTGTATAGGCCAGATAAGCTGCCTGCCTTAGTTGCAGTGAAGCTGTTTGTACACTTTTTGACCATGGTATCTAATTTACTCGAGTCCTTCTCAGTAGGCTGGCATTAAGAGGCACCTTAGCCCTCTCACAAGCAGCTGTTTGTACCTCTCCTTCATGATCAGGGTGGTCATATAGATATTCTAACCTCTGTTTGTCCACCTGATATTTTTCTCAATCTTTTATCAATGCCAGCTGCAGAATGTGGTGCTGACATGATTTTAGAACATACGAATATACGAATGTGCCAGCAGAAACAGACCATCTGGTCTATCTAAGTCTGCTCAAGTGTGCAGGTAGCACCCCTAGTTAGCAGTTGACCCCTTCCCTTCGTCGTCCCACTGCCACCCCCCACCTTCCTACCCACCTCACTCTCCCTGTTCTCTGTCCCATGCCCTTTGAAGCTGTTCACAGATTTACATGATACCACCCATTATGGTAGTCTATTTCATTTTGCTACCACCCTCTCTGAGAAATAGTGTCTCCTCATTTCCCTAAATCTCCCCCATTCTTAACCCATGCCCCTGGGGTCCCTCCTTCCTTAGCTTAAATACCCCATCTGCCTCATCCTTATTGATTCTCGTCCAGATACTTGAATGTCTCTATCATGTCCCCTGTCCCTTCTATTCTCCAGAGTGTACATATTCAGGTCAGGTGTCTCTCCTGAGGGTTCTTGTATTGGTACCAGCAGCCTTCTCAAGAGCTAGTCCCATTATATCTATGAATTTCACTTTCTCCTCTTCTGTTTCTTAACAGGGATGTTGAAGGTGTCCAACAGTTGTCTGATGAAAGAGGAGTAGTCCTCATTAACCCTGAAAGGAGACCCAAATGCCTGTTCAGGAGAACCTTCAGGCTCTATAGGTTCATCCTCCTTCCTACTCATAATAGATGTCCTCCTCCAGGCAAGCTGCTGGACTGGAACCATAGTCTGGGGAAGGGGCAAGCATAGTCATAAAGTTTCCCATTGCCAAAAGAATTGGAAAACTGCCACATCTTTGCCATTTCTCTGCTGAGTGCATTTGTCTGTTTTGGAGGGATTTTTGGCAGGCACTGGTTCCAATACCTGCTCTGAGGCTTTTTGCTTGTATTTTTGCCATCACTGGAATCAGAGTTCCCCTTTAGGACACCCTGACATCTTTACCATCTTTATCATGCCTGTTTGATGGCTGAGTAGCTTTAACCTTTTGTCTGTCCCTTTGACAGGGACTGTTGCTTATAAGGAGAATAATCTTCTGATGCATGCTTTCCACCATCATTAGGAACTCCTGTGAGCCTTTATTGTGCTTTGGTGACACTAAAGCAGACTGAGAAGCCATAAACACTTCTCTTTTCATCTCTTCTTTGTGTTTTTTGGGTAAACTTCAGACAAAGCTCACAATTTTAAAATCATGACCTGGCTCCAAGCAGTGTAACGAAAGTTTCTGGCAGTCTGCCTTTGCCAGGAGCATGAAACAAGAAGTGCAATTTTTAAAACCTGTAGGTCCTGTTTTCTTTTTTAGGCCTACCAGTCATGCCAAACATTGATAGGGCCTTGTATAACAGCTATTAGCTTCCTACAGAGAAAAACTGTAAACCGCTAAAAGAAATAACTCCGTAAAAACAAAACAAAACAAAATGAAAACACTATCATTTGAACAGAAAACAAAAGCAGTTTAACTTTAAAACAGCAAATTTTGTCAGTTCCTCAAGGGAATCCTCTTGTAATGCAGTCTTCTTTCCTAGGACTTGATAGGGAACCACAGAAATCACAATTTATTTATGAAATATCAAATTGAACACCCTAACTAAAGTAGAGTTATCACAAACTAACTAGCAAAGTCTAAAAGTAAAATAAAACTAAAATAAAGTGGACCAGAAGTTGGGAGAAGTCTTCAGAGCAACTTCTCTCTTAAAGCTGAGGAATATATCTCATGCTAGTGCCTATACGGGGCAGAAGTATTATTTATAAAAGAGTGGTTGAGTCATGGAATGGTCTGCCAGCAGAGGTGGTGGGTGCCAGAATCATAAACGGCTTCAAACATGGTTAGGATGGAGTTGAGAGAGTATAGTAGCTACCCAGCTGGATGAGGGAGGCAGAAACATGGAGAAAAAAAAGGGTGAATAGGGTAAATGTAGACCCTACAGATCAATAGTCTCAGGGTATGAAAGAGTAATATGGACAGAATAGGTGGACCATCAGTCTTTTCAGTCGTCGCCTAATGTTTCTATGACCGCACAGCAGAGTTTAACGAGTTCTGTATTCCATACTTTGCAAACATTCTATTCTCCAGGGCATCACACTCTGGCGAGATTATGCTCTTTGCATTAGGGCATATTTGATGGATTCAGGTGTTAGAACTGCAGTGTCGGTGTTGGGTATGAGCCTAGGGTCTCCAGTGTTGGGCACTTTCTGTAACAGAACTGCAGTGTTGGTGTTGGGTATGAGCCCAGGTCTCCAGTGTTGGGCACTCTCTATAACAGAACTGCAGTGTCAGCACTGGGAATGAGTCCAGGTCTCCAGTGTTGGGCACTCTCTATAACAGAACTGCAGTGTTGGGTTGGTATGAGCCCAGGTCTCAGTGTTGGGCACTGTCTATAAGAGAACTGCAGTGTCGGCACTAGGTATGAGCCCAGGTCTCTAGTGTTGGGCACTCTCTATAACAGAACTGCAGTGTCAGCATTGGGTATGAGCCTAGGTCTCCAGTGTTGGGCACTCTCTATAACAGAACTGCAGTGTCATTGTTGGGTATGAGCCTAGGTCTCCAGTGTTGGGCACGCTCTATAACAGAACTACAGTGTCGGCATTGGGTATGAGCCTAGGTCTCCAGTGTTGGGCACTCTCTATAACCGAACTGCAGTGTCGATGTTGGATATGAGTCCTAGGTCTCAAGTGTTGGGCACTCTATAACAGAACTGCTGTGTCGGTGTTGGGCATGAGCCCAGGTGTCCAGTGTTGGGTACTTCTATAACAGAACTGCAGTGTTGATGTTGGGTATGAGCCCCAGGTTTCTAGAACAGCACTGCAGTGCCAGTGTTGGACGAATCCCCAGGTCCACACTCTGGGCACTACCTAGTACAAAACTGCAGTGCTGGTTTTCGATGGGAGCTGCAGGTCCCAAGTGTTGGGCACTTCTAGAGCAGCACTGCAATGTCAGTGCTGAATATGACCTACAGTTCCCTGGTGCTGGGCACTCTCTAGAGCAGCACTGCAGTGTTGGTGCTGGATATGAGCTACAGTTCCTGGTGCTGGGCACCCAGAGAACAGTGCTGCAGTGTCTTCACTGGATATGAGCCCAAAGTCCCTAGTTTTGGGCACGCCTGAACAGCACTGCAGTGTCAGTGTTGGTATGAGCCCCTACTCCCTGGTGTTAGGCACTCCCTACAGCAGAACTGCAGTGTCAGTGCTGGTTATAAACCCCAGTGTCGGGCACCCATAGAACAACACACTGCATTGTCAATGTTTGATATTAGCCCCAGATCCCAAGTGCTTAGCACCTCTAGAACAATGCTGTAGTTTCAGTATTGGGAAGAGCCCAAGGCCCCAGTAGTGGTCGTTGAACCCATGATCTTTGGGCCCAAGATAGAGTTCTACCACCTGAAGCCCTACTGACAGCTCTGTAAACATTATTGCTTAGCAATACCTGAATGGTAAGCTAATCATGTGAGAACAGACAGTGATTTTGCCAGGTATTTGCTCCTGATATTACTACTTACCACATGGATGTGATCACTTTGGCTTTTCGACGTGATGCGAATACGTAATCATTAGCAAGGGCCAGAAACTGGGCACAGTCACTGTAGTTAAACAGGTTCACATGCAGGTTCCTCAAGTGAGGTGCAACATGATGGTCCCTGCCTGAAAAGGAAATGTAAGCCAGGTTACGGATCAGTCACAATATCTGTAAAGGAGATGGGTACTAACGTAATCTGAAATCAACTGACTGCAAAAGCAAGAAAGCAATCAGACACTTGTTTCTATAAACAAACACAGACAGTCTAAAGGTTAGTTCAGCAGTCTTCTGTTGCATGGATTCAACTTCAATGAAACAGTTAAGCACAGTACCGTAAAACATATTAACATACAATTCAGCCAGCAAAAGAAAAATTACTTACCTTAGTAATGTTGTTTCTTCTAATGGAGTCTTGCTATATTATGACTATTGCAGTTTGTCCCAGCCTTAGAACTGCTCCGAGGTGAAAGAGTTAACTTCCATGCAGAGCATGGAGCTTTAGAGCGAGCTCGGTTCAGAAGTTTGTTAGGCTGGTTTCAAACCGAAACCGCCAGATCTTTACTAGCAAAACTCACTAAGGTTCTGTGTGGAGTTGTAACCTACACTAGCCAACTGGCAACTAATACATTAACACATTTTCCTGGTCCCAACACAAAGACTCAAGTCAGTGGACCAGAAAATAGATAAATAACTAAATAAACACAACACCCAAACATGAAAGGGGCATCAATAAATGCCAACAGAGGACTACCCACCCCATACCCAAAGTAGGAGTTCTGAGAGGGGCAGGCTGAGGAGGATATATATAGCAAGACTCCATTAGAAGAAACAACATTACTAAGGTGAGTAATTTTTCTTCAAACAACATGAAGTCTTGCTATATTATGACTATTGCAGACTACACAGCAGTACCTCCATGGAGGAGGGACAGAACCTACTCAGGAATAGGCTCTGAAGCACGGCTGTGTTAAACCGAGCATCCCTCCTGGCCTGAATATCCAGGGAGTAATGCTTGGTGAAAGTGTGTACTGTCTTCCAAGTAGCTGCTTGACATATCTCCAAGATAGGGATGTCTCTAGCAGCAGCTAGAGATGCAGCTGTACCTGGTAGAGTGAGCCCTCAGGCCTGAGGGGGACCTTACCCAGCTTTTGATAGCAAAATTGGATACAAGAAACGATCCACCTGGCAATGGATCTCTTAGTGGCAGGTCTCCCTTTCCCAACCTCACCATAAGTGAGAAACAGTTGGAGGGAGTCATAGAAACATAGAAACATAGACTTTGGACGGCAGATAAGGACCGCTAGGCCCATCTAGTCTGCCCATTTCCATACCTACAGGATAGGCCGCAGATCCTAGTTAACCAACAGCCTATATCTTCCTGCCCCCACAAGAATTGCATTATGTCTGTCCCATGCATTCTTGAATTCTCCCCAGTTTTAGACCCACAACTTCCTCAGGAAGGCTGTTCCATGCATCCACTACCCTCTCTGTGAAATAAGACTTCCTCACATTGCCCATGAACCGCCTCCTTCTATCTTTAAATTGTGTCCCTTGTTCTTGCAAGTCTCTTTTCTGAAAGATGCTACCTCTTGGACTTTGTTGATTCCTTGAGGTACTTGAAAGTTTCTATCATGTCCCCCCTCTCCTTCTTTCCTCAAGGGTATACATATTAGCTCCTTTAGTCTCTCATCATACGGCTTCTCTTGCAGACCCTGCACCATTTTAGTTGCCCTCCTCTGGACTGCCTCTATCCTGTCTATGTCCTTAGGAGATGGGGTCTCCAGAACTGGACACAGTATTCCAGATGGGGTCCACCAACTGTCTGTACAGAGGGATAACAACTTCCTGTTTTCTGCTGCTGATGCCTCTCCTATACATCCCAGTATACTCCCGCCCTCCCTACTGCCTTCTCACATTGCTTACTAACCTTAAGGTCATCTGATATGATTACCCCAGGTCCCTTTCCTGTTTTGTTGTTGTTACTACCTCCCCACCCATTGTGTATTCTTCCCTGGGTTCTTGTTTCCCAGGTGCATTATTTTGCACTTTTGCATTGAATCCTAGCTGCCATCGCCTGACCATTCCTCCAACCTTGCCAAGTCCCTTTTCATCCTTTCCACGCCTCTGTGTATCAACCATGTTGCAGATCTTTGTGTCATCTGCAAAAGGCAAGAGTCAAACCTGTGACCCTTGGTACGCTCTATGTAGTAACTTAGGGCCCTCTTAACATCTAGTGCTGTGCAGCCTCTCACCAGAGGAGGAATGGTCAGTGAAGAACACTGAAGTGAATAGATTGGTTAAGGTGGAAATCTGAAACCACCTTAGGCAAAAACTTCCTGTTAGTCCTGAGGACTGCTTTATCCCTGTGAAAGGAAATAAAGTCAGTTTCTACTGATAAAGCCTGTAACTCCTTATATGCCTGGCAGAAGTGATGGCTACCAGAAATACAGTTTTCCAAGTCAAATACTTAAGCTCTGCCGAAGACAGAGGCTCAAAGGGGTTGCATTAGCTGAGCAATGCATACATTAAGATCCCAAGCGGGCAGGGTCCTGAATGGAGGATTTGTGAAGCAATCCTTTAAAAACTTGGAAAATACAGGATGAGCAGAAAGAGAAGAGGGCTTCCTGCTGAAATGAAGGCAGAGACAGCAGCCAAGTGCACTTTCAGGGTGGCTGGTCTCAGTCCCAAAGAATTAAGATGGACCATGTAGTCCAATACAGTGGGAAGATCAGCAGATTCTGGGGAAATATGCTTTCCAGAACACCATATGGAAAACCTTTCCACTTGGAGTTATAGGTAGTCTCTGGTGGAAGGCTTCCAGCAGCCTTCAGGATTTCGAGAACACTTTGAGAAAGTTGCAAATCAGCAACTCTAACTGCTCAAGAGCCAAGCCTTGAGGTTGAGGGATTTGAGATTCGATACCAAACTCTCCCTGAGCACAGGTTAACATGATGTGGTTCCTGGGGAGACACAGGGAAGATGGACTGCTAAGGATAGAAGGAGTGGGTACCAGGGCTGCCTGGCCCAGTCTTGAGCAATCAGGATCATCTTGCAGGGGCTGAGACCTGATTTTGACTAGTACTTTGAACAGGAGAGGGAAGGGGAAAGGCATAAAGAAACTTCCCTTCCCAATCGAGGAGAAAGGCATCCAGGGAACTGAGCCCAACACTGGGGCCTGCAACAAAACAGTGGAAGTTGATGATTGTCTGGGGCTGCGAAAGATCTATCTGAGGAGTGCCCCATCTGGCAAACACTATCCCTAATACTAGGGGATCCAGTGACCATTCGTGATGGCCCTGGGAAATCCTGCTGAGAGCATCTGCCAGGACATTGTCCTTGCCTGGGAGGTGAACTGCATGAGGGAAGTGTTCAGGAGTAAGCCAGAGACCACAACTTCATCGCCTCGTGCACAAGGCCAGAAGACCAAGAGTGCCCCTTTTTGTTGATGTACCACATTGTAGTGGTGTTGTCTGTTCTACCTGTACCACCTTGTTCTGAACAGATGCAGAAAACCTGAAGTGCTAGAAAAACAGCTCTGAGTTCCAACAGATTGATGTGGAGCAGAGATTCCTGAGGGACCATAATCCCTGGGTGGAGAGGTCGCCCATGTGAGCTCCCCATCCCAAGAGGGATGCATCTGTAGTAAGGGTCAAGGAATGGGACAGAGGGATAAAGAGCACCCCTGTCTCAGATTGCTCTGATCCTGCCACCACTGAAGGGCCTGGATCAGAGTTCGAGTCACTGGGATTAACTTGGATAGAGGATCTCTCTTTGAGACCAGAAAGCTCTCAAATGGAACTGAATGTCCTCATCTGAAATCTTGCTCCTTGCACCACAGCTGTGGAGGCAGCCATGTGCCCTAGGAGCTGCAGGAAATGCCTTGCTGGTTGAGAGACCTGCAGAGTGAAGGAGGCAGCCAGGGCCACTAAGGTCCTTACCCTTTCAAGGGAAGAAAGGCTCTGGCTGCTTTGTGTCCAGTTCTGCGCCTATAAAGGTGAGTACTGGACAGGTTCCAAAACTGACTTTGGAAGACTGAGAAGAAATCCCAGAGAGGTAAGCAGCTGCTGGGTAACTAGCAGGTGTGATTTGACTCTGGTCTGGAGACTGACCCACAATGAGCCAGTCATCCAGGTAGGGAAAATGGCAATCTTTTGCCTTCTTAGGTGAGCGACTGCTACTGCCAGACACTTTGTGAACACCCTTGGGGCAGAAGTGAGGCTGAAGGGCATTGCTCGAACTGATAATGGCCTGAGGGCAGTTCGAATCTGAGGTACTTTCGATGGAGCTTCTGATAAGAACATGGAAGTAGGCATCTTTGAGGTCCAGGGAGGCTAGCCAGTCCCTGGCCTTAGGGAGGGTAAAATCATTCTCCAGTGTCACCATTTTGAACTTTGGCTTTAAAAGGTGCTTGTTTAGATATCTTAGATCCAGGATAGGCGCCACTCCCTGTCTTTTTGGGGTAAGGAAGTACCTGGAGTACAAACCCTGCCCTGGTGAAAGGGAGAAACCTTTTCTACAGCTCTGAGAGCCAAGAGGGTTGAGACTTCTGTTTCCAAAGCAAGAGTCTCTAAAGGGTTTGTAGGTGGAAAAGATCTGGCTCTCATCTTTGAAATTTCTTGAAGCTGAGAACCAGACCCTGGCTCACGACTCCAGGACCCACCTGTCTGAAGTTAAAGACTGCCAGTCCTGGATGAAGTGAGCCAACCTGCCCCCTACAGGTAGTGGAGAGCCGACCCTGGGCATCCCATCAGGTGCCTGTTTGGCAGGGGCTTTAGGCTGAGGGGTGGGAGCAGGCCTGCTCAACCCCGCCTGCCTCTCCTCTGAAGAACCCCTCTGTACATAGGCTGAAGAGGCGGAGGCCTGGGTCTGTAGAGGCCTGGTGAAAGGCTCACCCTACCCTGGGGCTGCCTCTGAGGAGTGGCTTTCTGCTGCTCTGGCTTGTGCACTCCTGTAAGTCGTTCTATATTCATCCATTTTCTTCATATAGTTCTCTGTCTGCTCCCCAAACAGAGAATTTCCCACCACAGGAAAATCCATAGCCTTAGACTGGGTATCCTGTGACAAAGTAGTACACCTGAGCCAGGCCAATCTCCGAAAAGCCACAGATGTAGCCATGACTCTAGAGGATACATCGTTAGAATCCACTGCAGCATGGAATTGCACCTTAGATGCCTCAATACCATCAAGAGCCACCTGCTCCAGCTCCTTTGCAAGCTGGCCAGGGACTGTTTGGCTAAGGCCATGACAGTATTCCATCTAGATTTCTGGTATCTTGCAACATAAGCCATATAGTTAGCTTGTCTGAGTCCCAAGGATGCTGCCATGTATTGTTTTTGGTCATGGCATCAATCTTCCTGGAATCCTTGTCAGGAGGATGTGAAGCCAGTGGAATATTAGCTTTATCACAGGCTGCAGCCTGAACTACTCCCAACATGACTGCATTTGCTGAAAGAAAATCTGTATCAGGACCTGACAAAGTGTACCTCCTGTCCATTTTTATCTACAGGAGGCACAGAATTAGAGCTTTTAAAATTTTTATTGTTTGTTTAAAAGATTTATGTAAGGGATGGACAACCTCCTGGACTCTGGGATATCCATCATCTCCACATAGTCAGGCTCCTCTTGCTCATCCAAAGCCTCCTCTAAGGGAAGCTGGAGGGTCTCAGCAACTTTTTATAAAACAAAAATGAGAAGGGACTCAGAAAGCCTAGGGGAGACTCACCTGAAGGTCTGTCTGGGGAGATGTCCGTTCAATGGGCACATCCATACTTTCAAAGTCACATTCACACGATCATAATCCTCATCCTCCTCTGGTTCATAGAACTCTTCTATATCATAATCCTGAACCACTGGAACCGACCTTGCCAGACAGTGGCGGTTTGAGGGAACTGGGGACAGGGACTGGACAATCTGTATTGCCCTGGCTATCTCTGCAGCAGTTGGAGAAGGAATTTTGGACCTAAACCTGCTGATTTTTTAGATTTCTTTGCTGGAACTGGCTCCTCAGAGCCAGCTTTTCGCTTGCCCGAGAAGTCTCGCCTGGTCGAGGGTATTCCCTCCGTTCGGGTTGGCACCGAACCGGGCTGGCCATCCGGTCAGCGGACTTTTTGGCCTCTCGCTTCCTGAGCCTGACCACCTCTTGTCCAGGGTGGCTGCAGGAAATTTTTTACAAATCTGGCAGTCTGAATTGAGGTGGTCAAACCCCAGACAATAGACACATGTAGTGTGTGGGTCAGTCTTGGCAAAGGCTTCCCCACAGACACTACAGTGTTGAAACCAGTGGGCCAGGTTTTCTTTTGGGTTTCTCAGACATGATGCCAGCCTAACCAACAAACTTGCCCTTTTAATGGCAGTGCCAGGCAAGAACACCCTTATCGGTTCCAAACCGTGTCACAGGTCGTGGAAAACTGTAATGAAATCCGCTTTTTAGAACCGATAAGAACTGAACCAGAGATTTAAGAAGCCTTAAAAGGCTTTAAACTTATATTTAATACAATTCGATCGGTTCAACTGAACCCATTAACACTTCTAAGTTCCACACAGAAAAAACCCTATCTATTACCTAGATTACCATAGACAGAGCCTGAACCGATCGGTTTTGGCGGTTAAAATAATCAAATCGTGTTAAATTAAGTCCCAGAAATAGCGCTTAAACCAAGAAATGAACCGAGCAACAGGAGGAATCTCCGAGCGACTGTTCAGTGAGGCGGAGTAAAGAATCTGACGGTTTCGTTTGAAACCAGCCTAACAGAGCTTCTGAACTGAGTCAAGGCTTAAGCTCCATGCTCTGCATGGAGTTAACTCTTTCACCTCGGAGCAGTTCTAAGGCTGGGACAAACTGCAATAGTCATAATATCAAAACTTCATGTTGTTTGAAAAGGCCTTGTGGTTTGAGTTTGCAGACCCCTCAATGTCTACTGAGGATTCTCCCATCTCATACACTCATCCCTCCCCACTGATATCCCCTTTCCCCACTGTGCTCCCCCCTACATGCAGCTTTCCCTCTCACTCTGTCCCAACCTCTCTTGAAGCTGTCTATAGCCTTCAGGGAGACAACTTTATCCAGCAACTCATTCCACCAGACACCACCTCTCAGTGAAAAATGTCTCATCATCTCCCTCTTGGATCTTCCCACTACCAGCTTGAGGTACTGGCTTTTAGTGGTCCTGTTCCCACTATGGTTGAAGAGACCCTCATAGCCCACACTGTTGAAACCTTTGAGGTACTTAATGGTTTTGATCATGTCATCCCTTTCTCTTCTGTCCTCCGGGAGTACATGTTGAGATCTCCGGTCTCTCCTCATGTGATCTGCCTTGCTGTCCCTGGATTATCTTGGTTATACTTCGGAGCCTTTTCCAACAGGTTGATGTCTTTCTTTAGGTAAGGATACCAGTATCACACTGTAGTCAAGATGTGAACTAACCAGAGATGTGTACAGTGGCAAAATTACCCCCACCCCTTCCTGCTGGTTACACCCGCTGCATCTGCAACTCTTCTGCAGTGTGCCTAGTGCTTCTAAGTTACTTGAGATGATCACACCCAAGTCCTTCTCCTCTTCTGACTTGGTAACTTGCACACCTCCTAGCCAGTATTCGGCCTCTGGGTTCTTTACCCCAAAATGCTTTACCCACACTTTTTTGGTGCTGAATCCCAATTGCCAAATATGTGTGATCACCTCTCCAGTTTTACCAGGTCTTCGCTAAGATTTTTCTTCACTCTTCCATGTCAATCTCCCACAGAGCTTTGTGTCATTCACAAACAGGCATATCTTACCTTTTTACGCTCTGTAGTGTTGCCGATAAAGATATTGAGTAACACTGGACTGAGCACTGAGGCCTGGGACCGCTAGTGACTGGTCTAGTCTCCGATCCCCTCACCCAGCCACTACCTCTGACTTTTATCTTTCGCCAGTTTTTAACCCACATAGCAAGTTTAGCCCCTACCCCAGGTCCTCCAGCTTCCTGATTAATCTCCTGTGGGGAACAGAGTCGAAGGCCTTACTGAAATCTAGATACAGGATGTCTACTGCTTGGCCTCTGTCCATGGTCCTGGTTACCCAGTTAAAGAAATCAATCAGGTTGGTCTGGCCAGACTGCCCTGACATAAACCCATGCTACCTCTTGTCCTGTAGCCCTTTTCTTCCAGAACACTTACCAGTCTTTCTTTCAGTATGGTTTCCATGAGTTTTCTGCACTATCAAGATCAGACTGACTGGGTGGTAGTTACCAGGTTGTTCTTGGCCTGCTTTTGTGTAGCGGCACTACATGTGATGTCCTCCAGTCCAGAGGTACTTACTCCAACTCCAGAAAGGTGTTAAACAGGTCCGCCAGGGTGCCCACCGACACATCAGCCAACTCCCTCAACACCTTCGGATGTATGCCATCTGGTCCTGGGACTTGTCTACCTTTAGAGCCTTTAAGCCTTTCCTCACCCTATCAATTTCAGTCTCCCTGTCTCTGACCCCACCTACCCATTTTCATCCTCCCTTCTTCACCTGGGATACTGAACCATCCTTCTTTATGCTTTCTTCACTGCCCTCCATCATCCCCTCTTTTTAACCTGACTGTCCCATCCTTGGTATCCTGCTGGAAGAAAGCCTTCTCCCCATCTTCTCCTCTCTGCCAGCTGCAGCTCTCTATGCCTTGGCCATTTTGGACTGCCCTGCCCGCTTCCTTTGCCTTGGTACAGTACTTCTCTCTGTCTCCATTCCTCTGGGTGCTTCTATACTTTCTGAAGGTTGACTTCTTACCCTTTACTAACTGGGATACCTCATTATCAGACCAGCTGGTCTCTTGTCTCTCTAGATGTTTTGCTCTTTAGTTTGGACAATCATTATTGGCCTTAACAGCCTCTCATAATTATGGCCTCATTTCTCGTCTGCCCCTCATTTTCTTCCTGATCCCAGCAAGGTGCCCTCCCAGGATCTCCCCATCATACTGTAGTCTTCCCTCCTGAAGTCTATCCCATTGTTTTAGTCATAATCTTCTTCCTGCCATGTCCATGTGAAGCCACACAGTGTGTGTGTGTGTGTGTGATCGCTCCTGCAAGTGGTGCCTCCACCTTTACCTCCTGCTGGGGCACCTAGAACAGAACCAGGTCCTACTTGGTGAATAGAGCATGGACAGAACTGTACATGGAATATCACATATTGCATATAACATGGTACTAGTGCTGTCAGGGTACAAAATCCATAAAGCACAAATGTTGCACGCGGCTTTGTACCCCTGTCGCAGATGGGTGGAGGGAGGAGGACATAGAAGTGAAGACCTCTGTTGGGGAGGTGGTCAAGTTGAGTTGCTGCCATGGCTCAGTGGGATGAGCCATGGCAGTGCAGGTTAGCTATGCATCTGTGGACCGGGGCTCAAATCCTAGTCCCAGACTTTGAAACTGCATCATGCAGTTTTCTTTTTATGACCGTGGTGTTTCCCTCGTCCCTGTGTTAACTCCCCAGGAGTTGATTATATATGGGGGTTTGGTAGTGCAGCCCCTGTAATAGGGAGTGCAGGGGCCCCACCCACAAAAGCAAAGGACGCCATGGAAGTTGTTCGCTGAACTGTGTTTTGGCATTGTGTTACAGAGGCAGCAATGTATCTGCTGTATTTACAGTGCAGTATATTGCTGTGTGCTATTTTGTACACAGCATTATGACCCGTGCAAACCAGGTCCAGTATGACCCTTCTCCTGGTGGGTTCCAGGACATATGTCAGAAACCCATTTTGGAATTCATCCAGCAGCACCATAGTACCGGTACAGGTGGTAGCAGGATCTTCCAATCTACCCCAGGCAGACTGAAGTCCCCTATAATCACTACCTCCCCTGCTGGCTATCTTCACAATTTTGGACCCCAGTTTCCTGTCTAATTCCTCATCCTGGTTTGGAGCCCATACAGCACTTCTAAGCTACTGTAAGTTTTCTATCTTTCATTGATTATACCTGTACCCACAGCACCTCTGTCCTTCCATCAATCCTCTCTTCTCTTCTACAGGTTATCCTTTCCCTCATACAGGGCCCCATCTTTCACCCCCATCTCTCCTACACAGCTTATACCTGAGGACAGAGATCCCAGTCATGAATTTGGCATGGCCCATGTTTCCATAAAGGCAGCCATGTCCACCTCTCCCTCAGCAATCAGAGAATGCAGTTGGTAGCACACCACCACAAAGACAATTTTACACAGAATACCACCACTGCGACAAATCTCACCCAGGTCTCTGTGGTAGTCCACTGTACAAGCGACACTGTGATTCATGTGTTTCCACCCCGAATCAACTCCGACTTAGAGTTGGTTATTTAGGAATAGGGGTGTGGGAGCAAAGCCCCTCGCAAAAAAACACTTTGTCTCAATGAGAACAATGGCTATTTGGGTCAGCATTGTTCCTGTTTGTCGATGTCGACAACATTGTTGTCGATATCTTGACATGGAACCAAATGCAGTTCAGCCATTTTGTTCCCCAGGCTCCTAGCATTCAGGAGATATAACCTTCCACCATGACTCAAGTCCCCTCCTTCCCAGTCTGTCTGCCCTAATGGTCCACATGTCTACCCTTTTATTCTGTCTCTGATCTGATCCTCTTCCTTCTGCCCTGATTGGGGAGGCTGGTTGGCCTCCCTTTGCCAGTTGGCTAAGGATGTTATGACCCCTGCTGTCCCTCCATCAGTTTAGATTCAGATCCTTGCCTATATTCTTCACAAGTCTGGCCTTCAGCACCCTCGCAGCCTCCTTGCTAGAGTGTAGCCCATGTGATGCTTAAATGGCCTTATTCTCCCATGTGTTCCTCATCCTCTAATTAGCTAGTATCCTCCTCTATGCACCACCCCTGAGCCAGACATTAAACTCTTGATCCTACTCTTACTTGCAGTGCTAACCTTCAGTGCAGTAGCACCACAAGAGGTTACCGACCTTACCAGCTGGTGCAGAGCCCCCAATTCCTAAACCCCTCCTGAACTACCACTACCTCACTATCAGACAAGTCATTCATTCTCAGGTGAACAATGTGTTGCTGTGCCCTTCCTTTCCCTTGTTCTTTGGTTATCAATGGACCCACCCTTTCCATGGTCATTCCCAGCATACAGCACCCTTCTGCGGTTTGCCCTAGCTCCCATGTCACCCCATCTCACTCCCTTAAATATGGAGTCCACAAGATCACGGCCCTTCCCTACCCACCTACCTCCCAAGTCCCCCCCACTTTCCTTTGTGTCCCACCTTGCCTGTCCTCCTCACCTCCTGATTGTCCCAGGTTCCCTTGACTCCAACCTTCCTCCTATGTGACCCATCCTGTTTACCTGCCCAGCCCCGCATCCACCCTCTACTCTCCTGCCTGCCCACCCCGCCCTCTCCTGCCTGCTCTTACACCCTCCCTGCCCCACCACTTCTCCTACCCTCACCTACCCCTTTGCCTCTCCTCTGTGGTAATCTCCTCCTGTGCCAGGTTAAGGGCTGGAGTTGTTTCGCCTGGCATTCAGCTTAACCATTTGATGCATTTTGAACCCAGTGGGACCAAATGCTCCTTGGATAATTTTAGATATCTTGTGAAAGTATTCAGCCCTTCTCCCCAGCCATTGCGCATCATACATCATTGCATCCTATCACATGCAGAAAACAATGCCTGTTGCCCTGACTGACTTTATGCAGAAGGGAAAGAATATTTGGCCATAAATTATAGGCAGAGCTGAAAATGAAAGTTGTATCTTCTGAAAGCTTTCCTGATGAGATATTTTAAACTATACTCAATAAAACAATACCTGTTGAAAGGTATGTTAACAGATTCCAATGCAGGGCTAGTCTTGAAACCAATGGATAGCACCGTTGGTGAGCATATTTCAGTAACTTATAGTGTATGGCAGAGCGTTGTTCTAAGTTGAAATCCATACCTAGAATAACGCTGTTGTGCTGCAGTAGCTATGTCATTTTGTATTGTGTGCACTAGATAAGTAACTACTGCAGCACAACTTGTACGCCATCACGATGCACGCTCCAGTAACCTCTTCTTCCTGAAATGGCCATGGCGGTGAGACTGTCCCAGAAGACAGCGACACTGAAAAGAAGTAAGGACACAGACTTCAATTTATGGTTGTCCGTAACTATAAAAGACAGTGTATGAGCACTCATACATTACAAAGCTGTTTTTAATCACAAGGTTTCCATGGTAACGAGACCTCTCGAGCTGTGCTCTTGAGGTCTCCTGTTGCCACAGAAACCTCTCAACTGAAAAACAGCCTTGTTGTGTATGATTGCTCACACTATCCTCTATGTGGATGCATCTACATAAGAATAAAATAATTTGTTAATTTTATTACATATTTATTCCACTGGGATACAGTATATCTTATTTTCAGTGCAGGCTCTCCCTGCTTCTCCCCAACTTTAAGAGCTATTAGGGATGAAATACAGGAGGGTCACATTGGCCTGTATTTGCGAACATTATATTCAGTGGTAACACCACTTAACTTTTGTCTTTACTATCCCATTTCGGCAATCACTCCTGTTGTTCAACAGAACATTGCTGAATCAGCTTAGTTAAGGCAAAGTAAAGCACTGTCAGATCAGGGGCATTTCTAGGGTCTGAAAACATTAGGGGCTTGAGCCCCACCCTCCTGTTGAGTGAAAAACAAATTGGTCGGGGTCAGTTTTAGCAATTGGAAATCTCTATTTTAGCCTAATGAATAAAGATTTGGAGCTCCAGCCCATAATGCCACTCCAAGTGATGCCCTGAGTGCTGTTAATGCTGATAGGCCTTTACCTGGTATGGTATGTAAGTAAAAACAAGGCACTACAAACATAAAATGAAATGAGCTGAGTCTTAAATAGGGCAGAAGAACTAAGGGCCCCATATTGTGAGTGGCTGGCTGTGTATGCAAACAGGTGCGCCCATGCAAAAATAGCAGGTCAGTTTGGTGTTGTTATTCAAACAGATATGTGGTCTGAAACTGACCGCACTGTCTGTTTGAATATCAGAGCCTGGTAGTGCTGTGCACAGCAAGTGGTCACCATGTGTTTTGCAGTGCTACAAGAGGGCAGGGATGAAGGCCACCAAGGGTAAAGCATGGGTGCACACTGGTTAGCACCGCGGGTCCCCCATGGGCAATATTCAGCTCAAATATGCAAATGAGCCCAATGGGCATGCATGGCGCTATAAGGGGTCATATGCATGCCCATTATGGGCTCATCTGCATGTGAGTGCAGTGTGAGGTAAGCCAGGTCCCACCCCACCCAACCCTGATCCCTGGAAGGAATGCATTGGCAGTCCAGTGTCCCTCCTGCCCTGATTCCCATCCCCATACATAAAGAAACAAACACTGGCAGTTCAGTGTCCTCCCCTGACCCAATCCCAGCCCAAGTCATAAATAATAATCATTGGTAGTTCAGTGTCCCTCCCCAGCCTCGATCCTCATCCCCATAGATGAAAATGAAACCATTGGTAGTTCAGTGTCCCTCCCCAGCCCTGATTCCTGTCCCCATATAGATGAACAGTATCACTGGTGTTCCAGTTTTCCAGTCACCACCCCATTCGATATAATTAAATCCCTGATGGTCCAGTGGTCCCTTCCCCTTCCCTGTCCTCCGATCGCAGTCCCCATTGTAAAACAACACATTCCCTGGTGGTCCAGTGGTCCCTCCTCATTCTCCGATTGCAGTCCACTGAGAACAACAAGATCCTGGTACTTCTAGTGGCCCCCAACCCCCGGTAGGTAGTGACCCACCACACTGCTCCCCAACCTAACCCATGACGGTGACTGGCATAGCCTACCTCACACCGCCATGGCCAGCCACTGACTGAATTCCCCAGTGAACATGTACAGTACACAGCACGTGCTCATTGGTTGACTGGCGGACAGCTCATTCCTGAGGGCAAGAGCCCTGACTGGTGGCCAACTGGAAGACTTGGATGGGCCTGCAGTCCAGTGGGATGAGGTCTCTAGCCAGGCAACACTCCTGAAGCCCGGAGGTCCAGAGAGGAGGAGATCCGTCGCTAAGGAACAGGAAAGGAAGAATGCCCCGCATCGGAAGAAGTCTGCCAAACCAACTGCCAGGCCACCACTCATGGTCTGCTATTGAGGAATAGATACAGGAGCCCTGTCGATGTTTTAGACACAAAAAAAAAACAACAAAGGTGGTGGTAGTTTCTTTGTTTGAGCGTAATTTCAAACGTTAAAAGAAAAGTATGATAAACGTTGATTAAAAGTAACAGACTGCATAATTGAAGCTTCTGTGGTGATCCAATGAGCACTGGTCGATGGTGGGAAAAGAACTGAGGAGGGACAGGGCCACCCATGCTTATATGGGAACGTGACATCAGATGTCGCTGTGGGCGGCCCTACTGAACTGCTCACAAAGTTTCTAGGTGGTCCTAGAGCCTGACAGCTCATTGCCCTAGAAGTGTGACATGATGAAAGAGATATCCCTGATGAAGATATATACTCTCCTGGTTGCTGGTTTCCTTGAAACCCTAAGCACCTTCAGGATTTCCTCAGAGAGTCCAACCAGAGTGTTCTAACTTTCCAAAACCATGCTGTCAGGAGTAATGTCCTGGGGTTTGGGAATGTTATTCTGCCCTGAGATAAAGTCAGCAGATTGTAACTTAAAGGCAGGCTGACTGAATTCTAGCTTTCAGGGCCAGGAGTATTGAGTACCAGGTCTGCCTGGCCAGTCTGGGGCTATTAAGATCATTGTTACAGGTTTTGTCCTGAGCTTCAGGATGTCTTTCTTTATGAGTAGACATGGTGAGAAGGCATACAGGAACTTCCCTGTCCAGTCCAAGACTATGGGGTCCTCTGACACTATCCCTTTGGCTGGTGGTCTGCAATTAAACTGTGGTAGCTGATTATTCTCCCAAGAAGCAAACAGCTCTATTTTGGGAGTGCCCTAACTTGAAAACTGTAGCCAAAACCTGTTGATTCAAGGGCTGTTTGTAATTTCTCTGACTGACTCTGCTTAAGGAGTCTGCCACGATGTTGTCTTTGTCTGCCAGGTGCACCACAGAAATGTTTGCTTCTAGCAGTATGCCAGGTCCCAGATCTTCACTGCTTCTGCACACAGTTTGGAGGATTTTGTCCCTTTCTGCTCATTTATGGAGTACATTATTGTGTTGTCTGTTCTGATTTGGACAGACTGACCTTTACAGCTGGGAGGAGAATGACTGTATTGCCAGCTGCACTGCCCTGAGCTCCAGGGAGGCTGATGTGTTCCATGGACTCCGTGGGCTCCACATGCCACTCACTGTAAGGTCCTACAGGTGGTTGCCCCACACCAGGAGTGAGGCATCTCTAGCAAGGATACTTGTTAGTAATTGCTGAAGGAAAGGAATGCCCTCTCTGAGGTTGCTCTCCTCCTTCCACCACTCTAGTTACCTTACCAGTGATTTTGTCACTGGCACTAGGTTTGAGAGTGGGTCCCATCTTTAAACCAACTGTCTGTTAAGTGATACTAGATGTCTCTCATTTGGAACCTGACCCATGGAACTACAGCTATGGATGAGGCCATGTATCCAGGAAATTGTAAGAGTCCCTTGCAGGTCTTGGGTGACCTGCTGTGAAGAACTCTGCTAATGTTATCAAAGCTGCAACTCTGGCCTTTGGGAAGAAGGCTTTCCCTGCAGGATATTCAGCTCTGCTCCTATGAAGTCCAGTATTTAAGCAAGGTTCTACTTGGAAGTCAGCCAGCTGGCTGATAGGCTACCGCTGCGATACAAGCGACCAGGTTCAGGAACAAACTCAGGCAGCAGTTAGAGGGCGGCCGGGAGGAGAAGGATTGAGCACCCACAGGCTGCTCTCCTTCTCTGGGAGGGTGGGTTGCCTGTCCCTGCTGCTCTGCTGCCACCTGGGTGACCACAGGTGGAGGTGCAGTGGGACAGCATGAAGAAGGGAGGAGGGAGGAAGTAGGCAGAGCCAGGATGACAGCATATTGCTACATGCCCTGCCCCTTGGCTCTTCAAGTGCGTCGGCATCCTGAGGCGGACCAGGAAAGAAAAAAAAAACAGGAAAACCCTGCAATGGATGCCTGGAGACGGGACCTTGCTGCCGAGAGAAATCCACAACTAGGCTTCAGAAGGGCCTAGCCAGCCAGCATACTCAGTGCACACTAATGGACTGGAGGGTACTATGGGAAGTCCTCTCCTCCCTGCCGGGGAGGAACCAAGGCCAGATGGGGCAGTGCTGACAAGGGTCCAGAATAAAGATACCTGGGGAGGACCTACGGGACACTTGCACAGCCTAGGAATCTCCAAGGATAGGGTCTGGAGCGATGAGTAAGGTGGCATAAACAGAGAAAATATATATATATCTATATAAAAAGAATAGGTTCTACTTGGGACTTCTGCAGATTTATTAAGAATCTCAGATTCTCCAAGGTGCTTTTACAGAATTAAGTGAGCACTTTGTCTCTTGTTCTGTGTTCTTGAGACCAGCCAGTTGTCCAAGTAGGAGAAAACTACCACACTTTGCCTTCTCAAGTGCTGTCTCCACAGCCAAACACATTGGGTCCTATTCACTAATGCAGAAAGGGGTACACATGAATGGCACATATCCCCCAGCAGGTCTGCACCAGCAGGATCTATGGATCTGTTTTTATTTAACACTGTTCTCCTCCCAGTTCCCATACACGGCCCCACCCCCAGCATGCAGGTTCATGAGGGCAGGAAGGCACAGAGCTGTGGACCTGGACAGGCAGCCAATCAGCTGCCCATCCTGGTCCCCTCACTGGATCTCTTGTGCCCACTGGCGCCATGATATCTACAGGTGCAAATGCGCCCACAATTGCGGAGTGGGGACTCCCAGATGACAATCCCCACCCTCCCAATGTGACCCAATGACAGAGGTGGCCACAGTGAGGAGTCTGTTGACCCCACCATCCCGCTGCAACCAGCGGTGGCATCCGTGAGGGTGTGTGCCACTACGGCTGCCTTCCAGAAGGCATAGCCATTGCCCCCCATGCCTTCATGAATGGCGCGTGATGTGGACACACTTCCACACTGTTCCCGCCCACCCCACATGGAGCTGTGCATTTGGCCGGTGTGCTGGTCATGTAGGAGGGGCAGTGGGAACATGAATAGCATGTGGGGGCGCAGTGTCAAGCAGCCAGGTGCAGGTGGGCTAAGCGCCAAGGTTATGTAGCATGTATCCCAATCCACACCTTGTGAATAGGGTCCTTTGTGTGGATTACCCTTGGTGGTGGGATCAAGGTAAGAGCTATGAACTAGTATTGGCACTTCCTAGCTTGAACCTGGGATATGAAAATAAGCATCTTCGGATCCAGAGAGCTTAGCCACTAGCTTGACTGCAAAGATGGTACTGTATCACTATTCTCAGTATGACCATATTGAATTTCTCTTTTTGTATGCTTGTTCAGATATCTGAGATCTGAAATTGCTCCCCACTCCCATTTTTCTTGTGGCTCAGGAAGTATCTTGGGAATAAACCCTTACCCTCTGACAGACAGGGACCTTTTCTACTGATTTTGCTAGCAGTATTTTTTACTTCCAGTTCCAGCAGAATTCTTTCTGTGGAGAGTGCAGTGGAAAGCTTTCATAGTGTATGGTGGAATGCTGTTATGCATGGAATTCCATGCCTGGAATATGCTTATTATGTATGGGGAGCCTTATTATTAATCGAAATCAGCGGATTACAACCTCATAGTGTATGGTGGAACGTTGTATTCAATCGAAATCCATCATTTACTAGTCTTGTTGTACCATCGTTAGGATGTCAGTAAGCTGTTGTACTATTGTTAGTACATCACAACGATGGTACAACAGCATTGACTGTCTTTAGCATGCACAAGTGATGGTATTTAGCACGCCGGAAAATGTTCGTGGCAGTTTACCAGTGAACCAGAAATTTTGATCAAGCAGTAAGTGATTATTTTGTCACCAGTATTTTTTCAATGTAAAAAAATGTAGTGTGAAGAAGTAGAATGTTTTCATGGACGCTTGAGCAGGGATCCTGACATTGTGGCGCAACCACAGGAGAAGTGACAAGCTATTTATTTACTGTTGCCCATATACTATAAAATACAATGGATGGGCATGTAAACAACAACACTGACTACTCCAAGGCTGTGTATGACAAATCAGAACTTCGAGGTGAACAACAGCATTGTTCACTGTTGCCCATCCATTATCCTCTATGTTATGCCATCGTTATGACATCACTCTGTTGTTAACCCTTCTTGATTATGTCATATCACTGGTATAACAAAATGGAATGCTCACAACAATCAATGTTTTGTAAAATAATTCAACCTGTGATTACACAATCTTGGTCGCCCATACGCTATAAAATATAATGTATAGCCTTTGTTAACAATCAATTGAAATCACTTTCTCAAGGTTGTAATGATCATCTGAAAACCTCTCGAAGCTGTGCTCGATGTTTACAGTGATGTCATGGCAACATCTCGGGCGTTTTGCAGCATGGTTATTAACCAAAGACCATACATTATCCTCTATGTTCTGCTGCAGTAGTGACATCATGTTGTTCTGCTGCAGTAGCGATGTCACTACTGCAGCAAAACAACTTGGAATGCTGCCACATAACTGCTTTCCTCTCTATCCAATTAAACTGGAAGTTGTTTTTTTAACTTGAACTTGCAGAAATATCTGTAGCACACTGTGTCATGTAAAACAAGCATTTGTCATCGCCGAAAGTTGTTGCGCTTGGCATTTTGATTGGCAGTGCCAGAGCTAGAGACGATAACAGAATGGCTTTGAAGTATTGAAGGATGCCAACCCCACCACCACCCTGTAGAGAGCGAGAGGCATTGGGGTGTGCCTTTGGGTCATCAGCTATAACGCCATGCCATTGTACCTCACCTACCCTGTAGACACTGACAAGTGTCGTGGGTATGCTTTGGGGTCTTTGAGCATTATACTTACCCCAGTCCATAAGGAAATATGTGAATAGGTGCAGTATAGGAGTATGGGTGAACTTTGTGGCTGAACAATGCAAGACACACCACGATGCCTGTCAGTGGCTGCAGGGTGGGGGCGTGGGGTGGAATGGCATTAGCATTACATCCAATGATCCCAAGTCACACTCCTGATGCCTGTCAGTTCTGTACCGGGTGGGGTGCTACAGTTGGAAACCTAACACCGTAGGCATGTGGTGGTAGTTTCTCCACACTTTCAACATAGGCTTCTTGTCAGTCCACCTCATGAAAAGTGGCACAATCACTTTGTTAGCTGAAAGGTGGTTTTGCACAGCGGTTGTGGCATTTGGCAACAGAGGTATGAAACACATTTTTGGGCAGGATGTGGAGAATGACAACTGTATTGTTCCTGAGGAGTCGTAAAAAATGGCAACATTGAAAATCTGGAGTGACAATATGAAATATTGGTGAAGCGATGAGCATGCATACAAACTGTGCAACACATCTATAACCAATTATTTTTGCAGTTTGGTAGCCACATTTGTAACATAGGTATTTTGGGACCTCCCTTATGAACAGTGGTGCTGCGATTTTGTTAATCTGTCCCAAAGTTGATTTCCACAGCGACCATGCCATTGGCGCCACAGGTGCGAAATACATTTGGGCAGGATGTGAAAAATGGCAGCTGTACTGTTCATAAGGTGTGCAAAAATGCCAGTGTTGAAAATCTGGCATGGAAATATTGCAAATTAGCGAAGTTACAAGGGTGCGTAGAAACTGCGCACGCGCTTGCAACACAGTCATTTTATGGACTGTCGGCACCAAATTTTCAACATAGGCATTTTAGATCTCTGCTCATGAACAGTGTCACCATCATTTCTCAAATTGTTCCGGAACATATTTCTCGCACAGCTATCAAGGTATTCTGCTCGACGGTAAAAACACATTCGCAGGATATGTAAATGACAGCTGTACTGTTCATCAGGAGGTATGGAAAAATGCCAATTAAATCTGGAATGAAAATATTACAAATTCATGGCGTTACGATGTTATATGTAGAAACAGCGCAAGCGCCGCTTCGTAAAACAGCCATTTTGGGAGTTTTGTCACCAAATTTGCAACATAGGCTTTTGAGAGGCCCTCTCATGAACAGTGGCACTGTTGTGTCATTACTCAGTCCTGAAAGGTGATTCCACAGTGACCGAATAACGCCATGACAGCGCAGAAATCATGAGGAGGGTCCCAAAATGGCATGTCGAAAATTTGGTGCCAAAATTCCAAAAATGCCTGAGATATGCATCAAAGTTGGAAAAACCCTATTTATTCCATTATATAGCTTACTGGCATTTCCTCAGTTTGCGGTCGGCTTTGAAGACTGCAGACATGTTCCCAGGTTTATCAAAGATCGTCGCGCGGACTCTGGCGGTAAGTATGGGGTGGGGGGTGGGAGGCAGGGTGCGCAGTGGGTGGGCGCGGGTTGTGGGAGGGGCAGGAGACTGCCAGGAACCATTTCCTTTTTACAGGAACAAAAAAAAAATTGCAGGACCGCTTTTTGTTTTCACAGGGGCACGCTGGGGTGAGCTCTAGCATGCCAATGGAGTCTTTTTATGGGGGCAGCTGTAAACCGAAGGGGGATAGGACACCGCCGACACACAACAAAAGGGGAGAACTTTATGCCAACGGGATTGGGCACCCCATCGCACACAAGAAAAGCGGGGCAAGAGCCGAGGGGGATTGGGCACCCCTCGGCATATAACAAATGGGGGTTCTTTATGCCGACGTGAGTGGACTCCCATCAGCACATACACTGGGGACAGGGTAGGCTGACAAGGGATTGGGCATCCCTGAAGTCGGGTTGCCCTGGCAGTGTGCCGCCATGTTTCTGTTGCCGCTGTGATGAGCTTTGCTCGCATTGCAGAGGACCTTCTTAGATGTGCTCACCACGTTATGTATGCATGGTGTGGTGCTGGCATGCGCTGACTGGGGAATGAGGGACGCACACTGATGCGGCCCTGCATTCGCCCAACAGTGACCGAGCCTCAAATCTGCACTACCGCGAAGATGTTGGCTGCAAGTGCCGACAACATAAAAAATAAATGTTAAAATTTCTATTCTCTGTTGTCTTCACTAGCTAGTTTTGTGTAATTTTCTATGCTGTGACTGCCCATACACTATAAAAGATTGTATATGAGCAGTCATGCACAAACAAGGATATTCTTGTATCTCAAGGTTCCCTTGGTAACAGAGTATCTCTAAAGCTGTGCTCTTGAGGTAATCTGTTATCAAGGAAACCTCTTGATAAGAATATTCCTGTTAGTGTATGACAGGTCATACACAATCTCTATGTGTTTCTGTGGTTCTGAAAATTTCTGAACTGCAGAGAACAAACCCTGACCCCACTACCTCCAGAACAGTATCCTGTGATAATAGCGACCGAATATGGGTGACCCGTCAAAGCGGCGACTCATATTCAATGATATTATCATAGGTGACCCACAAGGGTAGTGACTGACTACTACCACGAGGGTAGGGGCGCAACTGGAAAGGGGGATAGCGAGGGGAGGATAGGGAAGACGTTATCTGGTGTAGTGTGCCTGCCGCAGCCAAGCCCAACTGTGTGGTATGGTGTGGTGTGGTGGGTGGTGAGGGAGACTAGCTCCGACACAGCAGGTCCAGGGTTCGGGGTAGGGACTGGAAGTTGTGAATTTTGCCGCTGCCTCGTGCCTGCATGACTTACATTTTTTAATATGTGGTCTGTGCCCCTCCCGACATGCTCCTGGAGTTAGGAATCTAAAATCAGGGTGCAAAACACTTATTGAGTTGCAGATGTCAGGTCGCTGGCAAGTGTATATCACCGATTTGCTTTTTGGCGATATACACTCGCCATAATAGCGATTGCGTTTCATTCACTATTATCACATAGAACCCTCCAGAACCCACTTGCCTGTGGTGATATTTACCCATTCCTGGAATTAATGAGCCAATCTTCCCCACCCCACTGGCAATGGTTGGGTAGCCCTGGGCAGAACTGTCAGGGGTTTGCTTTGGCTGGGGCTTTGGTGCTGGTGATGCAGCTTCAGTATGCTTGTACCCTTTGCCCCTGCTCCTAGAGTAGCCTCTTTGTGGCTGGTACTCATAAGGGGATATTGGGTATAGGCTCCTGAAAGTATCCTCTGTCTCGGCCTCCCTTCCATAAGGCCTGTAGGAGATAGAAGCCTTTTATTTCACATTGTTACTCTTGTAAGTGGTTTTGTATTCATTCACTTTTTCATGCATTCCCTGTTTTGTCACCAAAATGTGAGTTTCCTCAAAGGAGAAATTCATGGCTTTGGTTTGAGTGTCATGGGAAAGGATGGTTGTCCTTAACCAGGAAAATCTTCTTAAGAATATTGCATGGGATAAAAACCCTAGCAGCAGTATCAGTAATGTCCACAGCAGTCTGGAAATGGTATTTAGTGGCCTCTAGGGCTAATCTTTCTGTGGCAATTAAGTTCTGTGCCAGCTCACTTCTGCTTTATTAGCAGGTGCCAGAATTGTGTTCCACAGTGCTTTCTGGTACTGTGCTATATGTGCTGAATCAGCTGCCTGTTTAATGAGTACACACCTTTCTGGCCATAGCATCCAATTTTAGAGTCCATTTCAGGGAACTATGCAGACAGTGAGACGTATACTCTCTCACAAGCAGCACCCTGGACTCACCTTCATGATCAGTGCATACTGGTATGCCACCCCTTTCTGTCCACCTATCTTCTTTCAATGTTTCTATCAATGACTGCAGCTGAAGTACTGTAGGTGCACATGTGTGTTTGGATATGGCCTTCTGATGTGATTTATGTATCTGGACTACCAACTTCTTTGCAGGTGCCATTCCCATCAGGTCCATAAACACAGCATCCTCCTCAGTTTCTTGAGGGAAATGTTGAAGGTATCACACATTTATATGACAAATAAAAGAAGGATCGTCCTCATAATGCCTTGGAGTGCCAAACTCTGGCTCAGGTGCACCCCTAATTCCAGGAGTCACCTTCCTCCTCCTGTGTACAATATTCTTTTCTTCCTCCTTCTGCAAGCAGATAGGTTGGAAGACCTGAGCTGGGGGGGGGCAGTCATTATTAATTTCCCATTGTCTGAATAGCCTGGAAAAATTGCCCCACCTTTGCTATGTCCTTAGATGAGGGCATTTTTTTCCACTAGCTGTCTGCTCCTTTCTCCATTCAGGTCGAGTACAGTAGCAGTGACATTTTTTTTTTAAGTTTCTTTATAGCAGGCACCATTTCCAGTGTCTGCTCTGAGGCTCTTTTATTTTTATTTTTGCCACCACTGCATTCAGGGTTCTCCCTTTCAGACACCCTGGTATCTGATCCATCTTTACAATGCCTTTCAGACAACTGAGCAGTTTTGTCTTTTTTCTTGTCACCTTTACTGAGGTCACTGGTGATTTACATGAGGAGACGGATGCTTCTGATGCGTGTTTTCCACCATCATTGGGAACTAACATACTAACATGCTGTTTGCCAGCAGATTAGGCCTTACGGTCTATCGAGTCGGCTCGAACCTCAGATCCCTAGTTGGGTGCGAGGCCCTCCCTCCCTTGTGTTCCAGAAACCCTATCATCCATCCCCACCCCTGGGACAGGCATCATCTGATACATCCACTTTCTGTGTCTGTCCCACCCTCTCTTGAAGCCCTCCACTGTGGATCTCTGAACCAGCTGGCCAGGGAGTGCATTCCAAGGTCCACCACCCTCTCAGTGAAAAACCTCCTCCTTTCCCCTCACCCTTCCACCTTCAACTTCAAACCATGCCCTCTGGTGATACCTCCTGCTTTAGTCTAAGATCCCTCCATGTTTACCCTGTTTATTCCTTGAGGTACTTGAAGACCTCAATCATGTCCCCTGTCTCTCCTCTCCTCCAATGAAAAACAGGCAGAGCTCCTCAAGTCTGTCCTCATCAGTCAAATCCCCTAGCCCTCGTATCATCTTAGTTGCCCTCCTCTGTACCCTCTCCAGGAGCTGCATGTCCCTCTTCAAATGTGGTCTCCAGTACTGTACACAGTACTCAAGGTGTGGTCTAACCAGTCCATTGTACAGCCGGCAGAATCACTTCCTTGCTCCTAGAGGTGATCCCCTTACGATGCATCCCAACATCCTGTTTGCCTTGCTAGCTGCTCTCCTGCACTGCTCAGAGTTATTTATACATGCATCCACCATGACCCCTAGGTCTTTTTCCCCTATTGAGGCCTCCAGCGCCCTCCCAGGGTGTACCTGTGTTTAGGGTTTCCGCCAAGATGCAACACCTTGCACTTGGTGATATTGAAATTTAATTTCCATGTGTGAGCCCAGCTTTCCAGGGTGTCCAGGTCCTTGCAGGGCCAACCTCCCTCTTCTCCCTCAACTACTGCTCCCATCTTGGAGTCATCAGCAAAGAGACTCATTTCACACCCTATACCCTCCCTGATGTCCTATATGTATGCATTAAACAGGATCGGACCCAGGACCCGACCCTCACGGTACCACTACCAACCTCTCTAGGGTTTGAGAGCTCCCCATAGACCACTACTCTCTGGGTGTGTCCAGCTAGCCAGTTTTCAATCCATCTGACCATCAAAGGCCTACTCCTAACCCCATCAGTTTCTCCACCAGACCATTGTGGGGACAGAGTCAAGCCTTGCTGAAGTCCAAGAATAATATATCCACAGGCTTTCCCTGTCCAGTTCTGATGTTACCCATTCAGAGAACTCCATAAGATTGGTTTGACATGATCTACCTTGCACAAACCCATGTTACCGACTATCCAGACCTCCACATCCTCCAAGTACACCCCAATCATTCCTTTAGTATACTCTCCAATAATTTTCCCACCACCGAGGTCACACTGATGGGTCTATAGTTACCTGGTACTTCCCTCAACCCTTATGGATTGGCACCATATGTGCCTCTCGTCAAACCCTAGGTACCCTCCCTGTCTCAAGTGACCTGTTGAAGAGCTCCGCCAGAAATTGCAGCCAGTATATCCGCCAATTCCCATAGTACTCTCAGATGAATGCCATCCGGCCCAGGAGATTTGTCTTTCTTTGGGGCCTTGAGGGCTAACCACACTCTTTTGGCGGAGATAGCATCATCCGTCCTCCAACTTACTGGCCTTTTATCCTTATCCAGATGTGACACCAATGGGGTACCTCTCCTCCCTCTTGCTCCATTTCTGTTGCTCCCCTGATCCCACTCACTGCCACTTCTATCCCCATAATGCCTTGCTTTGTAGATATCCATCCCCTCCTAGTGAACACAGAGGCAAAGTACTCATTAAATACCTCTGCCTGGTCCTCGCCTCTTCCACCCACCCTCCTTCTGATCTCAATCTGCTGAGATGGCCTTAGTTTTCTCCGCTCCCCAATGTGCGGAAGAACCCTTTTCCCCTCCGTGTATCCCTGTGCCAGCCGCTGCTCTTCTGGACTTTGCTTCCCTCACCATCCGGTGACTTTTCTAGATGCAAGATGGTACATATCCTTATCCCTATCCCCTCTTGTTGTTTTATATTTTTATAGCTCCTTCTTTCTCTGACCGCTACCTGTACCTCACTGGACCACCAGCATTGTTTATGTGACCTTGCTCCTTACGTTTCAACTTAGCGCAGATCCTGACTGCCTCATGAAGTCCCGTTTATGACCTCCATCTCCTTTCCACACTTGTCATTGATGTAATCCTTCAAGTGACCCTTGAGAATATTCCCATGCCACAAAGTCTGCCCCCTGAAGTCCACTGCCAGTGTCCTAGATCTTCCCCTCCCCATGCTTATTTGAAACCAGACAGTATTGTGGTGGCTCCCAGTCAGGGGTCCTCTACAAACAGGTCCCTTGATCCCCATCTCCTGCCAGAACCACGTCCAGGACATGCCCCTCCTTGTGGGCTCCATCACATGCTGTGTTAAGAACACATCCTGGAAGCCGTCCAACAGCCTCTGCTCCTTGGCCACCTTAGAGGACATGGTTCCCAGTTTGTACCTGGCATATTAAGGTCCCCATCAACACCACTCCTTCCCTTTTGGTCCACACTGGGCAATGATGTTGTCCAGCAAACCATCCTCTAGAAATGAAAATTACGTACCTACCGTAATTCTTGATCTTCTCTTGTATCTTCACCATTCATTACTCTGGGTTAAGCGGGCGGCGCACCCGCCACGGATTTTTTTTTTTTTTTTAGAGTCGGCTCCAAGCGGCGCCTCGCCTCTGAGGACGACGTGACTGCGTCATACGCGAGGGCGGCCGTTAGGTGCCGACCTCCTCCATCTCAGTTCTGTTAGCCAGAGAGGTGAAAATAAAGTGTAAGAAAAAGAAAGTGAGGCAAGAGAGCCGAGGGATAGAAAAAGGAAAGGAAATAAACTGAAAAGGAATAAGCCGATGGGAATAGACAGAGAGAGAGAATTCCTACCCTAAGGGACCGCAGGGCCTCCTTTCCGAGCGGCTCTAGGGGAGGAACAGAGAGGAGAGGAAGTAGAAGAAGAAGAAGAAGAAGAAAGAAAGAAAGAAGAGGCATGTTGAGAAGGAGAACAGTGCCCATCGAGCATTGTTGGTTGAGAGGCTTATAGGCTCGAAACTAATAGGAGCAAGAATCTCAGTTGTTAGAACTGGGAGAGGTTCCACGAACCTCCTGAACAGACCCAAGAGGGCAGACTCTCTGAACTCTCAACATGCCAAGTCCCTTCATCCTAGTTGAGGGCTCCTAGACTGTCCGAGCAGAACCTGTTCCAGAAGAGCGCCCATCCAGGAAGAGGACTAAGTTCCTTAGCACCTTGTTAAGTGCTACCACAGAAGAGTATGGAAAAACTATGCCTTCTCGGAGGCAGTTTGTAAGAAAATAGAGAGGAACTCAATCAGACTTGCTAGGACAAGGCAGACAGAGGCTTGAAGCTGACAAGTTCAGTCAGCAGCTGGAAAAGCTTTGAAAATAATGCCTGCCAGGGATTCCAAACTTTGAGGAGGCCAAGACAGGCATGGCCACCAGGCTGTGAAACTACATGACCTGAAGAAGGTAAGGAATCGTACCATAGGGCAGTCAGAAAGAGTTCCCTCAGAATTAAAGAAATTTGCACTCGTACTCGTTCCTCTCTACCTTGAGGAAAAGAGAATCCATTCACAAGAATGGGGAAAAAACAGATTTTTTTTTTTGCATAAGGGCCAAGGGGAGAGGAACGAGACGGGAGGGAAGACGCTACAGAAGGAGGCCACTGAGGGGAAGGTGGGTGGGTATCAGTAATGAATGGTGAAGATACAAGAGAAGATTAAGAATTACGGTAGTACGTAATTTTCATATCTTCCTTGTTAATCTTCACCATTCATTACTGCTTGGGTGAGTACTAAGTCCTCCCCTTGACAAAAGGGGGTAGAACCCTGAGGGAACAAGACCCCCAGCCTCCTGTTGGTGAGGAACAGAAAGGAAGACCCTGGCTAACACAAGAGAAGCCTAAGTGGGAGAAGAGCTAGGAGGTGCCCCGAGGACGGGAGACGGAGAAAGCCCCTGCAAAAGTCTCCTAGCTCTGGAGGAAAAAGACGGGTCCCCAGAGCGGGCGCATCACCCTACGCCGGGCCAGGGGTGACAACCTTGATAGACGGAGCCATGCCGTCCGCCTAATGCAGATCGCTGTCCCGCAAGCCTGGAAGCCACCTCATTGGCGTCATAAGATGCCCTTGCTTGTGTCTTGCCAGCTCCAAGCCTATAGCGGAGAGGGCAATAGCCTGTCTGGTTTGCTCTGTATCAGGCATTGATGCTAGGAGCTGGGAAAGCATCGACCACAGATGCTGACTGTAGGTAGCGTGGTGAGCCTGATGTGATGCAATGCAACCCGCCTGAGAAGAGAACACTCTTTCCCCACGGTCGAAACTGTAGTGAATCTGAATCTGGTGGGCGGTCGTGCTCAGGCGCGGTGCTTGGAAGAGTCTCTAGGTACACCAAACCTGAGGACGGGTTGGGAAGGGTACCCGAGTTCCGAGGGGCACAATACTTCGACAACAGTCTGCGGGGCTGGAGAAAGGGCGGCTGGAGACTGCCAGGAACGGATAGACGCCTCCTGGAAGGGGATAGGCCAGGAAGGTACCACCAGGTGCTGGGCACTGAATTCTCAAGGAATTCACGCATCTCCCGTTCAGCATTGTCTGCCTAACGAAAAGTTCGAAGATCCCTCACCATCCTCGAGAGGAATCGCTGATATTCCGTGAAATCAGCGTCGGAAGAAAGATGAGCAAGAGGTTCCTCTCCCTCAGAGGAGGAAGACGAGGATGATGGAGAGCTCGAATGTCCAGAAGATTCTGCGGCGGTGGGGAGAGTCGAAAGACCCGCCATGCATGTATCTAACGATGAGGGGAACGCCGCTGCAGAACCTCTTGAACTGCTCCCAGGATAACGGACCCTGGGACCGACATGCCCTGGAAGAGCGGGGGTGGATGCAGAGGTACTGGAGAAGGGCACCTATGAAGAGGCAACTGACCTCTGCCAGGGCTCTGAAATCCGGGGAGCGGAGCCCGAGCTGGCGGGATCCCGGACAACAAACCAGGCCGTAAGACAAGACCCTGAGGATGCGATGCCTGGAAGAGCCCAGGAGATCCTCCCCTGTGATGAACCTGGGACTGCATGGGTCCAGAAGGGCAGTCCACAACAACGCCACCGGAGGGAACCCCGGGCCCAAGAGGGAAGAGGCGGGGTTGATTGCTACGGCTCCTAGGGCAGCGTCAAGGGTCCACGGTGCCAGGCCAGAAATCGTGAGCCTTGACACTGGGAGCCTACACCTCCGAGGAGGTGACTGCAAGGCAGCGCCCCGGGAGGGACCACGACGTTCCCCGACACCGCGAGAGAAGCTTCCTTTCCTCCTTCCCCGGTCCCTAGAGACCTTACCTGGGAATCCTGGAGTGACGCTGTTCCCGAAGGTCGGTGGTGCCTTGCCGAGCTTGAACGCGTGGATTTCGAGGACATGATGGTCCATGGAGAAAACAAGCGCGACGCGTCCCATGTCATGGTTGGGTCCCAGGCAACGGAGACAGACATCATGCCGGTCCGAGATGGAAAAATGCCGCCACAGGAGCACGGCGCATGAGGCGTGGCCGCCTTGACTTACGCCTTGCTCCCGAACCGGACATGATGCATTAAACAAGGAAAAAAAGTAATAAAGCACTCGTGTGCAGTATAGAAATAAAAGGAAACGGTCTTACCGGTATACGAAGGCCGAGTGGATGGTCTGAGAAAACGAGGAGTCTTCAGCTGTGGAAAAACCGAAACAATACACTACCGCGAGCAGGTGCAGCCTCGATGGCAGGAGAAACAGAACTGAGATGGAGGAGGGTCTGCGGCACCTAACGGCGCCCTGGCGCGTGATGCGATGCGTCGTCCTCGAGGCGGTGCGTTGGTGCCGACTCAAAAAAAAAAAAAAAACAACTCCCGTGGCGGGGTGGCGCCTCGCTTAACCAAGCAGTAATGAATGGTGAAGATTGACAAGGGAAGATCATCATCATCCTGGGGCGTATATACTACACCCAGCTTGACCTTATCTCCTGCTGGGGATCGTGAGGTGTCCCATAAGGCCTCCACGTTTCCTCTGCCTCTTCTACCCTAGCAATTTCTATGTCATCTCTAATGAACATAGCCACTCCACCCCTCTGCCCTCCTTTCTATCCTTCCTAAGCATAGTGTACCCCGCACATTTAGGTCCCAGTCATGGTTTTTGTTGTTAAAACCTGTGACCACCATACATCTACCCCCCTTGACAAGCATGGCCTGGAACTCTGGCAACTTGTTTCCAAGCTCCTGGCATTTATTAACACCAACCCCACCACTTATCCCTTTTTAATTATTTTTGGTGATGAGGCAGACTGAGAAGCCACATTTTGTAAAATCTTTTACCCTTTTCTTTAATGTTTTAGGGCAAAGAAAAGACAGGACTCACAATTTGTTAAGTTGTGATCTGGACCCAGACACTTTAAAACATAACTTGTGGCTGTCTCGTTTGCCAGGAGCTGAAACGATTTAAATATTTTTGAGCCTTTGGGTCCTCCAGGTCTCTCTGACATGACAAACTAGAGAAATCCTAGTAAAAAGCTAAAATGATTCCCTAAAAACACAATATAATAAGAGCCTAACCATAAAAAAATGTCGATCCTCAAAATCTGTGCCAGTGGTCAAATCATGGTTTTCAGTAACAGGAACCGATTAATTACGGTCACAGGGTACAGGCATAAATGGAAAATGAAAGTGCTCCATTTCCTGTGCTGTAAATCAGAGAAAAACTAAACCACTAGGAAAAATAGGTTAGCGATCTACATTTATCTAAAAATAGCCAAAAATAAAAATGGTAGCCAGCAGGGTGGTCTCGGTTCCTGGGAATCAAAGCGGAACCAGAGAGACCAAAGCAGTTACAAATTAACCCTCTAACTAACACAGAGTAATCAATCAACTAACTGAACAAATTTAGCAACATTAGTAACTTATAAAATAAATAATCCAGCTGGAGACCAGATACCAGAGCTAGCTTCGGAGGTGACTGCTCTCTCCAAGTGAAGAAACAAATCTGGTTAACTGCAAGAGTGGAGCTGCAGAGTTTGAAACTGGTATTCTAAATTCCTGCATTCAAACAGGTTCCATCTCTGAAGGCATCTGTCACTTCGAAGATATAGAGAATACTGGATGGGTAACCATGCAGAACCAATGTGTTCTGCCACAGAGGTCTGATTCAGTGATCTCAAGAGTGAAGCTGAGAGGTCCTTGAAATCAGATCTCGAGGTGGCAGAACAAACTGGTTCTGCATGGGTTACCTATCTAGTATTTTTTATAGTGTATGGTGCCCTCAAATTATTTTTTAAATATTTTAGGCTTTGAAAAACGCTCCACCATACACTTTAAAGAAATTGTTGTCCCGCTAGCTAGGAGATGGAGTTGAGTGGTTGCTAGGGACTGGGCGTCCCTAACATAGCAGAGCAGATGCTCATTGGTTGCCGCTCTTCTGTAGGCGGGATTTAGAAAAAAACATGGTGTATGGACGTCTGCTAAGCAAGGAAAATACCTGTTCGAGGCGAAAAATGTGAATTTAAAACATTTTACGGATCAGAATCTAGCTGATCCAGCTTTTCAGTTACCTGTTAGCTTGCCTGCAAACTGCCAAGGTCATTTTCTGTCTGTTTCAGTGATATTGGCCCACGGAGTTTTCTGTTGATGCTGGCTTGAGCTTTCTACTCTAAATGAATGGAATGCTGTTCTGCGCATACAGTCAGAATAGCGTTCCATTCACTTAAGATGTAATGGATGAACAGCACTTTTGTAAGGCTGGATTTTGGGTGAGAACAACGTTTCACCATACACTATAGATGCATAAGAGTGTTAACATTAAGTGAGGGATTCCTGGGGTTAGAAATGTACTCTCGCCTTTTGAATATTTATCTTGTGTTTTTCACATGGATGCTTGTGGTGCTTAACACTTTAAATGGTGCACTATAAAAGTGAGCAATCAGGTGGACAGGTGCAGCCTCTGACAAAGCCCAGTAGCAACCAGGGAAGCGTAAGGTGTCTGTGACGTTAGTTGACATCGTCTCTCCATGGCATCTGCGTACAGTATGTCACAGTTTATCTGTTCTGCAGATTCACACTTTTGGAAATACACAATGCAATAAAGGTGAGACTTGATATCTTAATACCTTGTTTGTGGCTTCATTTTGCTGTGGGCATGTAACTATATTTTCACTACTTTAGTTTTGTTAATGCACCACAGTGTTTTCTAGATGGTTCCTCAGTTTGTTTTTGCATGAAACTAAACTGAAGTGTACCTAGGAAACGAGCCATTATGGTAGTGGTGGTGGATGTTGTAGTTATACATTTGGTGGTGGTGGAAGTCATTTTGTAGAAGTGGCCATGGCACCACTTATGAGCCATCAAAGTCCCCCTTCAGGAAGTAGTAGTGGTAGTAAATTTACTTCTTAGGTGCCCTTTGCCAGAGGCTCAGGACACTGTACAACACATAACAGTGATAATAAACAATGGCTACACTCCCAAAACAATATTGTGTTTTATATATATATATATAAAAAAAACAGCAACAGATCTTAAAGTAGCAGGATTTGTTAGTTGGCAAACAATTTAATTGCATAGTTTTTAGCAAAAATGTATTTCTGATATCTTCATATTCATCCTCACTGTATTTTTAGTTTCATTTTTTTTTTTTTTATCCCCTCTGATGGCCCACATTCAGGAGGGTGCCTCAGTCCTGTCCCACCCTGACGTCCACCAGGCCTCACCAACTGCTCCTCCCCCAGGGCTTGTCCCCCGGGGGGGTTCCCAGACCACCAAAGACCAGATCCAGTTCTGGTTGGCACCCAGCTAGTCGAGAGGTTGAACTGCGAGCCCCTCCATCATCCAGCCACTGGTGATTTTCCAGTTTCCTCCCTGCAGAGGAAGGGTCTGCAATGATGCCAGTGGCGATGTCACGCATGCTCCTGTGCATGGCACGCGGGCATTGCCCCACCTCTCCATGTTTAGCATCGGTGTACCAGCCCCCAGTCTCCTCTAGGAGCCAGGCAAGCTCTGACCACTGATTTCCTCTTTCCCGGAGAGCTGTCCTTGGGGACGCTTGATCCTCCTCCTCCCTGGCCGACCCCGCTGAGTCTCCTCATTTTTAAAACAGTTTTTATAGCTACTTTTTAAACTAATGACTTATGTCATTAAAATAGCCACAACTCACAGTTTTAAAATCTCTTCACTGAGGTTAATTTTTGAATGTACATGTTAGATTCAGGGTGGTGCTGCCAAATGTTTCTGATGAAAAACAGCATGACACAGTATCAAGATATTTAATTTGTTCATGGCAGGCATGGCACAGGAGTGGCAACATTTAAAACTTCAGAACCCTGTATTTTGGTTCAGAAATGAAAGAAAACAAACAGAAAATGTGTATCTTCATATTCTGGCCAGGAAAACATTTTTGCTGAAAAGAAAAATATATGGTGACTGACAAATATGCCTGCTTTGAAATATACAGCAAAAATAAAATAAAACAGCAACATATATTTTAAAGATGTTAAATGGACCTTCAGTAGTCCCTAGTGCCTTTCTAAAGATGTATGCTTTCAACCCCTTTTAAAGTCCTCCGACCAAGGGGCCTCCCTCAGAGCTTGGGGAATAGTGTTTCCAAAGTAAATGCAAACACGCAGGATCTTCTGAGGATTTAAGCCATGCCCTAGGGACAAAGAGGAGACCTGCTGGAAGAGTGGACGGGGTGTGAGAACAGGTGAGGATTTAGAAGTTTCAACAAATAGCACTGACCCTCGCATGTAGCGCCTTATAGGTTAGTAGACCAACCAGAAGGTAACATACCACTTTGCAGGCAGCCAGTGCAGTTCCACGAGGACCAGGGTTATATGACTTGACCTCAAAGACCAGTCATGGCAGTCAACAATCTGGCTGCTGCTGCATTCTGCACCAGCTGCAAGCATTGTAGTGTATCTCCACTGACCCCAGGTAGAGTACAGTACAATAACCCAAGCTGGATGTTACAAATGCAAGCACCAATGTTGCAAATTTTCAGGGTGGCTAAAGACTTTTTTTAATTGAAATCAAATAGCAGGATACCAAGCAGTTACAAAACAGAAAGAAAAGCACATAGCTAAACAAAGCAAGAAAATAAATAGCTGAACAGAACAACCAATGAAAAAGGAAACAGAAAAGACATAAATAAAAGAAGAAAATAATCAAATCCAGTGAAGTCTTCCTGATATACATTCGGCATGGAATTTACTTATATATGTCGACCAGATATATCGCTGAGAAATGCCTAAAATTATTAAAGGTTTCAATAATGATAATTATAAGTTAAGTGTGAGGAGTTAGGAGTGAAGCAAGCAAATGAGATCAACATTTCTTTATTACAGAACTTTCATATATCCAAATACAAAAAGTAAAAAAAATAAGAGGTGGGTGGATAAAGGCTTAATCCTGATGATGCTCCAACGATGGTAAAAGCCACACCAGACTACAGCTGATACCTGATCTTTAAATGTCAGCCTCTCATCCAGAATGACTCCCACATTTTTACCTTCGTGGAAGCCAACAACCTAGAAGTCCCAACCCAAAAGCCCTGTCTCTCCTTTGTCTTCCTCTGTACCCAACCCATGACATGGCTCAATCACCAGTACCTCAGTCTTGTCTGGGTTAACTCTCAGTCAACTAGATGCCATCCACTTCTGAATTTCAGACAGGCACAAATTTAGCACCTCGACAGCGCCAGGCATCCCAGGTGCAAATCACAAATACAAGCAAGTATCATCCACTAGCAGTGAAAACCCAGATTACATTGCTAAATGATCTTCCAGTGGCAGCATGTACATGTGAACAACAGAGGTGAGAGGAGCGACCCTTGGAGCATGCTACAGTGAAGAGTCCTATCCCTGAGGTAAGACTTAAACCAGCAGATGACAGTGCCAGTGAGCCCTCCATACTCCCTCAGATGACCCAACAGCAGCCTATGATCCACAGTGTCAAAGGCTGAAGGCAAACTGAGGAGAATGAGAACTGATCATTCACCCCTATCCCTTGCCCTAAGAACTTCATTATGCACCCTACCAATGCCATCTTAGTGCTGCGCCTGGTTCTGAAACCAGGTTGAGGGTTTATAGATATCATATGCTGTCAGGTGCCTCAAGCTGCAGTGCCACAACCTTCCTCAATAACCTTGGGCTGGCAGTATAGCCTAGAGGTTAGAGTAATGAGCTGTGAATGAGCTTGGTACATCCAGCAGACCAGACCTGGGTTTGATTCTCACAACCTTCACTTGCCTACTGAGTGACTCTGAGCAAGTCAGTTAACGCCCAGTGTTCCCAGGTCACCCTGAAAACAGGCACTTTTGCCTAGTGGGTTCTGTGAGTTACCAAAGACTAAAAAAAATCAATAAATCTTGCCTAAGAAAGGTAGCTTAGAGACAGGATGATATTTCACTAGAATGTCCAGGTCCAAAGATGGTTTCTTCAACAGGGCTGAACCAGTGCATTTTTAATGCGACCGGAAAGACTCCCTCATATAAGGAGCACCAAACTATTCCACTGAACACTGAATCAAGTAATCACATGCAACTCACTAGTGACTGTATGGAGCCTGGGTGTAGTTCACAAAATGTGAGGCAGCTCTGAAATAACCTCGCAAACCTCTTACATCATAATTAGCTGAAAATCTCCCAAGGCAGCTGAGCGTGTCTAAGAGGTACAGGCTTGACCCCACCAGGTTGTGAGCCTGCTCAGCAAGATCCTGGGCTGAACAGAGGACACTCTGGCTCAGAAGAATTCAGCAAACTCCTAGAACTTTGCTGATGAACCGGATCTTACCCTACAGACCGGTCAGATTTAATTTATTTATTTAGTTTTGTTGGCGGAAAGGAGTGTCATCGAGGCACAGGTCAGGAAGCATAGGAAAACCAGGAGCAGTTGTAGACTTCAACAAAACTGTTTATTTGTAGTTGCAGTAACAAAAAAAAACTTGTTCAGAATAACTATGTACAGAGGAACAAAAATAAAATCTTCTTTCAGTCTGTGTCCCTTTTTCTTGTAAAATCTATCTTGCAGTAGCAGCTAGCTCTTTTATAAGTCTTTTCAACCCGTCCTAAACAAACATTCTGTCCTTGTAAATATTCTGTTCTGCAAGTTTCAGGAGCTGCTAGAACACATTGTGCCGAGCTGAGAGGTCCCTTCTGCAGCTTCTGCAAAAGGCTCAACATTTGCACTCAAGTAACCTCTAGAGTTTATGCAGTCTTCTCAAAATATAAATATATACATTTCAGCAGTAACACTATATATTTTCTAAACAATACAGATCCCAATATCAGTTACATTTCCATACTTCGATTTGCACATAGTTTTATTATATTAGCTAATATAGATATGCAAGGGAGAAAAACAGACAGCAAGAGAAAGCTGAGAGACAGTGAGAGGCAAATAATTGCAAGACTGTTTGGGTTGATCAAGTCCAAGGTCTCACAGGAAAATTTGGTTGCACAACCAGACAGAGAAGAGACAGAAGAAGGAAAGATCCTTGCATTTAAACACATTCTCTATGACAAATGGGACAGAGTCCTATACTACCCTGTCACAAGGAGGACTAGACAATTCTGCCTGTTTTCAGCCTCATCCCAGTGGATGGGAAACAGATGAATGCCAACTGACACTGAACCAGATTAAGCTGTTGGTGGCATTTTTAGTGAATGGGGAAATTTGGCCAGGACACTGGAAATTCCCTACTGCATTGCTGGCAGTAGGGGCCTGAGTGACCGAGGTCTGGTCACTACTGTTTGGTCTCATGAAGGAAGATGGATGTTCGGAGAAGGGAGCATTTGTTGAACTCTGACTTGGATTCTACAGTTCTGAATGAAAATAATGCTGTTACTAATGATATTCAGTTGCAAGAACTTTCTGTTTCTACAATGGATGTACCTCTGCCTGTAATTCAACCACTGCACGATACTGTGTTTCCTGAGAATTTTCATCAAGAAGCTCTTCAGAAGCAGGTCAGGCTTCAGCTTGCCGCTTTAGCTAAAGAGCAAAAATGTCTTCAGCAGCAGCTGTGTGCAATGGATTCCTCAGTTACACCTGTCAGTAACCCTGAACAGGCTCTCATTTGCCGTGTGACGCTGAGTCCTTGCGAGAGCTTGCTAATTCTACCCAGCGTGGTGAGTCTGCACAAAACCTTAACTCTGTACATTCTTTACACTCTGATTCTGTGATGGCTGGCAGTATTGAATCTTCAGCGATTCTGTGCCTAGAGCCATCACCAGAGTTGCAAGACCAACAACCAGGTTAAAACTTGCCGCTTGTTGTTTCTGCACACCTACCTGAACTGGATAACCCTGCTTTAGCTGGCGAAATCTCCACTCGACCCTTGCTCTGTCACGCTAACGAAAGCTGCGGAGTTTGTGTTCATGCAGCTCCTTATCAGTGCCTTCAGCTGATTGCTCTAATCCTACTAACCCCTGTGTGTTTCAAACTAACCCCTGTACCAAGACGGGTTTCTGAATTTTTTACAAAACCGCAGGATAAGTCAGGGATGACAGTAAGGATAAGGGAGAAGTTTTTCTGCTTTCTAGATGCAATTTGTGGACAAGCGGTACTCAAACTATCTCCACACCTCCAGGGCCTTTAGAACTTTCTCGGGGATGCTACCAATTGATCCTCCTATGCAACCTCAGGCTACAGAGTTATGGTCTCCTCAAAAGCTCTCAGTGAAGCAGGGTGGACCTTGAAACAGGGTACCTGGCATCCTACACCTAGTTGGGACCCAAAATTAAACTTTTCCCAAAATGAGCCAGTATGGAGACCTCAGCTATCTACTGAACCTTTACCAACCACTGTTTGCTCTGGTGCTTTGCCTCTGGTGAGAGACCCTACCACGCCTCCCAGTCCATTACGTCTGTGCCTGCTGAACTCTCTGATTCTGCTGTGCTTTCAGGACCTAATCATCTTTCTACTTTGTCTCAGCAGAAACCTGATGTAGAGAAACATTAATGTCTGATTTATTTACTAAGATTAAGAAGGAGGCTGCACCTCGTAGAAATGCAGTTAGACTGCACTATAAAGGGGTTGGAGGTGAGACCAGATAGGCATTATGTGGGGAAAATCTACTAAAGGATTCTCTGCATTTTCACCTAGGGAAGTCTTTGCTTTTATTAACATTTCAGGCAAGGATAACTCGACATTATTTTCGTTCTGCCTAGGCTTTAGATTTATTTTACGAGTGATATAACCAGGTAAAGTTTTCTCCCTATGGATCCCCTTCCTCCTTATTCCATTGCCAAAGCCTTTGGTTAAATATGTAAGATTATGTTTAGAAATGAGGAGGTTCATGTAGATGATATTACCTATTGGTTGTCCCAAAAAGTGAAGTTTTAAGTCCCCTGAAGCCATTCTCAACTCTGAACAATTCTGGACTGAGGTTGGCGGTTTAAGTAAAGCTCAACAAACTGATAGTGGTCTAGAGCATATTCTCAACTCTTTTCTATTAGGGAGAGACAGGGGTTTGTTTTATGCCGGGCAACCTAGGGCCTGTTATAAGTGTGGGTCTTGTACTCACCTGTCTAGTTCTTGTGACAGGCCCCACTGTGATAATTGTGGGGACATAGGTCACATTGCCTTCCAATGTGCCAATCTTATCAAATGTGACTTATGTGAAGATACTGGGCATGTTTTTTCTGAATGTCTCTGGGCAGCAAAAATAAGGCTTGCAGTGGTAGCCCTGACCTTCTTATCCAGAAGACTCAGGATCTAGTTGATAATCCTCCCAGACAGCTGCTGCTTCCTCTGTGGATGATGCTAACCAGCACCTGGACTTATCCCAGACTATGGGGAAGACTAAAGATCTGCCCTCCTGGTCCCTCTGAACCCCCCTTCTTTCCTTCTTTCTCTGTGTGTGTTATACATCTCAGCAGGAGAACCAGGCCCCAGATCCCCGGTTCCTTCTCCTTTAGTGATAGTTTGGAGGTCCTCTAGGAACCTCAACCCCCCACA
The DNA here is from genome assembly GCA_016271365.2 of Neoceratodus forsteri. NCBI lineage: Eukaryota > Metazoa > Chordata > Ceratodontiformes > Ceratodontidae > Neoceratodus > Neoceratodus forsteri. Next base: position 410,450,177 of record CM028138.1, read on the forward strand.
GGAGGAAATTGAATCCAGTAATCCTTCGCTGCCTTATCTCCACAGTGGGAGATACTGACATGGACTGTGGTGAACCAGAGACTCAGACCCTTCAGGATAGTCCTCCTCCCCTGTTCACTCTCAGGAGGGGTATAAAGGGAAAAAAACGAAGGAAAAAGGATGGTTGATTGCGTCTTTACTACTAAATGGGATTCTAGATTGGCTCCTTAAATGTTCCTAGTTTGTTAAATCCCAGTAGGCGTCAGATTGTTTATGACTACATTCATGGTTCTTCCATTGATATATATGTTTCATTCAAGAATCATGGATGTTTACTTTGGATCAAGCCAGGTCTTTTCAAAGGGAATGGTGCTGGGGCCCTTCCTACTGGTCCTTTGGTCAACAGACTGCTGATGGTATAGGTTTTCTTTTTAATTCATATGAGTTTCTCTTATAAAAATTATTGATTTAATTCCAGGTAGACTGATGATTCTGGATGGAAAATGGAACTCCATGGTCTGCAGATTTATTAATGTTTATTGCTCACAGATAAAAACTGAGAAGGTCACTCTCTTTTCAATGATTCAACCCTTTTTGGTTACTTCCTTTCATATTTTTTTAATCGGTGACTTTAACTGTAGCTCCAGAAAGCAAAAGGTGGACTTATGAATAAAGGGAAAAAAATTTATTGCAATTCTAATGCTTTATTCAACTATTGGACACATCAGGCCTAGTAGATAGTAGACAGTTTCAGCAAAGGGGTCCAAAATATACCTATAAAGAAACACCTTACTTCTACAATTGATTATATTTTTCTGTCTAAAAACCTTCTCCCGTGTAAATTTTATACATACCCTATAGGTTTTTTGGATCATTTACTTCTTAAGTGTGTTTTACATCCGGTATGGTAACATCTCCGCCAAAATCAAGATGGAAATTGAGCTCTCCATTGTTGAGCAATCCACTTGTATTAAAAGCTATAAAATCATTGCTTAGTGCATGGCTCTCAGTTGCTTTTCTTTATGAAGATCTAGGTGACTGGTAGAGGAGTCAAAGGAGGACTTAAAAATACTGCTACTAAAACTTGGAAATCTAGTGAAAACCTAAAATTTCTGCACTATTTAAAACTACGTCAGCAGTTGTATTATTTATTTTTCAATGGCAAACACCCTAAATTTGATTATTCTTCCCAAATAACAATCATAAAAAACAATTACAGGAGGTACAATACAACAGGGCTAGTACTATGAAAGTACTTTTTCAGGAAGGTACTGGAAACAGGCTTATGGAGATCCTTATAAGGATTTTAAACAATATAAATCTAAAGTTACAATATCTTCTTTGTTGACACAAGATGGCTGTCTGGTTCAGGATATCACTAGGATGCATGCCACTATTAAACAATTTCTGGGATTACATAGCCCAGTGGCACCCCTAGTATAGAGGAGATGGAAACTTTTAAAAATGATTCATCTTTCCAAAACTAAGCTTGACATGTCTAGTTTAATTGCTCCAATAACAGCTGCAGAAGCTGAAATTGCAATAAAATCCCAAAGAATGGATTTCCCCAGGAACTGATAGAATAACATCAGAATTATATAAAACGTTCCTTCTAAATTTACAGAATGTTTGACTTTGGTATTTAATTTTTTCCTCTTAACCTCCAAATTCCCTTTGGTTTTCTGAAGGTTTGTTCATTTTCTATATAAATCAGGGATCAGGAGAGTTTGGAAATGGAGACCTATTACACTTCTTAACTCGGATTACAAATTATTGACTGGCCTCTTAAATTCTCGGCTTAAAACCTTTGCTAATATGGTTATATCTCCATCCCAATATTGTGGGCTCGCAGGACAGAAGATACAGCAGGCTCTTATGATTCTTAGAGGTCTAACTGAACATTTTCATCACATAACCTGATAGACTGTATTCTTCCTTAGATCAAATGAAGGCCTTCAATTGGGTATATCACCTTTTTGTTTTAACTTTGCAACATTATGGAGTCCCATTTTCCTTTGTCAAATGGATAAAAACACTTTATGATACTGCTATTATTCATCCAGTTATTCATAATTGCATTACAGAAGGCTTTCATATACCTACAGGGGTTCGTCAAGGGCGCCCACTAAGTCCTCTATTATATATATTTACCATTGATATATTAATACAATCATTAACACATCATTCACAGTGGAAAGGGGTGTTGGAATCCCCAGTTTGGATACCTTGTATTTACAAGCCTCACATAGATGATATTTGTGTTTTTTCTCTGATTACACTCACATTCCTATTTTTTTGGATTTTTGGTTTCTTACTCACATGTTTCTAATTCAAAATTAATAAAACGAAAAGTCAGGGTTTATTTATTGGGGTTAATTCTCCTGCTGAGGTTTCCATTCAGGGATTCGTATTACCTCAGCCCCAATTAAGATTTTAGGGTTATTCTTTGGGCCTCAGAACCTTCTCCTACTAAACTGGGAGCATGCCTTCTCCTCATCTAATAATAAAGTACAGGTGTGGAAACACTGGAGATTGGATGAACTTAAAAGGGTACAGGTAATAAGGCAATTTTAATTCCCAAATTTTTATACATAGCATTGATATTCCACTTTCTCAAGAACTTGAAACCAGACTGTACAGCGTATTCTTTCAGATGCTTTGTGGTAATAGAGTTTAATCCCTAAAAGGCTATATACCTATTTAGGAACGATAAAGAGGGATTAGGAATGGTGGATCCCATCATGTTTTTTCTTACTTTATTTATTTCCCAAGATGTTAAACTGGATTTTACCATCAGCATCTCGGTGTGATTCTTTATTACACTGTGTTCTTGGTCATTATTTTTGGCATGGCATACTACCCCCGAAACTATCACAATTTTTGCAGGTTCCTCAATTTTTAAACCAGTGGTAAAGAAACTATATAAATGGGGACTTTCTAAACAAACTATTGAAGTAACTACAGGGTCTAAATTATATGATACAGTTATGTCACTGCTATATCCTTCAGTACCTGCTTTGAAAAATTGTCCTACTACTCTTATGCCAAGAGTGCTTTCTCAACTAAATAATCCAAGATCGCTGGGTTATATGACAACTTTAAATGCCTTGGGGTGATGCTGGACCCACAGCTTGACCTTGGCTGCCACATTCAGAATACTTGCAAGACTGTCAACTGCAAACTGGGTCTAGCATACAGAGCAAAAGTAATCTTATTCTGACAGCTCTGTGCACTTGCCAGAGGGTGCTCCTACCCTCGCTCTGCTATGGGCTCCTCTTGTTTGCCCACTCATCCAAAGTCCACCTCACTAGGTGGTCCACTGCCCTACAATAATGTCTGCCATTTCATTGCTGGCTGCCCCGTCTCACTCCTGTTGCGACCTCTATAGCAGGCTAAATTGGCTCTCACCCACTAACCACATAGACTTCATCTTAGGGTGCTTCATCGGAAAGGTCCATGGCACTGGCACCCCCAGGGCTTGCAAAATTTCTTGTCCCGTCCATCTCCTCCTCCTACTCCCTCAGGTCCCAGGGACAGGCCCTCCTCAAGACACCGGCTACACGGACTCAAATGGGTGGGTGGACTTTGCTGCATTCGCTCCCAGACTGTGGAACTCCTTCCCTGCCCAGGTCTGTGCAGCGCACTCACAGATGTGTCTCCGTTCCTCCCCTATGGAACAATCTCAAACTTGCCTCAGCCTGTGGCTGCCCCAGACCCCGTGAATTGATCCATCACAGCACTCCTCTGCTCTGGAGCTACTCCTGGACAAAGACCAGACTCAAGAGGTTGCTAAGCTGTATATAGTGTCACATCTGAAAGATTTGATACTGTGCCCTGGAACTGCTCTTGGCTTCCATAAGGTGTTTATGTTGTTATGTTAATACTGTATAATCTATGCCTTATCACGCTCGTACACTGTGTTGAATCTGTAACATTACTGCTCTTACATCCCACAAGGTGTTTATTTTTGTTATGTTAATACTGTATAATCTATGCCTTACCATGTCTCGTATGCTGTGTTGAATCTGTATCCTCACATGAACTGCAACATGTCTAATTTGTATAATGTTGTTGTATGTACCTAAATCTATTATTCTGTACTCTCCGGTCGTACCTGAAAATAGGCAAGTGTCTTGTCTAGTGTACCTACCTGGTTAACAAAAGCTAAATAAATAAATATGTGGTAACTTCTATGGTTGACTGTATATGGGAGGATTGGGGTATGGGGAAATGCTAAACAAAAGTTTAAAGAAGAAAGGGTATGTCTTTTTCTGGCTGTATAAATCAGGACGAGACAGTAGAGCATGTTTTCTTTCATTGTTATTATGCTAGTTCCCTTTGGAAATTCCTGGCTCAAAATGGCATATGAAATGGCTGTTATCTCTGAATTATGATACCCTGGTTTTGGGTTATTTTCCTCAGTTTGGGGCCAGCTATAATATAAAGACCTTAAGATTTTTTGCTGTTGTTTGAAATATTACTTATGGCAGACTAGATGCCAGTGGGTCCTTTACCAAAGGGTGATGTCTTATGAAACAATCAGTTTACTGATTCAAGGAGCTATGGAAAAGGTTTATTTAAAAGAGTTTCAATTTGGTACAGCACAAACAGTGACTAATTGGTGGAAAGGGTTTATATTGTTTATTAAATATAACTAAATTATGAGTGTCGATAAGGGGGCTTGAGGATTAATTTCTAATAATAAGTAACATGGGAATGAAAGCTGGGTCTTTCTTTGCTTTTAAGGTCGGTGATGACTTATGTAAATTTTGTACATAATGTTATTTGTGAAACTTTGTATATTTTTCCCTTTTTTGATTTATGATTTGTTCTCCTTTATTCTTATTTCTTGAATTCTTTTTATGATGTTATCATAATAAAAATTCCCTACTCATCGGTAGGGGGACCGCTGTTGCAAGCATGGAATCTCCATTTTGGGAGATGTGAAGAAGAAGAAGAAGAACAGACCTGTTTTGGATGCTCTGTCTGGTGCTGTAGACACTGAAAATGTTCTCAAGGATATTTCTATGCCAGTCTCTAAGGAACACGGTATACAGTTGGAAGGTTCAATACTTACAGAGTTTCCACAGATTCCGATTCAGAAGGATGATCTAAACCTCTCTTTGGAGGAAAAATGGCTGATTCTGCAAGATGAGCTGGATTTAGTTGAAGCTCAGTTGGCGGCAGAAAAATTGAAAGGTGAGGATGATAAGAAATGAAAACGACTGGTTAATGATTCCCTGACACTGTGAAGGTGGTGCATCCAAAATCTTTGTTACTGCAGTGCTCAACGACCCTGGATGATTTTTGGGTTCGGACCTTCCCAGGTGACTACGTCACATTGTGGAGAAGTGGAAGAAGCATGGTCCCTGGAAGGAGCCCTAGAGGAGGCAGGTTGGAAACTGAGCACGAGCGGCGTTTGGACTGCAGAAGTGGATTCAAGTACAGTCGGTGCAGACCAGGAAGATGTTGTGGAGTCGATTATGGATTTGCCCACTGTTGCTGATGGTGTGGGAGATCAGCAGCCTAAGAAGCCTTCAGGTACTGTTACTTTTCTCCTATTTTGGGCGCTTCTCCCCATGGCCAGCATATACAATCTGTGGATGATGCTTGGCCCTCAGTTGAACAAGTCCCTGCTCTGGAGCACATCCTGGATCCCCAGAGGGATGATTTGATAGAGGAGCCCAGGGTGGGCAAAACAATTCTCCTCAAACCTTTGCCAGTCTTTTTAGAAGCCCGTGGAGCTTGCAAAAAGCGAAATGCTGTGTGGTTTCGATATTTAGGGGTATGAAGACACCTCGGATCTTTTTTTTGTGGGAGAGTTTTGTTAAAGTAATCATTGCAATTCACCCTGCAGATGTTTATGCTCTTATCCATGCTGCAGGAGAATCAACTTTTGATATTAGTTTATAGACCCCGGACTTGTTGGGGCAGTTCTGGCCTGTATATGAACTTGAAAACCAATCCCCTTGGACTCTATTCCAAATAATTCCTTTAACTAAACAATCATTTTGAGTGATCACGATTTTATTTCAGTATGAGGGGTTAATGTCTGAGATATACTCTAATGGTTAGATAAAAATGTGAGGTACAAGGTACCCTGATCCTATCTTGGATGGGGAGAGGTTTTGGAATGGGGTTGGAAGATTAAAATTAAACTTCAGTATGAAGGCACTGACTTGAAGCATTTACCAAATTGCCTGTATATTGGGCGGGATAAAAGTTTTATCTTTATCTGGGTCAGCCTTGTCAGTGTTTCAAATGTGGGTCTGCCAGACACATCGGTCCCAACTCGAGGGACTTAAGTGCACTCAATGTGGAGACTTAGGCCACACAAGTTATCATTGCCTGAATCCACTGAAGTGTAATTTGTGTGATGAGGAAGGTCATTCCTTCCGACTTGCCCTGGGCATCCCATAATACTGCTGATGCAGACTATACCATACAGGATTTTTATATTCAGAAAATGAAAACAGCTTCTGGCTTTCGGGTTTCCTCCCCTCAACCCACTTCAGATTTGGCAAGCCCGACTGTGGCAAGGGCGGATACTGCTGTTTTAGCAGGCCTTCTGATTCAAGAAGTGAAACCGTCCATGTTTGGAGGATGTCCCACAGTCCTGTGAAGGAATGGCACCCCTGGGCCCCTCTCACCTATGGGTGATGGGTTTCAGGAGGTTAAAACAAAAAAGGATGAGTGGGAGAAAGGCCAAGACAATGCCTGGTACATCAGTAGAGTCGTTGTTCAATAATCCCTTTCACCCACTGCGAAGGCATATCTGAGGAAGATTTGAACTCTGACACTCGTCTTGGGCCTCTTCACAGGCTGAAACTCCCTCAGATGCTGAAGATGTGGAAGGAACTGTTGCTAGCAGAACCAGGAAGAGGCGAATGGGTGCTGGGGCCTCCTCCAGGAAAGTTCCTTGAAGAGCCCTCTGATGCAGCCTTTTGGGATGGAACACTTGATCTGAAATTGCCTCTCTCAATACAAATAGAGTGCTGTCACACAGAAAGAGATTAGCGGTGTTTGCTTTATTTTATGATTTGAAATATGATATTTGTTTTACAAGACACCAGGTTGCAGACCCAGACAGATACCATTGTAGGCAGGGATGCATGGGTTTGGGGTACTAGTTATTAGTCGGAGGGGCAGATCTTTGTAGTGGGGTAGGTATCTGTTTCACTACTCATAATGTTAAAATACTTCATCATGTAGAAATTTTGCCAGGTAGAGCACTTTTGTTGGCTGGTCAAATTCAAGGGATGGATTTTCGTTTAATTTGTATGCTCCTGAGACTAAAATGGCCAGAACTGATTTGCTTAAACTGATTTTGCTATATCTTTTACGTCCAGAAATATGCTTCTTGGAGAGACTTTAATACTAGTAGTTTTTGGCTGATAGGGGACCATGGATCTCAAAATATATTGTGACTCAACCTATCTTAATCAAGTTTTACAGTTGACCGGTTTAATTGATGCATTTGCTTTCCTAATATCTTCAATCCCCTCATATATTTTTAAGGGCTTTTATCCACACGGATAGACTGTTGTTTTTGTTTGCTAATCTATTAGACATAAAAATGTAATGCGGTAGAAACATGTGTATTGCACTTAACCTATACGACTTGGACACATGGAGAAATAGAGATAATTTATTATTACTATTTAATATCCTAAAAGATAATATTTTGAGAACAGACTGTGGGTTTAAGTTTGCCAATAAAATAGGTGTTCTTAGATGTAATAACAGACAACTATTTGTACCTATGCACATAAGGATAAAAGGAAATACTTCTTCACAATTAGAGCTGCAAACTTGTGGAATAAGTTACCACAACACATAGTTGATGCTTCTAACATAAAACAGTTTAAAGAGTTATCTTGATAAATGCCTTTGGGTAATTAGATGTTTTATCCACATGGTGTGGAGAGGTAGTCTTGATGGGTCCTCGGACCTTCTTCTATCTAATTAAACTGAGTAAACATCTGACCATGGTCTTTTTGAGGTCTCTCTCTCTCTCTGACCTGGGAAGGGGTATTGGAGACTAAACTTAAGTTTGCTGGATAACATTGAGATACAGAAAGGTTTTCATTCTCTGGTACAAGCCAGGAATCAGTAGCCTTTCTATATGACTCCTAGAGGAGTGGTGGTCTGACAGTAAGAATATTTCCAAAAATATGTTCAGTTAATGGGAAAATTGAATGGCACACAAAAAAGATTATAAAGTTTTGCAGGAACAATTAACTTTATTGCAGACTTTACAGTTTTCTTCTGAGATTTCCTAGTAGACCAAATTGACCAGATTAAGAGCAGGTTATTTCCTCTGCAATACGACAGGATGAAATCCTTAGAAACCGAACAGAAATGGTGTTATACGGGAAGCAGTAGTGTAAATCCCTTTGATTCATGTTTAATCCAGCAGCAGAATAAAGTTATGTACTACCTTAAGTCTAAAGAGGGGATTGAAAATACAGGAAACTGGATATTATGGAGAAATTGAAGGCTATGTAAAGGAAATATTCTCTTTAGTAGGTATCTCAGACAGGGAAGTACAGGATTGGGTGGCCTCTATTGATTTGACACAAATTTCTGATTCTTTAAAATCCTCTCTGATAGCCCGGTCACGAAAGTGAATTGGGTTCCATCATCTCAGGGTTAAAAGGGCATAGCCCCAGAGCTGGATGGCCTTCAAATGAATTTTATAAATTACTTTTCCTCTGCTTAAATCAGAGATTGTTGCTGCTTTCAATTTCTTTTAAGTAACTATAAATTGCCTGGTAGCATGCACAATGGTCTTATCTTTTCTGTATAAATCTGGGGATACAGCATTTTGGATAACTGGAGACCTATAACACATTTAAACATGGATAGTAAAATCCTGGCAAATTATTATATCATCGATTAGCTTTGGTCCTAGAGGACATAGTTTATCCTACACAATTTTGTGCTATTCAGGGAGAAAACTGCAGATGCATTAATTTTGCTTAGAGAAATTATAGAAAAAAGGTGCTGGTGGAGAATTGAGTGGTTACCTGGTGGGGCTGGATCAAACAAAAGCTTTTGATGCTGTTAGTCATGAATATTTATGGTTTGTACTATGGGGTCATGGTTTTCCAGATGCTTTCTTAAATTGGATTAAATTGTATTATCAGAAGGCGTTGGTTAAGCCATATGTGAATGGCTGGTGGGGGCTAGTTGTCCAGGTCACGGAAGTGCGACAAGGTTGCCCCCTGAGCCCGGCTTTGTATGTCCTGGCTTTGAATCCACTCTTAAGGAAATTACAGCTACATTTTTATTTATTTATTGAAGATTTGGAAATAGCTTTGAGTCAGAGACACATTTTAAAGGTTCCACATCAGTACAGATAAAACAAAGAGAACACTATAGTGAAATACAGAAATAGATAACAAGCAAGCAAATTAGGTACAAATATACATGAAGTAGGCTAACAATTAAATACTGTTGATTCAGGTAATTAGCCACAATATCTCCGTTCAATGAAATTCAGATGAGGGCTGAAGGAGCTACTAAATAATAACATTAAGGGTCTTTCAGTGCATAGTGGGGATTTGGAAATAAAAATATTACCTATCGGATGATATGTGCCTGGTACTGGCAGCTCAGGAAATTCAGCTTTTACGCAACTTACTAGTACTACCATTAACATTAGTAAAAGTACTTGCCTTCCATTGGAGATTTGGTTACAGTGACTTTGGTTTGTTTGGACAACCCATGTCAGCTACAACCACAAAAGTTTTGGGGGTATATTTTGGTACGGGGATATGTGTTCTTATAATTGGACTCATATTATTTCAGAAGCTAAGGTGAAAATTAGGAAATGGAACTCCTGGCACATGTATAAATTAAAGAAAGTTTATATAGTTAAAACCTTTTTATTAACTATGTTTTTACATTTATGTGTGGTCCCCCCTACTAAGCAATTGGAGGCGGTGCTTTATGGAATCTTCTTTCAGTGTATTTGGGGTAGCAGACTTAATCTGATAAGAGGGTTTTATATCATTCCATTAAGAATGGTGGTCTACAAATGGTTCATTCCATTGTTTTTTCTTTTCTTTATTTTTATATGGTAATCTGAAACCAGTACTGCAATCTGGCACTAAAATGTGGAGTCACTGGGTATCAGATCAAGTAGGACTAGCTTGACTCATGGGGAGCTGAGTCTGCCATTCCTAAACAAAAATCATTACAGGGTCTTCCTTATTTTATGCTGTATATTTTGGTAAATTGAAATTATGGTCCCTTCATAAACATCAATTGCTGACGCTTTCCAGGAAAGAGATGTATACATATGTTGTGGAATTTTTTTTATAGACTTTCACAGATACTGGATTAAAACTCCAGTTGAGACTGTTAGAATAGGGAAGATGTTAACAAATCCCAGATTACAAGGTAAAATGTGGGACATGCTTTGGTTAAGCACTCATGAAAAATTAAATGTACAAACAACTTGAAACATAAAGAGGCGGCAGACAGAGGATATCCTAGGATAGCACTTGTCATGGCATATTGGAAACTATGGAACATTTATTTTTAGAATGCCTATATGTTCTGTCTTTTGGTCCTTTTGTATTTACAGTGGCCCAATTTTCCTTTTTATTTATGACTAGGGATATTTTGTTACTGGGCTTACTACCTCAAGTGTGGGATAAATATGACTCGGCACTGTTCATTTATTTTGTTAGTACTTAAGTATCATATATGGCGTATGAGATGCCAACTGACATTGGAAAAAAGACAAGTTACGGCAGAACAATTGTTCTGGACAATACAAAATGCAATGGTATGGTTTAGGGACTTGGATTTCTTGAACTGTTCATTCTCGAATTTCAGGATAGGTGGAGACACATGAATTGGTTTTGGATGTAGGTTAGTTTAAGTGTGGGGCTGCTATTTATGCTTGTAGAGTACGACAGCTTAGGACTGCTGGATTGATTTTTATTATGTTTCCTTCTTTCCATGATGTATAAAGGTGTGTGAATCCCTTTCTGTTTATTTTTCCTTTTCTTATGCTTTTGTTGGAAGTTACACTGCCACGGAGGTATTTTGCTATTGAAGTTTTCTTCAATCAATCAATCAATCAGTCTTTATTTATTTAAGCGCCTTTCTTAAACCAAGGCGCCTTTACAAATGACATAAAACAATAACTATTTAAAACAGAATTTAAACAGAATTAAAATTAAATAATTAACAATCATTAAAAGCTTTGTTAAAAGGTAGGTTTTCAAAGCTACTTTAAAACTCTGGACAGTCGGGCAATTTCGTACCTGACGAGGCAGAGAATTCCACAGGGTCAGGGCCATAAAACTAAAAGATCTTACCACTTCCTTATGCTGTTCAGGTAGAGGCAGTCTTCATTTTGGAGGTTGGGTTTGGGGTTATATTCATGGTAAAAGTGTTTTAATGTTCTCTATGTAATGCAATATTTATTTATGTTTGTTTTTCCTTTCTGTATTACTGCTTTCGTGGAGTAACACTACTATGTATGTATTTTTTCTAGTTATAATACCTGTTCTCCTGTTATTGTTGTAGGACAGGGAAGGATCTTTGTTTGCATATGGGTTTCAGTATGATACATTACTCAATTTTGTTCATGTTTGATTTTCTTATGATTTTTATGGAGCAATACAATTTTGTATCTTGTGTTCAAGTTTGCCTCACAAATTCCCCTACTCTATTAGTGTGTGTGTGTGTGTGTGGGGGGGTTGGCTTTCATTTTCACTAAATGGGTTTTGGGGTTATACACATGGCAAGTTACATTGATGTATTTAATGTATGATGAAATACTTATTTCTGTTTACTTTTCTTTGTATTATTATTTAGTGTTGTGTTCCACTATTATATATGTATTTCTTTTAAGTAATAATAAAAATTCCCTACTCTGCAACGGGCGCTACGATTGGTGCTGCTATGGCCAGTTGTCCCTTGACTGAGCAGCGGATGGATGTCTGTGGGACTGGGTAGCAGGCCTCCTCCTCTGTCTTTTACTACAAGAGACCGACCATATGATGGGAACAGGAACAGATGAATCCATTATATTAGCGCATGGGGAGCTATGACTGAATGGTATGGGAGTATACCCGGCAGGCAGAAGTCACAGAGGAACCGGTGGAGCGAGCACAGGATACCTCTGGGGCTACAGAGATCTGCAGGATTATGCAGGAAGAAGAACAACGTTCTTTTAGAGTGATGGAACCACTTGGAGCAAGCGCTGCAGCAGTGGAAGCCTGAAATATGGATGGATGAGGTGGTGCGATGGCATCAGGAGTCGATGTCACGGGGAAAGGAACAACAAACTGATGCCAGGATGCAAGCAGAATGGGACATGGGACTCCAGAAAAGCTCTCTGAGCAAACAGGTGCAGGGACCTGTGTCTGCTACTGAGCTTTGATGAGGCGGAGAACCTCTACAGAAACAAAAACAGTGCCAGTTGGTGTGCCACAGGGAGATAATGTTCATGGTATACATGGGGAAGATAGTCTGAATTAGGGGTCAACAGGCACAGGCGTGCAAGAGTCAAGTAAGATTTTCTTTAATATTGGCTCCACTACTGGGAGTGGTAAAGAAAACTGCTAATAAAGATGCTGCAGGAAAAGGAAAGAAAGGGTGCTCAGAGCACAAAGAGGAGTGGCTCTGCCACTGGAACAAACTAGAATGGACTTTACAGATTCAGCAGAAGGGCTTTCATCGGACAGCCCAGGGTGGGTAGCGGATGTACTACAAAAAGCTGGTTGAGTCAGGAGTTTGGATGGCAAAGGTTGGGAGGTTAACCTGCCACAAAACTTGGGGAAAAGCCAATGGCTGTACAACAAGACACTGAACAAGTATCTAACAGTGCAGAGGGCAATAATAATGATCCTCTTTAATTACCACAGGGCAATGTAGCCCCTGGAAATGATGTAATCAAGTAACGCTAAAGTGGGCACTAGCATGATGGATTCCATTGTGGAACTAGAAGGGGACATAAGAGTTAAAGGAGAACAAAGTGTGCAAGAAAAGCACTCCCACCCCACCCCACCCCATTACCCATGAAACAAAAGCACTCTAGACCTTCAGACGATGTAAGGAGGAAAGTGTCAGATACTGCTAAACAGGATGTTGCCTCCACTGAACATGTGGGAAGACAGCACACCAAAGACACTGCTAACACAGCATGGTCTGCAAATATGAGGAAAGATTATTCCCTGAGAATGGTCGTCTAGCCTCTGAACCTGCTGCTAGACTAAATGTAGTCTGCCTAAAGTACAGAGGTGATATGGACGATATACCTGATAGGCTTTTTGTGTTGTGTGCCTTTTGAAGAACAGTATGAAATATTATGCATACTAAATATATGCTTTGATGCATATGCCAGGAGATACCAGTTATGATATCAGCTTTAAACATCCTGCTTGACTTGAATAGTTCTGGAAGCAGTATCAGCTGCTCAAAATACTACAACATGGAAGCCTTTTTAGCAATAGCCCTAACAAAACCAGTGTTTAAATGAGTGACTGTAATTTTCTGCAATGAGGGGTAAATGGTGCAGATATAACATATTGGATGAAACAACATTTTATGTTGTAAAGGTTATCCAGAACCTATTCTGGGTGATAAGCATTTATGGACAGGAGGCTGGAGATATCAGGTGACACTAAAACAAGACAATGGGGTAGAGACAGTGGTGTGATATTCTATGCAGGAAATCTCGTGCATGCTACAAGTGTGGGGTTTGCGACATTTAAGCAATGTCTGCAACAAACAGAAGTATGGTCTTTGTGGGGAAGTGGGTCACATAAGTGCACAATGCACTCATCCAATGAGATGTAACTTATGTGATGAACATGGACACTTTTGAACTTATGAGTGGGCCTCACATAACAGCCTGGACCAGGCCTTGCGAGCTTGAACAAGATGGGTATGTGGCCACTGTGCAAAAGAGCACATGAAATTCCAAGAATTGATAACTAAAGGTAATGCCCCAGATCCTAAACCTCAGAGGCCTGTTAGGACATGGGCACAGCAACAGGAAGTAAGGGACAGAATCCTTCCAGTGGCAGTAGTCCCCATCCCACTTCTGAAATCAGTACCACAATCTAGTAGTACTGAGATTGTGGTGCAAACTACACACTGACTTTACCTGAAACAGAATGAAGATGAATTGCTTCCTCTGATAAGGGCACATGAAATAGGCCTTAGTCAGAGTTTGCCTCCTGAATCGCTGATGGTCACAACTCTGCCACAAGAATCGGTGGTGAAGGAGACAGGAATGCCTCCTCCAGAAATTGTTACAGACCCACCCTTTAAAAGGGTAACCAGATCAAAGACCTCTAAAGTCTAACCCTATTGCTGATCCTGAGTTCATTCCAATGAAAATGCTCATGAGGCGTTGATGGAATTAGATGGCAAAGACGGGGTGATTCGATGTGTCTTCTGTTACTTCTTCTCAACATGATCAAACAGGGATGTAGGTGTGGAGAAAACCCAAACTCAAGAAATGGAAAAAGGAAATGAGAATATGTCTACAAGACAATACTCTCTTTAGAAGCATACAATGTGACGGCAGATAAGGACCGCTTGGCACATCTAGTCTGCCCATTTTCCTAACAGATAAGCTGCAGATCCTAGTTAACCAACAGCTTACTTCCTCCTACACAAGTAATACTACAGAATGAATGTGGGCATTAAACTCATAACCTCTAATGTAAATAGTGTTAAATCTCAGGAAAGACAGATAACTTTTGCCAGTTTGGTAGGTTCTTCCTTCAAGACACGTGCTTACACACCTTACTAGAGATAACATAGGCTCAGAATGAATGGAGGTGGGGACCATCCTTGTGGTCTGTAGGGAAGATATATGTACAGGGTTGGGAATTATGTTTGTAAATATTTTGAAAATAATAGATCTATGCCCAGGAAGAACTCTGATTTTAGATGCAATATTGAATAATATGGCTTACAGACTCATAAACATTTATGCCCCTCAGACTAAAGCTGAGAGAACATCCTTGTTTCATGCTATAGACCCCTATTTACAGATGTCTAAACTAATCTTAGGGGAGGAGACTTTAACTGTGGTCTTGCATATAAAGATTGGGAATGGAAGCCGGTAAAAATATTTTGCGATGCTAATGCACTGCATACCATACTGCAAAGGAATATGTTATGTGATATTTATGAGAAACTGGGAAGCGACCTAAGCATACATTTTATAAGGCAGACTACCGACCAGAATAGACTTTTGGTTCATATCAGAGAAACTCGTAGGGAGGCGATGGAAGTAGTGCCCTTAGAAACTTCAGACCACTTAGCAGTTCAAATGGAAATAGGTGCGGTACAGAACCTTAGTATGGGCAGAAGTTATTGAAAATGAATGTATCAGTCCTTCAGGAGAACGACTGTTCATCAGAAATACAAACATTATTGGAAGCAAAACAAGATATAAGATTCTTATATGAAAGTCCTGTAGATTAGTGGGAATATACCAAAGAGATTTGAAAGATTGAATCATAAAAATAACAAAGCATAAACTCAAACAAAATACATACAGTATCTTGGCTTAAGAGCAAAATATCTAAAGATACTTACACTAATGAGGCAAACAGGTATCAATAAAATGGACCAGTTAAATACGATTAAACAACAGATGTATGAGTACCAAAAGGAAAACGTAGTGCTTGGATAAGTAGCAGAAGTTTTTTACAAGAGGACCCAAAGAAAAGGTAAACCCCTATGCTAGAGATCAGCAGGTTTTAAATGACAGACTAATAACAGTACTTAAAGATAAGCATGGACAACCTGCTACTGATCAGCAAGCTATTCAGGTAACTCAGGAACATATCAAGTCTACATTTCAGGCTGAGAGGGCAGATATGCCCACCTTACTTGGAAAAATTAGATATTCCAGATCTGACAGAGGAGCAACAGAGGAAATAGTAGGACCAGTTATGTTAGAGGAAATTCAAGAGACTATTGTAAAACTCTCAGCACATACCACCCCAGGAAAGATGGTATACCGAATGATTTTTATAAAACATATCTGGATTTATTAGCCTGCATGCTAACAGAAGTTTTTTGTTAATCCAGGAGGAAGGTAGATTAGAAGACACCATGAAGGAAGGGGTGATTTTCTATATAAAAAGGGGATTCACAAAACATTAAAAATTGGATGCACCTTACTCCATTAATGACTGATTATAAAATTTTGGGAAAATCTTGACAGCCTATTTAGCAAAGGCAGCTACAAAAGTAATACTGGCTACACAAACGTGTGCTGTACTGACTAGAGCTATTAGAGAGTAGTAGAACAGGAAAAAATATGGAATTGAAGGATACTGTTATCAATTGACCAAGAAATGGCATTTGACACAGTTCGCCATGAACAAATATGGAGGGTTCTGCAGCATTATAGAGTTCCCTTTAGAATTAATAGGGTGATAAAACTGTTGTACAATGAAGCACAAGCGGTCCCACTAGTTAATGCACATATGGTAATTCTGATTTACATAAAAAATTATGTTCTGACAGGAGGTCTCTTCAGCCCTTTGTCGTATGTGTTTGGATTGGACCCTTGTTAAGTATTGAAACAACAGAAGAGATAGCGTTGATAGTTCATAGTCAAGGTGCGGTATATTCAAAAATCACAGCATATGCTGATGATTGTCAGCTTACTCTGGCTGATTTAAATTCAGGACAGGTAGCTCTGAATTTGTTTTCTAGCTTGTCAGTATACGGAATTAAATAAACAAGACAAAAGTAAAGCTAAGGTATTAGGAGAAACATCACTAGATCCAGCATTCCCAGTTACAGTACAAAAAGAACCAATAAAGGTTCTGAGATTACTATTGGGTACACAGGAAGCAGTGCAAGATAATTGGGATGTGGCTATATGATGCAGCCAGTAGGAAAATACAGAGATGGAGAACCTGGAAAATGACCAGGGAAAAAAAGAGTATTCTTGTTAAAAGCATATATTGCACTTATATTTTTATATGTATCGTATGTTTACCCATTACCCTTGCAATGTGTGTTAAAATCATGGGTCTATTTGTTTTCCTTATTATGGGTAATCGTCTAAATCCAGTTAAAGAGCACATACTTATAGGACTTGGAAATCAGGGGTTTAAATATGATGCAGCCACTGGTATATTTGTTTGGAATTTTCTTTTTACTAATATTAAACCATTAGTACTGGGAAGAGGAGTTGGGGTAAATGTGATGCAGTCTTGGGAAGAGAATTTCTGACAGCATGGGGACGGAAAGTGGTACGTGACAGAGAAAAAGTTGACACATTACATCCAAACAACCTTGAAGTGTATACGTGCTATGGAAGATTGAGTTAAATTGATTTTGAGTGTAGATAAAAAGAAATTTTACAATGCTTTGGTGAAAAGTGGTATTATGAAGAACCAGTTTTAATGTGGATCTTAACATTGATGCCTTTAGTATTAGAATGTATGATTGAAGCTAGAATATCGCTGAAAATGCAGGATACTGTTTGACTTTGTGGACACGGAAAGTTAAATGTGAGGGAAACTAGAAGCATAAATCGCAGGAAGAAAGAACCTGCTTAGAAGAGGTGTGTCAGAGTGTAATAGAAACCATGAGGCACTTGTATTTTGAATGTACATTTATGCAGCACTTTTGGAAGTCATTAGCACATTTTGAATGAGAAGTGTTTTTCAAAATTATTTCTGAAATTGTGATACATGGACAGGTAATGAAGCCATGAAAAGAATGGAAAAAGCACAGTGTATGTGATCCTAGCCATTATTAAATGGGCAAATGGCCAACCAGATGCAAAAAGTTTTTACAACAAATGAGCGTGTCTCAACAGGATATTATCTTTACTGATACAGGAAGAATTAGATCAAATATGTTTGTATGAGAAAACACGATGGGAGACGAGTGGGTGCACAGTTATGGAAGGGCATTGATTGGGTGGGTTGAAAGTTAGAAGACATATATTTGCAGTAATTACATGAACGTTTTTTATCTAGTGGTATTCAACCATAGTATGTTTTGGTTTACAATGATATGGAGGAAGACGTTAGTATTATCAGGTTAGAAATATAAGAAATACTGTTATGTTCAAGCTGTGGTTTTTTTCTGATTAATTCATTGAGCATTACATGAAGAAATGATTTGTCTCTGTTGTTTTGAATTTCAATAAAAATTTCCCCTACTCGCGGGGCTATGTTGCCTGCTAGAGATGGAGAATTCCAGTCTGCGTGGAGATGGACGATGGAGGAGGTTGTTGTCCAGGATTATCCATGGATGCTGTAGACACCAACATGCAGAACAGAGAGAAAGAAATCAGAAGACATTTTTGTAGACGCAACAGGTGACATTCAGATGGAGGAAGAACGAGTGGGGAAAGGAACATTCCCTAGATGAAAAAGAGCTATTCTGCAAAATGAGTTGCATTTTATTGAACAGAAACTAGACAAGGAGAAAACTCACCAGAAAGAAATGGAGAAGAAACGGAAGAGATTGTCAGAAGCCTCTCCAGGTAACATGGAGGAATCTATGGCAAAAATATTCATGATTGATGGCAGTCAAGTAGCCCATGAACAAGCTCCCAGCTCCACGGAAACATCAGCACTGCCTGCCCAGTCACAGCCAGATGATGCCAGCAACTGGTTGCCATAATGCACACTGCAAGGAGCGGGTTGGAAACAGAGTGCAGACCACTGGGAACCTGACCTAGACTTTCTAAATGCTAGAAAGTAACAAAGAAGTCACAGTGGAAGTGGATAATATAACAGAACAAGAGGGAGAACTGAGCAGGGCACCCATGACACTTCAGCTGCAAGAAGCAGATTCAGGTATATTTCGTTTTCTCCTTTATCGAATATCCCCAACAATCTGAGGTTACCCAAGCTGGGCTCAGTGAGGACCAAGAGGTTCCTCCAAATGATGGGGTAGAGGAAGAAGAGTGGAAGCAGACACAAAAGAACCCTCAAAAGCAGGTTCATCCCTACTTATGCCAGCTTGTTCAGAAAGCCAATTGAGTTGGCAAAACGAAGAAATGCCATTTGGTTTCTACGATACCTAGAGGTCATGGAGATGCCTCCTGACAGGTTTTATGTTGGCAAAATATTGTTAAAGCAATCGCTGGGCTTCACCCCAGTTGACGAGTGTAGCGCTTAATACATGCCCTGGGAGAATTCACTTTCAACATAAGTTTTCATACCCCAGTTCTGCTGGAGAGATTCTAGGGAAAATATATGGTCTTAAAACAAATCCTTATGGACCCCATTTCAAATGATCCCCTTACTAAACAGTTCTTTAGGGTGATCATGGTACTCTTTAGGAATGAAGAGGTAAACATTGTAGATATTTTACACTGGTTGGAGAAAAAATTCACATTGCAAGGTGCCCGAGCCAATACTAGATGGTGAGGGTTTTAGAACAGTGGATGGAGAATTAAAATTAAGCTGCTGTATGAGGGAATGAGTTGCAACATCTACCAAATTGCATTATATTGGCAGAGACATAGGCTTTATTTTCTATCTGGGCCACCCATGCAGGCGCCTTTAAATGCGGGTCAGCTAGACATATAAGCCCAAACTGTGAAGCACTGAAGTGTACTCAGTGTGGAGAAATGGGTCACACAGGTTTCTATTACCAAAACACACAGAAATGTAACCTGTGTGATGAAGATGGCCATTGTTTTATTAACCGTCCATAGGTATCGCATAACACGGACAACATAGATTATGGGGTACAGGATTATTATATCCACAAATCCAAAGCATCATCAGGCTTTAGAGTGCCACATCCACAGACTACTCCCACAACACAACCAGATACAGATAAACCTGATGGTTGTCTGGCCAAAGTGAAGTTTCCCTGAACCCCAACAAGTCCAGCCAAAACCTATAGCAGCTGTAGCAACATGCAACACTGGAAGAAGAGGTGATGGCCCTCCTTTTATTTAATTACTTTTAATTTGATACAAATTATATCATATGAAGATTTACATTTTATGACTTATCAACCAAAGGAAAAATTATACTGTACATACACTATGCATGAATTAATCTGTAGAAATTATGTAATCTATATGAACCATATGATACCTATATAATTAAGATAAAGTCCACAAGTGAAGGGGATCCAAGTTAAGTTACTAATGTTCATACTATAATCAATTATAAAACAATCTGAATTTGCAGTTATAAGAAATCATATTTAGTATGAACCTGAAATATACAGTAAACTCTACCAACGTTAATAAGGTATTTAAGACACTAGCTTACAGATTCAAACCCAGAAGATTTCAGTATACTGTTCCCCTAAATGCAATTCGTCAATAATGAAAATTATACTAAACTTTAAATATTGTTGGGGATAAGTCCAGACCAGAAGAAGGCAAAAATCAGTCATTGTTTCTCTTCTTCCAAGGGGGTTCATCTTCTAAGTCATTCCCTCTTTGAAATTCCTCTCACTGCTTAATACTTTTATCTGTAAGATATATGTCTTGAGTTGTTAAGGTTCAAAAATAGACATTTGTCTTCTTCACAGGTAACCTAGCATTTTGCAGAAAATAAGATTTTAAAATTAGCTCTAATTTCCATCAGCTCTTCTTTATAGTGTGAAAACTGTTTCCTTCATTTGAGTGTTTCTGTTTCGATGTCGGGAAGATATGGCATATAATTTCTTTAAAGTGCAAGGCTCCTTTTTTCTAGCAGTGTTCAATATTAGGTCCCAATCTGTATCAAATGCTAAAGTGAAAACAATTGTACTCTTAGGGCCCGCTGTGTATTTGAAGACATTGGCTAAAGTCTGTACTTGATTTAAAGCTGTAGCTGTTTCTGGCGAAAGAAGATCAAAACTACCGTCAAGGTTTTCAGACATTCTTTGAGAAATAGTAAAAGGCTTTCTTGTAGGACCTCAGAAAGACCTGGCCACAAATGGTAAGTTAGTCTCTGGTAGCTCAAGCACTGAAATGAAGAGATCTTTTAAAAGTTCCTTTGGGGTTTCATACCCCTTGCCATACGGTTAGAAACTCCCACCAATCTTAAGTTTTTATAGTGAACTGTGTTCTCCATAGCTTCGTTTTTCTCTGTAATGTAACTATAGCCCATAAGTTTGTAGTTGAAAGTGCTTCAGAGTTAGAGCCTTTTGTTGAGCCACTGCCACTTCCTTTTGCATTTTATTTTGAGTTTCCCTGATCTTCTCCACCTCAAATTTTTTTTTGTTTAAATCTTTTATTGAGGTTTCCAACATATATACATTACTACACCTCATCAATTTAAGAGAGACATCATAATTCACATTTCAGATAGTCCATCCAATCTTGTATAATCGTATTCTCTCTCATGTTACTAGCTCATTTCTTTAAAAAAAATACAAAAGAAATCTGCTTCTTATAATAAAAGGTTAATACAATATACAAAAAGGATAAAAGAATATAGAACAACCCATGTAATTTACTACATCCGTTAATCTATATACAGTTCTACCAAGGTCGCCTAGTCCACATCCCTTTCCCTATTTACTATTCAGCTTTCTCCCTCCATCCATCAACACATTCCTTTACTCCTCTATCTTCATCTAATTTCATCCATTTAGTTTACCCTACATTTAGTGTCATAAGTTCATCCACTGTGAGTGTTCCTATAAAGTGGGCACACTCATTCCCAAATTTCTCCAGTCTATCTTGCAGCTGGTAGGATCTCTGTTCCAGCCCCAAAGCTCTTGTGGACAGCGTCCGCCATTGTGTTACTGTAGGAGGATCCCAGAAAGTATTTAGAATCACCTGTCTGGCTTGTGATAGTAATATTTTAATCCATCTCTGGTATGGCATCCAGACCTCTTCATTTCCCTCTTCCACCAAAAGAGCAAACTAAGGGCATTAGTGCAATCTCTCTTCCCATCATGACGCCTAGGTGTCGCCCGACCCTTACAATATGTTTTCAGAATAGGGCAGTCCCAGAAACAATGGAAATATGTTCTCTCCTCCTTACATCTTCCACATGTTTCAGGGATTGGATTCAACTTATGACTCATCACTGGTGGACAGTAAAGTCTATGGACAAACTTATACGTACTCTCCTTATATTTTTGCTCCTGTAAAAAGCTTTCAGCTTAGTGTGCTATACCTGGTTAAACAAATAAAAAAAAAAAAAAAAAAAATTGTTACATGTTAACAGCCCTACATGTGATTTCAATATTAACCCCAGTTATCCGGAGATATAGCTACCCCTAGGTCCCTTTCCCATATTTGTCTCGGTTTATCCAACAAATCCTTAAAACTTAATCTTAAGAGGTGCACCGCTTTCCTTAGGATCCCCATCAGGTTCCTCCTTGCAAATCCAATTAACCCCTCCAACTGCTCTATTCCTGGGTTCTCCATCCGCTTTTGCTCCACTGCTTTAATACAATTCCTAATCTGAAAAAATCTAAAGAGATGGGTTGTCGGTAGTCCTAACCTCTCCTGGATCTCCTGGAAGGCATCACC
The DNA here is from genome assembly GCA_016271365.2 of Neoceratodus forsteri. NCBI lineage: Eukaryota > Metazoa > Chordata > Ceratodontiformes > Ceratodontidae > Neoceratodus > Neoceratodus forsteri. The sequence continues at coordinate 410,472,618 of CM028138.1, forward strand.
ATACCTCTCCTATACACATCTCCTAAGCATCTCGCCCTTTAATCTCCCACTACCGAAAACCCTTGTCCTCTAAGCCAGGTCTAAAAAGGGTTCCCTGCTATTGGTAACAATATTGGCTCCCTTTTTACAGCCGAGGATTGCCTTTATTCTAATCCAGCTCTCTATTACTGTCCAAACCATGGGGTTGGTATATTTCATGGAGGCATATCCCCTTTACCGTTTTCCAATAAGTAGCGGTCAGCCGACCTACAGCCTCTTCCTCCTCTAATTCTAGCCAGCTAACTGCTTCCCCATTAAGCCAATCTTTAATAATCCTAATCTGTGCTGCTAAAAAATAATGTTTCAAATCTGGAAGTTCAAACCACCGCTCTCCGTTGACGCCTTTAACCTCCTTAAAGCTATCCTCGATCTTTTCCTCTCCACAAAACTCTCCAAATCCTCTCTCTAGAGTTTTAATGTCTCTATTATTGAGACCCACTGGTAGCATCTGTAGTAAATATAAAATGCATGGCAGGGACGTTCATTTTAATTAGGTTAAGCGTCCAAGCCAAGACAGAGGTAGAGCCCTCCATCTCTTCTCTCCTCCAGTATGCCTTTAATCATGGGGTGTAATTCAGTCTGTAGAGGTCCTCCCATTTTGTCCAATCACTACTCCCAAATATTTGAATGAGGAGGACACCCATCTTAGGCCATTCCTTCTCTTTTCCTGTAACCCGTGCTCCCCACTAATAATATTTCTGACTTGTCAATATTGATCTTATATCCAGAAAAGTCCTCAAATTCAGCTATTGCCGCAATAAGGCTGGTATCGAATCCTCTGGGTCTCTAAGATATAATATCATATCATCCGCGTACAGAGATAATTTGTGATGTCCTCCTTCTCTCCCAACCACTCCCTTAATCTCAGAATTTTGCCTAATTATATGGCCAGAGGCTCTATTGCCAGGGCAAACAAAAGGGAGACAAGGGCACCCCTGCCTCGTTCCTCTGCCCAAAGAAACCCACTCAGAAAGGCCTCCATTCGCTAGGATCGCAGCCTGAGGAGAAATATACAGGGCCGCACCATCCCATAAAACTCTTTCCAAACCCATATCTTCCTAACACCTCAAATAAATATTCCCATTCTATGGGTCAAAGGCCTTTTCGGCATCTAAGGAGACAATTGCCGTAGGTCTCTTTGTCCTAATTGCATTCTGTATTACATTTAAGACCTTCCTTACATTATGATATGAGTATCTACCACGTATAAATCCTGTTTGGTCTCTGTGCACCAGTTCCGGGAGTAACTCATCTAGCCTAAAGGCTAATATTTTAGCATATATCTTTGCATCGGCATTGAGGAGAGATATGGGTCTGTAAGCAGCACAGTCTCCTTGGTACCTACCAGGCTTCGGATAACACATATAGTTGCCTCCTCCATAGAACGAGGCAGAGGTCCCCTTCCTAACCTCCTTAAAGAGGGTCCACAGATGTTCTATCATCTCCTTTCCCATCACCTTATAATATTCCGCAGGTAGACCATCTGGCCCGCATGCTTTTCCCGGTTTTAAGCAAGCAATGGCTCTGGCAATCTCTTCTCTGGAGATTCTTATCCATCTTATCCTCCAACCTTCCGAGACCCTTGGCATTATAATCCGGTGTAAAACTAACTAATCTTTCCCTCCCTGCCCCTCCTCTGCTTTGTAGAGCTCACTATAGAACTCTGCAAGGCTATTCAGAATCTTGCATGCTCCTATGCAGATTCCCTGTCTGTCCTTCACTTCATTAATCCTCTTACTCCTTTCTTGCCCTTAATCAAATTAACCAGCAGGGGCCAGGCTTGTTACCCCACTCATAGAATTTATGCTTCCAGAAGAACATTTGTGTGTGACCTCATCCATTAAAGATTTATTCAGTGCTTCTCTGCTGGCTGCAGTTGCTGAGAGACCTCCTTCCCTTCCCCTTCCTTGTCATCTGACACTCCAGTTCCCTAACTCTATTTCTTAGCTCTATCTGCTTCTGGCTCTCTTTTTTTATGCCTAATAACAAATCCTGTGATAGCACCTCTCATGAATGCCTTCCCAGCATCCCAGAACCCCTGAATAGAGGGCAGACGACAAATTCATCGAAGTGTACAATTCCCATTGAGCCTCCACGTATTTCCGGAAATCCTGGGAGCCCAGAAGATACAATGGGAAATGCCAATTATTGGTTTTCATTTTTGGAACAATTCTATGTGCTACAACCATTATAAGATCCCAAACAGATATGGGGCCATGCTTAATATCTGTTAATCTGGTGTACCATGCTCCTGCAATATACAAATGGTCTATCCGTGACCATGTTTTGTGCGGTGGGAGTAAAAGTAAAGTCCCTTTCATGGGATTTGCCATTCTCCATGCATCTACTATGTCTAGTTCACTAAGCCCCTCACACCACCTATGCATACAATGCCCTCCTCTTCCCTTGCCTTCAGAGTGGTCTAAATTCCGATCTGGGGTGCAGTTAAACTCCCCATCACTAGTCCTTGAAACTGCTCACGAATTAACAGATTCAAAATCCTCTGATAAAATAATGGTTCAAATACAGTGGGTGCATATACACTTCCAAATGTTACAGGCTCCTCTTGCAGCATACCCTCCACAAAGATATATCTCCTTCTTTCCATCTCTCAATACTCTTGTAACCTTGAATGGCAATCCTTTATGCAGCAGGACCGCTACTCCTCTCTTATGGGACGTGTAAGAAGCAGCATAGCAGGCTCCCACCAATCCTTCACCAATTTTTGATGCTCCGACTCAAGGCAAATGCATCTCTTGAAGAAGCGCAACCTGTGCTCCTGCTCGCCTTAACGCAGTTAGAACAGATGTCCTTTTCATCAGAGTAGAGATCCCTGATAGTCCAAGAAACAATATTTACCTTATCTCTAGCCATTCCAGCCATTTATGCTTTTTACTAGGTGCTCCTCTGTCCTTCTCCTCCATTCGTCCCACTCTTCCCCACATTGCCCTTTCTCCTTTTTATTAGAATACAAACTTATGACCTTGGTAGTGAGAACAGCTAATGCAATTAACATACAAAAAACATTGAAACAGGTATATAACTTATTTACAAGTATTTCCTCCGCCTCCTCCCCAGCACAAGCATTCTAAAAAATCGAATTAGTGCGCTTCTTCCAGCTTAACTACTACCAATAACCTTGGGTTTGGATTGGATATCCAATCTTCTCTCCCTCCTTCCCAGTCCAACTCTAGATTCCTTTATTTTGCTCCAGCTATCCCATCTGTACATCACATTTCTTCAGAAAGGGTTTTCTACATATATATAATTTGCGCTGTTAATTAACTCCCTTCATTTTCCCAGGACCCTCCACCTAGTCCTCCGTGGCACATAGGTCAGCCACTCCTTCCCTACTTACCGCTTGTCCCCTTTATCAACTAGTATTATTCATCGCATCCTTTCACTTTCCCAGTCCCCTGTGTATCCTTTCGTATTTATTCCTTCCCTCCCCAGCATTTTCCATAAAATTCCACTGGAATCTGTGCCTGGGATCATCCAGCAGCATGGGAAGAAACCCTTTCAACCTTTTAAGGATCCCCCTTTAACGTATCACCTCGGGGCCACCAGCATATCACATCCTACACCTGATCACACGAGGCCGCACTTCTCAACCCCATCACAAAGCGGAATTCCACTGTCATTCTTCCTCCTGAATATTCCAGGTATATGAGTACCCTTGTATCTTCCTAGTTCCTATATCATATTTACTGCATCTTCTCCTCCATTTGGAACTATAAGGAAATGCATTGCAGGAGAAGCTCTTTAAACGATCCCTCCTCAAGCTCTTCCGAGCAGAGTTAACTATCGCTCTATCCCCAACCTCTTAATATCCGTTAATTACTCATCCTTATACCCAGAGGCACATCATTAAAGAGGTGGTTATCATTTGTTTGTTATCACAATGATTTAGCAATATGAGGGTACCCAGTTTAATAAATCTTCGTGCATTCCCTCCCTCCTCCCCTTCCCATTGCGGCTCTAGGGTGACCTGGTGATTCAAATCCAATGCCTGGGTCCCCATAGGCCGCTACTCACAGTTCCAATGTAGATTCGGGATTCCAGCTACGACTCCGCTTCTCATATTTCAAATTGCAGATGCTCTACATTCTTTTACGTGACATTCACATTTCTCTTCTCATCTTCGGTTCTCCCTCTCAGGAAGATTCGAGCGGGGTTGTGGCAGGGAAGACCCTATTTTAAAATTGTCCTTCCCAATTTTGCCTTTACCTCTTTTAGTGAATAAACTTTATTTCAAGTCCAAATTTCTCAGACCCACACCAGTCAATCACTCCTCAGGCACAGATTCCCTATGTCCATACACAGGTTTCCACCTGTGTTCATGTCTCTTCTGTATCCCTCCACGTCTCATCCGATTTTCTTTGAAGCTCCGACACAAAAGCTGCAGCCTCTCAGCCTCCCAGAAGTTATAAGATGCTCCTCATGCTTTATTTGTAGCGTGGCTGGAAAAATCATATCGACTCCAGCTTCAGTTGTTGGCAACGACGTAATCATTTCATTAAAGGCCCTTCTCTTCCTCCCTATCTTGTTTGAATGATCTTGAGCCAATTGCAGCTACATCCATCATGCTGTAATTCTTGCATTGCCCAAAACTTACTCCACATTTCCTGGTGGTCTTGAAAATTATGAAATCTGAACACAATCTGATGCAGGCTGGCTCTGTGGTGGGCGCGAGTACAGCTCGATGAGCCCACTCTAACTCTGTATTCTTCCACCTTAGGCTTCAGGCCCATGAGGGCTGGTAGAGTGCTGGCACAGAATTCTAGCATGTTGGCTCCTTCTCATCCTTCAGGGCCCTTTAGTCTAAGGTTCGATCTGCAGTGATAATTTTCTGGGTAATCAGGGCCTCCGCAGCTCAGCAATCTCCTTCTCCATTTCTCTCATATGCCGTGGAAGCAGAGCCACGAGGTCCTCCGTGACTTGAAATACGTTGCTCAGCTTCATCTATTCTTTCTTGCTGTTGGGCAACCTGTGCATCTAGACTTTCTAGCAGTCCTATCTTTTCCTCTACCGGTTTAGCTGCGGGGTGAGGACTTCACGTTAATTACTCCCACAATTCTCTGCCTATAACCGACATCTCAGCCACCGACAACGAGATAGGCCCGTGACATTGCTCGAGCACCACCGCCTGTTTCTTATTACCCTTCGCCCTGATCTTTGCGATTTCGCTCCACCGCTCACAATGTACTCATCCATCACTCCTCCGCCTTTTAGCCCTTAAAACTCTTCGTTTTTTAGCTGAAATCTATCAAATTTAACTTTATAGTTGGACCAGGGTCGGAGCTCTCAGAAGACACGCCTTTACGCCATGAAGCGGTCATGTGACCCCCCACCTCAAATTTTATAGTTTTAATTTCTTGGTCCAAAATATCAAATCTGTTTATCAGCAAGTCCAATTTCTTATTAAATGAGGCCAAGAATGTAAATAAATTAGAAAAGAAGCTGAAGCCTCCTTTAGTGATTTAAATTAGACTTTAGCTGGCAAGGTTGCTGTTGGTAGACTGTCCCATAAAACTTTTCACCAGCTTGTCAGTGGATGGTTGCTCCATTAACAATAAGTCCTCTGGGATGGCTTTCTCTCTGACAGTATGAGTATTCATCGACAATTGCATTCCAGGGTCAATAAAGCTAAGAATCGATTTAGTCTCTTGAGTTGGCGTTTGCAGAACTCCCCAAGGCTGTGGGTGGGCTCCTAGCACCAGTCAGCACTTGCTTTCCCCAGAGGCAGAAGAACCGTAAAAAGTGTTCCATCGGCCCTTTCTTAATCAGCGTTTTACATCTGAAGAGGAAGAATCTTCCTCTCTGCTGCTCCACAATAAGAAATTTCTTTGTTTTTTTTTAAATGTGTAGTGAGGCTGATTTTTTCATAGTCAGGTAGAAAGCAGCACCTCAGAAAAATGCACGTGAGCAGCTCTTCAGCGTGGCTGCATACCCATCACCATCTTGGGTCTCAGGTGATGGCCCTCCTGTCCCCCTAGAAAGTTCTGGAGAGTTTAAACTGGTGCAGTCTAAAGGAAAGAGAAGGCACCAAAAGAGGTGAGAACTCACCTGGCAGATCCTGTACCAATAGATAACCCCTTTTCCATCCTTAAGGAGGTGCCTCTGAGGATGACATAGACTCTGACAATGTTTCTCAGGCCTCATCCCAAGCTGATGGCCAATCAGAAAATAAAAAACAAAATAGCCCCAGTCCCAAACAGAACTAGGAGGAGAAGGATGGGTACTAGGGCATCAGCCAGAAAGCACCTTGACTAAAATTCTGCACAATTTTTTGATAAATAACACATTATGAAATAAATTAGCCTTGTTGAATACCAACAGCATTTTATTGGAGAAAAGCACCTGGCAACATTTTCCTTGTTTTGGATTATGCGTTTGATGGTATATTTTACAAGATACGAGACTATCATCTCCGATAGATATAACAGCTGCAAGTACTTCATGGGTGTGGGGTTCTAGCTATTGGTCATCAGGTCAGGATGTACTATATGTAGTGAGGTGGGATTTGTTTTATGGAGCATGGAATACCAGTTCGCCATCTGGTCAAATTGAATCGTAGAGTACTATTAGTGGATGTACAGCACCAAGGAATTGATTTTAGACTAATTAATATCTATGCACCACAGCAAAAAACAACCCAGATAGAAATGTTAAAGAAAATATTGCCATGTTTATATTCCTGTCCTATTTTTTTTTGGGGATTTTAACATAAGTCATTTCCATAGAGATAGAGGTCTAAGAACATCAACAATGTATTGTGATTCCTCCTTTTAAATCAGGTAATACAGACAACGGGACTAGTAGGTGCTTTCTGCCTCCAATACGTATTTTAGGGTACAGTTTCCATCAGAATTGATTACTGGTTTATCTCTCCTACATTGCTCATTAGGTAAAAGGGTAATTCAGTGGCCATATCAGACCACAGGCTCATAGCGGTTACTTTGTCTGATTTTGCAGGTACATCTAGGGGTAAGGGATATTGGAGATTAAACCTTAGTCTGTTGGAGAACCCAGAAATACAAGGATTGCAGTATCTCCTGGAGGACAGAAAATCCGTTTTGCTATTATATGACTCCTTAGATGATTGGTGGGAGGACAGCAAATGAGATTTTCAAGAATATATGCATTTAATGGGACAAATAAATGGAAAGCAAAGAAGGATCGATATCTTGAGTTACGTAGTCAGTTATGTTGTTACAACTACAAGAAGATAGTGGGGTACCATATACAGCTCAAATTCAGGAGGTAAAAGAAAGCATGATTGATATTCAGTATAATAGAATGAAAATGCTGGAAATAGAGCAGAGATTTTGACAACAGGAAAACAAGGAAGTGTAAATCCATTTGATACTTGTAACACACAAAGGCAGCATAAAGTAATTTCCATTTAAAAACTGCAGACGGAAAGAAGTGGACACAAAGGTAAGAATTCTGGAGGAACTAGAGAAATATATGTCAGCCAAATTTAAAGAACATCCAATATCGGAAAAGGAGGTCAAAGAATGGTTGACCTCTAGTGAGTTACCACAAATACGGAGTATTTTTGGGGTTCTCCAACAGCTAACATTATAGAAGTTGAATTCGGTTCTGTCATTACTAATCTAAGGACAAGAGCAGCCCCTGGCCGGATGGACTCTCAGCAGTTTTAGCAATATATTTTTCTAAAGTATTGAAAGAGCTGTGCAGGTGTAAAATTTTTCTTGAAGGCAAATGTACTACCTGGTAGTATGTATGTATGAGAGTTTGATAATTTATATATATATATATATATATATATATATATGTATATATATATAGCTGGGGATAGCTAATGGACAGCTGAAGGCCAATCACCCTGTTGAATGCCGATTGTAAAGTACTGGGAAAATTGTTATGCAGTAGGTTGGCCTTGGTCTTGAATGCATTACTTTCCCAACACAGTTTTGTGCAGTACCAGGGACAAAAATTTCAGATGCCTTTATTCTCCTTAGAGAGATCTTAGAGAAGGGGAACACTGAGGAAATTAGTGGGTATTTGGTCAGCCTGGATCAGGCAAAATCTTTCGATAAAATAAATCATGAATATTTATGGCTTTGCTTACAGACATATGGATTTCTGAGGAAATTGTCAGTTGGTTGAGACTTTATTATCAGAAGACTGTGGTTAGACTGTATGTTAATGGATGGGTAGGACAGAAATGCCCAGTGTCTAGGAAGTGCGCCTGGGGTGTCAGGATCTCCCTTAGGCCTTCTTTGTATATTTTGGTTCTTAATCCATTGTTGTATAAGTTACAAAAATGTAAAGACATTACAGTTGTTGTATAAGTTACAAAAATGTAAAGACATTGCAGGTGTCACAGCACATAGTGAGGATCAGGAAATAAAATCTATATCTTACGTAGATGATGTGTGCCTGTTGTTGGTGGATCAGGCAAAACGGCAGGGGCACTTGCAGAAGACCTTCTCAACTATTACAAAGACAAAGATTTTTTTGCCAATTCTGTTTCTTTGCTCAGTTGGCCAGGGCATCTCTCAGAGGTGCCCACTGAATCGAGGCCTCACTCCCCACCTGAGACCCTCTCCCGTGACTCCCACCTAGGACCTTCCAGCACCCCGGATCACCCCCAAGGAGGGCCTCCCCGATCACCCCAGGGCAGGCCTGCCCCCACCTGGCAGCCTGTTCTGCAATTAGAGAGTTGATCCAGATGGGATCCAGGGAACCTGGACAAGAGATGGTCTGGCATTGGGGATGGGTCTGGTCCCAGGGGCCCTTGTCACCTCCCTGGGCCACCAAGGGGTTTTTCCTTCAATGGTTGCCCTCTGAACACGGATGTGTATGACGCCCACGGCACTGATAAGCCAACGTCCGCCACCACTCCACCCCACATCTACCTGCACTGTGTGTTCCTGGCGCTAAGCCCCAATCCTTTCCCAGGAAGGAGAGCAGTCCCAGGACGCCAATCCCTCCCTCCCTGCTGATCCCCGCAGCCCAAGTTCATTTCTAAATCAAAGTTTATTGCTTTTTAGAACAAAGAGAGCAGATCCAGTCATAATAATCATCTGAATTGTAGATGAAACCAGAAACAGTACATCACTGCATACACTGGAGCTGTTCCTCCAAGCCTATTCCCCACCCCATACTAAAAACCCTCCCATTCAGCACAGCTCAGCTTATTAGGTGAATTATCAAATTCTAAACTTGATAGCAGCATGCAATATGCTACATGGTGAACAACGATGAAAAGGTTCCCAATTTTCTTATACCTATTCATTCTGTTATTGAGACTTTGCCACCATTTTTTTCCATCCTGAGATTGGCTAACAATTCTTAAGCCATTCCGAATAAGAGATATCTCCATCGCCTTTCCAATGACGGAGAATAACCTTTTAACCAATAGGGAAATCAAAGCTATATAATATCGCCTAGCAAGTACTGGAATCAAGGTATAGTCCCTAAGAGGCATACCTCAGGGTGAAAATATCCAAAAGACCCAGCAAGGAGTCCATCTTCCGCTGGATGTCCTTCCAGAGAGTGGAGGCCTTAGGACATGCCCAAAGTATGTGAAACAGTGAGCCCCTCTGCCTGCTGACAACGGGAGCAGGTGGGTGAATCAATAAGCCCATACTTATATAATTTTTGGGGTATAATATATATTATGTAAAATGAAATTGTGTAAGCTGTAATCTATCCTGAGTAATGTATTTATGGCAATTCACCACAAAGTTGTCCAATCTATCTCCAAATCAGGAAAACATGAAGACCAGTACCTCTCAGGTGCAAAACTAGTCGGTACTTATAATTGTATAAATTATATATGCGTGGACACAGAGTAGGCCATACCAGACATAGGGAGAGTTCGTCCAGGAAAGTTTTAGTTCTTTTTGGGGCTGGTTCAGACCAAACACCTTGACTATTAGATGTTTTAACTGAAAACCTTAAACACAAATTTATTAGGAATGTTGAAATTATTTAGTATTTCAATAGTTGAAAGCCATGAATTGTCCAGGGTAGCAAGCTGAGAGAGCTTAGCACCTTCCAACTGAGGAAGCCACCTAGGCGTAATTGGCTTATTATCTCTTTTAAATTTGGTTACCCCCATAGGTTGAGCTAAATCTAAGGTGTGATTATATTTCATAAAGAGACATATCTGGGAGTGTACTCTGACCGATGTTGCAATGAAGTGATTTCAAAGTTATGAAGGCACCCGCCCGATATGAAGTAGCGACGCTGGTGAGAGACCACTCTTTAATCAGAGACAACTCAATTTTAAGCCAAATAGGAACAAAGACAGAAGGATTAACTTCTCTCGTCTGTTCCAACCACCTCATGTATTTAACCATGTGACTCGCCTAATAATAAAAGATCAAATGAGGAAGACGGAGACCCTTTGTCTTTAGGGGCCGCTAACTTGTAGAATGCAATCTTAGGTTGTTTATTAGCCCAAATAAATTTTGTAATCAGGCCATTAATTTTACGGAACCAGGTTAAACCCATCCAGTTATTAAGCAAATACAAAGGGTAAAAATCCTAGGAAAACATTCATTTTAATTAAGTTCACTCGGCCCCAGACTGAGATAGATAGTTTGGCCCACCTGTCTAGATCTGCGCCTATAGTATTTACTAGGCATCCAAATTCAACTTTTGAAGTGAGGCTGGTTCCTGGTAATTTGAATGCCCAAGTATCTTAAAGATTTTACGCCAAGACATTCCTGTCTCTATAACAGTAGATTTAATCACTTTATAGTTAAGCGGGAAGACAAGAGATTTTTCAATGTTTAATTTGTAATTTGAAAAACTGGCGTATTCTTCTAGGATAGATAACATGGCAGGTATTGATTTAGCAGGGTAAGATAATTGTAATAATAGATCATCGGCATAGGCCGATACTTTAACCGTATCCCTGAATAGTAATTCCTTGAATCGCCGAGGAAGATTTTAGTTGGCTAATAAGGGCTCTAAATATAAATTAAAAAGTAAAGGGATAAAGGGCAGCCTTGTCTGGTAACTGAGTGTGTAACATAAAACTTTCGGATATGACCCCATTAGCCACCACTCGAGCCGAGGGAGTATTATAAAGAGCTTTAACCCAGTTCTGAAAAAGCAAAGGAACTTATAGGTATTAAGAGCCCGAAATAAGAAATTCCAGTCTACCCTGTCGAATGCCTTCTCAGCATCCAGAGTAACCAATACAGCTGGGAATGAAGCATCCCTGGATGCCGAAGGACGCGCGACAGGGTTCAAGGTGATCCATCAAGAACGCTTCTTCATGAATCCCACCTGTTCGGGTCCAATAAGGTCAGCAGCACTAATGCAACACGATCCGCTAACAATTTAGATAATATCTTGATATCCTGATTCATCAGGGATATTGGGCGATAACTCGTAGGTAATTCTGGGTTCTTTCGGTTTCAATGTGAAGGCTATTAAAGCCTCCCATAAAGTGGGGTCCACAGGTGCACCCAATAAAATATACTGAAATAAGGGGACTAATAACGGTAATAATTGTTCTTGAAAAACTTTATAAAATTAGCCGAGAAACCATCTGGGCCAGACGATGTGTCTGAAGGTAAGTTTTAATAACCGTGAGAATTTCCTCAGATGATATTGAGGATGCTAGCAATTCCTGTTGGCTCAGAAAGCTAAGATAAACCAGATGCCTCTAAGTAATTGTCTAGGCTCCATTCTGATAGTGAGTTTATCTTGGAATTGTATAAATTTGCATAATACTGCTGGAATTTCAACACTATATCCTCCGGAGATGTTTTTAGGGTACCCTCTAATTGGGAACGGATTGACAGAATACATCTATTTGCTTCCTGTTGTTTAATCCGAGTGCCAATAGCCTTCCTGCTTTCTCCCTGATCTGAGTAATTTGCCTTAGCTTTCAGAATAGCGAAATCGGCTTTCTCCTTAATATTTCCAAATAAGCATCATTTAATTTTACCAGCTCTTGCTGAAGGGATTCTGAAAATTATGAGAAAGTTTTGATTCTTTTGAATGGATTTGTTCAAGAAGAGAAGTTAGTTCCTTTCCTTTTCCTTTGTGTAGCCATGCTAATTAATATTCCCTAAAGAAAGCTTTAAAAGCTACCCATATAAAATCTGGTCTGAGATAGATTGAAGGTTAGTTTCTATAAATTGCTCTATATGTTTATTAATAATTTTAAGTATGTGGGGATCCTTAACATTTGATTATTGATCTTCCAACGGGAGATTTTCTTGGGAAGAAATGAAAGGGCAAGATGACAGGTTACCAGTGAATGGTCGGAAGGTGGACCCAACTGTATAGAGGCTTCTGTTACTCCAGGAAGAAACATTTGAGAGAAAATATAATCAATACGTAGCTGTTTTATGGACTGGCGATAAGAAAGTGAATTCTTCTCTGAGGGTGCAAGACCCTCCAAACATCACACAGAGCATAGTGTTCTATGAATTCTTGGAGGGCATTTTGTGCAGGAGAGCGGCCTCTCCTCAAAGGAGAAGAACAATCCATTGATGGATCCATGACGGTGTTTATATCACCTCTATGATAAGCGGCAGAGACAGAAATGGGTATAGGAGTTCAACTAGTTGCGTAAAAAAATCGGAGAATCTACATTAGCCCATTAAGACTTCCCAGGAGAATCTCGGAGCATATAAAATGCAGTGAATGAAAACAAACACAGCCTTTGGGGTCCTTAAGTACTTGTTTAAGAACAAAAGGATTTTTTCTGTTAATTAAGATCAATACCTTGGCCCTGTTGGAGGCAACCCTCATGAAAATACATGCAGTAGCTAATTTGTTGTCTTCATGCAATTTGCCTCTGAATCCAATAAATGTGATTCTTGTATTAAAGTGATGTCTCATAGATAACAAGGCAAGGTGCTTGAAGACCTTATATTGTTTTACACGCTGTCTCAATCTTTAACATTCCACATTGCAATCTTGACAAAATTAGCCATTATTACACATCTCTTGCAATTTAACTTGAACAAGTAATGTACTCCCAGATTAATCCCTCCTAAAAACCTAGGAAAGCTGTGCTGAATCCCTGCCCCAAACCCAACTTAACCCTCCCACCCTCTCTCCAACAACAATCAACATACAACACTAATCTACCAACCCACCCCCAACCTGTCTCAGGTTTCGCTTGCAGAATACCAATACCATTGCCATCTCTCTCCAGCCACCCTTGGGTAACCTCACCTTAGATTTAGCGATGGTGAGCATGGTAAATATGGTCTAAACATCAGATTAAATTCTAAAAATAATACAAGCCAAAGAAAATATGTAGGATTGTTTAATAAAATCCTAAGTGGCTGTGTCCCTCTAAAAGTTATATTCTTATGTTGTAGTTCTCTTGTAATTTAAAGAACCCCGAGAAAATAATAAGAGCTGGTTTGGTCCTCACAGCCCCTTAAAGATTAAGTTACAAACAAAATCCTGTTTTGTGCCCTGTATAAGTAATGTCAGCATGCTACACAAAACTATAATTTGGTCTGCTGGTTCCCCTAGCAATCACAGTGAGCAATACAAACAATATTCCTTCCTACATCGGGAGCTAAAACACAAATATGATATTTTGTTTTGAAGTTCTACCCAGTTTTTTCACTTCAATCCAACCCCTTTTAATCTCAAATACTAATGTCATACCACTCTTGTTTTCGCTCTGCCAGAAGAACCAGGAAGCAAATGAGAGGGACCAGTTGGTGTTTCTTCAGCAATCATTTCTTTCTGATAAAGAGGAGTAGATTTCGAAGCTGTTTTCCCAACCAAAATACTATGAAGTACCCTTTAACTTCAGAGTTGGGAGTAGAGGCAACTCACACTTCACGTAAACAACTCGGCAGAGATTCTTTTAAACTAGTATGAGCTGCCTCTAGATCGCTGAAGTTATGCCAGACACCTGAGATTAGAACCTGCAAACGTGTCGGATACAGCATCTTAAATCAATTCCAGCCGCTATTAATTTCAAGATGAAAGGATGAAAAGCAGTGCGTCAGTTGTCTGATAGTGGCAGGGAGATCATGGGCAACTCTTACTTTCCTACTCTCCCAGATGATATCTTGTGTCTCCCTGACTTTTTCTGGAAATGCTGGTTCGAGAAAATTGAGAAACCTGAAGATCAGGGGTCTCGTGGCTGATCCAGATTGGGGAGGTGGTCTAAGGGCCCTATCCTCTCTATAGAATACTTAGCCCCAAAAGGCGAAGGACCAGCAATACACTCCACAAACTTCTGAATAAAAATAATCGATCCTGCCCTCTTCGTTTCAGGCAATCCTATCAGGACTGCATTGTTTCTTCTACTTGATCTTGAGGTCCTCCAGTTTAACTCGATCCTGGCGATCTTCTGCCTCGTGGCTACCAACTCTGGATCAATTTTATCGATTCTTTTCCAAAGAATGAACTTTGCTTGGAGTCTGAGGTTCTGGCGATACTTCCTCAAAGTAAGCGATAACGCTTTAATTTCAGTAGTCAGAGATGAGAGCCTCTTTGAAGGGCCTGAATTCAGCTAGAAACCCAGCCAAGGTTAACAGTTCTTGATCGGCTAGAGTGGAAGATGCTTCCTGAGTCAGCTGTACTTGCAGGCCTGGGCTTTGGGCCTTTCTCGGGAGTGGAGGGGCATTCTTTAGACAAATTATTTTCATTTCCACCTCCATTCGGACACTATGCAATCTAGGAATGAGACGTCCTTTTAGACGCCCTTCACCCACTTTTCCAATTAATTTATTTTACTCTTAACTGGAGTATAAATGTAAAAGTGATCAGGTGGCTGGAGCAACCGAGAGGAGCCTGCAGTCGGTACCTCACATCATGTGACCAATCAGCCAGAGTTCGCTTTCTCAACCCAGGTTGCCGTGTGGCGTGAGGTGTGGCATCCAGCTCCTCAACCCTCAGCATCACTGGGCCTACAAAGACAGGGATTAACTTTAAAAATGTAAAGTCTCTAGAGGGACAATAGAGGAAGACAGGTCTGTTTGCTTGGATATCCCAGTACAGCCAGGCCCACTTTAAAATACTAGGAGTTTACTTTGGCCACAGAGATATGTGCACTTATAACTGGAATATCATAATACAAGAAGGCCAAATCAAAGTAAAACGTTTGAATGCTTGGCACATGTCAAAACTTAAAAGAATATACATGATTAAAATGTTCTTACTAACAACATTTCTACATTTTTGCACAAATTTTCCTCCGACAAAACAGATAGAAACAACACTTTATAGTTGTTTTTTCCAAGGGTGTGGGAGCGGTTGACTTAACCCTATAAAAAGAGGAGTTATGTATCTGCCAATTCAAAGTGGGGCCTAAAATGATTCACACTTTGGTCTTTTTCTTTATCATGTTCTTATACATGAATATAACACCTTTATTTCAACACTCACAAAATGTTTTGGCGACGTGGTGCTTCATCAGATTGGACCATGGTTGCAGTCCTGGATCCAAATTCTAGTATACCCAAGCAGAAATCCTTACAAGGGCTACCGTTTTATTTGGCAATACATTTTGGTAATTAATGAGCTATGTACTGTTGGAATTAATAGTACTTTCAGATGCAGTCAGCTATCACTTCAATATCTGAATTATTTTTTTATTTTCTGTTTGCTAATTAAAAGATTTTCCTCCTGGCAGTACTGGGGTGATGTGTGGAGCAGCACTCTGGAGGAAAAAAAAAGTCAGTTCTGTGCCTCCCACTACATCCTCAGAAATGAGACAAAACACCTTGAAGGCACCACAGTCCTTGCAGCCTGAGCAGTGACTTTCACAAGCTACCAATCAAAATGCAGGAAACTGTGACGTTAGTAACCAGGAGAGTCAGTCCCTGCTCCTTCATGTGAAAGTGAATCCTGGTAAGTGAGAAATGGTTCTCACTGGTTACTAGTTATATCATAGTCAGTGTGGTCTCAGTGTTGAAGTAGTGGGAGGAACAGAACTGACTTTTTCCCCTCCAGACAGAGTGCAGCTCCACACATCACCCCGGGTACTGCCAGGTGGAAAATCTTCTAATTAGCAAACAGACAAGAAAAATACTTAAGATATAAGAAGTGAGAGCTGACTATCTGAAAATTACACTTAATTGCAGGCAGTTTCCAGGCAGTACACTAGTGCTTTAAAAATTATGGGCAATAAACAAACAAATACTTTTAAAGTTAACAAGGAAAGAAGTATACACACATATCTTAACAAAATTCTGTATTGAATATCCCAGATTGTGGAAAGGGGTTTCAGAAAAATCAGATTAGTGGAATGTTGACAAACCCCAGGCTAAGAGGAAAATGTGGGATCATGTGGCTCTGTACACATGAAAAGCTTAATGCTAAAAACAACTTAAAGGGGAGCACCAGAGAGCCACCTTCCAGGCATGACACACTTTATATGCGCTTTCTGTGATATCCTTCAAACTATAGAATTTTATCATAAAATTCACTTTGGACTTTTTCTCAACAGAACATATAATCTGGTAGCACTTGGATCAAGAAGATACCAAACAGATGATGCCTAGGACCAAGAATCAGCAATTATGAGGTGCTAAAAGTTCAGCCGTGCAGCATGACAAGGCGCCAGGCAGCTCCAATGCAACGGACCCACAACAGCCGAACAATCACCATGGCAGACACCTTGAATCTATGCAGCCATGGATTCTAAAATAGAGCGCACTCACCCGACTGGAATCTTAGGATGCCAAAATAAAGGACTTGGCATGGTAGAAACAGAGAAACATAGAAACGTAATGGCAGAAAAGGACTGCCTGGCCCACCTAGTCTTCCTAAGGCTCCTAGCAGAGGGCTAGGAGTTCAGCCAGCACCCTTTACTTCTCCCTCCAGCACTCTATAGAGTAAGAAAGTGGTAGAGTCAAGGAAACAGACAAACAGTTCACCTCAACTTTGATGACTGTTGCAACCCTCATGCAAGAAAATGGGCACATCTGGAGCCACATGGAAGCACTTAAGAATGAGGTTCAGGCTGGGAATCGTAGACCGGTGGGGATCCTGGAGGGTGCTGAGGGCCCTAATCTGCTGGGCTTTATAACAGAATGGATTTGGGAACATTTGGAGTTGCCAGGCGGCTTTCTACCTAGTCGGAAAGCCTACCGGGTTAACTCAGATCTGCTATACAAAGCCCAGCTTCAGCTAGAATTGTGCTTCTTAAGATGGCCGGGTGGACGTTGGGACTTAGTATTAGAGCCATGCAGTCTATCCCTTGCTCATTAATTTTTAAATTATTTATTAAAATTTCTGATAACACCTTTGAGCCGCAGGGCTCTTTTACAAAAGTTCCACGTCACAGACACAGGACAAGTTAAGACACTAAACAGGGCAATTAATAACAAGTAAACATTACAGTATGGTTTCATACAAGGAGCCACCAAAGGCTTTGTCAAGAATCAAATGTGATTAAATGAGAATAGCAGTTGGAACAATACACCAGTCATGGAGCCAATAACAAATTCTACCCGACTTGTCCCACTACCCGAGCCAGATGCAAGAAATTTGATGCAGTCCATCACCGGCTGTGTGCATTGGGGTTCATACATTCCTTCCTTTACCAGCTCGACTTGGATAGTTTATGGAGCAAGACATGGCACTATACGGATCCTGCTTGATGCTGGCCAGTGGGTGATCGAAATAGAGGCAGAATTTGTAGCACGCCAAACACCCAGCTCAGAGCAGGAATACACAAAAGCGGCATTCAAGGACACTTGAGCAAGTACCTGGACTAAATATTACATTGGGACAGTAATTTTCAATGTTCAGGTGTTACGTTTAGTTTTTGCAGAATATATATTATTCTCCAGTCTGGGACTTTTATCTTTTAGTCCTAGAATGTAAGGTTTTTGGTTTTGGAAGAGAGTTGGGGGTTTGCAAGTTTTCATTTTGGCTTTATAATGGTGTGTACACATGGTTGTCTAGTTTCCTTAACTGAACGCGTATATTCTCTCCTCCTCATCGATACAGATAAACATTTGATTAATGAATAATCCATCTTGTTGGTATGTTTATGTAATATTTTCTATAATAAGGTTCTGTACTGCTGAGAAGTTCCATTGGTGACAGAAATGGTTTAATGTTTATTAATTGTTTGGTGGCAGAGAAGTAGTCCGATATGGAGTTATAAACTCCCTCTGTAGAACATATCCTATATTAGGTGTAAATAGCAGTTAAGATTAACTGCAGTAAATTTACCTAATAGAGCTCCCTTACAGGATAAAACCTACAACCACTGAAGGGCTGGCATTTACTGTGCTTTTGAATGTCTTATGATTTATTTCCTTTCCCCATGTCCTGTTGTACCAGATTGCATAGTGATCAGAATGTATGTCAAAAGTTTGATTTGGGAGGCTTAATTGTACCTGCCTATCTTTCCTATATTATGCATGAGTGTAAAATGTATGTTTTTATGAATGTAATAAACATAAAAAAACAAAAAAACCTTAAAACATAACGATGTATCAAAATATTTTGCCCTGGGGATGTCTGCCATGAAAGCAATAAGACACGACAGCATGTGGTTTGTTGATTGATAATTGAACCCCCAGATGCATTGTTAGCACAAGGCTGCGGCGCTGAGTGACTACAGCAGCTGGGTAGTGCCTTATCAATCAACAACCCACACCCTGAAGTGTCTTACTGTTTTAAAATGGGTAACAACTATTTCTATAACAATCAAACAAAACTCAGGACTCATTATTAAAATGTAATAATAGTATGTTATTTTATTTAAATATGACGAAAAATAGCCCCAGACTTGGGCAGAGGAGTGGTAAAATTGATTGAATAGCAACTCACTGAAAACGCTAAACTAGTGAATTGGAGGGACAGCAATGTATTATTTGATTAGAAAATGGGCATGGTAAATAAATCAGTCTCATTGGCTGAAGCATTTGTTGTCAGATTAATTTATTTTCCGATAGAGCCTGCTTCATAAAAAGAGCCTATTCAAGGTGCCCTATTTCTAGGAAGATCCTTGACACCCCGAACGCTGATGAGACGTGGCACACCATTTTCCCCGCCGGCAAGTAAGTCCGTAAAGCAGTTGATAAGCCATCATGTCCACCTGACCCCAATCCTCCAAAAAGAATGTCTTACTTGTGCTACCTACATTGTCCACCCACAGCAGCTCAGCGACGCCCAGTTCACAGACATTGAGATTTGTGACAGCGTTACCAACTTGACCATCACCAATCATGATTGCAGCGTAGAGTTTTCTGATTTCCTATACCGCAGTTGGACGCCCATCCGCGGACGGAAATCTGAGAAAATACCGATCCTCTCATGCAACAGTGTCGACGCCTGTGGTAACTCGCTGACAGCATGGCTCAGAGACAGTAAAACAATCAAAAATTCAACCAGCATTACAAGGCTTGCCCAGATTCATAAATGGAAAACAAAAGACACTCCAGTTGTTGTTTTGCAGTCGGGAGGAGAGAGACAGTAAATCATTTCTCCCAGCTGCTGTAATTCTTGCACTCGCATCACTTCAATACCGCAGTCTCGCTCCCTTCACATGCACACCCCAAAAACGCAACATTAAACCAGTTCCCCAGCACAAGGTTTGCCTAGCTATCGCTATTCCCTTTTGGATGCAGTCTTCCCTGCAAACAAAATGCGCAGAGTCTCACTTGAAAAATCAGCCCTGTTCAGTAGCTGTATACTGCAGCAAACCACCCATTGGCAGTTTTTTTAAATAAACTAAGGAATGGGAGAGGAGAGAACAAACAATGCAGGGATGGGGATGAGTCATTGAACTGGGGCAACCTTTTAGTTAAACTAGAGAGATAAAAGTCCCCATCTCAAAGTAAGAAAAAAACATAATTCTAAAGAGGCAGAGGAACTATTTTATTACACAACTTATGTTAAATCAAGTTTTCTTAACTTTTTTAATTAAACTTATTTTAATTTACAGTGCCTATTTATAGTGCAATAATACCTCCAGGGTATTATTGCTTACGTAGTTTGGGTCTGTTTCTGCCTATGTAACTGTGTTTTCCACCTTTCTCTTTGTTTATAAAGTATTATTGTGTTGCCTACTTTCTTTATCCTGTTTTTTCTGTTTTCCCATTCAAGACATAGAATGTTTACCATGGAATACAGGGCTTCAAAATTCTGTTCAGTTCCGCTGGTAGAATGTTACTCTCCTAACATACTGTACACACCGACAACAAATGCCTGTTTTAGAGGTAATGACTCAATTATCTCACTGTCAGGGCAAGCAGAAGAGATTTCTCTGATGAGCAGGCAAAGACAGAAGGGGATTTTTCACTGTTAGTAAAGAAAAAGTTGCAATGAAAACTATAAATACTTAATGTTTCAAATTTGTTTATGTGTAGGGAGAGTGTGATGATCAAGGAAACATTTAATTTGTTTTATTTTTTATGTAACCCTTGTTACCCGGGTTACTAGAATCCCAGTAAGACCTAGTGGTAGGCAGAGAAGGCCTTGTGAAACTCCAGTTAAATGGGTTTCACACTGTCTCACTCTGTTCTCAGTCTCAGCTGAGACTGAGATGACATCACCAATAGATCTGTCGCAGCTGCATAAGCCACACTTGAATCTGCAGCAGAGGGAGTTAGATAGAACGTTGGGAGTTTTCAAAGTCAGTCTTTGTTTACCTTCTGAAGAGAAGGAGTGAGTGTCCAGTGTTCAAGTGGTGGAGACCACTGTCCAGGTCTCAGTGCCCCCCTCCGGGGTGGGAGGAGTAAGTATCCCCATGTAGATTCCAGGGCAATCCCTAATTTCTGCTGAAGAAAGAAAGCTGCCTATTACAGTTTCAGTCTGTGCTTGAAAAGTGGAAAGAGTTGTACTTACCTGTGAGGCACCTGCAACAAAAGGGTGAGTATTTGCTCTAATTTGAGAGGGCAAAATGTGTTTCTTCAGCCAGGAAATGTGAAGAAACCTGGGATTTGAACTACTATTTGGGAGGCCTATAGTACTAGGACAAACAAATGGAGTAGTGTCAAAAGCTAAAGTGCTGTGTGAATTCAAGTAATCTTGTAGAGGGGTGTGACAGTTCATCCACCGCTTAATCTACATTTCAAGTTTCAGTTTGTCCAGAGAAATGGCCGGTATGGGCTGTGGGAGCTGGAGGTGGAACACCCCCATCTTTAGTGACCAGGTCCACCTCTCACAATTTCTGCTGTGATTGCTACTTGCCTCATGCGCTTGGCCAGTGATGAGGGAAGTACCCAGACGGGTGGCTAAATGGGAAAATCTCTAGAGTCGTGGACTCTAAGTGGTGTGGGGAGCCACAACAAGGGTAAAGAATTCTCTTTGTGAGATGGGAGTCAGAAGAAGTAAGAAGGAAATCTCTAGGAGTCGCAGACTCAAGTGGTGTGGGAACCACAACAAGTAAATTGGTTCATTCTTCCAGTGGACCGCCAGTCAAGGGGCCGCAGGGAGCCGGGCCAGTTGGGCTGTGCACCAAAGCACGCAAGTCTGGGCTGTATGCCTGGTAGGTCCAGAGCCTGGAACAGTAGAATTGGTTCATCCTTCCAGTGGACCGCCTTGTAGTCTCTAATCTGCATTATCAGTAAACGAGTTCCAATGGGGGTCCATCTATGCTTTGTTGTGTTCAGCTAGTTGTGAATAAAAGCCACACTGAAAATCCCATTCCTGGCTCTGGACATTACAGTTATTGCTTCCTGTGTTCGGATTTATTGGTGCCCCTGCAGAGTAGCCAAACCTAGGTCCCCTTGTGCCAGGTAACCTCATCCTCCCCGAACCCAGGTCTCCACCAGGTATTCCTGCCAGCGCCAACAGCATGCCACCTGTCATTTTGGAAAAAAGGCAGTGGGGTAATAAAATGGAGGCACCACTGGGATTTGTTTGGGCCGGAAGGTGCTTGGGCAAGGGGCTAGCGTTTTGGCTATCTGGCAGTGGCAGCCCAAAAGCTGAAGCAATTTCCTAGTGTGTTGCTGTGTGCTGTGAATCTGTGCTGCTGTTTAAAAATGCCAACTGTTTACCAAGGAGCTGTAAAGCCAAAGAGTGTGCCCTTGTCCTGCATCATCAAAATTGTTTACAGTGTTTTTGGCAGCTTTAAAAATGAACTTTGGTAAATAAAAGTGTAGAAAACTAGGGGTAGCAACAGAGAAATTATGCCCTGGACGTTTGAAATGCTTTTAAAATGAATTCTTGTGAAGGAAAGTGTGGAAAACTAGGGTAGCAACAGAGAAATTATGCCCTGACATTTGAAATGCTTTTAAAATGAATTCTGTGAAGGAAAGTGTGGAAGACTAGGGGTAGCAACAGAGAAATGATGCCCTGGATGTTGGAAATGTTTTCTGTGTAAATGGAGAGACTGCAGAGTTAATGGCAATGTTACATGGTTGAAATGGGCTCCTGCCGTGGAGTCAGTAAAAAAAAAGTGCATTTTACAGTTTAAATTTGCCTGCTCGACAATCGCTGTGAGGGAGAGGAGCCCTCAAGAAAGGAGAGGCTCATTTGCATGGCATTGTGTGGTTGGTCAGATTGCCATTAGTCCCGCTCCTCAGCCAGCTCTTCTGAGACTGCCTCAGCATTCGAGAGGGAGACAGAGTGTAGTGCATGTACTGGCAGTGGAGGAGCATCGCGGAGTATTCAAAGTGATGTAAACATTCAAAAATTGACTTTGAGTTTAAAATCAGGCTCAATCTGCAAACCGATCGTGAAAATAGCGAGTTTGGTGGTTAAAACGATGATCGCTAAGACTGCCGCCGCTTGTGTTCCAAGGTCTTCAAAACTGGCTGCAGGCTGTTTTACCCCATCGCAGCAAGTTGCTACTAATAACAGTGAGTAAACCTTCATAAAACTGCTCAATCGGTGATTTTCAGTAATGCCATATAAATGTGTGTGCAGCAGTGTAGTCGCTTGCAAGTAACGACTGTGTGAAGTCCTGCCAGCAAGTGCAAGTCTGTAAAGCCATTGAATGTGTGCATGGAAGTGAAATACCCTCAGTTTAAAGTTTGCAGCCAGAGAGACTGTGGGTTGTAGCAAATGCAACACTAGTAGAAGCAGGCAATCCTGAGCTAAAACCTGAAGCTTTTAAGGACTGTGAATAAATAAATGTTACCAGCATGTGAAAAGTCCAAGGAAAATCCTGTAAATGTGTGAAGTCAGAGCACAGCAAGTTGTGCAGTTTGAGTAAAAGTTATCAGTAGCTGGTGTAAATCGGGTACGCAATGGCTTGACCCAGATTCTAAATGTTGATGCACAGGAGTGCTGCTGCCGCCATTACAGGGTGGGTAGTAAAGTAAACACAGCAGCAGAGGAGCCATTTTAAAGCTACAGAGTGTGTTCATTAAAGTGGGACTTTCAGTTACAGTGAACTTTGTTTATTTTTCTGCAGTTATGGCCTCAGGACTAGCTCTGTTACCCGGATCATGCCCGGGTTGCAGTATCAGCAGCAGTAAATAGACTGAGAGATATTGAAAAGTGGTGCTATGGAGGGCAACTGCCTCTTGATGTGGCAATTCACAAACAGTTGGCAAAACAGTGTCAGTGGCTCAGTAGGTAGCACACTCGCCTCTGAGGCCGGAGATCAGAGGGCTGTGGGTTCAGTTCCCACATCTGGCTCTTGGGTTAATATCCCAGTACTGACACTGTAATGCAGCATGAGGGTGCTGCATTTCTGAGGTGCCGCCTTTGATGAGACGTTAAACCGAGGTCCCATCTGCCTGGACTGGTGGTAGTTCAGGTGGATGTTAAAGATCCCATGGCACTTATCGAAAGAGTAGGGAATTTCCGCGTCCTGGCCAAATTTCCCTCATTCACTAAAATACCACCAACAGCTTAATCTGGTTCAAGGTCAGTATGGCATTCATCTGTATCCCCTCCGGTTGTGCCTGAAAATAGGCAGGATTTGTCTAGTGCACTTACCGGTCAACAAAAAGCTAAATAAATAAATAAATTCCTAATTATCCAGTGCGTGTATGCCAAATATGCTTGAGTGCTGGAAGGACGCCTTCATGATTCCTCACTGTGCTGGATGCCTTCAAAAATATGGCTTGTATAAAGCGCCCAATTCGCTTGGCTCCACATGGACAAAAATTCAGGAATCTGCAGTTGGCAGCACAGCACCAGGCGGAGCCTGTGGAGGAAGGTCCTGGGGAGGTGGCACAAAGCTAGAGGGTGGAGAGTTAGAGACTGAATCAGAAGTTGAAGTTTTGGATGCTAGATCCCAGAAACAAAGTTCGGATAAAGCATCAATAGACCCTGGGTGGGGGGCCTAGCCCAAGTCTCTTAGGTGAAGATGAGATGCGGAGGCCTTTGAATGGGAGGTGTCGCACCGTGCCTAGTGATGAATGGATAGTCTCGGGGTGAGAACAACTGCTCACTCCTGGGCTCAGATCCTCAGTGAAGAGGAAGATGAGGGGAACCTATGGCCTTGTGAGAAAGGAACGGGTACACAGCCTCAAGATCTTGCCTCGAAGAATGTGTTGAAGAAGGTGGTGATGCCACTGCCCTGGCTTTACAAGAGGAAGAAGTCAGGGATCTGTTTTAATTTCTTTGAGGATGGCTGGCAGAACCAGGACTTGCCACCCCAAGCCAGGCCAGCGGTCTCAGATTGACCAAAGCAAGTAAAAAGGAGAGACTGGTTCATAGAAAGGCAAATGAGATCTACGGTATGACCTTTCCTACCTTCTTCAGAAAGTCTGGGAGGAGATTGAGGACTGCAGGAAATCCTGGATCTGGAATGAAGCAATGAAAATGTGCATCCTGGGGCCAACCAGCATGTAAAGAAGAGACTGTTCCATGAAAGGAATACCCAGTGGAAGAATGGCAGGACACTGTTTATGGACAGAGTGAGAATAGTGGACGGAGAGGGACGTGAAGTCTCCACTGTGTGAATTATGTGCGTCCCAGACGGGTAATAATTCAAGCCCCTGACCCTGGTACTATTGGCCCCAGTGCAAGGACCTCCCAGCAATTAAGCCCGTGCCTACAAAATGGAGAGCCAAGCAGTGGTAGTCAATACTGCCACACCAGACTGTGAAGTGCCCTATTGATCCGCCAATATTAATAACCAGGACTCAGGTGCCCCACATTCATCAGTCTACAGTGTACTGTCCTGTTCAGCATCCATCCACTGGCCCACCAGATGACTTCAGATCCAGAGAGACACCAGCCCAGCTGTTTCTGTTCATCGCCTGGTAATCGGATGACATTGGACCAGCTGTTTTTCTTTTGTTCCTGTTCTAAGGTTCCGTCTCCAGAGATGACATCAGCCTAGCTGTTTCCAGATGTGCCTCCTGTGGTTCCCGGAAGATATCCACCAGCTGTATCAGAAGAAATGCTGCCAGGAGAGTCTTTGGCAGGGTGCAGGTTCATGCAGATTCTTGTACTACAAATGGCTGGTAAGTCCGAAACTTTCCCATCTTTATGACATTGCAGTACACACCCTACACTACAAACTTCAAATGTGTGAACTGTCCGCAAAGACTCTCCCTTTGGGACTTTGGCCTGTTAGACCTGTGCTTATTGGGCTCCGCCCAGGAGAGACTCTTATTGGACTAGCCTTCAGGCCTTGATGTCACTAGTTGGGACTTTTAGGGCACTCCATCCCCCAAATGTGTATTGTAAATAATGTCATTATTGTACTCTAATGTAAATACTGTTTTTCTACCTTTTTCTAAAAAATCTTTTGGGATTGTTCAGTGTTTTGTATGGTAGGGGTTTTAGATAGACTGTTTATGCAGATTAGAGAGTGTGTTCTGTCTTTCTTTTTCTTACAGGTGTTCCTGGAAGACAGAAGAGAAGACAAGAAGAGGAGGAGGGGCTCATCGGAGTTCCTCGTCAGTGCTTTATTGTGTAGAAATCTAAAGTACTGTGGTGTTATTGTTATGGTTATTGCTGTATTAACCCTTTCCTTCCACAGGTGTGGGGGGTTAGGGAGGCAGTAATTGGTATTTTAATGGTGTGGTTGCAGGGTTGCCCAAGGTCGGGGAGGTCCTCTGAGTTGTTTTTGTCTTTGGAATATTATGTTAGAGGCAGATAGGTTTTCCTAGAGGGTTAGGGGATGGATAGGCTGTGGCCCTGACCTGTAGTAGGGACCACAGTGCTGATCTATCAGGGCTATGCTCTGAATGGTTCTACCAGAGCCACTGGGTGTCCATAGTAAGTGGATAGTGTAGAGGCTGATCTGTCAGCTACAGGCCTCTAGACCCTTAGTGTTGCCTGCCTGTGCTTGCACATGGTAGGAGGGGCCTGATCACCCCTCCGCAGGTAGCACATAGGGTGGGATGGCCTAAGGCCGGTGCATGATGACTGGGGACAGTGATTTTCCTGGTGAAGTGATGAGTAACCCTTGTTACCCGGGCCATTAGAATCCCAGTAAGACCTAGTGGTGGGCAGAGAGGCAGCCAGAAACTCCACTTAAATGGGTTTCACACTGTCTCACTCTGTTCTCAGTCTCAGCTGAGACTGAGAGATGACATCACCAATAGAACTGTCGCAGGCTGCATAAGCCACACTTGAATCTGCAGCAGAGGGAGTTGGATAGAACGCTGGAGTTTTCAAAGTCAGTCTTTGTTTACCTTCTGAAGAGAAGTAGTGAGTGTCCAGTGTTCAAGTGGTGGAGACCGCTGTCCAGGTCTCAGTGCCCCTCCTCCAGGGGTGGGGAGTAAAGTATCCCCATGTAGATTCCAGGGCAATCCCTAATTTCTGCTGAAGAAAGAAAGCTGCCTATTACAGTTTCAGTCTGTGCTTGAAAAGTGAAAAGAGTTGTACTGCCTGCGGGCACCTGCAACAAAAAGGGTGAGTGTTTGCTCTAATTTGAGAGGGCAAAAAGTGTGTTTCTTCAGCCAGGAAATGTGAAGAAACCTGGATTTGAACTACTATTTGGGAGGCCTATAGTACTAGGACAAACAAATGGAGTAGTGTCAAAAGCTAAAGTGCTGTGTGAATTCAAGTAATCTTGTAGAGGTGTGACAGTTCATCCACCGTTTAATCTACATTCAAGTTTCAGTTTGTCCAGAGAAATGGCGGGTATGGACTGTGGGAGCTGGAGGTGGGAACACCCCCATCTTTAGTGACCAGGTCCACCTCTCACAATTTCTGCTGTGATTGCTACTTGCCTCATGCGCGCTGGCCAGTGATGAGGGAAGTACCCAGACGGGTCGCAAATGGAAAATCTCTAGGAGTCGCAGACTCTAAGTGGTGTGGGGAGCCACCACAAGTAAATTGGTTCATTCTTCCAGTGGACCGCCAGTCAAGTGGCTGGCAGGGGAGCCGGGCCAGTCGGGCTGTGTACCCAAAGCACGCAAGTCCGGGCTGTGATACTGGTAGGTCCAGAGCCTGAAAACAGTAGAATTGGTTCATTCTTCCAGTGGACCGCCTTGTAGTCTCTAATCTGCATTATCAGTAAACGTAGTCTCCATGGGGGTCCATCTATGCTTTGTTGTGTTCAGCTAGCTGTGAATAAAAGCCACACTGAAAAATCCCATTCCTGGCTCTGGACATTACAGTTATTGCTTCCTGTGTTCGGATTTACTTGGGTGCCCTGTGCAGAGTAGCCAAACCTAGGTCCCTTGTGCCAGGTAACCTCATTCTCCCCGAACCCAGGTCCCCACCAGGTATTCCTGCCAGCGCCAATAGTGCCACCTGCCATTTTGGAAAAAAGGCAGGGTGGGGGTTACATTTATTTAAGTAGTTTTATTTTAGGGCCCAGTTGAAGGTTTTACAGTGTAAAGGTAGCAGCCATGTTTGTGATGGAAGATCAGTTCTGGTTGCAGAGGGACTGATGGAGGGTAGTTCTGGTTGTAGGACTGATTTACCCATTGTGTGATGTGGTTTAGGACCAGGATGACTGCAAGTATATAAATATTTAATGTACAGTCAGCTGATGTCTCTGGCCAATCAGAGTTCTAGTTTTTTCTTGCCATTTTATAAGGGTATTAGAAACCATGGATCACTTGTTCTTTGAATGCTCTTTATTCTCCCTTCTGGATAATGCTATATAACAAATGATAAAATTCACCCTTCTAGTTGGTAAATAGAGACAGCCTGTTCTTTGGGGTATTACCAAAGGAATGGGGTAAATACAACACAGGTTCTATAAAACATACTTACCATAGTAATCTTCTTTCTTCTCAGTGATGCTCAGATATTCATACCTTTATGCAGTAAGCCTGGTGGGTTGGACTGCCCAGAGAGATAGAACACATGCAAATGATGGAACACTTTGCACATGAGCATCTTTCAAACATTGCCTCTACTAACTGCCTGTGTTCTAAACCTCTTCAGATTTTATAAAGCAGCATGGAAAGTAGACTCAGAGTAATATAGTACTATAATTTTATTATTAAAATTGGGGGTTCCTAATAATATAAATTTGTAAAATAAATCTCCAACTGGAGAAACAATTCAACAAGGTTAGGACAAAATGCCAGAGAAAATACCCAAAAAGACAGAAACACAATGAACCCTGTTCACCCAAACTATTGACAGGTGCAGGGTAAAACACTCCAAGGGTATACAGTGATAAGGGTGGTACCAGCATACGGAGTGCAGAGGCTGAAGTTCTGAAGGTGAGGTAGGAGGAAGAAAAAATTACTCACCTTAGTAATGTTGTCTCTTCTAATGGACTCTTGCTATATTATGACATATGCAGTATAACCCCAGGTTAGAACTGCTCCGGAGGTGAAAGAGTTAACTTCCATGCAGAGCATGGAATCTTGAGCGGAGCTCGGATGAACACTCTGTCTGTTGAAGCTCAAACTTAAACTGTCAGATCTTTCTGAGCAAAAACTCACCTAAGGTTCTGTGGAAGTCAGAAACCTACACTAGCTGCTATTACTAACTACAAAAATACCTTTTGATCTTGATCCCAAAATAAAGACTCAAGTCGGGATTCAAGAAGAAACTCAACATAACACCTAAGCACCCAAGGAGGGTGAAATAAAGTGGGCATGAAAGAAGCGCCAACATTGCATTGCCCACCCACCTCCCAAAACAGAGGTTCTGAGAGGGCAGGCTGGGGGGGTCATAATACAGCAAGACTCCATTAGAAGAAACTACATTACTAAGGTGAGTAATTTTTCTTCAAACAACATGAAGTCTTGCTATATTATGACATATGCAGACTACATAGCAGTATCTCCATGGAGGAGGGACAGAACCTACATGGGAATAGGCTCTGAAGCACAGCTGTGTTAAATTGAGCATCACTCCTAGCCTGGATATCCAAGGAGTAATGCTTAGTAAAATTGTGAACTGTTTTCCAGGCAGCTGCTTGGCATATCTCTAGATAGGAATGTCTCTGGCAGCAGCCAGAGACGCAGCTGTACCTCTGGTAGAGTGAGCCCTCAGGCCTGAGGGAGGAACCTTACCCAGTTTTTCGTAACCAAATTGATACAAGAGACAATCCACCTGGCAATGGATCTTTTAGTGGCAGGTTTCCTTTACCAACCTCACCATAAGTGAGGAATAATTGAGGATTCGAACCTGTGACCCTTGGTATGTTCTATATAGTAACTAAGGGCTCTTTGACATTTAAACTGTGCAATCTCCTCTCACCAGAGGAGGAATGGTCAGTGAAGTACACAGGAAGAGACATGGATTTATTAAGGTGAAAGTCTGAAACCACCTTAGGCAAAACTTCCTGTTAGTCCTGAGGACTACCTTATCTCTATGAAAGGAGATAAAATTAGGCTCCACTGTCAAGGCTTGTAGCTCACTTATGCGCCTGGCAGAGGTGATGGCTACCAGAAACAGTTTTCATGTCAAGTACTTCAGCTCTGCTGAAGACAATGGCTCAAAAGGGGTTGCATAAGCTGAGTGATGCAAATATTAAGATCCCAAGCAGGGCAGGATCCTGAACGGGGATTGGAGTGAAGCAACCCTTTAAAAACTTGAGAACACAGGATGAGCTGATAAAGGTGAGGGCTTACCTGCTGACAAGAAGACAGACACAGCTGCCAAGTACACCTTTAGGGTAGCTGGCCTCGGCCCCAAGGAATTCAAATGCGCCAATAATCCAGGATTGTGGGCACACCAGCAGATTCTGGGGAAATATGTTTACCAGCACACCATATGGAAAATCTCTTCCATTTTGAATTATAGGTAGCCCTGGTGGAAGGCTTCCTAGAGGCCTTCAAGATATCCAGTACACCTTGAGAAAGGTGTAGGTCAGCAATTCTAACTCTTCAAGAGCCAAGCCTTGAGATTGAGAGATTTGAGGTTCGGATACCAAACTCTCCCTGGGCACAGGTTAACAGGTTGTGATTCCTGGAAGGCATAGGGAGGGTGGACTGCTAAGGACATGAGGAGGGGTACCAGGGCTGCCTGGCCCAATCTGGAGTGATCAGGATCATCTTGCAGGATTGAGATCTGATTCTGACTAGCACTTTGAAAAGAAGGGGAAGGGGGAAAAGCATAGAGAAACTTCCCTTCCTGATTGAGAAGGAAGGCATCCAGAGGGACTGAGCCCAACACTGGGAGCCTGCAACAAAAAGGGAAGTTGGTGATTGTCTGGGGCTGCAAAGAGATCTATTTGCGGAGTGCCCCATCTGGCAATATTACCTCAGTACTAGGGATCCAGTGCCCATTCGTGATGGCCCGGAAAATCCTGCTGAGAGCATCTGCTAGGACATTGTCCTTGCCTGGGAGGTGAACTGCCATAAGGGAGGTGTTCAGAGAAATGCCAGAGACCACAACTTCACTGCTTCGTGCACAAGGCCGTAGACTGAGTGCCCCTTGCTTGTCGATGTACCACATTGTAGTGGTATTGTCTGTTCTGACCTGAACTACCTTGTTCTGGACAGCTGTGGAGAAACCTGAAGTGCTAGAAAAACTGCTCTGAGCTAAGGCAAATTGATGTGGAGGAGATTCCTGAGGGGACCACGGTCCTTGGGTGGAAAGGTCGCCCATTTGAGCTCCCCACCCCAAGAGGGATGCATCTGTAGTAAGGGTCAAGGAATGAGACTGGGGAGTGAAGGGAACCCCCTGTCTCAGATTGTTCTGATCCTGCCACCACTGGAGGGCCTGGATCAGGGTTTGAGTCACTGGAATCAATTTGGTTAGGATCCGCCCTTTGAGACCAAAAGGCTCTCAAATGGAACTGAATGTCCCTCATCTGAAATCCCGCTCCTGCACTACTGCTGTAGAAGCAGCCATGAGCCCCAGGAGCTGTAGAAAATGCCTTGCTGGTCGAGAGACCTGCAGGGTGAAAGGAGGAGGCCAGAGACACCAGGGTCCTTGTTCTTCCAGAGGAAGGAAGGCTCTGCTTCTTTTGTGTTCAGTTCTGCGCCTATAAAGGTGAGAAGCTGGACAGGCTCCAGAACTGACTTTGGAAGACTGAGAAGGAAACCTAGAGATGTAAGCAGGTTCTGGGTTACTTGTAAATGAAGTCTGACCTGTTCTGGAGACTGGCCTACAATGAGCCAGTCGTCCAGGTAAGGAAAGACGGCAATCTTAAATGAGCAACTGCTACTGCCAGGCATTTTGTGAACACCCTTGGAGCCGGGGAGGTCAAGGGCATTGCTCTGAACTGGTAATGGCCTGAAGGCAGTTTGAATCTGAGGTATTTTCGATGGGAGCTTCTGATGAGAACATGGAAGTAGGCATCCTTGAGGTCCAGGGAGGCTAGCCAGTCCCCTGGCCTTAGAGAGGGTAAAATAATCCCCAGGGTCACCATTTTGAACTTTGGTTTTAAAAGGTGCTTGTTTAGATACCTGAGATCCAGAATGGGCCACCATTCTCCTGTCTTTTTGGGGTAAGGAAGTACCTGGAGTACAACCCTTGCCCTGGTGTATGGGTAGACCTTTCCACGGCTCTGAGAGCCAGGAGGGCAGAAACTTCTGCTTCCAGGGCAAGTGCCTCTGATGGCTTTTCAGGTGGAAAAGATCTGGCTCTCATCTTTGAAACTTTTTGAAGCTGAGAACCAGTCCCTGGCTTACTACTTCCAGGACCCACTTGTCTGATGTTAAGGCTTCAGTCCTGGACAAAGTAAGCCAGCCTGCCTCTACCGGTAGTGGAGAATCGGCCCTGGCTACCCCATCAGGGAGCCTGTTTTGCAGGGCTTTGGGTTGAGGGGTAGAAGCAGGCTTACTGCAGCCCCTTCTGCCCTTCCTCTAAAGAACACCTCTGGGCATAAGCAGAAGAGGAGGCCTGGGCTTGGTAAAATGGCCTATGAAAAGGCCTGCCCCTGCCCCTGACATGCTGCCTTTGAGGAGTGACTTGCCTTTCTTTGGCCTGTACTCCTATAGGTGGTCCTATACTCATCCATTTTCTTCATATAATTCTCTGTCTGCTCCCAAACAGAGAATTTCCCACAACAGGAAAATCCATAGCCTTAGACTGGGTATCCTGTGACAGGGCAGTACATCTGAGCCAGACCATTCTGCGAAGAGACACAGATGTAGCCATAACTCTAGATAAAACATCATTAGAGTCTACAGCAGCATGAAACTGCACCTTGGATGCCTCAATATCGTCCGCAGCCACCTGCTCCAGCTCCCTGGCAAGCTGTTCAGGGCCTGTTTTGCTAGGGCCAGGACAGTATCCCACCGGATTTCTGGTACCTAGCCTGCGTAAGCCATATAATTTGCCTGTCTGAGTCCCAAAAATGCTGCCATGTACTGCTTTTTTGCCATGGCATCCATCCTCCTGGAATCCTTTGCAGGAGGGTGAGAGGCTAGAGGAATATTAGTCTTGTCACAGGCTGCAGCCTGCACTACCCCACATGGCTGCACTGCTAAGATAGGAACTCTGTATCAGAGCCTGATAAAGCATACCTCTTGTCCATCCTTTTATCCACAGGGAGGATAGAATGAGGAGTTTTCAGAATTTTACTGTCTGTTTCCTAAAAGATTTATGCGAGGAATAGACAGTCTCTAGACTCTGGAATATCCATCATTTACACAAAATCAGGCTCTTCTTGATCATCAACAGCTTCCTCAACAGGGAGTTGCAGAGTGTCAACAACTTTCTTGTAAAACAAAAATGAGAAGGGGACTCAGATAGCCTGGGAGGGATAATCCTGAGGGTCTGTCTGGAGAGATGTCCGTTCAATGGGCGCATCCAGACTGTCAAAATCACACCTACTCCTCGTACCCTCCTCCCTTCCCTGGTTCATAAAAATCTTCAAAATCATAATCTTGAACCGAAGGAACCGACCAAACCGGGCGCTTGCCCAATGGTGCCGGTTCGGACGGAACTGGGAAAGAGACTGGACAATTTGGATAGCTTTGGCTATTTCCTCAGCAGTTGGAGAAAGAACTTTTGGCCTCAAACTAGCTGACCTTCTAGCTCTTTAGTTGGAACTGGCTCCTCAGAGCTGGCTCTTCGTTGCCCGAGGAAGCATAGCCCTGGTCAGAGGGCACTCCCTCAGGTTCGGTTGGAACCGAACGGGCTGGCCATCTGGGTCAGCTGACTTTTTGGCCTCCCTTTCCTGAGCCTACCAACTCTTTTTTCCACGGTGGCAGCAGGAAAATTCTTACAAATCTGGCAGTCTGCATTGAGGTGTCAAACCCCAGACAATATACAAATAGTGTGTGGGTCAGCCTTGGCAAAGGCTTCCCCACAGAGGCCACATGCTGAAACCCAGTGGGTCCGGTTTTTCTTTGGGTTTCTCACAGTGCCAGCCTAACCAAACTTGCCCATTAATGGCAATCCACCAAGCAAGACTCTCTTATCGGTTCCCAACCGTGTCAATGGTCGTGGAAAAACCGTAATAAAATCCGCTTTTTAGAACTGATAAGAACCGGAACCGCACTCTAAAGGGCTAGAAAGTAATTTTAAACCTCTGATCGGTTCAAACCGAACCGAAAAGACGCTTACAAGTTCCACACAGAAGAAAATAATAAATAAGCCTATCTATTACTTACAATACCACAGACAGAGCTTGAATCGACGATCATGTTACATTTTGGTAAAATAAACCGAGAATTACACTTTAAAACTGACAAACAAACCAAGCAGCAGGAGGAATCTCCGGAGCGACTGTTCAGTGAGGGAATAAAGAATCTGACAGTTTAAGTTTGAGCTTCAACAGACAGAGTGTTCATCCGAGTCATACAAGATTCCATGCTCTGCAAGGAAGTTAACTCTTTCACCTCGGAGCAGTTCTAACCTGGGGTTATACTGCATATGTCATAATATAGCAAGACTTCATGTTGTTCAAGGTTATGAATATATGAGCATCACTGGAAGAAAGAAGATTACTATGGTAAGTAATTTTTCTTCTTACCCCAGTAACGCCAGAACATTCCTAACTTTATGCAGACTACCAAGCAGGATCACTGGAGGTGGGCACAGAACTTATTTTGGAAACAGACTTTGCATGACTGGTGTGCCAAACCTAGCATCACTCCTAAACAGAATATCTAGATTGTAATGCTTTGTAAAGGTGTGCACTGTCTTCCAGTTGCTGCTTTACAAATGTCCAGTAATGGAACATCTCTGGCTGCTGCTAAGGTAGCAGCTGTCCTCTTGTGGAATGGGCCCTCAATCCTGATGGGGCTCCTTACCAACCTTTGTAACAGAACTGGATACACTGGACTATCCATTGAGAAATGGACCTTTTAGAAGCTGGATTACCTTTTCCCACATCCCCATAGGTCAGGAACAGCTGTTTTCTGTCCTGTCTATGGCATTTTATGGCTGTCATGTAGTAACTGAGAGCCCTTTACATCCATACTGTAGAGTCTTCTTTCACCAGAGGTAGCGGATCAGTGAAAAGACAGGGAGAGTGATGGACCGGTTTAAGTGGAAGTCCGAGACTACTTTGGGAAGAAATTTTCTGTTTGTCCTAAGGACTACCTTAGCCCTATGAAAGGAGATATAGTCATGATCTATACAGAGAGCCTGAAGCTCACTAATCCTTCGTGCATAAGTAATTGCCATGAGAAAACTGTTTTCCAAGTGACACATTTTAGATGAGCTGCATCCATGGGTTCAAAGGGGAGCCCATGAGTTTAGCTATACACACATTCAAATCCCAAGCTGGCACTGGTGCCCTGTGAGGAGATGTAGATGATTCAGACCTTTGAAGAATCTTTTAAAGATAGGATCTTAGGCTAAGATAAGCAGAGACAACTGCCAAATGAACCTTCAGAGAGCTGGGCTGCAAACCAGAGGAATGCAAGTGGGAGAGATAATCTAGGACACCTGAAATTTCAGCCGGCCTGGTATCAGTGATCTGCTCGAAGAACAAAGTGAAAACCCTTTTCCATTTAGAAGAATAGGTTTTCACAGTAGAAGGTTTTCTATAAGCTCTTAAAATGCTTAAGTCAGATTGAGAAAAGTTAAATTTTTCATATTCTATGCCCTCAAGCACCCGGCCTTGAGATTGATGGACTTGAGATTTGGGTACAACAGAGTTCCCTGGTTGGAAGTCACTAGATTGTGCCTCCGAGGGAGGAGTATCTGTTTTGTGACAGACATGGAGAGCAGAAGAGAGTATCATGGCTGCCTTGGCTATCTGGAGCTATCAAGATAAGTGATGCTGCATGGGATCTGAGCTTGAGCAGTACCCTGTAAACTAGAGGAAAGGAGGAAAGCATATAGGAACTTCCCTGACCAATGCAAGGTCAGGGCATCCAGAGAAAGTGTGCCCTGATCCGTGGTCTGCAACAATACTGGGGCAGGTGGTGATTCTGGTGGGATGCGAACAAGTCTACCTGTGGAGTGCCCCACCTGAAAATAACCTGTACCACTTGTCTGTTCAGGGTCCATTCATGATGGGCCTGGTTGATTCAACTCAAGGCATCTGCCAGGATGTTGTCTTTTCCTAGCAAATGAATTGTCTGCAGGGATATTCCCAGAGAATAAGCTAGAGTCCAGATACGTATGGCTTCTGTACAAAGGAGGCCTGATCTGGTGCCTCCTGCTTTTATGTAATACACTGTAGTGGTACTGTCTGTTCTGAGCTTAACACCTTGCCCTGTACTAGAGGAGAGAAGGCTCGTATAGCTAGCAAAACTGCTCTGAGTTCCAGCAAGTTTATGTGCTGAAGGGACTCTGTAGCTGACCAGGTACCATGGTGGTGTTCTGCCCTAGATGGGCGCTCCAACCCAATAGGGATGCATCTGTTGTGAGAACTATTGAGGGACTCTCCTTCTGAAAGTGGATTCCTGTCTTATGTTTGATTCTCTTTCACTACAAGAGGGACTGTAACAGTGCCCTTTTACTGGAATGAGTTTTGAAAAGGGTCATTTTCTGACACCAGTGAGACCTGAGGTGGAACTGGATGTCCCTCATGTGGAATCTGAACTCAGCACTGTGCCTATGGCAGCAGCCATGTGGCCCAGTAGCTGGAGAAACTGTCTTGCAGTTTTTGGTTTGTGTAACCAGAAGGACTTTGCCACTGACTGAAGGCTTTGTACTCTCTCCAGAGGCAAATAGGCTCTGTTGCAAGGTATTTATTTCTGCTCCTATGAACTGCAACACCTGTGTGGGGTGAAGGCAGGCTTTTACGATTAATTAGAAACCCCAGGGACTCTAGGAGGTCCTGGGTGACTTTAAATCCTGCTGTACCTTCATTGGGGATTTTCCCACCACTAACCAATCGACTAGATAAGGGAAAACAGTGATACCTTGTCTCCAAAGATGTGCTACGACAGCAGCCAGACACTTTGTGAATACCATTAGGCTGAAGAAAGGCCAAAAGGCATGGTTGAAAACTGGTAGTGACCTGAAGAGAGTCTGAATCTGAGATATCTCCGTAAGAATCCATTATGGGGATGTGTAAATAGTCATCCTTTAAGTCCAGTGATGCCAGCCAGTCTCCCTTTGAAGCATTGGCAAAATCACAGCTAGAGTTACCATTTTGAATTTTTGTTTCTTTAGATGCTTGTTTAAAGCCCTGAGATCGAGAATAGGCCACCACTCCCACTTTTCTTTGTGGTTAGAAGTATCGGGAATAAAACCCCTTCCCTCAGAGACTTTGAACTGGTTCTACTGCTTTCAGCTGTAGCAGATTTTGAACCTCTAATTCTAGCAGTGTTTTTCTGCTAGCGACTGAGAGCTGAATACTCTGATTTTCTGAGAAGGAGGATTTGAATTCCAGAGACAGACCCTGACCCAGTACCTCCAGAACCCATTTGTCTGTGGTGATGTTCAGCCAGGCATGGAGGAAGTGAGACAGTTTGCCTCCCACAGGTAGGAAGGAAGTTGCCTGTGGCTCAGGGGTCTGTTTTGATTGTGGCTGAGGCTGAGCTTGGGACCCTGCCTCAAGCCCCTCCTTTCCTGGAGTATCCCTGTTGTGGGTACTGCTGGTACTGGGGTAAGGCCACTGGCTGGAAGAAGGGCCTGGTATAAAGGACCTGCCCCAGCTTCCCTTCCATAAGGCCTGGTGGATGGTGAAGCTCTCTCCTTGGCAGAGCTGCTTCTGTAGGTGGCCTTATACTCATCCACCTTCTTCATGTATGCCACAGTGGACTCCCCAAAGAAGAAATTTCCTCTAGAGGAAAATCCAAGGTCTTAGACTGGGTATCTTGAGTAAGGTCTGTGGCCCTGAGCCATGCAAACCTCCTCTGTGCCACCAGATTTGCCATCCATCTGGCTACAGTGTCACTGGTGTCAGCAGCCATTTGGAATTGGTACTTAGCTGCCTCTAATCGAAACCTGGCAATTTCAGCCAGGTTATCTGACAAGGGTGAGGGAGCTTTGGGACATCGCCAGGACTGACTGCCACAGTGACTTCTGGTACTGGGCAGCATATGCCTGGAAGGTAGCCTGACACATAGCCAGAGAGGCTGACAGGTGCCCTTTTGACTATGCTGTCAATTTTTTCTGAGTCCTTGTCTGGAGGATGTGGAGGACAGAGGAACCCTGGCCTTGTCGTGGGCAGCTTGCTGAATTACCCCCTGATGGTCTGGATGGGAGAAGAGAAAGTCAGTTCCCTCCCTCTCCAACTGGTATTTTCTGTCTATCCTCCTGTCTATGGGAGAGTGAAATTGGTGTTTGGAGAATCTTTAAGGCATCCTTCTTAAAGAATTTGTACACCAGTAGGAGAAGAGCCTTTGTGGGTGTCAGTCCCATCATCTCTAAGTACTCTACCTCCTCTTCATCCTAAACTTGTTTGGAAGTGGAGATGTCTAGTGCATTTGCCATCTTCCTTATAAAAGTAAAATGGGATGGAAAACTCAGTCACCATTGCAGGCGAACCAAGGTCCTATTCAGGGGACACTTCTGGTTCGATTGGTCCCTTTTCATCACTGTACTCATCATCATCACCATCAAACTGGTCCCCTCTATTTTGAGGGATAGATGCACATTGCTGCCAGCCTGGGGACCCTGGGGAGGGACAGGAGGCTGCTGAGCAGGACCTATTGTCTGTAAAGATTTAAATATTTTAAAGGCCTGAGCAATTTCTTGAGCCATTGGTACAGGCATAGCAAGCACAGAAGTCCCGGGTTTGACAGGTGGGGGTTCTGTGTGCTTAGCTTTACTTTTTTAGAAGGAACTAGGGAGTCAGATGGTTCATTTATTTGTTTTGTGCCCTTTTCACCCATTTCAGGGCCAGGCACAGGGAGTCACATATACTTACTGAAGTTAGGAATAAAGGGAGGTAGGGAAAAGCATTTAGTTCTTACTACTCAGGTATAGCGTAGTAACCTACAACAAAGATATGTTAGAAAAAAGAGACAAAAGGCAATTATGAAGGTGATACAACTTGTAGCTGCACAAGTGAATATGGCTACATAACCCTGTAAATAAAAACAAGATGTGAGGGGTATACAAAAGAAATAGAGGTTTTTTTCTTATGGAAGGTTAAGCATACTATATGACTATAAGAGGAAGTAATGTTTAATCTGAATTAGTCAGAATCCTTTTGCTTTGGGGATATACATCTTTGAACATTCCTAGTTTTAAATTAAAATAGGGGACAGTGTGCTTTAATACTTAATTATTTTATGGTTTTGTTTTTTTACAGAAACTGTCTTATGATTTATAAAGGATGAACAGAGATTCCATATGTTTCAGGGTTGGGATGGGGTGGGGTGGGGTAGTATAAATAAATTCTTTTTTTGTTTACACTTATGTTTTATTGGTTTGTCTGAAGGGTAAAATACCAAAAATAATTTCACTATAAGTTCTGAAATAGGTAACGGTATGCATAAAATACTTATTTATTTTATGATTACCTTGTCTTACAGCAAAAACTAGTTTGTCATACGATGTTTATGGATAGAAAAATGGGTATGAGTAAAATACTTATTTGATTTCTTTATTTTTGATTCATCTATTAATTTAATGTGAACTCAATGTTTGTATTATTATTTGAATTCAAAGTTACAATAAAAATTCCCAGCTCTTTTCAAGAAATGCCATGGAATCTTTAACATCCACCTGAACTACCACCAGAACAGGCAGATTGGACCTCAGTTTAACATCTCATCCAAAAGACAGCACCTCAGAGTGCAGCACCCACCCTCATGATGCACCACAGTGTCAGTATTGGGATTTAACCCAAGTGCCTGGTGTGGGGATAGAACCCACAGCCTTCAGATCTTCCAGCCTCAGAGGCTAGTGTGCAACCTGCTGAACCACTGACACTGATAATAACCTGTTTGCAGAATGGAAAAGCTGAGCCAGTCAATTATTCACAGCCACAGTCTCCTGGATAGGAATAGGTTTTCTCATGGAGATTGCCCTCTGTTATTCATTAAACTGCATCTTCAAAGACAGTTTCTCCTCCTGGCCCCTGGACTTCCTCTAACATCGCCTAACCTCTGATCACTGGTCTTCAACTCCCTATACTCACTATTAAACCATGGAGATCCCAAGTGTAAGACTCGAGGTCATACACAACTAGGTGCTACAGAGTCAAAGGCCCCAGTGATAACACTGTTATAGGCCACTACCACATTCTCCAAAACTGTCTCACAAGCTGCTAACATCTCGAGATATCCATTACAACCTGTAGTCCTTCTGGTTTAAGCACTCTTAAGGACGGTAATGAATCATCTCTACAGGAGGTGGACTGCAGGGAGCTAAGGTGAACTTCACAGTGCAGTGATCCAACCAACTGACTGACTCGCCTCAAGCTTGTAAAGCTCGAGCCCTAGGGTGAAAACCAAGGCCAGGACATGTCTGTTTTGGTGAGTCACTGACAGACCCACGTGTGCAAGACCCAGTGAATCCATCAATTAGAGGAAATCCTTTCCAAAGTATGAGAATTCATCATCAACCAGGAACTGAAATCACCCAGAATAATCCATCTGAACATCTCCATTACTCTGTCGGTGATGAAGTCTGCAATTTCCTGCAGAAACTCCCTCGCACCTTGGAGGCTGGCACACAAGGTGGATCCTGCAACATACATCTAGACCCCCAGGCACAGACACACATTCATAGGAGGTGTCCCCACTGAGTGCTCAGTGAAGTTCAACTCAGAGCTAAAGCAGACAGCCACTCCTGCTCCCTCTGCTGGCAGTGAGCCACAAAGAATCCAGCTAGGACCGCTGCTTCCACAACTGGACCAGCAAGATTCATAGCTTAGAGAGCTTATCACAAAATAATGTGTTCATTCCTTTTCAGTGCAAACACACAAGGCTTGCATATTCTATCACCAAAAAGATAATAAGGAAGGTGTCCTTTAGTTGGTTATCTTTGCCTGAATCTCCCCACATTGCTATGTAGCACACTTTAACATGGAACACAGGTGTGATGGGTTCCTCAAAGTCAGAAAGAAACATTTTTTTAAACAAGCTATTGAGCTAACTTGTAAGTGTCCACAGTCTGGAGCAATTCATGTCCAAGTATGACCTATATTGTTTCAAGGCAGCAGCAGTTTCAAAGAACCTTCTGGTAGGCAGAAATGTCTTGAATCAGGAAGCTGTGCATATTATCCATGAAGGTTAGCAATTTTAAGACCCTGCCCTTCTTTGCCAACTTGAGGCGCCTCACTCAGGTACAGCAGTTCCACTGCAGGAAAGTTTCCTGTAAGCCCCTCCCTCAAATATGTCCAGTCATGAGAACAAAGCAGCTGTAGCTTTTGCACCTACTTATTAACTGACAACCTGGGCTTATGATTATCCATTCACTAGTGTCATAGATTCACTTTAAGAGGGCCTCCACAGGACCTGGCAGTGCATTTATGTCACATGACAGTGACTTGAAGACCAGGCCCCTTAGAGTACGATACATTTCCTGTCTTCAAACATGTATTGTATTGTGTTCCTTGATAACTATGTTAACGAAAAAACAGCCTTCATTGCCCTGCAGAATCTGTAATCCTATTGACAACTGATGCCAAACCTGTTAGCTTGAATCCGATCCTGTTACCCAGCACTCTTGCATGTCGACAAACTCATTGGTATTCCCATGCTTAGGGAGGCACACAGGAGCATGTTGCTGGAGAAGTGAAGGGGCTGCTGGAGTTTCAACAGGGCCAGGTTGTGTCTATAAGCATACAGCTTCTCATTAAAGGAGTAGTTCCAGTGCAGGAATACATTTTCAATCTTCAGGCCCGTGGTCTCGCTTTTGTTTATATACTCCATGAAAACAGCAATGTCCCTAGCTGCTCTAAAGTAAGAGAAAAGGCAAACTATATGATTTAGTTTGAACTTGGAAAATCAAACAAGCATTTCCCCACTGCACAACATTAACAAAAAACAAACAAACAAAAGACATATTAAAAATTCAGTATCCTGTTGGCCTAATTATTATACACATGAGCATCGTAGTTGAAAATTAAAAATGCCATGTCATATATACAGTAAGAACTGAGACTGAGGTTCTTCTCTGGAAAATACTCACCTGTTGGAATACTAAGCACCTGCTTGAATTCTGAAGGGCCTGAGGTATATCCAGTGGGTTTAATATTCCAACAGGTCATTATCTCCACGGAAAAGGACCTCAATTTTAGTTCTTATTGCAAATATAAACTTCCCATTAAAGAAAATCATTCATTTCTGCCATTGAAATATATATATCTTTAAGGTGTTTGTTTCATGACAGCAGAGTTCTATTTGCACCTAAGGACAAAGGCAGGGAGTGTGTTTTTCCATGGCAGAAGGGTTCTGTTTACACTAGCAACCCTTCATAATGAAGAAGGAATTGTAGGCACATATAGAATGGTGGACAGGAAAACATGCTCAACAGGGCTGTACAGTAATTCCATCAAGGAATGTTGATGATATCACAGACCGTGAGAGTGAGGAGATTTTTTGTCAGTAAGATTTTATTAAAATATTATGAAACAATGCAATCACAAAAACAAATTCATAACTAATGAATAAATAAATCGACACAATAAAAAATAAATTACTGAACTTCACATTCTTTTATATGCTAAATATACCTAATAATCCTAATAAACCTTCTTATATTTGTAGATTTCAGCAAATAGAAAAGCTGAAATTTAAAGAAACAGCAGACAAAAAGATAGGAAAAGAAGAGCATGAAAAGAAGACAAAAGAAAGACAGAAGAACCTTCATTTCATTTCTGATTGTTTATGGATGCCTTACATCCTCTAATTTCTTAATACAAAAATTATTTAAGCATGTAAACAATAATACTACAGGAAGAGAAGTATAAAAGGAAGAGCAAGGAAGCAACAGAAGGATGTTAGAGCATATAGGAGAAAACATGCAGACATGGAACATAATTATCTACATGCGATAAGGTACAGATTAAATACATGATGTATTATATCAGGGATACTGGAACAGTATTAGAACTGCAGATCAGTCTATAGACGCTGCCAAACCTTTGATCAAATCTATTTCTTTGTTCCTTTAAACAAACAACACGTTTTCTGTTCTTAAAATCTCTATGAAGTGTGCTCTCCACTCCTGCACCAACATGGCAAAGATAGAGCTTTTTTTAAACCAAGCAGTTACTCAGCACTATTCAAGTAACTTTTTGGCAACCAAATAGTGAGGGAAATACCAGTTCCATTAAGCTGAGCAGTAGGGGACCACTCTGGTTCACTGGCAACCCAGATTTGTGCCTCAGCCCAGGATGTCAGATGCAGAGGCCAGCAGGGGAGTTCAGAGCATCTACTTGGACATTCCTCTGGGCATGGAGGGGTCTGTAGTGCCACTCTCATAGTGATACCTGGGGGGTACCTGTGGAGATGCCATTGCGGCACAGGTGACAATGTGCCACCATGTACTCCCTTCATAGGTGGTCACAGCTCAATATTCACAAACAGGAGGGATGGGCTGGCTTTAAGGGACAAATAATCCTCTGAGTGCCTTTTCCTGGCACCATCAATCCAGAACCCCGGCTGATTAAAGAAACCACATGCAGGTGCCTGCACAACTCTCTCATTATCAGGATGGGAATATAAGAATTCTACCCACTGCTTTTCTATTTGATCTTTCTTTCCACTTTTTGATAATGCCAGGAGCTGAATTTGGATGCTTCAAAATCTTTCCAGTGGGATTTGTGAGGATCTGTGAATGGAAGCAGGTTAGATGGCAAAAGCCAATTTTTAGAACAAAGAAGTACAAAACATCTTTTTGATGCTTTTAAATGATGCATTTTTAAATGAATGAGTCTGTTTCAAACTAATGCGTTACATTT
Source organism: Neoceratodus forsteri (assembly GCA_016271365.2). Taxonomy (NCBI): domain Eukaryota; kingdom Metazoa; phylum Chordata; order Ceratodontiformes; family Ceratodontidae; genus Neoceratodus; species Neoceratodus forsteri. The sequence continues at coordinate 410,516,086 of CM028138.1, forward strand.
TTTTTGGTAGTGTGAGTTGAAAATACTGGTTGATGTTATGAAGAATATTTCAAATTTTCTTAGGCCTCTTATGTATTTAGCGATGTGTGATTTTTGTATCTGTGGAAAACGTTTAAGGTTTTCTGTGTATCATTATGGCTGCGGGTGGAGTCATGCAGATGTATTGCTGTCATCAGAAAAAAGGGGTCAGAATTGCTAACGAGCACAGCTTTTTGTTCTTATGAGGGAATGGAAAACCAAAGCACAACTTCCTGAAAATCTCTCTGCATCCCCCATTCACTTGCAATGTGTCTCCCCCAACATACTATTTAAAAAGAGCACCATGGGGTGCTGCTATTAACTCATTAGACTGACAGCAGAATTAGAACATACAGAAATTCTGGACTGATATATCAGTACGTGGCAAGCAAGGGTTAATATGCAGAGAGGAGAAATGGGAATGTCCCAGTGTCTTGTGTTTACTCACTCCTCACACTTCCTGATCAGCACTCTGCAGGGGTGTCAGAGTGTTATATTACATACTATGTTGTCCTGCATAAAACACCCAGGGTGTAACTATAAGAATGTGTGTCATATTAACAATAAAACGTCTCTTCTCTTTGTCTCATTTAACAGAAACCAGTGTTGGGTAAATTACTTTTAAAAAGTACTCAGTTACAGTTACTAGTTACTTTCAAATAAATGTAATCAGTTACAATTACTTATTACTTTTTATAAAAAGTAATTAGTAACTGTGGTGCATATTACTTGGTGATGGTGCTAGACCTGTCAGGTGAGCAGTCGGATGTATGATCAAGCGCCTGCTGTGGCAGTCTGGCTATGTAGTGTTGGTGGAAATAGGCCCTGAGCCCTGCTTGCAGATAAACTACTTGCCTTTTCCCTACAACAGCTATGCTTGTCTCCATTCCCTCAGGGGTCACAATGACAACTATAGAGGAACACAACTGATGACATGCAGGGGTGTAGCTAGCTATCTATAAATTGTACATGAACTGGCCAGTCTGTTGCCCCTTAAACAAATTTCATCAAATCCTATAGTGAGTCTTAGCTGTACCATGTAGCAATGCATAAGTAGTATAATTTGCATATCAAATGTTGCAAAATTATATGCATAATAAACCAACAAATAAATTGTGTTTTCTGACTTTTATTTGCACAGCACATTACAGATATAAACAAAATGGTAATATTAAATACATGCTGAAAATAGAAAATTGAGTTAGAATCAATGTTTCAACCATAGGTCTTTCTTCAAGAATAAGCTAAAGAAAAAAAACAGGTAAGGAAATAAAAGAAATATTTGGAGGAAAGAAAATAGGAGGAGCCTGTAGCAGAAAAAGTGATGAAAGGTAAGGTAAGGTAAGAATAGAATCTGGAAAATGAAATGGTGATGACATTGATAGGTATGAAAAGGCACAGTAGAAATGAATGAGCTGAACAGTCCTTAAGTGGGGACTAATTAACAGGACCTAGTAAGAAGGCTGAAAGGTGAAAGCTATGTGTGCACATTCATTTTCATTTTCTACAGATCAAAGAAATACTTGAACTGGAGAGGCCAGTGATTTACAACAGATCTGTGACAATTGGTACAAGGACACCCAGTGCAACAACACCTGCCAGAGCCATTTAGCCGAACAACATTTTCTGTAATGAAACAACTGGCAAAACAACCTCGACACTCACCAGCAGTAGGACTGTAACCACGTAGAAAGCAGTGGTGCAATAAATAAGGCTACCTTGTAGTCATAGTCACCATGGTAGAGAAAGATCTCGTAGGCAAACCAGTATTAGGTCAAAATTCCTAGGCTAAACATTGCAAGACTACATGTCTTTGCTCCAGTTGTCATGCCACTGGTTTAATCCACCCCTATAGCTCTGGCAGCTCACAATGCCTAGACACTGTGACTACACAAACCTGAATATCACCAAGACTACAAAAAGGGCACCTCATAGCCATGAAATGTTGCCTAAACTTTTATTGTGAAAAAAGCAAAAAGGTAGCAACTTGCATTCAATGTGCAAGGTGGAAGATTCTGGTGCTCACACAGTGCTTGTCAGAAGGCAGATTGTTTTAGCCTGATGTTGTAATAAATCGAGCACGCAGGCAGCTGAGCAGCCTTTGTTTACACTGAAACCTGAATGTCAAAATTAAGGCTGGCAGTATAGCCTTGAGGTTAGAGTAATGATGAGCTGTAAATAAGCTTGGTACCTCCAATATACCTGGATTTTGATTCCCACAACTTCCACCTGCATACTGTGTGACTTTGAACAAGTCACTTAACCTCCCAGTGCTCCCCAGTCACCCCTGAAACAGGCACTTGTGCCTAGTGGGCCTTACCTGGTTACCAAAGACTAAAATAAAAAAATTAATAAAAAAAAAAAAGAAGACACCTGCACAATCTCTGGATTCCTGTGATGTCAGAAACCTCTGGAACTTTCTCTTGAGGTTTGTGAAGTCACATGAACACCTTGATGGATTCAGGTAACCATAACAGATGGACGCCCATCTGTTATTCTGTTTATATTACAGTAACTAGTTACTTTTAGGAAAAGTAATATCATTACAGTTACTTATTACTTTATTTTAAAGTAATCTATTACTATTACTAGTTACCTAGTAAAGTAATCATATTACAGTTACTAGTTACAAATAACTAGTTACTACCCAACACTGACAAAACAGTGTTCATCTGTGTTTTCACATAAAGAATGCTACAAGGAAGATACCTTTCTGTGTTTATTGTGCATTCCACTAGCAGCAGGATATCAGCAGTTTGAGCACTGAAATCCATTTCAGCATTTGCCAGTGACAGAATATCCATGTTCCTTTTTTTTAGTGCAAAGGTCTCTATGGGGCTGATTTCTAAAGCACATTCTGCCATTCTCCAGATATTTAGCAATGGCTGGAAATGCTGACTTGAGAAAGGAACCGGTGCCTTTCACACACTCTTTTTCGTCTGCAGTGGGCAGAGCCTGCAGACATTTTGCATCAGAAAAGGACCTACACCATGTTTCTGTCCTCACATTATTTCTTCTGCGCGAGAGCCCAAGTACTACGCTGACTGTATAAGGCATAGTACTTAAAGAGCACTATTTTCTTGACGCTCATGTCTCCAGAGGTGCCTCGCCCACAGAGTATGTTTAACCCGCCCCAACTCTTAACCCGCCTAACTCCACCCACATGGAGTTTAGACATCTTAACCAAATTACAAACAAAACTCCAATCACAGTTTCTCAACGCGCTTAATGCAAGTGCAGCATATCGAACTAGCAGTCTCCCAGCCAGAGACTTCCAGGCGGACTCTGATGCCATGGTTCCTGCAATTGCTTCGGGTAGTTCAAACAGGCCGATCAGGTGAGACAGTATGTCTACCATGCATTCAATAAACTGCGCTGAGATCTATGGAGCAAAATAGCACACTGTCTGTGAATACAGAAATGCAACAAGAAAGCACCACGCTCAGCCCAAAAGTGACTGCACAAGAACGCTGAAGTTGCATGGCTATGGTCAGACATGCTCTAATGCTAGAAAATGCACTATTCAAGCGGTGCCTCCGTTTCAAGTGCTTCACTGTACTCGCACCGAAATATGGCTGGTATTCTGCACTGGTGCCTTCCAAATAATGAACCACTGCAGCATTGCAAACCTTCCTCGCTGACAGAATCAGACCTGGGAACTGGGCTTGCATGCAGCAGTGGACCCACTACTACTGAACTGGCCATGCTCATGCCTCGGATTAGTGCCAATTCATGGGAAAGTGAATATAAATAAGGTGTTCGGTACAGAGGGTAGATGGCGGACATGATCTCATTCCCTTTCTCTGATTAAACTGAGACAGACCTCCGGTGACTGAGCCCAATACGGCGGACATGCGCATTGCGTCGCACTGCCTGTAGGAGACCAGACTGAATAGGGCGCGGTGGAGCCAATGACATGAGCCAGCCTATCAGCCAGTCAGCCAATCAGCCATCTCCGAGTAGCAACTTCTGTTATGACAGCTTATTATTACGCCGGAACCGAGGGGGTCAAATTGTGTGAGATGACGGGCACTCGGCTATCTGAAGTGGTGGCGTCTCGCCTCGGCTTAATTATTGTTTGTTGCTTTGCGGTTTTCGTTGACTGATGACAGCATGTGGTATTGTTATGCCAGTGAATGTAAGTGTTGTATGATAACGTGCCTCATCGTAATGCTGTAGTGCTCGAAATTATTTGTTTTCTTGTGCAATGGAATGGAACATCCATTAAGTTAGTATACAAAACAACAATATGCTATTGTGCACGCCTTTTGTATGGGTATCTTGTAAAACAGCAGCCTTGTTGTTTCAGTCTTGCTCTGTTTGCTACCTACACTGCATTGTGTTTATGTCACTCTGTTGCTGCCTGTACTGTTTTGTGACTTCTGGATTTTTATTTATGTAAAAGTCGATAACCACTGCGTGAAGGCTCATTTCCAGGTGCGACCGAGGAGGGTGTAGGGAGAGACAAATAACAACCTACAGAGTCGGTGAGCAGTTCCAGGATTACCGTGTACAGAGGCAATAGTAAAGTGTTCTGGCAAGGTATAACTACTGCATTTGGCAGCAGAGCAGGAAACACACTTTCATGGGCTAAAGTGCACTTTTACCCTTTGTATAGTAGGTGCGCGCCTTGAAAAGGTGCCTCAGCTCAAATTCACCAAGAATAAATCCTGACCAGCCGGAACGGACAGACCAAAATAGTGAAACAAAAAAAAAAATGGCAAACTGACTGGTCCGCCAAAAGAGCAGAATCGCAGAAGCTGCTCCCATTCCACCGGACTAACCAATACAGACTGGTCTGCATAGCAGACACCAGTTCTTTGGGATCAGTCAATTCAGGAAGTGTTATGCAGCTGTCCATTGGTATGCACTGAGGGACTAGGATGCACCTTTTATTACGTCTGCAGTGTGCGAAGCCTGCAGGCGTTTGCATCAGAAAAGGACCTATGTCATGTTTTCCGTCCGCACATTATTTCTTTCGCCGGAGAGCCAAGTACTACACTGACTGTATAAGGCATAGTACTTAAAGAGCCCTATTTTTCTTGCCGCTTCATGTCTCCAGAGGTGCCCTCCCCACAGAGTATGTTTAACCCGCCCCAACTCCGCCCCACATGGAGTTTAGACATCTTAATCAAATTACAAACAAAACTCAATCACAGTTTCCTCAAACATGACTGCCTCCTGTATGAAGAGTGTTTCCTTTTTTGTTTAAACCAAGAGTGATGGTCGAGCGCCTCCCCCAGACACAGACGGAGCAGGTAGAGATCCCCGTATGTAATCATCCATCCGCATGTCTTCCAGGCACCACACAGATTAAATGAAAGAATCTTAAGATGAAGGTCTTTAACTTTTAATCCTTTTACAAAGAACCTTCAGATAGTCTTGGGCAGGTGCTTTCTTTAGCAGAAATAATGCCGCTGCTTCTGCTCCCCAACTTAATGAATACCTTAAAACAACCACAGAATCTGCTTTTTTCACTTGAAGACCTTAAACCACAACATCTGAAAACAAAATACCTGACAAAAGTTTTATTTTCCACTTCCAGTTGTTTAATGATAAACCGCTGAGATCAGCATTTGTCAGCTACAGCGTGAAATGTTTTTAAGTGTTGGCACATGATCTTAACTACACAATCCCTCATCCAGGAGCACTAGCGCCACCACCACTACCTCAGAGGTTGCGAAGATAGCACAGCAGTTGGACCACAGTGGGCTCAGGAGGGTGAGGAGGGTGAACAGAGGCACACCCAGTCAATTGTTCCACTCCACAATCCATACACCATTCTGGGAGCATAGCTCCCCTATGGATGCACCCATGAGAAAAGACTGATGACAACTGTCACAAGGAGGCCCACAGGAAGGAGGCAGAGGACACCGCAGGGCAAGGACGCAGCTCCTGGTGGGGACTCAATTATTAGGGTATAGAACTGGGGAGCTGGGAAAACTGAGTAAGGTGCCTGCCTGGTGCCATGGCTTGAGGGACAGGAAGTGCATCCTCAGGATCACAAGAACAGCTGCAAGGATTCTGAGCTGGACGTAATTGTCCACCTAGGGACAAATGACTTGGCTCATCAAGAGATTAGAGCAGTGCAGGAGGACATTGCAGAGTTGGGGAGGGACCTAAGACAAGTAGCACACACAGTATCCTTCTCAGAGGTGCTGCCTGTCAAAGGCATGGGGGAGGCGAGGTAATTGGCACCATGCAGTTTAATGAATGGTTGAAAAATGGTGCGGAGCACAGGGTTTGGCTTCATTGGGGACTGGGGTTCCACCTGGAGGGACACCAGCCTATACTGGCAGGATGGTCTGCATCTGTCCAGGAAGGAACAAGTCTTTTGAGCAATCGGTTTAAATGCTTCATTTGCAAGCTTTTAAACTAGTCAAAGGGAGGCACTGACAAGCAGCAGGAAAATCCCAGCCTCTCCTACAAAACAGGGTACTAATGAGAAAAAGACCGAGGTAGAACGGTCAGTGGGGATGCTGCAACAGAAGGTAAAGCCATCAAAAATGGAGACAATGAGTACCAATGCCCGTAGTCTGGGTAACAAGCTTCCTGAATTAGTGGCCTTGATGGAGGAGGGACATCTGGATATCATGGCAGTCACAGAAACATGGTACACACAAAACCATGACTGGGACATAAACATACCAGGAGACACTGTCTACAGGAGGGACAGGGAGGGTAAAAGAGGAGGAGGAGTAGTTCTTTACATAAGGAAGGAATAAGCAACAGAACAAAAGGTAAACAGGGAGGAGAAGAAGCATTGTGGGTAAATTTGGAGACAGGCAATGGCACCTGTCTAGCACAGGGTTGTGTGACCCCCTTCTCAGGGAGGAAATGGACAGGAAATGATAGAAAGTATACTTAGAATGGCAGAAAAAGGGAGACATTGCTGATGGGTGATCTGAATATGCCAGATGTTAACTGGAGGAGTTGCAGCTGCCATCAAGAGTGCAGTTATTCTAGATGCCCTACAGGGGCATGCCTTAGACAACTAGTACTGGAGCCCACTGAGAGGAAGCAATATTAGACTTGATTCTCTCAAATGGAGATGGAGAGAGGATCACAGATGTGAAGTGGGTAGCCATCTGGGAACTAGCGACCATCGAACAGTATGGTTCACAAAAACACAGCAATAGAGTCAAGCCATACAAAGACAAAATTACTGGACTTTAGGAGGCTGACTTTGCTAAAATGGGTGAGTGCCTAAGGAATGCACTAGCAAATGGGCAGGAAGGAGGTGGAAGAACAATGGGGAATAATAAAACTGCCATCACAGAGGTAACGAGCCTTTGTGTGAAGCAAATAAACAAACAAGACGATGTAAGAAACCACTATGGTTCTCAAAGGAAGTGGCAGTGAAGGTTCAAGAGAAAAGAAAGCATTCAGGAAGTACAAGGAATCGCAGAAGGAGCAGGACAGAGAACTGTATCAGTTAAAGCAAAAGGAGGCTGGGAAGGCAGTCAGAACAGCAAAGGCCCAAACCGAGGAAAAGATAGCCAACTCAGTTAAGAAGGGGATAAAACCTTTATAGGTACATCAGGGAGCAAAGGAAGACCAAGGGAGGGATAATGAGGCTTAATAAAGGGGAGGAGGGTGGGCAGAGGGAGACTGTGAAAAGGCAGAGATACTAAACAAATATTTTTGCTCAGTATTTACAAATGAAGAGGGGAGCATAAAACAAACAGTAGTAACACTCTGGATACAGAAGTTGATACCAGCCATTTACAGAAGAAAGGTTCTGAAAGAACTCTTAAAAATGAAGGTGGACAAAGCAATGGGGCCTGATAGGATTCATCCCAGAATTCTAAAAAGAGCTAAGGTAGAACTAGTGACACCACTGACTACCCTTTTAACAAATCATGGGAGGATGGGTGGTACCGAGGACTGGAGGAGGGCAGATGTGATTCCCTTCACAAAGTGGGAGCAAGGCAGAAGCAGGAAACTACAGACTGTTAGTTTAACCTCAGTGATAGGGAAAATGATGGAATCACTTCTGAAGGAAAGAACTGTCGAGTATCTAGAGGCCAGAGGGCACAGGACCCTAGGCAGCATGGATTCACAGCGGAAAGGTCATGCCAGACAAATCTGATAGATTTCTTTGACTGGGTGACCAAAGTAGTAGATCAGGGAGGGGCTGTGGACATGGCCTCCTAGACTTTAGCAAGGCATTTGACACAGTCCCACAAAAGATTAATATACAAGTTAGCCAGCCTGGGAGTGGGTCCCAAGATGACAGCCTGGGTAAAGAATTGGCTGGAGAATAGGACACAGAGAGTAATAGTAAATGGAGTCCACTCAGAAGAAAGGAGGGTTACTAGTGGGGTACCGCAGGGTTCAGTATTAGGACGGCCTCTTCAATGTCTTTATAAGCGACATTGCGGAAGGACTGGAAGGAAAAGTATGTCTCTTTGCAGATGACACTAAGATCTGCAACAGAGTTGATGCACAGGGTGGGGTGGAAAGGATGAGAAGGGACTTGGCAAGGTTAGAGGAATGGTCAAATGTATGGCAGCTTAGATTCAATGCTAAGAAGTGCAGGTAATGCACCTGGGAAACAAAAACCAGGGAAGAGTACACAATGGGGGTGAGATACTAACAACAACAAAAATGGAGAGGGACCTGGGGTAGTCATATCAGATGACCTAAAGGTGGGCAAGCAATCTGAGAGGGCAGCAAGGAGGGTTGGGGGATACTGGGATGCATAGGAGTGACATCACCAGTAGAAACAGGAAGTTATTATCCTCTGTACAGACAGCTGGTGAGACCCCATCTGAGTACTGTGTGCAGTTCTGGAGACTCAGTCTCCACAAAGACATAGACAGGATGGAAGCTGTCCAGAGGAGGGCAACTAAAATGATGCAGGGTCTGCACCAGAAGACATATGAAGAGAGACTTAAGGAGCTTAATATGTATAGCCTCAAGGAAAGGAGGGAGAGGGGGACATGATAGAAACTTTCAAGTACCTCAAGGGAATCAACAAAGTCCAAGAGGGTAGCATCTTTCAAAAAGAGGTGTGCAAGAACAAGAGGGACAATTTGAAGATGGGGCTCAGAGGTAATTTAAGGAAGTATTTTTCACAGAGGGTTGTGGATGCATGGAGCGGCCTTCCGGAGGAGGTTGTGGAGTCAAAATCAGTGGTGGAATTCAAGCATGCATGGGACAGTCATAAGGCAATTCTGGGGGTGGGGGTAAGAAGAAGTAGGCTGCTTGTTAACTAGGATCTGCAGCTTATCCAGTAGGTAGGAAATGGGCAGACTGGGTGGGCCAAGCGGTCCTTATCTGCCGTCAAATTCTATGTTTCTATGTTTAATGTGGCCATAAAAGTACATTCCCAGTGTTTGTAAGGAAACGTTTAGGTTCTCAAATACCTCTTCAGACCACTCCAGTGTTTTCGAACTACTGTGCAGTCCAGATAGGGAACTATCTGGTTTTGAAGATACAACACTTTTTGTCAGGACACTTTCAAAGTATTTGTTGTACTTAGCTCTGGTTTCTCAGTGTCTGGAAATGCAGTGACAAGAAGATAGTAAACACCACTGCTTTCCTGAACGCTACACTAGTGCTTCCATCTACTGAAAGGTCCATTCACTGGAGCATAGTGCGAGTTTCAACAGTGCGTGTAAAGTTTATCAAGTATATTCTGTAAATGTATGCCTGCCTTCTGTTAAAGCAACGCTGTACCTGGTGAGAACTTATGTAGACAACTGCCATATTTAGTGGTGGTGTAAATTCTCCAGGAAGGTATAAACTGTCGTCAATGATATACTGTACACTAATCCCTAAATTGCATATTGGCATATTAATGAACAACTTTTAGTGTGTGTGTGTGTTTTGGGGCAAACCTCTTAATTTGTGTTAACACAATAATGGGAAAACAAGGCTGCCTATTCATACCTGTGTCCTATTTCAAACATCTGCCCACTTTTGTTTTCTTCCAGAGGAAGAGACCCCGATCCTAAAAGTACAATTAAACAATTCGGGACCCGCTTTGAGTTAAGCGTCAAAGTCGTGACAGAAAGCAATGTCCTGCTCAGCCTGAATGCACTAACTGTCTTTTCTTCTTAAATCTGAAATTCTTGAGATAATCAGGATAATCTGAAGCATTTCTGTCATTCTTCTTGGTGGTGCATGGTTTGAAACATACTTGAGGTATTAAAGGGTTAATACGTTATTACCCTTTGATATGCATAATAGTTCACCATTCCCCAAAGTTCCTTCTGTGAATGGCTCAAGTAGGATAAAGCTAACTGGTGCCTGCACTAAACCCAGTTTGCAGTGCAGAGGCAGGAGTCAAGGTTCAGCAGTATCTGCCACAATAGTAGGTGTGAAGACGTGTGTCCCATTATACATGAAATGGCAGGCAGCAGGAGGACAGGGACAGCCAGGCAAGAGGGAGGTTTAATTCCCCAAGTCAAAAAGACTGCACAGAAAGGCAAGAGCATTAGAGAGCTGGAGGACAGAGAGAGATCGTCACAAATAAGTAGCAGAGCTGAATGTATTGAAAGCACAACGCTTTGTCACTTTTAAAGTTTAGTGGTTTACTTTTAATTATGTACTGGCACTTACTATAGGTATATAAAGAATAAATAGCAGATACTCTTACTTTACATGATTAGTAATTCAAATTTCTCTATATTTACAATAATGAAATATAACACTGTACTCTATAATGCTTTCTGAGGTCTATACAACCACACTTTCCGAACAATGGAAAATAGCTTTAAAGTCTGTTTGTATTAAAAGTTTCACAATGCTAGGCTACTTGAATAAATATTGATACAGTACAACAACCATCAATATATTCTGGAAATACAGTAGACACTGGTTATTTCACATTAATACTGACCTTTTAATAAAGCATATTAAATGGTACCATATATACACACAAATATACATTCCTACATGTTACAGTGCATCAAACGTAACCGTAAATAGCTATGACTTGCACCAAAGTTCATTTTATCCACTTTGTACTGGCATCCTTCCAGCAGGAACATCTGCACTCCAAGATAATTGGGTAATGGATGGGTATTCATGCGCATTTCTGCCCACCCTTTGTTGGCATCTCCATCGTAACATCGTCAAATGGACGGATTTGATGGGTTTGCAAACCATCCTTCCGGAACAGAACATGACCGTTTACTGTAGTAGCTTCCCACTTTAACACAGTGAGGCCAAAATCGGTTTCCCAGATCATTCCACGGGTAAAATACAGGACAGGAAGTGTGCAACTTTTGCAGTTTCTTGCTCAGTCTGTGTTTTTGCCATGCAATGGATCATAAAATTCCAACAGTTTAATCTCACTGGGCATTACCCTCTAACTTTTTGCCTGAGAAGCTGGTCCAGCTCTGCTAGATCTAGATTCTCATTTCCTCCCATAGTCTCGTCTGGCTCAGAAATGGACATAAAGTATGGGTCAAAGTGGCTGCCCAGCATATTTCTAAGAAGAGTCTGATTAACATCCTTTTCCTTCGGTCAAATATGGGATCTGGGTGTTCTATAAGGTCCACCAAGGGTAAGTTATCACTAGGAGCTGGACGAAGATGAAGATAATGCTGACAAACTCCTTCCTGTATTCGTGGACCAAGGACGGCCACTAAGGCACACACAGTCACAAGGCACTGGGACTGATACATCCTCAAAATGTTTTACGGTTTTTAAATAAAATGCATATAAACATAAGCGAGATACTACAGCAAAATCTCACTGTGCTGGCAAGTTAGGCACACAGTCATTCAGTTTTAAATGGTTTGCCTGCAACTGCAGGAAAGACTCACTGGCACCAGAGTGTCTGCTTTCAGGACCAGGGTACTTCTGCCTTTAAATTTTCCTCAGTTTCACAAGCATCACCATGGCAACCAAAGACTCCATATACTGACAGTCCAGGACTTGGCAACTTAATTTGTGTACAGTGAAACGAAAGTTTGCACCATTCCTGGTACCAGGGCTGCAAAGATAATGTCGCTGGCACCCACAAGTTCCAACCCCTTTTGCAGACAAATGGCAAACTCAAAGTACTAATCCAAGCATTGGGGTTCTTAGCATGTCTGGTGCAGCCAAGGAATTGGCACATTGACATGAACCGGACAGCACTAGAGCTGCAGCCCAGAGGGTGTCGCAGCCAGCAGCAGGTCTGAACACATCTAGTAGCATGGGTCTTGCACACTACATTTGTTCCTTGTCAGGTCAAATTCTGCAGACATTTTGGCTCTGACCAGAGTTTGTTTGTGTAAGTTTCAGGCTTGCAGAAGATGATCCCAAATATTCTGTCTTTCTCCTTCAAACATGCTGTCTCTCTCTCTCTCTGTTTCTGGCACCTAAAAACTAACACAATTAAGGAACGATATATTAAAGTGCATATCGAATCATGTCTGTGGCCTCTAGCCTCACTCTGCAAAGTACTTTTCTTACATCATGACATTCTAAAAAACATGTTTGGCAAGCATCCTGTGTCATCAGCTAAACTGGAAAGAAAGTACCAGTAATTGTAATCTGATATCACAATGACAGAGTATGAACCACCCCCCACCACACACACACACTTTTACTCATTGCTCAGATTATAGCCGGGACTAAACAGCATCACTGCATCTCTGTCAAAGTTTGTTAGCGCTTCATGCTACTACTACAGTTGGATCCATACCTCTTAACCTCTTGCCTCATAAATCAAGGACAGAGCTTGAAGTGCAACTCTGCACATCACATGTGCTTTCATAAATAAGATGTTCCAGCTATTAGAATTTACTACAGAATATCTATATTTTTCATTTTCAATGTTCCTTTCCAAGATTTACAGCATATCTTGGTAGTCTATCTAAAAGGTCTGTATAGAAAACAGTTGAAATCATTTGCCTCTCCCAGTTAACCTCACAGTACCTTTGTTTATGACAGCATAGTGTTCACCATGACAGCAGACTGTGATATCCCAAATAGCAATTGTGTGGTTAGCAGGGAGAGTCAGATACATTTGAAAGACTCAGTGAAACAATTTACTGGATTCAGTAGAGACAACAATAGGCAAGTAGCCCATCGGGAATGTCTCTCCACACAGTGGGATCTTAATTTCTGATTCAGTTTGTTCTATTTGACAATAAATACATGTCAAGGGACTTTTGAATGCATCAAAAGTATTCTGCTCTATTATTTCTCCGAGGCAAACTATTCCAGTGCTTAATAGTACGAATTATAAAGTAATTATCCCTTTTATTGGTCTTGGCCCTAGGTACCTTAAACTGTTTATTATGAGTACATACATTTTGAATTCTGTTATGTGGTTGAAACCCACAGCCAGATGCTAAGTGGGGGAGTTTAGGATCTTATACATCAGGAGAATATCTCCAGGCTGCCTTTCTCTTGAAGCGAGAAAGACTGGCAGCATTTAACCTTCATGATTTGTGTTTCAAGTGGGGAATTAGTTTGGTAAACCTTTTGTACTCTTTCAAGTAATACAATATCCCTGTTTAGATATGGGCTCCAAAACTGGGAACCGTAGTCCATATAGGGTCTAACATAAGACTCATACATGGGTACCAAACACTGTTCAGATCTACAAACAAATGCCAAAGTAATCCTATTAATCATTACATTAGAGTTTTTGCAACCATACAACAATGGTCAGAAGAGGATAGTTTATTGATTAATATCCTAGATCTTTTTGATTTGGATGTGTGATGGGTATATTATTTATAAAATATAAATAGTGAGGCTTGGTGTTCCCAAAGAGCATTACTATGAACTTATCTGCATTAAAAGACATTCCATTTTAACAGCCTATTACTTGATTGCCAATAAATCACTCACAATACCTAGATATTTAGGAACGGTATACACTTCTCCCCTAGTTTGGTATCATCGGCAAATTTCATTATACTACAAGAGATGTCATTATCCATATCACTAATAAAGATACTAAACAGTGTGGGACCCAGGACCGAGCCCTCCACTAGTGACATTTCCCTCAGATGATAAACAGCTATTTATAGTGACAAATTGTTTTCTGTTAAGAAGCCAGTTTTGTATCCATCAGACTAGAACTGAAAAACCCATGTTGATCATTTTATCGACAAAGGTATGATGGAGCACAGCGTCAAACGCTTTTTGAAATCCAAAGGATAACATCATATGGGATACTCTGGTCTAAGTTGGTACTAACTTGTTGGTAGAACGTTATCAAGTTTATGGTAGTAGAATGATAATTCTTGAACCCATGTTGATTAGGGTAATGCAGTCTCAACTGATTGATTTCAGAATCAAGACAAACCTTAATTAGTTTTCCATTAGTTTGCAACAAATACAAGTAAGGCTGATGAGTCTGTAGTTATACACACTACCTTTGTTTCCTTTTAAAGATAGGGATAACTCTCACATTATGCCAGTCATTTGATATCTGTCCTTCCTTAAAGAATAATTAAAGATCAATATAAGTGGATAAGCAAGCTGAGCTAACAACTCCCTTAGAAACCTGGGTTGAATAAGATCCGGTTCAGGGCTGGAAGTTTTCTTTATTTCTTTGAGTAATTCAAGAACTTCCTACAGTGTAAAAGTGTAATGGTATTCATTTTCAGTATTGGGTACACTTTTATTTGATTTCCCTGTGTCAGAGAACACAGAGCAAAACAGGTATTAAAATAATCTGCAGTTGTTGTATCATCCGTGATAGTTGTTCCATTTTGTACAAGTGGCCCAATAACATGAGGTGCATTTTTTTGTTATTAATGTATGAGTATAACGCTTTGTATTTTTATTATGGGCTAATTTGAATTCTAGTTTGTATTTAGCCTCCTAATCATGTTTTTAACCATTTTAGTTTACTTTTATATTTAATTGAACTTTCTGGTGATGGCTCTTTTTCAATTGTTTATTTGACTTTTCTTTAGATCAAATTTGTTTCTGTATTCCGATGTTAACCATAGGGGACCACGTCTTTATCACTATATTTATTTTTAAGGGGTACAAACTCTTTTCTAGTTGTAATATTATGTCCTTAAGGATATCCATGATTGGTTGACAGTTTTTCAAAAGACACTGTCCCAGTCTAGCGTTTCAAGTATAGTTTTAATATGAATAAAATTTGCCTTGCTGTAGTCCCTTATTGTTGTTGAACCATAATATCTGGACCATGTTGTCATGATTTCAAAATAAACCATTTTATGGTCGCTGTTACCCAAGGGATGTAGTGATTTAACATTGCATACCTCTGCTTCTTGACTGGTTATTATCAGGTCTAAGGTGTTAGTACCTCTCATTGGTTCATTAACCAATTGTTCAAGTCTCTTTGTAATAAGAGTGTTAACAAACTCGTTCAAATTCATTTGAACCCACTAGATTAACCCAGTCAATACCAGGAGATTGGAGTCACCTACAATTAAAACCTCACCAAGGTTGGACGCTTGAGAAATCTCATTTAGAAGCTGGGTATTATATTCCTGGTTTGAAGATGGAGGTTTATAGTAGTTATCTAATATAAGTTTTGGCTTGCCCTTGAACTGAATACTCAGCCAAATACTTTTGACAGACTCACTGCGGGATTAAATAATGGAACTAAACGTGAAGTGATGTTATTTTTTATATAAATACAAACTCCACCACCTATTCTGTCTTTTCTATTATTATGGTATAATTTATAATTTGGCAAGTTATTCATCCACTGTGATGGTCATCCCACCATGTTTCAGTAATAGTGATATCCATATTATTTTGATCAAGTAATGCTATTAATTCTGTCATTTTATGTTGATTTAGGCTACATGCATTCAGCATAAGATTCTGCACTTGGTGTCTTTACCAGTACTTCCTATATTTAGAGAAGGACCCTGAGTGATCCTCTTCCCCTTTTAGTTGTTTAAACGGTCACTTGTAAACTTTTTAATTTGACATCCCAACATGGTATTACTCCTGACTGCTGAGATGCAGGTCATCGCAGCAGTAGAGGTTGTTCCTACCACTGTAGTGTTCCCAATTCAGTAATACATGAATTGTTTGATAGACACCATTTCCTGAGCCATTCATTAACCATTTTAATTTTGATGTCATTGAGTAAGGCTCTAGGGACAGGTAGGATCTCAGAGAAACACATCTCGTATCCTTTTTCTTTTAACAGGTTGCTTAATGTGCTGAATTTTTTTTTATGTTTCTGGACCCTGTGAATTAATATTATTTGTTCCAATGTGTAGTATAACTAATAGGTTATCTCCAACATCTCTTAGTATGTTATCCATCATGGATGTTAAATCAGAGATTTTCACTCCTCTATAATTGCAACAAGCTATGTTTTTCTTTGTCACGATTGCAGACTAGCCTGTCTATATGTTTAATCATTGAATCGTCTAAGATGAATACCTGATGTTGGGGGCTGGGCAGTGGTAACATTAATTGGGACTGTCTGCATGGCGGGGACAGCATTATTGTTGTTGGTTTGTACAAATTGTATCAGAGGCATAGATGGATTAATTGCTGTAACTTTCCCTTGGCATTCAGGCACCCTGCAATCAGTGTTAGGAGATATTAATGTAGTACATCCAGGTAAGACAGGGTGTCAACCACTGATGAGGTGGAGGCAATGGGTTCAACTTTCATGCTAGGTGTAAGGTTATCACAAGGAACCTCCTGATTATAATCTATGCATGCTTGAGGTTTACCCAAGCTTCCATCGATGATGGCCATACTAGATGATAGAATATTGTCATCCCTTATGTTAACAGTGTCATATTGTCAACTTGTGTCCACTCAGAATCATCATCCAGTTCTTCATCATGTTCTCTAATTCTTTCCTGACTGGCATTTGTGGACTAATTGAAAATTAATTAGTAGACCCACTGTCAGTCTATCTAAGGTTGTGGCTACACATATCTCAGGTGTATTTCTTGGCACCTGTTGGTCCTAATACACTGGGCTGTACCGCGCAACATTACCATTCGTAGCTTGAGCCTGATTTTCTAAGCAGTTAAACCTGGTGGCTATGTCCTGCTGGCTTCATTCTAGCCTACTCAGTGTATCATTAAATGTGTTTATTTCTAGTAGCAACTCGTTATTAGTTATACATTTTCCACAAATGAATGCTTTATATTTTGTGACGTCATCCACCAGTTTATACATTTGCAGCTGCTACATAGGATTCCAGTATCCTCATCAAAGGTTATAATAGTTAAGGTTAGTGCTTTTGTCATTTTTATTTTTGTTATTTAACCAAAATGACTAGTTGGTGTAAAATAAAGTAGAGGGAAGAAGTCAGTAACACAGGAACATAAGTAATAGCATTACCAGGATAATTACTTATAAGGTTGAGGCCTATTGGACTTGTAAATAGTCTCACTTCCCTAGAGCGTACTGTCATTTTTCCTTCCAACCTGTTTGATTAAATATACTTATAACACCCTTTCAAGACTGGTAAGAGAGTCAGTGCTGTTCTTAGAGGAACTAAAATCCCAATAATAAAGGAATATCGTTGATAGGGTGGTAAAGAGGATGATAACATCCCACCTCAGGTGGTTGGGCCCGAGGCCACTGCCGAGGGCCCAACGCCCGAGAAGGATGTTATCTCAGCATAACACCCACACCTGGAGGGCATTATTCTATTATACAATGGCTTATTGTTTTATAGTTAAAAATAATTTTAAAGAATGTTTTTGTTAGTGTGTAAAAATAGTTTGTTTCTCAAGAGAAAAAAGCTCAGCAGCAGCATGCTCCATACCCTACAGACAATCAGCAGGGAGGTTATGCCAGGATAACATCCTGCTGTGACAGCCAACTGACCAATCAGTAGCCAGGATTCTTTTCTGCCATTGTATAATGTAATATGACTGTCAAAACTGTTGGACAAGCTAAAAGTTAATTTACCTACAGGCCACTGATCACTGCCGTCACTGCAGACACTGCTGACATGTGCTGACATGCTTGTCTCAGTACATGTGACGACGCACACCCTCGCTAGTGCTTGCCCCGCCACAGAGGGGCTCAAGTTAAATATCCCATGACCTGTAAACAGACTTACCAGGTCACTCAACAGAAGTCACTCAGGAGTAGAGGTTTAAACTACTCCTAGAAATTATAGCCTTATTCCCATCAATTTAGGCTTATTTGCCCAGCAAAGAACTCCTTTATGTTTCAAAATTTCCCTTCTGAAGGGAGTGAAAATGTCGCAGACAATAGTTTGTAGTCCTGGTAAATGCCCAGAATTACAACTCTGCTGGTGTTTCCTGGTTCCTGAGCCTTGTGGACATTTAGTATGTCTGCCCACCCCGACATTCAAGGAGCAAAGATGAAGTTCCAAATTCACAGACACAATAAAATATTTAAAAACGTAGCTTACTTCTCTCTTTTACTGTTACACAGCCTCAGTGAGAGTTGTAATTCAATCAAATCATCCCACTCGCAGAGGGACTAGAGTTAAATATCCCGTGACCCTGAAATAGACTTAATTGCTGCATTATCTACAATATTTAGTAGATTAACAGAAGGGAACAGCAAAAGAAATAACAAATAACTAGAAAACAATAAAGTGAAAACATAACTGGTGTAAATCTAGGGCCCCATTTTCAAAGGTCTGGGTGGTGCACCCAACCTGGAAATGCACTGGCTGTTGAGGGCATGCCCATATTCAAGGGCACAGATGTGGGCGCACCCCTCAGTGCAGATGTGCACAATATTGTGCTGCGCCTACGCAAATGAGGGTCTCCCATGCATATGTGATGCAGCACAATACTGAAATGTTTCAGAAGCACAAATTGGCCTCCAGCAGTGGCACAGATTTACTCTTCTGAAACCATGCCTAACTAGTGCACAGACCCAGCTGCCCACTGTTAGAGCAGGGAACCCTGGCAGTACAGCGGCCCTCCCTCAGCCTTGATCCATTATAGTAATAAAATAAATCCCCCATATCCCTTGTAGTCTAGTGGTCCCCTCCCGATCAGTGTACAAATTAAATAAATCCCCCATTCTCCCAGGTAGTCTGGTGGTCCCCTCCTGATCCCGATCAGTGTAAAAATAAAATACATCCCCATATCCCTGGTAGTCTTGTGGTCCCCCTCCCAGCCCCAATCCATATAACAAATACAATGTCCCCATTGGTCAGGTGGCCCCCACCTGTTAGGCACTGACCCACCACCCTGCCCCTCCCCACCGGCCCGGAGCCGGCAGCTGGCACAACCTCCTCACACCACCAGGACCAGCCACTGGCCGAACTGTCAGTGCTAGCACGTACAGTACGCACACATACATTGGTTGACCGGTCAACCAATGGGGCATACTATGTACTGTACACACTCATTAACAGTTCAGGTAGTGCTGGCCATGGTGGTGTGAGGAGGGCTGTGAGTCGCTGGCTCCAATTGGGCTGGGGAGGTCAGGGTCACTGCCTCAATGGAGTGGGGGCCACTTAACTACTGGGGACCAGGACATCATATTTTATAAGGATTGGGGCTGGGGAAGAGGGAACCACTAGACTATCAGGGATATGGGGGATGTATTTTATTTTTACAGTGATCGGGATCGAGGAGGGGACTACTAGACTACCAGGGAGAATGAGGGGTTTATTTGTTGTACACTGATCATGGATCGAGGAGGGATCACTAGACTACCAGGGAGAATGGGGTTTTATTAAATTTTACACTGATCAGGAGTGGAACCACTAGACTACCAGGAGAATGGGGTTTTATTTGATTTGTACACTGACTGGGGATCAGCGAGGGAGCACTAGACTACCAGGAATACGGGATTGAGGGTAGGTTTTATCAGATATGTGATTGGGGCTTGGGGGACTGGCCGGTGCACTCCACAGCAGTGCACAAATGCAGACGAGCACACAGTGGGCGTGCAAGTAACCCCATTGCGCCACGCATGCTCAATGGACTCATGTCGGCATACTTGGGCTGAATATCGCCCATTGGGCCATGGTGCACACCAGTTTGCGCCACTGAAAACCCCTATGGGTGGTCCTCAGCCCTACACCCTGGTTGCACTGTCGTAACATGGTGACCCCCTGCTGTGTGGTGTGCATCCAGGGTCTGATATTCAACAGACTGTGCAGTCTGTTCAGATTGTGCAATCTGTTTGAATATTATGCCAGAGCCAGCCAGCCCATTTTTTTGTGTGAAGCGCACCATTTTGCACACACAGCCAGCCAGCTCTGAATATGGGGCCTTAGTGTCTGCAAGCTTTTTATTATACAGAGAGTTGCTCTTTAAAAAAATCAGGGTCAAAAGACTAAAATCAGGTACATGTCTTCAAAATTGGTGATAGCCACTCAGGAAGCTGGTAGAATAAGGGGCTTAGTGCAAAATGAATTTTGTAAAGAAGAAGAAGTGTATAACTTTAATGTCTGACATTATTCTGTGCTTACAATTCTGACTGTTTGGTCATGGAAACACAAATTTTAGATGGGACAGAGTAAACATTGAAGGAAAATCAGGGACGCCCTAGAAAATCAGGGAAAATGAGAGGTCTGGTTGATCTGCTCCTCTACCCAAAATACACACACACACACACCACCTTTTGATCAACACAATATTTAGAAATGCACATTAAAAAACAGAAAGTTTGTAATTATGTCAGAAAACACAGATGGTGTGCCAAGGAGAGATAATTAAAAGCGATTACCACAATATATGTCTTAGTTTCATCAGTTTGTTTTTAATACTATAGCAGCACTTGACCACAAATAATTAAAATTAACTTTCAGCACAAGAACCAGCAGATTATATGAAGCTAATGTATGAACGGTCATGTATCACTTTGTGCCTGCATTACATGAAAGAATCACATATTTCTCAAATCTATACTCCTTAGAACACGCTGTCAGAAAAACAAGAATTTGTCAAAGCTGAATGTTGTCTTGCTGGCATTGGCATTGCAGGAGTTAGAGAGATGCATAATAGGAATGGCAGTAAAGTATGGAACCAACATCAACCCCACCCCACCCTGCAGAGCAGACAGGCACTGAGGTGTGCCTTTCGGTCGTCAGCCATAATGTCATGCCATTTCACCTCACCCTACCATGCAGACTTTGACAAGTGTCATTGCAGCCTTTGGTCATCAAGTATTACTTCACCCATTCCATAAGGAAATATGTTGAGATAGGTGCAGTAGAGGAGAATGGGTGAACTTTGGGGCAGAAGAGTCCAAGGCACACCTTGATACCTGTCGCTAGCTGCAGGGTGGGAGATGGGGATGGAATGGCTTGAGCATTACAGCTGACAGTCCAAAGGCACACCCCGATGCCTCCTCAGTCTCTACAGGGTTGGACATTAGGGTTAGAAACCCAACACCCCAGGCGTTGTTGATATTTGCACCCAAATTTTCAACATGGCCTTTTGTGATCCCACCTCATGAAAGCATTTGAAACCTCCACTGTGAACAGTGGCACTGTGATTTTGTTAATCTGTCCCTAACGTTGATTTCCCACAGAGACTGCACCATTGTGCACCAGGTGTGCAAAATCACATTTCAGGCAGGATATGAAAAATGACAGCTGTATTGTTCATAAGGAGGTGTGCAAAATGGCAATGTTGAAAAGCTGGAGTGAAGATATTAAAATTCTCGAGTTACAAAGGTGCATGGAAACATAGGCATTTTGGGAACTCCGCTCATGAACAGTGTCACTGTAATTTTCTTAATCTGTCCCAAACGTTGATTTCCACAGTGACCGCACCATTGTGCACCAGATGTGCGAAAACACAGAATGTGAAAATGACAGTTGTACTGTTCATAAGGAGGAGGAAAATGGCAATGTTGAAAATCTGGAGTGAAAATATTAAACATTCTTGAAGTTAAGCATGTGTGAACTGCACAATGCACACTCAGTAACACAGTCATTTTTGGAATTTTACACCAAATTTGCAAAATAGGCTTTTTAGGAGCCCACCTCATGAACAATGACACTGTAATTTCATTATCAGTCCTGAAAGGTGATTCCACACAGTGACTGCAAAATCACCTTTGGAACTAAATAACAACATGGCAATGACTCAGTTCATGAGGTGGAGTCCCAAGAACCCCATGTTGAAAATTTGGGGCCAAAAGTCGCAAAATGGCTGAGATATCCACTCTGTTGACCCCCACCATTGATGCCATTATACAGCTTACCAGCATTTCTTCAATTTGTGGTTGGCTTTGAAGAGTGCAGACGTGTTCCCGTGCCACCAAAGATCATTGCGCCAGGCTCTGGAGGTAAGTATGGGATGAGGGGGTGTGCAGAGGTGGGTGTGGGTTTGGGAGGGGGCATTGTGGGAAGGTGGCATCGTGACCATGAGGGATTGTTTTTTCTTTTACAGGAAAACATTGTGAAAGTTTTTTTCTTTTCAGGTTTGCTTTAGGCACACTAGGGTGGGCCCCAATGTGCCACCTGTGTTTTTGGGAGGGACTGAAGCCACCGGGATTGGGCACCACGCTGGCAAAGAAAGAGTGTGTTGGGAAGCATGATACCGAGGGGAGGTACCCCTCAGCACACAAATGAACAAGGGATATGCCAATGGGGACTGGGCCTCCCCATTGGAAAATGAACTGGGAAATTGGGCACCCTGACATTGGCTTTGGGCAGGACTGTCAGAGGTGAACAGTGACAGCCGCCGCCATAGTTTACTGAAATGTTACACCAGGCAAGGCACGTCCTGCAATGATGGGTCGCCACTCATTGCAGCAGCAAAACTGTTTCAAGTTAGTGGCACACTTTTGCAGCGCTGCCATAGTACAGCATGCTGTTTCATTGGTGCCATAGAGCCCAGCCTGGAAAAAGCAGTGACGCCATTGGCTACAACACGACTGCACCGACCAAACCTGCTACCCGTTACTACAATATGTTGTTTGTGCCTCGCGACAAGACAACATAAAATGGATATCAGTAGTCTTGCAGGTATCTACAATACCTCTAAATCTCTCACTTCAGGACCAGAAGTCTGCAGGCTTGTACAAAAATGTTGGCCAGTTCCTTAAAAAGTATAACTACAGCACTAGACTGTATGTGCATTGCCTTAACAATATCTCTAATAATAAAGAAGCATTTGTCAATGCCGAATGTTTGCTTGCTGGCATTGGTAGTGTAGGAGTTAGAGAGGTGCATAATAGGAATGGCAGTGAAGTACTAAACTGGAACCAACCCCACCACCACCCTGCAGAGACTGACAGGCACTGGGGCTGCCTTGTATCGCCAGGCATAACGCCCATGCCATTTCACCACACCCTACCCTGCAGTGACCGACAAGTGTCATGGTGTGCCTTGGGGTCTTTGCCTTGGGCTCACCCTATTCAATAAGGAAATACGGTGAGAGGGTGCAGTAGGAGAATGGGGTGAACTTTGGGGGTGAAGAGTCCAAGGTACACCTCGATGCCTGTCACTGGCTACAGGGGTGTGGGTTGGGTGCAATGGCATGAGCATTACAGGCGACAATCCCAAGTCACACCCCTGATGCCTGTCAGTCTCTACAGGGGTGGGGTGTTATGGTTAGCCCTAATTCTAGGTGTTTGCTGGTATTTCTACCCAAATTTTCAACATAGGTTTTTGTGACCCCACCTCATGAACAGTGGCAATATCAGTTTGTTAGCTGAAGGCTGATTTTGTACAGCGACTTACGCCATTGGGCACCACAGGTGCGAAACACATTTCAACAGGATGTGAAAATGACAGTTGTACTGTTCACAGGAGGTGTAAAAATGGTAACGTTGAAAATCTGGAGTGAAAATATCAAAAAATGAGAAGTCACTAGTGCGTAGAAACTGCATACAAAGCACACTCGTAATGTAATTAGTTTGGGATTTTACAGCAGATTGTCAACACAGGCATTTTGGGATCTCCGCCATGAACAGGGTGACTGTGGTTTTTTAATCTGTCCCTAACACTGATTTCCCAGGGACCATATATTTCTGTGCCGAAGTGCAAACACATTTCGCCATGGTGTGAAAAATGACAGCTGTACTGTTCATAAGGAGGTGTGGGAAAATGCCAGTGTTGAAAATATGGACTGAAAATATTACAAATTACGTGAACTTATGAGGATGCGTGAAAACTGCGCACTGAACGCACGTAACACAGTCATTTTATGGATTCTTTGTCACCAAATTTCAACATAGCCATTTTAAGACCTCTGCTCATGAACAGTGTCACTGTGATTTTCTTAATCTGTCCCAAACATTGATTTTGCACACCGACTGCGTCGATTGGCTGTGCTACATGCGTGAAAACACATTTGGGGCAAGATGTAAAACTGACAGCTGTACTACTCATAAGGAGGTATGGTAAAATGGCAATGTTGTAAATCTGGAGTGAAAATAGTAAAATTCGAAGGTTACAAGCGTGAGAATTGCGCAACGGACGTCAGAAATCAGTCATTTTTGGGAATTTTTACCTAAATTTTCCACATAGGGTTTTGGGGCCCTCCTTATGAACAGTGACACTGTTGTTTCGTTACTCAGTCCCGAAGGTGGTTCCACGCAGTGACCGCAAAATCACCTTTGGGACCAAATAACAAAATGACAGTGGCTGAGTTCACGAGGTGGGGTCCCAAGAACCCCATGTTGAAAATCTGATGAAAAATTCCCAAAATGGACGAGATATGCACTAAAGTTGAAAAAACCAAACATTTATGTCATTATACAGCTTATCGGCATTTCTTCAGTTCGCGTTGGCTTTGAAGAGTGCAGAAGTGTTCCCAGTCCACGAAGATCGCGCCAGCCTCCAGAGGTAAGTATGGGGGTGAGGAGGGTGGGAAGTGGGTGTGCAGAGGGTGGGTGTGGGTTGGGTTGAGGGGCAAGAGAGTCAACGAGGGACTGTTTTCTGTTGTAGGTTTTTTAACATGACGTGGGACTTTGCCATGCTTGGGTGGGCTCCCAGCATAGCACCTGCAAGTTTGTTTGGGTGGAGCAGTGAAGCCAATGAGGATTAGGCACCCGTGGGCAAAGACTTCAGCCATGCTAGGGTGGGCTCCCAGTGTGGCACCCAAAAGTTTGCTTTTGGGGGAGAGAGTGGAGCAGATGGGGATTGGGCATCCCTGCCGGTCATACAGTGTCTGGGGGTGGAGAGGAGCGCTGAGCATGCTGAAGTGTGCTCCCAGCGTCTCATGGAGTGTTTGTGGGGGTGGGATGATCTATGACAGTTCAGATGCAATGCTGATGTGGCCGGCAATTAGCATACTGCGTAGCAGTATGGAAATTGCCTACAGTTACCACCACTGATTGGTAGTGTTTTCTCAGAACTGTGCGCCACTGCATCTGAACAGCTGTCATAGACAGCTCGGCCATTCATTGGTGCGGTGCAGCGCGCCTGCAAAGGAGCAGGGCATTGGAAGTGGGGAGACACCTACGAAAACTTGTATGGCAATATGTTTCTTGGCATGAGTGCAAGCAAACATAAAAAAAGGGCCAGATTCCAGTGTTTATTTTGTATCTGAGTTAACAAAAGTGTTCATCTGTGTTTTCACATAAACAGCCCTACAAGGAAGATGCCTTTATGTGTTTATTGTGTATTCCACTCACAGCAGGATATCAGCAATTTGAGCACTGAAATCCATTTCAGCATTTGCCAGTGACAGCATATCCATGCAAGATGAGCCAAACACTGGAGGACAGCAGGGAAATTAAAACAAGCATTTGCCAATGCCGAATGTTTGCTTACTGATATTAGCATTGGAAGTGCAGGAGTTACACAGATGCAGAATAGGAATGGCAGTGAAGTACTGAACTTCACGCGGAGGGTATGGAGATAACCAGGACAAGGTGTGGGTGGGCTACTTGTCTACCAGCGAAAATATTATTTTGTTTTAAAAATAGAAAAGGGGAAGGGGATCACTAGCACCAGATAGTTTTTGCTTTGTTTGTAACAGATGAACCAGCACTGGATTTGTGTGTGTTGGGGTGTACAACTGGAACCAATGAATTATTTGTTTTAAAGGGACAAAGAATGTCAAGGAGGATTACTATTGGCACTGGAGAAAGTGGTACTTACATTTAGTCTACAGTGAGGCAATATCAAGATAACATGAGCAAGGCTTAAAACAGGTATTGAATGGAGTTGTTTTGGGAGACGATGATGAAATCATGACCCTCAGGAAGAACTACTGACTTTCAATAGTCATATTGCCATCAGCCTTAGCCTCTGGCTAATATACTGTCAGTCAACAGTTCACCATGTGAGTTATGATTTTACCATCATATCCCCCGACTCCAGTCAATATTTTCTAAAGGAAACAAACCAGATTATCAGTCCAAATGTTTCAACTAATCTCTAAACACTTATTTCCTAAATGACTGAATTTTAACCAGATAACACAGTACTTACTGAGTGGTTTACAGTAAATAAAATACTCCAGATTAGAATGATTATGGTTATAAAAAGACCAATGGTTTCGGAGCAGTTACAGTACTTAAAACACTGTACACAAAAGTGTACTGTTAGTATGCCTGCCTATACAAGGGGCTAAATTGGGCAGGAACTCAGTTCCACCACTTGACAAAATTTGTTTCACAGCTCCTGCACTGTAATCTTTCTCCACTGAATACTATATTTGAGAGTTACACGCCCCTGACAGGACAGTTCCCACCTACAAATCTACAAGCAAGAGTTCTCTCCTCCTAAAAATTTCCAGTCTAACCACTGTCTGCACCCTTGGTGGGGTACAGTGGACATGAAACTTTATGAAGCGAAACCGTCAGGGTTTTTGCATCTGTAGCATCCCGACTTGCTGCTCAGTGCTGTGATTGCAGTGTGTCTTGTTTGGCAGCTTCTGTATTTTATTAAATCACTGTTTTCTGCACTAAAAAGAATGTATTGCAGCAGACACCCATGATAGTCATTTCTGTTTGCACACATGAAAAGGAAAACACTAGTTTCCAGTGTTCTGAGCTTTCATCTTAACATGCAATGAATAGTCTCTCCAAATCATGCCACTAGTTCTCAGATTTAACTGGACAGGATCCTGCATTTCTCTGATGAAAGGTTGAGAAGTATGGAAAACGTGCCCCACTCTTTCCTTCACCCGAGGCGCTCTTTCCTACATCCAAGGGCCAAGGTGCAGCACCATCACTAGTGAACTGTTTCTACTTCCACCACAGCTGTTATGTAACCCACTCCTCTAGCATTTTCATTTCACCTAAAGTTATGCTAGTTCCTGCACTAATGATGATGTGGGCAACCTTGGATCCCTGCTCAGCACAGTAGCCATGTAACAAAGCAAGCCTTCGCAAGAGATGTTTGGTTTCACGCCCCAGTGCACAGATTGGGCACTCTGAGCTGCTACTCAGCTGGACATGCTTGCAGTGTGCTCCTCCACCTCCTCATCCTGCAGATGGCAGTTATACTAGGCAGCTCCAACAGCTGGAACACACAGCAATAGCAGGATGGCAACAAAATGCTTCCGTGATACCAGTGTCTAGAAAACAAAATAGCCGCTTTCAACCTAGCCACCATCATACACATCGTATCAAGAAACTAGGAACACTGGACACTTGTTTTTGGGCATTGAGTAATTAAACAAATTCTGGTATGCTAGTAAATATGTGACTGTTTTTTTTTTTTTTTGCAAAGTATATTTCAAAGCATTTGATTCCTTCCCCATCACAGGCGAGCAAAGCAGGGTACAGATATTCAGCAACAGCCTCCATTTCTTTTCCTCTCTTGTTCTCACAGCTAATTGATCCCAAAAGTCTCCCCAGGCCCCTACCCCAGCTCTCTAGATGGTACTTTTCTTTGTCTACTATTGCAAATGCAGAGCTCTTCCTGCCCAGGCAGCAGGAATGTGGTTGCCAGCTAAGTTCAGTGGAGGGAACTAAAAGTTGCTTTTCCAGACAGAGGTTACCGATGTTACCATTAAATTCTGTTACTTACTTTTCAATGATGATGTACAGGTTGAAGGCCCCATGGTAGGAGCACTTGGCTTCTCCACCTTCCTTCTCCTCTTCCTGGGCTACATTAGGACTACTCCTTGCCAGCAGCAGCAGCGAGCACAGCACTGTCAGCATCCACACGTTGGTCCCAGCACTCGCCGTTTCCTTTTGCAACATATCTCCTCCTCCACAGTTCAGTGCTGCCTGTCAAAGATTTTAGGTGGATGAAGGAGATCAAAGAGTCCCAAGATTTGTTTTTGGTTGCAAGGTTTACAACGGTAGTGAGCAAACAAAACAAACAAAGCAAAGAGAAGAGAAGGTTGCAATGCCAAATTGCTTTGAAGTGTGATGTTTCCTTTTCTGAGCTTCTTGTAGCTCTCTCCAAGGAAAGGATGGAGCTAAAGCTAGCATGGACTCCAACCCTGTATTTCCTCTGATCTATCCAATGCAAAATCCAGCATTACTACAGGGAAACTTCAGCAAAAAGCACAGCTGTGCTGAGAAAGGAGACACAACTTGGCTCATATCCTGGAGAACTGGCAGTGTGGACTACGCCGCTTATTATATGTGCTGTCTCGGAAAGGCAAAGATGAAGTCTTGCTGTAAATCATTGCAAAACATGCCTTAAGTTAATAAAAGAGTTTTGTTTGGCAAAGGTTGGCATTAGTTTAACTTGTAGCTGTGGGCATGCTACTGGCCTAAGACAGGACAAGGGAGGGCTGCAACACCCAGGTATACTGTTGTTGAAGCTGCCGGACCCTGACAGCTGATACTGGGGACTGTCGGTGGGGCATGAGTGTTAAAACATTAATCTGTTTTGTTTCTTTGCAGGGTTTGCATTCTGATGCTGCTCTGGCTGGCTGTAGTTGCAGTGCAGTGGTAAGTTCTAACCAGGATGAATAACAACAACCCAGGAAGCAGGGTCAGAGGTATGCCTGAGAGATGAAACGTGGTCCTAGTCAACAGTAAAAAAAATGAGCTATCTATGACAGCAGTTCAGATGCAGTGGTGACGGTAGGCAATGCAAGCTGCCTGCATTACCACCGCTGATTGTAGAGGTCATTTACTTTCAACTGTATGCCACTGCATCTGAACTGCTGTCATATACAGCTCGACATTCATTGGCATGGTGTGGCTGCATCTGCAAAAAGGACCAATACATTGGAAGCGGGGTGGCACACCTATGAAAACTCGATGGTGACATTTATGTTTCTTGCACATGCGTGCAAGCAAACATAATGACAGTACACTAAAAAGTGGGAGGGAGGCTTATGAGCATGTACATCCAAATTAAAGGGTCAACTGACCAAACCAGCTGCTAACTGAAGAATTTGAGGACTGGGCTGAAGTGTTAATGCAAACAAAATCATAAACAGAAGTTTGACTTTTTGCAATAATTGATTATTTTTGCATTGTGATTGTAAGGTTTGTCAGTAATGTGTTGGTGTTAAACCAAAGTATTGCTGACTGCTTCACAGTTCTCTATCAGGGCTATTGTACTTCATGCTGCAGATGGAAGCAGAATTCCACTGAAAATGAGATGTTGCAACTCATTTGTGCTGTCCTGGGGGCGGAAAATTAGAATAACATCAGGATGCTCTCTGTGATGTCAGCATCTCACCAGTTCCATATCCCCCTGCTGACATCAGGCATCCCCATCTTCTACTGAAATAACACATTGTGTAAATAGTTACCTGCATTTACGAAAAGCAGGAGCCATCTGTAAACAAGATATTGCATCTCAGCTCATAACTATTGTGAAAATGCATTGTAACAATAGGTAGAATCGGACCCTTTGAAAATGAGATACTGCATATTAGCTGAGCTATCCTGGTTAACAACATTTTAACAAGCATTTGTCAATGCTGAATGTTGGCTTGCTGGCACTGGCATTGGTAGTGCAGGAGTTAGAGGATACATTATAGGAATGGCAGTGAAGTACTGAACTGATGCCAACCCCACCCCTACCCTGCAGAGACTGACAGGCTTGGGGGTGTGCCTTTGGATCATCGGGCATAACGCTGATGCCATTTCATCTCACACTACCCTGCAGACACCGACAGGTGTTGCAGTGTGCTTTGGGGTCTTTGGCCTTACACTCATCCCATTTCATAAGTAAATATGCTGAAGTGGATGTGGTACAGGAGAATGGGGTGAGCAGCTGGGCCCCAAGGCCGCAAGACACTATGATGCCTGCCAGTGGCTGCAGGGTGGGGGTGGAATAGTGTGTGTATTACAGGCGGATTATCCCAAGTCACACCCACTGGGTGTCAGTCTGTATGAGTACAGCATTATGGTTGGAAACCGTAACGCCTGGTGTTGTTATTTTCACCCAGATTTGCAAATGGAATTTCTGTGACCCCACATCATGAACAGTGGCACTATTATTTTGTTACTCAATCTGGAAAGGTGGTTTTGCACAATGACTGCCCATTTGGCGCCAAAAGTGTGAAAACACATTTCTGGCAGGATGTGAAAATGACAGCTGTGACTGTTCGTGAGGTGGTGTGAAAATGGCAATGTTGAAAATCTGGAGTAAAATATGAAAATTGGCAAAGTTACTTAACGTGTGTAGAACCGCACAACGACGCCTGTAACGCGAATAATTTTTGATTTTTTCCACCAAATTTTGAACATGGGTATTTCTTGAATCTCTCCTCATGAATGGTAGCACTGTGATTTTCTTAATCTGTCCCGAACAGTGATTTCCCACAGCAATGGCGCTATTCTGTGCCGTAGGGCAAAAACACATTTTGGCCAGGCAGTGAAAATGACAGCTGTACTGTTTATAAGGAGGTGTGAAATACCAACGTTGAAAATCTGGAGTGAAAATATAAAAATTTGCAAAATAATGCCCAAAATATTCCGGCGGTAGCAGTTGGATTCCGTTCTGCGTTAGGCGACCCGGTTTGGGAACGGACTCGGGTCGCCAGAGGGACGGCCGGGGAAGAAGGATGGAGGTCCGGGAACAGCTCTCCTCTCCGGGGAGGAATGCACACCTGCAGACACTCTGGCGGAGGCTGGGAGTACGGCAGTGATGGCCGGGCTCGGTGTTCAAGGGCGTGGCAGACATTGGCATATGACCTGACATCAGGACGTCACTCCCCACAGAAAAACAGGAAAAAATGCTTCCTGGCTGGAAGGATGATGATCTCTGTCCTCCACTGCTGCTGATCCCATGACCGACACACCCCTGAAGCGGTACCCCGGCCTATAGAGTAGCTGGGTAGCTGACCACCCCAGTTGGTGCCTTCCCTCGAGTAGAGGGGACCCATCTGGTGAAGGGATACGCCGGATTACCTAGGGGACCACCATATGAGGTTGGTAGCCGGTGGGGGTCGGGACAGGCAGTTGGGAGGGACAATAGGAGACCTGAAGGAGTGGGCAGCCAGGAAGTAAGGGAGAAAAAAAAAAAATAAATGAAAATTTGCAAAGTTACAGTGTGCGTGGAAACTGAGCAATGCATGCTTGTAACACGGTCAGTTTGGGGAATTTTTCACCAAATTTGCAATATAGGCTTTGAGAGCCCATCCATGAACAGTGACACTGTCGCTTTCATTGCTCTTGTCCCAAAAAGGTGATTCCGCACAGTAACCGCGTAAATCACCTATCGGACTGAATAACGAGATGACAGTGACTGAAATCGTGAGGTGGGGGTCCCAAGAACCCCATGTTGAAAATGTGGTGCCAGAATTCCACAAAATGGCTGAGACATGCATCAAAGTTAAAAACAACTATTTATGCCATTATACAGCTGTAACCCCTTGTTACCCAGGGTTACTAGAATCCCAGTAAGACCTAGTGGTAGGCAGGGAAGGCAGCTTAGAAACTCCAGTTAAATGGGTTTCACACTGTCTCACTCTGTTCTCAGTCTCAGCTGAGACAGGATGACATCACCATAGAACTATTGCAGCTGCATGAGCCACAATGGAATCTGCAGAAGGGAGTTGGAGTTAGAGTAGAATGTTGGGAGGTTTGAACAGTCAGTCTGTGTTCAGTTGCAGTTGGAGATTGTTGTGAGAGGAGCACAGCAGTTCTGTGCACAGGTTCTGGAGCCTCAGCCCTGAAACAGGGCTACATTTAGGAAAGATGTGTGTTTCGCTCTAAAGAGAGACACAGTAAGTTGTTTTATAGTGGTGGAGACCGCCATTAGGAAATTCTCTGTGCCCCATCCTCAGGGGATGGGGCAGGAAGGTTTGCTGCTATTCCAGGGCAACCCCTGGCTACTGCTGGAGAAAGAAGCTGCCTTATTTTGTCCACGTGTGTGGGGTACAAAGATTTTGTGATCCGCCTGTGGGCACCTGCAACCAAAGGGTGAGTTCTGCTCTTTCTAAAGGGCCCATGTTTCATCCTGAACTGTGTTAAAGTGGGGATTGGACTACTGAGGTAGTGGAGGCCTAGAGTAATAGGTTTAGCCAAAAGTAAAAGTATGTTCAAGTTCAGCACATAGGGGAAGTCAAGACATGTAGAGGAGATGTGACATACGCCTCACCCAGTAATAGAGGAGATGTGACATACGTCTACCCAGTAATCTACATTGCCAAGCTTTCAAAAGTGTTGTTTAGTTTTCAGAGAAATGGCTGGGTATGGATTGTGGGAGCTGGAGGTGGAGACCCCCATCTTTAGTAACCAGGTCCACCTCACGGATTTGCTCTGTGGATTTTTACTTTGCCTCATGCACTTAGCCAGTGATGAGGGAAGTACCCAGACGTGGGATGGAAGGAAAATTTCTAAGAGTCGAAGGCTCTAAGGTGGTTTGGGGAGCCGACAACAAGAAAAACTGGTTCATTCCCATAATGGACCGCTGATCAAGTGGCTCAGTGGGGAGCCGGGCCATGGGGAAAACTCAAGTAGTGTACAAGTCGGGCTGTGTACCCAAAGCTGCGGCAAGTCCGGGCTGTGTGCCTGGGGGGTTCAGAGCCTGAGGGCTGAAATGTGAAGAAGTGTTCTGTTGTCTCTAATCTGCATCACCAGGAATGTAGCCCCGTGGGGTCCGTCTATGCTTTGTTTGTTCAGTTTGGGAATAAAGCCACACTGTAGAATCCCATTCCAGGTTTTGACATTACAGTTATTGCTTCCTGTGCTCAGATTTACTTGGATACCCTGTGCACAGTAGCCAAACCTAGGCCTCCTGTGCCGAGTAACTTAGTCCTCCCGAACCCAGTCCCCACCAGGTACTGCTGTCAGCTTCAACAGCATGCCACCTGTCATTTTGCAAAAGGCAGGGGTCCAGGGTTACCACAGCTTACCAGCATTTCTTCAGTTCAGCGGTCAGTTTGAAGAGTGCAGATGTGTTCCGATCCACCGAAGATCGTCGTGCTGGGCTCCAGAGGTA
This sequence comes from Neoceratodus forsteri, assembly GCA_016271365.2. Lineage (NCBI taxonomy): Eukaryota > Metazoa > Chordata > Ceratodontiformes > Ceratodontidae > Neoceratodus > Neoceratodus forsteri. Next base: position 410,549,246 of record CM028138.1, read on the forward strand.
AGTATGTGGTGAGGGGTGCAGGAGGTGGGATACACAGAGGGTGGGCGTGGGTTGGGAGAGGCAAAGAGGCCACAATGACCAGTTTCTTTTTACAGGGTTTCAAAAAAATAAGAGACGCGGGACTTTTGGCATGTTGGGGTGGGATCCCAGTGTGCCACCTGGATGTTTGTGGGGAGGGAGCAGACGGGATTGGGCATCCTGCCAGCCATACAGTGTTGGGGAGCGCTGAGCCGAGGGGACTGAGCACCCCTAGGCATGCAACAGATGGGGGTGATTGCAAATGGGGATTAGGCTATCCCATCGGCAAAGGAACTGAGAGGGAGCATGCTGATAGGGGATTGGGCACCCTGTTGGCTTTCATGGGGACAGAGAGAGGCAGCTGACGACAGCCGCTACTTGTTGACGCCAGCAGTATATAAACTGCCGACAGCCGCTGCTCGTTGACCGTATGCAAATTGCAGTGGTTTCCTTTCAACTGCATGCCACTGCATCTGAAGTGCTGTCATAGACAGCTGGCCATTTATTGGTGCTGTGTGGTCCCGCCTGCAACATGGAGCAGGGATTGGCGGAGCGGCACACCTCTAAAACTCATATGGTGCGATTGTTGCTTGCACCTGCGCAAGGCATAAAAATGAATAAAATCAGCATATCAGTAAAAATGAGACATTGCATTTTAGTCTTTATGGTTTTGTTTTTATTTTTCTGCTATTGCGTATAAATGTGGGACTTTTACACCACAATATTACAAGTACAACTAAGTCACACATTAATTCTATATCTCTTATCATATTGATGCATTAGCAGCTGTTGTGGCTCTGACCAGAGTTTGTTTTTGTTGTATGGTTGGTGTTCAAAATTGTATGTAACTTCAGCCTCCCCTTTGGGATTTTGTTGCAAAGTGTGTTGAATAAATGAAACTAAAAGATACCGTGAGCCTTTTAGATGAGATCATCCCCAGCACAGTCATAAATTTTGTCTCTTCTGTATCCTCCACAGTCTCACTGTGGGGTATCCAGAACATCAGCTATATGCCTTACAAAAGAAGAATATGAGGTAAAATCCTCATGGACTCTGGGTGGTGAACCAAAGTCATATTCATGGGTTGTCTCCGTACAGTCAGTTCTCTCCTTCATCCTCTTCCTCCTCCTCCAGCACAGGTTCAAAAAATGCCTGAGGCTGGGAGGGGCAGGAATAGTGGCAAGGTTTCATAGCTTAGAAGGCCTGGAAAACTGTCACGCTTTTGTAATGTTCTCTGCTGAGGCACTACTCTCTGTTCTACTGCTGGCTCCTGGTCCCTTCGTGGGGGTGGGTGCAGTCAGATGCTTTGTTTTAGTTTTTCTGAGCTAGGGTTGATGGCACCAAAGCATCTGTAGCTTTTATTTTTCCACCTTAGCATAAGGGTTCCCATACTGAACACCCTGTACCCTTTCTCTGAGCTGGATGATGGCTTGGCAACATTTTCTGTAACTTTGATCAGAGACTGTTGCTTTTCTGTCACCTTAGATGTTTGTTTGAGGAGAGGTACTTGAAGATGTGTGCTTTCCACCACCTGAAGGTATTTCCTCCATTTTTATGTTTGCTTGCACGCATGTGCAAGAAACATAGTGCCATCATCCGAAGTTTTCGGAGGTGTGTCACCCTCCTCCAATTCAGTCAGTGTGTTGGCATGGCGGGCCCTGTAAGCCAATGCATGCTGGAGTGACAAGCTCAAAATGCAGTGCCATACAGTTGAAGAGGGAGCCGCTTCAGTGAGCAGCGATAAGATATCGCCTGCTCGCTGCACGCAACTCCCTACACACTAAACACACACACACACATACTGTGTGCCCCCCACGCACACACACCTATAGCCACGGGGTGCCCAATCCCCGCTGGCTGTGCTGCGCCCCAAAGTCTTCCAATGCCACGCTGGGTGCCACCCCAGCGGGGCGTTATCGATAGCCTGTCGGCCCACTGTCCTCCACCCTTGGGGAGCCTGGTGCCACGCTGGGAGTCCACCCAGCGTGGCAACCTGATGCTATGGCTGACGGGGTGCCCAATCCCATCAGCTTCACGCCCCAGCCACCTTGTGCCATGCTGGGAGCCCACCCCAGTGTGGCAAACGCCCCTGGGCCGCCTTTAAAAAAGAACACCTGTAAAGCAAAACGGGTCCCACGCAGTGTCCCAGCCCCTCCCACAACCCGCACTCCACCCACCGCGCACTCCAGCCTCCTCACACCCTCTCACCCCATACTTACCTCCGGAGCACGGCACGATCTTCGGTGGATCAGAACACGCCTGCACTCTTCAAAGCCGACCGTGAACTGAGGAAATGCTGGTAAGCTGTATATGGGCTAGATAGGGGTTTTCAACTTATTGCATATCTCAGGCATTTTTGAATTTGTGCACCAAATTTTCAACATGTGGTTTTGGGACCCTCCTCATGAGTTCTTGCACTGTCATGGCCCAAAGGGTGATTTTGCAGCCACCGCGTGAAATCACCTTTCTGGAACGATTAATCAAACGACACTGCCAGTGGTCAAGGTGGGCTCAAAAAGACTATTTTGAAAATTTGGGAAAATTTCTAAAATGACTATTTTATGAGTGTGCTATGCAGTTCCTACGCATGTCAGAAGTTCACGACTAACATTGCCATTTTACCACACCTTCTTATGAACAGTACAGCTGTCATTTTTACATCTCACCCAAAATGTGTTTCCACTCATGTAGCTCACAATGGCGAGTCGGTGTGCAAAATCAATGTACAGGACACATTAAGAAAATCACACTGACCCTGTTCATGAGCAGAGGTCTTAAATGGCTATGTAGAAAATTAGGTGAAAAAATTCCAAAAATGACTGTTTTATTTATCGCGGTATGCAAGTTCCTACGCACGCCGTAAGTTTCATGTAAATTTCAATATTTTCACTTCACATTTTCAGCATTGCAATTTTACCACACCTTCTTGGAGCAGTACAACTGTCATTTTTCACATCTCACCCAAAACGTGTTTCTGCCCATGTAGCGCACAATGGGGCAGTCGGTGTGTAAATCAATGTATGGAACACATTAAGAAAATCACAGTGACACAGTTCATGAGCAGAAGTTCAAATGGGCATGTTGAAAATTTGGCAAAAATTCCAAAATGATTGTTTTACGAGCGCATGTTGTACAGTTCCTCACGCACTCAGAAGTTCGCGAATTTTCAATATTTTCACTCCAGATTTTCAAATACTGCCATTTACCACACCTCCTTATGAGCAGTACAGCTGTCATTTTTACATCTTGCCCAAAATGTTTCCTACCATGTAGTGCAATAATGCAGCAGTCGATGTGCTAAATCAATGTATGGGAACATTAAGAAAATCACAGAGACACTGTTCATGAGCAGAAGTTCAAAATGGCTATGTTGAAAATTTGGTGAAAAATTCCTAAAATTACTGTTTTACTGAGCGTATGCTATGCAGTTCCTATGCATGCTCGTAAGTTTGCGGACTTAATATTTTCACTCCAGATTTTCAACATTGCCATTTTATTACACTTCCTTATGAACAGTACAGCTGCCATTTCATATGTCGCCCAAAATGTGTTTTGCGACATGTAGCGCATAATGGTGCTGTTGGTGTGGAAAGCAATGTTTGGGACAGATTAAGAAAATACAGGTTACTCACCTGTAACAGGAGTTCTAGGAATGGTATATGTTGTTCATCCACACTTATTGGCAGGTTCCTTGCCGCTTAAATCTTGCCGGAAGGTCTTCAAGCTGGCTCCTCCCACTCACCCAGGTGGTAAAACCTCGGCCTGCCCCATGATGCCAGATCTGCCCGCTGGAAGCTCAGGTTGTGCGTCAAGCCGGGAGGTCGGTAGTAGATGAACAATATATACCATTCCTAGAACTTCTGTTACAGGTGAGTAACCTGTATTTCTAGGGACATGGATATGTTGTTCATCCACACTTATTGACAGACTCCTAGCAGTTCTCCGGGAGGAGGGAGGCAAGACGACACCCCTACTTAGGGAAAAGAGACTGGAGAACCGAGGCCCCAAACCGCATCCCAGCATGACTCAAGGTCGATGTGGTAATGGGTGATGAAGGTGTGCTGACTTCCAGGTAGCAGCCCTGCAGATTTCCTGGATAGGGACGCCCTGAAGCAGCCACCGATGCAGCAGTACATGGTAGAATGAGCTCTTATCCTCTGGGAGGCTCCATGCCCGCCAACTTATAGCAGAGATCTATGCAGGAGAAGACCCACCTGCCTATTGTCCACTTGGCTGCAGATCTGCCAGGTGTGGCATCAGCAGTGAGACAAACAGCTGGCGAACCTCTCCACGACTTTCAGCCGCGGCGCCTTATAGTAAACGAGTGCCCTTCTAGGGTCCAAAGTATGGAGCCTATATTCGCCTCCGAGGTGTGATTAGGTAGAACACCGGCAGAGTCAACACCTGGTTAAGGTGAAACCGGCCACCACCTTCGAAGGAATTTCGGTGGGGGCAGGGACAACTTTGTCCCTGTGGAAGACCAGGTAAGGAGACTCGATGGAAAGCGCCTGGACTCTCCCATCCTTCTGGCTGACGAATAGCCACCAAGAAGGCGGTCTTCCACGACAGGTGAGAGAGATCACACCTGTGCATTGGTTCGAATGGCTTGCCCATGAGCTTTGCTAATACCAGCAGTAGATCCCACTGAGGTGGAGGTTCTCGCACCGAGGGGAAATGTGATCAAAGCCTTTGAAAAGCGCCAGACCACCTTCTCCTGCACCACCGACTGCTTCCCGCCCGCACCCGGTAAGCAGAGATGGCTGCCAGGTGCACTCTTAGGGTCGCCGACCTGAGCCCTTGCTGAGAAAGGACCATAAATAGTCCAAAATGCTTGCCAAGGAACAGGAGGAAGGGTCCAGGCCCTTGTTCTGACACCAAATGGAAAACCTTTTCCATTTGAAGGCATAGCATTTCCTGGTCGACTCTATGGGACGCCTCAACTACATTGAGGACCTCGTCGGAAAGACCCAAGGCCTGGAACTCTAGCTGCAGGAACCAGGCCGTCAGGTGCAGGGATTGAAGGTCCGATGGAACACCTTCCCTGATTGACTGAAAGCAGGTCCGGCGAGCTGGAAGCTGCCTCGGAGCCTGGAACTGAGGCTGAGGAGATCTGGATACCAGCATTGCGGGGCCAGTCTGGGGCTACCAGAATCACCTGTGCCTTGTCCCTCCTCACCTTGAGAAGCACCTTGTGGATCAAGGGAAATGGGGAAAGGCGAGAAGAGGCCTGGGGTCCATGGCTCGAGAAGGCATCCCCTGCAGTGAACCCTGCTGAGGGAGGCGGGCATGGAACAGCCTTAGCTTCGCTCCTCCCTGGAGGCAAACAGATCCACCTGAGGCGTGCCCCACTGGGAGAACAGATCTGTACTACCCGCAGGAGAGACCACTCGTGGATACAGCCCCTATCCAGCTTAGGGCATCGGCCAGGGTGTTGGAGGCCCTGCCACATGAATGGCTAGGAGATCCGCCTCCAGGCTGCGCACGAGTGACCAAATGCGGAGAGCTTCTTTCCACAAGGGCATGGAGCTGCCCTGCCCTGGCGGTTTAGGTAGTACATGGTCGTGGTATTGTCCATCTGGACCCGAACCACTTGACCCCGTGAGAAACGGAGCGAAGGTGGTGAGAGCTAGGCGGACCGCTTGGAGCTCCAGCAGGTTGATATGGCATCAGGACTCCCGTGGGGACCAGAGGCCGCGGCGCTTGTGCACCCCCAGATGGGCACCCAACCCATCAGAGAGGCATCGGTCAATAGAGAGACCGTCGGCTTGGGGCGGACAAATGGGATGCCCTCCTGCAGATGAGCTGGAATGATCCACCACTGGAGAGCTGCCCACATCCCTGGGTCACCATCACTAGCTGATCCAATGGATCGCAGCATTGAGACCACTGGCTGGCCAGCCCCACTGAAGGGGGCGATGTTCCAGCGGGCCCAACGGACCACGCTGGTGCAGGCCGCCAGGAGGCACAGGAGGTCCCGGCAGGCGCATTGCCCAACCAGAAATGATCGGGCAAAGGAGGAAAGAACCTCGGCCCTGTCCGCGGGAGCCGTGCTCTGGCTCAAAGAGAGTCGAGCTCTGCCCCGATGAAGAGAATCACCTGCTTCGTTCGAGTTCCGACTTGGCCTCGTTGATAAGGAGCCCGACTTGAGAGCAAACCTGGAGGGCCAGACTCTGGACTGCTCCACCTCCTGTCTGGAGGGGCTGCTATCAGCCAATCGCTCAGGTAAGGGCTACCCGGACCCTCAGCGCTGCAGGAATGCTGTCACTACTGCCATGCATTTGGTGAAGACCCTGGGTGCAAGAGACAGGCTGAAGGGCATGGCTCGAACTCAAAAGGGATCCTTCCGCCGAAAGCGAAGGAATCTTTGGTGAGACAGACGGATAGGGACGGAAAAAATGCGCCCTGCAGGTCCAGAGAGCAGAACCACATGCGCGCTCCAAGGATGGTATTATCTGAGCCAGAGTGACCATCCTGAAGGTTCGAGACCTTAGGAACTTGTTTAGGTCATGTAGGTCGAGAATGGGCACCAGCCCCCGTCCGCTTTGGGACCAGCAGTACCTGGACACAAACCCGGGTCTGAGGGAGGGTCCGCCACCCTCTGATCACCTCTTTCTTGAGAAGCAGAGCGATGTCGGCTCGGCAAGCCGACAGCGAGGCTGGATCCCGAGGCCCCCCCTGGGGGCGACAGCTCTGAAGGGCGGGCCTGCTCGAACTCCAGAGGCAGGCCTCTTTCCTACCATTTCAACACCCACCGTCTGTGGTAATAGCAGACCAGGCGGAAAGGAAGTACTGGAGCCGCCCCCACGGGGATCCTGGGGTGAGGTGACGAGGTTGGGGCGACACCCTCAACTCATCACTGTGCAGGTTTGGAGGAGGGACCGCTGAGGGACCTCCTGGGCCTTTACCTCCCTGTTTCCTGGAGGAGGAAGCCGGGCTTGGGTTTGGGATGCTGCGCGAGCCTGCTGGCCCTGATGTTGCTGGGCTGATGTGCCGAGGGCGAGACGGATGAAAGGGTTTGGGTTGCAGTCTGCGGCCTTGTCCCTCTGAGCGGATGAGACCGAGTCCAAAGTGGCATTGACCTTTCGATCCTCTGGAGGTGGCCTTCCACCCAGGGTCAAGAGGTCAGTCCTCAGGAAGGGGCATCCACCAATTTGTGCTGGGTATCTGCTGTGAAGGTGGATATCCTCAGCCATGCCCGACGGCATGACAGCCACCGCGGCCGCGACTGACCTGGTGCATGAGTCTCCAATGTCCAAAGCAGTCTGAAGTTGCTGCTTTGCCACTGCCCTGCCCTGGTCCCGCACCTGCCTAACCGTAGTCTGCAGGTCAGCCGGAGATGAGGGACTACCTCGTCCAGGGAGCCCAACAGGGCATGGGAGAAATGTGCCATAATCACGGCCGAGCTGGCCTGATGAAGGCCAAGGAGGACGAGCATAGACTTTTCGACCGCATAGTCCAATTTCTGACTCCTTGTCGGGAGGTTTGTCCACGCCCCAGCATTTCCGCACGCCAGAAAACGCTGTCAGTAACTAACCCCTCGGCTGAGGGATGTTCCGAGAAACCAGACAGGAACTGGTAGGGACCGTGATACTTTCTGGCCATCCTGGCCAAGACGCAGGACAGGAAGCAGGGGCTGCCAGAGCTCCAAGGCTGGCCCACAATGGCCTCGCCACAGGAAAGGCCTCCGTAGGGGAATCTCCTTGGTCCAATATCTCCGTGAGGGGATACTGGCCTGCTTGGATACGGGCTCGAGCTGCATCCCGGTGGACTCGAGATGAGCCTAAGCAAACCCAGAAAGGACGAAGGGCCATCGTCCAGCGACTGACCTCCAGAGGACTCTAAGTCCACTTGCCTGGAGAAAAGGGAGGAATCGCTGCCGGACTCGAAGAGTCCAAAAGAGCTGCTTTGGGCCTGAGCCACCTCCACCTGCCGAGGGCGATCGGGAGGCAGGGTGACCGACAGCCTATGGGGAAACCCTGAGCCGACCGAGAGTTCTTGGTCGGAGCCCCAAACAACGGCTGTGGAGGCAGAGGTTCCACCATAATCGTGGAGCAGCTGGTTTCGCTGAGCAACAGGCCTGAAACAGGCGCCTCAGCTAAAGCGAGGGTTGCTTCGGCCGCCTGGTGACAGCCACTTAATAGCTGGGGAAGGCGACGCCGCCGGCTTGTTCCCGCCAGCAGAAGCTGTTGCCACGAGGTCCTCGTATCGCCGACGCAACTTGCATCAGCTTCCCTCGCCCGAGGAAGTGGAGCAGCAAGCGGTGCGAGACCGAGACCGCCTATAGTAGCGGGATCGGCTGGACCGCAAGAAGTCTGAGACCGAGACCGCGAACCTCGCTTTTCCGAGAGGGTGCAGGAAGGAGCGGGGAAACCCGCCTCCCTTCAGCTCGGAAGGAACACCCAAGGGCTCTGGAACCAGAGGCACTGGCAAGCCCACGGATCCTCAACCACCACCGGGGAACCGGAGAGAGGATTTTGGCTTCGCTGGTCGACAACCTGTCCAACAGGTCGAGAAAGATCTTCGACCGCGCCGACGGGAGTCTTGGTCAACTGACCTGATGGGAACATCGTGAAGCCAGTGGCTGAAGCCGAAGGATCGACCAAGTCGACGGTCGACCACTGGGAGGGGGACCTCTCCCGGCTCCCAAGAGCGCCGACGGACGGATTCTACCCTTGTCCTTCTTCTTTGGACCGAGAGGAAGGTCCAGAAGATGAAGGTCCCTCTCCCTTGGTGGAGAGACAGACAAAGCTCCTTAAAGGAAGCAGAATATGAGGATCCCAGGGAGAGCGGATAAATGCCGCGCGAGGAAGATGCGCCCGCGCTAACCTCCTCTTCAGCGGCTTATCATCTGCTCTAGCTGGATCCACGAGCCCGCCGCCACGAAACCGCTAACTGGCCTCTTTCGACTTTACCGAGGGTAACGCTGGTCGCCTAAGTTGCAGACGGGCAGCACGGCCTTCCAGGACGAGGCCGAGAAAGAAGAGCACAGGTCGCAAGCCTGTGGGTCATGCTCAAGGCCTAAGCAGTAGACGCACGGAGTGCGGATCCGTCTCGAGACATCTTCTGCCCGCATGGGCATCTCCGAAACCGGAGTCGACGGTCCATCGCAGCCGCGGGGATAGAAGACTCAAGTCTTTTGCAAAACTTATTTTTAATTTCGCAAACGAAGAAATAGGAACCAGTCTTATACTGAGCGTTAAGGAGGGAACCTGAGCTTCCAAGCCGTAAGGGAAGATCTGGCCATGGGGCGGAGCCGAGTTTTACCACCCGGTGGGTGGGAGGAGCCAGCTTGAAGACCTTCCGGCAAGAAACCTGCTAATAAGGTGGATGAACAACATATCCATGCCCCTAGAAATCACAGTTACACTGCTCATGAGCGGTCTTAAAATGGCTATGTTGAAAATTTGGGGCAAAAGTCCATCAAATGACTGTATTACGAGTGAGCATTGCGCAGTTTCCACGCACCTAGAAGTTCATGACTTTGTAATATTTTCAGTCCAGATTTTCACCAGTGGCATTTTTCAACACTTCCTTATGAACAGTACAGCTGTCATTTTTCACAACATAGCGGTGTTTTTCACACTTTCAGCGCAGAGATGCGTGGTCGCTGTGGGAAATCATTGTTCGGCACAGATAAAGAAAATCACAGTGACACTGTTCATGATCGGAGGCACCAAAATGCCTGAGTTGACAATCTGCTGTAAAAATCCCCAACCTAATTATATTACGGTGTGCGTTGCACAGTTTCTATGTCACACTGTCACTTCACCATTTTTTAATATTTTACTGCAGATTTGCAACATTGCCATTTTTACACCTCCCCATGAACAGTACAACTGTCATTTTTTACATCCTGTTCGAATGTTTTTGCACCAGAAGCAATGCAAGTCGCTGTGCATAAGCAGCTGGCTAACAAACTGATATTCCCCTGTTCATGAGGTGGGATCACAAAAAACATGTTGAAAATTTGGAGGAAAATACCAATGAATGCCTGAGGTATTAGGGTTTCCAACCATAACGCCCAACCCTGTAGAGAATGACAGGCATCAGGGGTGTGACTTGGGATTCTTGCCTGTAATGCTCATACCATTCCACACCCCTGCAGCCAGTAAGATGCATCGGTATGCCTTGGACTCTTGGCCCCAAAGTTCACCCTATTTCCCATATCGCACCCATCTCACCATATTTTCTAATGGAATGGGTGCGATAGGGCCAAAGACCCCAAGGAACACCATGACACTTGTCAGTGTCTGCAGGGTGGGGTGCGGTGAATGAGTGTGTCGTATGCCTGACAACCCAAAGGCACACCCCAATGCCTGTCACTCTGCAGGGTGGTGGTGGGTTGGCTTCAGTTCAATACTTCACTGCCATTCCTATCACGCAGCTCTGTAACTCCCACATTACGACTGCCAATGCCAGCAAGCAGACATTCGGCATTGACAAATGCTTGTTCTTTAGGAGAGCTGCTAGGTGACTTGGTGGCAGACTGTGACGCTTAGAATTTTGCTCTTTCCTTTTGTGTTTTGGGCATAAAGGTTTATACAGATTACAATTTAATTATTAATTTTCAGGGCTCAAACAAGCAAAGGATTCAACATTTTAAATCCTCTAGGTTCTATCTTTCTTAGGCTTTTTAGTCATAACAATTGACTGAATATAGCCAAATAGTATTGCTAGGTCCTTAAACCACAAAATTCAGAACCTGCTAAATAAAAATTTGTGAAATAAGTGATTCCTTCTATATTTTTAATGAAAATAACTGCAAGCTCCTTAATCAGGGGACTTACCTTGTTGCATCCATAGGTGCCTAAGTCCTGAATCATCACCCTCCAGCCCACAGGACTGCCTGGGGGCAGGGCAATATTGCAGCACTCCAAGAGTCCTTGTGGATGCAGACCAGGTCTCCACCCTGTAAATCTGCGTCACTGCTGTCCTTCACCATTAGTCCTTGGGCCCCTCTAGTGCTCCAGGGAGGCCAATGCAGGAGGATTGGAAGAGGAAAGGTAGTGGCTGGTTCTGGTTTCTGAGGCAGGAGTGGTAATGGGCCAGAGAAGCGGGACCAGGAAGAGCATGGCAGCATTGTCAGCTGCTGCGAAGGCACAGTAGGCGCATTTTGAGGCTGGAGCTCTGTGCGTTAAATCAGGCTTTGTGCCTGCCTCTGTGAAGACTCTTGGCTCCAGGGAAGGCAGGAGAGCTAGCAGCAGAGTGGAATCGCACAATCAGGTGCCCTGTAAAGTATTTCTCAACCCCAGTACTGGAAGCAGGGCCAAGGGGCCGGAGAGAAAAGAGAATGTATCCATGCGCACACAGCTGGACAGCGACACAGATGGCTGCCTCTCATGTCCAAAGCAACTAACAGCAAATGGGCTTAGTGCCCAAGACAAAAAATGTAGCCCTTGCCCAAGACAATCAGCAGGGCCAGGGCTTGCTAGAAATAACACTGGGAGACTTTGTATAGAGTAGCAGTGAGCTGTAGAGTTAGAAACTGAAATATAAACAAAGAAGGTGGCCCTGGGAGGTAGAGATTGTTAAGCAAACTGGGAAGAGGCTGAAGGTCAGATTCATTTTGCCCATGAATTTCAGCCAATCCAAGAGCAGCTTGAGCTAGAGAAATTTGCCTATGAACAAGCCTGGCCAATCAGGTGTCGAGTTTCAGCCTGCATAAAAGGTACAGTTTTCAAAGTTTGTGGCGGTTCTGTCAGCCTCAGGGAGAAGATGGTGTGTCAAGGTGTTGGCGGTGTCACAGTCTGTCCAGGCTTGGTCTGCCTGGCAGACTTAGAAGTAATGGATCCCAGAGTAAACTGTGAAAGAGAAGAAAGGTTTTCAGTGGAAATTATGTTTAAAAGGCAAGTTGCATCTGGGGTTTTCTGCCTCCACAAACTTTTCCTTCTGAGGATCAGCCCCTACAGCACCTCCAGTCCAGGAAGGCACCTGCCATCTTCCAGGTCCCGAACCTCAGGGAGACAAGCCGAGAAGGGAAGTGGAGAAAAGCCACTAGCTGGTCTGGGAAGCCAGTTTCCCAGCTAGGAGCACTGCATCCAGCCAGCTTTTCCAGCAGCCTGTAGCTGAGGTAGCATTCAAAGCATCAGAACAGTGAGTAAAACCCAGGGTTCAACCCTGCAACTGGGGAGAGAGTTACTGTGTAACAAGTAAGGCAGACGTCCTGAGCAGGACTATGCCAGTGAGCGAGGCCCAAGCAGAAGACCTGTTGAGACCATCTTGCCACAAAAACCCATTTGGATTAAAAATAGGGGCCCTTTTTCAAGTGCTGTACCAGTTTTAAGTTTGTGTTCAGCAACAGTGTGTTTAAAAGTATTTTCTGTCAACTGAAATCAGCTTCTGTATTTGTTAATCTTTGGTATTTTAATAAAATTATATTGAAAAAAAATGTTTAAGTGCACCAGCAAACTCCACCCTGCTAGCAGCATCAGAGTCCCTAATGTGGTACCACTGCAACTATTGAGAGATCGCCGCCCATGACCTTTAGGGGAAGTAAGACAGGTGTGCACGATTAAGGTTTGAAGACTGCTGGTGGGGAGGGTGAACACAGTGTTGAAGTTATTCACTTATTGCCTTTATTGCATCCAGATATACTGCTACCCACACTGCTCCATTTTACCCTTGCTGCCCCTTATTCTTTCCATACCCTCGCTTTAAAGAAATCCTTTGTTTTAACTTGCATGTTATGGTCTGGGAATTGTCTTTGCATACTGTGTCATTTGCTTTGGGGAGGGACTGTGTGGCAGTTTCATATTGCTTCCTGGGTGTGGGAGGTGATAGCTTTGTATTTCAGCACCCAAGTACTCCCATATCACTGCACAAAGTGGAGACATCATACCACATTAGGCAGCTCCTTAGGGAACCCAGGCTGGACTCCTCTGAAAGGCGGATAGGTGAACCCGGAGGGCTCTGGTACTGTGACCGTTTACACTGAAGGCACTGCTGGGATTTCTGCACCACAAGTGCCCCCGCAAACTGTGACTTGTGAAGAAAAACATTTTTGTGCCACCCCTCAATTTTTAAAGTTGTCATGGCACTCAAGAGTTGGAAGACTGGTGCTGAGGAGTGCCTGGACCTGAAAAGGGCAATCCTGGCCATGGAGATGCCCAAAGGTACCAAAAGGGCACAATTTGGAGCCCTTGGATGCTCTAAAGTGTCTGGGAAATTTAAAGGTATATGTTGTGAAGTATGACCATGCCAGTCAGAGCACAACTACTTTAATTGGGAGTGATTCATACATTGATGTGAGCAAACTGCTAGCCACACTCAAACCTGCAGGTTCCAAAGAAGTATGGCACCTGTTTAGTATGAGGAGTAGCATGCCATCCACTACTTTCCCCACCAATGCAGTCAGCTGATTGGTGGAAAAAGTCTAAATATTGTTGGCCAGAGAGGTAAAACAGTGAAAGAGTTTTCAGCACTGGTGTCCAGCAGCACCACAAATCCTTCATTAAGGGGTTCACGGCCCAACAGAGTCTGAAGTGCAATTTAAGACATTTCTCAGTGTGTCAGGAAGCATAGTCAAGGATGTGAACAATCTGTTGCAGAAAGAAGGGTGGCGCCCTGATGCCATGCAAATCCAGCACCAGTGGTACACGAGTGTACAGCCATTCCTGTGTCCCATTTCAACATCAGTTTTACTGCACATTACTTACATTCTTAGGTACAGTGCCCACTGACTGGAAACATATGAACATATGAATTTGACAGCAGATAAAGGCCTTATGGTCTATCGAGTCTGCTCGAGTGTGCAGCTAGCAACCTTTATACTGCAGTTGCCCTCCCTCCCTCCTCCCCTGACCCTCCCTCTTACCCTATCCCATCCTCTTTGAAGCAGTCCACTGTTCTACAGGATACCACCTCCATAGGCAATGCATTCCAACCAGACACCACTCTCCATAAAAAGTGTCTTCTCATTTCCTCCTGAACCTTCCCCTCCAATCTGAGATTGTGACCTCAAGTGTCCCTACACCCCTTAACTTGAATAGTCCCTCCGTGCATGTCTTGTTTATTCCCTTCATGTACCTGAAGGTTTCAATCATAACCCCCATCTCTCCTCTCCTCCAGTGAGTACATGTTCAACTCCCTCCGCCTGCTCACATAGGGTATGTCCCCTAGTCCCTGGATCATCTTTGTTGCCCTGCGCTGCATCCCTCCAGTAACTTAATGTCCCTCTTCAGGTATAGGCCAGTACATGACGCAGTACTCCAGGTGTGGCTAACCAGTGACCTATACAACAGCAGGATCACCTCCCCTCTCCTTGAAGATATACCTCTGGCAATACAACCCAGCATTTTGTTGGCCTTGCAGCTGCCTTCCTGCATTGTGCTGAGTTGTTCATTGAGCCCGTTATAATCATCCTCAGATCCTTCTCCTCCTCTGTCATGGCTAGCTGACTTCCCCCAGCTGGTAGCTCCTGCTTGTTTTGCCCCGAATGTAGCACCTCACACTTTTGGCATTGAACCCCAACTGCCAGGTGTCCGACCAGGTCTCCAATTTTGACAGATCATCCTGCAACCCATGCCATCCTCCCAGGTGATCCACTACTGCTCCCATCTTGGTGTCATCTGCAAACAAACTGATCTTGCTCTTGATGCCCTCTGAGATGTCTGATATGAACAACCCAAACAACACCAGTCCAGCACTGAGCCCTGCGGTATGCCACTTGTCACTGCCCTCGGAGATGAGAGCCCCTCCCATCACCACCCTCTGCTGCCTTCCCTGTAACCAGTTTACTATCCATCCCCATTTTGCCCCTGCACCTGTACCTGCCAGCTTACTACCCAGCCTCCCATGCATCACTGAGTCGAATGCCTTACTGAAGTCCAGAAACAGGACATCCACAGCATGGCCCTTGTCCAACTGTCTAGTTACCCAGTCATAGAAATCCACCAGGAAAGATGACTACCACAGCTCGATGAGTGAGGCAGCTCAGATGCTTCAAGAATGGAAGTGTTTGGAGGATGAAAAATGTAAAAGAGTAGTTGAGAACTTATGGGAAGTGCTTTGGTATTATCAGGTTTCTGAGTACAAATCAGCAAAATGGTACCCTACAAGACTACCTAGCAATGTTAATGAGCCTGTACAGACCAAATGAATGTGGCACTGACCTGTTATTCTAGTTGAGAGCCACCATAGGAAGGAGGAGAAAAACTTTCTGACTAACTCATTTAGAAACAGTTATTAGAACATTTGAGGCTGGCAGAATCACACCTAACTATGCTGACCAAACTCAACCGAGCAAGTGTTGAAAGCAGCCATATACTCACAAATGACTATGTTCTCCTTCGACTGAAAGACTCTGAAAACCTCCCAATCGGAAACGCCTTCTGGAAGAGGTGTGAGAGGAAAAGTTACAGGTCAATGGAAACAGTCAATGAAAGGATCTGCATTGAAAACCACACACATCATGACACAAGTCAGTAACAACCAGCTCTAGATGACCATCACTGGGCTAGAGCAGAAAGTAAAGTATCTGAGGAGAAACTGACCACATTGACCACAATACCCAAACTGAGGCCAAGAGTGACGCCCAGATTTCCAGGTAGAGGAAGTGAACCCAGATTTCTGTTGCCCATTGGCATGGGCAGCAAGCCCCAACTCATACTAGAACAAATATGTTTTGCTATTGATGTGGACAAGATGGACACACAGCTCAGGTTACATTCAGCCCTGCAGTCTGCAGCTTGTGAACCAGAAGTGGAAAGCCAACCACAGCAGCAGAAAATGACAGCTGAACCTAGTGAGGGAGAGACCTGGGTCTCCAACAATACAGTGCTCTGTGAAATGGACTGATATGGAAATCCTCTAGGAACAATTTGCCCTCAGGACTACCTGGGCCCCAGATCAGATATTCTAATCCTTATTGAAGGACAACCATGTAAAGCATTACTGGACAGTGGGTCACAAGTTACTATTATCCACTGTGCTTTCTACAATAGCCACTTAAGACACCTGCCTGTTATGCCTCTGACAGGACTTTCCTTGTTGGCCCTGAGCAACACCAGCTATTCCTATGATGGTTACTGTATTGTGCAATTTGAGTCCCTGGAGCGAGCAAGAGAGTGTCACACAGAACTGATGCGATAGTATTGATCTGTCCTGAATCCAAGATCATGGATGATGCCCTGTGTTGACTTGTACCAGTGTATCATTGAGGCACAGGTCAGGAAGCATAGGAAAACCAGGAGCAGTTGTAAAATTCACAAATCACATTTTTATTAATAACAGCAAAACACAAAATTAAAATTGCTCAGTATAACTATTTACAATGGCAGTACAAACATAGAAAGCAGAGTCCTTCTGAGTTTTCTTCTCAATTCCAATCTCAGTCTCTCTCCCTTGCAAAACATTGCAGCTCTTTTATAACAAGTCTTTTGCAGGAGTTCACTAAGAAAACATTCTGCTTCTCACACAGTGTTCTTGGCCAGTTTCAGCAGGTGCAGCAAAAAGAACATTGTGACCCAGGACTGACCTCTTGTAGCCATCTCTGCAGAGATTTTGCATCAAGTATTCTCAGGTTAAATTTTGAGTTAACTATATATATAGTTTTAAACAGAGGATCCCAGTATCACTTATATTTTACACAGAGATTCACATATATAATTTTTAACCCACATATATGCAAGGAGGAAGAAAAGACAGAACAGCAAGTGACGGCAGAGAGACAGCGAGAAGTGGAGAATTGCGAAACCGTCAGAGTAATCAGTTCCTAGGTTTCACAAAACAATTTGTTACGCAACCAGACAGACAAGAGACAGAAAGAGAGAGGCCAGAACAGATCCTTGCATTTAAGCTCTCTCTGCATAACAAATGAGGCAGGGCCTTATTCAACCCTGTCACACAGTGCTAACATGTCTGGAAGGCTGGCCCACATGTGCCAAGAGACAGGAGGAGCATAGTGCTTACAGAATCTACCACTGCAAGCATTGTGAAGAAAGTGAGCCTTAAACCTGACACACCAAACACAGTAGTGACAGAAGAGCCCATTGGAGTGATTCGCAGACCCGACAACAAGGAAGGGTCTTGCTGCCCAGAACTGTGCTGAGTGGTTGGTATAGCTCAATTCAAGCATCAACCAACTGGGCTGGCACTTATCATTGATGCACCAGCTGACAACAGCCTCACCAAGGACTAATAGTCCAGAGAGGAGTGATGCCACTGCCTACTAATGGGAATAGTGTCAAAATAGTGTTGGCATAATAGCGTGGATCAAAAGCGCAGATCATTAATAGCATGAGCCATTACAGTGCGTCAATCTGTGTGCCATTCAGTGTGCAGGTTACAGTATAATAAAACCCCCACACTAAATACTGTATAACAAACTCTACAGTGGGTAGCACAGGACATGGCAATGTCAAGATAAACCACCCCAGGAACTCGACAGAACACAGATTATTGGCACGCAGACTGCCACACTGTAATGACTCATGCTATTAATGATGGGCTTTGCATGCTTTTGATCTGTGCTATTATGTCCATGCTATGTTGACTGGATACTCTGCTAACCCTTGGTGTGATGAATGACTGTAAGGGTGAAGAATGCAACAGCAAAGTCCATCATTTTGAAGAAGGGCCAAATGCTGGCAAATATATTCCTGCTGACAGTATAACTGAAATGAGCCCTGAAGTAGCCACTGCCAGTGATATCAACACTGATCTGTTCAACTCTGAAGACTCACCCATACCTGATCACTAGTGGTGGAGCTTGAGTAACAAGATAGCCGAGCCAGATAGTGTTCTTATTGAACGAGTGAGATGTGGATGCATCCAAAGAGAAAAGCACCACATCCACCTTGAGATGATCACCCTTTTCAGAAAAGATTCCAGACATTGTCCCCTATAGGCACAAAAGTTGTCCGGCACCTTCTACAAGAGCTACTGGTGGCAGAGATTACCAAGGAATCCAGAAGCCCTTGTGCCTCACTCATAGTGGTGGTCAGGAAGAAGAATGGAGCCATAAGGATGGCATAGATTACCAGACACTAAATAAGAAGACTGTGCCTGACCAGTACATCGTGCCTTAGTCAAAGATGCCCTGACTAGCCTGACAGGAAGCAGATGGTTTTAGGTATTAGACTTGTGCAATGGTTACTATCTGAGCCCCATGGTGGAGGAAGATAAGGAGAAGATAGCCTTCATCTGCCCTATGGGTTCTACCAGTTCAAAAGGATGCTCCAAGGAATATCTGGGCCCCAGCTACATTTCAGAGACTTATGGAGAAAGCAGTAGGAAACATGCACCTGCTGGAAGTATCAGATACCTTGATGATTTAATAGTGTTTGGAAGAACATTGGAGAAATATGAAACAAGATTTGTGAAGGTGTTGGATAAGTTTAGCCTGAAAGTGCCTATTGACAAGTATCAGTTTTGTTGGCCACTGGTCAAGTATGTGGGCCACACTGTTTCCACCACACAGACTCAGCAAAATTATAAACCCTAACCATGTGGCCCCAGCCTCACAATCTTAAGACTGTGCAGTCATTCCTTGGATTCTGTGGATATTACGGGTGGTTTGTGAAAGATTACTTGATGATCTGCCCACCAAACGACCTCACCCGCACTACTATCAACAAGGACAAAGCTCATTCCAGGAAGGGAAACTCTCAGCAGAGAACTGAAAGGAGTGAA
Source organism: Neoceratodus forsteri (assembly GCA_016271365.2). NCBI lineage: Eukaryota > Metazoa > Chordata > Ceratodontiformes > Ceratodontidae > Neoceratodus > Neoceratodus forsteri. The sequence goes on from CM028138.1 coordinate 410,567,894, forward strand.
CCTTTGGTGCCCAATGGACTGAACGACGAAGCCACCTTCAGACAAATCACCAAATGCCTTAGTGAGGTGCCAGTGCTAACCTTTGCAGATTAAACAAAACTCTACATATTGTACACAGACACCAGTTTAACTGGGCTAGAGCAGTCTTGTACCACAAGTGCCCAGAGGGCCTTCATCCATTGGCCTTTGCCAGTCACAGTTTAAACCTGTCTGAGAAAGAACAGTTACGTAAGAGCTTACAGTAACAGAAGATCTTGAGGATCTCAGTCTCCGGTAGTACCACAGGAACTTCACCATTGGTAAAGGGAATTCACATGGAAGATTTTCAGCAGTACAACTAAGCCTCCACACAATTGATGTCTGCTGACATCATCAACCTATAAAGGCATAAGTGGCCCAGCTCCCTCCTCAGTTCTTTCCCCAGAGACTAAGGAGTCAGGCTCATGGCATGGGGACCAGGGGAGAGAGAGAGAGAGAGAGAGAGAGGTGCCCAGACTTATATGAAAGGCTGGATAGACCAGACAGCCAGTTCCTTGACAGGAGTCCCAAGAAGGGTATGGTGGTAGGAAAGCATATTGATGACTGAGATCCTCAGATCTACTGTTCTGGTAAGTTCTTACATAACTGTTCTGTCTTCTTCAGGGTATCTCAGTCATCAGGTAACACCATAGGAATGAGTCTCAAGCAGTTATAGGTGCAGACAGTCTGGTAGGTGGACTCTCAATAAATTCAAGACAGGAGGCCTGTAACACAGCCCTGCCAAAACCTGCATGGGCTTTTGATGCAATGTCCAGTCTAGTGCTTGGTGAAAGTATGGATGGTACTCCAGGTGGTAGACGCACAGATGTCAGAGGCCGAGACCCCTTGAAAACAAGTCACAGAGGTAGCCATGCCCCTTGTGGAATGAGCTTTGACAGCACCAGGCAGCTCCTTGCTATACTTATTGTAACAGAACACAATGCAATTTGCCAGCCATTTGGATAAACATTGTTTAGAAACAGAAATGCCCTCTCTACCAGGGTGAAGGAAACAAATAACTGCTTCAATGTTCTGCATTCATTGGTGCAAAGCAAGTAGTACTTCAAAGATCTACGCATTATCTAATGTATGGAGCAGTGCTTCCTGGATTGGCACGCTTGGGAAAATAAACAGGAAGGTGGATAGACTGGTCAAATGTAAACTCTGAGACTACCTTAGGGAGAAACTTAGGATCTGTGCACAAAGACACCCTGTCTTTGTGAAAAATCAAATAAGGCTCCTCTCACCAGAGCCCCTGAAGCTCTAAAATTCTTTGAGCAGAAGTAATGGCAACCAGGTCAATGCTTTCTCAGAGAAAGCACAGATTGCAAGTTGCGATTGGCTCAAAAATGAGACAGGGTAAACTTTTCCAAAACAAAATTCAAATCCCAAGTCGGGACAGGAGAATGGATTGGGTCAGATGCTGGATGCCCTGAGAAAGCTACAGGAGACATCCAGCTGAGCAATCATGCAGTCACCCACAGGCTCATGAAATGCAGAAATAGTCGTGAGGTGCACCTTAAGGGAGGAGCCCTGAGTCAGAGAGAGAGAGAGAGATCAGGTAGTCCAGGATATTGTTCACCGAGCAGGTGAAGGGGTCTAAAATATGTCTGGCAGCCCAGATGGCAAACTGCTTCCACTTCATGGCATTTGTGGCTCGGTGGAAGGCTTCTGGGCAGCCACAAGGACATCTACCACTCTATTAGATTCACAGAACCTGGTGATGGCTATGTTTACAGGAGCCAGGCATGCAGATGGAGGGATCTGGAGTTGGGATGGACCAGGGTGCCCTGAGCCTGGGTCAGCAGATTCCTGCTAAGGGGAGAGGGACCGGAGGTTCCAACACCATCTGCTGGAACAGAGGGAACCATATCTGTTGAGGCCAGAATGGAGCTACCAGGATCGTGCTGGCCCCTCCATCTGCATCTTGATTAGCACCCTATGAATCAGAGGACACAGAAGGGAGGCATAAAGAAACCTCCCGCTCCAGGAGAGGGACAACGCCTCACAAGAAAACTCCAGGCCCTGGATCTAGTGAGCAGAAATTGAACAGTTTTGCATTGTGGGGGCAAAAGGTCCAACTCTGGATGACCCCATCTGCGAACAAGCCTTCTACGAGGGATGAGAGAATATCCCATTCATGCATGCTAGACTGCATCCTGCTGAAACTGTCTGTCAGAGTGTTTAACATGCCTGGCACGCTGGACTGCAGAGAGTGTCAGACCGTGGTCCAGCACCCAGTACCACATTCTCATGGCCTCCTGCAAAGGGGATATGAATGAGTCCCCCTGCTTATTGATGTAGTATACTATGCTTAGATTGTCCGACTGCACCGGCAGGTGATCCAGAGTGAGGTGCTCCTGAAAAGTCTGCATGGCATAGAGCACAGCCTGCATCTCCAGGACATTTATATGCAAGGAGGTTTCCCACTAGGACCAAGAGCCTTGGGTCTGAAAGGGACCCAGGTGTGCTCCCCAACCCAGACCTGAGGCATCCATGTTTAGGATCTGTTGCAGGGAGGAGATCTGAAATGGGATGCCTTGAAGCAAATTCAGGGGTCCATCCACCACTGCAGCACCTTGCATACTGGGGAGGAGACCAGGACTGGTGATCTAACTTGTCCGCTCACTGGTCCCACTGCACCAGGAGAGTCTACTGGAGGATGTGCATAAGAAGTCTGGCCAGAGGAACAGTGGGTATGGCAGCTGCCATTAGATCCAGCAATCTTAGGTATATCCTGGCAGGAACATAGTGACTTTGGGCAACTTCCTGAGCTTGGGCTATAAGGCACTCTGCCCTGCTTTGGGGCAGGAAGGCCTTTCCCTGTGCCGAGTCCAGAACTGCCCCTATATACTGCAGCCTTTGGGACAGTACCAGAATCAGCTTGAGCAGATTGACAGTGAAGCCGAAGTAGAAGAGCTGAGAATTGGCCCAGAATCAGCAAAGCTACTCCCTGGATGGAGCCTTTAGGAGCCAGTCATCCAGATAAGGGAAAACATACTGCATCTCCCTTCTCAGAGCTGCTGCAACCGCTGCTAAACACTTGGTAAAGGTTCATGGCACAGAGGACAATCCAAAGGCAGCACTTTGAATTAATAATGCTCACCCTGAAAGACAAAATGGAGAAACTCCTGTGAGGAGGAAAGACAGAGATGTGCAGGTAGGCGTCCTGTATATTCAGCAAGCAGAACCAGTCCCCAGTTTTGAGAAGTAGCATCATGCCTGGCAAAGATACCATCTGGAACTTTTTGTACTGGAGAGATTGAGGTCCTTCAGATCTAGGATAGGCCTCAAATTACTGGTCTTTTGGGGACCAGGAAAACCTGGAGTAAAACCTTGTTTCTCTGGCACCTTGGCACTGGCTCGATGGCCTGCTTGCATAGAAGGGACTGTAATTCTCGGAGAACAGACAGGTGAGCTGGGGGATAACAGGAGGGTGGAGGTGGGGTTTCTGGAGGCTGCTTGATGAGTTCCAAGGTGTGCCCCCTTCTAGGATCTGCAGAATCCATGCATCCAAAGTTATGGTTCTCCATTGATTCAGATGGAGGGAGAACCAACCACTGACCACTGCCTCCTGGTCCGGGACCAAAAGAGGGGGTCTGATAAGGAATCAAGCAGAGTGAAGCCAGCCGCAGGGGCTGGTCCCTCACTTCTGGGGTGCTCGGTCACTGCTCCTGCACTGGAGGGGCAGGCAAGGCAGCCTGAGCTCATGCTTTCCTTGGGGCCAGGAGCTGCCCAGCCTACTGTTCATTTTGTGAAAGGAGGGCACTCTTTACCCCTTGGTTTGGTGTGGTAGAGGAGTGGACAGACTTGAGGGCTCTGCCCGAGGCCTGCAGATCATTACTTGGGATGTTTAGTTTGAGGAGAGAAGGGTCAGGATGATCTTTTGTTACTTTGTAAAATTCTACATAATCCTGACTTAGTCAAACAATGTGACCTTAAACTTAAAGGAATGAGTCATTAAGATCACATAATATGCAATTGGTAGTGGAGAAAGCTACAACAAACAGGAGGGATAATTTTTTTACCATCAGGGCAACAAAGCTCTGAAATAAACTTCCTAATTTTGTAACAGAACAGAATAAATTTTTCTCTTTCAAAAGGGAATTAGATGTTTTCCTCCCAAGTGGAAGACACCTCATTGACTCCACCCACTCGGAGTTGGAGGTAATCATGATGGACCTTCAGGTCTTCTTTTACCTTGTTTTACCAAGTAATACTAAGTAATTAATGATGTCCTGGACATCTGGGCCAAACAACTTGGTGCCATTAAAGGGGCATTAAGCACCTTTTGCTGCACATCGGCCACAAAACCGAAACCCTTAGCAAGGAGTGCTCACGTAGGCATATGTCTGTGGCCACTGCCCTGGTAATGGTGTCAGCCATGTCATACAGGGCTCTGAGGAGGTGCTTACAACATCCTCAGCTGCTTGAAGGCACTGAAGAAGTTCCTGCTTTTGAGTGTCATCTGGAAGAGCCTGGGCAGCAGTCTTGTCCCTCTTCAACTGGCATTCTGAAATTAACCATGTGTGACAAATAATTTGCAATCCTCAAACCTAGAATAGAGGAGACATATACCCTTTTACCCAGAGGTTGATTCTGCGAGGCTCTTTGTCAGGGGAAGGGGACTAAGGTGCTTAGGTGCCTTAAACCCGTCAGGCTGCCTTAATGGCCACTGAGTCTGTCTCGGCTGACAGCATAGCAGGGGAATCCCTGAGGAGCATGATAAAGTCTGTCTGCCCTGAGAGGCACGGCTAGCACCATATCTGGTCTGTACCAGACTGTTATGGCCACATTCCTCAAGGCTGGCAAGACTGGAGGAATGATTTTTTGGGGAGATTCTAGGATCTCTGGGAAGTCCAAGGCTGCGGACAGCTGCTTCATCATATAGAAAATGATGTCCTCAGGAGATCTAGGTGTGTGCTTCACTGAATCCTCGCTGACAGTGAAAGCAAGGGACCTGTCAGAGACAAGGATTTCTTCCTCTTCTTCCTCCCTATCCTCAGGGGAATGAGGTCTGATGGTACTCCTCCTGACGCCGCCCCTCCCGGTCAGGGTCTGGCATCGGATGCACTTATGATGGTCTACATGAGGTTTTCTGAGGCTGATGAGTAGGTGTTGATGATGAAGGCCGTCAACAGTGCCAGTGAGGAGGGCCTAAGGGCACCCAGCTGTTGCACAATCACACTGGTAAACCTGACCACAATTTTATTTAGACCAATGATATTCATCGACGGGGGCCACGGCACAGATGTCAACAACCCACCAGCTGGGCCCTGAGAACCTGTAGCCTGAGTAGAAGGGGCAGGCCTTGACAGGACAGTCATCGTTGAAGAGCCCGTCATCGAAGAAGGAGGGGACGATGACCTGAAGGTCGACGACTGACCGCCTGAGAATTGGGGTGTAGATGCTGTCAGTATGGGTCTGTGGGCACAGAGACCTGGACAGCAGATTTCTTCAGCAGTGCAGCTGCAGGCAACAAAGAGCCCCAAGAAGAAGGAGAGGTCGATGGGAAACGAGATCAGCGCCAAGGGAATGGTCATGAACTTGGCCTTTTGTAACTTTTCCCAAGGACTTGTCTCTGGCCTTGGAGGTCTGGGAGCTTGAAGATCCGGTAGGCGACTGTGAGTCTGGGACCCTGGAGGACCCCAGTCCAGAACTGGCTACCTGTTGATCCATCAGGAAATTTTTGAGAGCCTTTCTGTGTCGCCGAGGGTTGTTTGTTAAACTTCTGGCAGAGCTCACAGAAACTTCATGGTCAGGCCCAAGACAGCAGACACAGAGAGAATGTTCATCTGTGGTAGCAACTCTTTTTCAGCAGCAGCAATGGAAAAGAGAAGTTGAAGGATTAACTCTCGATATAAACAAGTCATAGAGATCTCTTTAGAAAAGATATTTTGAAAAATAACATTAGAAAAGTCATAGATGAAAAAAGGTGCCAATACTGTGATAGATCTTCCATGGAGACCCATGCGAGCAAGTTAGCGGTGACCGAGGAGAGAGCAGAGCCACTCACGCCTTTATAGGGCTGATGACATTGGCGTACATCAATGAAGTGGGTGGCTCCAGTTGTACTGCTGAAAATCTTCCGTGTGGATTCCCTTCACCGACAGTGAAGTTCCTACGGTGTTACCTGATGACTGAGATACCCCTGAAGAAGATATGTATCCCGTGAACAGACTTGAATTCTTGGCCCTCAAGTGAGCAGTTACCAAAAGTTCCATGATTATTTGTCACAGTAAGGACAAATAACCCACTCACCTATGTGAACACCACAGCAAAACTAGACACAGCTGGACATCGGTGGCTCTCAGCTCTATCAACATACAACTACAGTTTAGAGTACCTCGGTGGCAAAACCAATATCAATGCAGATGCAGATGCATTATCCTAGCATTCACACTCTGATTCGACAGACTCAAGTACCAATATTCCAAGTATAGCAGTACCAGGTAGTCCAGCATTGAAGACAGACCTGGCCAGAGGGGATTGAGCTGTCTGGAGAACATCAGAAGGAGAATCTTTTCATTTTGTCATAGATTCTCCTTGTTGCTGGTTTCCTAGAAACCTTCAGCACTTGATTACTTTTCAGAAGGAGTTAGCCCACAGACCTCTAGCTCTTCGAGAACCATGCACTGAGGCACAGAGTTCTCAGGTCTGGGAATGTTATCATGTCCTGGGACAGTGTCAACAGAACATAAGAATTTGTCGGCAGGAGACCATGTGGTCCATCTAGTCTGCCTCGTTTCTACCCCCCACTATCAATTTGTCTTGCTAAGGTGACTATACTGTCTATCCCATGCCTGTCTGAATTAGCCGACCATCTTGGCTGCCAACAGATTGTATCTCAGAGGCAGTTAATTGGTGGTCTGTTGGAGAGGACAGGAGCATGGAATATCAGGTCTGCCTGGCCCAATCTGGAGTTGTGAGGATCACTGTTGCTGACTCCTTATCAGTTTTATCTGAACTCTCAGTAAAAGTGGAAATGGAGGAAGGCATAGATGAACTTCCCTGACCAACTGAGGTCCAGGGCATCCTCTAGGACTGAACCAACTGCTGGGGTCTGCATCAAAAAGAGAGAGCTGGTTGTTCCCCAGGAGGCAAGCAAATCTATTTCTGTTGTATCTGAACACTGATGCCAGCACCTGCTGGTTTAGAGTCCATTCATGATTGCCCAGGCTAGTCCTGCTCAGGAGTCTGCCAGCACATTGTCTTTCCCTGGCAGGTGTACTGCAGATAGCCGAACTTCCAGGGGTATGCTAGCTTCCAGATCTTGATGGCTTCTGTGCACAATTATGATGATATTGTTCTTCCCTGTTTATTTATGTAATACATTGTTGTGGTGTTGTCTGTTCTGATTTGGACAGACTGATCCTGAATATGGAGGAGATAGCCTGTATTTCCAGGTAAATTGTCCTGAGTTCCAGGACAATTTACCTGGCAATCTGATACACTACCCTGAGTTCCAGGAGATTTATGTGCTCTAAAGTGTCCTGTTGTGCCCAAGTGCCACTCACAGTTAGAACCTCTAGGTGGGCACCCCATTCAAGGAGGAAGACATCTGGCGTGAGTATGACTGCAGGACAATTGCTGGAGGAAGGAATTCCTCTCTGAGTTCTCTTCCTCTTTCCACCATTCCAGTGCCCTTAACAAAGTTTTCGTGACAGGCACCAGCTTTGACAAAGGATCCCACCTCTAAAACCAGTGGACCCCTAGGTGATACTAAATGTCGCTCAATTGGAACTTTGCCCCTGACACCACTGAAGAGGCTGAGGCCAGTATCCAGTGATGATAGCGACAGTAAATGAGTGACTGTAAAACAGCGACTCATTTATAGCGCTATCATCATCAGCTACCCGCAAAGGTAGCAATGGAATCGTGAGGAAAGTGACCAGAAGGGGTGATATGGAGATGGAAGGGAGGGAGGGATAGGAGGAGGGTTTAGATAAGGAGGAGAGCCTGCTGCAGCCGAGCCAGCCCTATGGTGTGGTGGAGAGGGTGGCTGGCTATGGTGCAGTAGGCACTGGGTTTGGGATGGACTGGGGAAGTATTTGCCGCTGCTTGTGGCTGCCTTTCCCCCACAGTTTCCCCTCCTCGACATGCACCCCCTGGAGCTGACAATCTAAAATCAGGGTGTGTGGGGCAGCCTCCAAAACACTAAGTGAGGCCTGGAAGTGGTCGCTAAGAACTGTATATCGCCTAAAATGCTTTTCAAGGAGATACACATGCCATAATAGTGATCACTGTCTTGCAATCGCTATTATGACATGGAAACTTGAGGCCATGTGACCCAGTAACCGTAAAAAGTCTTTTGCAGGCCTTAGTTTGCATGCCTTTGAAGAATTCTGCAGTTGAAATCAGATTTGCTAGTCTTACCTGAGGAGCGAATGTCTTACCCTACAGAGTGTTTAGCTGTGCTCTGATAAAGTCCTCCAACATGTCTCTGTCAACAGTATGGAGGACTTTTCTTCCTGCTGTGTTTTCCTGAGATCACATAGTTGTTCAAATAGGAAAAACATCATCCCTTTCCTTCTCAAATGTGTTGCTACCACAGCTAAGCACTTTGGGAATACTCTTGAAGTTGAGGTGAGGCTTAAGGGAAGGGCTGAAACTGGTACAGGCAGTCCCCAGCCTGAACCTGAGGTATGTTCTGTGATTTGACTGACTGGTATGTGCCAGTCTCCTATTTGTAGAGATGGAATCACTGAGCCCAGTGTTACAATTTTGAGCTTTTCTTTCTTTAAATGTTTGCTCGGATATCTCAGGTCTAAAATGGGTCACCACTCCTGGTTTTTCTTGTGGTTCAGGAAGTATCTGGAATAAAGTCCCTTGCTCCATTGTGAGGCAGGTACTTTTCCACTGCATTTTCTTGCAACAATTTTTTCACCTCCATTTCCAACAGAAGTTTTCCTGCTGGGGTGTGAGGCTGGAATACTTTTAGGTTCTGTAGTTTTTGAATTTTCTGAACTGCAGGGGACAAACCCTGGCTCCACTACTTCCAGGGCCCCTTGTCTGTGATCAATTTTGTCCATTCCCGAAAGTAATAAGCCAGTCTTCACCCACTGGTAATGGATGGGCGACCTGAGCAGACTTGTCAAGGTTTTGCTTTGTCTGAGGTTTGAGGGCTAGTGTTGCAGCTGCATGCCTAGTGTCCCTTCTACCTCTGCCCCATAGTAGCTCCTATGAGCAGGGTGGTCATAGGAAACACAAGCATGAGGGTAGTATACTGTCCCCTACATTCCTTTCCATAAGTTCTGTATATAGTAGGAGGCCCTTTCCTTCTCAGTATTGCTCTTGTAAGTGGTTTTGTACTCATCTACCTTTTCATACAAGCCTCTGTTTTGTCACCTGAGAATTTTCCTCACAGGGAATCCATCGCCTTTGTCTGAGTGTCCTGAAAATAGGTTAGTAGCTCTTAGCCAGGCAAACCTTCTTAAGGACACTGCATGGACCATGACCCTAGATGTGATGTCATCTGTGTCCACTGCCATGTGGAACTGATACTTAGTGGCATCTATGGCTGATCCTGCTGTGTCAGCCATATCCTGTACCAAGTCTCCTGTGAGCCTTTTCACTCAGTGTCAGTAGACAATTCCATAAGGCTTTCTGGTACTGGGCTGTGTAAGCCCAGTAAGCTGCCAACAGAGTAGCAAGGGAAGCTGATGTATAGACTTTTTCCCATACTATCCAGTTTCTTAGTCTTTCTCAGGAGGCTGGGAGGAAAGGTGTACTTTGGCTTTATCACAGGCAGCAGTCTGGATCACTCCATCATGATCAGGGTGGGAGTACAGGTACTCAGCACCCTGTTTGTCACATGATATTTTTTTCTCGTGTTCTTGTCTATGCCAGCAGCTATGGTAGGTGCCGACATAATTCTGCATGTGACTTTCCTGAGGGATTTATGGATGGCAGCATCAACCTCCTTGTGGGTGTTAAACCTATCATATGCATGAATTCTACCTCATCTTCATCCTCCTCAGTCTTGTGGGAGGAGATGTTGAGAGTATTTACTGTACACCTAACAAGGTATAGTGAGAAGCGTAGTCCTCTGAGGGTCTAGAAGAACCAAATTCCCGCTCAGGGAATCTGGTTCTATGTGTTCTCCTTCCTCTTTATCCTGAAAGAAAATTTCAGCCTCCACCTCCACAGACATTGGGAATGGAACTGGAGCCTGGGGAGGGGGATACGAGTATTTAAAAATTCCACAGAGCTTGGAATGCCTGGAGGAATTGCCATGCCTTTATCATGTCCTCTATCAAGGGCATTTTATTTGTGTCCACTGGTGGCTCCTTTCCTTCTTCAGAAGGAGGGCGACTACGTTTTTCTTCACAGGCATTGTTTCCAGTGTCTGCTCTGAGGTTCTTTTATTTTTGCTGGATTCAGGGTTCCCCTTTTGGACACCCTCAGTTCTGAACCACCTTCAGCAGCTTTATTTTCTTTTCTGTCCTCTTTGATGGGGTTGCTGCTTACTCTGCAGGGCTAGACCCACCTCTGAGCCTTTTAATGATATGGAGGCAGACTGAGATGCCATAAAATCTTCTAATCGTTTAGACCTTTTCTTTTATGCTTTAGGGCAAAACTTTTAGACATCACAACTGGCAAAACTGTGGTCTGGACCCAGGCACCTTAAATAGCTCATGGCAGTCTGCCTTTGCCAGGAGCTGAAAACAGCTCGCACAATTTTTAAAGCCTGTAGGTCCTGTCTTCTTTTTAGGCCTGTCAGTCACGCCAAACAATGACTGCTCAGAAGACATTTTGGTTCCCAATAAAAAGTACCAAGAATTTAAAAGCCCTAGCAATGTTAAAGGAATGTGAATTACAAATGTGGTTCAGTTCCTCAAAAGTCAAACCACAAATAAAATTTACCTCAATAGAAATGTGTAAATGAGAAAATAGCACAAAGGTCATCTCAGTTCCCAGGATGTGGAACTAAGAATAATCTGAAGTAAAACCAAAAGCAGTATACAGAGACCAAATTATTTCAGTAAAATTTAACAAGACAGTAGCAGTTCCCTAAAGGTGGGAACGAGCAAAATAGCTTTTTCAGTTCCTGGGAACTGATTGGGAACTGAGAAAAGTAGTGAAATACACAAATAAACAATACTAACACCCCAACTAATACTAAGTATTGACAAAAATAACTAAAATACACCATAATATTAAAATAATGAACTGTAAACCTGCCAGAAGTGTAGAAGACTTGGAGCAACTGATCTCTTCAGGCAGAGAAATAAATCTGACATTAGAGTGCAGGGGTGAGTGTGACCACACAGCAGAGTTTGAATTTCAACAACATTTCATAATTTACATAAAATTCTAAAACTCTGAGGCTGCTCCTTCCTGGGGAATGACTACACTTACTAAACTTAAATGAGGGATTCCTGGGGTTTGAACCTATTTTGGAAAAAGGTTCTGCAAGACAGCAGTGCCAAAGCTGGCATCCCTCCTGGACTGTACGTCCTGATAGTACTGCTTTGTGAAAGTGTGTATTATCTTCCTGTTAGCTGCTTTACAGTTTTCTTGAAGGGATGCCCATTGCTGCTGCCACAGAGGCTGAGGTGTCCCTTGTGTAGTGTGTCTGTTAGACCTCTGGCTGGTATCCTACCAGTGTTTTCATAACATAATTGCATGCAGGAGACTATTCAGCATGAGACAGTTCTCCTAGTCGCTGGTTTACCATTTCCCAATGTGGCAAGATAAAGCCATACCTTATTGTTCTATCATATTTCATGGTATTTTATGTGAGAAAAAACATCAGAGATGCCCATGGTGGCCCACTGTAACTTGTAAGTGATCATGTATACAAAGAAAAGCCATGCCCCCAAAAAATGATGTTGTAACTCTTGTCACCAGGCAGAGAAATTTTTCAGCTGCTAATTCAGGGACTACAGTTAATTAAATCATTTAAAACAAAAAGAATAATTAAGCAGGCTGGAGCACACACATTCGTGTTTGAATGGCCCTTAGCATCCAGTGGTGCCATTCGGTCTGGATTTCTATTGTCCCAACAAGTCTACCGTGACTTAATCTTGTTACAGCTGAATGGGCTACCATTCCAAGTAAATGACTGTACAAGTGTGGCTTACTTACACCCATTTCAAAGGGAAGGAGAGTTGGAGCTGCTCCTAGAAGTCAGGTTGGTTGGAACTAGTTTGCTGTCATATTCAGAGAGGAACATGTGTTTCTTTTTGTAGTAAAATATTAAAACCCGATTGGTTGCATAGCCATAGAGACAGAATGCTAGCCGATCGCAGGGCAGCCACTGTCCACTGGAACTGCCCTTTGAGAAGCCCATAAAACAAGGGTGCAAAGACTGTATCAAAGCCTTTAGCCTTTTGCATTTGGGGACCCTGTCTGTTTAGGAGACCAGAGACAATTTATTTTCAAGACATTCTCCTGGACCACCAGAGCTAAGACTTCAACTACCACTTCTAAGGACACTTTGCACTTCAAAATTCAGCAACTAAGGGCTCGAGTAGAACTTCAATCTCAGAGTTTTAAAGTGTAGGTTTTATGTATATTTTCCATTTTATTTTCAATATCCTGTAACCAATGTCTAAAATTATTTGTCTTCGTTAGTTACTACATTTATTAATTAATTAGTAAAGCTTTGGCTTACTTTTAAGATAATTCTGCCAGTGTCATTTGTGTGTGTTGCCTTGGGAAGGGATGTTCAAACTACTGTATACTATGCCTGTGTGATTGCTTAGGGGTCAAAACACTACCAAACGAAAGAACCACTAGGGACTTTGTGATGAAAGGAGGAGAGGAAATATGAAGGGTTCTCAGGTGGAGCCTGTGGGGGTTTGAACCGAGTGCTGCATTTCTGAGGAAAGACACATAACAGGGTGTATAAGGCCCCCCAAAGCCAATACAAATCTGTGGCTTTCTGGTTCGTTGTGTAATGGCTGAGGGTTCTATCCCAGGAACACAGGCTTGAAACTATATTTGTACCCCTCGCATGGTGAGAGAGAACCCTGGGATTCTCTGGCACATGTTCAGTTTGAAACTGTGAGCATGCTAAGGACAGAAGGGGTATCCCTGACACCCGTCACAAGAGGATTCACTGACTGACAGAGAATCCTGTCCACAGGAGTGGGCCTGTGACACCCACTTCCTCATGGATGATAAAAGCTTAGTGCTGCTGGACTGGACATATTTTGTGAGGTCCAGGTAGCATAGTGCCCTCTGTACATCCAGTGGTGTTTTTGTTCCCTTGTACTGGAATGTTCAGTGAAAGGCACAGGATGGCAACTGACTGTTCTAGGTGGAATTCTGACACCACCTTAGGAGGAACCTCCTATTAATCTTGAGGACTACCTTATCCCCATGGAAGACTATGGAGTTTGGATATATCCAGAGGATTTAAAGCACACTCAACCTAGCAGATGTAACAGCAACTAAGAACATTGTTTTCAAAGTAATATACTTTAGGTCAGCAGTAGCCATAGGGTCAAAGTTGCCTCCATCAGCTGAGCAATGCACACATTTAGATACCAGGGAGGAACACAGTCACTCACAGGAGGGTATAAACTGATTGAGGCCTTTAAAGAACCTTTTGAAAACTGGTTGGGTCAAAGTCTTAGTTTACCAACTGATGCGTAGCTGAAACTGCTGCTAAATGCACCTTCAGGGTTGAGAGCCTTAGGTGCACTAGATAATCCAAGACTGTAGGTAGGCCTGGCTGTATTTGGATTATCTTTCTTACAGCACACGAGAATAAAAATCTCTTTCATTCTGAAGCATATATTCTCTGTTGCTGGTTTTCTAAAAGACTTTAACACTCTTCAATTCCTCAGATAAATTCAAGCAAGAGAAGTCTAGCTCCTCAAGGATTATGCCCAAAGCATAGAGTTCTGAGGTCTGGAAATGTTTTCTTGCTTTGAGACAGGGTCAGCAAGTTGTGCCTCTGTGACAGGTTAATTGGAGCCCTGCTGGACAGGATCAAGAGCATGGAATATCAAGCCTGTATATGGCCCAGTCTGGTGCTAGTAAGATCACTGTTGCTGGCTCCCTTCTGAGCTTTATACACACCCATGGGCATTGAGGAGGTTCCTCTGTAGAACGTTTTAAACAGGGCCTGAAAATGTATCTTTTAATCAGACATTTAATGTACACTGACTCAAAACTGAAATTGAGTTGAGTTTAAGTATAGTATTTATGATTCTTTATGGTATTTTGTAAAACTGAATGTGATCCTGACTTAATAATGTGAGTATTTTAAAATCCTGTTCTGTATTTATGTAAGCACCCACAGCCCCTGAGACTGGGTGCTAAAGAAATAAAGTGACTTGACTATGTAAGAGTGGAAATGTAGAAGGAGGTATATAGGAACTTCCCTGTCCTGTCCAGTCCAGGACCAGGGCATCCCTGGGACTGTCCCCATTGTAGGGAGCCTGCAACAGAACTGTAGGAGCTTGTTGTTTTCTCAGGAAGCCAACAGGTCTATTTCTGGTGTATCTCATCTTTGAACACTGATGCTGGCAACTTTTGGGTCAGGTTCCACTTGTGGCTTCCTGGATGATTCTGCTTAGTGAGTCTGCCAGGACATTGCCTTTTCCAGGTAGATGTATCGCAGATAGCTCTACATCCAGAGACTAGGCTGGGTTCCAGATCTTCATGACTTCTGTGCATAGCCTTGAGGATTTTGTCCTCCTGCTTGTTTGTGTAATACATTGTTGTGGTGTTTGTTTGGATCTCAATACACTGATCCTGTGTCTGAGAGGGAAAAGCTTGCATTACTAGGAACACTGCCCTAAGCTCCAGGAGGTGGATATGCTCCAGAGTTCGCGGTGTGCTCCAGGTGTCACTCACAGTGGGATCTCCAGGGTGGGCACCCCACCAGGAGTGAGGCATCTGTTGTGATGATGATGCTTGTGGGAGAATGCTGGAGGAAGAGATCCCTCACTGAGCTTGCCTCTTCTTCCACCACCCTACAGCCTTTAGCAATGTTTTGTGACTGGCATTAGTGTGGACAAAGGATCTCATCTTTGGGACCAGTGGTCCCTTAAGTGGTACTGAATGACTCTCTTCTAGAACCTGGTCCCTAGTACCACTACAGTGGAGGAGGCCATGTGTCCCAGAAATTGCAGAAAGCCCTTGCAGGCCTTGGCTGGCCTAGTCTGAAGGATTTTGCAGTAGTAATCAAACTTGATACCCTTGCCTGTGAACGAAAAGCTCTCCCTGAAGGGTCTCTAGCTCTACACCTATGAAGTCCAGTACTTGAGCTGGTTCAGTTTATGATTTCTGTGGGGTTATCAGGAAGTCTACTCTTTCTGAGGTGCTTTTACCATCTGTATGGAATACCTTGCCTCCTGCTATGTTTTCTTGAGACTAGCCATTGTACAGCTAGGACAAAACCACCACCTTACCCTCACAGATGTGCTACCACTAGTTCCATGTCACAATAGCGATCGCAAAACAGTGATCGCTATTATAAGCAGTGTATATCTCGAAAAGCAAATCAGTGATATACTTGCCAGCGACCCAACACAGCAACAAAAAAGAGCTTTGCCGGGGCCCATACCCCGCTGATTTTAGATTCTCAACTCAGGGGGTACATGTCTGGGATAGGGCACAGTCCAGATCAAAGAAATTAAGTCCTGCAGTCACAGGCAGCGTCAAAATTTCTATCCTCCCAGTCCCAAGACCCGAACCCAGTACCTGCTGAGCCAGAGCTAGCCACCCACACCACCTCTCCACATGGCTAGCTCGTGGCAGGCAAGTACACCACTCCCTAGAAACCCTTCCCTAGCCCTCCCTTCTCCTGCTATCCTCCTCCTTCTGGTAGCCATTCCCTATACTCGCCTGTGCATAGGGTGCTACCCCTGCAGGGAGTAGCCCATGAGGATAGTGCTGAATCACGAGTTGCCATTTTGATGGTCACCCATATTCAGTCGCTATACTCACAGGATACTGCTACCACTATAGCTAGGCAATTCGTGAAAACCCATGGTGCTGAGGTAAGGCCAAAGGATAGACTGTAAACTGGTATTGGCAGTTCCCTAGTCTGAAACTGAGGTATTTTCTGTGTGTATTTCTGATTGGGATATGAAAAATCAGAAATATTAAACAGTCCCTTGACTGCAGGAATGGTATCACTGAGCCAGTGTGACCGTCTTGAATTTTTCCTTTTTAATGTTTGTTCAGACATCTCAGGTCTAAAATGGGTCGCCCTCCCATTTTCTTATGAGTAAGGAAGTATCTAGAAAACAGACCTTGCCCCATTGTGAAGTAGGGACTTTCTCCACTGCTCTTGCTTGAAGCAGCTTCTTAACCCCAAACTCCAGCAGGACTTTTCTGTTGGAGTGTAAGATGGGAACAAGTTTACGCCTGAAGTTTGGGGAATTTTCTGAACTACAAGGACAACCCTTGATTCACTACTTCCAGGACTCTACTTGCCTATGGTGATTTTTGACCATTCCTGGAAGTAGTGAGCCAGCCTCCCCTACTGGCAATGGTTGGGTAACCTGGGTAGTGTCAGAGGTTTTTTTTGCTGTGGCTTAGGTACTGGTGCTACAGCTGCACACATAGTGCCCTACTGCAGCCTCTTTGGGGTTGATACTCATAAGGGGCATAAGAGCTTTGGGCAGTAACCCTACCCTGCCTACCCTTCAGTAAGGCCTGTAGGAAAGTGAGGCCATTCCCTTTTCAGTGTTGTTTCTATAAGTGTTTTTATTCATCCACTTTTTATGTTCATTATGCGGCGGAGCGTAGATGAACATGTTGATATCAGAGTTGCTAGAGAGAGGTGTGAGGGTGCCAGCCCAATGGCCAGCAGTGCTGTAGGGGCCAGTCTGTGGCCGACAAATCAGCAGGCAGAGTCCTGAATGACACCGGTTTGCTGAGGTGGCTCATCTCACTAACATTTCAAGGACAGAGCCGATGCTGTGGGCTGTCCTTTGAATATGACCCCTCAGCTGCAGCTTAGTGTGTCTTTCCTTGTTAAACAATGTCCCTTTCCCTTTCCAACACTGGGATGCCAACTTTTGGTGTCGGATGCCCCCGTCTATATTCCTAGCCAACATGGGATGCCCAATTCCGATGTCGGCACCCCAACTACTATTGTGGCACACTGGGCACCCAACCCAGTGTGCCAAAATTTCTATTATTTTTACCTGTAAATGAAGAAACCTTTCCTAGCAGTCTTTTTTTATCTGTAAAATGAAACTGTCCTCGTTGTCTCCCGTCCCCTCCCACATCCTGACCCTCCCTCTGTGCAACCAACTCCCCACAGCCTTTACCCCATACTTACCCTCCGAGGTTAGTGGACGTGAATTTTTGTGGAGAGGGACACGTCTGCACTCTTCAAAGCCGACCGTCAAACTGAAAGAATGAAAGGTAAACCGTATAATGGGACTCAATGGGGTTTCAACTTATGTTGATATCTCAGCCATTTTAGGAATTTTATTTAAAATTTCAACATAGGATTCTTAGGACCCCACCTGATGAAAATGTCACTGTCATTTTGTTCCTCAGTCCCGAAAGGTGATTTCACTGTCGCTGTGTGGAATCACCTTTTGGGACCGAGTAACTAAAATGACACTGCCACTGTTCATGAGGTGGGGTCCCAAAAGCATGTTGCTAATTTGGTGAAAAAATTCCCAACAATGACTGCGTTACAAGCGGCATTGTGTAGTTTCTATGCACATTCATAACTTCACCAATCTTTTATATTTTCACTCCAGATTTTCAACATTGCCATTTTTCACACCTACTTATGAACAGTACAGTTGTCATTTTCACATCCTGCTTGAAATGTGTTTTCGCACCAATTGAGCAGAATGGAGCAGTCATTGTGCAAAATCAACTTTCAGTATGGAGTAACAAAATCACAGTGTGACTGTTCATGAGGAGGTCCCAAAAAGCCCTTGTTGAAAATTTGGTGAAAAAACCAAAAATGAACACGTTATGGGTGTGTGTTGCACAATTTCTATACCGCTCATAACGCCAATTTCTCATATTTTTACTCCAGATTTTCTAAATTGCCATTTTCACATCTCCTCATGAACAGTACAACTGTCATTTTCACATCCTGCCCAAAATGTGTTTTAGCACCTGTGGTGTCAAATGGCACTGTCACTGTGCAAAATCACCTTTGGGATTAAGTAACGAAATGATAGTGCCACTGTTCATGAGATGGAGTCCCAAAAAGTCAATTTTATTTTATTTTTATTTATTGTAGAGATCAGTTTTACAACCTTTGAGTCAAAGACTCGTTTACAAAGGTACCTCATCAAAAAGGAGGGAGACAACAATAAAGTGAGGTTAGGACAGGGAATGACCAAACAGGTTAGATACATAAAAAATATACACTTGGAGAGAGCAGACAGCTAGGCTGCGCTGGATTAAACTTGTGGAAGGTACTAACATAGGTAAAAGCGACAAGAGATTCAATATGACAGCAAGTCACAAGTTAAATAGGTAAATAACATTGGTGAAACAATAATAGTTACATTATTCATAATTGAGCATGTCAGGCTAATATGTAGATATAAAAGACCGTGGGCGGGGTTTGAAAAGGGATTAGTAGGGACCGGCATAGGGCAGAGGACCGGCAAAAACGCTACTGAGCATTTACAACATCGGCTGTCAATAATATGCTGGCGAAGGGCAATTTGAAGCGGCTAATACCAGGGATCTTGGAGATAGCTTCAGGAAGGGAGCTGAAACAGGACGGGGCTTGGTGATGGAAAGATCTTTGGCAGAGAGGTCCTCGGCTCTGGGAACTATGAAAGTGGCTGTGGCGGCATACTGGGTTGGCAGTGACCTAGCAGCGCGCTGCAAGGGTCCAGAGACCCCAGGAGGGCAGAGTCCTGACAAGGATTTTTGGCCAGTAGGCAGGTTTGATAACTCAGTCTTTCCTCAAGAGTGAGTATTTTTAGTGGCAGAGTATAGTAAACAGGTGTGGGTTCTGCTGTGGGCACGGTAAGGAGCCTGCATGCTTTATTAATAGAGGTCTGGACTTTGGATAAGGCAGAGGCATCAGCAGCAGCGTAGACAGGAGCCCATAGTCAGCCAGCGATAATACCGATGAGGTGATGGCTAGGTTTTAAAGCGGGTTCAGGAGACAGTCTTTATGGCGGTAGAAGACCGATCCTGGGTTTATAGCAGTTGACAGAGCTTTGAGGTGGGCGTGGAAAGTAAGCCGGAGTCGAAGGTGATGCCCAGGTACTTATAGGATGCAACCTGCTCCAGGGGAGGGCATGCTGGTGGTGATGTGGAGGAAGTTTCTGGCATTGTTTTGCCGATGGGAAAAGAGCATGGACTTTGTTTTCTTTAGGTTCAGGACTAGGCGGTGATTATCGAACCACTTTTCGGTTTGGAGGAAGGCGCTTTGCAGCATGCTTTGGAGTGGGAGTGGGTCAGGGTGTGATGCAAGGATAACAGCGTCATCAGCATAGAGTAATATTTTACTGGAACAGGAGCTGGGAGGTGTTCAGGAATAGGCTGAAAAGGTTGGGCCAGGATGGAGCCTTGGGGACACCGAGAATACTGGAAGATAGGAGGAAGGGTCCCATTTAGTTTGACTCTTTGGGACCTGTTGTGTAGGTAGCTTGCAACCACTTCAGGGGCCGTTCTGTAGACCTAGTGTGCTGAGGGAGTTTAGTAGTAGGGGGTGGCACACCGTGTCAAGGCCTTGGACAGGTCTATGAAGACCGCCCTGCAAGATGACCTTTGTCAAGTGCTGAGTGAATGTGGTGGGAGAATTCCAGAAGGGAAGTGGTTGTGCTATGGCCAGAGGCGAAAACCGTGTTGCTCCGGACAAAGAAGGTTGTAGTTAGTAAGGTATTCCGAGAGCTGAGTGTTTACTATTTTTCTAAGACTTTGGATAGGGAGGAAGGATGGAGATGGGCCTATAGTTGTTAGGCAGAGTGCGGTCCCCGACTTATGGATAGAGGGTTACTTCTGCATGCTTCCAGGCCTTAGGAATTGGCCAAGGCATAGGGATTTGTTAATGATAAGCATCAGCGGGTGAGCATGACATCCAGCGAGGCGAAGAATCCTGAGTCGAGAGGTCATTGGTAGGGTTCTGAGGCGAGGGCCTTTATTAAGAAACATTTGGAGTGAAAATACCAACAAACATCTGGGCGTTAGGGTTTCCAACTGTGTGCCCCACCCCCACCCTGTAGAGACTAACAGGCGTCGGTGGCGTGCCCTTTGAGATCATTGGCCATAATGCTCACACATTTCATCACCCCCACCCTGCAGCAAGTGACAGGCAATGAGGTATGCCTTGAGTCTTTGGCCCAAACGTTCACCCTATTCTCTATACTGCACCCATCTCTGCTTATTTCATTATGGAATAGGGTGAATGTTAGGCCTAAGACCTCAAGGCACACATAATGCCTGTCAGTGTCTGCAGAGTGGAGGTGGAATGGTGTGAGCATTATGCCGATCACCAAAGGGACACCACCAATGCCTGTCAGTCTCTCGCGGGTGGGAGTAGGGCATTAGGGGTTGGAAACCTAATGCTTCTTTAAGAAAGCGAATCAGGGAGGGACGTTTGATGTCACCTACCTTGATTTCAGCAAAGCCTTCAACAACGTCCAACACAGAAGGCTGATTAACAAGATGAGTAGCCTGGCAGCGGACAAGCTGATAAACTGGGTTAGAAACTGGCTGATGGACGGGAGGCAGAGCATGGTGGTAATGGGATCCAATCCAGGAAGAGTGGGTGACCAGCCGAGTACCTCAGGGATAAGTCCTGGGACCAGTCCTGTTCAATGTCTTCATTAAAGACATTGCAGAAGGGCTAGAAGGAAGGGTCTGTCTGCCTATTTGCAGATGACACCAACATATGTATCAGAGTGAATACTTCAGAAGGGGTGAAGAAACTGAGCAGGAAATGGAGAGGTTTGAAAATGGTCTGAGGAGTGGCAACTGAGGGTAAATGCAAAGCCCAAATAATGCACCTGGGAAGATGGAAACCTGTGGAGAGTTACAGGATGGGGTGGAGGTGCTGATGATCACCAAGGAAGAAAAGGACCTAGAAGTTATCAGTTCTGATGACCAAAAGGTGTCAAAGCAGAGCACAAATGTTGCAAGAACAGCCAGTGGCATGCTGGGGTGCATAGGCAGAGGTATCACTAGTAGAAGGCATGAGGTGGTGATGCCATTGTATAATGCACTAGTGAGGCCTCCATTACAGTACTGTGTGCAATTCTGGAGGCCACAAATGTGCAAGGACATTGACAGGGTGGAGGCAGTCCACAGAGAGGCAACCAAGATGGTACATGGCTTGCAACACAGAACATATCAGGAGAAATTAAAGGACCTCAATATGTACTTACTGGAGGAAAGAAGGGTGGGGAACATAATAGATACGCTCAAGTACCTCAAGGGCATAAACAAGGTGCAGAGGTGGACATCTTTTAATACATCAAATGTTTGGCATTGACAAATGATTGTTTTTCATCCTAAAAAAAAAAACCATACATCATTGTCCAGCTGTGTAACCCCCTCCCAAACAGTATACAGACATTGGGGTGCCCTATTCCCCAGTGTCATCTGTCCATCCATTGTTGTGCACTATGTAACCCCCCAAACAGTATGCAGACACTGAGGGTGCCCAGTCCTCAGTGCCATCTGTCTGGCCATTGTTGTCTGCTGTAACCCCCCAAACAGTATGCAGACACTGGGGTGCCCAGTCCCTCAGTGCCATCTGTCTGGCCACTGTTGTCTGCTGTGTAACCCCTCCAAACAGTATACAGACACTGGGGTGCCCAGTCCCTCAGTGTCATCTGTCGGCCATTGTTGTCTGCTGTGTAACCCCTCCAAACAGTATACAGACACTGGGGTGCCCAGTCCTCAGTGTCATCTGTCCGGTCATTGTTGTCTGCTGTGTAACATCCCTCCAAACAGTATACAGACACTGGGTGTGCCCAGTCCCTCAGTGTCATCTGTCCGGTCATTGTTGTCCACTGTGTAACATCTCCTCCAAACAGTATACAGACACTAGGGGTGCCCAGTCCCTCAGTGTCATCTGTCCGATCATTGTTGTCCGCTGTGTAACATCCCTCCAAACAGTATACAGAAACTGGGGTGCCCAATCCACAGTGTTCTCATCTGCTCAGCAAATTCCCTGAAAAAAGAAAACTGTCCCTCATCATTTGTTTTCCCTGTAAAGAAAAACATCCATCACTGTCCGTTCCGCCATTACCCAACCCCTTAACCCACCTCAGGGCACACACCCCCACACACCCCGTACTCCCATACTTACCACTGGAGATCTGTTGCTGTAATCCACCTTGGACTGCAGGCAAATCTTTGCTCTTCAAAGCCCAACTGTGAACTGAGGTATGCACTTCAATGTATTTCAATAGGGTTTTCAGCGTCAATGTATTTCAATTGGGTTTTCAACTTGGTGGCATAACTTACCCATTTTTAAATATGTTTCCCCAAATTTTCAATACTTATTTTTTGAGACCCCACCTCACAAACAATGTCACTGAGCAACTTTCAAACATCCTCCTCCATGACACCAGTGCACACGACAGACATTCAGCATTGACAAATGCTTGTTTCATATATGCCTCTGTCTTGTCACCAGAAAGTTTCCCTCAAGAGTAAATCCACGGCTTTAGTCTTTGTGTCTTGGGATAGGATAGTAGCCCTTAGTTAGGCAAACCTTTTCAGAGCTAGATAATGCATGGGGCAAGGCACAAGAAGCAGAGTTATTGGTGTCAAGGCCTCATGGAATTGGTACCTAGTGGCATCGAGTGCTGATCTGGCTGTGTCAGCATAGTCCTGTGCCAGTTCACTGTTTACTTTCTACCTCAGTGCCAGGACTGGGTTCCATCGTGCCCTCTGGTATGGAGCTGTGTATGCTATGTAAGCTGCCTGCCTGAGGAGCAAAGAAGCTGTTACGTACACTTTTTTGGACATGTTATCAAACTTTCTGGAATCCTTCTCTGGTGGCTTGGCAGATAAAGGCACCTTAGCCTTCTCACATGCAACAGCCTGGACCATTCCTTCATGATATAGGTACTCAACTCCCTTCCTGTCCACCTGGCACTTATTTTTGATTTGCTTATAAAGTCAGCAGCTGAAGTAGGTACTGACATGATTTTGGCAGTAGCTCTTTGGAGAGATTTGTGGATGATACTGAACAAGTGTGGAGGGGGCAACATTTTGTGTTAAACTGAGGCAAACTAACACTGTGGTATACCATCTCCTTGGAGTTTTTCTTGGGCTGGAATAGAGGCATGTGCTTCTATCCAAGACAATCTTTTCTTGCCACAAATGTGGGCTCAGTTACTTTTAAGTACTGCCTGTGATACAGACAGTAGTAATAACTGTTTTGAATGTGGAAATGTTAGTCATCGTTGTTCGAATCCATGCAAATGTGATCTGTGTGAGGAACAAGGGCATACATACAGACAATGCCTTGAGCATCCCATAATAGATCATGGGGCTTAGACCAAGAAGACATGATTGTTAAAAGCCAAGCACAAGGTGCTGCTAGAGCCTCAGCAGAAATATCTGAAGATATGGCCAGAACTGATTCCACTCACAGTCCTGCTTTTTCTTTCCAAACACCATTGACCTTGGCTCCTCCCACTGTCTCGTTGGAAGCCCTGGATCTGGTCTGATCAATCCTGAAGCTTTGAGACATGGTCCCACTTAGGAATACGGACATAGATCAATGGCCTGCTGTAGACCCTTTGTCTTCCATAGTCATAGCTCCAACTCCTGTGACACCATCCTCTTCCATGTCTGTTCAGACCATAGACGTCCCACCACAACCTGAAATGCCTCCACCTCTACCATCAACTGAAACAGATACGGAAGTTGTCTCTTCAAGAAAAAGGGTCAGATACACTAAAGCCCATGATAAATTGGTTAAAAACCACAACCTATCCTTGTTTTGAACAGTTATGCATTCTTTGCATCGTGGAAAAATTGGGGTGACACTGAAAAAGAAGAGGGTGACTCAAACACATTCCATAGCCTCCTCAGTATGGAATCATTCCTCTGAATGTGATGATGCAATTGCAGATCAGTTGCAAAAAGAAAGTTGGATGACAACCAGGTCACAAGTATGTACATCTGAAGAAGATCACCCCCAAAATATAAAAATATGTGTATGGGGTCAACAGTATCTCCAGTTACCTTGAATGTGAACAATATTAAGGTCAACAGAAAACGTATAACCAACACAGCTCTGTTAGAAATCCTACCTGGAAATGTCTTACTTATATTATAGATTGTGGGAGTGTCATGTGACACTTCTGACCAATCACAGCACTTCCTTCAGTTGCCGTGAGGGTACTCTTATTGCTGTAGAGTACCTCATGCACTCACGCCATAATGGACTTCTGATAACTGCTGCACATGCCACACAAAGGACCTCCAAAAGGTATTTTAAATGGTGCCATGCTCTATTATAACGGACAGTGGTGCTAGGAGAGCCTCTTATGTATATGAGTGTTGCTGCTTGCGCCTTAGGACACCAGAACTGCTCACCTTTGGTTCCCAGTTCACTTGGCCTAAGAACACATGAGGCAACACTCTACTATTCATAAGAAGCCCTCCTAGCACCCATATAAACTCTCCACGATACTTCATAGATTTCATAGATATTTACAAGCAATTAGACTGGCGTCCTTAAAGCTTGCCCATTTAAACCATGTCTTAAAATAGAATTTATTTTCACCATAATGCAGATCCAGATTATTTTACAATGATTCATACTTTCACTATTTACTACAGCCTGTGGTAAAGCATTCCATGGGACAACCACCCTCTGACTGTACCAGTGCTTTCTTATATTGTGTCTGCATTTAGGTTGTATCAGTTGTTTATTGTGCCTTCTGTTACCATATTTGTCTGTTCTAGGACAAATTCCAAATTCAGAACAATAGCTACCAGATCCAGTTATCTTATACAACATGCATATATCGCCCTAAACCTTCTATAACATTAAGAATATAGATTAAGAGATACAAGTCTATCTGAATAAGATAATTCTTTCATTCCCCAAATAGCTTTTGTGAGTCTTCTCTGGACAAATTCAATTTTAATAATATCTTCTCTGTATTGTGGGGATCAGACCTGAATGGCATATTCAAGATGGGGTCTATCTAAGGCTATGTAAAGTGGAATTAGGACTTTGGCCTCCCTACTAGCAATATAGCGTAGTATACAGTTTAGATTTTGGATAGCTTTCTTTGTCTGGGATTTACAATGTATACTAAACTTGAAATCTGGACAAAAGTTACCCTTAAATCTTTTTCTTCAACTGTACTAGTGAGTTGTAAATTAATAAGTGAATAATTATTAGATTTATTTGTTTTTCTAAATGCATTGTTTTACATTTCTCAACATTTAATACTAGTTGGTTAGTAATGACCCAATCGGAGATTTTATCCAAAACCTTCTGTAATTCTGTTACTTCTTCCTGTGTATTCACAACTGCTCCTAACCTACAATCGTCTGCAAACTTATATAACCAAACCTTAGAATTGTCTGATTGCAGGGAGGTTATGTAAATATTAAACAGACACAGGCACCAAGACGGAACCCTGAGGGACACCACTAGTAATTCTGGACCAGTTAGAAAGTTCCCTAATCGATACCTCTGTTGTCTCCCCTGCAGCCATGCTGATACCCAGTTACAGATGTTAGGGTTCAGGTTAATTGCTTCAAGTAGTTTTAATAGCTCGATGTGGGGTAATTTGTCAAAGGCTTCATTAAAATCCAAGTATATGACATCAACTGTGTTTCCATATCCAATTCTCTATTTACATTTTCATAAAATGCCAATAAATTTGACTGGCAGGACCTTGACTTGGTGAACCCATGCTGCGATTTATCTATCATGCCATTTTCTTCCAGGTGACTTAAAATATGATCCTTATTACCCTTCTAGTATTTTACCCATTAGTGAAGTCAAGCTGATTGGTCTAAAATTTTCCAGTTTGTCCTTGCTCCCTTCTTAAAATAAGGGACCACTAAGGCTAGTTTCCAGTCGAGTACCACTCCAAGATCCAAGGAGGTCTGAAATAAGTATGTAAGTGGAGGGCTAAAACAACTGCTAATTCTTTTAATACTAGGATGCACATCATCTAGGCCAGGGATTTATTAATGTCTAATCTTGATAATCTGACCTGTATGTCATTAACTTCCACAATGATTTTCCAGGACTAGAGCTATGATTTCCAAGATGTATATTTGGATTACCATTATTAAAAACTGAACAAAAATATTTATTCTGAAGGTTTGCCATCCCTTCCAAGTTTCGCCACTTGTCCAGCAGAATTGACAAAGGGTCCAATAATACTGTTATCTTTTCTTTTACCATTAATATATGAATAAAAGTTTTTACCATCCTTAACTTTTCTGCAAGTGATAATTCAAAATTTGCTTTTGCACTCTTTATTTTCTTTTTAATGTGTTTCGGACATTCCTATAACCCTGCTAGTTTAAGGGTGATCCATAACTCTTATACTGTTTGAACAGTCTATTTTTTTATTTAATAACTTTTTAATAGATCGATTCACCCACATAGGTTTATTCCTTTTGGGTCTATCATAGTTAAGTTTATGTGGTATAAATTTTTCAACAAGCTGTTTGATCCTAACTAGGAGTAAATCCCACATATATTGGACAGTTTTACCAGCTAGTTCCACTTCCCAGTCCCAACATTCAAATTCTTTCATTAAACCATCAAAATCTGCTTTCCCAAAATCTAGTTTGGATGTAGTTCTGAGGTGTGTGAAGACCAGTATTAGAGATGGTAAAGTGGACAGTAGAATGATCACTGCTCCCTAATGGACTTTTTATTAGTACATTGTTGATTGATTCACCCATATTAGTAGAATCAAATCTAGTACATTTAACCCCTAGTGCTATGTACTAATTGCACCAGCCCCAGTTGTTCACTCATGTCCAGACACTGCTTGTTTATATTTCCAACAGCCTTTGATGATTTCCAATCAATGGTGGGTAAATTAAAATCACCTGCCAGGATTATGTTATCTGCTGGATATAGTTTATTAATTATATCAGTTATCTTGATATCATTAGAAGGAGATGTGGAAGGTGCCCTGTATAATAATAATCCTAATATGATTTTTGTACCTTGGTGGGAAGTAATTTAACCCACAAGAGTTCCAAGTTAGACATATCCCATTGAATTTCTTCACATTTTATGCTTTCATGCACATAAATTGGTATACCGCCCCTTCCTATGGATCCTAGATTTTGAAATACGTTGAAACCAGGGACATTTTTCTCCCACTTGTCCTCATTATCCCAACAAGTTTCTGTGATTAGTGCCAGTTGTATATTCTGAGATTGTAACAATAAACTAAATTCATCAGATTTTCCCACAAGACTCTTGGCGTTTATAAGTACTGCTTTCCACTCGAGGTTTGGAAGTGGGTAAACTTATAACTGGTATATTTAATGATTCATTAACCAAAATTCCCTCCCTTTAACCAATTTAAATGAAACTGAATAACTTCATTCACTCTTTTACCTAATATCCTAGTTCCTGCATAGCTTAAGTGAAGACCATCATATTTAAAATATGTCTTTCTATTAAATGTCAAAGAGTTATCCATAAACCCAATGTTTTCTTTTTACAAAACTGTCTTAACCACGAATTGATCTCAAGGATATATCCTTTTGTAAGACTGATGTCAGAATGTAGGTAGTATACTAGAGATAATTAACTCCCGTTTCTTTCCAGAATTTTTTAGTTATAGTTCTATATTCAGTCTGAATATGTTCCATACTAGATCTTCCTATATCATTTGTGCCTATATGTAAGATAACAAGGGGTTAACTGAATTTTCAAGGAGCCCTTCCATCATTGTTGAAACATCATGAAGTCTGGCACCTGGCAAAGTACTGACCATAGTACATTCCTTGTGTCCCCAGCATACTATAGAATCAATACTCCTAATTGTAGAGTGTCCAATCACCACTATGTCCTTGTTTTTGTCCTCTGAACTAGTGGTTCTCTCAGTATTTATTTGTTTAGGACTATCCTCATTTAGAAAAACTTCTGGTTGTGTTTGTATTTCAGTATTTAACTGCATTTCAACATCTATAACCAAAAGGCATTCAAATTTATTGGCTAACTGTAGGGATGTATCCAAGATGTCTTGTTTAGGGCTTCTCACAGGTGTGCAGGATTTACCAGTGTTGACTTTACTCATACTATTAACAGTTTCCTCTAAAAGAGGACCTGGGCATTTTCAGTAGTATTTTGGCTCATATTACATACCATTTCATCTATGTAACTCTCTAGCTTTCCAATTTCCTTCTGAGTTTGTAGTCTAATACTTAATTGCTGGATCTTTTCTTGAAGGTAGTAACCAAGATACATTTGTCACAAATGAATTGAGACACTAATGCATCTTCAGTGTACATCTTACACTGAGTACAAGATTTTACCTTTACCCCATTTAGGCTTCCTTTGAACCACTTTCACGCCTAGAATATGGCTACAATATAGGTATACCGCAAATATCTAACTGGCAGGCTTCTATCCACTATTCACCTTCCTGCTGACACTGCAGACCTACAGCGTCGCGTGTCTCGCGTCTCTGCGCACATTCGCCACCATCGGCTTGCTCCACTCGCTGACTAGATCGTTTATATGGGCAGATACCGAAGTCACCCTGATCCCACTCGCTCATAAAAGTTTTAACGTTCATTTTAATAAATTTCACTGAGCTGCATCTAAAACAAGCTCACAGTAGTGCGACTGAGTCTGTAAACTAAGCAATTTAAAATTATAACCCCCAGTACAGAACTGTAGTTCACTATCCTACAGGAATGAACTACAAATCCTCTCTTCCTGGTTTGAATGATTACCAGGGCTCTAAAATGAAGACAAGACCACAAGGTTTATTAAAAGCACAGCTCTCAGTTAAATAATGGTGTATACTGTCAGACAAACTAATTCTGCAGCGTTTTGGTATATTTGTTAGTTAACTCCCTCTGTAGACTAGGCGTTTATATGGGCAGGCACCAGAAGTCACCCTGATCCCATTCACTGGTAAAAGTTTCGTTCACTTTTTTTAGTAAATTTCACTGAGCTGCATCTAAAACAAACTCACAGTAGTGCGACTGAGTCTGTAAACTAAGCAGTTTAAAATTATAACCCCAGTACAGAACTGTAGTTCACTATCCCACAGGAATGAACTACAAACTCTCTCTTCCTGGTTTGAATGATTACCAGGGCTCTAAAATTAGAATAAGACCACAAGGTGTATTAAAGCGCAGCTCTCAGTTAAATAATGGTGTATGGTTAGCTCCACTGCCAACTACAGCGTTTATATGGTCAGGCACCAAAGTCACCCTGATCCACTCGCTCATAAAAAGTTTTAACGTTCACTTTTTTAGTAAATTTCACTGAGCTGTACCTTAATTAAATCTTTATTTGAAGTTTCAGCTGTTAAGAGACTGTGGACAACAGGGCATTCTTTTTGGTTACAGAGTTGATACATGCAATATGGTAGGCATACTGTTTCACAATACCACCATTAAGGTGCTTAAATTGGTAGAAATTGAATCAGGAGGGCCTTGTCATTGGACATACTTATGGGAGGCAAATGCTTTTGACTTACAATATTTATGCTCCACAAATGAAGGCTGCCGAGTGGGTCTTTTAAAGATGTTAGACCATGCCTCCACATAAGTAAACTGCTTGTGCTGGGCAGTGACTTTAATTGTGGCCTTATGGCCTATCATTACAAGACGGGAAGAATGTTAGGAAACAATATAATGACTCTCTATACACTGCTGGACTACATGATAGTTTTCTGGATAATGAACACTCTTCTAAAGTTACTTTCACAAAACAATCTTTATCCACCAAAACTGAGTTTTTGTTTGTATCACCAGCTTTTTATGTTCGTTGAGTGCGCAAGAGCAGATGAACATTTTGATATGAGAGTTGCTAGACAGCGGTGTGAAGGGTGCCAGCCCAATGGCCTGTGGTGCTGCAGGGGCCAGTCTGTGGCTGGTAAATCAGCAGGCAGTGTCCTAGTGACACTGGTTTGCTGAGGGGCTCGTCTCTGCAAACATTTCAAAGGACAGAGCTGACGCTGCACGTGGTTCTGTCCTTTGAAATCTGAGCCCTTCAGCTGCAGCTTAGTGTGTCTTTCCTTGTTAAACAATGTCCCCTTTCCTGTTTCCACTTAGTGAGTCTTTCCTGGTTAAACAATTTCCCCTTTCCCCTACGACACCAGGATGCCCACTCCTGGTGTAGGATGTGCCCCCCAAATCCGTCTATATCCCTAGCCGACATCGTGGTGCCCAATCCCCTCCCCACCACTACTGTGGCACACTGGGAACCCACCCCAGTGTGCCTAAATTGATACTTATTTTCTTTTACCTGTAAATGAAGAAAACCTTCCCTCGCAGTCTTTTTTTTACCTGTAAAAGCGAAACCATCCCTCGTTGTCTCCCCATCCTCAATCCCGACCCTCCACTGCACCCACCTCCCTGCACCCTCCTTACCCAATACTTGCCCTCCAAGGTCAGTGGACACAATCTTCTGTGGAGCAGGACATCTGCACTCTTCAGTCGGCCGGCAAACTGAAAGAATGAAAGGTAAGCCATATAATGGGAGTCAATGAGGGTTTCAACCTATGTTGATATCTCAGCCATTTTTAGGAATTTAGGCCTTTTGGACCTCATCTCATGAACATGTCACTGTCATTTCATTTCTCAGTCCCGAAGGTGATTTGTGACTGCTGCATGGAATCACATTTTGGGACTGAGTAACGAAAGAGTTGGGGTCCCAAAAGCCTATGTTGCAAATTTGGTGAAAACATTCCAAAAAATTGTATTTATTTATCTAGTTTTTGCTGACGGGTAAGTGTACTAGACAAATCCTGCCTAATTTCAAGCACGACCTGGGGAGGGATACAAATGAATGCCAACTGACCTTGAACCAGATTAACCAGATTAGAAATGACTGGGTTATAGCGTGCATTGTGCAGTTTCTATGCGCGTCGTAACTAGCCAATTTTAATATTTCCTCCACATTTTCAACATTGTCATTTATTTCACCTCCTTATGAACAGTACAGCTGTCATTTTTCAAATCCTGCCTGAATGTGTTTTCTAAGTTGCCGCACAATGGCGCGGGTCACTATGCTAAATCAACTTTTGGAGGGAGTAACAAAATCACAGTGCTACTGTTCATGAGGGACGTCCCAAAAAGCCTGTGTTGAACATTTGGTGAAAAAATTCCAAAAATGACAGCGTTATGGGCTTGTGTTGTACAGTTTCTACACGCCTGTAACTTTGACAATTCTATTATTATCTCCAGATTTTCAACATTGCCATTTTTCACACCTCTCTCTGAACAGTACAACTGTCATTTTCACATCCTGCCAAAATGTGTTTTAACACCTGTGGTGCTAAACAGCAGAGTCGCTGCATGAAATCATGAGGGGTGTCCCAAAAGCCCATGTTGAAAATCTGGAGAGAAAATACCAACAAACATCTGTGGCATTTGGGTTTCCAACTGTAACACCCCCCACCATGTAGAGACTGTTAGGCATCAGGCGTGTGCCTTGGGGTCGTTGTCCGTAATGCTCACATCATTCCACTCTCACCCTGCAGCAAGTGACAGGCATTGGGGTGTGCCTTGGAGTCTGTGGCCCAAGCATTCACCCATTCCTACTGCACCCATCTCCAGCTTATTTCACTATGGAATGGGGTGGCGTTAGGGACAAATACCTCAGGGCACACCGGCGCCTGTCAGTGTCTGCAGGGTGGGGTGGAATATTGTGAGAGTTACAGCCAATGACCCAAAGGACGCCGCCAATGCTTGTCAGTCTCTGCAGGGTGGGGGGGCATTTGGGTTGAAAGCCTGTCTATTTAAGGAAGTAAATCAAGAGGGATGTTTGATGTCATGTACCTTGATTTTAGCAAAGCCTTTGACAATGTCCAATACAGAAGGCTGATTAACAAGATGAGTAGCCTGGCAATGGGAACAATCTGATAAACTGGGTTAGAAACTGGCTGATGGACAGGAGGCAGAGGTGGTGGTAATGGGATCCAATCCGGGAGAGGGGTGGCCAGAGGGTACCTCAGGGATAAGTCCTGGAACCAGTCCTGTTCAATGTCTTCATTACAGACATTGTGGAAGAGCTAGAAGGAAAGGTCTGTCTGCCTGTTTGCTGATAGCGCAACATCTGTAACAGAGTGAATACTTTAGAAGGGTGGATAAAATGAGCAGGGACATGGGAGGCTTGAAAAATGGTCTGAGGAGTGGCAACTGAGGTTCAATGCAAAGCTCAAATAATGCACCTGAGAAGAGAAACCTGGAGGAGTTACAGGTTGGGGTGGAGGTGCTGATGATCACCAAGGAAGAAAGGACCTAGAGTTATCAGTTCTGATGACCAAAAGGTGTCAAAGCAGAGCACAAATGTTGCAAGGATGGCCAGTGGCATGCTGGGGTGTAGAGGTAGAGATATCACTAGCAGAAGGCACGGTGGCGATGCCATTGTATAATGCACTAGTGAGGCCTCAACTACAGTACTGTGTGCAATGCTGGAGGCCACAAATGTGTAAGGACATTGACAGGGTGGAGGCAGTCCACAGAAAGGCAACCAAGATGGTACATGGCAGCAACACAGAACATATCAGTTGACATTAAAGGACCTCAATATGTACTTATTGGAGGAAAGGAGGAGTGGGGAACATGATAGATACATTCAAGTACTTCAAGGGCATAAACAAACTGCAGAGGTGGACATCTTTCAATACATCAAGCGTTCGGCATTGACAAATGATTGTTTTTATCCTAAAAAAAACCATCCTCATTGTCCACTGTGTAACCCCTCCCTAAACAGTATACAGACACTGGGGTGCCCAGTCCCCAGTGTCATCTGTCTGTCCATTGTTGTGCACTGTGTAACCCCTCTAAACAGTATGCAGACACTGGAGGTACCCAATTTTTTAAATTTATTTTTTATTTTATTTATATTTTTTAGCTTTTGTTGACCAGGTAAGTGCACTAGACAATCCTGCCTATTTTCAGGCACGACCGGGGAGGGGATACAGATGAATGCCAACTGACCTTGAACCAGATTAAGCTGTTGGTGGTATTTTTTTTAGTGAATGAGGGAAATTTGGCCAGTACACCAGGAAATTCCCCTACTCTGATGCTGCTGTGCTGATGTTTCTGCATTGTGGCCAGTAGGGGACAGGCCATTTCAAGATGGCCACTCAAGTGGACAAGGGAAGGAGAAGGAAGTCTGTGGAGCAGGAGAGCTAGCCTCGACTCTTGCTCCAGGTGTTGTGGAGAGCTCCAGCCGTGGATTTGGCTGAAATTGAATCAGATATTGAACTTCAGGATGCTTTTGTGAGCTGGGAGCAATCGGTTTTGGATAAAACAAAGAAAGAAACTGGACAGTTGAAATTGCAACAACAGGAAGAGAAAAGGTATTGTCGGTATTTGAACCTGCAACCTCTACAGAAAAGTCGCTTATTAAACCACTAAATGTGGGTCTGAAACAGGAAAATGCTGCGATAATGTTTTCTGCAGAAATGGAAGAACCAATTTCATCAGATAGCTCCAAAGGCGAGATGAATTTAAAACTGCAGGCTGACAGAAAGCCAAGATATTAAAACACAGCAAACAGACTGCAGGACAGTGGCACAAAATATGGAGCCAAAAAGGTACTGTGTCTTATTTGAGTTATAGTTCTGGCAGGATAGAGTTGCCAGCAAAAGAGTTTGCCTCTGGTGTTAAAAGAATGCTCTGTCCTTGTTTAATGAAGCTTCACTGCAGTGTGTTGAGCTCCCTGACTACAGCAGGTGTCAGCCTGATTGTAATAGAAACACAAAGGCAGAGTTAAGGCTGATCCCAAGATTGTCAACAGCTCTGTGGAAGAGCTTAGAGCAGCAAGGCTTGAGCTCCATTTCCCAAGAACAAATAATCTCTCTGAATTCAGTACAGGCTGGTATTATCTCTGCTGCTAAAAGTGAGTGCTTACTGCCAGTTTCGGTCTCTGATAATGTCAAAGGAAGTAACGAAGATAAATGATTTATCTGCACAGAATATATTGCCATCTACTTTTGTGAAAATAAAACAGCACAGTTGAACAAGGTAGCTGGTTTGTGTTCAAACAGCAGTCAAGAGATTTCAACAACTGACTCAGCTGTTACATATCAAAAGACTGACGGTTCCCAAAGTGGGGCTACAGATTTCTTTTTTCTGACAAATGAACCAAAAAGTCTACAGCTGATATACAGATGGCAGACCCTTTTTTACATAAAAAGGCTCGTAAGATTCTTGGTCACC
Source organism: Neoceratodus forsteri (assembly GCA_016271365.2). Taxonomy (NCBI): domain Eukaryota; kingdom Metazoa; phylum Chordata; order Ceratodontiformes; family Ceratodontidae; genus Neoceratodus; species Neoceratodus forsteri. The sequence goes on from CM028138.1 coordinate 410,602,193, forward strand.
TCATAAAGCTTTAAGTGAAGCAGGGTGGAAACAGACAGTAGCTGGTGTATGGAAGCCTGATCCTGCTTGGGACTCGAACTTATCTTTATCTCAGCATTCTCCTGAGTGGATTCAGGGCCAGCAGCAGAAAGGGAGGAAATTCTTGCAGGAGCCCATTCGGTTTAGTACAGATGGGGCGCTGTACAACCTCCCCCCTCCCTCTTCACAGAAGCCATTGATGTCGAACTTTTCTCAAATTCCATGGGAAGCAGCCCCTAGGCGTAATGCTGTGAGGCTGAGGTATAAAGGAGGGTTAGAAACTAAGCCAGATAGGCATTATGTGGGGAAAACCTTGTTGAAAGACTCACTGCATTTCACCCTCAGGATGTTTATGCTTTCATTAATATTTCAGGGAGGACAATTATGACATAAGTTTCGTTCTCAACAGGCTTTAGAGTTGTTCTGGGTTAGGTATGGTCAAGTTAAGTATTCTCCTATGTGGACACCCTTTATTGTTATACCACTCAAAACCCTGATTAAGTTTGTTACAGTTATGTTCCGAAATGAAGGGGTATGGGTGGAAGACATAACCTTTTGGTTAAAAAAAATGTGAAGTACTAAGTGAGCCAGAGCCTATTTTAGATACAGAGGGTTCTGGACTGGAGGATGGAAGTATAAAGTTAAATTAAGGCAAACAGAGGCTGGAATTGAACATATACCTAACTCCTTTTTGTTAGGAAAAGATAGAGGTATGTTTTACAGCGGGCAGCCCGTGCATGTTATAAGTGTGGGGCTGAGCGCACCTTTCAAGTGTCACGATCAGCCCGTTGTGATAATTGTGGGAGGTAGGACATTTAACCATGTTTTGCAGCAATCTATCAAGTTGCGATTTATGCGAAACTAAAGGCCATGTGTTCAAACTATGTCCTTGGGCTGCCAAAAAATCCTTTTGTTCTAATTCTGAGGTTTTTATTCAAAAAGCCCAGAATCCTGGTTAAAGCTACTCTTCAGGATCGTGCCCCCTCCTGCAACAAATCAGATGAAACTCCCTCTAGGCAAGAGAGAATTGGAAAGAAGGGGTTTAAAGGGAAGGTGTTGAACAAAAAAGTTAAACTCACCAAGTGGGGAGGATCAGCGTGAGATATCCTCAGAAATGGTTAAGATAGTTAAAGGGCAACATGGGTCCCCTAACCTCTCAGATTTCCTCCAGTGTGTTATCACGGAAGGGCACAGATGTGGCGGGCAGCCGCTGATAAACCAGTGACTGTACTGCCCAAAGAAGATCTTACGAATTCACTATCAAAAAATCCCCCGCCCCCAGTGGAACAGATTGATACCAGTAACTCATATGCGGCTCTGTTTTCCTCTTGGGTAACACTGAGATAGAGGTTGAAGATTCAGACTCTCAAAAATCCTCACTTTCAACCAGGTCACAAATCACGGATAATTACAAGGATAAAAAAAGAAAAGAGAAAAACAATGATTTAAATACTTAAAGGTTAATGAGGTTGGTTTGGGGTTCTTTGAATGTTCATAGCTTATTGAATATGGTTAGCGACAAGCCCTCTTTCATTATATACATGAATTTCCTGTTTCTGTTTGTTTTACAAGAGACATGGATGTATTCCATAGATCAGTTGGTGGCATTTAAAGAGATTGGTTTTGGGGCCCTTCATTTTGGTCATTTGGGAAGATTCAGCAGATGGTATAGGAATAGTGTTTAATTCATATGACTTCCAGTTACACAATTTGATAGATCTAATACCAGGAAGGGTCCTGATTATCGATGGGAAGTGGCAAGGGCTAAGCTATAGGTTTATCAACATTTATAACCCCCAAACAAAAGCAGGTAGAGTTAATTGTCTTAAATCAGTACAGCCTTTTTATTAACAACAGTTAGAGTATTATGGGGGGACTTTAATTGTCCCATTTCGACCCATGCTAGTAAAAAAAATAAAAACATACTGTGACTCTAATGCTTTAAGTAAAATTATAAAAAGTGCTGGACTCTTGAACTGTCATAATGCTTTACAGGTTGGAAGCTTTTCGTTTAAAAGGGAAGAGATTTTCTCTAATAGATCATATGTTAGTGTCACCTAATATGCAAATAGAATCTTTAAAATATTTCCTAGTGAATTCTCGGACCATTCCTTTCTATTAAGTTCTTTTAGCTTTTCAGACAGGCAAGAAAAAAGGCTAGTTAGATGGAAACTCAATAACTCCTCATTAGAACTCCCTTATATACAAGCTGGGGTGAGATACCTATTAGAACCAGGTTATCAGTAGCCTTTATATTCAGATTTGGGAGATTGGTGGTTAGAGACTAAATCGGACTTAAGGAAATGGTTTAAATTGCAAGGAGTTAGAGCAAAGAATGACAAATTCCTGCACTATTTAGGTTTAAGACAACAATTACAGAGGCTTATGACTATAGCTTATTCTTCTAGGATGGATTACTCAGAACAAATTGCTAATCTTAAAGAAAAAATGAAAGAGTTTCAGTATGATAGAGGAAAACCATGCAGGCCATTTTAACTAATGGAATTAAAAATCACCCATTGGGGATCCATTCGAAATGTGTAAACAGGTAAGAGATTCTATGAAAATGGAGGAACTCAAAGATTCAGATGGTAATTTGGTATCCTCTGTGGCCCAACTAAGAGAAGTGATTGTAGAACATTACCGCTCTTTGAAGCCTCTTGAAACAATCCCCAATTCAGCTATGGCCGCCTATTTAAAAGATATTTTAGTTCCAGTTAACCTAGTTGGGAGATGGGAGGTATGGGAACCTATCACTCCAACAGAGATTTCAAGCTCCATTAGGTTATTGAAACTAAATATTTCCCCAGAACAGATGGGATTTCCAATAACTTTTATAAATTATTTTCAGACGAACTTAGTCAGTGCCTATGTCTCTTATTTAGGTTTTTTAGACAAAGCTACAATCTATCCCTCTTTTACAGAAGGGTTATTGATTTATATATTTAAGTCAGGGATAAGCAAAACATTACTAACTGGAGACCAATCCCTCTTTTAAACTCTGATTATAAAATCTTTACTGGTATTTTAAATAATAGGCTGAAGAATTTAGCTAAAGTTATTTCACCCTTTCAATAGTGGGTTACCAGATAGAAGAGTCCAGTCTGCTCTGATGTTGATTCGAGATGTAACTGAGTATTTTACTGAGTTAGGGTCAACTAGATGCTTAATAGCAGCTGACTTAGAAAAAACCCTGATAGAGTTCATTTGCCGTTCCTTTTCCTTACCCTTAAGCATTATGGGGTTCCAAAGAAATCAGTGAAAATAATTGAGAAATTATATGATAATTATACAGTAATTCCATATTTAAAAGATCAGAAGGCGGAAGGTTTTAAGTTAACTACAGGAGTTAGACAGGGTTGCCCTCTAAGCCCTCTTCTTTATATTTTCGCTCTAGACCCCTTTTGCAAGCGATAGTTTGAGACAGATTTGGAAGGTGTTACAGTGAATGGGCAGAGGATTTGCATTTAAGGATACAAGCCTATGCTGATGATTTAGTAGTATACTTGGAAGATAAGGCCTCAGTAATTCATTTGTGACTGCATTTGAGGCCTTTGCAAAGGTATCAAATGCAAAATAAATTTAAATAAAACAAAGGGATTATTTATTGGAGCTACTGGTGCTGAGGAAGTGTGTCAGGAGGGTATTAACATCTCCCGTAAACCTCTTAAAATATTAGGGATATTGTTCGGTTCCCAGAACATGCCTGTTGAAAATTGGGAAGATGTCATTATTAAAATAGAGAAAAGGTTAATAGATGGAAACAGTGGAAAATGACCAAACTAAAAGGGTTCAGGTAATCAAGCAATTTCTTCTTCCAACGATACAGTATGTGGCGATGATTTTTCCGCTTCCTGTGTTTCTTGAGACTAGAATATATAGTGTGTTTTTCAAATGTTATGGAGGAATCGCTTAAATCCTGTTAAAAGGAGCTATCGTATTTAATGAAAAATAAGGGTGGTTTAGGAATGGTAGACCCAGTGATTTTGTGCATGCTTTGTTTTATCAAACTCAATTAAAGAAGGGTTAAAAGTAGAACTAGAGGCAGTAGAGTCATGGAACTTGAAAACAATGGGTAAATACTTTAAGAATTGGTACACTATAGCCCCTAAACTGAATCGCTACTTATATATTCCATCATATTTTAGACCAACGGCAGAAATTGTTCAAATGGAAAACACAGAAACAGGTAATTCTGAATAACAACATGAAGGGCTTTATCATTTTCTAATGTCGTTGACTCTTCCCTCAGAACCAGGATTTAAAAATTGTCCTATGACTTTAAATTCTAGTGTATTAGCTCAATTAAACTGTAAGAGATGCTTCAAAAACAATGGAGCAGCAGTGGCTGATCTTTTAGGAAACTGAATGTCAGAGGAAATCACGAAGTACAAGTTTTACAGGAAAGATTGTGCCCATACTTGGATTGTATTAATGTAGAAGAATCGATGGAACATTTTTTCTTAGATGTTCATATCGACGGGTTTATGGTCATACCTAGAAAAGCTTTGGGGATTTAAATGGTTATGTAATATGTCTTATGAATTTTGATTCTAGGATGTTATCCCAAGAATTTGTCTGAATTTCCACGAAGAAACATTATCCTTATTTTGGGATGTCCTAAGATATTATTTATGGCAAGCCAGGGTTCAATGGGTTCTTTATCAAAAGAATGCCTTACTCTTGTGTAAGTAGGTTAGTCATCAAGGAGCTTATACTGATTTATACACAGGATGCATCAAGAGTGACCCCAGGAACTTTCGTAAATGGTGGAAAGGTTTTCTTCACTTTATTAAGTTCAAATAATAAGAGTTAAAAGTGGACTGGATATTTGTTAACAGTTTACTTCTCATGATTTTGTGTTCTCGTAAGCGTTTACAATGTAATACTTGCATCTCTTTGATTTTGTTATGTTATATGTTATGGAAAAGTGTTGTTCTATCGATTATCCTACTTTAAAGTGTTGCTGTTTATGTTTTTTATGTCAATAAAACACCCTACTCTTTCGATAAGTGCCATGGGATCTTTAACATCCATCTGAACTACCACCAATCCAGGCAGATGGGATCTCGGTTTAATATCTCATCCGAAGCGGCACCTCAAGTACAGCACCCTCTCATGCTGCACTGCAGTGTCAGTACTGGGATATTAACCAAGTGCCAGATGTGGGAACTGAACCCAGCCCTCTGATCTCCGGCCTCAGAGGTGAGTGTGCTACCTACTGAGCCACTGACACTGTCACACCCTCAGTGTCATATGTCCATCCATTGCTGTCCGCTGTGTAACCCCAGTGTCATCATCTGTCAGCAAACTCCTGAAAAAAAAACTGTCCTCATCATTTTTCCTTGTAAAAAGAAAACCATCCATCATTGTCCATTATGCCGTTACCCAACCCCTACCCTCCACTCAGGACCTACCACCCCACAGCCCCGTATCCCATACTTACCACCGGAGGTCTATGCCCGTAATCTACCTTGGACTGTAGGCACATCTTCGCTCTTCAAAGCCCAACCGAAACTAAGGTAAGCGCGTCAATGTATTTCAATAGGGTTTTCAACTTAGTGGCATAACTTGGCCATTTTAAATATTTTTGCCCCAATTTTCTACATATATTTTTGGGTCCCCACCTCACAAATAACTTCACTGAAGCAATTTTCAAACATCCCTCACCCCCATGACACCAGCACACTCAATTTTGAGTGGCCTGGGTTCCTTAACTGAGCCATTGTCGTAATATTTAGACTCCTTTTTGCGACCACATGTTGAAAATTTGGAATCATATGTGAGATACTAAGGACATTTTGAACATTGTAAATGGATTGCATTTGGGTGGAAAAGTTCTTCTAGTGACTCTAGATATTAAAGCATTATACGCATACGTACCTCATGAAGGCGCACTTGATGCAGTAGCTTTTATCTAAACACTAATGGGGCATATACAGTAGATCTCCAGTAGAGTTTCTGCTGAAGTTGCTAGAATTTGTTCTGACATATAGTTGCTTTGTTTTTAACAATGTATACCATAAACAAGCGACAGGGACTGCAATGAGGGCCACCTGTGCATCATCAGTTGCAATTTGTATGTAGGGTGGTAGGGAAAAGTCTATATCTATGACACTGGACAGAACCCTTACGTTGATAAAATCATCATGTGGAGATGCTTCATTGATGATGCCATCCTTTTATGGGATGGCACAGAATTAGAGTTACAAGAATTTGTTCAGTTTCTACATTCCACTACTAGTCATAGATTCACCCATACGTGCAGTCCTGCACAAATTCCTTATTTAGATTTGAGTATAAGTAAAGAGTCTGATGGAATGAGTACGAACTGATACTTAGAGACAATAGAGAACAAGGAAGAGAGTCACAATTTAGCGATTACCACTTATTCAGCACAGGCAAATAAATTTGCAGAAATTGTTAGGAAAACATTGGGGGTTTTAGCAGCAGAACCTAGTCTTAAAGACACTGCAGCAGAGACCTAGGTTATCCTATAGAAGAGCCAGTAGTTTAAAGACTTTCTGACACAGAGCAACTTTCAGGAGAGATCAATAACACTACATAGCTAGCCAGACCTGCAGGATGCTACAGGTGTAATAACTGTGTATATTGTAAGCTTGTAACAGCTGGTAATTTCAGTACAGCTAATTCTGGTAAGAACTACACAATTCTTCAGCTCACTATATTCAATACTGCAGGGGTAATTTATTTAGCAGTCTGTACCTGTCATGCCTTCTATGTAGGGAAAACCACCAGACCCTTCAAATTTCAAGTGGGAGAACACCAAGCGGCCGTGAGAGAAGTGACATTTCGTATACAACAGCTCAAATGTAATGAAACAAAGAGATGGACAGATACAAATTTTCCTACATGGCAATTGACAAAGTCAACTGTAACCCAAGAGGAATTTCAGCAATCTGGTGTTAAAACGTGAAATCTTTTGGATTATTAATTTAAAGCAACCAGACCTCCAGGTCTGAATGCAGGTTTTGAAATCAACCACATTTACAAGATAGAAAATGAATTAGAGAAGTTCTGTGTGAATCCAGATTTATCGTTCAGTCCCCCTTCAACTTTCTTCCTCCAAGCATTACCTGAATTGTTTTCCAAAATAATGACTAGTATTTAGATCTCTGCTTTCATGTCCTTCATTATGTCCCCCCATTTCTCTGTGTCTGGATTTTTATGTATACATGCTTTTAACATAGTTAGTATTTAAGAATCTGTAGAATAATTTGCTTAGATAACGTATTTGTGTGCTACAAATTTGCCTTATGGGACTTTGGTTGTGATTCATGTTGTTTTATGTATGTGAAATGTACAAGTGTTTTAACAAATGAATTTGAAGCAACAATTAATGATGTCATTATGCCACACCTATTTGCACTTGTATATAATGCACCAGCACTTTGTATGCCTTAGCCTTTGAGAAAGGGTCCAGGCAGGACCAAACATGTCATGTTGGGGTTTTGTTATTTTATGCAATAAAATTCCTCCTTCTGTACCTTATGGATAGTGTCAGTATCATATGTGGTGGTGAGTGCCTGAATTTTCAGTGTTAAATGCTTTTGGGACACCATCTCATGAACAGTGGCACTATTATTTGTTACTCAATCCCAAAACGTGATTTTGTGCAGCGACTACGCCATTCGGTGCCACAGGTGCTAAAAACATTTTGGGCAGGATGTGAAAATGACAGTTGTACTGTTCATGAGAAGGTGTGAAAAATGGCAATGTTGAAAATCTGGAGTAAAAATATGAGAAATTGGAAAATTTACAAGCGTGCACAGAAACTATGCAATGCTGCGCCGTAATGTGGTTATTTTTTAAATTGTTTCACCAAATTTTCAACATGGGTTTTGGGACCTCCTCTCATGAACAGTGGCACTGTGATTTTGTTTACTCCATCCCGAAAGTTGATTTTGCACAGTGACTGCACCATTCTGTGCAACTGGTGCGAAAACAAATTTCAGGCAGGATGTGAAAATGACCCTGTACTGTCCACAAGGAGGTGTAACAAAATGGCAATGTTGAAAATCTGAAGTAAAAATATTAAAAATTGGCGAAGTTAGGGCGTACATAGAAACTGTCAATTGCGCCTGTAATGTAGTAATTTTTAGAATTTTGTCACCAAATTTGCAACATGGGCTTTTTGGACACCACCTGATGAACAGTTGGTTCATTACTCAGTCCCAAAAGGTGATTTTCTGCAGGGACAACAACATCATCTTTCAGGACCGAGGAACGAAATGACAGTGACATGTCCATGAGGTGGGGTCCCAAGAACCCCATATCGAAAATCTGGGGCCAAAATTCCTAAAATTGGCTGAGATATCAACCTAAGTTGAAACTCCCATTGAGTCCCATTATCGGCTTACCTTTCATTCTTTCAGTTTGCCAGTCGGCACAAAGTGCAGATGTCCCGCTCTCAGAAGATCACATCATGAGCATCAGAGGTAAGTATGGGAGTAACGCGGAGGTGGGTGCAGAGGGAGGGTCGGGATGGGGAGGGGATGGGAGACAGCGAGGATTTTTCATTTTACAGTTGAAAAAAAAACTAAAGGCCATGAGGGAAGGTTTTCTTCATTTACAGGTAAAAAATAAATAAATATAAATTTAGGCACACTGGGATGGGCTCCCAGTGTGCACACACAATGGTGTGGAGTGGGGATGCTGACACGAGTTGGACACCCGATGTCGGCTAGGGATACAGACAGGTCGGGGCGCATCTGACACTGGAAGTGGGCATCCCGGTGTCGGAAAGGAAGGGGAAATTGTTTAACCAGGAAAGACACACTAGCAGCAGCAGGGAAAGGGAAATTGTTTAACCAAGAAAGACACACTAAACGGCAGCAGGAAGGAGAATTGTTTAACCAAGAAAGACACACTAAGCGGCAGCAGGGAAAGGGGTTAAAAGGAAAGACACTAGCGGAAAGACACACCAAGCGGCAGCAGGAAAGGGAAATTGTTTAACCAGGAAAGACACACTAAGCGGCTGCAGGGAAAGGCAAAATTGTTTAACCAGGAAAGAGACACTAAGCGGCAGCAGGGAAGGGGACATTGTTTAGCAAGGAAAGACACACTAAGTTGCAGCTGAAGGGCTCGCATTTCAAAGGACAGAGCAGTGTGCAGCGCCGGCTCTGTCCTTTGAAATGTCTGCAGAGACCAGCCCCTCAGCAAAACCAGTGTTATCAGGAGACTGCCTGCTGATTTGTCGGCCACAAACCAGCCCCTGCAGCACTGCTGGCCATTCGGCCAGCACCCCTCACACCTCTCTCTAGCAATTTTCATATCAACATGTTTGGCTATGCATCATGACGAACATAAAAAGGAGCAAAGACTTAGCTTGCAGCTTGTATTTGCTGAATACTGACTAAAAATGTTAACAAAAATCTTAGCTAAAAGATTGCCGCAGGAAGCTGCAATTGTTTTGGTCGAAGCCCAAACTTGTGCCATTCCACAGAGAAACACTGCTGATAATTGAATCCTCCTTAGAGAATTATGGAGAGAGGTCAAAGAGAGACACTGGATGGTTGTTTAATAGCTATTGATCAAGCTAAATCATTTGACTGGGTTCCACGGGAATATTTGTTTACAGTACAAACATTATGGAATACTAGATACATTTTGAAATGGCTCATGATTTTATATAGTGAATCAGTTCTGTATTCTCACATAAACTCAGTGATAGGCGGTTCCATGTCATAACAGTGATCGCAGAATAGTAATCGCCATTCGGTGTATATCGCTGGAAAAACAAAAGCGATGTACACTCGTGGCGAGGAAACACTGCTGAACATGGAAAAATTTGTTCTGCAGAGGGTTGTGCCTCCGCCCCCCCTTTACTAAGGATTACTAACTCCAGGGGTGCATTTCAGGAGGGAAAACTTTGAAAAAAATGGAGAAAAAATAAAATAGTGTATCCTCCCGCCCTGACCCCTGCACCCTCCCACTGTAGCCAGCCACCCTTATGGCCTCACCACTGCACTAGCTCGGCAGTCCCACGCCACACTACCCCTTACATACCCTCCCTGCCTTTCCGATCTCCCTCCTATTCTTCCTTTCACTCTGTTGTTGCCCGTCACTACCCTTGCAGGGTAGCCCATATAACAGACAGTGAAACTAGATAAACTCATATTTGAGTCGTTCAGTTTCAGTCACCGTTATGATGGTATACCGTGCTCGGTCACAAGATTTTGATTAAGAGGAAGTGAAACAAGTATGCCTTTTGAGTCCCCAACTATATATACATTTTGCTTTAGATCCCTTACTATGGGTAATACAGAAGCACCCGAATATCAATGATGTACAACTACACCAGAAGTCATCACACTTCCATCACGCAGATATCATATGCATAGTGCTGCGATCTGTTCCCTCAAGGACAGCACTTAAGGATGCTATCAATTTGTTTTCTACAGCAGCAGGAGCTACAGTTAATTACTATAAGAGCTCTAGAATCCCCTAGGGAACCCAGCAGATTACAGAACAGGTTTGTTTATAGGAGGTATTGAAATAAAAGACACCCTAAAAAATGTAGGTATGCATTTTGGTTCCAGAGATGTGCTACAGACAACTGGCAAGCCTGTATAGTTTAAGCAGAATACAAACTGTCCAAGTAGAAAAACAGAGTTTGGCAAAACAGAAGACAGTATTTTTCATTTGCACCCTGTTGTTACCTTGTTTCTTATACAGTGAAGCTTGCCAGGATAAAACCCAATTCTGCAGCATTTTGCAGCCCTCTGCAGCATGCTGTAGAAAGTACTGTGGAAAACAATATAACTTCAATGGCAGGAGTCCCTTTTGTCATGCAGAAAACTGTGACATTCACTTCGTCCTGGCAGTGTCACAGTTTCCTGCCGTAGAAAGGGATTAATTCCATTGAAATTACATTGTTTACTGCAGTAACTCTGCTGTAGCATACTGCAGAATGCTGTAGAAGTGGGTTTCATCCAGACGAGCTTCACTGTATGTAAGCATGATCTCCTGCCACCGTAGCCTTAGAAGTAAAATTGTACAGTTTATTTTTTTCAAAGATTGTGTGGCAGCATATTGAATCTGATCAAAGATAATTTATATATGAAAAAAACTATTTTTTGCATGTTATTTGTGTTACAGACCATTTATCTAATCAAACTATCTGATTTATTGTTGTAATAATGAGGTCAGTACTTAAGGGAGTTCCATGTACCGCCCCTAATGAAGTCTTAGCAGGTCATAGGATCATAGGTGATTCACGAATTTGGTAGACAGTGATTGTCTTTTATGAACTTGACACCATTTTTACTGGTGGAAATCACATTTATGTTGCCATGTGTATATCCAGTCTGTTTTTTAAAATATTTGTTTTGCTTTCAACAACAGTTTTAGTAGGCGTTCCATATGGAAATAACCCTTTGAGTACACCATTGGTTCCTCTTGTTTGTTTTGTTTAGGCTGCCTTTAAGTTTCCTGTCGTGTGTCCTAGTATTTGTATTTGTAAATTTTTGTTTAGTCCAATGGTCTCAAATATTGACTCATATATCACTTTGTATGTTAGGCATAGGTCTCCCCTCATTCTCCTGTATTGCACTGAGTACAGGCCTAATTTTCAATCTTTGCAATAGTCCAAGCTGCTTGCAGGGGTAATTGCTTTGGTTGCCTTATGCTGAACTTTTCTATTAGTTTGTTTCCTCTAACCAATTGTGGTTATACGGAAGAATAATATTCCAGGTGTAGTCTAACAAGGCTGGAATAAAGGGGATCATGACTTTTTCATTTCTGCTTTTGTTTTCAATATGCAACCCAATATTTGATTACTCTGTTTTACGATACTTTTTGTATGTATGTCAAAGGAAAAATTCTTTGAAAAGGTTACTCCAAGATCTTTTTCATTGCCTGTTGTTTGTAAGGTTATGTTATTTAGTTTGTAAGTACAACAAGGGTTTTTTTTTTCCAGGTGCATTACCTTACATTTGAGCTCATTAAATAACAAGTTTATTTTCAGCTGACCATTTCTCAAGATGGGTCAGATTTTTTGAAATTCTGATGCTGAAGTATAGTCTGTTATGATACTTCCAAGTTTACAGTCATCGGCATACTTTCCCGTCCAGCAGTTTTGTTAGAGTTAGCATAGAAGATATTAATATGTTAAAAGTACTGACCCTAAAAGGAGCCCTGTGGAACCCCACTAGTGACAGGGGCCCTCAAGGTGATAGGTGGCCTTTAAAGAGACTTATTGTGTTCGATTTGTCAGCCAAGTTTCTACCCAGCATATAACTGACGGGTGAATTTGTAAGATTATCATCTGTTTTATAAGAATTTTGTGTGACACAGAGTTGAAGGCTTTTGAAAATTGAGAAAGATAACAACAACAGACAGGCCTTTCTACACTGCTTTGCTTACTGGCTCAAAAGTTCAAAAAGTTTGTTTGGCATGATCTGCCCTTGACAAACCCGTGCTGGGTAATATCAATGTGCCCAAAATCTACCAGATGTGTCGCTAGTCTTTCCATTATTTTACAAAAAACTGCTGTTACGGTATACCATGATAATAGCGAATGCATATGTATGACCGTCAAAGCGACAACCCATATGAGGGTGCTATCACCATGGGAGACCCTACTGGAATGGCTACAGTTATGATGGCAAGGATAGGGTGGCTGACAGGAAGGGATGTATAGCGATGGGAAGTGGAGGGATAGGGAAGAGGGTTGTAACCCTCTAGTGTGCCTGCTCCACTGAGCCAACCATGTGGTGTGGTGGGTAGGGTGGTTGGGTCTGATGGAGCAGGTCCTGGGTTCGGGACTTGGGGTGGGTAATATTTTGCTAAGTCCCACTGCTGCGGGACTTATTTTTTTTAAAACAGGGCTGTGCCCCCTCCTGATATACAACCCCCAAAATCGAGAATTTTTATATAGGGGTGCAGGGGGTGAAGCCCCCATAGCCCCACATGCACAGTTATCCCAGTCACCTTTAAGTGCTTATCGACTAATTTGTTTTGCGGATAATGCATTCACAGTAATCACACAGAACTGCTGTTCAACTTATAGGTCTATAATTTTGTGTTAAATTTTTACTAACCCTTTTATGAAGGGAATCACTGTGGCCTGATTCCATATTGGAACAGTAGAACCCAACTAGAGAGGTGTTAAACAATGCTGTTAAAGGGCCAGCTATCTATTGTGCTATATTTTTTTGAAATTAGGTGAAATTTCATCTGGACTGGCGAAACCGTCTGATTTGGCCATGCTGATGACTTCTAATACTTCATTTATGTTGAATTGTTTAATTGCATTTGAAGATACTGTACTTAGTGAAGGCATAGAAGGTTTAGAACTAAAATGCTAATAATGTATTTATTTAATTCTGTGGCCATTTCCACCTTGTCTGTTATTAATCCCTTGAATGTCATTAGGGTCCAGTTGTTGCACTGCTTTTTCATGGTTCCAATGTAGTTAAAGAATGTTTTTGTTGTTGTTGTCTTTAACTGAGATAGCTAGTTTTCCTCTAGATGTTTTTGGGCTTTTCTGATTGTGCTCTTGTTTTTTTACTGATTTTCTGTGTGCTCTCAATTACTACATGTGGAATGTTTTTTGTACTTTTATATAGTCTTTGTTTTTATTTAGGTTGCGTTTTATGCTTTTGTACCATCATAGGGAATTCTTTTATTTTTAATATATTTTTTCTAGTGGGTACCCAAAGATTTATGCAGTGATGTAATTTTTCTTGAATTTTAAGCCAGATGGTGTTTAGAGTCGCAATTAGCAAGTTCGAATTCAGTCCCAGTTTTGAGGTATTTATTTATAGATGTTTAATCTCGTTGTAAAAATCTTTAATCAAGTTACAGCCATGGGTTCCCATGTTTTGCATAATGTTTGCTTCTATAAGCACCATGTTGTGGTCACTGTTAGATAGTGGATGTATTACCTCAACTTTATTTGTTAGTCTAAGTTAGTAAGGAATACATCAAGAATATTTTTCCCTAGTTGGGGCCTTAACTACTTGTTCCATATTATTTAGTATCATTAAGTCAATAAATCTGATTTCTAGTGTCAATAAGCCCTTACCAGATTCCCAATTGATATTTGGGAGATTAAACTCTCCATAATAATATAGAACATGTTATTCTCATTGCTGTCTAGATTTGGAGCTCTACATCCAAGGCCAATAGTTATACTGTGTTTATTAGGAAACAGGATTTTAGTCCATAATAATTCAATATCTATGTTTTGTCCATATCACTATCTATTACACATGATTTAAATATATTTGAGATGTACAAAACTATTCCACCTCCTCTTGAAATTCTATATTTTCAAATTTTGTATATCCCGAAATTTGAGTACCCCAATCATTTTCATTGAACCATACTTCAGTGACTCCACAAAAATCAATTTTGTTTGTTAACACAAAGTTCCTAAGTTTGTCAATTTTATTTGAGAGACTATGTGCATTTACAAGGAGTATGTGGAGGTATTCTTTATTTTGTATTTGTGTTTCATTTTCCTGTATAGGATTTTTCCTTTTATTGTTATCTTTATTAGTACCTGGATTTGTAGTTGGGTCATAGACCTTGAACATGTCTTATTACTGTTCAGAGAGTACTCGATGATGGGCATCTCCTTTATGCTTTAGTTAAAATTATTTTTTATATACGAGACAATTTGTTTGCCTAAGCATTGTTTCCCTTCTTGCTAAGATGTAGGCCATCCCATGAGAAAAGTTTGTTTCTTTCATAAAAGTCCTCCCAATGTGTGATGCAACCAATATGTTGTTTTAAGCACCAACTGCATAGCCAATTATTCAGTTTTAATTTTTATTTGATTAAAATCAAGTTGCTTTGGGAATTGGTAGACTCTGTAAAATGCAATTTCACAGTTCATTTCTATGAGTTTATTTGTCACAGCCACAATATCCTGTTTTATTTTTGATACAGGCTCTCTCAGGATGTTATTTGCCCCAGCATGGATGATAACTAGTGGATTCTCAGAATTGGTTAGGATATCTTCTAGCATGAAAGTGATGTCTTGATTTTAGTGCAGCTGAAAGAAGACAGTGTTCTGTTCTCTTTGCCGTTATTACAAACCATTCTGTCTAAATGTTTAATTATTGAGTCCCCTAATACATATATTGATTTATGTCTTGTTTCAGTTTGAAAGTCCATTAAATTAATATCCTCAGCAGCAGAAGGTTAGATTCCCTGGAAAGTGGCTGAAGTTCCAGAGGGTCAGGAAACACTGACACTGGAGGTTATATTAAACCTTTGTTGGATCCCTGTGTTATTCTTATTTCCGTATTTGGGTCATGAAGCACCGGGCACCTGTGCTCTCCTGCAATGAGTTGCTTTTGTCTGTTACCACGATAAAATAGTTTGCTAACTTTGGCGATACCTTTTCCTGTGACCATTGTGTCTGTTATTGTGATGGCACCTGGAGTGCAGACCTCTTGATCATTTGTCTGGTTACTTCATAGGGGATAGCACCCTCTGGTCTGCACTGTCTCACACCATACAGCACTGGCCTTCCAATGGTCCTAATTAAAGAACTTTGGGGAGGAGCAGATTCTGGTGTCCCCATAGCCTGCATGGCTTGGAAGAACTGCCACATCCATTTTATGTCCTCCAGGAGGGCACAGATTTCTTTGGTACAGGTTGCTCATGATCTGTTTCTTGAAAGAGAACCATGGTGTGTTTCTCCTAGTTTTTTTTCCAGATGTTGTGGGAAACGATTGGTCAGAAGAAAAATGACTTACCACAGTAATATTTCTTCCAAGGAATCTCATAGTAGGATTAGACAATCTGCAGTCAGCTCAGAATCTCTCGCTGCCCCGGAACCTTGAGGTGGAATGTATGCAAATTAGAGAATCTGGAATGCAGCATTCAAAACTGCTGTCTCTAGGTGGACTGTGTTCCATCTAACTGCCAGATTCTGTTTTGTAGATGAAAACACTAGACTATTAAATAATTATAAGTAAACACCCTTAACAACAATATCCTCTCCCTAGGTAAAGAGGATGGGTTCCAAGCAGGACAAGAAAACACAAAAAGGAGAGCTAGGTATCCTAGCCATACATGTGTGCATTAACAAATACTGTATATAAAGATAAACCAATGATTAATGGCAACATTAGACACTCCCATAATGTATTACTGAACCTATTCAGGTTAAGTAAGGATAGGTAGGGCTGGGAGGTCTAATCCTACTGGGAGATTCCTTGGAATAAACTATATTACTATGGTTAAGTATTTTTTTCTTCAAGCCCAGGAATCTCCTAGTAGTATTAGACAATCTGCAGACTACCAAGCAGTACCTTGGGAGGTGGGTACAGAACCTACTTGGGAAAAAGGTTCTACAGTACTGTAGTGCCAAACCGAGCATCAGTCCTGGACTGGATGTCCAGGCAGTAGTGCTCTGAAGGTGAGAACTGTACTCCAGGTAGCCGCATTACAGATTTACAGCAGGGGATGTCCCTTGTAGCTGCCACAGAGGCAGCAGTTCCACAAGTGGAATGTGCCCTGAGGACTTGTGGTGGCTGTTTGTCAGCCTTACTGTAGCAGAGTTGGATGCAGGATACTATCAATGTGCAGTTGACCTCTTTGAGGCAGGTCTGCCCTTTCCCATTCACCATAGGTAATGAACAGCTGTGAGTGGGAATCCTGAGGTCTTTTGTATGTGTAATGTAATAGCTGAGGGACCTTTTTACATCCAAGCTATGGCGCTTTAATTCACCTGAATTGGATTTGGCTGTGAAAAATACAGGCTGGGTGATGGACTGGTTCAAAAGAAAATCAGTTACCACCTTTGGAAGGAACTTCCTGTTAGTACTAAGGACTACCTTGTCCTTATGGAAGATAAAGTATTTGGGATCAATGCAAAGAGCTTGGTGCTCGCAGACTCTTCTTGCTGAAATAACTGCCACCAGGAAAACTGTTTTCTATGCAATATATTTCAGGTCAGCTATAGCCATTGGCTCAAAGTGAGGTTCCATGAGTTTGGCTACATAAATTCAAATCCCAATGAGGACTGGTTCCCTAAAGGAAGGAACATACTGTATGTGCCAGTCCTTTGAAACATTTTCTAAAAATAGGGTGTGAAGCTATTGTTCTCTGAGCACCTGCAGATAAATAAGCAGATACAGCTGCTAAGTGAACCCTAAGGGTTGCAGGCCTGAGGCCTAGATACTGCAAGTGCACCAGATAATTGAGCAATGTAGACAAACCTGCCTTGAGGAGATTGATTTTCTTAGGCCTGCACAGGTGGAAAATCTTTCCAGTCGGAAGCATAAGTCTTTCTTGTGGGAGTTTTCCAAGAAACTTTCAGTACACTAAGTACCTCTTCTGACAGGTTAAACTCAGAAAATTCTAACTCCTTAAGAACCAAGCCTTCAGGTGAAGGCTCTCAAGGTTTGGAAAACTATCTGCCCCTGAACAGCTGTTAGAAGATTGTATCTCTGGGTAATATGAATGGGTTGCTTGGTGGACAAGGTGAGCAGCAAAGGGTACCATGGCTGCCTGACCCAATCTGGGGCAAACCAGTATCATGGCTGCAGACTGACTCCTAGCTTGAGAAGGACCATCAACACCAGAGGAATTGAGGAAGGCATAAAGAAATGTTCCCAACCAATCCAGGGTAGTGCCCCGCCATGGGCACTGTGCCCATGGAGGATGATCTACAGCAATAAAGTGGAAGCTGATGATTTTCTTTCGAGGCAAACAGATCTATTTCTGGGTGCCCCAATGCCTGAAAATTGTGTCCAACACTTGCCTGTTCAAAGCCCATTTGTGATTATCCTGGCTGCCAGTGTATTGTCCTTCCCTGGAAGATGAATGGCAAACAGATGCACCTCCAGAGGATATGCCAGAGACCAAATTTTCATGGTCTCTGTGCACAGTCTTGAAGATCTGGTACCCCTTGCTTATTGATATACTACATGGTGGTTGTGTTGTCTTTCCTGACTTGGACTGACTGACCCCTCAACTGAGGACAAAGGCCTTTAGGGCAAGGACGACTGCTCTCAACTCTAAAAAGGTTGATGTGCAGCTTGGATTCCCAAGGCAACCAAATTCCACTGATTCAGAGGTTGCCCATGTGTCACCCCACCCTGGGAGGGAGGCATCTGTTGTTAGGACCACAGTGTGGTGCTTTTGCTGAAAAGGGATGCCCTGTCGGAGGTTGCCTTTTCTTTCCACCATTACTGGGCCAGTAATAGAGTTCTTACAACTGGCACAAGCTTTGAAATGCGATCCCTTCTTTGGGACCATCACTCCACTGCAATAAATGTAATCATTGCAATGTTTGGATTAACAAATGAGACATTTTTCACACAAAATATAAAACCTCAAAATGGAAATCAGAGAACTAATAACTTGCAACACCCTTTATGTCGTATATGTACTCTGGTGTAGCTGTAGACTTATTTATGTGGGTAAAACTGTGAGACCTCTTAAACAGAGGATACAAGAGCATGTATGCTCCATTATTAACAGCAAACAGGCCGCCCCAGTAGGAGTCTATTTTACCCTGAAACGCAACTCGCATCCAGATAATCTTTGTTTTTAGGTCTGGAATGGGTACCACCCTTGAATAATGGAGGAGATGGACCAAATCTCCTGCTGCAGAAGGACAGCATATGTATCTTCAGACTCAAAAGTGTCAAACCTTCTAGTATGAATGATATATGGGATCTTAAACCATTTCTGAAAAAAAAATGAGAAAATGAATTTTTTTTTCGGGTGAAATGATTTAATAGATTAGTATTTACACTAGAGCTAATGTTGTTTTATCTCCCTCTCCCTCCACCAGGTCTTTTCATTTCAGTTTGAACCTTCAAGGACTGTTTCCGTAAAATGCATCTTATTTGCATGGAGTTCCTAATAAGAGTTGCTATGCATAAAATTAATCTGTTGCCTTGGTACATGGAAGGTTTGGACTACTAGCCCCATCTTTACTTTCATCTTTACCTTTATTTTCAACTTATGCACTACATGAATTAAACATTAAAATATAAAAAGAGATGTCTTTAATTACATATAGGAGCGCTTATACAGCACTTCCATCTAATGCTCAGTTTGGAGATATTTGATTGCTTTACTGTAGTGTACCTTTGTTAAGTTTGTTTAGTTAAATGTCACGTGATTTCAATTACTTGATGTTATTGGCTGCACTATTTAAAGGTTGTAAACTCTCAATAGCTCTACCCTCTAAGGAAGACTCATTGAGAGTCGAAGCACAAGGTCTGCTTTAGAGCTCCATCTGTGGACTTGTGGTATAGTTTTGCTTTTGACACACAATTTCATTATCTGAATATCTGATTGGACCTACATTTGCTTGAAGGTACCTGAGTGCAACAACAAACTTTTAGCTTACGTTTATGTTTAGGCTGGCTGCCCTTTCTGTTCTTGCACTGCCGGAGACTGCAAATCGCAGCACTACTGTCAGGAACCTGTCTGAAATAGTGAGCCAACCTGCCCCCTACTGAAGGAGGGGCAGCCTGATCTTTGCAGTCCGGGATTCTGTGCGGTTGTGGTCTGGGAGCTGGAGCTGGGCTGAACCACCTAGCAGACCTACCGTAATACCCTCTGACCTGTGTGTACTCTACAGGCATACAGTATGGGGCATATGACTTGGGATAGTACCTCCTACCTCTACCTTCCCTTCCTGTGGATCTAAAATAAGTGGAGCCCTCTCTCTCGTGGCGTTAATCCTGTAGGTGGCTTTGTACTCCTCCACCTTTTTTCATTTATGCCTCAGTTTGTCATCAAAAGGAATTGTTTTCACAGGAAATCCATAGCCTTTAACTGAGTGTCTGATGTATGGCTGGTTGCTCTGAGCCAAGAAAAAACAAACTGATAGGGCCAATATTCTGAATGCAGTATCATTTGCATCTACAGCCATGTAAATTGGTACTTGTGGCATCCAAAGCCATTCTGGCAATATCTGCTATATCATGTGCCACATCACCTGGAATTTTATCAGTTAAAGTCAGCACAGTATTCCATAGGCTTTCTGGTACTGTGCAGCATAAGCCATGTAAGCTGCCTGTCAGAGAAGGGATGAGCCTAAATAACCCTTCTTCTCCATAGTGTCAATTTTCTGGAATCTGTCTGGTGGATGAGATGCCAGGGTACTTTTTGCTTTATCACACACTGCAGCCTGTATCACACCCTAATGGTATGGATGGGTATACAAATAATCAGAAGAACCCATATCCAGCTGGTATTTTTTTCTCCACCTTCCTGTCCACTCTGGGGACAGAGGAAGGTGTCTGCAAGATTTTAAGAGTAGCCTTTTAAGGGAATAATGGTTAGGGAGGACCACCTTTTCATGGGAGCCAAACCCATTATGTCCAAAAACTCTGCCTCTTCCTCATCATCCATAGATTCCTGTGAGGTGAGGCCCAAAGTGCCAGTCATTTGCCTGACAAATGAAAAGTGGGAGTGAAACCATCATGCCCATGAGGGAGAAGAACCAAACTCGGTCTGGGCATACCTCTGGTTCAGTAGAGTCCCTAGATCCAGTTCCTCCTCAATGTACAAATCCTGGCCCTGATCACTGGGAATGGGTGGTGGGATTTGAACCAGTGAACAGTATGGAACCTGCAGTTTGTAAGGCCCTGAATGACTTGCAGGGCTCTGGCAGTTTCTCACAGAGGGTATTTTATCCTTGTCTGTTGTGAGCTCCTTTGCTTTCTCAGCAGGGAGGCACAATGATATGTTTTCTTTATATTTCTTTTTGGCAAACACAGACTCAGCAGCCTGTTCTATTGTTCTTTTGTGCTTAGTATGCTCAGAGCCCTTTTCAGGAATTTTGGAGTCTGAGGAATCTTTAGAGGTCTCTCCTTTGTTTTGGAGTGAGATGAGGAAGGACTCTCTTCAGCTTGTTTTGGTGACACTGAGGTGGGAGCAGAAGCCATTTGTTATAATCTTTTGGCTGTTTCTTAATATTTTTGAACAAAAGTACTGCACACTTTACAGTTACAAAAATATGACTGAGACCCAAGCACTCTATACACAAATTGTGGTGATCAGCCTTAGCAAAAATGTTAAAGCCTGTGGGTCCCGTCCTCTTTTTGGGTTTGTCTGACATGCCAAAATGTCAGCAGACTGTAAAAACTTCCCCAGAATGGGTTTTAAAGCAAATCACAGTTGGTTCCTTGTGTTAAAAGGAACCACAATTTAATACAGATTTCTTTATTTTAAACCAAACGCAATTGGTTCTAGTTATAAACAGGAACTGACTGCAAACCAAACTTAATACTTTAAAGTATGCTTAAATACAAAATACAATCAGTTTCTTGCTAAGAATGGGAACCAATCACGAATAACACAAAGTTGTTTAAAATCCAAATATAATTAAACTTTAAACTAAAGCACTGGCAGTAAGAATGCTATAAACCCCAGATTAAACATGGAAACTCAGTTCCTGTGAACCGCAAGGGAACAGCTAAAATGAGTAAATAATACCCACTAACAAACTTTAGCAAAAAAACTTACTAGAGGCAGAGTATAAATAAAATAGTGCAAAATACCACTTTCTGAATAAAATAAACAGTCTTGCAGCGAAGTTGCTGTGCAGCTCTTGAGGGAAAGTCTTGCTGTCTGAATGGAAAACTGAATCTGGCAGTTAGGGTTCCATCAATTTGCTTCAACAAGAAATTTGTCAAAGGACTTTACAGTGACAGCACTTTGCCGATGGTGATCACATCGCCCGTGGCAAAGTGCTGACAGACTCAACAGAAGCAGGAGTCATGTACCGCTGCGGAGGGCTATGTCCCCTAGGCTTTAGATTCCTAACTCGGGGGGTCAGAGGACAGCAGCCGAACCCCGAGTCGATGAATCCATTCTATCACTCCACAACGTTCAACTCAGAGTGTTGATCAGGTTGAGTTGCTGTAGGGTTTGTTGTAACAGCTTCTTTGTTATTACAGTACATGGGCAGTTAGATGGAACACAGTCCACCTAGATGCAGCAATTTTGAATGTTGCATTCCAAATTCTCTAAGTTGCATACTGTACATGTCACCTCAGAGTTCCAGGGCAGTCAGATTCTGAGCTGACTGCAGATTATCTAATACTACTAGGAGATTCCTGGAGCTTGAAGATGCTTTTTATGTTTATTGTCATCAAGTCATGAGGACAGAAGAACCACTGCCCTCCCTAACTGCTGTGTCGCTGACCGACCAGATTCACTGCAGCAGCTCCCGTGTGGTCATGAGGGCAGGAGAACCACAACTCTCCCTGACTGCTGTGTCACTGACCAACTGGATTCACTGCAGCAGCAGCTCCCATGTGGTCATGAGGGAAGGAGAGCCACGTCCCTCCCCGACTGCTATGTTGTGAACTGACGGATTCACTGCAGCAGCAGCTCCCATGTGGTCATGAAATCAGAGAACCACGGCCTCCCCGGCTGCTGTGTCGCCGACCGACTGGATTCACTGCAGCAGGTATGCAGCATGGAGCAACGGACACATTTTTTTTTTTACTCAACTTTATTAGGATGTCTTATTACAAGCATGGCAAATAGTGTATGAATTGATCCATACAGTGAGAGGTAATAACATTTGCTAACCATTCAGTAACCTTCCAGACTTCAGTGCTTGCTGACGGACAGTGCCACCAATATTAAGCATGAATGCATCATTTTAATCACTACATCTATGCAGCACCACTTTCATTAGATAAGTTCTCTCTTTATGTCCCAGGAAGAATTAATACATAGACTTCCCCTTGCATACTGAGTTTGCCCTAATAAAGCCAAAACTGGTGAACTCTTAACAGAGGCTGAGGACCCATCTTACAAGGTCCCGAGCTTGGGCCTCACCAACATGGCCCCAGTTATGCTGTGCCACCCTCCCCAACTATGTCCCCTAATCCCACAGTTATCATGTACCCTGCCCTACCCCAATTTCATATCTAGAGCAGATCCCCAGATGAGTTCCAACCTATAGCATTACTCTCTACCAGACCCACTTATCACCCATTCCTCCCAACCCTCCATCTCTCTATATGTTTGTCCCAACTTAATTAAAGTTTTGCAGTATCGATTCCATCAGAATCACTTATTTCATCCTATGGACCCAATATCCCAATTTTGGAGAGTCGGATGTCAGCCATCTCCCAGTGACACACTTCAGGGCCACCACTGCCATCGTCAATAAAGTTTTCCTGGTCTCTGTGGCTGGTGTGTTATAGTGGGTAGCCCAACACCCACTCCTCCCAGATAGTGGAATCTGCACTTTTGTAATGTTGTAGACTGCTTTCTGTATCTCTAGCCACTAAGGGGTAAGCACTGGGCAACCCCAACAGAAATGCCAGTGATTGCCTATCTCGCCACACTGTCTCCAGCATCTATCATCTCTGGAAGTTTTATAGTGCTTAGTCACAGCAAGGGTATGGAAGAAATGTGACAGTATCTTCCAATAAAATTCTCTCCATACTGGAGCTGGCGTGGCTCTCAACCCCATTTCAGTCTATGGTTCCAGTCAGACTTTGAAATAGTGATACTCGCCTCCTTTTCCCAGGTTTTCCTGATTTTTCCTAAGTGGTCTCCACCCACTGTAAAAGCATTTGATAAATGCAAGACATATATCCAGTGTGGCCTGCCACTGTAACTGTACTGTATAGAAAGTTTTCCCAACTAGAATATGGGTGAGACAACCTCAGGACATTGTCCCAGAATTTGAATAATGTCTAACCTGCATGTACAGTAAAAATTCAGAGTTAGGCCAGTGGAATTTCTCCTTCGCTCTGTGGAAGGAGATACATAGATCACCCTCCAGAAACTGGGAGAATCTAGTTACCCCGTAGTGGCCCATCTGGCATATCCCAGATCCAGAGCGAGTGGAAAGAATTCAGGTTGAAAGCGAATCAGCGATAGGGGCCCTAACCCAGTCGGGGTGTTGGCGTTTTCCTAATCTTATTTAGTATATCTAACCCATGAGTAACCATCAATTCTTATCTTGTTTCCTATATTCAGGTGAGACCTCAGTCAGGACCAGTGAAAACAGAGGCCTATCCTTCAGGGCTGCTTCCTCCATAGCGTACCATTAGGAAGTACCTCTTTGCTTGGCCCAGGTCATTAGTCCCTGCTTGGGCTGCCAAGTAATATGAATACAAATTGGGAAGGCCTAACCCTCCCTCTTCCTTGGGTCACTGAAGAATAACTGTAGCTATTCTAGGTTTTTGAGATTCCAAGCAAACCTGGAGATCTCTCTGTTTATCTTAGTAAAGAATGTGCCAGGAATCCTAAGGGAAGGCACTGGAACAAGAAAACAAGCGTGTGTAATACATTCATTTTGATGGTTTCCACCAGGACATACAAGGGAGGGTAGAAGCCACCATCTAGCCATATATTGTTCCACCACCATCCAGAGCCTTTCATAGTTCTCAGTAAATAATTGTAATAGGTCTGTCGTAATTTGGATACCCAAATATTTAATTTGGTTGTTTGGGGCCCATGCAAAGGGAACCTGTCTTTGAACTCCTGCGAGGGAGCCCGCTCAGGACCATCGCTTCTGATTTAAGGAGTTAATTTTATAGCCCAATTTCCCAAATGATTGTAGGATGTCAGTTAGGTGAGGTAAGGAATTATCCCGTCAGACAGGAAGAAGATAGAACCATCAGCGTTGAGCAAGAGTTTGTATTCCTGCCCCTACCAATCCAATCAATCAATCAAAATCTTTATTTATTCAAGCGAACATCATTGAGCATAGCTCATTTACAAGATGGACCTGAGTGGTCATAACAAAAAAGGTTACAGAGTGTATACAAAAACATGATATTGAAATAGCACAAATACAAACATTTATGAGTGAGATAGATGTACAATTATTTACATATATCAAGGCAAAGGACAGTAAACAAAAACCTATTAAAGGTGAGAAACAAACAGTCTGGTAGGGATAAGGCTTGGATAATGGTACATGGGTGGGCATATATGTTTGAGGTTTGATGTGGAAAGGACCAGAGGAATGATAGAAGAATAGGGAGGAGCTTTAGAAGGGGTGGGTGGGGAGAGAGAGGGTGTGGGGGGTGGGGTGTGGGAGGACTAGGCCTTGTGGAAGCAATTGCATGAATCTGGGATTAGGCTGGTGTACAGCTTTTTGAAGGATGTAAGGGGATCAGTGTTTCCATTTTCAATGTCTTTTGGATGAATTCCAGATAAGTGCCAGGGAATAACTGATTGCAGCTCTTCCATACGGGTGCAGGTGATAGGAATCTTCAGCAGGATCAGTTTGTTGATCCTCAAGGTGTAGGGCCTGGATGTGATCTGGTTGAAGCAGTCTGAGATGTAGGAAGGAGTTTGTTTGTCAGAGCTTTGTAGATCCAGGTAGCAGCATTTTTCTTCTTCTATGTTGCAGGGATGTCCAGCTGACTGCATTGTAGAGAAGCAATGATGGGTGCTAGAGGAAGGTCAGTAATGAATCTAATAGCTCTATGATACAGGGTGTCTAGTTTGTTTAGATGGGAGAGGAGCAATGACCATAGAGGAAGTCAGCATAATCAATGAGGGACATGAATGATGCAAGGATTAATCTTTGTTTGGAATCTTTGGTCAGGTAGTGTTTGATTCTATAGAATAGACCAAGTCTTTGTCTTAGCTTTTCAGGAGCTCTTCAACGTGGGTATATAGTCTAGTTTATTGCCTATCCATACTCCTAGGTATTTGAATTTGTCAACATATTCCAGATTTTCACCAAGGATGGTAGAGAGTTGTGGGAGGGTGAATGATGGGATAGTGGAAGAACAGTTCTTGGGGGCAAAGAACATAGCTTTGGTTTTCTTAGCATTTAGTAATAATTTCTTTTTAATAGGTTATGCTGGAGGAGGAGAATTGAGACTGTAGGAGCTCACAGGCTTTTGATGGTGAGGATCGCTCACATAAAGTACAGTGTCATCTGCAAAAGGTGGATATTAGAAAGAGAGATTGGAGTCAATATTGTTGATGTAAATGGCAAAAGGATGGGACCCAGGATGGAGCCTTGCGGTACACCTCTTAGGAGTGGCTTAGGGGTAGATAGATCACCATCATTCTTTACCAGTTGTAGCCTTCCAGAGAGATAGCATCTGAACCATTTAATAGAGAGTGAGTCAAGGCCTATGGAGTTTAGTGAGGTGATTAGAAGATCATGATCCACAGTGTCAAAGGCTTTGCTTAGATCCAGAAACACAGCACAGGTATTATTCTTTTTGTCTAGGGCAGTCTGCCAGTCATTTGTGACTTTTGCTAGTGCAGAGATGGTGCTATGCATAGATCTAAACCCAGATTGAGCTGGATTTAGGAGATTGTTGGTATCAAGGTAGGCAGTTAACTGAGCTTACCAGCTTCTCAAGCATCTTGGATAGTATTGGTAAGATGGAGATGGGCCTATAATTATTGAGGTCCATGGGATCACCTGCCTTAAGTAATGGAAACACTTGAGCTGTTTTCCATATTGAGGATAGTACCAGTGACAAGTGATAGATTGAAGAGGTGAGTGAGGAGCGGTTAAGGCATACAGTGCTACTTTTAGAAAGCAGGGATCCAGGAGTCTGCACCTGCACTTTTGGTGGTATCTAGTTGGAGTAGGAGGTCTTCTACTTCTTTGAACAATATTGGTTTGAATGAGAATGTGGAAGCAACCTTTGACTCTCAGTAGATTGTAGGTTTAGAGATGATCTTAATAGGTTTGCAGGAGAGGAGTGAAAGCCAGGCCAGCCGTAGTGAAATGGTCATTGAAGGCATTCAAGATATTTTGCTTATCGGTGATTTCAATATTATTTAATTGAATTTTGGATGGTAAGACAGGGTAGAGGTTTGACCTAGGATGCCCTTTATGGTACCCCAGAACCTGGAAGGGTTGTTATAGGAGGCATCTAGTTCAGCTGTGTAGAAGGTTGCCTTGGCTTTTCTTACTTGTTTTGTGCAGGAGTTTCTGGCTTTTCTGAATTGGAGCCAGTCATTTGGTCCTTTGTCTTTCTTGCCCTTTTCCAGAGTTTGTCGGCAGAGAACCAGCGACAGGATTTGAGTTTGGTTCTGACACTGGTGAGGGTGCATGTGAATTGAGGGCACTTATGATTATATCATTTAGGATTTGAAGAGCTGACTCTATTGAGGCTGCGAGATAGAATTCTTGCCAACGTGTGGTGTGGCACAGATCATGGAGATATCCTGTAATATTAAAGTTCTTTTTGACCTTCGTGGAAGGAATTTTGCAGGATTGGGTGGCTTGATTGTTGATCTAATGGCAGCTATGGGACAGTGGTCACTTATAACACCTTCTATCCCGGGTTTTGTCTGATGTTAGTGGCCAGAGGTTCTAGGCTCAAAGCAAAAGAAGGGGTGAAGGGGCAACCTAGTCAGTGCCCTGGAGATTGGGAAGGACTCAAGCTCATACCATTCACCTGGACTAGCAGTCCACATACAGGTGAGACACTGCTTGTAAAAATTTCGTCTAAATTCATTTTCTCCATGGACTGTTTTAAAAACTCCAATTAACTCTGTCAAATGCTTTTCAGCATCCATGGATATTCTCAATTGGAAAGCTGGGTGGGATTGTTAGGCCAAAATAATGTTTAGAAATTTCCTGAGATTGTCAAGTAAATACCGCTAGAAATGAACCCAGTTTTGTCCTCGTGGATCACCTGAGAAATTACTTCCTGTAGCCTTTGGCTAACAGGCGTAAATACTTTGAGATCTACATTAAATAAAGATATTGGTCTCTATGACCATGATCCGCTGGGTTCTTCCCTTCTTTGTGTAATACTGTAATCTGGGCTGTTTGCCAGGATTTGGGACAACATTGCCCTCCATTACCTCCTATAAACATCTAATAGGAGCAGGGCTAATCTGTCCTTGAAAGTTTTATAAAATTTGGATGAAATCCATCCAGTCCTGGTGATTTACCACCCTTAAGGGCCTGTAATTGTACTTTCAGCTCACCCAATGAGATTGGGATTCCAAAGAGTCCCAGGCATCCCTGTCCAGGGCTCTAGAAACTGTCCCTGGAAGAACCTCTGGGTTTTCAGGTCCAGGTCTCCTCTGATTCCTGTGTGTAGAGCTTTCTATAGTAAGAAGCGAACAAGGCAGTTATTATCTCAGGGTGGCTTGTGTCCCTATTATCATTGGGTTGGTTACCTTTAGTACAAGTCTGCTCTCCTGCTGTGTGCGGAGTGCTGGCGACAGCTTCCCTGCCTATTTCCCCTTCATAATAGCTTTGGCGTATGCGCTGGTAAGCACCCTCTTGTAAACAAATTAAAATCTTGTCAAGTCTCTCCTAGTTGCTTTAAGTTGCTGTCTGGTGCCTGGATTTAAGAAACTTTGTGTTGAAATTCGAGGTCAGCAATGGAATCCTCTAGTTCTCTAATTTCCCTATTTCTCCTTTGTTTTCTCAGTCCTAGAAAGCTTATAATAGCCCCCCTCTGAACTGCCTTTAAGGCATCTCATCTATTAGCTGTGGTTGACGTTCCTGCCGGGTTATTGGCTAGGTAGTCATCAATAGTGTTTTCAATGTAAGTTTTAAATTCTGTGCAGTTGAGGAGGCCTACATATAGGTGCCAGTGGGAGTTTCTGGTGGAGGAAATAGCGTGGCGATTCCCGAACAGGTGCATGGTCCAGAAATGGAGCAGGAAAAATGGTGCACTTATCTACAGAATAAGCCCACTCTTACGACATCAAAACCACATCTATTCTTGTGAAACAGTTGTGTTTGTCGGAGTAGTGGGAGTAGTCTCTCCTTTGGCCATTTTCCATCTCCATATATCCACCAGACCCCAGTTCTGGAAAGACCTGTTTAGAATGGAACTGGCCTTCTTTAGAATGGGAGAGTGGTTTCCCACACCTATCTAGGGTGGTAGATAAAGTTGTATTAAAGTCTCCCCTAGAATGCAAAGTCTGCCTTCTGCCTCTCTCCACCCTGGCAATTGCTTCTGGAAAAAGAGGCTGCCTTCCTGTCCTCGTTTGGAGCATACAGGCTGACTATTGTGCAAGGAATCTCCCAAAGAGTCCTGACACTTTAACAAATCTTCCTTCTGGATCTGTAAGTACACTCTGCACTTGGAGGGAAGGATTTATGAACCAGAATTGTGGTCCCTCTCCTATGTGGGTGAGCTAAATAGGAGGTAGATTGACCCACCCACGACACAGTTTCCTGTGCTCTACCTCTGTGAGGTGAGTCTCTTGTAAGAGCGACTCTGGATGTTAAGCCTCCCCAGTTCCTGTAGGATCCCGGCTCATTTGATTAATCCCCTGACATTATAAGTTACAATATTTAGCCCCTCCATTACAGCAGTGCAGTCACCATTCAAATGTGAAGCTGAGGGCCCCATCAGGACACTGGGTAAGAGTGGGTGCACGTAAGAAAAAACCTTAAAACCAAAAACCACAGTAAGTGAACCTGACTATCAATAGCAAGAAACATCCTGCTTTTGAACAGTTCCCCAAATAGGGATGAAACCGTTGCTCTCTAGAGCTCAGCTTTATCTTCAAGGTGCACAAGTTGCCCACCATCCGCTACGTCTGGCTGAGTCCTGATGAAATGCTGGAATTACCCAGCACCTGGCTGCAGTGTCGGAGTACATCCAGCACTAGCTGCATTCATGGAGACCACCTGTCCAATGTAGACCTTCCCCCTCCCCGACTCACCAATCCACTGAATGAGGGTTACAGCTCGGATCCAGCTGCTCCGCCATCACCGCATGCCCCCTTCACAATACATCTGCTGGGCCTTGAGGTAAATTAACCATCATGAAAGATCTCTTGTTTTACATGCAGCTCTCAAGAGTCCTCCATGGTAAGCTATCCTCGATTTCTCCAAAGGAGTCCTCTGATCAAAGCATAAAGTCACCCTCAGGAGAATAGCGTGGAAGGGAACCTCAAGGACCCGCTGTTCCCTAGAAAAAATATACAAAATGTTCATTCAAGTCCGACATATTTGTAAGCTAAGACTTACCACCTACGATGGCCCTTGCCAGTTCATACCAGTTCCTAAGCTGCCTGGCTTAAAATTAGCTGAGAGGTTCTCTCTTGTTCTTCAGCCTGAGGGTTTCTGAGCTTTTTTCCACTAAGTGGCCCACAAAGTAAAGCCACCTGCATTATTCAGGGAGTTGCTTCTTGAGCCTCGCGGCACCACCGTCCACCATTTGCTATTACCATCTCTGATCTCTTTAATCAGCGTGGGGAGACCAGTTCATCCGCTTGCAGTTCTAGGGAAGAAAGGTATTTTTCACCTCACCAACAGTGTCGAAGAGCTTAGTACCAGCATCAGATGTAACTCTGAGTTGGGCTGGAAAATCCACCCTTGCTTTCAGGCCCTTCCCTCTGAGGGCCTTCATGATGAAAACCACATCTTCCTTGAGCCATCGTCATGGGGGCATAGTCAGGTTCAAAGAATAGCTTAGTGTCCCCAAAATAATATCTTTCTTGGCCCAGGCCTTTTTGAGTACCATTTCTTTCATTCTTTAGTCCAAGAAGGCCACACTGACGGGGCGGTTGTGCTTTAGGATCTTTGGAAGTGCGGACAGGGCCCTGTGTGCGGATAACATTTAGCAGGATGTCTTGGCGATATCTAGCAGTTCCAATTAGGCTCTCAATGAAATCAGGCATACTGCCATGTTCAGTATTCTCAGGAAGGCCGTGGATCCTTAACTTAATTCTTCAGGAGCGATTTTCTAAATATTCCATTTTCCAATGAGAAGCTGTGTTCGATCAGTGGAGCTGAGGATCGCGCTATTATGCAGATCAACTGTTCCTGAGTAAGTTGTATGTTGTTTGGATAGTTCCTCCAGTTGCTTGTCTTGTTTGGAGATATTGGCTCTGTTTTCTTTAATATCAGCTTTAATGGAATTCAAGGAGTTGCTAAACGTCACAGCTCATGGCACAGCTGGCGGGGAGGTGATCGTGAAATCCTCCCTTCCTTCTCGAATCACTCTCCCAAGCTGGCTCTGCTGCTTTAGAGGCCTCCTCGTTGCGCACCACAGGTCTGGAAGGCAAGTTCAATTTTATTTGAGCCACCACCCGACTCTGATTTGGGTCTATTTCCAGTCGCCATGATCAAAGAAGATGAGTTCAGTTTTAGAAGGGTTTTGCCTCATGGGAGATAGCTATTTTAATAATAGTAAGTCAAGGGGTTAGAAGAGCTTAACACCCATGTGTTTACATCGATCGGTGACATCACTGGAGTCAACGGACATAATTTTGAACTACCGTGTGTTTGGCTCTTTTGGCCAATTTTTGAATGAACTTTAACTGAATGTGCTAGGTTCCTCAATGCAATTTATAATCAGCAGACCAATTCTGATAGATTTGTCTGAGGACTTTACTCACTAGGAATGATGTGGTGTGCCGTTTGCAGGAACATTAAATTATTTTATACAGTCTGTTCTGCTGGAGCCTTAACTAAGTTTACTGCTCATACAGTCTGTTCATGGGGGATTTATTCACTAGGCAATACTGTAGTGTGCTTTCTGCTGGGAACTTAAACAGGTTTAAAAACAAATACACACACACATATATATATATATATATGTATATATATATATATATATATAGCGTATATATATATACATATATATATATATATATATATATATATATATATATATATACAGTATATATATATATATATATATATATATATACACACATATATATATATTTTGTAACACAGCTACTTGTTACATCAGAGTGCAGCCCACCCACAGCATGGTTACTAACTATCCTATCTGCTGGCATCAAGTAATTTTGCTAATCCAGAGTGCATTGTGTGAATATTTACTCATCACACAATTTGAATCTAACCAAGGGCAGCAGTGGTAGTGATACACATAGTGACACATATTTTACCTAGCAAATTCAAAATTAGCATTGTCTCTCCCCATATCACAGCTCTGCATTGTAGTATGGTTCTTGCCCAGTCCATCTGTCCCTCCCCGAACAGCCCCTCCTCCATCGTACCTGCTTTTAATTTCTTTCTGTTTTCTCCTTGCAGCAGCTCCGTGTGGTCGTGAGGGCAGAAGAACCCACGGCCCTCGCGACTGCTGTGTTGCCGACAACTGGATTCACTGCTGGAGATGCATCATGGGGCAACACACACAATTTTGAACCACTGTGTGTCTGGCCCGCCAATGCTTGCGTCGGCTTCCCACTGCCCCCACCACCACTCCCCTTGGTTGGCTGCTACCTTTACAGGCGTGGGTCGGCTGCTACCTTTATAGGCATGGTCCTGGTATTGTTGAAAACCTATCATCTTACAGCTCCATTTGCTGCACATCAGCTCCTACCGCTAATGACCACTAGTAACCCTTGCCATGCTATCTAGCAGATACACCAAGCTGCTACTATACCTTACAGTGTGTGTTTCTGTTTTTCCCTGGTCTTGCTACCTCCCTCTCCATACCCTGAGGCACAGCCTGACCAGCTAGAACCATTCTCACTTGTCACCCTTATCCTCCATCCCTACCTCAGCCGCTGTGAGGCCCCCCATTGCTCTCCTACCTATTCTACTGGCAGTTCCTCTGTCCTGCCACCCACCTTCCATGCAGGATTAATTGCCAGAACCCCCAGTGGCTCCCTCTAGTCTCCAAACTCTTTTGCAAGCTGCTCTGGGCCATGCCCAAATCTAAAATTCTAATAACCTGCTACTTCTTTTAGTGGGGGACATAAATACAAACTCCAGTCCAACCTTTTCCACCTGCCCCCCTGTGTCTTTCAACTACTCCTGAGGCTTAAACTCGCACACCTAAACATCTGTAGCCTACTCAACAAACCTACCCAACTGCAACCAATTGTACTCTCTCTAAGACCTGACATATTGACTGTTTCTGAAACCTGGCTGAAACCTCATAATCAAGATGGGGAATCTGCCATTCCTAGCTACACTCTTATCCGTCATGATCCCCTGGCAAAAAAAGAGGTGGCGGAGTAGCCATGTACATCAACTCTCCGCTCCAGTTTAGCCCCATTCAGCTGCAACTGCCGTGAACTCCATCGATGCTATCCTAATTAAACTCTCCCTCCCACACTAGCCCCATTTACATTGCGGCACCTATTGCTCTCCTGTCTCCACTCCCTCCATAGTGGAACACCTGAGCATCATTACGGCACTAGCATCAGGGGTGAGTTGCATATCCAGGGTGATTTCAACCAGATCTGGCTCTTAGGTAACTGCTCCAAGCTGCACAACCAGGTGTCAGCTTTAAACCTTTGCAACTTATAAGGGCCCACACTTCTCAACCCCAGCTCACAGAACCACTCCCTCCTGGATTGGTCCCTTACCTCTCACCCCCACTAGGTAGTAGCCTGAGGTCTGCTTCCGGACTCCTTAAGTGTTCATCACATGACCTATTCAGTCAGAAAAATACACAAACCAAAATAACCCCTCCCAGAACCATCCTGTCTAGATCCTTCAATCCCTGGACCTGACATCTGTCCTATCAGACCTGGCTAGCATAGACTGGTCATACATCCCATGGGCTGCTTCAATCGACTCCGCCTTGGACTGCTTCAAGTCCAAGTTCATAGGAGTCTGGACTCCCATATCCCACTCAGACATGTTCAGATGCTAGATGCCCACTTGCCATAGATCTCTGTGAGCATCACAGCCTCTTCATGGATAGGGATCAGGCCTGGAAGTCAGTAAGAGGTCCGCTCACCCACACACTGAGAAAAGTATTGTGCCCTATGGAATGCCTCCACAGGTCAAATCCAGAAGGCTAAAAGCAAACTGCTTCAAAGCCTCCTTTCACAAAATATAAGTCAGCCAGCCACATTTTGGAAGGTGGTAAACTCATTATTCCCTCTGCCATCACAGCCCTCCCCCGGCCCTCAATGCAGATGGCTCACGCTCACAGACCCTTTGAGGTGGCCTCCACTCAACTCCTTCTATACAAAATATACTTCATCACTCTTATCCAACCACACCCTGACTTACAATCCAGCTCCACCCCCAACCTGCAATCCCCTCCCCCAAACCAAGGGCATCCAGCTCAACCATCTTTTGCTTTCTGTCCAATTTCCCGGACAAAGTGTACAAAGCCCTACTTGCCCTTAATCCAACAAGGGCAAATGTCCCACTGGTCCTGGACTCCAAGCTGCTATACCTGTTGGTTCAGCCACAGCCGCCCCAGCCTCACTTTACAACCTATCATTCTCTCTAGCCACTGTCCCCACAAGTGGAAGCACGCCATAGTCATTCCCCTTCCCAAAGGTGGGACCCCTCTTCCCTAGGAATTACCGCCTGATCTCCCTCCTTCCTATTCTGGCCCAAATCCAGAAACACCTCACTTTCTCTCAACTCTCCTCTTATCTTGATTCCTCCTCCTCTTTCACACCTACCAGTCTGGTTTGGAAGTCACTCCACCATCATTTCCCTCTTGAGGCTCACTGATTCCTTGCTCACTGGGATGGGCAGGGACACATCACCGCTGCCATTTTTATCGATCTGGCTAAAGCTTTCGACACTGTCTCCCACTCCTTTCTTCTATCCAAGCTCTCTTTGCAGGGCTCTCAAGAATGACCACCAACTGGTTTCATTCCTATTTGATGGGCGGATCCCAGTCTGTCCGAATTTGTAGCACCACCTCTGCTCCCTTTCTTGTTGCCTCTGGTGCCCCAAGGCTCAGTCCTTGGCCGCTCCTCTTCCCCATTTTCCTAAACAACCTGCCCTCTGTCTGCCACACACACATCCACTCACATGTATGTGGATGACACAGTACTGTCGCATCTGGCCCCTCCACTTCTGATGTAGTGACCAGACTCAGCTGGACTTCAACAAAGTGCAGCGCTGGTTCCGCTCAAATCAGCTCTTTCTTAAACAAGAAACCATCTCCATGACCTTCCGCACGGGAGAGACTTTCAAGGCTCCGTCCACCCTCTCCTTTCACACCCTGGATGGGACTACTCTGAGACTTGCAATACATACAGATACTTTGGGTCTTGCTTGACCAGAACTTGGATTTTATGCACATATGATGCCATCCATAAAAGCTTCACCCCAAGTTGGGAGCTTTATACCACAAACATGGCTGCATCTCACTGCCAGCTTACCCAGAGAGATCATGCAGAAGATGATCCTCCTGATTTTCCACTATAGAGACATAGTCTACATTTCTGCCCCAAGTCCACCCTAACCAGACTGGAGCCCTCTTCCATTCTTTCTGCTGCTTTACCCTTGACTGTCCCTCTACCACTCACCACTGTGTCCTCTACCAGTCCCTCAATCTCCCCTCGCTTCAGGTAGGTGTCTCACACACTGTGCTACCTTCACAGCCAAATTGTGGGCACAGTCCATCCCCTCTTATCTCGCCTCAATTATCTCACCTCTACCCCCGGGTATGCGCTCAGAAACAATGACTACGTCTCCTGTCGTCCCTCATAGCCACCTCAGCAGGCCAGTCAGTCCTCACATATCGCATGCCCAAACTTTGGAACTCACTCCCGCTGGCTATTTGACAGAACACCCTAAGTATAACCTCAACTCCTTTCTCCAAGCTCACTTCTACCCCATCTGCACATGTCTCCATGTCAGTTATAGGTGCTGACAGCCTCCAGGCCTCTATGTAAACCATTGCATGTGATCAGGTATCTGCACCTCTTCCATTGGCTTCCGCTATACCACTACTGGGGCTGCACTTAATCCATGTTTGCTGTTGATGTTGTTTGTAAATATGGACAATCCACAACTATGCATTGTAATGCTCTTAATCCATGTATGATTATGACTTTGCTTTTAACTCATGGCCAGTTGTCACTGTGCATATTCTCCTTTTCCCCATGCCCCAGGTCACATCTGAAATTGAGCAGTTATCTGCTTAGCATGCCCTCCTGTTAAAACCTTTAAATAAATAAATAAATAAATAAATAAATAACTGGCTTTAGGGCTCCTCCAGGTTAGAGCGCTGCGCTCTTCACTGTGGTCCAAAAGCTGGCTTAGCAGTCTTAGTAGAGTGTAAGTAAGTGCAAGTGGTGCAGGGACTGGGCATACTGAGGATCAGCTAGTCCCTCATACTAGATACTCTCTATCTTGGGGGTGCTTGTGTTGTACTCAATGAAGGTGTAAGATACAATATATCTAAAAAGATGGACAAGTTACTTCAAGAATGGTACCAGTATCTTAAATTTTGTAATTTCTCATTCTTTTACAAAATATTTAACAAGTTGCTTAGATAGTTAGAAATGTACTCCTTTGGTTCTACTTCATGATCAGTAAAGGACAATGTCCAACTGTGTCAGGTATGCTGGATATCAAAGTGCTTGGCAGTAAACTGCAACAAAAAACAGTACAGCAGTACAACTTATGCCAGTAATAAATGAGCTATCTTCATATAGACAATAAAATGGCAGCAGCTCACAAAATAAATCTTATCAGTGTACTTGGCAAAGATTACTGATTATAACATTTTCCGGTCTCCTTGAAGTCAGGGACCACTACGAGAGTAAGGAACCTTCTGATGTGTGTTTTCCACCTTCAGGGGTAACCCACTCTATTACTGAACTAATGCTTTTGACAGGAGAACTATGAAGTGACACTGATGTTGGGTCTGCTGAGATCTAAGGAAGGCAGAAGCTGCGAACACGTCAGGACCTCCAGGCGAGGGACATGTTTCATCATTCATCATCATCATCATCATTCTTTATTTGTAAAAGCACCTTTCCCAGGATCAACGCCTGTACATAAAACCAGCACATGAATGAAGATAATAAAATCATTCCATCAGACCAATAGATAACATACCATAACGCAGTAACTAAATAAATAAATAGGCCTTTAGTGCAGTCTTAAAACTCTCAACGGTCAAGCACTCTCACACCCAATGAGGTAGGAATTCCACAGGGTAAGGGCCACAAAAGCAAATGATCGGACCCCAGATGTCTTTAACGGGACCTAGGAATCTCAGTAATCCCTCATCATAGGCGGAGTGGACAGAAGGGGCAGTAAGGGTGAAGGAGATCTTGCAAATAATGAGTTCCTGTTCGTGTAGGGCTTTATATGTCAGTAACCTGACATTAAAGGTGATCTGCCACTGTACTGGTAGCCAGTGCAGTTACGTGGAACAGGCGTAATATGATTGGCCCTAGAAGTGCTGGTCAGTAGCCTGGCTGCCATGTTCTGCACCAGCTGCAAGCGGCGGATATCAGCCCCTGGCAGCCCTAGGTGAGGCATTGCAGTAGTCAAGGCATGAGGTGGCGAGGCCTGGACCAACGTTAGACGATCCTCAGGAGGAACCAGGTGCTTCACCGGATGATATTCCTCAGATGGTAGAAAAGGTCCTGACAATGGCCAACACCTGAGATTTAAAGGTTAAGCCACTGTCAAAGAATAATGCCAGGTTCCTCACCTGATCTGAGGTAGTCAGCTGAATGCCCTGAGCCAAAACCGGAGGGCTGTCCAGCCAATAGACCACATCCCAATGATCTGGATCTACAACCAACACCTCAATTTTATCTGGGTTCAATTGCAACCAGCTGGTACTCATCAGTCCTGGATCTCGGCAAGGCAGTTGTTAAAGACTGAGAGGACTTCATCCTGCCCGGGCACAAAGGACATGTACAGTTGAGTATCATCTGCATAGCAGTAAAAACTCAAACCGTACCATCTAATAATGTCTCTAATGGCAGCATATACACTGTGAACAACATGGGTGATACAATGGAGCCCTGCAGTACCCCCACAGGGTAGGGGCAGTGGGGCAGAGGAAAAAACCCAGACACCGCTCTCTGAGTCCTACCCTCAAGGAATGATTGAAACCATCTGAGGACCATTCCAGAAAGTTCACAGATGAACGCAGATGCTCCAATAACACACCATGGTCCACAGTGTCAAATGCCATGGAGATCAAGGAGGACCAAGATGGAACAGAACCTCCGATCTCTCGCTATAGGAGATCATTCAGCACCTGGACAAGGGCCATCTCAGTACTGTGTCTCTTCCTAAATCCAGACTGGAGAGAGTCACAGATGTTGTGGCTTGACAAGTGACCATCCAGCTGCTGTGCAATCACCTTCTCAATAACCTTGCCCACAAAGGGCAGGTTAGAGATAGGTCTGTAGTTGCCAGACAGTCTGGGTCAAGGAGGACTTTTAAGGAGTTTGTTTCAGACTGAAGTGGATTTGGAATGGAAAAGAGGATGCCATCCACATCTGTGAGCAGAGAAATGGGAGCCAGTCAATAAATCAAACGTCACCTTGCAGGTTGGCCAGGTTAAGTGACCTAAACAACCTACATCAGATGTATTAGGGGGTTGGTGTTAGGCAGTGGAGTTGCCTGACACTAGATCATCTGGTGGTTACTGACAGTATCAGAGAGGATAACAGGTTCCACAATAGGGTGTGGAAGGGCTTAGACATAGGTTGTGTAAAGTTAAGGGCTTGAATTTCTTAAGTAAGTTTTTAGTGGCTGAAGAAAGATAATAGGTACTGCAGTCTGTAACAACCAGTTACATGCCAGAGGAAGAGAATGCAGAGAAGGAGGATAGTAGATCAAGAAGGGAATCAGAGCTAGTACCAGGCAACAGCAGACAGCAGCAATAAATACAGGAGGGAGAAGAGGAAGGAAAGCTTCCATAAGATTTTGTGTGAGGAAGAAATGACTGACCAATATGTGACATTACAATTAAGGTTGAGATGGACATGCATAGCCACATCCCCTACCTCTCTTACCACAGTCCAATGTGAGGAGCATAACTAGTAATGGTTCTGCAGACATCTAACTCACTGACCTTGACAGAGAGTCAGGACACAAAAATAACTAGAACATTGGGCTGGTGCTACTGAGTCCACAGCCTATGTTGATGTTCTCAACTTAGGGAGCAAGCTATGAGTGTTGATGAGAATGATGCTGAAACCCTGGGGGCAGGTTTAGCTCAACATCTCCTGAATGCATAAATGGAAAGGAAGAAGTGTATGCTGTAAAATGCCATATCCTTGCTCAAACCCCATGCAGCGTCGTTCAAAATGGCTACAAATTCATTACTTATGAGTGGAGTGCCATGTTTGTGGGACAGACCAAAGAGATTTTATTCGGGAGATGAAGGGGCAGATGTCAGTACCTGCCACAAGTTGCAGCTCTACCCATGATAACTCTGCTTTCTTTGATCTGCCTTAGCTACAGGCAAATTCATAGCCTGTGGTCTCTCTGATCATCATACTGAAGCAGCAGCCTACCCAGCAACAGGGCATCTTTTAAATTTACTACCAATCTGAACACAATGCTGGCCCCAATGAAAATGAGCTAAAAGCCTGTATCAAAAATCTGAATTGATCCCTCATGGATGGAAGCCTACTGGAAAGTCCTTTTAGATCCCATACTGAAACAGAGCACCTCACGGTGAGAGATACAGTAGTGACTATCCACCTTTCCTAGATGGTGGCAACCCCAACAAGGGTAAACTACAAAACTGGGACTAGCACACTGCTGGACTGGATCCTCTTAAACTGACGGCCCATCACCAACACCACTGTCCTGCTTGACTCACTGGTGATCATTCACCATTACCTGCACCTGGCAAAACAACTCAGCAAGCCCCACCCAGAACCATAACCAGCCAAGTACTCTTCAAAGGGCACCTACCACAACTTGAAGCAGACTTTCAAGGCCTAGACTGGTCTGACCTACATGAAACAAACAATGTAGACATTGCACTTGGCCACTTCATTACAAAATTGAATGCCACTTGCGATAAACATGCTCCTACTATAAAGCTCTCTCCAACTCCTGGAACTGCAGCAAATCCTTCTGGGCCAACCTCAGTGGTATTACTGGCAAGGACCTCAAAACAGTTCCTTCCATGCTCCTGGTCAATGATGTGCCCACAGTGGATCCACTCCAAACAGCAAATGCCCTAAATACTGCCTTCATGGACCTAAGAGGAGTGCTTCCAGCAGACTACTTGACCTCTCCAGTCCAGAAGCACTAGATAGGTGATCAGTCCCTGTGGGAACTGTCTGCTTTTTACTTTAAAGAAGTCAGCACTACTGAAGCTAGAAAGTACCTTGAGAAGGTGCTAGGCAAATTGAGGCACAGTGGAGACACCCTGGACCTTAAGTTCATCGCTATGGCACTTGAGAGTACTAAGCCCCTGACCACCATCATCAACCTATCCCTCTGCCACTTTCAGTTCCCCAGCTCACGAAATCAGCTTCTGTAACACCAGTTCACAAAAAGTGGAACCGGGCACTACAGAACAACTACAGACCGATCTCCATACTCCCTTCTCTCCAAAGCACTTGAGCGGATGGCGACGGATCAACTTGTGGAATACCTGAACAGGCACTAACTCCTTTGCCCAGAACAACATGGGTTCTGAGGCGGGGCACAGCACTATCATGGCCCTGTTGTAATTCACTGGCTCTATCCACAGAGCTCTGGATCAAGGACAGCTAGTAGGGGCTACCTTCATCGACCTATCAAAAGCTTTTGATCCGGTTCACCACACACTCTCCATGAACAGCTGGCTGATACCAGTCTCTCTTCTGATACAATTCTATGGTTTAACAGCTATCTCAGCAATCGCTCACAGTGGGTCAAGATTGGGGACATTGTCTCAGATAACAAACCTGTTCACTTGGGGTCCCCAGGGGATCAAACTGGGGCCCCTCCTCTTACATCTTCTTAAATAAACTTCCAGGCTCTTGCACCAGTCGCATACTATTGTATGCTGATGGCGACGTCATTTTCACCTGCAATCCAACCCCAAACTACTTCAAAATGACCTCTAACTAGGATTTACTGTTGTTGAACATGGTTTAAGGAACATAGACTAATCCTTGACTGCAAGAAAACTAAGACTGTGATCTACTCCAGCACCCACAGCAAACACAACACCTTCTCACTATCCATCCTGAACAACAGTGGTGGCGTTCTGGACCTCATGCAGCACTTTAACTACCTGGGTACAACACTTGACTCCACCCTGTCCTATGCACAGAATACAGACAACACAGCCATAGTTAACAATTCCAGAATCAGCATACTCCACTGCCACAAACACAGCCTTACATATGAAGCACTTAATATGGCCATCAGCAGCTCAGTTGTTACCCTCGTTGACTATGGCCTGGCCGTTTATGGTCCTGCACTGGACTGAGTGCTTCATTGCATCTTCCTGGTCCTTAATAAGACCTGCCAACTCCTCACAGGTGCTGCAAGGCTTACACACACCTGTGAGCTCTGTTCATGAGCAGGGTGGCTTCAGCTGAAGAGCAGAGTTAAGTACCATACATGTCTACTGGCAAAAAAAAAATCACACTAAATCTGATGCCACTGGTAACCTGTGAGGTGGGCGCATGAGGAAGGGCACCGTCCTTTATGCGACTCCATCCCGGCGCAATCCCTCACGGCAATAGGGAGGTTGGGCAAGTGGATGAGGCTGGTGGGTGAATTGGGCGACAGGATGTCGCTATGCATTCTGGCATGGGGAGGGTGGGGGTGAGCATGGTAAGCGTGGGCTGGGAGGGTGGAGAAGCTGTAGGGGCAGGCTGCGGGTGGCTGGCCAAGCAGCGTCGTGGGTTGGCGAGTGGATGCGGTGGGAGAGGTACCAGGTTCGGGTCCGGGCACTGGTGCAATTTTATTGTGCCCGTCCCAAACCATTTTTTCCTTCTTTCACCCCGACATGCACACCCTGCAGTTGAGAATCCTTAAGTAGGGGGTGTGAGGCAAAGCCCTGAAAAGCAAAGCAGTAAAATAGTGTCCTGGCGCCGTTGTTCTGAGGCACGCACTGGGTTGTCACAGTGCCGAAAATGTTTTTAGCACTCTGACTGAGTGATAATGGTAATCACCTTTAGGCGTTCACCATTATCACATAAACTAATGCCACCAGGAGTCCAGAATCTGCTCATGCACCATGTAAGTGCCAGGCTGACCAGAATCACCCTCAGCCAAATTTTCAGTGAACCTAGATGTCGCATTGCATTGGATCAACAACATTCTACTACCATGCACCACACTGGACCAACACCCTTCCTTCAGCCATCTCCGATACCACAACCATTGGTGCTTTCAAGCGTAAGCTCAAGCAGCACCTTGCCATGGAAGACAACTGTGACTGTGTTTGCCATTCATTATGACCAAAACAAATTTCCTACGTTTGGACCAGCATAAAGCAGCAGCACTTAGTGTTCCACCTAATCCTAGGGACACCTACCTTCACAGCACTTCACTGTTCCATCCCCATCTACCCCCTACCCTACCCCTCCCCAACTGG
Source organism: Neoceratodus forsteri (assembly GCA_016271365.2). NCBI lineage: Eukaryota > Metazoa > Chordata > Ceratodontiformes > Ceratodontidae > Neoceratodus > Neoceratodus forsteri. The sequence continues at coordinate 410,644,366 of CM028138.1, forward strand.
GCACCCTTCCCTCTCTGTCTCTGCCCTCATGCCCCCGTCTATGCTCTCCTAGCCCCATTGTCTCCAACCTTCCTTAAGTCTGTTCTTAACCCCGTGCACAGGCATACACTTCACTATGTCGCAGCTGTGCCTGTTCTCCACTCTGTTTCTCCCACTCAAGTATGCCTAACTCTCTGGCCTTGGCCTTCTCACCAATGCCGTAGTGGTGTCTAAATATTATACCTTAAGCTAAATGCTATCCCAACCTTGTAATTCACACCAATTTATTGTCTACCTAGATTGTAATGTATTGTTTGGTACCAGTGCAATTTTGTACTTGCTTGTAATGTAATGCTATATACCTGTTCAATTTTTTTGTTGTAACTGACATGGAACCTACAAATGAGCATCCACTCACAGGTATTCTCCAAGATATCAATAAATAAATAAAAAATAGCTGGAATCTGACTTGCAATGCCCAGCCTTCAAAACATTTCTTGACTGTAAAGTGCTCTGTGGGATCAGCCTGCATTGGGTTTTATGCAGAACATGATTCCTGTTAAAGAGCTCTATCATCAACAGGGTTTCTTAATGTCTGAAAGACCATAGACAGCTAAATTAGTGAGCCGTTGTGTTTATCTGTGAGTCTTTGCGGTCCGTTGTTATTCATATGTAAATCAGTCTGTAATTAAGAGCTAGGGGCAGCCATACATTTTAGGCTCCTGACAGGAAATTATGTCACCGAGGATCTTGGCCCTCCATTGACTGTAGGTTAAATAGGAAATTGTCTGTTTTATTAAGAGTGTTTTAAAGTGTCATTACAACACTTTCTACATTTATAATAATTGTTTAGTATGTGCATTGAAACGTTTCAAACTGTTAGAAAAAATAATCCATCTCTAGGGCTGCTTTAACTCTAGGCTATACTGCCAGTTGATCATTAAAAACTACACATCTCAAGGCTGGCTCTGTGGTGCCAACAGGTATTGGGGCCTCATATCAGGATTTCTAAACCCTGTCTGTGTTCATGTCAGTACAGATTTCTGGGGCTGCCACAGCACCAACTTCTATCTTTTCCATTTCCTCTCTTACAGCCTTTTCTCTTACAATTTTGGGTGTGAACTCAGGTCTACAAGATGCAAATGTGACTCAGTACCCATTGGCCCTGGCATCATGAGGACAAGCCTTGAAGAAAACATTACTTACCATAGTAATCTTGTTTCTTCTAAGGAATCTTACTGTATTCTGACAAATGCAGTATGGTCTCACCATAGAACTGCCCGGAGCCGAAATGGTTAATAGAACCTATGCTAATAGTGGAATATTAGGCTCGAGCTCAGTTTTCCAATCACTGTCCCTCATTGCACTTCCTGCAACCATCAGATTCTTCGAAGTATGCAGAAGCTAAATACTAACTATCAAACTAAGTTTACTACCCCTAAATACCCTATCAGACTTAAGACCTTGCCTAAAGGTGGCTAATGACATGGGCTCAAAAGGAGGCTGCATGAGCTGTGCTATGCAAATGTTTAATTCCACACAGGGTAGGAACTCTATGAGGAGGGTGCAAATGCAGTAGCCACTTAAAAACTTTTGAAACACCGCATTAGAGGCCAAAGAGGATGGTTTACCTGCTGACAGGTAAGCAGACACTGTAGCCTGATGCACCTTCAAAGTAGAGGTCCTGAGGCCTAGGGAATGAAGATGGGTAAGATAGTCAAGAACTACTGATAACCCAGCCTGAGTATGATCTAAGTTTTATCCCTGCACCAGAAGAAAATCATTTCCACTTTGAAGTACAGATTTTTCTGATAGCAGGTTTCCTGGATACCCTAAAGACCTCCATTACCCCTTCTGAGAGATTCAAATGTGCATACGCTAGGTCCCAAGAACCAGGCTTTGAGTCTCAGGTGATCGGAGGTTGGGATAGAGATCCTGCCCTGGGAGGAGGTCAGCAAATTGTGCCTCCTGGGTAGGCTGATTGCTTGGCTACTGATAAGAGACAAAACTAGGGAATGCCATGGCTGTCTGGCTCAATCTGGGGCAATGAGGATCACTGTGGCTGGCTGAGATCTGAGCTTGTTTAGGGCTCTCAGCAACAGTGGGAAGGGAGGAAGGCGCAGGAACTTCCCTGTCAATCCAGAGCCAATGTGTTCAGTGGTACTGTGCCCTTCAGTGGGGTCTGCAACAGTACAGAGAGGAGCTGGTAGTTGTCTGGGAAAGCAAACAGGTCTACCTCTGGAGTGCCCCACCTTCTGAACACCAACTGCAGTACTTGCTTGTTTAAGGACCATTAGTGATGGTTCTGATTTATTCTGCTCAGTGCATCTGCCAGCACATTGTCCTTCCCTGGAAGGTGGATTGCTGACAGCAAAATATTCAGAGAATAGGCCAGGGTCCATATTTTCAGAGCTTCTGTGCACAGGGGTGTGGACCTTGTACCTCCCTGTTTGTTGATGTAGGACATAGTGTCATGTTGTCTGTCCTGACCTGGACTACCTTTCCTTGCAGCATGCTGGTGAATTCCTGAAGTGCTAGGAACACTGCCCTGAGCTCCAACAGGTTGATGCAGAGCAAAGACTCCTGTCTGAGCCAAGTACCATGGACAGTATGCTCCCTAGGTGTGCTCCCCCCCTAGTAGGATGCATCTGTAGTTAGCACCAGAGATGGTTGCTCTTGGAGGAATGGGACCCCTTGTCTGAAGTTTCTCCAGATCCTGCCACCACTGAAGTGCCTGCACAAATGTTTGAGTGACTAGAACCAGCTTTGACAGCCTGTCTCTTTTCTGATGCCAGTAATGCTTGAGGTGATATTGACTATCCCTCATCTGAAATCTTGCTCCTGACACTGTGGCAGTTGAGGCTGCCATGTGGCCCAACAACTGGAGAAAGTGCCTGGCTGGCCTGAGGCTGTGAGGCAGAAGGAGCCTACCAGCTGCCTGAGTGTCTGCTCTCAGCTGAGGAAGAAAGGAACTTCCTCTGACTGAATCCAGTTCTGCTCCTATAAACTCCAGGAGCTGTACTGGCTACAGCACTGATTTCTGTTGGTTTGTCAAGAACCCCAGGGACTGCAACAGCTCCTGTGTCAAGGCCAGAGACTGCTTGATCTGCTGAGGAGACTGTCCCACTAAGAGCCAGTCGTCCAAGTATGGAAACTGCCACTCCCTGCCTTCATAGGTGTGCCACAACCACAACCAAGTGTTTTGTGAACACCCTTGGAGCAGAAGTAAGGCCGAAAGGCATTGCTCTAAACTGATAGTGGCCTGATGGAAGTCTGAACCTGAGGAATCTTCTGTGAGACTGCGTTATTAGGATATAAAGTAGGCATCTTTTAAATCCAGAGATGCCAGCCAGTCTCTTGTCTCAAGGTTGCAGAATTGTTTTTAAGGTGACCATTTTGAATTTTGGTTTCAGTAAATGCCTGTTCAGGTGTCTGAGATCAATATAGGTCACACTCCCTATATTCTTGGTTGTAAGGAAGTATCTTGAGTAAAGGCCCTTTCCTTTCCTTTCTGTAAGAGAGGAACTGGCTCTACTGCTCTTAATGAAAGCAGGTTTAACACCTCCTTTTCCAGTAATAGTGTGTCTGAAGGGGAGGAAGGTTGAAAACTCTTGCCCTCAGTCTTGGTCTAAGTTTGAAACTGAGTGCAAGGCCCTGACCCACTACCTCCAGGACCTACCGATCTGTGGTGATGGATTGCCATTCCTGGAGATAGTAGGTCAGTCTACCTCCTACTGGATCTGGGAGGCAACCTGAGTAGATCCCTCAGGGTGTCTGCTTATTTTAAGGTGCTGACTGGGTGCCAGGGCTAGTTCGGTTGGTGCCTCTCCTGCCCCTGCCTCTGAAGTAGCCTCTCTGCTGCTGATACTGTGGATAGGATTGAGGCTGGAAGAATGGCCTGTAGTCCGCCCCATGACCCCTGGCATGCTGCTTTTGGGGGTTAGGAGAGTTTTCCTTAGCAACAGCACTTTGGTATACTGCTTTGTATTCATCCATCTTCCTCATGTAAGCCTCTGTCTGCAGTCCAAACAGAGATAAGGCTCACATGGGAAGTCCATGACTTTGGACTGAGTATCTTGAGTAAGACTGGTAGTCCTAGCCAAGCAAATCTCCTGAGAGACACTGAGGAAGCCATCTGCCTCGCTGCAGTGTCACTGCTATCCACTGCCATCCTGAATTGGACCTTGGAGGCCTCTACCCCTCTTGGCAGCTTCCTCCAGGTCTGCTGCCATTAGGTGCTAGCACAGATTTTGTAATCTCAGCACAGTGTCCCAGACTGTCCTTTGATACCAGGCAACATAGGCCATGTATGAAGCCTGCCTAATTGCCAGGGAGGGACCCAAATATTGCTTCTTTGCAACAGAATCCAGCTTTCTGGAATCTTTACCAGGAGGATGTGAAGCCAGGGAATGCCTGCTTTATCACAGGCTGCTGCCTGTACCATGCCCTCATGGCTAGGGAGACTGAACAGGAACTCGCAAACACCTTTAGCACACAATATTTCTTATCCACCTTTCTATGAACTGGTGGAACAGAAGTTAGGGTATGCGGATTTTCATGACCGCTTCTTCAGGGACTTGTGGACGGGCAGTAAGAAAAAATACTCACCTTAGTAATGTTTTTCTAATGAGTCTTGCTATATTATGACATATGCAGTTTGTCCCAGCCTTAGAACTGCTCGAGGTGAAAGTAAAAGTCCATGCCAGGCATGGAACTTGAAACTCGAGCTCGGTTGAAAATTCTATCTGTTGTTCTTCAAACTTAAACTGTCAGATCTTTACGAGCAAAAACTCACTAAGACTCTGTGTGGAAGCTGTAAACCTACACTAGCCAACTGACTACCTAATTAAATAAACACATTTTTGGTGCCACAATAAGACTCAAGTCAGGAGACCAAAAATGACAAACCTAACAAGATCACCCCAAAAGAGGTGAAAACAAAGGTGGGCATCTAAAAAGTGCCAAAGCTGCCCTGCCCACCCACATCCCCAAGAGTAAGGTTCTGAGAGGGCAGGCGGCGGGGGAGGTCATAATATAGCAAACTCCATTAGAAGAAACATTACTAAGATATGTAATTTTTTCTTCAAACAACATGAAGTCTTGCTATATTGTTACATGGAACTGCACAGCAGTACCTCCATGGAGGAGGGACAGAACCTACTTAGGAAATAGGTTCTGAAGCACAGCTGTGCAAAACGAGCATCACTCCTAGCCTGGATGTCCAGGGGTAATGCTTAGTAAAAGTGTGCACCGTTTTCCAGGTAGCTGCTTGACATATCTCTAGGATAGGGATGTCCCTGGCAGCAGCCAGAGGCGAGCTGTACCTCTCGTGGAGTGAGCCCTCAGGCCTGAGGGAGGAACTTTACCCAGTTTTCATAGCAGAATTGGATACAAGAGGCGATCCACCTGGCAATGGATCTTTTAGTGGCAGGTTTCCTTTGCCAACCTTACCATAAGTGAAGAACAGTTGGAGGGAGTTAAACCTGTGACCTTTAGTACGATCTATGTAGTAGCTAAGTGATCTTTTGACATCTAAACTGTGCAACCTCCTCTCACAGAAGAGGAATGGTCAGTGAAGTACACAGGAGAGATACAGATTGATTAAGGTGGAAATCTGAAACCACCTTAGGCAAGAACTTTCAGTTAGTCCTGAGGACTACCTTATCTCTGTGAAAGAAGATAAAATCAGGCTCCACTGACAATGCTTGTAACTCACTTATCGCCTGGCAGAAGTGATGGCTACAAAACACAGTTTTCCAAGTCAAGTACTTGAGCTCTGCTGAAGACAAGGGCTCAAAGGGTGTTGCATAAGCTGGGCAATGCAAATATTAAGATCCCAGGCAGGAAGGATCCCTGAATGGGGGTTGGTGTAAGCAACCCTTTGAAAAATTTGGAGAATACAGGATGAGCTGAAGAGAAGAGGGCTTACCTGCTGACAAGAAAGCAGACATGGCTGCCAAGTGTACTTTTAGGGTAGCTGGTCTCAGCCCTAAAGTATTTAAATGAACCATATAATCCAGGACTGTGGGTAAATCAGCAGATTCTGGGGAAATATGCTTCGAGCACCATATGGAAAATCTCTTCCATTTGGAATTAAAAGTAGCCCTAGTGGAAGGCTTCCTGGAAGCCTTCAGAATATCAATACACCTTGGGAAAGGTGTAGGTCAGCAACCTCTAACTCTTCAAGAGCCAGGCCTTGAGATTGAGAGATTTGAGGTTGGTGCCAAACCCTCCCTGAGCACAGGATAAGAGATTGTGATTCCTGGGAAGACACAGGGGAAGGTGGACTGCTAAGGACATAAGGAGTGGGTACCAGGGCTGTCTGGGCCAGTCTGGAGCAATCAGAATCATCTTGCAGGATTGAGACCTGATTTTACTAGCACTTTGAACAGGAGAGGGAAGGGTGGAAAGGCATAGAAACTTGCCTTCCAACTGAGAAGGAAGGCATCCAGGGACTGAGGCCACACACTGGGGCCTGCAACAAAAAGGGAAGTTGGTGATTGTCTGGGGCTGCAAAAGATCTATCTGGGGTGTGCCCCATCTGGCAAATACTACCTCCAGAACTAGGGATCCACAGCCCATTCGTGATGGCCTTGGAAATCCTGCTGAGAGCATCTGCCAGGACATTGTCCTTGCCTGGGAGGTGAACTGCTACAAGGAGGTGTTCAGGGAGTAAGCCACAGACCACAACTTCATTGCTTGGTGCACAGGCCGTGAGACCAGTGCCCTTGCTTATTGATGTACCACATTGTGGTGGTATTGTCTGTTCTGACTTGAATAACCTTGTTCTGAACAGATTTGGAAAAAGCTTGAAGTGCTAGAAAAACTGCTCTGAGTTCCAACAGATTGATGTGGAGCAGAGATTCCTGAGGGACCACAATCCTGGGTGGTGAGGTCGCCCATGTGAGCTCCCCACCCCAATAGAGATGCATCTGTAGTAAGGATTAAGGAGTGAGACTGAGGGGTAAGGGGACCCCTGTCTCAAATTGCCCTAGTCCTGCCACCACTGAAGGGCCTGGATCAGGAGTACAGTCACTGGAATTAATTTGGTTAGAGGGTCCTTTCTTTGAGACCAAAAGGCTCTCAAATGGAACTGGATGTCCCTCATCTGAAATCTGGCACCCTGCACTACTGCTGTCGAAGCAGCCATGTGTCCCAGGGACTGTAGAAAGTGCCTTGCTGGTCAAGAGACCTGCAGGGTGAAGGAGGAAGCCAGAGAAATCACGGTATTTGCCCTTTCCAGAGGAAGGAAGGCTCTGCTTCTTTTGTGTTCAGTTCTGCACCTATGAAGGTGAGAAGCTGGACAGGCTCTAGGACTGACTTTGGAAGATTGAGAAGAAACCTAGAGAAGTTAGCAGTTGCTGAGTTACTTGAAGGTGTAACCTGACTTGGTCTGAGGACTGGCCTACTATGAGCCAGTCGTCCAAGTAAGGAAAGATGGTATTTTGCCTTCTTAAGTGGACAACTGCTACTGCCAGGCATTTTGTAGAATACCCTTGGGGCAGATGTAAGGCCGAAGGGCATTGCTCTGAACTGGTAATGACCTGAGGGCAGTTCGAATCTGAGGTATTTTCGATGGGAGCTTCTGATGAGAACATGAAAATAAGCATCCTTGAGGTCCAGAGACACTAGCCAGTCCCTGGCCTTAAAGAGGTAAAATAATTCCCAGAGTTACCATTTTGAATTTTGGTTTTAAAAGGTGCTTGTTTAGATACCTGAGATCCAGGATGGACGCCATTCTCCTGTCTTTTTGGGGTAAGGAAGTACCTGGAGTACAACCCTTTGCCTTGGTGTGGGGTGGAGACCCTTTCCACAGCTCTGAGAGCCAGGAGGGTAGAGACTTCTGCCTCCAGGGCAAGAGCCTCTGAAGGATTTGCAGGTGAAAGGATCTGATTCTCATCTTTGGAAATTTTTGAAGCTGAGAACCAGTCCCTGGCTTACTACTTCCAGGACTCACTTGTCTGGCGTTAGAGACTCCCAGTCCTGGACAAAGTAAGCCAGCCTGCCCCACAGGTAGTGGGAGAATGGCCCTGGGAACCCCATCAGGGTGCCTGTTTGGCAGGGCTTTAGGCTGAAGGGTGGAAGCAGGCCTGCCTGCACCCGTCTGCCTCTCCTCTAAAGAACCCCTTCTGTGCAAAAGCTGAAGAGAAGCCTGGGCTTGGTAAAAGGCCTATGAAAGGCCTACCCTGCCCCTGGGAGGCTGCCTTTGGGAGTGACTTGCCTTTCCTTGCCTGTGCACTCCTATAGGTGGTCCTATATTCATTCATTTTCTTCATGTAATTCTCTGTTTGCTCCCCAAACAGAGAGTTGCCCAACAAGGAAATCCATGGCCTTAGTCTGGGTATCCTGTGACAGGGCAGTGCATCTGAGCTAAACCATTCTCGGAGAGCCACAGATGTAGCCATGACTCTGGATTGATACATCATTAGAGTCCACTGCAGCATGGAATTGCACCTTGGATGCCTCAATACCATCAACGCCACCTGCTCCAGCTCTTTGCCAGCTGGCGGAACCTGCTTTGCTAGAGCTAAAACCGTATCCCATCTGGATTTTGATATCTAGCAACATAAGCCATATAATTAGCCTGTCTGAGTCCTAAGGAAGCTGCCATGTACTGTTTCTTTGCCATGGCATCTATCTTTCTGGAGTCCTTGTCAGGGGGTGAGAGGCTAAGGAACATTTGCCTTGTCACAGGCTGCAGCCTGCACCACGCCACATGGCTGCATTGTTGTGTAAGGAACTCCATATCAGAGCCTGATAATGCGTACCTTTTGTCCATTCTTTTATCAACAGGAGGTATGGTGTGAGGAGCTTTTAAAATCTTTACTGTCCGTTTCAAAAGATTTATGCAGAGGAATAGACAGTCTCCTAGACTCTGGGATATCCATCATTTCTACAAAATCAGGCTCTTCCTGATCATCCACAGCTTCCTCCATAGGGAGCTGGAGGTTTCAGCCACTTTTTTATAAAACATGAAATGAGAAGGGGACTCAGAAAGCCTAGGGAGACACTCCTGAAGGTCTGTCTGGAGAGATGTCCGGTTCAATGGGCACATCCAAACTTTCAAAACCACATTCCTCTCCTCATACTCCTCTTCCCCTCCTCTGGTTCATAAAATTCCCTTAAATAATACTCCTGAACCGGAAAAACTGGCCGAACAGCGCTTACCTGATGATGCGGTTAATTGCATAACCGAGGAGAGACTGAACAATTTTTATTGCTTTAGCTATTTTTTCAGCGTTTGGAGAGGGAAGTTTTGACTCCACACCAGCTGATTTTCTAGATTTCTTTGTTGGAACCGACTCCTCAGAGTCGGCTCTCCTTGCCCGAGGATGTATCGCCCTGGTCAGAGGCACTCCCTCGATTCGGTTGAAACCGAACCGGGCTGTGCATCGGGTCAGCGGACTTTTAGCCTCCGTTCCCTGAGTCTACCAACTCCTCTTATCCAGGGTAGCTGCAGGAAAACCCTTGCAAATCTGGCAGTCTGAATAGAGGTGGTCAAACCCCAGACAATAAACACATGTGGTGTGGGGGTCAGCCTTGGCAAAGGCTTCCCCACATACAACACAGTGCTGAAACAGTGGCCCGGTTTTCTTTGGGTTTCTCAAACATAGTGCCAGCCTAACAAAAACTTGCCCGTTTACGGCAACCTGCCAAGCAAGACTCCCTTATCGGTTCCCAACCATGTCACCGGTCGTGGAAAAACCGTAATTAAATCCGTTTTTAGAACCGATAAGAACCGGAACCGCACTTCTAAAGACTGTAATGTAATAGAAGTAACTTGATCAGTTCAAACCAAACCGATGAAAATGTTTACAAGTTCCACACAGAAATAAAATGTAAAACCTATCTAGTACTTACAATACCACAGATAGAGCTTGAACCGACCGGTTGCGGTTTAATTTCGCTAAAAACCGAAAACTTTATACTTTAACCGACAAATGAACCGAGCAGAAGGAGGAATCTCCGGAGCGACTGTTCAGTGAGTAGGAGTAAAGAATCTGACAGTTTAAGTTTGAAGAACAACAGACAGAATTTTCAACCGAGCTCGAGCTCTAAGTTCCATGCCTGGCATGGACTTTAACTCTTTCACCTCGAAGCAGTTCTAAGGTTGGGACAAACTGCATATGTCATAATATAAGACTTCATGTTGTTTGAAAACTCTTTTAGGAGCCTGAACATCCATCATATTGTAACCTAAGTAGCGCTATCCCAAGGGCTACTATCCCTGCCTGCTTGGCTTAGTAGCAGGTTAAAGGGCCTGTGTACTGAAGCGGGTGCCTCCACCCAGAGGTCAGGGTTGTTAGTGGTCAAGCTAACCTGGGCACAGCCCTCTGAGACACTGTAACCCCTCTCTTTCCTTCTGGTGGCCTGAACAATATACAGTAATCACTTTGACAATGACCCTTATTCACCATGCAATTACCCACACTGTTTGCACTTACCACCAGGGCTGGTTCCTCTAGCTCGACCTTGGGGACCCCTGTAAAACAAGGTTATGCACAGCAAATAGCAACAGTACAGTACTCTTGGCAGAAACTGGAACACAGTCAGGTTAAATGCAAAAGAGTTAGATCTGATTTATTCAGGGGACTTGAACAAGGGAGGGGCATAATCAGGTTGATTTGCTTAAAGGCTATATTAATCAGACAGTTATGCATGCACTTCAGAGTTCCTACACAGTCATATACTCTGGGTACCCAAGTAGGAAGATGGTGAGCTAGCCAGGGCGTTGCCCAGGGTAGGCCTGCATCGCAGCTGGTTGGGGTCCTGTGATGGAAGAAAGCAACATACACCACACACTATTTGTAATCCAGAGCCAGAGGGCTCAGTTCATGACAGAAAAGACAACAAAGCAATCAGATGACAACAATTTAGATTTAGCTGTTGTTGCATGGAGCTACCCTGATGTTTACTCACAATACCCAATGAGGACACAGGCAGAGACGAAATCGAGACAGCAGGTTGCTGAACTGGAGTGCCGGAGAAGCAGGACCCACACTAATCACCGAGGCGTCTTTCTTGTTCAAAGCATGAGCAGGGGCTGATCCCCAAGCAAGTCTCTCATTGATGGCTTTCTCTGTGCAGTGGGTAGTCTGGCTGGGCGAGTGTGGCAAAGCCCAGGCTCAATGGAGATGAATATGGATTCAGTCCGTGGGAGCTGGATGCAGCCTCCAGCAAGCAGAATACAGTTCAGCACACAGTGGGGAACCAAATCACAACCCACTAACAGCACACAGCACATCTACATGTAAATTCTACTATTCCAGGCAGATTGCGATCCGGTCACAATTACAGAGTCTCTGCACAAACCAGGAGTTCAGAAGTGGCTGGAAATTCTGACAGGCAGATCGCATTCAGCTGAATCTTCAGTCTTCTTCAGGTTAAAGCCTGGTCATAGTCCAGTGGCTTAAATTGTTCTCACAACTCTGATTCAGTCCGAATCAACTCTATTTTCCCTCTCAGGGACAGTAGGAAAACAGGCAGCCAAAACTCAGCCCTTTCACAGTTCTCCCATGCAAATTTATGCAGGATTACTGCTCAGCTGTCTCGAACTATCACTTCTTTCACTTCCCAACTCAAACTGAAACTGTTGCAAGCAGCCTGGGACTTCCCCAGGATCCAGAAGGTTTGGTTGGTTGATTCTCTGTCAGTCACAACAAGGGCTCCACGCCTCCAGGTTAATTTAGGCACCAAAAGCCCCAAACTACAATTCCTACAGAATTTTGCTCCCACAAAGAGGTTAGTACTAAATCCCGCTTTGAGAAATCCTGCCTAGTGTAATGCCGTGCACTGTTATCCCGTTTAAGCTATGTTACAGAAACAAAATATTCCGTGTCTGTAAATACTGCCTGGTGTCATTATGCAGTCTGGTAATACCATAAGCTGTAATGGTTCTGTCTTACCTGTCATAACTGTCTGCTTGTACTATTTCCAGAATGCATGAAAGTAGTGGGATCGTGAAAGAAATCTGGGAGCATGGGATGCTGTCATTAAAAACTTAATGTTGCTGGTGGAGATGCTTTTATCTTCAAGTGAGTGCTGCTGCTCTATCCCTGGCTCTGGGCAGGGCAAAGTCCCAACCATGGTGATGTAATGTGGCTTTTACACTGGTAAATGTTTGATGCTGTCATTATGTGTGTCTGGTAATACTGCAAGCTGTATTGGTTCTGTCTCACCTGTAAGTAAGGTGTTCCACGTTTTACCCGCACTGGATCTCGGAATTGCAATCCAGACACATTTAGTAACTACACCTGCTTTCTCCCTGTTCACTGTTTTTGAAATGGCTGAGTCTGATGTTACTGTGTGCTGTGTTGTCCCTTCACAGAAAGGATGGGACGAACTCTGCATTGGCGGATACCTTTTAGTTAGTGAAAAGGTGAGCGGCGGCGGCACTAATGGTGTTGCCTATACTGAAAATCAAAGTACTGCCATGGATGGGCAATTATGGAATTTCAGGGTAGGCGGCATCATTTGGTGAGTGAAGCTTCTCATAATCATTCCCCAGATGCTGCCATTACTCCCATGGCTGAAGCAATGTCTGCACTGAAGCGTAAGGCAGTGACACGAATGATACTCCTGCTCAGTTAGCAATGTCAAATGTCCCTCCTGAGTTGTGCCAAACCATGCCAAGCAAACAGGCATTGCTGCAATTGGTAAAGCATGCCAGAACTGCACATAGAGCCATGAGCCTCGGACTACAGCGGAGCTTGATGTCCCTCATGCTTTGACAATTTTGAATGGGAAATAGTGGTTGATGAAGGACTCTGCCATTGGGGATGAGTGTTTACTTCTATCCGCAACAAAGTCCAACATCAGGCACTTAGCAAAAGCCAAGTTTTGGATAATGGACAGTACATTTCATACTGTCCCATCAATTTTCAGACAGTTATATTCAATCCATGCACCCGTTGGTGCGAAGAAACATCCGTATTGTCCCTCTGCTTTTTGAATTAATGACTTCCAAGTCACAAAACAGTTATGTAAGACTGTTTCAGGACATGCAAGATCTTGCTGATGAAGCAGACCTTATTTTGACACCTGGGTACACAATAACCGATTTTGAGCAGGCAGATATAAATGCTTCAAAACAAGAATTCCTAGCGCTATTAATAAAGGTGCCTGTTTTGTTTGGGCCAGATTGTGTGGAAACGAACACAAGCACTAGGCTTAACTCCGCAGTGGGGCAGATTTAGAATTTAGCCTTCTAATTAGGCATGTTGTTGCAATAAGCGTTCTTGCCTCCAAAAGGAAATAAAAGCAGCATATGGGAACTGAAAACCACAATGCCTCCTAAAGCAGAACCACTTTTAGCGTGGTTTGGAGGAGAATTACATCTTGGGCGGAATGCAGGAGGTAAATGCAGACAGACCATCTATCAAAGCCCACCAATTTTCTACCTGAATTCTGGTCAGTTCATGACCAAGTAGAGTGTGAATTCCTAGAACACAAAACAAAGTGGGCGTGGCACCAAAGACTAGGTGCATTAGTCGGCTCCGCACATGCAGGTCATATCGGTTCATTGAACACCTGCAAAAGAGCATTACTGGCAGACACCACCTGTGAGAAAATATTGAGAGGTTTGCAAAGGTGCGGTAAAGAAGCTGTATTTCAAAAGGGAGGAAAAAATTGCTAATGTGTTAAGCGTTAAACAGCAACATACAACTTTGGAATTTTTCTTTTAATGGTTGCATTTTCAATTTGGACTATTTGGACTATTGTACTGTTTCTACTGTGATTTTGATCATGGATTACAGGAAGCTGAACTTGAGCGGACAAAATTGGTGAGTAAATACTTGATGTTATTGATGTAATTCTATTCGGGTTGTGATTTTCGGGGTTATGAGTGCACTATCTATTGTAAATTCCAGATTATTTTTCAGGATTTTGCACCATGGGATTACAGTGGGAGGGATTAAGGACGGATCCCCACAAACCCCTGAGGACAGGCTCCATTTTGAGTCTGCAAAGGTATGGATTGAGCCTATTTTAGCGGTCCAGGACCAAGATTAATTATGACTGCAATCCAGGCAGCTCTTAAAGAGACAGTACACAGAGGCTATACAGGCACTCTGGCAATACATTTAAACTGCTAAAGCATGGGACACCAGCCTGGCAGTGAGCATTTAGGCAAGCTCAAGGAAGACTTTTCGGGAACCCCATTTGTAGAGTGGTAACAATATCTCTATAGTCCTGTTCCTCCTCCTCCTCCTCATCAGTTGATTCCTCTGTGGGCAGGTCCAGGGACTGAGCCACCTGTTTCTCAAATTTAAAATGAGTAGTAAAGTGCTCAGTTCCCTTGTCAGGGAGTCAGGACAATGAGCATCAGGTGAAATATCTGGATCAATGGGTTCACCATAATCCTCTTCCTCATCCTCATCAGCATCGTCATCATACTGCTCAACAAAGTGTCAACTCAGGTTCCAAGGAACTGGGAACCGAGTGGAACATGGGGATCAAATGTGGCAGCTTTGGAACCTGAATTGGAGTTACCTGTTGAAGTGACTGAATTATCCTAATAGCATTTGCTATTTCCTCAGCAGTTGGAACTGGGGTACTTGGCTGCGGTTCAACTGCTGAATATTTTCTTTTCTTTCTCTTTCCTGCAGCTGCCAGGTTAGTGGCAGGGTCAGCAGGTCTCTTTTGGCCAGTGAACCATCACCCTTGTCAGAGGCTGATCCTCTGGTTCTTTTGGCCCAAATTCAGTTGTCTGCAGCGGTTCAGCAGCCTTCTCAGACATCTTCTCCTGCAGTCATTTAGCGCCTATCAAGCATCGACTGAGGAAGTTTTACAGATATCGCAATCCTCTTTGAGGTGGTCAAACCCCAAACAAAACACACAAACAAGGCGAGGAGCTGCTTTTAGAATGGTTCCCACACTCTGTACAATGTTGGAAACCAGTGGAGCCAGTTAAGCTTCTTGGTCTGTGACATTGATTGGTGTGAAAAACAAACTAAATCGAGAATTACCCTGGTAATTCAAACTATCACAAACCGCCTTAATGGATGGTAAACAGTAAATTTAACTTTTAAATAAAGACACAAAATAATATTGGCTCCTTCACAGTTGGAAGAACAGAGGAGGAACCAAAGCGACTTACCAAAACTATACCAATCTAACTAATTCTACCTGTAAAAGAACAGTGACTTCAAAATAAATAAAGTAAATGGACTTTTAAATAAACCGAGAAATAAATCTCTTCAGTTAGAGTGAAGGAGAGCTCTCGGAGGCGTCTTACTGAGACAAGCGGAATAAAGAATCTGACGGTTCAGGAAGTGCAACCAGGGACAGTGATTTAAAAACCGAGCTCAAGCCTAACATTCCACTATTAACATAGGTTCTATTAACCATTTTGGCACTCTGGGGCAGTCCTATGGTGAGACCATACTGCATTTGTCAGAATACAATAAGATTTCCTGGGGTTTGAAATGTGAAGTTGTTGATTATCAGCTGGCAGTACAGCCTAGAGGTTAAAGCAAGAGCTGTGATTAATCTTCATTCATCCAGCAGAATAGGTTTTGATTCCATCATACTCTGCTTGTATGTTGTGTGACCCAGCAAGTCACAACCTCCCTGTGCTCCCAAAGCACACCCAGGAAAAAGCTATAGCTGTGTGCCTTTCCTGGACAAAGACAGTAAAACAATCTGAGCATGTGTTAAGATTCTGAAACTATTATGCTCTTTCTATCACATTTGACTTGAAAAGAAAAAATAGGACATCATTACTTGTTTATTAATTGTAAAAGCGTATAGATGGACAATACAGTTAAAACATGCATAACCTGAAATGCATTATTAAAAGAGTATTTTACTTCTTTTGATGAAGTTAAAAGTGTAACAATTTCTTACGAAATACTTAGCATGGAATGGGATTGTCTACCATAAAGGAAAAAATCAATCTGGTTGATCCTGCCATCCACACCCTTCATTGAGTCTTACACTTCACAGCTAAGCCGACGGACCGCAACTTTCAGAATGCCATTCCCACTGTAATGAAAAAAAGAAAGAAAAACAAAACAAAAACAAACAAAGGAAGAGACAGGCTGTGTGTGTGTGTGAAGGGTGTGTGAAGGGTGTGTGTGTGTATGATGTGTGAGGTGAGTGTGTGAAGTGTGTGTGCGTGTGAAATGTGTATTTGTGCGTGTGTGTGTGTGTGTGTGTGTGTGTGTGTGTGTGTACCTCTGACAGAAGTGCTGCATTAACTGAACTGTGCTGAAAGGAAAAAATTATCACCATTAAATAAAACAATATATGGGTGGGTGGGTGTAAAACTAAAATGTTGCACACAACCTCATAATGAGGATGTTTTATAAACCAATCAGACTTTGCCATCTGGGTTAATGAAGCATCCCACACCATATATTACTCTATATTTTAATAATGCAGATTAGATTATGCTTTTTTAAACAATGTTGGCCATCCATGTGTTTTAGAATTAATAAACAATTAATGGTGTCTTGTTTTTTCTTTTCAAGTCAAATCTGGTTAGAAAAGAGCATAATATTTTCAGAATCATAACATATAAAACATGGAAACATTGAAGTTGACAGCAGATAAGGACATAAGGCCCATCCAGTCTGCCCATTTTTCTACCTTATGAATGTGCCATAGGCCTTTACTCTGTCACTGGCCTATCTATTCATACTCATCTGTATTGCTCCTTTATGCCTATCCCATGCCTGTTTGAAGCCCTACACTGTATTCATATCCACCACTTCCTGAGGTAGGCTGTTCCATGCATCCACCACCCTTTCAGTGAAAAAAAGTCCTCACATTACCCCTTAATCGCCTCCTCTAATATCATGCTGTGTCCTCTTGTCCTGCTATTTTCTTATAAATGCTTAGATTGTTTTACTGTCATTGTCCAGGAAAGGCACACAACTGCAGCTTGTTTCTGGGTGTGTTCTGGGAACAGGGAGGTTAAGTGACTTACTCTGGTCACACTATATACAAATAGAGCATGTTGGAATCAAACCCTCTTCTGTTGGATGAATGAAGCTTGTTCACAGCTCTTTGCTTTAACCTCTAGGTTGTACTGTCAGCTGTTAATCAAAAACTTCACATTTCAAGGCTGGCCCCATGATGCTAGGCCAGTAAGTACATAGCCACATTTGCATCTTGTAAACTTGAGTTCACACCGAAATTGTAAAAGAAAAGGCTGTAAGAGAGGGAAGAGAATAAGACAGAAGTTAGTGCTGAGGCAGACCCATAAATCTGCACTGACATAAACACGGCCAGGTTTAGAAATCCTGATACAGTACAGGGCCTCACTGCTGGGCACCAGAGTCAGCCTTGAAATGAGTCATTTTTAATGATCAGCTAGCAGTATAATTTAGAGGTTAAAGCAATCCTAAAGATAGATTACTTTTACTAACAATTTGAAATGTAAGGGTGATAACTTACTAGTTTCAATGCACATACAAAACAATTATTATAAATGTAGAAAGTGTTGTACTAACACTTTAGCACACATAATAAAACAGACGATTTCCTATTTAACCTACAGTCAATGGAGGGCAAGATCCTTGGTGACATCATTTCCTGACAGGAGCTTAAAACATATGGCTGCCCCAGCCCTAATTACAGACTAATTTACATATGAATAACTCTGGACTACAAGACTCACAGATAAACACAATGGCTCACTCAGATGAGCTTTTTATAGTCTTTCAGACATTAAGAAACCCGTTGATGATTATTCCCTTTAACTGTAACCTGGCACAAGATTTTCTCACCCCACCATTCTTTGCTATGACCATAAAACACATACGAAAAAGGCAGCATAACTGTTATCCACTGTCTTTGCTGAGTTCTATGACATGGGTCAACCCACTCTCCCGGCTTTGCTGAATGCTATGAAGCTCACTATGGATAATCAATATACTGGGTGACATGGGCTGACTTACAGCTGTACAGGTGGCCCTCTGCAAAGTTCCACAGAAGACTGGACTTGCTTAGTAGATAGACTGCAGTTTCAGGAGTCAGGACCACTTGTGGTGGTCTCAGTCCAGTTCCCAGTGGGCAGGTGTCCACATCACAAACCACCAACATAACTGGCACTAATTTGGCACCCTTGGTGGCAGTTTACACGAAGCCAAGGACTGAATGGGCAGAGTCTGAACTATCCTTTCACCTATGTGGTGGTCCCTCCATGGCATAGGGTTGAGGTATACCGATGGGGCACTGTGGGGAAGCTTATGCCCAAAATGGTCATGTCATGTGGATAAGCAGAGGAGTTCTGGTTCCAGTCTTTAATGAGCACTAAATTTATACACAGGAAAAAAAGGAACAAGGCTTTATTTAACCCCCACACACAAATGGGGGTTCCTGAAAAGTCTTCCTTGAGCTTGCCTAAATGCTTACTGCCAGGCTGGTGTCCTGAGTCTTAGCAGTTTAAATCTGATTGCCAGAGAGTGCCTGTATAGCCTCTGTGTACTGTCTCTTTAAGAGCTGCCTGGATTGCAGTCATAATTCATCTGAGAGGGAGCCCTGTTAGAAGATGTAATTGTTTGCTGATCATTTGTTAGAGTAGTAATAATATTGCAGTTTGTTCTAACCTGCCTTTTTGCAGCATGGACAGTTCTGTTTGTTTCCATCATCATGGTCCTGGACTGCAGAATGGGCTAATCGGTACATTTGGGACTCTAAAATGGAGCCTGCCTACAGGGGCTTGGTGGGGTCAAAACTTGTAGGAATTGTAGTTTTGGCATTTTAGTGCCTAAAATAACCTGGAGGAGCTCTTGTTGTAACTGACTGCCAGATCAGCCAACCAAACCTTTCGGATCTTGAGGAAATTCCAAGCTGCTTACAGCTAGTTTCAGTTCTGAGTTGGGAAGTGAAGAGATAACAGCTTGAATGATTCAAGCAGCAGCCCCAGCGTGAGATTCACATGGGAGAACTGTGGAAAAGCCTGAGTTTGGGCCTGCATGCCTGCCTGTTATCCCTGAGAGGGAACTTGTGCCTTTTGGACTGAATCCAAACTTGGAAAGCAAAGTGAGCCACTGGTTGTGACCAGGCTCCTACCTGAAGAAGACCAAAGATTTGCTGAATGCAATCAGCCTCCCTGGACTTCCAGCCACCTCTGAACTCCCGGATTGTACAGAGACTATGTAATTGTGACCAGAGAGCCTTTTGCCTGGTACAGTGGAATTTCCTTACATGTGAATGTGTTGTGTGCTATGGTGGGTCATGATTTAGTTCCCCATTGTGGTTTGACTTGTGTTCTGCTTGCTGGAAGCTGCATTAGAATTTCCTTATGTGTAAATGTGCTGTGTGCTGCTAGTGGGTCATGATTTGGTTCCCCACTGTGGTTTGAACTGTATTCTGCTTGCTGGAAGCATCAAGCCCCATGGACTGAATCAAAATCATCTTCATTGGGTCTGGGTTTTGCCACACTGGCCCAGCCGACTACCTGCTGCACAGCAAAAGCCATCGATGAGAGAACCTGCTGGGGACCAGCCCCTGCTCAACATTTGAACAGGAGCGATGCCTTGGTGATTCGTTTGGGCCCTTCTTCTCCAGGCACTCCAGCTAACAACCTGCAGTCTCAATTTCATCCTGCCTTTGTTCAGTATTAGGTATCGTTAGTAAACATCAGGGTAGCTCCCTGCAACAACAGCTAAATCTAAAGTGCTGTCATCTGAGTGTCTTGTTGCTTTTTCTTTCATGAACTGAGCCCTCCAGCTCTAGATTACAAGTAGTGTGTGTTAGCATGTTGCTTTCTTCCATTGCAGGGCCCCATCCAGCTGCAACATTCCTGGCTAGACCACCATTTTCCTACCTGGGTACCCAGAGTGTGTGACTGTGTGGGGACTTAAAGCACATGCACAACTGTTTGATTAATATAGCCTTTAAGCCAATCAACCTGATTCGCCCTTCCTTGTTCAAGTCCCCGAGTAAATCAGATCTGACTTTTTGCTCCATTTAACCTGACTGTGGTTCCAGTTTGTGCCAAAGTACTTTACTGTTGCTATTTACTGTGCATAACCTTGTTTTACAGGGGTCCCCAGGGTTGAGCCAGAGGAACCAGCCCTGCTGGTAAGTGCAAACAGTGTGGGTACTGGTATGGTGTACAAGGGGTACTGTGAAAGTGACTATCGTATATTGCTCAGGCCATTAGAAGGGAAGAGGGGGTTACAGAGTCCAGGAGGGCTGTGCCCAGGTTGGTTTGACCACTACCAACCCTGACCTCCAGGTGGAGGCACCCGTTTCAGAACTCAGGCCCCTTAACCTGCTACTAGCCCGTGCAGGCAGGGGTAGTAGCCCTTGGGATAGAACCACCTAGAGGTTACATTTAGAAATGTGCCTGCCAAAAAGAGGAAGGACATCCTCCATTTGGTTGTCTGTTCTCACGATGTGCCTTGCTCTGAAAGTCATACTGAACTCCATACGTACATGTGTACAGTAGGTGTGTACACATGTACACACAGACACACATACACACACACTTCTAGTAGATGAGGGTATATGTGGGGTTTTGTGAGTTTATTGTTCTGGGGCTTTGGTTAAACTGTGCACCAGTTTCTGAGAATAAAGAGACACTTTGAGTTCAGACCAAACAGCATACTTACAGGCCATGGAGACACTGGGCGATGTTAGAATCCAGTAGTTGCTGATGATGGAACCTACATATCCTACGTGCACAAGATGCAATAAAAACCCGCCAAGAAATGTCTGTCAGTTCTGCGATTATCCTGCCACTGATCTGGGAACTTTTCCAACACATCGAGCACCTGCAAGTAGTAAGGGTATGACAAAAATAAGACCATACAGTTCCAGTGTCAACTGCTTTAGGGAGTAGGGAAGTTAGATTAAGACTAAGGAAAATGATGGCAAATTAATATCTGATTAGCCTACAGCAAAATGAAAGGGCCTGGCCTGCTCTCTCAGCATGTCTGTCCATAGACAGATGGAAAACTGTGAAGTCGTGGTGCTTAGCCTGCATCTCAGCGAGTGGTATAGAACAATAAAAGAGGTACTGTATGCAGCATACAGTACCTTGCAGTTATCACACACAGCTAACTGTTAGTCAACTGAGACAGTGTTGGGCAGCAGATGTTGAGTTGTCCTCTTTCTATTTAAATACTGCCCAGGATCTTTAATTTCTACCTGGACAACCAACAGGAATGTACAGAGACCTTAGCGAAAGGATGGTACCCACAGCAAGGCAGCACCACCCCAGTACTGTCCTACAGTGTCTTCTCTGGGCACGAGCTTGAGGTCCCAGTGTTAGACACTAACTCATGATGACCCTTAGGACCCTGAGGTGAGGTGCAAGTAACAGGTACTGCAACACAGAACGAAAACTTGACACAATTTTCCAGGCCTGGATTTTTAGGCACCATGGGTCAGTTTTAATAAGCAGAGGTTGGTCTTCTGAGTGGAGTGCATTATACAGTCTAGTCTCAGCCAGATTTCAGCAAAGGTGATGAAACAAGACAGATGCCTTATAGGAATCTGACACCAAGCTTGCCTTAAATTATTCAACAATCAAGAACAAAGTTTTAATGAGTAAAACATTTGGTGCAGTTAAGGAAGTCAGGGTCTGAAGCACTCTTGAGGGTGTGTCAAACTGTACAATTGATTCATTCAGCCCAGCTTAGCAGGAAGCAGCCTCCCTTGTGATGTGCGGCCACCCACCCACATAGTCACTGCATGTTTATAGTCTCTCTGGAGATGGGTGAGCTCAGGAAGTGCTTCCGCACACATACTGTACAGCGTATGGCTCTTGTGTGGCCATAATATCCCATTCAGCGGTATTTTAGCCTGCAGAGGATTTTGTAGCACCAGAAACAGGTGACATGCACCAGAATCTGATGACAGTGGGAGCCTTTATGCCACAAGTTGCACTCTGGAGGAAATAAATATGTCAACAAAACATTTAAAATGTATAAAACATTCTTTGAACAAAATTATAAAACCAGAAGATAAGTTAGGGAAAAGAACAATTACGTAAGAACTTACCGTAACAATAGATCTTTGAGGAGATCTCAGTCAGCAGGTAACACCGCAGAAACCTTTGCTGCTGGTGATGGAGAATCACATGGAAGCTTTTCAGCAGTATAACTGGGGCCGCCAATGCTGTTGATGTCCTTCGACATTGCTAACCTATATAGGTGTAAGCGGACCCTCCCTCCTCAGTTCTTTCCTCTGGAGACTAGCAGACTAGACTCTTACCATGGGGACGAAGAGAGACAGACAGAGGTGTCCAGACCTAAAAGAAAGGCTGGATACACCAGACAGCCAGTTCCTAGACAGAAGCCCCAAGCACGGGGATGGTGGGAGGAAAGCATACCTGATGGCTGAGATTCCTTGAAGATCTACTGTTACGGTAAGTTCTTACTTAACTGTTCTGTTTTCTTGAGGCATCTCAGTCATCAGATAGCTATGTAGGAATGCGACCCAAGCAGTTACAAGTGCATAACAGACACACTGGGAGGACGGCTCTTCATAAACTTAAGACAGGAGTCCTTGTAACAAAACCCTGCCATATCCTGCATGGACTCTAGAGGCAATGACTAGACTGTAGTGCTTGGCGAAGTATGGACTGTACTCCAGGCAGCAGCAGCGCAAATATTAGTGGCTGAGACCCCTTGAAAATAAACCACCAAGGCAGTCATTCCTCTGGTGGAATGAGCTTGATAGCACCAGACAATAAATATTTGCCATACTTGTAGCAGAACCATTTGGATAAACATTGCTTACAAACTAAAACACCCTCTCTACCTGGGGTGAAGAAACAAACAACTGCTTCGACTTTCTGGTTTCTCTAGTCCTAAGCAGGTAGTACTTTAAAGTTCTGCACACATCTAACATATAGGCGGTGCTTCCCTGGACTGGCACACTCAGAAAAATAAACAGGAAGGTGGATAGGTTGATGGAGTATAAACTCTAAAACCACCTTGGGAGAAACTTAGGATTTGTGCTCAAGCGCCCTGTCTTTGTGAAAATCAAATAAGGCTCCTTGCACCAGAGGGCCTGAAGCTGAAATTCTTGAGCAGAAGTAACTGCAATTGAGAACAACACTTTCCAAGACAGAATGCACAAATCACAAGTCGTGACTGGCTCAAAAGAAGACAGGGTCAATTTTCCAAAACAAAATTCAAGTCCCAAGCTGGGACGGAATGGATTGAAATTTCAGATGCAGGATACCCCTTAGAAAGTTACAGGAGACATCCAGCTGAGCAATTATGCAGTCACCCATGGGCTCATGAAATGCAGAAATAGCCGAAGGTGGACCTTTAGGGAAGAGTACGGAGGCCTGAGTCAGAAAAGTGGGATCAGGTAGTCCAGGATATGATTCACTGAGCAGGTGAAAGGGTCCACCCTATGTTTGGTAGCCCAGATGGCAAACTGCTTCCACTTCATGGCATATGTGAGTGAAAGGCTTTTGGGTGGCCACTGGACGTCCACCAACCTGGAACTGGCTATGTTCTCAGGAATCAGGCATGCAGATTGCGGTACCTGAGGTTGGGATGGACCAGGGTTCCTTGTGCCTGGGTCAGCAGATTCCTGCAAAGAGGAAGAGGTTGGAGGTTCCTCCGCTATCTGCTGAAGGAGAGGGAACAGTATCTGGCAATCCAGGAGCTACCAGACACACACTGGCTCCCTCTGCAAGTCTCAGGTAGGCGGTGTCACTCGGGTTTTCCGAAAATTAGAGCAAATGCACA
The DNA here is from genome assembly GCA_016271365.2 of Neoceratodus forsteri. NCBI lineage: Eukaryota > Metazoa > Chordata > Ceratodontiformes > Ceratodontidae > Neoceratodus > Neoceratodus forsteri. The sequence continues at coordinate 410,668,014 of CM028138.1, forward strand.
AATTTAACTTGAATACTAGATAAATATATTGCAAAAGGAGAACCAGCAACAACAAGGACACCCCTGAGGAGACTGTGAGGAGTCAAAGCACTGGGTGGTCAGGAGGGAGTCCTTGTTGTTGCTGGTTCTCCCTTTGCAATAAATGTATCTATTATTCAAGTTAAATTTGTGCATTTGCTCTAATTTCGAAACCAGTGACACCACTACCTGGGACTTGCACTTCTAACTCCTAGCAGGCTGGCAGCTCGTGCGGTGACTTACCGACCTAGAAGTCAGTCACAACTTTAACTTTTGTTTTGTCCCTCCATCTGCAACTAGCTTAGCACCCTCTGTATTGAGAAATAGAGAATGCATAAAAAACCTTCCACTCCAAGACAGGGACAACGCATCTCTCCTGAATACTCCAGGCCCTGGATCTAGCGAACAGAAACTGGGCAGTTTTTTCGTTGAGTGGGGATGCAAAAGGTCAAATCTAAATGACCCCATTTGTTGAACAAGTCTTCTGCGATGGATGAGAAGCTCCCATCCATGCACGCTGGACTGAGTCCTGCTGAGACTGTCCACTAGGGTGTCTAGTATGCTTGGCACATGGACAGCAGAGAGTGCCAGGCTATGATCTAATGCCCAGTATCACACTGTCATGGTCTTCCTGTGAAAAAGGTACAAATGAGTCCCCCTCGCTCGTTGATGTAGTATACTATGTTTAGGTTGTCTGATTGCACCAGCAAGGTGTTCCTGAAAGGCCTGCATGGCACAACACTGTTCTCATCTCCAGGACATTGATATGCAGGGAGGCTTCCCATTGGGACCAACAGCCCTGGGTCTGGAAGGGACCCAGGTGTGCTCCCCAGCCCAGACCTGAGGCATCTGTGGTTAGGATCTGATACAGGAAGAAGAGCTGGAATAGGATGCCTTGAAGCAGATTCAAAGGGTCTATCCATCACTGCAGTACCTTGCATACTGGGAAAGAGACCAGGACTGGGTGGTCTAGCTCATCTGTGTGCTGATCTAACTGTACCCAGAGGGTCCACTGGAGGGTATGCATATAGAGCCTGGCGCGGAACAGTGGATATTGCAGCTGCCATCAGGCCCAGTAATCTGAGGCACACCCTGGAAGAAATGTACTGGCTCTGGGCAACTTCTTGAGCTTGGGCTATGAGGCACTCTGCCCTGTTTTGAGGCAGGAAGGCCTTTCCCTGTGTCCAAGTCCAGAACCGCCCCTATATACTGCAACCTTTGGGATGGTATCAGAACTGACTTGGGCAGGTTGACGGTAATGCCCAAGGAGTGGAAGAGCTGGAGAATTTGCTCCAGAGTTAGCAAAAGCTGTTTCCTGGGTGGGGCCTTCAGGAGCCAATTGCCCAGATAAGAGAAGACACACAGTCCCTCCCATCTGAGAGCTGCTGCGACTGCTGCTAAGCACTTGGTAAAGACATGTGGAGCAGAGGACAAGTCAAAGGGCAGCATCTTGAACTGATAATGCTCGCCCTGAAAGGCAAAACTGAGAAACTTCCTGTGTGGAGAAAGACTGAAATGAGCAGGTAGGCATCCTGCATGTTCAGTGAACAGAGCCAGTCCCATGTCTTAAGGAGGCATTAGACCTGGCAAAGTTACCATCCAGAACTTCTTGTACTGGACATACAGATTGAGGTCCTTTAGATCTAGAATAGGCCTCAGATCTCTGGTCTTTTGGGGATCAGGAAAACCTGGAACAAAACCTATTGTTTCTCTGGTGCCTGGGCACAGGCTCAATGGCCTGCTTGCGGAGAAGGGACTGCACCTCCTCCTAGAACAGACAGGTGAGCTGGAGGGTAACAGGAGGAGAGGTGGGAATCTGGAGGCTGCCTGATGAGCTCCGGTGTGACCCATTCCTATGATCTGCAGAATCCATGCATCCTAAGTTATGGTTCTCCATTGATTCAGATGAAGGAGAACCAACCTCTGACCACAGACTCCTGGTCTGGGAGCAGTCAAGGAGGGTCTGGCAAGGAGTCAAGCAGAGGTGAAGCCAGCGCGGGGTTGGTCCCTCACTTCAGGGGCATGGCGCCGCTCAAGCACTGGGGGTGGTGGTCAAGGGCCTGGGCTCTGCATTCTCCCTGGGGATGGGGAGCTGTCCCAGGCCTATTGTTCTGTTCTGAAAGGAGGACATCCTCTACCCTTTGGTTTGGTATGGTAGAGAAATGGACCAATTGAGGGCCTACCCCAAAAGCTTGCAGATCATTAATGATGTACTGGACATCAGGGCCAAACAGCTTGGTGCCACTGAAGGAGACATTAAGCACTTTTGCTGCACATCAGCAGCAAACCCAGATACTCTGAGCCAGGACTGTCTTCGGGCATATGCCCATGGCAACTGCCCTGGCAACTGTGTCAGCCATGTCATACAAGACTCTGAGGGTGTTTGCCAACATCCTCAGCTGCTTGGAAGCACTGTAGCAGCTCCTGCTTTTGAGTGCTCTGTGGAAGGGCCTGGGCAGCCTTGCCCTTCTTTGAACTGGCATTCTGGTTTTTACCATGTGTGACAGATAGTCTGAAATTCTCAGACCTAGAGTAGAATAGGCATAAACCCTTTTACCTCAGAGGTCGATTCTACAAGACTCTTTGTCTGGGGAAAGGAACTAAGGTGGTTAGGTGCCTTAGATCTGTCATGAGCTACCTTAATGACCATTTAGTCAGTCTTGGGCTGGGCAGCATAACAGAGACCGGGGGCATGATAAAGTTTGGCCACCCTGGGAACATAGCTACCATGTCTGATTCTGTGTCAGGCTGCCATGGCTGCATACTTCAAGGCTGGTAGCACTGGAGGAATGATCTTTGGGAGATTCAGGAATCTCCAGGAAATCCACAGATCTTTTCGGTGGCATCCTCTTCCTAGGTATGGAGCCCATGGCTGAGAACAGTTGTTTCATCACATTGAAAATGTGGGTCCTCAGGAGGAGACCTGGGAGTACACTTACAGAGTCCTCACTGGCAGAAGAGGCTGTAGATCTGTCAGACAGCAGGATCTCTTCCTCTTCTTCCTCCTCCACATCATCAGGAAGAATGAGATCTGGGTGATACTCCTCCTCAACATTGACCTCTTAAATGTCTGGGTCTGGTGTTGGATGCACTGCCAGCGCCATGGGGAGCCTCCTGGGGCCAATGAAGAGGTTTCAACAACAAAGCTCCCACTGGCGGCGTCAGTGAGGGGCCTATTTAGGGCACCCAGCTGCTGCCTAAGCCGTTAGTAAAATTAATCAGGACTTCATTCAAGCTGATGGTGGATGCCGGCCGGGGGTTCGATGGCACAGGTGTGGACAACCTGCCTGCTGTATCCTGAGAACCAGATGAGCCTGTAGCCCTGGAAGGAAAAGGGCAGGTCTCGAATGGGAGATTCATCATCGATGAGCCTGTCAGCCTCACAGTCAGAAACTTCATGGTCAGGCCCAAGACAGCAGACACAGATATAGTGTTCGTCTGTGGAGGCACTGTGGAGGCAATCTTTTTCTGCAATGGCAGCAAAGAAGAGAAGCTGAAGACTAACTCTTGCTATAAACAAAAGAAGGAATCTCTTTTTTAAAGGAGATTTTTAAAGATATGGTTAGAAAAGCCATAGGCGAAAAAAGGCATGAATACTGTGATGGAGCTTTTGCAGTGACCCATGCAAGCGAGTCAACATGAAAAGAACTGAGAAGGAAGCATGCCTATATAGGGTTGGTGACATTGACGGATGTCGACATCATGGGTGGCCCCAGTTGTACTGCTCAAAATCTTCCAAGTGGATTCCTTTCACTGACAGCAAAGGTTCCTAAGGTGTTACCTGATGATGAGATACCCCTGAAGAAGATCTGCTTTTATCTGATTTGTGAGTTTGTATATGGGTTATGAGTTGGTCTTCAATTACAAAATAAGGTACTAGAGCAGGCCTAGTAGCACAATGAAAGCTTTTCCACACTTGCTAGTCTGGCAGCAGGTTCAGGAATGGACTTGGGTCATTCTGGGCCTGCCAGTGAAGGGAGGATTGTGTGTCCTGAGATAGGTCTCTTCCTTGCAGCTGGAGAAGCAATATGCTGGGTCCCACAAGGAGCCTGAAGTCTGCCACCGTTGCCTCAGAAGATGCCAGGGAGGAGGAACAGCTGGACTATGGTGTGTTCTGGAAGGATGGGGTAGGTGGGACAGAGGCACATTCCTCAACCAGTACCACTACATAATTCCTACCCTGCTCTAGTAGGAGTAGGACTGCTGAGTGGAGGCACCTGTTGTAGTGACCAGGGAGGATGTGGGGCCCTCCATAGTGGAAACCCCAATGAGGGTGACAGAGGATCCCAGAGGAGGAGGAGGAGGAGGAAGCAACTTTGGTGGGGATGCAACTGTGAGAGAGACAGATTTGGGAACAGGAAGAGGGAAGAGGCAGGTTAGGTGCTTACCTGGCACCATAGCCTGGATGGATGGGAAGTGGATTCTGAGGATCGCTAGGACAGCAGGACAGGAGGGAGAACTGGATGTCATTGCCCACTTGGGGACCAATGGCCTGGTGAGAGATGGGGTTGGGATAGTGCAGGGGAGTTTAGGGAGCTGGGCAGGGGCACTGAATAGGCCACAGAGTAAAGAGGCAAAGTTCTTAGGAGGAGGCAGAGAGTATGCTCTACTGAGTCCTCTCATTGAGGAAAAGCGGACCTGGCAAAGATGGGGTTCCATCTCATTCTCTTACACCATTACCAAGAGGTCCAGAAGTGCAATGTTACTGTGGTCGGGATCATCCAAGAGCAAGGCATCAACAGCGACCCACTGGGAATAACCCATTGATGGTACAAGCAAACCAGGGCCGGAACCCGCCAGGTGACAGACCAGTACCCTGGAAAACCTGACCAGGACTATCAACAAGGTTGATGACATTAGAACATCGACAATGGTGGATGGGCATGGCAGATGACCCCCATCGACAGGATATGAGAGTCTGAAAGGCCCGAAGCCGAGGCCTGGGAAGCATCAGGCCACAACAGGAGAGGTGTCATCAATGAGTCCATTGTCGATGGGGCAGGAACCCATTGGGTCGGCAATGGTAGAAAGGCATCATCGACAACAGAGGTGTCAAAGGCACAGGGCACAATGACCCTGTTAGTGGGTCCTGAGGGCTCAAAAAGCCGAAGCCCAGGGTCTGGAGATATTAGGCCACAATGGGAGGGCTGTTGTCTATGAGCCAGATATCGATGGAATAGGGACCCCTGAGGTCAGCGATGGCAAAAGCATCGTCAACAGCAGTGGGATTGGCTGCACAGGCAAAGTGACCCCATCAGCAGGCCTGGAAAGCCCAAAAGATCCAAAGCCCTGGGCCTGGAGAAATGACAGGCCACCACGGAGGCTATCGCTGATGAGTCAATCGCGCTTCGATGGAGCAGGAACCGATAGAGTCGGCGATGAAAGAAGTCATGATGACAGAGGGTCGATAGCAAAGAGCACAATGGCGCCGTTGATGGACTGGAGGCCAAAGGGCTGAACCCCAGGCTTGGAAGGCAACAGACCACAACGAAAGCAGTCACTGATGAGCCAGTTGTTGACAAAGCAGGGGCAGTTGACCCAAGAGTCTGTGACCTGTCGCATGGCAAGGTGGGTTCACGCTGTCGATATGGGTCTGGCAGGGCAAAGACCTGGACAGTGACCCTCAATGAGGCTGGAGCCATCAATGAGGAACCCCTGAAGAAGAAGGAGCCATCAGGGCTCAGAATGTCAGGGAGGCGGGCCTGGTCACGGTCATCTGGTGACTGATCCCATGCCTTGATGGTCTGCAAACTTGAAGTTGGGGAGGAAGGAACCCGGAGGTCCCTGCCCAGAACTGCTCCATTGGAATGCAGAAGAGCCTTCTTCTGCACTGAGAGACAAGCAGAATAAACTCCACGAGGCTCATGAGTCCAAGATGGTGAGGTCAGGCCCAAGACAGCAAACACAGAAAAGAAAAAACATGTCCAAGGAGGCAAAGTTCCATCCATCGGGGCAGCGACAGGGGTAGAGAGAGAAAGGAAAACTCTCAGAAGGAATCGCTAATAAAATGAGATTCAAAAACAAAGAAAAATTTAAATCATTGGCAAAAAGGTGCGAAACTGTGTCAGAGCATCCATGGAGATCCATGCAGACTGAATCGACAGTGGGAAAGAACTATAGGGTTGGTAATGTTGGCAGATGATGGCGTGGGCATCACCAGTTGTACTGCTGAAACTCTTCCATGTGGATCCTGCTTCACCAGTGGTGAAGTTCCTACAGTGTGACCTGATGACTGAGATACCCTGAAGAAGACATATTTTTCGGTAAGGTGTTCAAGAACAAGGGGACATGCAATGAAGCTGGGGGAGGGTAGATTCAGGAGAAGTGAGAAAGTACTTCTTCACAGAAAGAGTGGTGGATTCCTGGAATAGCCTTCCAGCGGAGGTGGTGGGGTGAAAACAGTGGTGAGGCTGAAGTATTTATGGAATAGGCACAAGGAATCAGTGGAAAGGAAGGGAGGGAGAAAAAGCTGTAGATCCATGTATGGTCTGTGGTAATAACGTGGTAGGGGAAAAAAGGACAGACTGGGTGGGCTAAGTGGTCCTTATCTGCCATCAGATTCTGTGTTTCTATGTTTCTGTGTTCATCTTGGTGGGCAAACTTTCAATAAATACATAAATGCATGAAAATTCAGCTCTTGAGCAACAATGGCTAGAGGCTGGAGATAAAAGTGTAATGGGACTGCCAGGATTTGCTAACATCCCGGAACTCCCATCACATCTGTGCAGTCTGCTCACCCTCAATGCAACAACAATATTTTTATGTATAAAAAGATGGAGGCTAGCTGGTGCACAAAGATACTGCAAGGAAACATGTCTTTACTTGCTTGTCTTTTGACTCGCTGAGGAATCCACAGGAAGGAGTGGACAAATGGGTTTCCCGAGCAGCAGTGGTGGTATGTTCAATCAAGCTGTGTGGTCACGAGAAGACTGGCGTGAACACATAGGGCCTCAGGCAGCTTGTGTCAAAGTGCTGAGGATCCCAACCAAAACCCAGGCCTGGCTCTGCAAGTCCTCACACACAAGTGGGGCTCCAACATCTCCCTGTGAAAGAGAAAGAGCATGTAAATACACATGAGGTATACAGCAGCAGTAGCAGCATCTCTTCAGAGAACAAAAACATTTAATTATTGAAGATGCAATGCAACTGAGATGCAGTCGTCTTGTCTTCAGTGTATGTGCTTGTGTGTGTGTGGTGGGGGTCCTGCTTGTACCGGATTTATAGATGGGCTTGACTAGAACACCAAGAGGTCAAGTGACTTGCTCAAGGTCACACAGCGAGTCAGTGATTGTGACAGGACTTGATCCTGTGATCTTCTGGTTCACATTCCCATGCTCTAACCATATCACCGCCCAGTCCAGCCCATGCTGCTTGAGGCATGGGCCAGAGGAGCTCATTCCCAACCAAAAATCTGCCAGAGATTCTTAATTCCTAGAGCCCACACTGCATGTGCCTAGCCACCTAGCTAAATACAGCAACTGGCTATAATGGTTTACTGAGGTAGTGATGTCACAGTATCAAGGTTTCATAGTATACCGTGGTATTGGGAATCATGGTATTGATATCAAGACCGATTTACTATATCATGCTAGCTGTGGTTCATGGTATAACATGGCTTTCATGCCTTTCAACTATTTTTGGGCTATCTACAGAAATAACTGTCTCTTCCATGCCAACTCTTCCTGATATGAAAGTCCAAGGACACTTCATTTATACATAAATGATTACTTTCATAATATCGTGATTTTCATGATAACCATGATATTATGCATCACAGTTATCATACTGTCAAAATTTGATACCATGACATCCCTGAGGATTAATATTGTGGGTTAAGGTACCAGGAACAACTCTCAGTGGCACTTTACACCAATTCCAGGCTGATAAGAGATAATGTAAAGTACCTAATCAACTGACTGACTCACTCCTCATAGTCTGAGCCACAGCAGGAGCAGCATACACAATTCCTGTGTTGCTTGTCTGCACAACTGCACCACAGATGTCAATCTGCACCATGCAGCATTTGCAGTCTCTGGTTACCCCTGTCTGCACTGTGACTGGGTTCAATAAGACCCTGTCTCATTTGTTATGCAGAAGAGTTAAAAGCAAGGATCTGTTTTATTCTCTCTCCTTTCAACGCTCTACTAAAGGAGCCATGCCTCCATCTCAGATCACATGATCTGCATCTCAGGTGTCTTTTCTCCACCGCAATCAAGCACCTCTTCATTGGCAGTCTGTGCACTACTAACACCTGATCCTCCATGTCCCAGCACCAGGTGTTCCTCCATCTCAATTCTGAACCAACAAGGTAGCACTCAGGAAACACAGGAAGTTCCAAATGCTCTATCTCTGGTATCACAGCTTTGAAATGGTTCTCTGTACTTTGACTGGACTTCCTCTGGGCTCTGTCTTCAAACAGATGGGGCCTCTCTGTCATTGAGGCAAAGGTCAGGAAGCATAGGAAAAATCAGAAGCAGTTATAAAATTCACAAGTAGTGTTTTATTATCAATAACAGTAAAATAAAAAAAATGGTGCAAGATAGCTCTTATACAGGAAGTTCAAACAAAAACAAAGACCTTCCTCTCAGGGTATCTCTAACGAAAGGTTGCTCTCTTCATATTCAAAATATATTCAATATATTCATATATTCAAAATGTCTTTTCCTGGCAATTAACTTCTGCATCCTGAGCTCATTAAGATACATGTCCTTCTTTCACACAATGTACCAAAACTTTGTCAGTTTCTTTCCTTGAAGGTGCAACAAAATTGAACATTGTGTCCCAGAACTGATCTCCTGTTGACAACTCTACAAACTGCATCTCAAGGTTAACCCCTGAGTTCCAAATAGCTTTTGCAATCATTTCAACAATATAACTACTGTATATACATTTCAAACCAGAGAACCCTGCCTCATAAAAATTCACATATATATTTTTAACCACAGATAAGCAAGGGGAAGGAAAGATAGAAACAGCAAGAAATAGCAAGTGAAAGCAGGAGACAGTGGTGGGTGGTGGGATCGTGAGACTGTCAGAGTGATCAGCTCCCAAGTCTCACAAGAAAATTTGATTGTGCAATCAGACAGACAATAGACAGAAAAGAAGAGGATAGAACAGATCTTTGCTTTTAAGTCTTTCAGCATAACAAATGGGACAGGGTCTTAATCAGCCCTGTCACATGCACATGTGAGTATTGTACTGGCACAGGGAACAGTTTTGGGGCAGAGCTGGGCCAGGTAACCATGCAGATGACTAGGTTGGCTGATGTGTAGATCCCTACCTCACATGGTACAGTGGCTTGTGGGATACAATGATCACCTTGACCAACCATGTCCCCTTTAAAAATACCTGTAATTAAAAAATAAAATAAAAATGTCTCCCTGCTCTCCCAGCCCCCCCAACATGCTAAATGGAGCAGCTGAAGAAACTGCTGGGAGGGCAGCTTGGGGCCCAGAATCCAAAGTAGTAGTAGTGAAGCTGAGGAGGTCCAAGACACTTACGGCAGGGTCCTCCTAGCATGCCCTTTGCCTTCCTGGTATAATCCCCAGCATGTACATTGCACTGTTCCTATCAATAGTGTAACAGCACATCCCTCTTGGTGGATACCAATCTGATCACCTGTGCAGAACTATGGATCAGACTGGAGCTGATTACAGTTTCCTAGAGAACATCTTTTTATATCATGCTTCACTTGCCTTTCTCAGGGTTTGCAGTACAGTTTGCCTACTTTTTCATGAGTCTGTATTTATAAAGCTTTCATCAGGATGAGAAATCATTTATGGCACCATAGTCATTACCATGACAACAGACAGTGATGCCAGAAATAGCAATTGCGAGGTTGACTGCGAGAAAGCCACACGTATTTGAAACACAGTAGAAGAAGTACTTTTGTTAAAATGGAAACTTTATGACCAGAAGGCACTACAAAGCCCATAAAAAGTGCCTTAAATAGGACCACCAATGGCCCAGTGGGCAGCACTACACACTCCCATGTTGGCAACCCGAGGTTTGGAAGCGAGCTCATGGGAGCTGGCTGGGTGGTCCAAGAGCTGGGAGATGCTGCACTATCAGCCTCCAGCCCTACGCCTTCAGTCCAACCACCTTGGTGACCTCTGCAGGTGGGCCTGGGAATTTGCTCTGCAGGGACGTCAGGGCATGATGAGGCTTGTAGGAGTTGCACCTGATGTCAGGGAAGGTTGGAGGGACAAAAAGCGGGAGAAAAACATGCAGGTCAGGCAGACTTTGTGAAGCTCAGCCTACTCACCCTCATCTGCACTGTCAGAGCCACCACCACTTCTGGATTATACTCCAATGAGGGGTTAGGATGGCCCTCCTCCTCTCCTAATCTCATAGGAGGGAAAGCCATGGAGGTTCCTGGCAGGTAAGGCTTGGGAGATGGGTACTGGTGGAAGGGCTGCAGGGAGAGGACTGAAGCTGCCTGCCCGACTATGACGGGCGACAGAATATGAAAAAAAGTGCTTTTAAACAAGGTATTGGGCTTGCCTTTAGTTGGCAGCAGTCCAGGGATGTTGAAGATTAAGTCTGCTCTTTACTGACACCACATTACCATCATTTGTAGAACCTTGTGAGGTCACTGAAGGTGAAGCTGTGTCTCACCACATGGTAGTTAATCACAGATTCACCCTCAGTGATATCACAGCTCTAACCATGGTGGCAATGTAGTGTCAATCTATGGCAGACTTCATCATTATCTCTGAACTGCTGCCAGCGACAGGTAAGCCAATACCTATTTAAAAGCATGCGTTTCATTGACTTTCAAACTGTGATGGCCCCTGTTCATAAACATTCCCTCAATTTCATTTTTATTACCCTCACTTGGTTGCCCACTATCTTCCTGCTCCTTTCATTTGCCTCATCAACAAAGTTCTCCTTCCAGCCTCACAGTGTCACCTAGGCTCACCAAGGCTACCTTTGCCAGCATCACTCCATGAGAAAAACACAGTCCGGGCATGGCACATCACACAGACTTACTCTACTATAGTACTCCAGAAGGATGTGTCACAGAGGCATGCCAGTGTATCTAACTTTAGGATTGGTAGCAGTTAGGGTTGTCAGAACTAGTTCTAGAAAGATTTGAACCCTACTCAAACTCTGGTGTTCGAGTTCTACATTAGAACTCAAATACCAGAGGGTTCGCCTCAAGGGTTCGGATCTTTTTTATTTGTTGCTCACCTCCATGCCCTCCACTCAAGCATACACAGTTGTCCAACCTCAATAATACAGCTGGCATTCGGCACAATGTGTTTTTAACTGGCAGGGTCAGTGAAGTCCGCGAGAGGGGGCCACACATGAGTCTGGGTTGGCCACTGCATGTTATTCCCTGTTTTGTGCAAACACTGGTGCGCACTCAGTCAAACTCTCCCCAACCTGCACAATTCAGCTTGTGCATGTGCAGAAAAGGTTGGGATCAGGGACAACCAATCGATGTAGCAGGCAGCACTCAATTTTAGCACATTTTGCCTACACAAGTTTTTAGTTGTGAGGTCATGGTCGTCGGCTGATGAGCTGGCCGAGAATGGACGCATTGTCTCCAGTTAAAATCAGCAGCCGTGGCCGGGTGAGTCATTTTTCAGCATGAAGTCCATCTTCTGCCTAGGGTTGTAGACTGGATGGTTACTGTACTATTTTAGTACCGGTGCTGACCAGTGTGGGATGGGTGGTGCGGTGCCATGCCGGTATTGACTAGTGCGGCAGCAAGCAGGACTCGTGCGTTTAAGAGGATGAGGAGGTACAGTAGATCCTACCACCACGTGCATCATTGGGCAGGTCCCATCATCCCACCCAGAGACAGTATACTCTGTACTCTACTGTAGTCATTCAGCAGAGGCTGGAAGCAGGAACTGAGCCTGAATTTCAGGATCTGGCTGCAGTTTGTTGCCACTAGTGCCACAGCCCCTGCCCACAGACAAAATGTTAATGACCAAGTTTGTTTATGTAGTACAAAAAAAATATAGTCATGAGGATGGAGTAGCCAGGTTTTTAGTGTGGGGGTTAGGGCACAGGAAGCATAAGTCATATGCTTTCAAAAATCAAACTGTATGACTGCGTGGTGATAATAAAAAGTTAAAAATAAAAAGAAATTCAAAGCAAACCAACACAGTGTACAGAAGCCAATCAAATGCACAGTTGGCATGTGTGCATTGTTGTTTATTTGGCACGGTGTCCTTGTGTAGTGTTGGTTAAGGGCTAATGATTTATTGGCTGTTGGGAACTGTTACTTATTTAAAAAGTATGTTAATGTGCTTGACCTTATTGGTTGGTGTGGCGAACATAAATGTTTTAAATGCAGCAATGTCATTCATTTAAGGACTTGTTGCATGAATCTGTAGTGGTGTTTTAATGGTGTATTGATTGGCTGCTGCATTACCATGTATTCAGTGATGCAGACAGCAGGTTAACTAGTTTAGGCTACTGCTCCTTGCTGGCTGTTGCCTACCCTTGGTGCTGAAAATGGGAGTGAGATGACAGTGCTACTGAGGGGGAATTGATTGCTGCTGTGCATAGGGCCCTACAACAATGTAAATCTAGCCCTGGCCACACTAGTAAATCCCCACAGAAATGCCCCAATGAAGAAAGAAAACACAGTCCTAAAGACTGCCACTTGCTTCCACTTCCACTCTCTTCATGCACACTTGAATTGCTGTTGACAAAGTGCGGGAGCAGCCAGGAAAGCAAGCAAACTGTATCAGTAGTGTGCAACCAGCCAAGGGAGCAGGAAAGATGTTCACGCACCATGTGTACATCAATTAGGGATAGTAACTGTGGTTGGATGGCCAAAGGAGAAATCAAACAGTCAGTGGTGGCATGGCATTGGGCAAATGGCTCAGGTGCAGTCAGCAGCTGAGGTAGCAGGCAAGCAGTCGGATGCAGGAACTCTTCAGTCAGTCAGACCAGGATGTCCAGAAGATATAAAGGTTAGTTTTAAATGAGGAAAATAATGGGTGGATGAGGGAACTGTTGGAACAAAACAACCTTCAGTATATGCAGTAACCTATGTGCACTGGAGAGTTGAAACCCCATAATGGGGGACAGGATAGATCTGTTGTGAGGAGGGTAAGGAATAGGAAAGGGGTGGATGAAGATATATAAACTGGGGCAGGAGGAGACAGAAATGTATTAACTAGGGAAGAGGAGTGGATAAATGGGAGAACTAGGACTGGGGCTGATCTGAAATGTGAAATCTGGAGTAGGGGCAAAATGTAAGAAGTGGGGCAGGGGTGAGACACAGTATGTGAAATCTAGGGCAGGGATGGCAGATATGTGAGAACTGGGTCTTGAAGGGCAGAAATCGAGAACTGGGGCACATAGAAGGCAGGGATGTGAGAACTAGGGCAATTAGGGTAGTAGCAGATTGTGGAATCAGATGATGTTGATACTGTACAAGGGCAGGGTAGGAAAAATCCTTTCTTAAAAATATCTGTTGACTCCTGTGTGGTATACTTCTTATCACATTTACTGTGACCTCTGGGAATACACTGACTTTACAGTGTGTGGGCATGTGAGTGTGTGTGTGTGTTTGCTGCCGAGCATTAAGTGTGTGGAATTCTGCTAAATAAATCCTAGAAATATTGTAGGTGACCAGAGAGAAGAAAATCTGTTACTCATTTAAAAATATCTGTGACTCCTGCATGGTGTACTTTCCAACTGCTGCTGTGCCCCATTTCACTGCACTTTACCCAGTGTGTGACTGTGTGCCAAATGGCACCCAGTGCGTGGTATCTAATATGGGTGGATGGGGTGGTTCTGTAAGCACCCATTAGTGACTGACTTTTACTACTAACAAAGGAGAAGAAACCACAGATAACCCTAGCTAGAGTCATGTCAAAGTCACACATGATCATCTCTCTCTCTCTCCCGTTATAAAGAATAGATTTATTTGTTTTGCCCACAGCTCCATTACATGTATGTCACTATTATCTTCATTTTGGAAGCACAATTAAAAAAAGAGTTTCAGTTCTAAAAAGATTAGAACCTATAACTTTTCAAAGATTCTAGACTAGAACTAGAACCCAGAACCTCAGAGGTTCTGACAATCCTAATAGCAGTATCATATGCTGACCAGGTATTTTCTCCCTTTCATGTAGTTCTGCCCACCTTCCACCATGTTGAAATGGATCCTGGTGAGTGAAAGCCTGTGAGAAGGGGGCAGAAGGTTGTGTGTGTCGATAATGACTTCATACAGCCCCATATGCCCACAGGAGATCCTGTTATGTGGGAGTCCTGTAACCACCCCTGGAGTCTGAGCACACTCCAGGGGCCCCATTCAAAGGTTGGTACCGGGCTGCATTAAGCCCTACATCAAGCCCTTGTGAGACTGCAGCTGCATTAAGTCAAATACCACATCTGCATCTAATTTTATAATCTCAGCCACCGCTGCAACATTTATGTACCTCCTTTATGGTACTTGTGTCAATGTTTGGCCATAAGCCGCTTGCTGACTGCCCCAGCACTGACACATGCTAGAACAAGTTCTATCTCCAGGGTGACTTAGTCCTGTGGACTGATTTAGCTTGTGAATATATACTGATGGATTCCTGGGGTTAGAAAAAAGTGATTTAGCAGGTGTCAATATGATGTATGGGATGGAAAATCCTGGGTTTTTGCTGCAAGCCCAATGCATCATATATTTGATGCACCAGGGTTTGTGACAAAAATGGGCATTTAAAAATCTGGCCGAGGACTCCACCGGCCCCTGCCCAGATCACCCAAATGGGAACAGGAGGGCAGAAGGCGATTTGTTAATGCAAGAAATTTAAAAGACTACTAATGGATCATAGTCAAACAGTGAGAAAACAATAATATTAAATGCAATTACCATGACTATATCAACTAAAGGTTTTAACATTTTATTTTAGTAGATACCTGCGCTTAGAAAAGTCTTCCGAGTGATCCAAGCTAAATGTAAGAATTTTCAAATTACTGTTAAATATTGTCCAGAAGCAAATGGTTTAATACCTTTTGTTGGACCAACATAGATGTTACAAAAGAAAACAGTGTCTAAACTTTCTGACCAACCAAGTCCTTCCTTGAAGACTTATGCCAGTTGTTTATAAAATCACATTCTGTTAACACCCAGATCATACAGAAAAAAAACAGAAAGAATTCTCATTGGTTTAACATATCTATTTTAAAAATCACAGATTAACTGGAAGGAACCAGCTTCTACTAGATTCTTACTGCTTGAAAAACCTTCAAGGTCAAATGTCAACAGAAGAGATTAGAGGAACACTCAAGCAGACAGTCCCACTAACAGTAATTCATGAATGAATGAGTGTGTTATGTGACTACATTCTTAATTAAAAGCAAGACCTTTAAACTGAATATCCACATAAGTGGACAGTTCAAAAATACACAACTGAGATGGACTTTTGAGATCAGGCTTATTTTGCTTCTCAATATGGTAGAAAATGACATGAACACTGATTTGAGTTTTATGACACATTTCTCTACTTAAACTTACACAGACCTTTACTTCATAGGATGGACATTTAACAGGACTTCAGTGGGCTGTTGTTTTTGTTTTTCATAGAGTCCTTTTAACTGGTTATCAATGTGTTGGTTTCTCACAAATAAACTGTGTGTGGGTGAGGAGTAGGGGATGTCGGGTTGTCTTGTGTGCGGGGTTGGCTATCTTTGTGTGTATGTTTGGGGGGAAGGAGGATGGTGTGTTGTTTTTGTGGGGAGGGCTTGTGTGTGTGGAGGGGTTGGGGTTGTGGTTATATTGAGGCAGGCCTGGTAGTGACACTTTGCTGGCACTGAGGTATGCATCCGCGTCTGCAAAATCATGAAAAGAAATGTTTTCAAAGTGCAGATGCGGATGCATGCCTCCTTGTTTTATTTTCAAAGGGTATTATTTTGAGCCTGTGGAGGTGATGTGGCTCGATGTGTAATAGTAGGGGTCTAGCTTCCTGCCCAGGCTTCTCGACTCTGCCCCATCTCCTCCACTGCCTCCCTATCCAGGTTCCCAATTGGCCAATCAGCTACCGACCTGACTCCCAATCAGCCCAGCCAATCAGCAATCAACTCCAGGGCGTCACCACGCGTTATGGGCACATCAGCGTAGGAGCAGGAGAAAGCGAGAGGAAGCGGGAGGGCAAGGAAGGCATTCCAACCAGGCATTCTGATCCCATTATGGCCGGGCATTCTGAGAAGGTGGCAGTGGAAGGTAATCCCCGGGTATTCCACCTGGGCATTCAACTGGCGTACGCGGGGGCAATCCGGCTGGCAAGCAATTTTGGGGGCAATTCCTGGATCGAGAATGGGGCCCAGGGACTGGGCCAGTGGAGTACCATCGGGAGCACAGTTTACCGCTACTGTTTCCATCCCAAAGACCATTTGTTGCCTGGGGTTTGTTGAAAAAGAGCCACCGGAAGAGCCGGGAAGAGCCACATTTTGGCCCGATTTTGATGAGTTTCTCCTTTTCCTCATTAAGTTGCCTGTGTTTTTGGCACTTGTTCTGCCTAGTCCTTGTGGTTTTGGCACATTTTGGCACCCAGTTTTGACATGTTTGGCACCTGGGTTTAGCACCTCTCTCCTGGACACTCCTGGATGGGCTCCTGGACTTCTCTCAGGTAAGATTTTCCTGGCTGTTTCCCTACCGGTTTACCCTACTGTTTTGGTGCTTTGGATATTGTTGGGGTATGGGGAGGTATTCCCGGAGGTCAGTCCACAAGATGGTTGAGACATCTGGTACAGCAGGTGGTATAGGAACAAGCTCTGGAGCTGGCCCTAGAGCAGGCTGCCTCGAGTTGTCTTGAGGCTGGACCCTGGGCTGGGCTTGCAGAAGAAGGGCATTAACAAGGTGAAAGAGTCTAACATGTTTCAATGTAAGAAAAATAGCAGGAGAAGAGGACACAGCATGAGATTGGAGGAGGCCGATTAAGGCGTAATGTGAGGACGTTCTTTTCACAGGAAGGGTGGTGGATGATTGGGCAGCCTACCTCAGGAAGTGGTGGATATGAATACAGTGCAAGTCTTCAAACAGGCATGGGATAGGCATAAGGAGAGCAATACAGATGAGTATGAATAGATAGGCCATTGACACAGAAAAGGCCTATGGCACATTCATAAGGTAGAAAAAGAAATGGGCAGACTGGATGGGCCTTATGGTCCTTATCTGCTGCCAACTTCTATGTTTCTATGTGGGTCTGGAGCTGAATTTCCCTTTAGTGGTGAAGGCCCGGGTGAAGGAGATCATAGAGCAGTAAATGTATGCTGAGCTTTTAGAGGTGGATAGCATTGCAGCTGCTTGTAGAAGCTGGGAAGGGTGTCTCTTCTTGCTATTAGAGTGGTGTGGAAGTAGAGGGTGGAGGCCTGGGACTGCTGAGGTATCAGGCCTGCTGTGGGAGATTAACATGGATTTCTGATGCATCATGTGTTAACCCGCCATTCAGGACTCCCTCACAGGGGTCTACCTATTTACTTTCACCCCAGCTTTTATGGGTATGGCTCTGGGGTTGCCATATTTAACTGCCCAAATGTATTAACTGCTCAGTGGTTATGAGGTACCCCAGGAGGTACCATATCTGCAGAGCCAGAGGTGAATTCCTCCCTCCTCACTCCACTGTCAGTTGCCTCTCAGAGGTCAGACACTGCTTCAGGAGGTAATGGCAGAGTGCACAACCATAAATCAGATGGCAGTGCAGGAATTCTGACCTGGAGGGGTCTCTGTAACACCTGGGACGTCCCAACCCCAGTACCAGTGCCATTTTCCAGACACTGGGGAACTGGCCAGGGAACTGTGAGCACTGCAAGGAGAGGCTGAAGATTATGATTAGTGGAGTAGCAACTCAAGTATCAGTTTGATAAAGAGATTTAAAGAACAAAATAAAGGGAAATCTGTGTTATGGGCTATAGATGTGTAGATGCAATCAACCATTCACTGGATAGTATTTTCACATTAAGGGTGAATATTCTGACCAATTTGTAGCCTGCTTCAGTAACTGTCCTTGTCTTGGACACTAGCACAGATGTTACCTATTCAGCACAACTATCTGAATAACCCATGGTCATTACAATTGCAAAAGAGGTTAAATCATTTGCATTTTATTTTAATTGCCAATTTATGTCTTTCTTCAACTGTAAAACAAGTTAAGAAATGGGACATTTTATGTTGGGAGGAATAAATGCTTTTGGTAGGAACTGGGATATAGCACTTAAGAACTGGAAAGGAAGAATCCAGTGTAAACTGCAAAAGTTCGTATTGCTTTCCATGTGCTTTGCTTTTGTTTGTAATAACGTTTATATATTGCACTTTGGGCTGGCAGTATAGCCTAGAGGTTACAGTTACAAGCTGTGAATGGACTTGGTACATCAAGCAGACCTGGGTTTCCTTCTTCCAGTCTCCACTTGCAGACTGTGTGACACTGATCAAGTCACTTAACCTTCCCAGTGCTCCTGGGTCACCCTGTAAACAGGCATTGTGCCCAGTGGGCCATACCTGGCTACCAGAGAATCATCATAAAAGGCTGGAACATTTCTGGCATACATGCTGTAGAAACATACTGGCACATTCCATCCTAGAGGACCCCTAGCCCGGTCCCCTAGGTTGCAGTTATCATGTGCTACAATTGGAGTAGACTGGTTACATTTTCTGTGCAAAAGTCAACTACCCAAAAGTCTATTGCTCCTTCACCAGTGCCCTACTCAGGGCCTACTCCACAGCTTACCCCATCATATAACTGTGCTTTATAGGAGTCCAGCAGTTATTTCCACTCCTTCTTCTGCCCCTGGTTCTACCTCCTTGCTCCTTGCAGCACCCACACTGACTTACTAGCACCAGTAGACTCTAGCTCTGCCTTTTCTTTTGCTGTTTGAAGAATGTTTGGACAGTTGAGTCTATAAGGTCGCCACAGGAGGGCAGACCCTCTCCGGGGTACTGGGTTAGCCAAGGGTCTGGAAATTCTGGGTGATCAGTGGGAGGATACTGGTAAGCGGGGTTCAGACAAAGGAGTAGAGGCCCCACCGAGAGAAATACAGGGTCTACATGAAGCTTATGTAAGCCTGGCATAGGCTTCATAATAGAGTATAAACCTGGATATATTGTCTACTACATGACTGATAACCAGGCTT
Organism: Neoceratodus forsteri; assembly: GCA_016271365.2. NCBI lineage: Eukaryota > Metazoa > Chordata > Ceratodontiformes > Ceratodontidae > Neoceratodus > Neoceratodus forsteri. The sequence continues at coordinate 410,687,124 of CM028138.1, forward strand.
ATTTAAATTACCTGAAAGCACTGTAAACAACTTTAAGGAAGCATACATTCTAAACATGTACACAAGCTTTTACATACAGTTGTTACTGTTTAACAACATCATGTGTACATGTGATGCAAACCCATTGCCACCAGGATTACCACACTGGTTCCCATGGTTGGTTCCTCACTTGAGCGAAAAGGGGATTGGAGGTTGTAACTGATTCCTTGTTTTTGTATTAAAGGGGTCCATTTTTTCAGACAAAACAAGGAAAGGGGTCATTTCTAAAATGTGCAGAGCAGGGTACCACTTTTTACAGCGAAAGCCACCACCGGGAAGCAGGCTTATATTCAGGTACATGTCATAATTATGCTACACTGTGTTAGGACTCTTGGGTCACATACATAGTGAATACATACTTCTTTTCTACCAATTATCTTTTCCCAGGGGTAATTTCATTGGGTTTTTATTCCGATTCTTAAGACTGATACTGTACATATAGTAGTTTGATTATATACTGACACATTATTGAACTCTGCACATTTTAAGATGCATGAATTCATTTTCTTGGGGTCCTTGAGAGATTTTTTTTTATCTGGCACTAATACTGACAATTGATATTATCTTGTAAAAATATTGTTACAGCACTGTAGTTCTTAAAATGTATGGAGTTTGTTAACTGGTTGAGAGGACAGTTCAGTTAATGTCGCCAGATAGTTTTAATCTTCTATGAATGTGTGAAACAGTTGTTCATACTGAGGACATTTTCTTTATACCCCATATTTCCATATATATTTATTTAGTTTTGTTTACCAGGTAAGTGCACTAGCCATAGCAATGACTATTTTCAGGCACAACCCGGAGGATACAGTACAAACAGAGCAGGCACACAAAGTAAGACATCATTTACATAATTGAACAATGCAGAATATAGAGCAAGTAGCAAGCATAGTAGACAACAGAAATGCAGGGCAAATAGTTTGGACAAGGTGGTTTCAAGTAAGTTTCATTCAAATTACAGACATTGTCACTTCAGGGAAAGATGAGGATACAATACATTCTGCTAAAATACACACACATTTGCAGTTCAGGGAATATCAAAAATGAGATCCAAAAGAGCAGCATCGAGGAACTTCGGTGGCGTCACGGAACTAGCAGCTAGCAAGTGAAACGAGCTCCCTACCCCAATTGCTCAGGAAGACAGAATTTATTTGCAATACTACATCAAAAGTATTAAAAATGGCATCTACAAGTTGTACAAAGGATAAACCTGGTTGGGACAAGCCGGAAACTAAATTAAACTCACAGGATGAAAGGAGATTGCACTTATCCACCAGAAGGCTGAGTCGCAGCCCTTCACCTGCCTGGCAGTTGACACAGAGGAAGAAAACGATCCGCTATCTCGCCTAATGCTTTGAGCAACTTTTAAAGAAATCAGAGAGATGAGAGCTGAGACAAGGCAGGAATTTAGAAATCTAGACCAAAAGTTGTCTGAGTTGGAGCAACGTGTGGAAAGGGCGGAAGAGCGGATTGCAAAGACTAAGGCCAACGCAGTCCAAAATGGGAAAATACTGCAAGAGCTAATTGTCCAGACAGAAAAATTACATGAGAAATGCATCGACCTGGAAAGTCGCTCACCACGAGAGAACATCAGATTGTAATGGCTCCCTGAAGCTCGAAACGGCCTGATGCATGAGTGTCTTACTGATTTGCTAATGGACGTTTTACAACTGCCTACCGGACACCAACTGAACATCGAGAGAGCACGCCGGGCACTTCAGCCAAAGCCCATAGAGGAAGGAGCTATGGCTTGTTCTATAATTATCAAATATAATAGTTACAGAATAAAGGAAGACATTCTGATAAGGGCATGGAGACAGAAGGAGGTCACATACTTAAATCACAGGCTATATTTCGACCACGATTATCCACAAGAGATCCAAAGGCAACATTCCCAATATTCTGACATACTCAAATTGTTAAAAGTCAAGGGCTTACTTCCACATGCCTTACCCTACAAAATTAGGATCTTTTGGCCAGAAGGTGTCAAAACATACAGCTCACCTGAAGAAGCCAGAGGAGTACTTCACGAACGGTTGATGGAACCCCATGCTCCCTTGATAAAAACTTGACTTCCCAGAAGGCATTGGAGAGCTCACTGGATTGGGCAATCTCGTTGGGCAGAAGGAGGAGAAGATGCACCAAGGAGACGTCATCAATTGCGCCTCCAAGCGATGAAAATCTTGCTCCAGAGGATCCAAGAAAGTCGCGATGGCCTATAAAATGACTCCCGGGACTGAACAGAAATGCCAGGCTCTCTGTAGGTTATGGCACGCCATCTCATAGCAGGAAACAAGACGAAACCAGGTCTGAGTTGAGAAGGTGCAGTATATTTTTCCTTCTCTCTTGTGTAATGAATATTGACTGGGCTTATGGCTGACTCAAAGAGAAGTTCTGAAGGACTTTTTCTCTGAAGGTACAATGCAGCGCCTTTTAGAGTTGTTCCACTGGGCACGCTTTTGACTACAGTCAGAAACTTCTAACTCGGTTTTGACCTCCTTTCAAGAACCGCTAGTAGAAGGAGCTGGACTAGAACTCATGCTGTGCCCTTTCAAGTTATTAGTAATACTTTTATTATAATTATGGTTATTATTTCTACAAATCATTAGTACCTTAACAAAAACAGTATTGTGGGTTTACTTTTGTATTAGAAAAAGAATCACAATGATATGTCTTCATTGGCGAGGTATTGACAGTGCCTTCAAAGGTTAGTCTTGGTTGCCTGTGGTTAAGTGACGCACATACACTTAATTAGGTAAACACGAGCCTGGCAACACTCTTTCAGGCTCATGAGGAATATCACACTGTGTGTGGTGAGGATTACCCTTGTTCCGGTGATCCTCCAGTAGAGGTGACTGCAGGAGTCAGAAACCCCTGTTTGGCACACTAAAGGATTCCACATCTGGAAGTACAAGTTTATTGTTATTTTGCAAATTTTAAGTGTTTCCATATCCAGGGTTTGATGTGGTACTGTTTAGCACAGTTACAGTTCATAAATAGTTTTGGGGACTTTGTTTTAGCTGTTTCGTGGAGTGTGCTGGGGGAAGTTGGGGAATAAAAATAGGGGTGTTCGAGAAGATCATCATCTAGCCCAAATAGACAATGGATGGGTCGAATGAATAATTTTATCTTTTAATGTAAATGGCCTAACGATCCAATTAAAAGAAGTAGAATAATGTCCTTCTTATGGAAATCGCAAGCAACCTTCATAATGCTCCAAGTATCTCATTTAAATCAGGAAGAGCATGACAAACTTAAGAAATTTGGTTATCAGACACCCATATCTTTATCATATAAGAAAGGGAGAAGCGGGAGTAGTAACCCTGGTCCCTAACAAGTGCCCTTTTGAGGTATTGGACACTATTAAAGACAGAGAGGGCTGTTACGTGGGCTTAAAGTGCAAGTACAATGGCACTACTGTCTCTTCGGTTTTGTGTATGCCCTCCAGGTTCAGACTTTCCTCTATAGGGAGTTCCTTCTCAAAATATCCAATTGGGCGGAAGGTCATTTAATTATGGGGGACCCTAAACCTATGACTTAATGCTCATAAGGAAACATCTGGGGACTGGTCCAGCAAGAAAGTGGGATGGCTAAGAAAGTAGTTCAACTGATGGGGAACTTGGCCTCATAGATATCTGGAGACAGATGTATAAAGGTAGTAGACAATATACTTTTTTTCTTCAGCATATCAGTCATATTCACTAGACTACTTTATAATGCCTAAAGACTCGATGACTTTGTGCACTGACTCCTGGCTAGGGACATAGTATTGTCAGACCACTCCCAATCTTTATGAAACTTAAGATAGGTCCTACTAGACCACTACTTTTGGAGACTGAACCTTTCTTTACTACAATGAGGAAACCAAGGAGACAATAGAAAAGTAATAGAACAAGCGGTAAAGGATAACAATGACCCAGAAATATCCCCAGGGATTTTATGGGACACAGTAAAAGCGATAGTATGAGGTAAATTCATAGAAATCTCGTCCAGAAACAAAAAATTAAGAGAGGCCAGAATTATCCAGTTACAGAATCAAATAGCCACTTTGGAGTATCAACAACAGCAGCAGTTGGATAGGGAGAGGAAAAGCATTAAAAAGCTGAAAAGGAGTTCTTAGAAATACTGGACTATCAAGTGGAACAAAATGTATTTATTTAAGGCAAAGATATTATGAAGGGGGCCCAAGGGTGTTAAGACTTTTATTCTGTAGGCTCAGACAATGGAAGACTCAAAGCTTGCATTCCAAAATCTTAGACACAAAAACTAAGACATGGAAATCCGATGTGGAGGAATATCTGAATCATTCAAGCAACTTTACCAGGTATTATATAGTAAAAAGGCTAACCCTACGCCAGAGATAACTGAAAGATATCTGGCACCTCTCCATTTACCTAAAATTTCTAATCAGCAACAAAAACCTTAACCTCTCCCTTCTCGGTAGAAGAAATACAAACAGAAATATCCCCTCTGAAAGCAGGAAAATGTCCTGGCACTGATGGCCTCCCAAATGAGTTTATGACATTTAGGGATGTTATAGTGCCCTTGATAAGGAAGCATATAACAGTTTGTGGAGGAGGAGGGTGAGGTGCCCCAACCTGGGCTCAAGCTATAATCTCGGTTTTACTAAAGCCAGCTAGGGACCCCACCATATGCACTTTCTACCATCCCTATCTCTAAATTAAATATGGACTATAAAAGAATAACAGGGATTATAGCCAGACGGCTTGAAAATTTACTACCGAATTAATTCATTTGGACCAGACAGGTTTTGTGCTGGGAAGACAAACCTTAGATAATATAAGAAGGTTGGTGAATGTAATTGAACACTTGCAAATATCAGGAACCCCAGCTTATTTAATGAGTCTAGATGCCGAAAGGCCTTTGATCAAGTATCCTGGTCTTTTTGTGGGGTACCCTGGCTGGCTTTGTTTTCCGGCACCTTTCTTGAGTTTTTAACCAAGTTATAGGATCATCCTATAGCATGCATTAGGGCAAACGGTCATGTATCCAGCTCCTTCAAGCCGGAGAGAGGCACCAGACAAGGTTGCCCCTGTCCCTCTACTTTTTGCTCTGTATATAGAGCCCTGGCACAGAGTATTCAGATTAATAGCAAGACTGAGGGGTAACTATAGAAATACCACTCATAAAATGGCTCTTTATGTGGATGACATCCTCTTGTACCTGACAAACCCTACTGAAATGCTGCCTGAGGTTTTAAGCAAATCAATCTTTTTCAGCTCTCTTTGGTTATACCCTTAATTGGTCAAAGACAGAGGTATTAGTGCTGTCTGCTGTGGTACCAGAAGACATTAAATCTAAGTATCCCATGAAGTGGGATTGTGGGGCCATTACATACTTGGGAGTCAAACTAGGAAAATCCCCATCCACACTAAATGTTGATAACTACCCCACTTTGATTAAACAACTGCAAGCAGACCTCCAGAGATGGAACTGTATACCTTCCCATTTTACTCAAGACTACAAATAGTCAAAACTAACATCATGCCGAGACTTTTGTATCTATTTCAAACAGTCCCATGCATAATTGCACAAAAGAAATTAGCAGATGGCAAAGCTGGGTTATGACTTTTATATGGGGTAATAAGCACCCTAGAATAGCCAAAAATACACTGTTTTACAGAAACAAGATGGGGAAGAGCCTGCCCATCGATAACAGACTACTGGATTGCAGCCTAGATGAAAACAGCATTGTTATGGGCACACCAGAGTTATAGGGCACACTGGCAGCAGTTAGAGCTGCAGCAGGTAGAGAGGACACAACTATGCTCTAGGCTGTTTGATCCACATGGTAGAGCCCATGACTTAGGCACGACCCGATCCTGGTCAGGGTGATCTTGCATGGTTGGTACCAGGGTATCAGAAGGGGTTATACAGCTAGAAATATTTAGAGATATATTTGGTGGTCTGCAGATAACAATTTTACTCCAGCTAGGTTCTCTAATTGGTATAAAAGCAGGCAGAAAGGGGTATATGTGCTGCTTGGCAGTTACTCCATGGCTCGACAATCTTACCGTTCGAAAGAGTTAGGGCCCTTTACAACTGGAGAGAGGATCTTTGCACTACTATCAATTAAGGAACTTTATCAATGATAGGCTGCAAAAGAATTTACAATATGAGGATTTGAGACCTTTCCTTAGAGTTTTTGAACTTATAGGGGCTCAACCCATGGTAAGGAGCAATAACAATGCTATACTGGAATTTGATAGCAGATCGAGTGCACAATACATGCCCTTTACAAAAGCGATGGGAACAGTTGCTGGGGATCTGCTAAATCAAACACAATGGTGTCAGGTGTTTAGGAGTAGCTGGCATACTACATCTTCCCGATGTGGCAAGAATTTGCCTGGAAGATAAAAAGTCAGATATTTCCTAACCTCAAGCAGACAGGTACGAATGGGAATGAGAACCAATGCTGAATGTTCAAGTTCAAGTTCAAGTTTATTGCAGGAAAACTCCATTGAGCAAGCTCATTCACAAGGAGGTCCTGTGACATAAACACTAAAGTACAAACACAGATAGGTAATAACAGTATATACATGAAATACACGTTACATGATGCAGGCTGGATATACATACAAGGGTACCACATAGGGTGACCGCAGGTGGTAAACATTGATATGAGACAGGAAGCGACTTATAGGTCGCATACTGATAAATGAAACATGATGACTGGTGTGATTTGGTTTAATCAAATCAAATCAAATCAAATATACAGTATTTTGGCAGCTAGAACAAACAACAGTCTACAACTGATATGGGAGGGAGGAGATTTGATAGAGTAGCAGTGGAGCGTAAGCAAAGATAAAGCCAGGAGTAGAAGGGGAAGGAAAGCAGTTAATATGACAAATCAATTATACCTTACCAGTGGATAAATATGGCACACATGGGGAAGGAAGAGACTTAATGACAGTTACAGGTGTCTTTTATTTTGGCTGAACAAGAATGCCCGAGAGGATGTGGATATTTAGAGGCTGATATGGCCCATATTTTCTGGTCGTGCCGCTACTCCAGGAATACTGGAGGGTGTGATGTACCACCTCAATAACCTGTTTACTTTGAGACACCAGGATAGGCCCAGAAAATATAATTTTAGGACTGTATCCTTTAGAAATTAAGGGTAAAGATGAGTGTTACCTATGGGCGGTATTGTGTGCTGCTGCTCTGAAAACTATTACAACGAAATGGTTGCAGCAATCTTGCCGGGCTTAGTGATTGGTTCCAGATAATTCATCAAATTCAAGTAATGGAGAGAATTACTTTTGCTGCAAACCACCGTATAACTTTATACATGAATAGATGGATACGTTGGGATTTATATAAAGATCATGTGGAGTAAATAATTAATTAAAAATAGGCCCCATTCTCCCCCTTTTTTACTTCTCCTCTTCCTTTTTCCCTTCCTCTCTCCCTTTTAATTTTGCTTTTTAACTGGATATCTGCTTAACAAGCTGTTACATGTCCCTAGAAACAGTTTTATAAAGTTCTGAGTTGAGACTATGTTAATTGTTTTAAATGTTTGTAAGAAGAATTCATTAAGACATGTACCTAATAGTTATGGAATATAATTATTTTCTATGTAAAAGAAACAAAGCATTTTATCTACAATAATTGTAACTAAGTACTTAAGCTATAATGTGATAATGAAATGTTTTAAATAAACAAAGTGAAAAAAACAAAAGAGCAGCATCTAGAAAAGATTTACATTCACAGGCATGAGTGATAATAGGCGAGGATAACAGAAGATACATATAATTGAACTCAGCAACGACACAGAGATTCCACAGAGGTGGTAGCCAAAATCTGTAACAGAGATAGGAAAAAGCATGGCAGCAGACACCTTGGGCCTAGTAAGCACTCACTCAGCTGTCAGCTAGGATGATCAGCAAGTTGAAACAGGTACAAAGACAACATTTTAAGTGGTGAACGAGTTCTCCTATTGGGCCTTTTGGGAGGAGAGGGAGAGGGCAAATGATAAACATGTTCAGAGGGCTTGAAACAGGTACAAGAGGCCTGGCTAAGGAGGAAGGAACGATATTTTCTTTTGAACTGGGCATGTTGCGGGCTAGATGGATCTCAAGAGGCAGGGAGTTCCAAAGTTTGGCTGCCAAGTGAGAGAAAGCCTGGGTGCCTTTGTTAGTTTTACATCTTGGTATTTTCAGCAATGCTTGATCAGATGAGGGAGACCATGTCAGGAGGGCAACGGAGAAAGCAGGGAGGCTAGGGAGACTGGGTTTCCAGTCCTAATTACATTATCAGTCAGTGAGCCAAGAGCAAGAGTGTGAGCATCAGATGGGGGCAGCCAGTCCAGATCCGTATAGAGCATACACTGGTGTTTTGACCTAGGAGAAGCCAAGGCACACCTCATATACTGTTATAAGTTTATCCACTTCCTTAGGAGAGTGGAAGATGCATTGAGGAGACTACCCCATACGATGGGGACGGCAGTAAGATCCCATGGGCTAGGGGTAGCCTGGCTGCCTGTGTAAGTATGGAGCTGGTTTTGTAGGCTACACCAATTTTAGTATTGACTGATTTGCAAGTAGTCATTATATGATTGTCAAGTTTAGATTTTCATTGAGGAGCACTCCTAGATACTTGAAAGATTGAACTGATTCTTTTTTTGCAGTTAGTCTTTTTATTGGAAGATTTCAGACTTCGCTTTCAGAACTTTAACCATTAAATCAAATGGCAGCCAAAGTGGTTTACAATATTACCACTCATTATACACAGCCAAGCTCCAGGACTACATCACAGGACAGGCATATCTATAAGTAATACATCTAGTTATTCAAACATCTTCTACAGGATGACTATACACCTAATTAATCGTACAACGGAGATAATAAGAGGCAACATAAGAGACAATTACATACTTATTGTTCAAAAGGATAGAAACAATAGTAGTTGAGCTTCTTCCCATACAGTGAGAAACCGATAGTTGGTGGGGAGGGGCCACAGATTGATCATCCGAAATGGAGCACTTATGATAGCTATATAAAGAGAAAATAACAGTGTTTAATAACCAAGCAACCATTTTACTTGGAAGTCAGGGGTTTCAGTTTGTCCTTCAGATATCTGGAGGGCAAGGCTGCTAATTAGAGTCAATATACAGCATGTAGGGGCCCATATCTCAGCAAATTTCTTTAGACACTGGTTTCTATAGCATGATATCCTTGCCAAAGTGGGCATCCTTTCCAAAGCACTAAGCCATTCTGAAATGGAGGGGACCTCTGCAGTTCTCCATTGTCGTATAATAAGTCATTTACATTCTACTGAGGCCTGTATGAGCCATAATAAAGAAGCTTTGGGCAGGGTAAGAGTTTCAGGGGTTAGGCCCAGTACCCACAGACCCGGATCTGCTGGGAGGATTGTCATTAGGATGGTAGAGCAGTGTTGTATACTGCCTCCCAATAGGGCTTCAGAGGTGTACATGACCACAGGATGTGGAGCAGATCTGCCTCTGGGGCCTCACACCTCCAGCAACAGTCACTGGAAAGAAGACCCAACCTTTTAGTTGGGACGGAGTGTAGTACCAAAGGTGCAGTATTTTGTCCTGTAAAAGGAGGCTTTGGGGATGCAGCAGGCCTGGTGTGTTCTCAGCCAGCACTGTCGCCACTGTAAATCCATAATGTTAGTGTCCAATGCGGTAGCCCACTTGACCTTGGCCAGCAGAGAGGATTAGAGTACTATCTCTTAGGAACCTCTGTATAAGACCAGCTCAACCTTTGGAATGCGTAAACCATTTTGTAAGAGGAAGTGCGGGGATTTAGCAGTTTTGCATTTTTACAAGAAACACAGGTGCATCTCCTCCTTACCCAAGATTGGTAGAGGCTTCTCATTTGAAGGTATTTCCAAAAGTCATTATGGGGCAGGTCGTACCTCACTTGTAAACTTTGGAATGAGTCCATATTGAGTGTCCCGGGATTCTAGATCCCCAATATTCCTTATCCTTTAGAAGCCCATCCCATCCAGTTCAAGGGGAGTTGTTAATATAGAGGTAGGATTCTGCCAGAGTGGAATGTAATTCCCAAATCAAGGCAGTGGGAGATCTAAGCCCCAGTTATTGCCATACCAAATAAGCCTTATGAATGGAAAGCCAACTCTTATAGTTGTTGGGTAGGGATATAGGCACAAGAAGCGGACACGAGGGGCCCTTCATAAGGTCTCTTTCTATTTGGATCCAGGCTGGAGGGTGGTTGGTGTGTTGGAAGCCTTCGTCTTTTAATGTCTTTGCTATGATAAACGCAATGGAGTACTGATAAAAATCTGGTAAATTCCACCCTCTCTTAGATTTTGAGCCCTTAGCTTGGCCCTACTATATCTGGGCCTGGTAGAACCCCAGAGAAAGGAACTAATCAGCGTGTTTAGCTTTTGTTTCCATATATCAGGCAAGAGGAAGGGAATGTGAGATATTAAGTGATATACTCTAGTGGCAAGCAGCATTTTAAAACATGGCGATCTTGCCTGCCATAGAAAGATGCAGATGTGCCCATCTGTTCATGGCAGTTCAAGTTTGGCCAGAAGGGGTTTTAAATTAATGTCCATTAGGGTTGAGACTTTGGAAGTAAGCTGGATGCCCAAATATTTTATGTCCGATTTAGCCCAGGGTAATCCCTGAGTTCCCACACTAACCGACGAGGAAAGATCATTAAGAGGAAGGATTTCTGACTTTGCCACATTAATGTGTAAGCCAGAGAGTTCACCAAAAGTTTTTAGTGTAGACAGGATGTGTGGGAGGCTGTGTGGTAGGTCAAGGGTCAGGATCAGGCAATCGTCGACATACAACTTGGTAGTGTAGCATTTGTCTTTAACCGAATACCACGAATGTGAATGATTCCTTAGGGCAGCTGCAAGAGGTTCACTAGCAATCATAAAAGTAAAGGGACAGTGGACAGCCTTGTCTGGTGCCTCTGTGCAGGTGAAATGGATCAGATATGGCATTGTTAGTAAGAACCCTGTGGTAGGGCACGCATATATTTTTATCCAAGTGGAAAAATAAGGGCCAGTGTTCAGGACAGCATGTAAATATTCCCAGCTAACCGAATCAAACGCCTTCTCGAAATCAAAGGTAATTGCTGCCATCAGGGTAGGAAGTGAAGCCGCCACCTGTATTAATGATACTAGGTCCGAATATGGTCTGACTGATTCTGCCCTTAACAAAACCCACCTGTGATGGATGAATAATCTCTGGAAGAAATTCCTCCAGTTTGGTAGTGAGGACTTTGGCCAGAATTTTCACATCAGCATTAATTAACGAAATGGGCTACAGCTATCCAGAAGGAGAGATCTTTACCCTCTTTCAGAAGTACGGTAATCAAGGCCTCAGATAGGGTGGGAGAAGTTGCCCACAGGAGTACACATCCATTCAACATATTCGCCAGGGGTTATAATCAAGGGCTGAATCAGTTTGTAAAAGTCCACTGAAAACCATCCCAGGGGCTTGTGGGGAGACATCTTATTAATGACTCTTTGGCTTTCCTCCTCTGTGATGGGTTGGTCCAGTATATCTTTCTGTGAAGCAGAGAGCTTAGGGAAATGCAGGCTCGATAAATTGAGCGTAAGAGTTTTCGTTCCAGCACCCATGTGAGGAGTAAAGTGTTTTATAGAAGTTGGTCATAATATTGTTAATTGAAGGGGTTTAAGGAGAGCTTCCTGACTGGTCCCTTAGGCTGATAATAGTTCTCTCAGCTTGTCTTTGTTTTAACGAAAAGCCAACAACTTCTAGCCTTTTCACTCTCAGCCTGGTATCGGTGTTGGGCTCTTTGAATATAGAGCTCAGTCTTCCTACTTACTAACGTGTTAATTTTATTCGTATGGAAGACAGGGCGGATATAACCAATGGTGACTGAAGCAATGAGGGCTTCTCTTTGTATTTAGCATCCATATTTTTAAACTGTTCTCTAACTGCTGAAGTTCCTGGTCCCTCATCTGCCGTCTGTGTGAGGTGAAGCTAATAATTCCTCCCTAATGGTGGCCTTGTAGGCTCCCATATGCTTGCTGCAGAGGCAGAGGAGGGAATTGTGCTGAAAGAATTCTTCTGTGGCTGTTGAAGCCACTGGTCAAAATCTTTGTCCGACAATGGAGGGTCGAGCCTCCATAATAATGATTTGGAGGTTCGGATGACAGGTAAGAGGGTAAAGGGAGACAGGGCGTGATCGAAATATAGACTTGGAAGATCTCTACCCCAGAGGTAGCCGTAGATAGATTAGGGAAGTGAGCCAAAATCTAACCTACTTGCCACTTGGTGTGGAGCAGAGAAAAGGTGAAGTCCTTTGCTGAGGAATTCAAAACCACCACACATCTGACAGCTGGTGTACAGACATAAGCTCCTGCAGTGCCTGCAGGGCTCTACAATGGGGCTCCGGTCTGGCACTGGATCTGTCCAGAATGCTATCTAATACCAGATTAAAGTCCTCTCCTAATAGCAAATCCGGATTGTCATAAGAAATGCCCATGAGTTTTTGAGAAATGACATGGAAAAATTCTGAAGAATCCTCATTGGGGCCGTATATATTTGCCAGGATCAGGGGACCGGAGGGTAGCAACCTTCATGATGATCTACCAACTATCACCCCCATAAACCTCTTTGGATTGCCATTGCAGTATTTATGCAACAAAATGGATACACCCGTTGGCTAATTTGGCTGTACGTGTACTTTGGTGCCCACGTAATCCCTTACTAGTTTCAAAGCTTCTTTGAACTTAATTTAGTCTCCAGCAAAAAGGCGACTTGGGTACCCAGCTTCTTCAGCTAAGCCAGAACCGATTTCCTTTTATGGGAGTTCAAACCCCTAACATTCCAAGTAGTGGTTGTGATATTCAGAAAGTTAGCCATTATCAAGATGGATCCATTTTGCATGCCAACTATAAACAAACACTGAAACCATCCTAAGAGATAGTTGAATTTTAGCATAGATACTCAATATATAACTAAGGGTTCCCACCCTAGAATAAGTAGTGTAGCAGCCATGAATACGGCCACAAAACACCCACATAAGTCTTGGCAACTCCTGAAATCATTTTGCAGCTCATGTTATCTCTAGTAAGAAAGACTGAACTGATTCAAGAAATTTCCCATCCTGGAGATCACGTGTTGGGTCTGGCTTGCTAGCTGCTGTTTTCCTGGGCTCGCTTCCCCCTCTTGGAAATCTATTATAATCTAGTGTTTTGTGGTTCAAATTAACGGGATTGCCTTAATATCACTGCTCCTGTCTATTTGATGAAGTTTTCTGGTTGATTTTTCAGCGTTCTGGTGGATTAATAAGCACGATGGAGGCGAAATGAAAGCGGCCTTGCCCAGACACACGCCCCTGGTCTCGCCTGATAAGCAGGCTAAAAAGCAAAACCCTCCAGCATTCCTCGGCCAAGCAACTGGGCATCCTTTCAGCTTCTGCACCGCTGTCGGAAGAACGTTTCCTACAAGAGCTGCAACCATTTGAGAAACCTCGAAACGACAGCGGCTGATCTTAAAAATATCCAGGCGAGATGGCTGATCTCCGGATCTGAGCGCCGGACACCGAGGCTCGTACCCACTCCCTAGAGGCCTGGCGTGACAAGGCAGACCCTGAGATTACAAAGCTCAGGCAACAAATTACAAAGCTGCAACTCAAAACCGAAGACTTAGAGGGTCACAGTAGGAGGAATAATACCTGATCTTTGGGCTACTAGAAGGAGCTGAGGGTTCCTCTGCGATTCTATTTACTCAGAAATTTTCATCAAGATTGTGGGCCCTTCCCACATAACCCTACCTATCTAATTGAAAGGGCGCACAGGTCTCTATGCCGAAACCGGAGGAGTCTGCCTCCCTCGCCCGATGATCATCCCCTGCTCAATTACTTGGAAAAGCAACATATCCTTGCAAAGTTAGAGAGCTACAGGCTATCCACTGGGAGGACAAGCGACTACGGATTACTCAGGACCTGCCTTTTGAAACCCGCCAGAAGAGAGCCACTTTTCGTCCCACTGTTAGCAAACTGATTGCTGCCAGTATCAAGTTTCAATGGCCTCAAGCCAAGCCTGCAGGTTTTGGTGGATGGAGTATGGCCTCCTTTGACTCTGCTGATCAGGCTCAGGCTGAATTGAGCAAGAAGCTGCCCTCACTATTTAAACCCTAATGCTGTGGGCCATTCTACAAGCTACCCAGAAGTTTTATTTGTTCTAATTGCTTTTCAATTGGCTTACCATGGAAGCGATCAGTCCAGATGGTGCTTGTGAGGGGTAACCCCGTTAGAGAGATGACAGCGGACTGAGATGGAGGCAAGCAGTGGCCCAAGCCCTGGAACAATCCACGCAGCATCAAGGCATCTTATTCCCGGACCTTTTATTGTGCAGTTGGCTGTTTCCACTGGGGGTTGTTTCTGCTGTGGCGCTGGCCGCTGTCAATCTAGTTCCCCTAGGAAACAGCCACATTACGAGGGTCATCTGTTTCATCTATTCCTGCTCGAGATATTTTCATTTTGCTCTAAACAAATATGACTGAAAATACTAATTTTATTTCAGTCTCTGTTGCTGCTAACCTCTCTTCCCTGGTTGCTCCTTTTCCATATTATCTCTTTGGTTTTATATACTAGGAGTGAGGGCAAGCCAAGACCCTACACACTCAGTCTGTCTCTTCTTGATATTTTCTTTATGACTTCTGTTTCTCTCCTTTACTTCTTCTTTTACTTTTTTAGTCTTTCTGTCTCCTCCTGCATCTGCGTTTCATGCCTACAATTATGTTTTCTCTGCATTCTTTTTGTTCCTTTTTCCTTTTCTTTTACTACCTCATCTAGAGTTCCTGGTGCAGGGTTGCTCCCTGTTGGCAGGCTGGCAGTAATACGATTTTCATATGAAGGGTGTCCTGTTTCATAACCTTATGGTGTTTCTCATCTGGACTAGGACAACGATATTACTTACTAGTTAGGTTCCTGGGGAGATGGCATTAGCTTAGGATAGCCAGCCACACGTACTGGTGTATGGGAGTACCCTAGTTACTCTCGGTCTTTTTTATATCCTATGCCACGATGGGGAATATCTTGTGGTCCTCAAGTTGGATCATATTTGTGCCTAAATTAGGTCTTGTGGCTCATTTATATGCGAAGCAGTTATCTCAGTTTTGTATGTTTAGATATGATTACAGAGAGTAACTATGATAGGGTACACATGGGGTCTCTACCATTCAAGAGTAATGAGGTATTCCAGTGGGTTTTAAAGTTGGGTAGAGTGTTAACTGTAAATAGTTGTAAGAGGGCACGGATTATTGGGGGCATTAGATAACCAAGGTGTTCCGGATCTCTTTATTTTTAATGATGGGGCTACCCATCACATTGCAATTGTTTTAATGGATGGAATTAATCTTATGGTTCTCCCTGGATCTGTGAGAACGCCAATCTTATAGCTTTCAAGGAATATTTTTGGGGGTTTCAGGTGTACTTTCTCATTCCAAGGGACCGGTTGTGCATGGTACTTTGTAGAGTTTAATGGCTAGTGGCCTGAAAGCATTTATAACCTGGAATGTTAGAGGGGCTCGTGAACTCAATAAAATAATCCAGATTCTTAAATATTTATCATTACTGCATGCCGCATCCCCTTCATCCAAGAAACCCATCTTCTCTCTGGGGAGGCGGTTGCTTGCGTAGACAGGAGGTCGGCAAGTTTACACTTCTGGTATGTCGACTGCCAGTGGTGGAACTGCCATCCTAATTCACTGGTCGATTGCCTTTCAACCAAAAACGATTATCATAGACCCACAAGGGAGATATGTGTTGGTTCATGGCCTACTGGATTGTACTGAATTAGTCCTAGGGTGTATATGGGCCAATGGGGAAATACTGACTTTTCCTGGACTTGCTGAACAAACTACAAATGTTTCCCACTCTTCCATTAATTCTCGAGATTAGATTTACACCCACCAGGACTTAGACCGTTCAATTCCCGCTCAAGTCCCTCTCCAGTGTCCAGAAGCATTAGCTGAATTTGCGATTCTGCTGGGCTGTGTGACCCATGGCAACTGCAAAATCTAGGGTCCGCTCCTTCTCTTTTCACTCATTGGTGCACTCCACTTGGTCCCAGCTGGACTATATCTTCTCAGCCCTCACTTATACATGGTTTAAATGATTCTGCCATAGAACCGATTGTTATATCAGACCACGCTGTGGCCTGGGTCACTGTCATGTTAAACCATAATCTCCAAAGAGACCCAGTATAGGCGTCTAAATCATGAGCTTTTAAGGAGGACTATGTAATTACCAGGATCTCTGACTTGATTCAAGTATTCGTTGCAAATAACCAAGGCTCTGTCGCAAGAACGGACCATGAATGGTGTGCCTTGAAATGCTTTTGAGAGGAGAGTTTATTAGGCTCGCCTCTACCGTTAACGGAAGAAGAGGCTACCATTACCTCACGCCTGGCTCAAATCCGTTCACTTGAGCAATCTCTCACTTCATCTCCTCTCGATCTCTTGAAAACATTATTGAATTTAAGGAATCAGTGCTCTTGTTTAGTACAAGAGAAGGCGGAGTTCTCATACTAAGAACTCAGGCAAAATACATAGAGCAAGGTGAGAAGGCGAGTCATCTCCTAGCCCTGCATCTGCGAAATTAGAGCGTCAAGGTTCATCCCTCCATTAATGACCCTGGACAGAATTACTAAAACACACCCTAGAGATTAGCTTCTGTTTTTAGACAGTTTTACTCTTCTCTTTATAATCAGCGTCTCGCACCCCGTCGCAGGGGAACTACTAGAATACTTGACTGCTTCATCTCTACCCACTCTCTCTCTTACACAGCAGTCCTTTTTATCTGCTCCTATCTCCGTCAAGAAGTGTTATCAGCTATTTATAATCTTGCTATTGATAAGGCCCCTGGTCCAGATGGCCTACCTTCAAGCTTTATAAAGTTTTCGCCAAAGACCTAGCACCTAGCCTGTTCCATCTGTATCAGTATATGCTTTCGGGCAAATCCAGGATCCATCCCTGTTGAAGCCTCTATTATCCTTCTCCTTAAACCAGACAAGCCACCCCAGTCTCCAGCGAGCTACCGCCCAATTTCCTATTAAATTGTGATATTAAAATTCTCGCCAAGATACTCGCTAGTAGAACTGAACAAGTCTGGACTCATCTTCTCAGCCGGAGCAGATAAAATTTGTGTCAGGCAGAACCCCTGCTGACCACCTTCATAAATTGTCATATCTGGTTCAGGTGGCAAAACTTCCCTATCCCTATGGCTCTGATATCTCTAGGCGCAGAAAAAGCCTTCACAGGGTGGACTGGAATTTCTTGTGGGCAATGCTACAGATAATGGGCTTTCCCAATAATTTTATTAAATGGATCCAAGCTCTATATTCCTCCCTCTGGCTAGAATACACTGCAACAGGTACTCTCTGATGTCTTCCTCTCTTCTGGGTACACGGCAGGATGTCTGCTTTCTCCTTTCCTCTTCAACATATATCTCGAACCCCTGATCAGACCATTGAAATCCTTTCCCTTAATCTCCGGCATTCCAGTAGGCGATAGAGTCCCTTTGCTCTCAGTCTATGCAGGCGATATATTGCTTCACTTCTCAGATCCGGTCTCTTCTCTAACAGAGGCACTGAATATCATTGACATTTTGGGAAATTCTCGAACTACAAACTCAATATTAGCAAAACTAAATTTTCCCCTCAATTACTTAACATATTGCTCGGCTTTTAGCAAGTTCGGTATGAAATGGACCTCCCAGTCCATTAAATACTTAAGTATCCATATTACTTGGATTTATCTTACTGCATAAACTTAATCTGGAGGATTTGTGGTACAATATTCAGCGGGACTTACTAAGATGGAAAAACTCCCCCGTTTATGGGGCAGAATTATCACCGTCAAGATGAATGTCCTACCCAGACTGTTTTACCCATTAAACATGCTGGATGTATGGTTACCCTTGTCTTTCTTTCGGCGTATTCATTCTGAAGTTAATTCCTTTATCTGGCAGGGTAAAGCAACCAGAAGACCCTATCTTAAGCTGTCCCTACCCAAGGAGCTAGGAGGTTTGCGTCTCCCTAATTTTTATTTTATTACTGGGCTTGTCATCTGTACAAGTGTGGGAAGTGCTCTCTTTATCTGAACTCCTTGCTCATCATGAGTACGTCCCAATCTGGTTGCACATTGAATCGGACATTCTGGCTGCCCATAATCAAGCTCCATCCTCACTTTTTACGCCTATTAAAAATATACCAAAAGCCGTGCAATCTCTCGACTGGCACTTCATTAAGAGATCTCTCTCAAATGTCTAGTTATTGTAAGGTATCCCCGAGCTCTGATTTTCTTAGTCAATCTATGCCAACTTGAACCTCAAAATAGGTGGTGCTCCTATATCGAAGTTGGTTACCACTCTCTCCTGAACACACTGTGGCCGATTTTTACTCACAGGACTCTATTTTGTCCACTGAGGAGATTCTTGCCAAATTTGATTTAACATCATGGGCAGTCTTTAAATTCTTCAGCTTAAGCACATACTAGTCAAAGTGTTTGGGAAAGAACCCAAACCCTCCTATATTGGTGCCTTTCTCCAGCAAATTAAGATCTCAGCTAGTAAACTGCATGGCATATCTACTTTGTATAAACTGGTTCTCACATACCTGCAACCTCCTTGGTTGCTGGATCCAAGATCTGGCAAGCTCTTTTCCTAAGCTGTTATTTGGCACGTATATGGACAGGTCTATATAGATACCACACTCAAGATTGGTATAAGCTACGTAATACTGTATTTTAAATAATGTGTATTATACTCCTGTCAAACTGGCTCAAATGAAGTGCCTTTCTTCCAGCATGTGCTCTAGATGTAACAGGAGGAGGCTAAGCTCCTCCATATATTGTGGTCATGTGAAAAATATCTCCTTGTGGAAACAAACTGAATCAACTTTAGACTCATTGCTGGGGCTGCAGGGCCTCTTCTCCTCCATCATATGTATTCTGGGAGATTATTCTGGAATTTCTGTGAAGGAGAGAAGATTCCACATAGCCTTAATCTCAATGGCGGTCAATAAACTAGTGCTTAGACACTGGATGGATCAAGCTACTATTTCTTACACTGAATGGCTGCATGAAATATCATTTGCACTCAGCGTTGAGCACCTAATTGTGAGTGTCACGTCACCGTCAATCATCTTTTAACAACAAATGGAAATTATATGTCCTCTATTTGTCTTGATAGGAGTAGCGTAGACAGTTCATGACCTCTCTTCTTTCTTTCTTTTCCTTTGGCTTTCTTCGTTTCTGCAGGGATTCCCTAATGTCTTTGTTATGGCCACTTACTGTTCCTTAATAATTTATATAATTGTTAATCATCCTGGTCCTCTTTTAGTTCTGTTGTGTTAGGCTAAGGAAAGTGCACCATGGAGTGGGGGTGGGGT
This sequence comes from Neoceratodus forsteri, assembly GCA_016271365.2. Lineage (NCBI taxonomy): Eukaryota > Metazoa > Chordata > Ceratodontiformes > Ceratodontidae > Neoceratodus > Neoceratodus forsteri. The sequence continues at coordinate 410,706,555 of CM028138.1, forward strand.
GGGAGGGTAGTTTGCTTTAAGGTAGTGTTAGTTATTATTTTCTCCGAATGTCTTACCTTTCCTGTTAATTAATTATTTTCAGTTCAATATGTACTACTTGTTGATGTCAGTGTATGCCATGTTTTTGATACCATGTGCTTTCGTTATACTTAATAAAGTATGTTAAATTAAAAAGAAGAAATTACCCATCCTGACCTGAGACTTTAAAAGGGTCCCTATTTTTGCTTATTTTGGAAGTAGAGCCAAACAGCATGGAGAGCTTTTATCAGCATTAAGGATTAATTTGTGTTTGGAAAGCCATGATTGGATAGCTTTAAAGGCGGTAGTAAGGGTCAGATTAATATGGTGTATATTTTATTGCTAGACTATAGGACCAGGTCATCCGCACGTGCAGGATAGCCGAGCAGTCAGGGATATCAGGCGTAATATGGTTAATGAAAATGAGAAGAGGTCCTAATATTGAGCCCTGGGAATGCCTAGGTTGATGGTTGTCGGGCTGGACACAGCAGAGTTCAATCTAACAGACTGAGTTCTATTGCACAGATAGCTCGGAACCAGTCTACCACAGTTGGAGAGGCCAAGGACTAGGAGATTCTGTAGAAGGAGAGAATGATCGACAAGGTCAAATGCCTTTGTAAGATCGATAAAGACTGCCTCCGGGAGGTGGCCATTGTCACTAGCAGTGAGGGTATCATTTCAAGGTGGAGCAATGTCAGGAGGTGCTATGGCTTTGCGAAAGCCATATTGAATAGGCTAGAGAAGGTTATACTTTAGTTAAATAATCGGTGACCTGCAGTGAAACTAGCTTTTCAATTATTTTGCACAGCACTGATAGAATGGCTATCTGTCGATAATTCTGCATATCCCTATTGTCACCTTTCTTATATATAGAACATTTCTGTTGTATAGTTTTTATCATACAATATCAAATTTTGACATGCACTTATGTGGGTATTAAATATAAAGGTCTTGCTTTTAATTAAGAATGTAGTCACATAACACACTCATTCATTCATAAAGTACGATTAGTGGGACTGTCTGCTTGAGTGTTCCACTCATCTCTTCTATTGACATTTGACCTTGGAAGGTTTCTCAAGTAGAAGGAAGCTAGTAGAATCTGGTTCCTTCCATTTAAATCTGTGATTTTTTTAAATAGGTATTTTAAACCAATGAGAATTCTTTCTGGTGTTTTATGTATGATCTGTTTTTTTTTTGTAGACTTTATTTGCTCTGGACCTTGGGCATCCTTCAGAAGTACCCTCTTAGCTGCTGCCTCAACTCCCTACCTGAACCCCGCTTCCCCAGGCTCTCCCCCACAAGCGACTCTGGTAGGTCAAGCCCCTGGATCACCCTCTGGGAAGGGCCCTCCCACCCGTGGTGGCTCTTTCTGAAATTAGAGGACCCTCTCATCACTGGGTAGGCCACGGAGTCCTGGGTGCACTGGGCCAGCACTGGGATGTGAGCTCGCTCCTGAGGTCTTGGGCATCTCCCAGTACTCCAGAGAATTTTTTCATACATAGATACATAGACACTGTCAACAGATAAGGCCTCAGGCCCACCCAGTCTGCCTATTTAAGCTTGTAAGTTCACTTTATGTTTTCCTAAAAGTCTGTTGCCTTTTACCCCTGACCTCCAGAATTTCCATTTGTCTATCCCATGCATTCTAAAATCCCGTGATGGTTTCCCCCCACTGCTTCCTCTGACAAGGTGCTCCACTTGTCACCACCCGTTCTGTGAAGAAATTCTTCATTACGCTTCCTCTGAATCACCCTCCCTCCAACGTCATCCCATGCCCTCTAGTCCTGGAACATCTTTTCGATTAAAAATAGTGTATTCCTGCACTCTGTTCCTCCCTGTAAGATACTTGTACGTTTCTATTATATCCTCTCTCCTCCTCTCCTCCAGGGAGTAATATTCAAGTCCTTCAACCTGTCCTCATAGGACTTGTGATGACAACCTTGTACCATCTTTGTTCCCTCCTCTGAACCTTCTCTACCCTGACTATGTCCTTACATAGGTAAGGTCTCAGAACTGTACACTGTACTCCAGGTGGGGCCTCACTAGTGTCTTGTATAGTGGAATTATGACCTCCTTTTCCTGCTGGTGATGCCCCTGCCTATGCATCCCAGCATCCTATTTGCTTTACCTGCTGCCTTGTCGTACTGTTTCCTATCTTGAGGTCATCAGAGATGATAACCCCAAGATCCCTTTCCTGCTTGGTGCATGCTATATCCTCACTCCCCAAACTGATATATTGTTCCAGGGTTTTTGTGCCCCATATGCATTATCTTGCACTTTGCATTGAATTTCAACTGCCAAACCCTGACCATTCTTCAAGTTTCTGCAGGTCCTTCCTTATTCTGTCTACACCCTCTGGTGTGTCCACCTTATTACAGAGCTTTGTGTCATCAGCGACAGGAAATTCTGCCTTCTAGGTCCTGCACAATGTCACTGATGAAGACACTGAATAGGACTGGTTCCAGCACTGATCCCTGTGGTACCCCACTGGTCACCCTTCCTCTGTGGAGTTTCAGTGTTTTGTTTCCCTGGAGCGTGGATATGCAATGGCATCCATGGTGAGAAGCACTTACGCCTGCCATCACTCCACCTCCAGCATCTGCTTTGTGCCGCGCGATTCTGCACTGCCCCGGCCACCACCAGGAGCCTCCCTGGAGTGGCACAACCCCAATCCTCTGGCTGCTCGATCCCTTCCCTCCTCTGCCGGCCTCCGGTGGCCGAGTCTGTTCCTGAACCCAGGTCGTCCAGCATGGCATGAGTGTGGCATCCAGTGCCTCAGCCTCAGCACTACAAGGTCAATTTTATTTAGGGTTTTGTTTACTGGTAGGTGCATTAGCCAACAACATGACTATTTTCAGGCACGACCCGGGAGAGTACAGAACATGATGAAAACAGTTTACAGAACAATATCCAATGAGGGAGGAAACAAACATTACATATGTGGGTGGCAGAACACAGTATACAGATTGCAACAAGTTAAAATGGTAAGACATATTCCTTACAGGAAAGCATAGGTAGCATTATATGTTACATGGTAATAAAAGTAATAATACGGCCATAGGTACAACAAGGAGAAAACTAGAGACAAAACAATAGAACAATAATACAGCCAGCATAAATAAATAATATAAGCAGGTAATACATTAATACATGAAATTACAATGGATGGAGAAAGAAGGTAACAACTTTAGAGCTGAAGTTGGAGTTTATACGAGACAGAATGGAGTAAAGCAGGCAGTAAAGCAAAAGTGGGTGGGACAGATTAGAACTGTTTAGGAAACAGTGGAACGGAAGAAGGAAATGGAAAGGCAAGAGAGAATAGCATATGGGAGAGAGTGGCTAAGGATAACTAATAAATGGTGATATAGGAAAATAGGAAGAAAGGGAGAAGCTGACTGGGCTCACTGGGGTCGATGCTATCAATCAATGTCCATATAGCAAGGCCAAAATAAGTGCCAGAAACAGAGGAAACAGGGTTAAGTGAGATAGAGGAGCCTCCGAGAGAGCTATGGTGGGTCAAAACAGGTACAAAGCTCAGCCTGCAGGAGATGCCACTTGAGTTCAGTCTTAAAGTGATGGTGGGACCCAATCTGCCTAAGTTCAAAAGGAGCATATTCCAGAACTGAGATGACACATGTCAAAAAGCACCAGTTCCTTTTGAGGTAAGGCATCTGGGGATTTTTAGGAAAGATTTATCAATTGACCTCAAGCCATTTGAGGAGGCGAGATGATGCAGCAGCTCTGTCAGAGATGTAGGAGTTTTCAGCCTTATAATAGAATCCACTAGAGCCATGGTAGTAATGCCTAGTTGCAGAGGGGAGACCAGCCAAGGTCTTTGTAATGCTGACAGCAATGCTTTAGTCGGGTGGATGAAGATGCATAGTGGCATATGTTATTGTATGTAACATCCCACTTCTGAAGAGAGATTTTCTGGGCAGCAGCCAGAATGGGTGCACAGTAGGCAAGAGTAGAAGTAAATTCCCTTGCAATGGCAAGTTTAGCAGACGCATAAGCATGTAAGTAGTCCTACTAGCACCCAGTTTGGCATTCACCACTTGCAAGCCATTTGAATATGAAGATTTAGATCCAGGGATTGATCCAGCAGGACACCAAGATAATTAAATGACGTGACACAGTCCGGTTTAGTTCCACCAGCCCAAGTACCGTGAAGGATGTGGAACAGGTTCTAAGTTTAGAGCCGAACCAAAAGCATGGCCTTTGGTTTCTTTGCATTTAGAACCAGTTTATGATCATACAGCCAGTTTTGGATGTTTATGAAATCAACAGAGAGGGCAGAGGTAAGGTCAAGCAACTTCACTTCTCACTGGTATAGATAACAAGATCATCAGCATACAGGAGAGATTAACATTTTTCAGTGCACTAGAAACATTATTGATGAAGAGGAGAAAAAGTGGCCCCAGGATAGATCCTTGGGCACGCTAATGCTAACTGTTGCACGGCTGACATAGCTGAGTCAAATGTAACCATCTGAGACCTGTTTGGTAGGTAGCTATTAAACCATTTGACTACTACAGTAGAGAAACCCAGGCTAAGCAGGCCAGACAGGAGTAGTGGGTGGTCAACCAGGTCAAAGGCCTTTGTAAGGTCAATGAAAACAGCTCTGAGAGACACCTTGCATCCATATGTAACCCTAGATGGCGCTATCCCAGGGGCTACTACCCCGCCTGATTTGCCACTAACAGGTTGAGGGGCCTGGATCCAATGGCGGGTGCCTCCACCCAGAGGTCAGGGTTTGCAATAGTTAAACTAATCTCTGGTCACAGCCCTCTGGGACACTGCAACCCCCCTTTCTTCCCAGTAGTGGCCCACACAATATATCAGAATTACCTTCACAGTATACACTACCCCCAGGTCTAGTTCCGCACTGGGACCTCCTGTGAAATGAGATACAGTGCAACAGTCACAGTACAGTACTTTAACATAGACAAATACCTCAGGCAGTATAACTTTGCTGAAACAAGCAGCTCTGATTTATTTAGGGGGATATACAAGGACAGGGGAAATCAGGTTAATTAGCTTATCACTCCAATAATCTACCTATGGCTCTGTGCACAGGCCTATCCCTATCAGTTACTGTCCCTGGGTACCCAAGCCCTAGTGGCTAGTCCAAACCGCGGCAGCTGGTAGGGCCATTTCACACAGAGAAAAGGAGAATTAAACAGTCAGCAGTACAGTAATTCCATTTGGATTTAATGTGGCAATTCAACAGGAGGCGACCCTGAATTAGTACTCACGACCTCCAAATAAGATAGGGTCCTTCAATGTCAGCAGGCTCACTTGAGGTACACAAACCTCTTCACACATCCATATAAAAGAAAGCACTATACCAGGCAGGCTGCATCTGTATCCCGACCGCAATTACTGCACAATACCTGGAGAACACACAGCAGATTCAGTTCCTGACAGACCCAGTGGAATTTTCAGCAATTTCTCCAGTCTTCTACAGGGTGAGCCCTGGTTTCTACTCTTCAGAGATCCTTTGATTCTTTTCACAGGACGGATTCAGTCCTAACAAGCTGTTACACAAGCTGCAGACCGGAACTCTGGGCCTTACACACGTTTTGACTAAACTGCACACTGAAAAGCACAGGGCTCCTTCCTTCTTCACTGCCAAAGCTCAACTGAAACTCCAACCCACAAAACCGGGCATTCCTTTGAGTTCCTCCCAGTTATTGACTGGATTGGCTGTCACTCACATAGACTGCTGCTGTTGGTCCAAAAGGCACTGAAGTCTAAACTACATCTCCCAGAGTCACTGCCCATACAATCCTCTTGTGGCTGGCTCAGATTATGAGTCCAAGGCACCATTTTAGAGCTAGCTTACCCCACACTGATTGGTCAGTTCAGCAGTTCAAAACTAGAATGGGGAACTAGCAGACACAGTTCTGACTACCAAAGAAAGCAGGTTAGACAAACTGTAATTTCATTATTACTCTAAATAATTTCTGGCAAACAGTTACATCTTTCACATAGGTTCCTTTGCACCTCCTAAAGTGAGCTGCAAAAATGAAGTGAATTGGCAGCAGCTCGAGTGGTACTCAGAGAAGAAACACACAGTCCCTATATAAATCTAATTATGTCTGCAAGCAGACAGCTCTTAAAGAGACAGTACCAGAGGTTCTAAAACACTCACTGATAAATGGCTTAAACGCCAAACACCATTCAGGCTTGGAGCATTCAAGCAAGCTCCTGAAGTCTTTTAGGAACCCCCATTTGCAGGGGGTTACACCTTCCTAAGCCTGGGAAAGCTTGACGTCCAGCGTCAAGCAAGTACCATAAGTTTCAACTGCAACCATATACATTTGCTATAGGCTACTATATGTAATCATCAGTCAATATATCATTTTACCAAGAACACATTTCTGAAACATTGCAGTACGTCACTCTTTACACAGTATTACATACACATTGTACCATAACTCAAGTTATTACCTCTTGTACATGAAACCTGAAGAAGGGGCCCTTCCCTATCAGTTACCTTGGGGCTGGACGAGGCAAGGGCACCATACTTAGAGGGCAACACAAGTAACTTGAGTTAGCACTGATGCTCAGTTTGGGCAATGAGCTCGGGCACACATACACTCCTTTATGGACAACATTGAGAGGCAAATCCACAGGCCTCCCAAGGGAATCATAACTGAGGTGCACCACAGGCTTTACAGCTCGACCAGTCTTTCTAGGGGAACTGTTACAGTCTCTGCACTCTGAGCCTCATTTTCAGCATTGTCCTCACTTGTCAGGGGAGTCTCCATGGGGTAGAGAGGCTAGAACTTGGGGCACTTTCAGCTCCAGGAGTTACAGTTTCTGAGTCCACAACATTTGGCTGCATGGAGAGCTTTCGACACTGGCAGTGGACTGTCAGGGCACTCAAAATACTCTTCTTGTTCAGTTGTATCACCAGTCTCCCCCAATCTATCATTTCCTCCCTGAAAACTCAAACAGTTCAACCATGCACAATGATTCCATTTCATCTGATCTGATGCTTTGCACTTCACTTTCTGGGAGCAATGGCTCCAGGGATGAAGCTGGGGCTTAGACAGTCCAGAAGGCCCAGCTTTGTCTCCAGTATTGACTAGGGATTGCCCCGAACAATTGACTCAGTTAAGTAAGAAGGATAGTATTCAAAGTCACTCTCACTTTCTTCCATTATGGACTGACAGTCATGCTCAACTGGGACTTGTGGAGGGAACACTGTAACTTTGCTTCTGTAGGTGCAGACTTTCTTGATCTTTTCTAGCAGCAGCTCTGGTCACTGGTCCAGAGGGGGCATCTTCTAGGGCTCAGACTCAATTAAGATTTGTCCAATGGGCAGTAAATGATTTCTATGCATTGTTTTACATCTTTGAATTATTCTCAGGCCTTACTTTGTACACTGGCAGATCATCTAGTTTGCCCACTACAATGTGAGGAGATGGTGCCATCTGTCAGCAATCTTGTGCTTGCCATGCAGTCCCAGATTCTTAGCAATACCGATCTCCTCCTGGGTTCCTGTGCTTTCACCTTTTATCATACCTTTCTTTGTTGGCCAGATTTCTTTTGGCAGCCATGGTTTGAGCCAGTTGATGCTATGAGTTAGCTGGGCCTTTAACTTTTGCACATACTGCAAATAGTTGTCAGCTTGAACCCCATCAGAGAGACCCCAAAACACACATCTACTGGTAGTCGAAGCTTCTCTCCAAACATCAGGCGGTAGGGGAGAATCCAGTGGCATCACTTTTGGTGCAGTTATAAGCATGTACCAGGGTGCAATTTGTTGGCTCCATCTAGGCTTATCCTTAGGTGCAGGGTGCCTAGCATATCTAGCAAAGTCGCGGTTGAAGCGTTCAGGCTGTAGGCCCCTGGGGAGGTAAGGAGTGGTTCTGGACTTTCGCACTCCCACAGAGAAAGCACTCTCTTGATCAGACGACTCTCAAAGTCTCTCCTTGATCAGAATGGATTCTTTGTGGAGCCCCATAGTGAACAAAAAGTTTTCTACAAGTACTTTGGCCACAGTGGATGCTTTCTGGTCTTTGGTGGGAAAGCTTGGGCATATCTCGTGAAATGGTCAGTGACCACCAGCACATTACTGATATTTCTTTGATCGGACTCCAAACTCAGAAAATCAATACAGACCAGCTCCATGGGTGCACTGGTGGTGATGTTAACAAGGGGGCAGCCCTCTGGGCAAAGCTTTCCTCTGTAAGCAGCGACTACAAGTTCGAATGTGTTGCTCCACATCAGCCCCATCTTGGCCAATAGAATCTGGATCTCACCAAGTCAAGTGTTCTGTCTATACCAAGGTGCCCCATGTGGTTGTGCAAGGACCTCAGTACTGAGTCTCGAAAAGCAGTGGGCAGCACTAGTTGTTGTTTGTCTACTTGTCCCCTCTGTCTACTGTTTCTCTGTATAACAGTTTATTGATCAGTTTCAACTTAGGACCTTCTTTGTATAACAGTGCAGTTCTCAAATCAGTGGGCGTAATTTGGACACATCTTTTCCTGCATAGAGGGCTTCTAAAGCTGCTTTGATCATGGGATCATGAGATTGAGCCCGCCGAATACTAGTCATTGTCCAGCTGAGGCAGTGCACCAATGTCTATTGCAGAAAAGTGGCAATAAGCAGCAGGTTGCAATTCTCAGAGCTCCCAAGCAATCCACCATGCAGTCCCTCGTCCGTGGACATTTGTTCCTCCCTGTCAAACTTCCGGCAGAGTGCCCGAATGTCAGGTTCTGCCAATCGGACCCAATCATTCTGAGGAACAGGCCTCCGGGAGAGCATCAGCATCTATGTGGTTCAGACCTGCTCGGTATTCGAGAGCATAGTCATATGTAGATAATGCAAAAGCCACCTATGGCCAGTGGCATCCAACTTAGCTGAGGTCTGCACATAGGTCAAAGGATTATTGTCAGTTTTACTAGTATTTAGCCCATACAAGTACTCATGGAATTGGTCAACAATAGCCCACTTCAAAGCTAGGAACTCTAACTTATGTACAGGATAGTTCTTTTCGGATGGGGTCAGGCTTCTACTGGCAAAAGCCACTGGTCTCAGGCCATTCTCGTGCTCTTGGTACAACACAGCCCCAACCCTTGCAAGCTAGCATCAGTGTGCAGGACGTAAGGTTTTCTTGGATCAGCATAGGCCAGCACTGGAGCATGGGTAGTTGATATATGATCTCATGAAAAGCAGTCTCACAATCAAGGGTCAAGCGGGCCCCAAATACTTCACTCGGATGAAAATACACTCTTTCAGTCTTGAGGGCGCTGACTTTGGCATTTTTGTGGGTTGGGGATACCCTTGAGTAAGGTTAAGTAAAGGGCGGATCACTCTTGAATAGTCCTTGATGAAGCGCCGATAATAACCACAGAATCCCAGGAATCTTTGCAGTTCTTTTAGATTTTTGGGCTGTGGCCAGGTAGTCAAGGCCTCAACTTTACTTGGGTCGGTCTCTATTCCTCGGTGGATACTATGTGTCCCATACTTTACTGATGTTTGAAGAATTGACACTTATCAATGGACAGTTTAAGGCCAAAGTCCTCCAGTCGGTCCAATACCTTAAATAATCTGTCTCATGTTCCTCCAGTGAGCTGCCAAACACAATAACATCATCTAGGTATACCAGGCACTCTAGTAAGTTCATGTCCCCACTGCACCGCTCCATCAATCGTTGAAAATGGCTGGGGCACCTGAAATCCTTGAGGCATCCTCATGAATTCATAAAGCCAAGCGGACAGATAAAGGCCGTCTTCTCACGGTCCTCTGGGGCCATCGGGATCTGGTAGTACCCACTGCGGAGATCCAGCACAGAGAACCACTTGCTCCCGTTAGGCAGTCCAAAGCATCCTGAATGCGGGGCATTGTGTACTGATCAGGGATAGTCCGCCCGGTTTAAGGTAGCGATAATCCACACACATCCTTACTGTTCCATTCTTTTCCTCACTACCACAATGGGGGAAGCATAAGGGCTTCTGGATTCTTGTATTACACCAGCAGCTAACATCTCTTGCAGATGCCGTCTCACATCATCTATGTCAGCAGGTGCCAGGCGTCGAGACCTCTCAGCGAATGGTCTTCGTCATGCAGAGGATATTGTGCTCAGCTCCTTGCGCATCCTACATCCCATTCTCTAAGAAAACACCTGGTCTCTCTGGGCAAGCTTCTCACTGATCCTCACTTTCCATTCAGCTGGCAGCGGGAGTCGCCAAATCAAACAAGTCAGGCGTTACTCTGTCATTCTTCCTTGAACTCTTGCTGCTGGGTAGCACTGCAGTGTCTGCACAATGCACATTAGCCAGGATGCAACCTCTTGTTTACTCGAATGTCTCTTTCAGACACATTATGAACTTGGACCATTACCCTTCTGGCATAGGGCATCTAGCAGGCAAAATACTAGGCTTGACCAGCAGTCCTCTGGCAATTTTCCATCGCCTGGTGCATCCAACATTAATATTTTATTCTTAACATCCTTTCTGATCACGGACCTCTCCCTGTAAGGTACACTGGGCATTTGGCGCCAGGATCAGAGACTCAGGATCCTTCTTCCATACAATTCCGACCGGTTCCTCTGGTTCTGTTTTTCAGCATCTCTCTGTGCCTCATAGGCCTTCTTAATTAAAGCCGGAACTCTTAAAGCTCTACTAGTCTTTGACCCTGTTTTTCATAACACAACTGTGCCAGCCTTCCGAACATATGAGCATTTGTTCCAATCAACAAAGGACACCATCCTTACAGTCCAGTGGGGGGACACACTAAGGCTAGGGTCTCTGCTTGTTCAGCCACTCCAGCCACGGAGGTGGGGAAAGACAAGCCAAATTCGGATATACCGGAATAGGGGTAGAGCCTTCTCACTTAACCCCATACATGCAGTCCTTCTAATGGTTGTAAGGAGTACGTCTGACAGATGCTTCTGATACCAATCCTGGAACATAATCGTCATTAGGAGCCACTGTCTAATACAGCTCTTGTAGACACTCATTCACCTTTACAGTGGTCTCCATGGAGGGACCCACTATTCTGGACCAGTCTGGAGGCGGTAGTGGGGGCCTGGGCAACTGACTTTGCCACAAAGGGCGTGAATTAGCATTTTGGTGCCTCGTACTGGGATCATGTCGTGCACCTCTTAACCACTGATTTCTTCTCCGAAGCTCTCCTTGTAGCCTATGCAACTTTGTCAGTGTCTTTTGGGGACTGGCATTCCCTTTCATGTGCCCATCTTTCCCACAATTATAGCAAAACATACTTTCTGGAGTTTGAGCTGGCCGAGGCGCCACACTGGGAGCCAGGGCGGGTATTACTAACTGGAAACCTGGTGCCATCTCTGTCTGCATTGTGATAAGCATTTGGAACATCTAGTCAGTTTCTCCACTTCCATAGTCAAGGAATTGAGTTTGGAGCTGTTATCAGCAGGAGATACACCGGTGGGTACCCACCCCATAGCAGATGCAGTCGGATATAGGTCAGGGCCGTCAGACTTGCAGGCGTGGCCTTCATAAAGGGACTGTTTTGAATTCCCGGATCTCTCTCAACAGTTCGCCCATTGGTATCTTTTTCCTTGTCAGAGCACTCATTGACTGTCAACCTCTGCCCTGAACTTCACTTGATGGGTCACCCTCAGTCACTCGGGTCGTAGCCACAGCTGTTGGTGCAAGTACCTCCGAGGTCGCCTTTTCTCAACTCCTCAATTTCTCTCATTAACTCATCATAGGAGGGTGGGGATTCCAGTCGATTTGCCAGGCGTAACTGAAGCAACAGCAGTTCTGAGAAGGGGACAGACTTAAGGATTCTGTCCAGTCTGGTTCGGTCCAGTTCAATCGCTGGCAAACTACCTTTCTGAGGCATTCTTGCAACAATTTTTCCAGCGAGAGACATACACAGACAACAACTCCCTTGGTACTGTTGTGCATTTCTTACTCTCCACCATAGGTCCTCATCAGAATCTGGGCTCCCATACACATTCTCCAAGGCCTCAAGATAGGCCTGTGCAGTCGCTCAGGGTTACTGGCCCGTTTTAGTACGGATGGTAGCCAGGGCAGGACCTCGAGGCTCTCACTAACCCTCTTTGCTTTTAGCCTTCCGAGCATTGCCATTCTAGCACTTGGGGGCAACATAGTCTATCCAGGTCTCCCAGTCATCCTCCTTGAAGTGGGGAGGTGCAGAGAAGATCCTCAACCTTGGTGAGTCGTGACTAATGGCAGGTGCAGAAATAGGAGTCTGCATTGGTTCAGCCACCATTACGGGCACTGGAGCAGGAGAGGGTGTTGGGGAGGAACACCCCAAGTGGCAAGAATAGTTTCTTCAAGTCCTCCACAGTTTTCCCCTCCCAGCAACCATTCAGCAAATTTCTCCTCAAAAGTTTCAGATAGTGGTGGGGCTGATTCCCCAGGTCTTTACTGTCATAGTTATCACTCTCCAAGCAGTGAGGGCTCCTCTGGGGTAATGGTCTGTGGCACTGGAGCTATCTATGGGATCCTTAAACTCCACTAGGGCCAGGAAAGTGTGGGTGAGCAGATTAGCATGCCGACCCACCACCACAGGGTTTGTAAACCTTCCACCTTGGAAAGTACTCCTGCACAGTGTCCGTATTGATACCCAGGGGATGTCCAGGATAAGCATAGCATTTTGGGGTCGATCTCCTCCCAGTACACCACTCCACCAGCGGTGCACGCCACTTCTGTCGAGGTACCCATTTTTTCTTAACAGTGGTTCGTAAATATGGCCACTAGAGGACACACAATCCCAGCGGTGAGCCTCAAGATGTAACCCCTAGATGGCGCTATCCCAGGGGCTACTACCCTGCCTGATTTGCCACTAACAGGTTGAGGGGCCTGGATCCAATGGCGGGTGCCTCCACCCAGAGGTCAGGGTTGCAATAGTTAAACTAACTTGGTCACAGCCCTCTGGGACACTGCAACCCCTTTCTTCCCAGTAGTGGCCCACACAATATATCAGAATTACCTTCACAGTATACACTTACCCCCAGGTCTAGTTCCGGCACTGGGACCTCCTGTGAAATGAGATACAGTGCAACAGTCACAGTACAGTACTTTAACATAGACAAATACCTCAGGCAGTATAACTTTGCTGAAACAAGCAGCTCTGATTTATTTAGGGATATAACAAGGACAGGGGAAATCAGGTTAATTAGCTTATCACTCTAATAATCTACCTATGGCTCTGTGCACAGGCCTATCCTATCAGTTACTGTCCCTGGTACCCAAGCCCTAGTGGCTAGTCCAAACCGTGGCAGCTGGTAGGGGCCATTTCACACAGAAAAAGGAGAATTAAACAGTCAGCAGTACAGTAATTCCATTTGGATTTAATGTGGCAATTCAACAAGGGCGACCCTGAATTAGTACTCACGACCTCCAAATAAGATAGGGTCCTTCAATGTCAGCAGGGCTCCTTGAGGTACACAAACCTCTTCACACATCCATATAAAGAAAGCACTATACCAGGCAGGCTGCATCTGTATCGATCGACAATTACTGCACAATACCGGGAGAACACACAGCAGATTCAGTTCCTGACAGACCGAGTGGAATTTCAGCAATTTCTCCAGTCTTCTACAGGGTGAGCCTGGTTTCTACTCTAGAGATCCTTTGATTCTTTTCACAGGACGGATTCAGTCCTAACAAGCTGTTACACAAGCTGCAGACCGGAACTCTGGGCCTTACACGTTTTTGACTAAAACTGCACACTGAAAAGCACAGGGCTCCTTCCTTCTTCACTGCCAAAGCTCAACTGAAACTCCAACCGACAAAAACCGGCACTTCCTTTGAGTTCCTCCCAGTTATTGACTGGATTGGCTGTCACTCACAATAGACTGCTGCTGTTGGTCCAAAAGGCACTGAAGTCTAAACTACATCTCCCAGAGTCACTGCCCATACAATCCTCTTGTGGCTGGCTCAGATTATGAGTCAAGGCACCATTTCAAACTAGCACCCCACACTGATTGGTCCAGTTCAGCAGTTCAAAACTAGAATGGGAACTAGCAGACACAGTTCTGACTGCAAAGAAAGCAGGTTAGATAAACTGTAATTTCATTATTACTCTAAATAATTTCTGGCAAACAGTTACATCTTTCACATAGGTTCCCTTTGCACTCCTAGTGACTGCAAAAATGAAGTGAATTGTGCAGCAGCTCGAGTGGTACTCAGAGAAGAAACACACAGTCCCCATACAAACTAATTATGTCTGCAAGCAGACAGCTCTTAAAGAAGACAGTACCAGAGTTCTAAAAACACTCACTGAAATAAACTAAGCATCAAACACCATTCAGGCTTGGAGCATTCAAGCAAGCTCCTGGAAGTCTTTTGGGAACCCCCATTTGCAGGGGTTACATATTTGAGAGAATGTCTGAGGTGAGTTTTAGTAGGGCAGTAGCCATGCTATGGTTCTTACGGAAACCATGCTGAGCATCAGAAAGGACATAGCACTTAGTGAGGAAGTCAAGCGTTTGCTTGGTGACAACTTTCTCAAGTAGTTTAGAAAGAACCGAGAGAATAGCTAAAGGTCTGTAGTTATTTATGTCCTTGATGTCACCTTTTTGAAAACCGGAGTTATACGAGCTATTTTCCAGATGTCTGGGACAGAGCTGCAAGAGAGGGATAAAGTATATATTTTGCCAGAGGAGGGGCAATGAAGGAGGCCGCAGGCTTGAGTAGACTAGGCTCAAGGAGATCCAAACCAACGCTGGTGTTGTCAGACACGATTTAAGAAGCTTAAGACAGAAAGGCAGAGCTTGAGCAGGCTCAGATGAGTACGCAGTGGTATTAAGCACATTGTTCAATCCCAGGATGGTGTTGATTTGCTGGGGTTTGAAGGAGAAGGTATATGAGGACAGGTCTGAAAAATCCCATTGAAAGCATTTGCTATGGTGTTAGGGTCATTCCGATGAACCCCATTAATTACCATATCCGTTGGGAGTGTTTGATTGGGAGGACCGAGGAAGGACTCGATATGTGCCCAGAATTTTCTGGAGTCACAAGCAGAGCTGCCAGAAAGTCCTTACAGTACTTGTTTTTGGCTATATGAATCTTCTTTTGCAGAGATTTCTGTTGGTCCAGAAAGTGTTACAATCAGGCGATTGACCTGTTTCTTTAAAATGCCTCGAGAGTTTATCATGCATCGTAGCTCTGTCAGGAGGTTCTTGTGAAGCCACCTGGTTTGTTTACCCCTGACTGTCCCGTAACCTTGGGAGCATGCCTGGTCTGAATGTCAGTGAATTTGGTGAGAAAAATGCTAAGCGCCTCTTCAATGTTTTTGAGGTATAAATCTCAGACCAATCAATGATGGAGATGTCATGTAGGAAGGCATTTTGTCCAGGGTTGCAAAGTTTGTGAATGTAATGTAATGCGGAGATGGAGATTGGGGTACCAGCGGTCCATATGCAGAAAATTGGTGAATGATCAGTTATGGCATCGGAGAGGATCCCTGATGTATGTACATGTTCCAAGCAGTTTATGAGCAGACAGCCTATCAGGGTCCCAGTTTTAGGCAGATTTGGAGTCCTAGTCAGTTCAGTTATCACTTGGTGTAGGTTATGACTGCTAACCATCGATACCAGCGAGCTATAGGAAGGACCCAGCCAGTTTAGATTTATGTCTCCAATGACTATAGTCTCCTTGTGGCATACACTGACCATAGTTTTGTCTAGTAAGTCTTGGAATCCAGACACATCTCCTGCGGAGAGTTATAGACACAGAAGATATGGAGTTTCTTTGAGCCAAGTGTGACAGTGGCATGAATAAATTCACATGGCGTAGTTGAGACTTAGTCTTGAATTGCAGTAATGTTGAGATGCTCTTTATATAAGATAGCAACACCACCTCACGTTTGGGTGTCTGGCTGTTAATAGAATGTGATTCTCTATCGTCTCGGAGGAAGGACTTGGTTGGTCTGAAAGCTTAGACACTGTTTTCTTTTGTAACATCTATGTTGGTCCAATAAAGGTATCAAACCATTTGCTTCTGGATTTGTTCTTACAAGGACCAATACAGCAACTAAACTAATTCTGTTTGCTAAATGTTGTGCCACAGACTGATATATCTGACCAGAATTTAAATACGTTCTAAATCTGTTGATAACCCAAGAAGCGGGGGGCAGACAGAATATATAGGCACAGAATCATGCTGTGTGTGAAGTTGCAGCTGCTCACTGCAAACTTTTCAAAGTTAAATAAAATTGGAGTCAAAAGTATCAACTCTATGAATGGCACAGATCTCTAGCGGAGGGGACAGTGATCTTAAACAGGCTGTTGCCCAATGTTGAGATAACCTGGCCTGCCTCTTTAAAAAGTGTTTGTGTGCGAATCTTTGAAACACCCAGCACAAAAGTGTTCTGCAGTACCTGCAGTGACTGGTAAAAAAGCCTTTGTTTGCAGGGAGGCGTACAGGGTTTGCTTTGAAATCAGCACAGGAGTGACACTGAGCACGATGTCTTCTGTATTAGGGTTTGGAGGTATAAAACCTTGTGGGATGGTTCTGTGGAGCTGAGTGGTGGGAGCCTCTTTGGCATGCTGGTGATCCAGGATTGCGGCCTCAGTGTGGGGCATCAGGGTGGAGGCCGTCAGAAAGGGTGCAGAGCATAACCATGGATCCTCTCGGGTGGTGTAACCAGTGCTGCACCACTGTCAAAGCAACACCTGGTGTTGGCTTAGAGGATGCTGCTGGCAATGTGGGTGACCACATGCTGCCTGGTGTCCCCACAGAAGCATCATGAAAATGCATGCTTATGGACAGTGAAGTGAGGAGGCAAAGCCAGGAAAAATCCACCACTGGGCCAAATGACGGAAGGGCCTGCCTCTACCCACGTTTCCTGGGCACTCCAAATGAGTGGCCTTCCTGTAACTACGGCATGGTGAGTCTAAACTGCGCCCAAGTAAACTGAATAAGGGCAGCTGGAAATGGAGCTAAGAGGCAGGGATAAACTGGTGGACAGAACAGTACAACAGTAAATACAAACTCTCCAGTGCGCAGATAACTGAGCCCGGTGTGCTGAGGATTCTGATCCTCTCTGTCAGTGGGCATAGTCATGGTCCACACCATTGTTACCTTTATAATAAAGTTAGCTTTTGATGATGTTTTTCAAAACCAGGAAGGTACAGTAAAAAGTAAACTGGTGGGCAAGATGCCATAGCTCAGGAATGGTAACTGCAGTGACTAGGAGGAGACTCTGAATGGGAGCAGGGCATGGCACCATCAAGAATACAAGCACAAGCCAGATGAGTGGCATGGTGAGCTGAAGCAAGGGGTCTTGCCGCCTGCCACACTGGCAACCTGAGTTCAGCAACGTACTGGGGTTGCATGGAGGCTAGCCAGGGAAGAAGGATTAAGGGGAAAGCATGTACCACTACTCAATTGCCACATGTGAAGGCTAGATGGCAGAACAGTGGTCGCCTACCTGGTTGGCTGGCTGGGGTCACTGAGGCAGACTGTGTCTTCATGCAGTGATGCGCCATAACATGCATACTGGTCCATGGATATAACCTGTAGGAAAACAGCTTGGGCAAGCAGGATGATGGCAGCATACCCTGCAGGCTTTGCACCACCTGACAAAGCACCCACCCATGGGTGTTCAAGAGGTGGAGGTAAGTCCTGGTTTAGGTGGGTGATGGGGCTGGGGCAGCCACCAAAGAGAGCCTGCCTAAGTGTCAGGCGGAAAACAGAAGATGGAAAAAAAAGACAATACAGGCACAATAGTAATAAACAAAGCCAATAAAAAGACTTACCTATTTGCCAACCAGTTGATGCATTGCTGCCTTCAACACTGGTGATCCACATTCAAAAATAAACCCGTCACACAAGACAGAAGATGGGGGGAGGAGGAGGAGGCTGGAATGTCCCAGAGGATGCTCTCCTTCTCTGGGGTGGAAGGAGACAATCTCTGCTGTGTAATCTCTACCTGGGATATCACAGGTACAGCTCGGGATGGAGTGGCTGGGAAGGGGAACATCAGCTAGATGTATGCATGCCTACTGCATGTGCCTCTTGGAACATATTACCCACATCCCACAGGAGTATAAGAACAGAGGAAACTGGCCAACTGCAGGATGATATGATGCCAGTATTCTCTGACATGACTCCACCTAGTGCTCTTCCTGCTGAATCCGACCTCCAGAGGAGATAACTGATGTTCAAAAGCCCTGCCGGCATGAGGGAATTGAAGGAGCTACCAAGACAGTCCAGAGACAGTGGCAATGGGGCTGGGAGTTTCTAGTGGCAAGCACTGATGGTGCAAGGCCCTAGCCCATGGGAGGCAAAACAGAAAGCACAAAACCTTACCCTGCCCTAAAGGTTGAGCAAATCTTTGGAAGAAAGCGATTTCTCCCAGCATCTTCCTGACTAGTTTCTCAATAGCAGGGATCCAGGCAGTAGGCTCAGTGTGCAGATTGAGGAGAAGTCACCCAACAAGTTCAGGAAAAACACAAAAAAACTGCTTCATTTGCTGTATGGCAGTGCTACCATTAAGACCAAAACAAGGTTACTCACTGTGAATAAAGAAAATGGGGCACCCACCTGTAGCAAGTCCCTACAGCACTATGTACTGAAAAAGAGTTAATTTTATTCTCTGAAGCCCTCTGTAATGATGGTGGAACATTAAACATCATACAAAATCACACACCCCCACAATGCAAAGCATCATGGGCTGCATATGCAAATCACCACAGAATGTCATACTGGTCCAACTTTAAGCAGAATTGCATGGCATAAAGGCCTCTCACACAGTTTGCAAAGGGTGCTAACAGAAGACATAAACATGTGTTTAGTCCTACCAGGACTCATCAGTATGCCTCATCTGTTTGACACCCCAGTGGAATGGACCAGCTACCCTAAGACAGCATGTCTTGGATATGTTGTGGTGAATCCATTAAAATAAAAAACTATTTAAAGACAAAGAACCTCTGTGCACAAACACTGAGACAAGGTTACCCCAAAGGGCATTTGGCTGGGAAGCCAAGTTTCAAGAAAATACAAAATCACATGCCCCACAATGCAAAACATCATGGGCTGCATATGCAAATCACCACAGAATGGCATGCTGGTCCAACTTTAAGCAGAATTGCATGGTGCCGAAAAGGCCTCTCACAATTTGACAGTTAAACATCATACTGTGTTTGTCTTGAAGTAATGCTGCACTGCTTAGCACTGTATTGTTTGCAATTTGATCAAAGAAGGAATAAAATGAATTTTAAAAGATAAAACTGCTGACCAGCGCATTTTCGACATATAGTGCTGTAGTAACAGGCTAAAAGCAGGCACACCATTTTCTTTGATCAGAGTTCTAGAAGCGAGAAGTGTGCTGCCACCACAAATAGAAAGCCAGTTGCCTAGAATTGGCTTCTGCTGGGAAGAGCCTTTCCATCATCAACTGTAATCAATTGTAAGGTATTTTGACAACTTTTGAAGGTGCAGAAGACACTGGAGCAATGCAACCACAGTAGTGAAGAAAGCCAACAAGATTCTGGAGAGTGCATTCAGCTGGAAATTGAGAATAAACAAAAGTTGTGATACAGACAGCACGGACAAAGCACTAGTTACACTACATTTAGAGTACTGTGCACATCTCTGAGCACCACTACACAGGCAAGACAACAGGAGAAGGCTCAACACAGGGCGGGATATTCAAAACAGTTCTGCGCATGCACAACTGCGGAACTGCGCCATGGGCGATATTCAGCAACTCTAATGAATGCATGCGCAGGGTAGGGAGATTCCCATGAATATGTGGCACACTGCAATATTCAAACCCGACCCATGGCGCAAGTGTGGAGCAATGGCCAGATGCCCGAGCAGACTTGAGCCTATAAATACAGGGAGCAAGCACAGGAACAGCACTTGTGCCAGAGGGAGTGAGACACAGAGAGACAGAAAGACAGACAGAGAGAGGGGAGAGAGAGAGAGAGAGAGGAAGAGAGAGAGAGAGCAGAGACAGAGAGTGAGGCCCGAAAGAGCCACAGACCCTGGAGGAGTGACACAGGCATCCACAGGGGCGTGGGACAGAGGTGGCAGGTGTGTGCAAGCCAGGGCAGGTGTCACAAGAGGAGTCAGGTGGTGTGACAGGCACTGCCCCACGGTGGCAAGTGGACCACTGCAGCCAGACGCCTGGGGAGACAGGACAACAGGGCCATGGCCAGTGCAGCCTTCCAGATGAAGGCCATAATGAGGGGTGTGAGGAAGCAGGAGGCAGAGCGATGCGCCGTGGAAGGGTCCATCGGCAGTATGCCTGGAACACGTGGTACCATCTCCGCATCAGCTTCAAGAACCACACTGATCACGGAGATCATGGGCCAGTATCGCCAGAACTGGGTGATTCTGAGCAGCTCTGTGAGCTGTACAGTGAGGAGATGCAGGCACCCACTAGGCGGAGCCATGTCCTGACAGTGGAGATGAAAGTGACAGCTGTCATGTACCTGCTCGCCACAGGCACCTTCAGAGACCAACATGGAACACCACAGGCATAACCCAGTCGGCCACGTCATGCCTCCTCACAAAAATCCTCAACGCCCTGCTGCACATGCTGCGGAATACATCCATTTCCCCAGCACATAGGCAGAGTGCAGCAACCATGCAGGAGTTCCACAGGTAGCACGGATGCCTGGCGTGCTAGGGGCCATCGACTGAACCCATGTGGGCATCCGTGTGCTACCTGGCCCAGGGGCGTAGCATATGTGAATAGGAAGGGCTACCCCAGTGTCAACTGCCAGGTGGTGTATGATGCCAGGGGCGCATAACCAATATCTGTGCCACACACCTGGGAGTGCACATGATTCATTCATCTGGCACAGCTCTGCACTGTGCCAAAGGTTCAGAGTGGGAAATCCCTGGGCCACCTAGTGGGTGAGTATGGGATGACTATGGGCAGCTGGGAACAGCACGGCATGGGATGGGGCGCAGCAGGGTGAGTGCACTGGCAGGAGTGCCAGGGATGGGCAAGAGGCACAGCGACAGAAGACACTAGGCTAACCATGTATCTGTCCACACAGGTGACAGTGGCTACCCACTCAGGCCCTAGCTGCTCACCCCTACGCGCCTGTCATCCCCAGCAGAGGACCAGTAAAATGAGGCCACGCTAGCATGCGGAACATCATTGAGCATGTGTTTGGGATGCTGAAGGCACGATTCTGTTGCCTAGACAGGTCTGGCAGTACCCTACAGTACAGCCTCTCAAAAGTCTCTGGCCTATTCCTGGCCTGCTGCATGCTGCACAACATGGCCATTGACCATGGGATAGCTGTTGAGGCTGAAGGGGGACAGCAGTGGGGCACGTGAGGGGCAAGGGCTGAGGCATTCCCCAGCGGAGGATCCGGCTCCTCAGGATGGCATGCCAGCACTGGGACACGATTGCACGGAGCACTTTGGTGCACACAGGAAGGTGGAGCAACACCCATGCAGTGAACAGACACAATGGCACAGCACACCGGCATGGGCAGGCATGGCTATGGGCATGCACACACAGGCATGGGGCAGGGGTGGGGTGGTGGTGCCACACAGCCACACAACACCAAGCAGCACCATACTGCCACACTGGCACATGCAGGCATGCACCCAGGTGCTAGCACATGGCGTGGATCAGATGCAGAGCGGCGGTGCACAGGCGCAACCAGTGCTGTGGTGCTATCATCACGACCGCCACATGGGCCAGCTGCAGAATGAGTGCACCCAGGCAGCATGTGGCATGACACACATTTGCCATGACTGTGGCATGCACCCACACCATCGCCCATGTGCACAAAGGCGGTGGCAACAGATTGCAGACAGGCAGTGCGCACATCAGGTCCTCCATGCAAAACATGGCACGCCGGAGACATGGGGAATTGTCACGCCGAAGACCGGTCGGCAGCCACTGGCTGCCCAAGCGCCACGGGGCGTAACCGTCCTCCGGGGGTTGAATCGCGGGAACGTGAGCCGGTCCCCGCAGGGTGTGTAGGCACCCAAACAGGCCTGCCCAGGCATGCCTGGGATGCCAACATCAACATTGAGGAGACATATGGCGCTGGGTCCGTGGGGTGGACAGTGCACTCGGCGGTGTCTGTGGCTGACGGCCATACCTGTGGCAGCCAGTGGCGCAAGGCCGACTGAGATCACATTGGCAATGTGATCCAGGGATATGGTCATGTCCTCCAGCAGGCACTGTATGGCCTCCAGGAGCTGTGCGGTGCCCTCTCACACTCTTGGCGGCTGCTTGGTACCTCTGCGCAAAGTGCATACACCCCAGCTATGAGCAGCACCTGTTGCTCCATGGAGCCTGCAGCAATCGGGTGTGCTCTCTGTCAATGAGTTGGTACCCAGGGGTGCATGGGCGTGCTGCCATCCACTGGTTGTGTACAACCACGCTGCATAGCCCCCACTCAGGTGGGCGCTGCACAGCAGGGTCCCATGGGAGTGAGTCATTATCAGGAGCACCAGCAGCGGACTCTGTGTCTGGCCACCCAATGTCCCCAACCGTTTGCCGCTGCTGCCCGTCTGGCCCGTGTGCTGGCCATCGCCTCAGTGGTTGCATCATCACTACCCAGCACAGCTGTGGCTGTGCACTGCACGGTGGCACCAGGGACAGTGGTGGGCAGCTGTTCCACTGCCAACAGGCCACTGGCCTTCACTGCCAGTGATGGTGGTAGGTATGGGTGTCTCCCCAGCGACACCACCCGCTGTCAGGATGATGGTCATGTCATCATCAGTGTCAGACCCTGCCCGATCTGTGTCTCCACACAGCAGCCGCCATAGCTAGCATCCTGCTGGAACAGAGCCAGGGCCTCATCTGACACCAAGCCCAGGACATCTGACTGGATGGCGGTGGTGTGCTGCAGTCGATGAGCCCCTGGATGCCCGTGGAGGTGGATAGCTGGGCTTCAGGGCTGGCCTGCCCCACAGCAACGCTGGCACCCTTCCACTGCATGCTGGCGTTGCGGTGCTGTAGATAAAACAGATGTGTTAGTGCCGCCATACCAGGCCCCCCACCACACCGGGCATGGCATCACATACCATGCAGTGATGGGCTCCCTCCTGTCTGAAAGCCACCACCGGCACACCCAAAGGTGCTGTGCCACCACGGTGGCCGCCACCAGCACCTCTTGTGCTGTGAGCTGTGGCACAGCAGCATGGCCCCCACCAGTGGCTGTCCTGGCTGCCCTATGGCCACCACCTCCTCTTTAATCCGGTGTTTGTCAGTGCCCACCTTCTTTCTGCACTCTGCACAGACTGCTGATGGCTGCCCTGCTGGTTCCGGACGCTGCCACGCTCACCCAGGCCTTAACCCTGGCCTGTGGTGTGCCAGTGGCGCCACTCAGCAATTGCTCCCTGTCGAGGTAGGCCTCGAGACAGGGCATTAGCTTCCATCCGTAAGTTGGGCCTGCACTCGCGGGCAGGCCCATGCCCTCAGTCTCCTCATGCTCGGACATGTTCTACCTGTGGACATGGACAAGTGTGTTACTGGCTGCGCCCACCCCATCCACCCTGCTGTGCTGGCTGTTCCCACAGCAGGCCGCCTACCTCAGATGGTTGCAATACCGGTCCATGGCCTGTGCTGTTGTGCGGCGCCTTTATTGCGCATCGCGATGCAAATGAGCTGTTGCACAAGGTAATGACATGCTAATATCCCCAGTGCACTGCGCATTGGCTGAATATTACACACTTGCTCCTTGCACAATGGAATTGCTCTGGCGCATGTTGTGGTGCAATGCCGTGCGACGCGCAGTCGCTGCACAGTAGGCATGCGTCATGGCTTGTGCTACCACCTATGTGTGCACTGCAATGGCTCCAGAGCTATTGGGGCCATAAGCCTAATGCACCATGGGCCCTATGCCTGGAGGCACCATAGGCCTGGCATGCATACCGCGCCAGGCCTGTATAGCCCCTGGGCGCACTATGCGCCTTGTAGACCTGATCTGACCCTATGCCCCCTTGGGCTTCAGCTCCACACACGGGTGGGCTATGCCCATGCCGTGCATCCACAGTGATGTGCGATTGGCAGGCGCTGCCAACCTCCATGAGGGCGCATCCCACACAAGTTGTGCACGTGAGTTACTGGCCGCCATCTTGGTTCACCAACTCGTATAGGGAGCATGGCGAGGGGTACAACGTGCTCACAATTGGAGGCAGGTGGAATTGGTTAACCTTGTGGCCCAGATGAAGCCACATGCACCCAGCCTGTTTGGACAGAAGCCCCTGCAGCAGGCTAGGACAGACATCTAGCAGACCATTGCTGCTGGCCTGGTCAGGACACTGGGGTACAATGTACTGGTGAGCAGTGATGCCACTGGTACTGCAACCTCATGCGGGAGGGACCCTGAGAGGCTGAGGCGCTGCAGGCATGTGTCCGCGGGGGCGTGCGCAACCAGGTAAGTTGGCACATGCTGCTTCTGTGCTCAACTGCCATACTGTGGTGTTGGCTGGGCTGTCTGACATGCCGGGGGGCACTGTCGGTGTGTGCCATGTGGTGTGGCATTGCCAGCCACTGGGTGCACTACGCTACTGCCCTGTGGGTCATGTCAGGTTGGGGCACACACTGTGCACAGGGTGGGCGGTGGGCTCATGCTGTGGCTGTGATCTGATGCATGCCTGCCTGTGTTCCATTTCTAGGGCCTGAGGATCAAGCGCCGTGTCAGGCCAACAGGGTGCCTGGCGGGCGCAGCTGGCCACTACGGGACATCTGGCTGGGAGCTGGCCCAAGTGGTGGAGGTGGGCGGCTGTGGGACCCGGCACATGCAGCGCCACAGTGGGCAGGTAGGCACTGTTCTCTTCCTACTCCTTACCTGGTGGTTGAGTAGAGGCGGGGTGCGGCCATGGCCACCTGTGCCATGTGCTGTGTCAGCTGTGCAGCACACTGTGTGGTGTGCATGCCACCATGGGGCCTTCATTACAGCGTGTACCAGCTGTTGTTGGGATGGGTGTCGTCCGGCTGCCACGGTGCTGCTGCAGCATTGTGCCACCTGCCTGTCACTGGGCGGTCAGGTGGCCCTTGGGCGATGTCCACTGCTGTGCACTGTTGTGGCATGCTAGGTTGTCGGCAGCCATTGGGCCACCCACTGTGGGTGGCCAGGGTGCCACTCCAGAGGCATGTGTTCCACTGCCCGCTGCGCACAGTAGGGAGGCATGGTTCTATGGACTTGCACTGATCACCTGTCCATTCCTTTGCCATAGGCATCCAGAGGAGTTGCAGCTGCTGCTTTGCTGCCAGCTATTGAGGCAGATTATTCTCATTACATCTACCACATTAGAGGTGGCCCAGCAGACAAGGAGGATGGTGCTGTGCGAGGAGGCAGCGTTGGGCGCAGGCGGCAGGCCAAAGACCACCATAGCTGACCCCATTACTCCCTCTTGCTGCCCTTCCCTTCCTTCCCCGTCCCACTGTACAGTCCCTGACCCTGTCCCCATCCTACCCTATCCCTCTGTTTCTACGTGTACATAGTTCATTTGTCTGCTTTGCAGCTGGCGAGTGGAGCCATGCTGCAGTGGCATAGTGGTGTCTGTGGGGTGTGCCCATGTCATTGTGCGGGCGTGCATGGTGGTGTCCTGCCCTTGGTCGGTGGCTGTGCCTTGGGGTGTACGGGCTAGCTATTACAGGCTGTGTGGCATGTGTGTTGGGCGCCGTGTACTAGGGTGTGGCTTGCCATGGTCTGGGTGGGGGGCATGCTATCAGTGGGGGTTCCAGTGGCAGCTCACCCTTGGCCGTTGGTGCCACCTGTTCCTGCATCCACTGCCCTGGTGCTGGGCAGGGCGGCTGCCTGTCTGCGCCCTGCGGGTGGTGGTCACCTGTGGCCCACCACTGTGCCTCCTGCCACTGTCCCCAGCTGGGTTCCACTGCCTCCCGCACTGTCCCCCAGCTGATTTTCTCCCACCAGTGCCTGTGGCTGGTCCTTCTGTGCCTCATGGCTTCTCCTTTGCTCCCTTGCACATCTCTGGTTGCACTCACGGTGCAGGTCAGGTTCCTTCCTGGCACACCTCTGGCTGTGCCATAGCGCATCCTTGTGATATTCAGCCATGTTGCGCTGATGCATGTTGCCAGCGCAACCACTGAATATCGCAGTCACTGCGCCATGGCGACGATGTGTTGGCGCTTGTCGAGTTGTGCCGGCCTTGGCACATTTCTGAATATCTGGCCCAGGGCAAACAGGATGATTAAGGGTCTAGAGAGAATGACTCAGCAGGGTTTGAAGCATCTGGGACACTTTTTACTAGAAAATGGAAGGCTAAGGGTGGACATGATATGGGGTGTTTCAGGTACTGCACAGTCTATAGAATTCTGATGCAACCAGGTTATTCTCAGTTTGTCAAGTCAAGAAACAAGAGCGACGGCCGGTGGTGCACAGGGTTGAGGTGCTGGATGCCACACCTCGCGCCATACCGCCGTGACCCAAGTTCAGGGAATGACCTCGGGTCATCAGGGTGCATGGGGGGAGCAAGATCGAACAGAGTGACAGGAATGTAGAGGAGGCAGCCTAAAGAGGCAATGGAAGCAGCAACTTTAGCAGGATTCAGAATGAAATTAGATGGGATCAGGGAAGAAAATTACAAAAGATGAGTTGGATACAGCCAGGGAAAAGACCTACACAAAGCATAAAACCATGGGTCTTATTCTGTCCCAATACTATTTTGTTACTATGTTACTAGGCATCACAGAAATACATTACTTTACAGCTCTGTCCTGTTCCTTCTGTGCCTCTATGCAAAAGATGAATTCTGTTAATTCTGGCCAGTACTGTGCGCACACACTGGGTGACTGCAGGTCTATCTTCTGCTTTACCAGAAATGTAGGCCCGGCTGTAAAAAGAAAAAAAGAAATCCATCAACAAGGGGTATCCCAACAACTTACCATATTTATCCAAACAGCCATGACCACCAATCCACAAACAGATGACTTGTACTCTGCTCATTCCACTCTGTGAAGGCAGTCCAGACTTTCATGCCAAGGGACCCTCATTAACAAGTACCCCTGGGGTGCCATAATGGCTCAGTAGGATCATCCAAATACTGTATGTAAAAAGATCTGTCATAACCCACAAACTATCAGCTGACCCTAAAATGTTCCAATCAATAGGTGAATATGGCAGTCTGGTAAAACCTGATAAAGAGGTAAGGCAATCTCCCTTTCCAACTCATATCGACCAGTCCAGTAAGCGCAGTGATGTGACTAGAAACAGGCTGAAAAGAAGAGCATTTCTATGTAGCTAATGACTGACTGGAAGAACTCATCTAGCTGCTAACTCACCAGGAAATGTTGTTTCAGATGGCATTATTGCTCTTGTAAGTTGGTAATGTAAAAATATTCAAAATGAGTTGCTGCAGGCCATTCTCTCAATTGGAAATCACTGTGTTATTCTAGTAATAATTTCCTGGAGGATAATGACAGCTAAAGAAGCCAAGGAGATTATAATACTGAAAATCCAATGTTCTATGCTTGGAGGCTTATAATAAACATTAAAAGATCAAGGGAAGCGACCAATCGGAGTGCTCCTTTCTTCTACGCATAAGAGACACTCTAATTTTGTCTTACGCACTGCTGCCCTAAAAGCGATGATGTCTGGGGCAGGTTTTTGCTTTAAATATTGCTATATTATTGATCATTCTCTATCAGTGACATATTAATACAGAGGCACGGGCTCATCTCGCTGCAAACAATAACTGCACAGTAATACATGGCGCAAGGAAAACAGCGGCACACACATACATGGTTAGGGACAACAGTGACCCAACTACAATAGTGAACCCCACTGAAACAATGGGACTTTTGTTTTTATGCGGGGATATGCCTCCCTTACCCCCCACACACCAGACTTAAAATAACCAACTCCGGGGTCATGGACTTTGGGGATGGGGTGATGGGGATGGGGTGAAAACAGGAGGGTGGAAATTACGTTTTTAAAATCAATCTAAAAATTGCAGCAGAAGCAAACCTGGTGGGAAATGAACAGCGGTCCTAGGTCTCCTGCTTTGCCGTGTGCTGGTACCTAGCCACTGCACAACAAGAGCGGCTCAATCAGCACCCCAGCACAAGCAACTCGATTCCTCAGAGGGTCTCTGCAGAGTGACAGGGTTAGTGGTAACTCCCTACTGCTATTCTAACTCCTGTCCTCTAAACCCTCTGCCTTTACACAGCGTGGTACTTTCAAAGGCTCTACCTAGTGCGCTATTATGACTGGTACCTTAATACAGCTGCTGAGACCACTATTACAGTTGTAAGAGTGGTCTCATCACTAGGGTATCAGAGCTGCTGACATTCAGTCTGTGGTTCTCATAGCCTAAGAATGTGCATATGACTACTCTTACAATCAAAGGGTGGTCTCAGTGGCTGTATTAAGATACAGTAGAAAGAGCTGGGGAAGAAGTAAAACATAGACTCTGTCACCCAGTCCTTCACTATGACTAGATGCAGACAGACTGAAGGACGCTATTCCCAAAGCTGCATCAGACAATGGCAGACACATCCATGGAGAAAAGGCATGGAGGGATACCAGATTGCAAGTGAGAGCCCTCAACAGGATGTAATTCAAGATGGAAGAGTATGAGAATTTATCACACCTTGCACGTGCCAATTTGCACATGTAAGCCCTCTGTAAATGGGGCTTATATTCCCACTGTTAGGCACCCTTTCCCTCCTAACCCCCCAAGCTAGGAAATGGGTTTAGTGCTCTGGGGGATATTGCTCTGGCTGCCTCAAGATGGCAGCAGAGAGTGTAACAAGGGTATAAAAGTGACTGACAGGAAGTAGCTGGCCATTCTAACTGAAGGCATTAGGCCTGGGGCTGGAGGGAGGCTGGAAGAGTAGCATCAGGAACAGATAAGGTGGGCAAGTGAGGGAGCTCAGCAGTCCAGGAGGGCCAGTAGGGAACCCCCAAAGAGTGCAGTCAAGATGGTTTCTTATGCGCTGTAGCCGATGAAAAGTGGGGGTATGGAGCTCCATAGGGACACAGGTAGTCAGGTCCTGCATCATTGGGGGCTAGGGCATTAGGAGGCTTTAGCAAGCCTAGAGAGAGAGAGAGAGAGAGAGAGGTGTAGGAGCTTTTAGGAAGCCCATTTGTATACCCAGGTCACCAGGGCTGGGAGGGCAGGGAACCCTCTCAGGAGGTGAACTGGTGGCAGAGATTCCCCTCATATTCAGGGTGGCCTGGGGCATCGGGGAGTCAGGGAGCCTTTCACTCAAAACAGGGGCCTGTTTGGAGGACAGGTCCTGGGGTACCAGTCCATTTAAAGTCCGGGCGGGTCTGCAGGCCAAGATGGCAGACCTTGAGTGGGTCCTGTGCTGGAGCTGCTCCAAGCCCAAGAGCAGAAGCAGGGATGTGGGCCTAGCAGGATCCCCATAGGAAGTAGGTACCAGCGAAATTCCTGGAGTGAATTGGGGTCATGGAGTGTGAGGCAGAGCAGTGATTGTAGCAGGTGTGGCCTCAGCATCGTAAATAGTGCCAGCCATTGAAGGTGGGTCAGGGCCTGAGTCATCAGGAAAATTCCTCGATACCCCTGTGGCTTGGGGCCAGTGCCCAGGGGTCTAGGTGGGGAAGGCGATTGCTTTCCCATGCCAGTGAAAGGGAACAACCAGTGCCAAAGTGAAAAGGACCCATGAGGAAAGAAAAGGAGGGTTGGCTTACCAGATCAATTATATGCCAGAAGATTGCAGGGATCTGTGTTCCAGTGAATCTTGGGTAGAGCACCTGAGAGAGTGAAGTGGTGAAAAGGAGAATCCTTGCTGTGTCTGCTAAATCCATGGTTTCTGCTGTTTATCATGTCCAGTCGAACTGTACAAAGTTAATCCCCATGAAGCTGCTTATTTATTTATTAGAGAAGAATGGTGACCCCTGTACCACTGGAATCATTTGCCATGCAGGTGAAAAAATAAAAGCCCTTTGAGGAGAAACAGTGGCTTGTGCCTTATTCGACTGGGGGCTAATGAAATGAAATCTTTTTCTTTCCCTTGTATTTGCAGTCTATTAAATTTTCCTTGAGTTTGCATTCAGGGGCCAAATCCAGCCTGGTTGGGGCTCAAGGGTTTCTGAGACCTCTGAAGGTGAAGAGGAGGTCTCGGTCTGGTGGTCGGCTTGGGGAGAAGATCAGATGCTGAGACAGAGGAGGTAAAGTGCATGGCTATGAGAATGGCAAGCAGGTGAGAGACAACTGTTTTCCCTGCTATTTTATTGTGCAAAGGTCTCGAATGTTAGGGCTTTGAGTACTCCCTTTTTCTGCCTGGAACAACTGTCAGTGAAATGTATGCCCTAGACAGGGCAGAAAGGGAGGGGTTACACAGGTTCAGAGATATATGGGACACTTTTGCGACTCACCCAAGTATAATTTTTCACTTTACAATGACTCCTTATTCTAGTTGACTGTTGTACTTCATAACAAGCATTTGTCAATGTCGAATGTTGTCTCGCTGGTATTGGCATTGGTAGTGCAGGAGTTAGAGATGCATAATAGGAGTAGCAGTGACGTACTGATCTGAAACCAACACCAACCCACCCTGCAGAGTGACAGGCGTTGGGGTGTGCCTATGGTCATCAGCTATAAGAAAATTACTCACCTTAGTAATGTTGTTTCTTCTAATGGAGTCTTGCTATATTATGAATATGCAGTTTGTCCCAGCCTTAGAACTGCTCGGAGGTGAAAGAGTTAAAGTCCATGCCAGGCATGGAACTTAAGAGTTCAAGCTCGGTTGAAATTCTATCTGTTGTTCTTCAAACTTGAACTGTCAGATCTTTACGGCAAAAACTCTACTAAGACTCTGTGTGGAAGCTGTAAACCTACACCAGCCAACTGGCTACTTAATTAAATAAACACATTTTTGGTGCCACAAAGAAGACTCAAGTCAGGAGACCCAAAAATGACAACATTAACAAAGATCACCCCAAAAGGAGGGGTGAAAAACAAGGTGGGCATCTAAAAGGGTGCAACGCTGCCCCTGCCCACCCACATCCCCAAGTGGGTTCTGAGAGGGGCAGGCAGGGGAGGTCATAATAGCAAGACTCCATTAGAAGAAACAACATTACTAAGGTGAGTAATTTTTCTTCAAACAACATGAAGTCTTGCTATATTATGACATGATCAGACTACACAGCAGTACCTCCATGGAGGAGGACAGAACCTACTTAGGAAATAGGCTCTGAAGCACAGCTGTGCCATGAGCATCACTCTTAGCCTGGATGTCAGGGAGTAGCAGCTTAATAAAAAGTGTGCACCGTTTTCCAGGTAGCTGTGACATATCTCTAGGATAGAGATGTCCCTGGCAGCAGCCAGAGATGCAGCTGTACCTCTGGTGGAGTGAGCCCTCAGGCCTGAGGGAGGAACTTTACCCAGTTTTCATAGCAGAATTGGACACAAGAGACGATCCACTTGGCAATGGATCTTTTAGTGGCAGGTTTCCTTTGCCAACCTCACCATAAGTGAGGAACAGTTGGAAGGAGTTAAACCTGTGACCTTTGAATACGATCTATGTAGTAGCTAAGTGATCTTTTGACATCTAAACTGTGCAACCTCCTCTCACCAGAAGAGGAATGGCCAGTGAAGAATACAGGGAGAGATATAGATTGATTAAGGTGGAAATCTGAGACCACCTTAGGCAAGAACTTCGGTTATTCCTGGAGGCCTACCTTATCTCTGTGAAAGGAGATAAAATCAGGCTCCACTGACAATGCTTGCAACTCACTTATGCGCCTGGCAGAGGTGATGGCTACCAAAACACAGTTTTCCAAGTCAAGTACTTGAGCTCTGCTGAGGACAAGGGCTCAAAGGGTGTTGCATAAGCTGGGCAATGCAAATATTAAGATCCCAGGCAGGGAAGGATCCTAAATGGGGGTTGGTGTGAAGCAACCCTTTGAAAAACTTGGAGAATACAGGATGAGCTGAAAGAAGAGGGCTTACCTGCTGACAAGAAAGCAGACACAGCTGCCAAGTGTACTTTTAGGGTAGCTGGTCTCAGCCCTAAAGTATTTAAATGAACCATATAATCCAGGACTGTGGGTAAGTCAGCAGATTCTGGGAAATATGCTTCCCAGAGCACCATATGGAAAAATCTCTTCCATTTGGAATTATAAGTAGAAGCCTTCAGAATATCCAATACACCTTGGGAAAGGTGTAGGTCAGCAAACTCTAACTCTTCAAGAGCCAGGCCTTGAGATTGAGAGATTTGAAGTTCCAGGTACCCAAACCCTCTCCCTGCACAGGATAACAGATTATGATTCCTGAGGAACACAGGGCAGTGGACTGCTAAGGACATAAGGAGTGGGTACCAGGGCTGTCTGGCCCAGTCTGGAGCAATCAGAAACATCTTGCAGGATTGAGACCTAATTTTAACTAGCACTTTAAACAGGAGAGGAAGGGTGGAAGGCATATGAAACTTCCCTTCCCAACTGAAGGAAGGCACCAGGGACTGAGACCAACACTGGGGCCTGCAACAAAAAGAGGAAGTTGGTGATTGTCTTGGTTGCAAAAGATCTATCTGGGTGTGCCCCATCTGGCAATACCACCTCCAGAACTAGGATCCAGAGCCCATTGTGATGGCCTTGAAATCCTGCTGAGAGCATCTGCCAGGACATTGCCCTTGCCTGGGAGGAACTACTACAAGGGAGGTGTTCAGGAGTAAGCCAGAGACCACAACTCGTTGCTTCGGTGCACAGGCCGTAGACCGAGTGCCCCTTGCTTATTGATGTACCACATTGTGGTGGTATTGTTTGTTCTGACTTGAATAACCTTGTTCTGAACAGATTTGGAAAAAAAACTTGAAGTGCTAGAAAAACTGCTCTGAGTTCCAACAGATTGATGTGGAGCAGAGATTCCTGGGGACCCCAATCCTGGGTGGTGAGTTAGCCCATGTGAGCTCCCCACCCCAATAGGGATGCATCTGTAGTAAGGATTAAGGAGTGAGACTGGGGGTAGGTGGACCCCTGTCTCAAGTGCCTGGTCCTGCCCACACCGAAGGGCCTGGATCAGGAGTTGAGTCACTGGAATTAGTTTGGTTAGAGGTCCTTTCTTTGAGACAAAAGGCTCTCAAATGGAACTGGATGTCCCTCATCTGAAATCTGGCTCCCTGCACTACTGCTGTCGGAAGCAGCCATGTGTCCCAGGAGCTGTAGAAAGTGCCTTGCTTGTCGGAGACCCATGGGGGTGAAGGAGAAGCCAGAGAAATCGGTGCTTGCCCTTTCCAGAGGAAGGAAGGCTCTGGCTTCTTTTGTGTTCAGTTCTGCACCTATGAAGGTGAGAAACTGAACAGGCTCTAGGACTGACTTTGGAAGATTGAGAAGGAAACTAGAGAAGTTAGCAGTTGCTGAGTTACTTGAAGGTGTAACCTGACTTGGTCTGTGGACTGGCCTACTATGAGCCAGTCGTGCAAATAAGGAAAGATGGCAATTTTTGCCTTCTTAAGTGGCAACTGCTACTGCCAGGCATTTTGTGAATACCCTTGGGGCAGATGTAAGCCGAAGGGCATTGCTCTGAACTGGTAATGACCTGAGGGCAGTTCGAATCTGAGGTATTTTCGATGGGAGCTTCTGATGAGAACATGATAAAGGCATCCTTGAGGTCCAGGGACACTAGCCAGTCCCTGGCCTTAAAGAGGGTAAAATAATTCCCAGAGTCACCATTTTGAATTTTGGTTTTAAAAGGCGTTTGTTTAGATACCTGAGATCCAGGATGGGCCGCCATTCTCCTGTCTTTTTGGGTAAGGAAGTACCTGAGTACAACCCTTTGCCTTGGTGTAGGGGTGGAACCCTTTCCACAGCTCTGAGAGCCAGGAGGGTAGAGACTTCTGCCTCAGGGCAAGAGCCTCTGAAGGATTTGCAGGTGGAGGATCTGATTCTCATCTTTGGAAATTTTTGAAGCTGAGAACCAGTCCCGACTTACTACTTCAGGACCCACTTGTCTGACGTTAGAGACTTCCAGTCCTGGACAAAGTAAGCCACCTGCCCCTACAGGTATTGGAGAATCGGCCCAGGCAGACCCATCCGGTGTCTGCTTGGCAGGGGCTTAAGGCTGAGGGGTGGAAGCAGGCCTGCCTGCACCCGTCTGCCTCTCCCTCTAAAGAACCCCTTCTGTGCAAAAGCTGAAGAGGAATCCTGGGCTTGGTAAAAGGCCTATGAAAAGGCCTACTCCTGCCCCTGGGAGGCTGCCTTTGGAAAGTGACTTGCCTTTCCTTGGCCTGTGCACTCCTATAGGTGGTCCTATATTCATCCATTTTCTTCATGTAATTCTCTGTTTGCTCCCCAAACAGAGAGTTGCCTAACAGGAAATCCATGGCCTTAGTCTGGGTATCCTGTGACAGGCTAGTACATCTGAGCCAAGCCATTCTATGGAGAGCCATAGCTGTAGCCATGACTCTGGATGATACATCATTAGAGTCCACTGCAGCATGGAATTGCACCTTGGATGCCTCAATACCATCAGGGGCCACCTGCTCCAGCTCTTCTGCCAGCTGGCCAGGAACCTGCTTTGCTAGAGCTAAAAAAGTATCCCATCTGGATTTTTGATATCTAGCAACATAAGCCATATAATTAGCCTGTCTGAGTCCAAGGAAGCTGCCATGTACTGTTTCTTTGCCATGGCATCTATCTTTCTGGAGTCCTTGTCAGGGGGTGGAGAGGCTAGGGGACATTTGCCTTGTCACAGGCTGCAGCCTGCACCACCCCACGTGGCTGCATTGTTGTGTAAGGAACTCCATATCAGAGCCTGATAATGCATACCTTTTGTTCATTCTTTTATCAACAGGAGGTATGGTGTGAGAAGCTTTAAAATCTTTACTGTTTCAAAAGATTTATGCAGAGGAATAGACAGTCTCCTAGACTCTGGGATATCCATCATTTCTATAAAATCAG
The DNA here is from genome assembly GCA_016271365.2 of Neoceratodus forsteri. Lineage (NCBI taxonomy): Eukaryota > Metazoa > Chordata > Ceratodontiformes > Ceratodontidae > Neoceratodus > Neoceratodus forsteri. The sequence continues at coordinate 410,741,359 of CM028138.1, forward strand.
GCTCCTCCTGATCATCACAGCTTCCTCCATAGGAGCTGGAGGGTTCAACCACTTTTTTTAAAAAAACATGAAGTGAGAAGGGACTCAGAAAGCCTAGGGAGACACTCCTGAAGATCTGTCTGGAGAGATGTCCAGTTCAATGGGCACATCAGACTTTCAAAACACATTCACTCTCCTCATACTCCTCTTCCCCTCCTCTGGTTCATGAAATTCCCTTAAATAATACTCCTGAACGGAGAACCGCGAACAGGCGCTTACCTGATGATGCGGTTCGGTCGGGACCGAGAAGACTGAACAATTTTATTGCTTTAGCTATTTCTTCAGCGGTTGGAGAGGAAGTTTTGACTCCACACCAGCTGATTTTCTAGATTTCTTTGTTGGAACCGACTCCTCAGAGTCGGCTCTCTTTGCCGAGGAAATGTCGCCCTGGTCAGAAGGCACTCCCTCCGGTTGGTTGAAACCGAACGGGCTGCTCCCATCGGGTCAGCGGACTTTATAACCTCCATTCCCTGAGTCTACCAACTCTCTTATCCAGGGTAGCTGCAGGAAAACCCATGCAAATCTGGCAGTCTGAATTGAGGTGGTCAACCCCAGACAATAAACACATGTGGTGTGGGGGCCAGCCTTGGCGAAGGCTTCCCCACATACAACACAGTGCTGAAACCCAGTGGGCCGGTTTTCTTTTGGGTTTCTCAGACATAATGCCAGCCTAACCAAAAACTTGCCTTTTACGGCAATCTGCCAAGCAAGACTGCCTTATCGGTTCCCAACCGTGACACGGGTCATGGAAAAAAGCGTAATTAAATCCAGTTTTTAGAACCGATAAGAACAGAACCACACTTCTAAAAGACTGTAATGTAATGAAGTAACTTGATCGGTTCAAACCGAACCGATAAAAATGTTTACAAGTTCCACACAGAAAATAAATGTAAAACCTATCTAGTACTTACAATACCACAGATAGAGCTTGAACCGACGGTTACGGTTTAATTTCGGTTAAAAACCAAAACTTTTATACTTTAACCGACAAAATGAACACGTGCAGAAGGAGGAATCTCCGAGCGACTGTTCAGTGAGTGGAGTAAAGAATCTGACAGTTTAAGTTTGAAGAACAGCAGATAAAATTTTCAACCAAGCTTGAGCTCTAAGTTCCATGCCTGGCATGGACTTTAACTCTTTCACCTCGGAGCAGTTCTAAGGCTGGGACAAACTGCATATGTCATAATATAGCAAGACTTCATGTTGTTTGAATGCTCATGCCATTCTACCTCATCCCTACCCTGTAGACACTGATGAGTGTCGTGGTGTGCTTTAGGGTCTTTGACGTTATACTTACACCATTCCATAAGGAAATACGCTGAGATAGGTGCAGTATAGGAGAATGGGGTGAATTTTGGGGTGACCACCCCAAGACAGACCTCGATGCCTGTCTCTGGCTGCAGGGAGGGTGGGGTGAAATGGTGGGAACATTACAGCCAATGATCCCAAGTCACACCCTGGCACCTGTCAGTCTCTACAGGGTGGGGAGTTACAGCTGGAAATCCTAACGCTGTAGGCGTTTGTTAGTATTTTCACTCCAAATGTTCAACATAGGCTTTTGTGACCCCACCTCATGAAGAGTGGCACAATCAGTTTGTAAGATGAAAGGTAGTTTGCACAGCCGCTATGCCATTTAGCGACACAGGGATGGAAACACATTTTGGGCAGGATGAGTAAAATGACAAATGTATTGTTCATGAGGAGGTATAAAAATTGCAACACTGAAAATCTGGAGTGAAAATATGAAAAATTGGTGAAGTCATGAGCATGCATAGAAACTCACGCAACACCGTCAGTAACAATTATTTCGGGATTTTTAACCACATTTTCAACATAGGCATCTTGGGACCTCCCTCATGAACAGTGGCACTGTGATTTTGTTAATTTGTCCCAAAAGTTGATTTTCCACAGCGACCACGCCATTGTGTGCCACAGGTGCAAAACACATTTTGAGCAGGATGTGAAAATGACAGCTGTACTGTTCATAAGGAGGTATGAAAAAATGCCAGTGTTGAAAATCTGGTATGAAGATACTGCAAATTTGCAAAATTACAAGGGTGCGTGGAAACTACGCAACACACACTTATAACACATTCATTTATAGATGTTCATCACCAAATTTTCAACATAGGCATTTTAGGACCTCTGCTCATGAACAGTGTCAGCGTCATTTCCTCAAACTGTTCCGAAAACTGATTTCACCAACGACCGCTATTCTGTGCGGATGTGCAAAAACACATTCCGGACAGGATAATATAAACAACTGTACTGTTCATAACGAGGTGAGAAAATGCCAATTTGAAAATGTAGGTGAAAATATTACAAATTCACAAAGTTATGGCGTGCGTGGAAACTGTGCAGCGCTACGCTAAATAAAACAACCATTTTTTAATTTTTCCACCAAATTTACAACATAGACTTTTGAGAGCCCCCTCATGAACAGTGGCACTGTCGTTTCGTTAATCAGTCCTGAAAGGTTATTCCATGCAGTGACTGCGAAATCACCTTTTAAGGACGAATAAGCCATGACAGTGACTGAATTCATGAGGAGAGTCCAATAACCCCATATTGACAATTTGGTGCCAAAATTTCCAAAAATGGGAGAGATATGCACCAAAGTTAAAAAATGCCTATTTATGCCATTATACAGCTTACGGCATTTCTTCAGTTACTGATCGGCTTTGAAGAATGCAGACATGTTCAGTCCAGCGAAGATCGTCGCGCCAGACTCTGCAGGTAAAGTATGGGGTGGGGTGTGTGGGAGGCGGGGTGTGCAGAGGGTGGGGCCGGGTTGGGGAGGGCAGGAGACCACTAGGGACCGTTTCTTGTTTCTGGCACCCCCTCGGCACACAACAAAAGTGGGGGACATTACGCTGGCGGAAGTGTGCTCCCCACTGGCAAAATAAGGGAAGAGGACTCACGCCGATGGAGTTAGGCCCCAGTCGGCAGAAAGACTGTTGGGCGCATGATGCAGGGGGATGGGGCACCTGGGCATACATTAAATGGGAGGGGCAGTATGCCGGCGGAGTGGGCTCCCCATTGACAAGTGAAGTGGGTCAGGGCCGCTGCATGATTGCAGTGGACCTTTGTTAGATCTGGTGGCCACCTGGCGTATGCCTGATGTCAGCGCCTGCGCTGCCTTATTGGAGAGCGAGGGCACCTTCTGATCGTGCCTGTATTCATCCCTGTTGACTGCAACTCCAAATCTTCTACTAATGCAATATGTTGGCTGGCACACACATGCGAACCAACATAAAAACAGTGGCATATTACTTTGGTTATTTGCAAAGCAAAGTATTATCCTGAATTCTTTTGTTAGCGTTAGACATAATCTCCACTAGTAGTAAGAACCATAGATCTGAGTTATAATATAAAGGAGGGATTGCTGTGCAGGCACCTACTCTTCTTTGCTGTGTTTGAAATGTAAGTTTGTTATCTTGCAATTGTTCAATAAAGATAATTTAAAAAATTTAACTCATGAACACATAGACATAGACAACTGTCCCTCAAACATGCCATTTCTACAATCAACAATTTGGTAAACACCCGATGAGATGATGGTTGGTAGGCCACAAGCTGTGTGTGTACAGGAGGCAAAATCCCATAGGAAAAGTTGAGAGACTTCTAACAGGACAGACACATGTAAATGTGGAGGTGTGCTTCTGAAGATCTACAGGCATGATTAAGTTTCTTGACAAGGGCCTTGTATATTGTAATGAGGGTATCTATACAGAACCTGGTTTTCTGAACAAACCTGTTTTGGAACTTCAAGCCAAACACTGGACCATCTCCACTTGGGTACAGTGAGTAGCAAGACTACAGTCTCAACAGTCTCTCTGACCTGGGAATCAACAAGACTCGCTGATACCCATCAAGATCTGAGTTACATTAATAATATCTGCTAGCATACACCTGCTGAGGAAGCAAGGATGAAACAAAATCTCTTTGGAGGAAAACTACCTTGGAACTCAATAATCTTACCTAAAAAAATTATTTTTGAGCCATCTGCCCCAGTTTCCACAACTCACGAACATGGAACCCTTGCAATGAATCTGCCCAGTGGAAAATTCAGGGACTGAGTTAGTGTAATACAACTGGGACTGGTGGAATGAAGCTGAGTTATCCCTAGAAAACCTCAGCTATGGTAGACTCAGGAACTCAGATGCGGAATCTATCAAGTCCCAAAACAATGGGATGAGCAGGGGATGAGGCAGATCTGCTATGAGATGACATGGGGACCTGGACTTTCTCCTCTCGAAGGAAGAAAAAAATGACTACGCCATAGTAATATTTCTTTTTAAAGGATTCATCGGTAATATTCACAGTTTGAAATCAATCCCTGGAATGAGTGGCCCTGGTGATCTGGAACTTAATGCTAATTATATGACTTTAAGTTCAACCTGCTTTCTAATGTTAGATGTATTTCTATAGCTAGGGAAGCTATGACCACTAAAACAAGCTAAATGGTTACCAAGAATACTGTTACAAATTGTAGGGCTGGGGGTGGCCGGTCATCTGGGTGGCTCGGCTCCACAGAAATATCACTAACTGCAAAAAAGCCTGAAAATTGTTTAAAGCAAGGCAGAACAACATTTATCTATATTGAAAATTAATTTGTAATCAGACCACACAGCAGCAATTGTAAAGGCACCTTAACAAGTAATGCTCAAGCAAATAGAAAAGGAATTGATTCTTATGAACCTATTTCCAGGTTCTGAAAGCAAAGGCAGGGTAAGGATTGCGCATATTACTGATGGATCCTAAAGAAGAAACAACATTACTGTGGTGCGTGATTTTTCTTCTAACCCCAGGAATCCATCAGTATATATTCACAATATGCAGACTCCACAGCAGTACCTCGGGAGGCTGAGTCAGAACCTGTTTAGGGAAAAGGTTCTGCAAGACAGCAGTGCTAAAGTTTGTGTCTCTAATGGACTGTAAGTCAGGAGTAATGCTGTGTGATGGTGTATATGGTCTTCATGGTAGCTGCCTTACAAACCTCTCGCTGGGGATACCCTTGATGCTGCCACAGAGGCAGAGGTCCTTCTTGTAGAGTGTGCCCTAAGACCTCTGGGTGGCACTCTACCAGCTTAGTCATAACAGAGTATGCAGGAGACTATTGAAAGATAAATGGTTCTCTGGAGCTGGTTGCCTTTGCCCACTTCACCATAAGTGACAAACAGAAGAGTGCTAGTAGACCTGATGTCTTTTGTGTGGTGCAAGTAGTAATTCAGTGCCCTTTGACAATCAGATAATGGCGCTTTTGTTCCCTGAAGTGGATTTTCATTAAAAGAAAACAGTAAGGGCAATTAACTGATTCAGATGGAATTCAGACACCACTTTAGGAAGGAATTTCCTGTTTGTCCTCAGGACTACCTTGTCCCTATGAAAAATTATATGGTTTGGATCTGTGCAGAGGGCTTGTAGCTCACTCACCCTTCTAGGAAGTCACTGCCACTAGGAAAATTGTTTTCCCAGTGACAAACTGCAGTACTGCAGAGGCCATAGAATTGAGCGGGCCTCCGTCAACCTGGCAATACACACATTTAAGTTCGGGGGCAGGGTCCCTCACAGGAGGTACAGGTGATTATGACCTTTGAAAAACTTTTCAGAACAGGTTGTGAAGCCACTGGCCTATCTTTGCCAGCTGATGTGTAAGCTGATACTGCTGCCAAATGTACCCACAGGATTGATGGCCTCAGGCCCAGTAACTGGAGGTGGACCAAGTAATCCAAGACTGTAGACAGACCTGTTTAGATGGGTTCCATGTCAAGATGGCGATTAAAGAACAGCGACCGTCAAAGGGCACATGGATAATGCGAATTGGGAAATTTCCTAGAAACATTCAACACTTTCAGTACTTCCTCTGAAAGATTTAACCCAGAAAACTCTAGCTCTTCAAGAACCATGAGCTGAGGTGTAGAGTTCTCAGGTCTGGGAATGTTATTCTGCCCTGGGACAGTGTCAGCAGATTGTGTCTCAGTGGCAGATTGACTGGAGGTTTGTTGGAGAGGGACAACAGCGTGGAATATCAGGTCTGCCTGACCCAGTCTGGTGCTATGAGAATCATCATTTTGACTCCTGTCCCAGACTCATGAGCATTCTCAGCAAGAGTGGGAATTTAAGGAAGCACACAGAAACTTCCCTAACCAGTCCAGTACCAGTGCACCTTCTGGAACTGAGCCCACTGCTGCGGGGTCTGCAAAAACAGTGGGAGCTGATTCTTCTCCCAGGAAGCAAACAAATCTATTTCTGGTGTACCCGAGCATCTGGACACTGATGCCAGCACCTGCTGGTTCTGTGTCCACTCGTAGTTCCATGGCTGATCCTGCTTACAGGTCTGCCAGTTATATTGTCCTTCCTGGCAGGTTTACCACAGATAGCTCAATTTCAGGGAATAGGCTAGGTTCAAGATCTTCATGGTTCCTGTTCATAACTTTGAATATCTTGTTCCTCTATATTTTATATAATGCAAAGGTTGTGGTGTTGCCTGTCCAGATTTGGACAGACTGACCCTGGAACTCGGGGAAAATGACTGCATTGCCAGATACACTGCCTTGAGCCCCAGAAGGCTGATATGCTCCTAAGTCTCCTGTGTACTCAGGTGCCACTTACAGTGGGTGGGCCCCGACTGCATCTGTTGTTAGGATAGCTGTGGGCAATTGCTGGAGGAATGGAATTCCCTCTGAGGCTGCATTCTCCCTTTCACCAGTACAGTGCCCTTAGTCAATTTTTGTGACAGGCACCAGTTTGGACAGAGGATCCCATCTCTGAGACCAATGATCCCTGAGATGATATTGGATGTTTCTTTTCTGGAACCTGGCTCCTGGTACCACTGCAGTGGATGGCGCCATGTGCTCCAGTCCTATGAAGTCCAGAATCTGAATGGTTTCTGTCTGTGACTTCTGAAGATTTATAGAAAGACCGTTTTCTAGTGTGCTTTCTGTCAACTGTGTAGAAGTTCTGCTTCCTGCTGTGTTTTCCCTGAGACCAGACAGTCATCAAGGTGAGGAAACACCACCACACACCTGCCTTTTCGGATGTGCAGCCACCACAGCTAGGCACTTTGTGAAAACCCTTGGTACTGAGGTAAGGCCAAAGGGAAGGGCTGTGAACTGGTACTAGCAGTTCCCTAGTCTGAACCTGAGGTACTTTCTGTGACTTGGTCTGACAGGTATGTAAAAGTAGGGATCTTTCAGATCCAGTGACTTCAGTCAGCCTCCACTTGCAAAGATGGTATAATTGAGCCCAGTGTGACCATTTCAGTCTCTCTTTGTTGTTTGTTCAGATATCTCAGGTCTAAGATGGGTCACTACTCTACATTGTTCTTGTGGATCAGGAAGTATCTGGAGAAAAGATGTTTGCCCCATTGTATGGCAAGTAATGTCTCCACTGCTTGTGCTTGCAATAATTTCTTTACTTCCAGCTCCAACAGGACTTCTGTTACTGTGTGAGGCTGAAAACCTTTAGGTTCTGCAGTTTGGGAATTTTCTGAACTACAGGGACAAACCTTGGCCCACTACTTCCAGGATCCACTTATCTGTGATAATCTTTGACAACTCCTGGAAATAGTAGGCAACCTTCACTCACACTGGCAATGGATGGGTGGCCTAGGCAAAGTTGTCAGGTGTTTTGTTTTGCTGGGGCTTAGGGGCAGGAGTTGCAGCTGCACGGTGGGGAGCCTCTTTCCCCCTCCCCTATAGTGTCCTTTTGTGGTGGGTACTCACAGAAAGCATAAGGTCATGGGTAGTATCCTCTACCCCTACCTCCCCTTCCACGAGGCCTGTAGGAAATGGAGCCTTTTCTTTATCAGTATTGTTCTCATAAGTGGTTTTGTACTCATCCACCTTTTTCATGTAAGCCACCGTTTAGCCACCAAGAGGAGTTTCCTTCAAAGGGAACTCCACCGCTTTGCCTGTGTGTCCTGTGACAGAGTTTAAGCAACAATCACTGAAGAGCAGGCCATCTCCTGAGAGATTAACGACTGGCTGGGGAAGGGTGGCCAGGCGCAGCAGTCATTAATCTCGAAAAGCCCACTGTATAGTAAACTAACAATGTCTGCTGCACCAGTGCTTTGGAACTCTCTGCGCCTTACAAGCGTGCAGCCAGCAGTAAGGTATACTGTTAGAACAATGAATCCAGGAGAGTGAAACCAACACAGTGACAACCCATTTGACATCAGTATTGGAGCACTGTATCGATATAGCAACTCTGGTGTTGGCTGCTCTCACCAGTGATCTGCCCCCCTCCCGAGTTGATTATATAGAGCCCCTGCAAACAGTCTTCAGTATCCCGTCACCACAGTGGTTTGTCGACACATTTGCCAGGTGGTGTGAACATCGTCAGCAAAAATATTATGGCTGTAAAGTCTGTCGACAACTTTGTTGTCGATGCGACTGGTGGAACCACTCGGTGGAGGCCTTAAAGCCTCCTTAAAAATCTTTCTCTTTGAAAAAGCTTTTAGTTTTATTTAAATTCTCATTTTAATTCTTGAGGACATTGTTCTTACTATAAAGTGCTCTGAGCCCTTGGATAGGGTACTATATCAATAAAATGTGCCTTACCTTGCCTAAAAACATAGATATGTCAAAAGAAATGCAGTTCTAGTCCTAAAAGCTGAACCACTAATGTAACTCTCACCTCAGAAGAGGACACATTTAGTAACTGATGTCTTGATTCTCTTGAAATTGGAAGAGGAAGTATTTGACAAAAACTGCAAAAGCAGATACACAAAAAGCTTTAAAAAGTGAAATTTAGAATAATTATCATGGTTCCATAAAAGTACGAGCCACACAGAATAGTAGCCTTCTTTGTTTTCCAGGAGCCAATTGCGAACTGGAGAGAACCTCTAAAACAATAATAATTTCAGATAACACCCTAACAGAGTTATCGATAAATAACTAAAATACTTAAACTAAGAATTTAAAATAAAATAAACCACAAACCATCCAAGTGAGGATATGACTTGGGGCAACAGCTGTCTTCAGCAGAGAAATAAATCTGTTGTTAGAAAGCGTGGAGACTGACCCACCAGCGCAGTGGCAAGGCGTCCGCTTGTGGCACCGACATCCGGGTTCAGTGATGGACTCAGGAGTTGGAGGCCAGCTGGGGCAGAAGAATGAGCATCCAGGGACAGCTTTCCTTCTCCAGGGAGGGGAAAAGTGTCTGGTGCTCTACGGACCTCTGGAAGAGGCTGGGGTACCTCCACTGCTGGCGCTTCATGTAATGGGGGCGGGGGCGCTGGCCATCATTACATCCCACCCCAAGGAATCTCACAGGCATCTACAAAAATTCCATCCCCATCCTTGATCGCTGCCTGCTGCGCTCTTGAGCTATCCGAGTCCGCTGGGGGGGTCGCTCCCATGGCCCACCGGGGGAAGCCAGGGCTTGAGACCATTATCCATTGGGAGGCGGTCCCTGCCCGGAGGCCCTGCCCAGGGAGTAAGCCTGGACATTGTGGAGGGAGAGGGCAGCTTGCAGGCTGATCCTCTGAATGGGGAAGGGGCGGTCAAAAACAAAAAGAAAGTAGGGTGGAGTGTGACCACACAGCAGAGTTTGAACTCCATTCTAAAGTTCCATAATTAGCATAAAATACAAAAAGCTCTGGGGCTGTTCGTTTCAGGAAATGATTGCACATGGTGCATATATACTGATGGATTCAGGGACTAGAAAATGTGTTCTTGTCTGCCAGGTCCTTCAGCATCTGTTCCAGTTTATGAATAGTGTAGACCAGGGCCTCTAGTTATCTGTGGTACTTCAGTTTTAATTTCTGAAGCAGGGCCCTGAACATCTGCAGTTGGATATGCTTGTTTCTGTACCATTAATTACTGACTTCTGTGGCAGAATGTAGTCCAGCCACTGGTTGCACTATCTTGTGATGTCGTAGATGCCATTGTTTACTTTTATTCTTTAAAATGTCTCTAGTGTATGAAGAACCATGCCCATATGTGATTTGTATATCTTGCACATTACATACATACGACTAAATATTTTATGTATTAGCCATCAGTGACTGAGCTCGTTTTATAAGGTATAGGGAACCTTTTGAAAGCATACTTTTACTGGATTTTTAGGAAACCACACATAACATTTGGTACCACAACATCCACTGTTAATACAACAAGGCTTGGAGGAACAGGAAGCGCATCCTCAGGATCACGAGAACAGCTGCGGAGTCTGAGCTGGATGTCATTGTCCACCTAGGGACAAATGACTTGGCTCATCATGAGATTAGGGCAGTGCAGGAGGACTTTGTAGAGTTGGGGAGGGGCCTAAGACAAGTAGCACACAGGTATCCTTCTCAGAGGTGCTGCCTGTCAATGGCATGGGTGAGGCAGTACTTTGCACCATGCAGTTTAATGAATGGTTGAAAAATGGTGTGGAGCACTGGGGTTTGTCTTCATTGGGGACTGGGGTTCCACCTGGAGGACACCAGCCTATACTGGCAGGATGGTCTGCATCTGTCAGGAAGGGAACAAGTCTTTTGAGCAATCGGTTAATGCTTCATTGGAAGCTTTTAAACTAGTCAGGGGAGGCACTGATAAGCAGCAGGAAAATCCCAGCCTCTCCCTACAAAACAGGGTGCTAAATGAGAAAAGACCGAGGTAGAAAGGTCAGTGGGGATGCTGCAACCAATGCCCATAGTCTGAGTAACAAGCTTCCTGAATTAGTGGCCTTGATGGAGGAGGAACATCTGGATATCATGGCAGTCACAGAAACATGGTACACACAATACCATGACTGGGGCGTAAACATACCGGATACACCATCTACAGGAGGGACAGGGAGAGTAAAGAGGAGGAGGGTAGCTCTTTACATAAGGAAGGAATCAAAGCAACAGAACATAAGGGTAAACAGGGAGGAAGAAGCACTGTGGGTAAATTTGGAGGCAGGCAATGGCACCACAATCCGTGCAGGGTTGTATACAGACCTTCTCAGGAGGAAATCGACAAAGGAAATGATAGAAAGTATACTTAGAATGACAGAAAAGGGAGATACTGCTGATGGGTGATCTGAATATGCCAGATGTTAACTGGAGTGCAGTTGCAGCAGCCACTTGAAGAGTGGGTTATTCTAGATGCCCTACAGGGCATGCCTTAGACAACTAGTATTGGAGCCCACTCGAGAGGGCAATCTTAGACCTGGTTCTCTCAAATGGAGATGGAGAGAGGATCACAGATGTGGAAGTGGGTAGCCATCTGGGAACTAGCGACCATCGAACAGTATAGTTCTAATAAACACAGCAATAGAGTCAAGCCATACAAAGGCAAAAGTACTGGACTTTAGGAGGCTGACTTTGCCAAAATAGGTGAGTGCCTGAGGAATGCACTAGCAAATGGACAGGAAGGAGGGTGGAAGAACAATGGGAATAATAAAACTGCCATCACAGAGGTAACAAGCCTTTGTGTGAAGCAAATGAACAAAGCGAAGCGATGTAAGAAACCACTATGGTTCTCAAGAAGTGGCAGTGAAGGTTCAAGAGAAAATAAAGCATTCAGGAAGTACAAGGAATCACAGAAGGAGCAGGACAGAGAATTGTATCAGTTAAAGCAAAGGAAGCTGGAAGGCAGTCAGAATAGCAAGGCCCAAACCAAGGAAAAGATAGCCAACTCAGTTAAGAGGGGATAAAACCTTTTATAGGTACATCAGGGGCGAAGGAAGACCAAGGGAGGGATAGTGAGGCTTAATAAAGGGAGGAGGGTGGGCAGAGGTGACTGAAAAGGCAGAGATACTAAACAAATATTTTGCTCAGTATTTACAAATGAAGGGGGTACCTAAAACAAACAGCAGTAACACTCTGGATACAGAAGTTGATACCAACCCATTTACAGAAGAAAGGGTTCTGAAAGAACTTTTAAAACTGAAGGTGGACAAAGCAATGGGGCCTGATGGGATTCATCCCAGAATTCTAAAAAATTAAGGTAGAACTAGTGACACCACTGACTACCCTCTTTAACAAATTATGGGAGGATAGGGTGGTACCCGAGGACTGGAGGAGGGCAGATGTGATTCCCCTTCACAAAAGTGGAAGCAAGCCACAAGCGGAAACTACAGACCTGTTAGTTTAACCTAAGTGATAGGGAAAATGATGGAATCACTTCTGAAGGAAAGAATTGTCAGTATCTAGAGGCCAGGGGCACAGGACCCAAGGCAGCATGGATTCACAGCGGAAGGTCATGCCAGATGAATCTGATTGATTTCTTTGACTGGGTGGCCAAAGTAGTACATCAGGGAGGGCTGAGGACATGGCCTACCTAGACTTTAGCAGGCATTTGACACAGTCCCACACAAAGATTAATATACAAGTTAGCCAGCCTGGGAGTGGGTCCCAAGATGACAGCCTGGGTAAGAACTGGCTGGAGAATAGGACACAGACAGTAATAGTAAATGGAGTCCACTCTGAAGAAAGGTGGGTTACTAGTGGTGTACCATGAGGTTCAGTATTAGGACCGGTCCTCTGCAATGTCTTTATAAGCGACATTGCAGAGGGACTGAAAAAGTATGTCTCTTGCAGATGACACAAAGATCTGCAACAGAGTTGATGCACAAGGTGGAGTGGAAAGGATGAGAAGGGACTTGGCAAGGTTAGAGGAATGGTCAAATGTATGGCAGCTTAGATTCAATGCTAAGAAGTGCAAGGTAATCGCCTGAAACAAAAACCCTGGGGAAGAGTACACAATGGGGTGAGATACTAACAACAACAAAAATGGAAAGGGATCGGAGGTAGTCATACAGATGACCTAAAGGTGGACAAGCAATGTGAGAGGGCAGCAAGGAGGCTGGGGGGATACTGGGATGCATAGGAGAGGCATCACCAGTAGAAAACAGGAAGTTATTATCCCTCTGTACAGACAGCTGGTCAGACCCCATCTGGAGTACTACATGCAGTTCTGAAGACCCGATCTCCACAAAGACATAGACAGAATGGAAGCTGTCAGAGGAGGGCAACTAAAATGGTGCAGGGTCTGCACCGGAAGACATAGAAGAGAGACTTACGCAGCTTAATATGTATAGCCTCAAGGAAAGGAGGGAGAGGGGGGACATGATAGAAACTTTCAAGTACCTCAAGGGAATCAACAAAGTCCAAGAGGTAGCATCTTTCAAAAAAAGGTGTGCAAGAACAAGGGGCACAATCTGAAAGATAGGGGGCAGCTCAGAGGTAATTTAAGGAAGTATTTTTTCACAGAGGGTTGTGGATGCATGGAGCGGCCTTCCGGAGAAGTTGTGCAGTCAAAAAACAGTGGTGGAATTCAAGCATGCATGGGACAGTCATAGAGCAATTCTAGGGGTGGGGGTAGGAGAAGTAGGCTGCTGGTTAACTAGGATCTACAGCTTATCCATTAGGTAGGAAATGAGCAGACTGGGTGGGCCAAGTGGTCCTTATCTGCCATCAAATTCTATGTTTCTATGTTTCTAACATAAGCAAGCAGTAAGACACGATGAGGTGTGGGTTATGGCCTGGTAACAGCACACCCAGGTGCGTTATGAGGCATGAGGGTGTGCGCGAGTGCCTTTAGCACCTGGGAAGTGCTATCGGTCATAACCTACACTCGGAATATCTTACTGCACTTATAAAATAGGCCCCAAGAAATTATAAAACAATAAAAAAAGAACAAAAAAGTTAGAAATATAAAAATGGAGGTTTCAATAGGTGAAATAGTAAAAACAGTCCCCCTATTAAAAGAAGTGTTTATTGTGGCAACAGGGGCTTCTATGTACTCCCTGAGGTAGAAAAATACCACATAGTGTATGTCATGTCCTCCTTCCTCCACAAAGCCCTAAACATTTAACGTTCTGTAAGTGAAGTATGATCTGTGCTTCAAGGCTCCAGCTGACTGCAATCAAGTCAGTGAACATCAGATTTCAAATCTTGCTACAGAGGACTGAATCTTTAGCGGGATCTGAAAGCCGTGCTTCATTGATTTGATTGCTGTCAAGTTTGAGCACTGAAGCATGGTCAGACTTCATTGAAAACGTTAAGGTGGAGTTACAGCGCAACTGGGATGTGCCAGCGCTGACAGGAGTGATTGTCAGTGGTGCTGCGCCGTAGCTCCAGCACCATTGAATATCGCTCTGTGGCCACCCGCATTGTGCATTGCACTGGCACTGCACCAGCGCCAAGTGGCCGGGGGCTGCGCTGGTGCAAGTGCCGTTGCGCTAGGCGCATCAACGCATGATATTCAAAGTGCACATGCAACTGGGGCCATAATGCATGCAAAGGCACAAATAAGGGCCATTTGCATGCCATTATATTGTTGCGTACCAAGTGTGTAGTCTCGGCAACTAATACCGGGTGCCCTGCCAGGCTACAGCCGTCGAGACCGGCCCTGCACAAGTGGCAAAAGTGCCCCACTGCCCGATCAGCGGGCATATGTAATAAAATAAAATGTCCAATATCCTGGTGGTCCAGTGGACCACTCCCAACGATGCGGATGTACATTGTAAAATAGTATATACCAATCCATCCCTGGTGGTCAGTGGTACCCCCTCCCACCCGCTCACTGAGCCCCAACACCCCGCTCCCCGATCAGCGGCGTGACAGCTCTCCCTGCAACCGCCCACTGCCCGCCAACTGACTGTGTACAGTAGGGCTATCGCCACTGGTCCTGGCGTGGGCCAATGGCGTGCAGACCGTACCATACCACAGTCAGAAATGTGAATGGATCCATTCACATTTTCTGGTTTAACTCAATCTGCAGTCTGCACCACGTGGTCACGCTGTGGATAATAAATACAACCCTACTGTATCGATCAGTCGACGAAGCGACAGGGTGGAGTGGGGAGGGGTACCGGCTGGACCACCAGGGGATGGATTGGTATATACTGTTTACAACTCGCCAGCGATCGGGCTGGAGGGTCACTGGCCCACCAGGGATATTGGAACTTTCATTTAATACATATGCCTGCGATCAGGCTGGGTGGTCCACTGGACCACCAGGATACTGGACATTTACTGTATTACATATGCCCGCGATCGAGCTGGGAGGCGGTCCACTGGACTACCAGGAATATTGGAACTTTCATTTCAATACATATGCCCGCGATCAGGCTGGGGTGGTCACTGGACCACCGAGATATAGGAATGTTATTTTCTCACATATGTCCGCGATCAGGCATGGGGGGCACTACCACGATGGACAGTGCCGCTGGAGCTCGGGTGGCCACCCAGGCTGGCAGCTGCCGTGTTGTGCCCTGCAATATGGCAGCTCACCTGTGGGTGGCAACTGTTGCTCCTTTTATTTGTAGCTCAATTGTGTGCAGGCGTGGGTAGGGGTTACTTGCATGGGCTCAGCACATGCGGGCTGAGTCGGGATGTGCGGAGCATGCATGGGCCGCCCCACTGCGCCTCATACATGCAATACACTCCAGGCGCATTGGAATTTGTACCCAGGCACTTTCCTCTTTTGAATAACATGCCAGGGCACATCAGTGGGTTGCGCATGGCCATGCACAACCCATCTGAATATCCACCCCAAATGTTTAGGGCTTGTGGAGCAAGGGGGGACCTTACACACACTGTGTGGTATTTTTCTACTTTTGCCTTGGTGCACCATTCTCCCAGTACAGCTGCTGTTGTTCCATCAGATGCTAGCTTGGACAGAAGTTTGGGAACCACTGATATTTAGACACAGATGACAGCTACTAATGCTGATAGGTGGAAGAGAGAGAGAGAGAGAGAGAGAGAGAGAGCTGGGGTGGAAGGACAGACACAGAGATTGTCAGCTTCGTGGACAAGATGTAAGATGATGTACACCACTCCTCCCATATCTACTTAATGGCTGCTGCAGAGACAGAGATGACTACTGGGACTAGCCTGGCACACTAGGAGGACTAGCAGTTTGGAACCACTTGCATGAAAATCTGTAAGCTACAGGGGTAGATGGGCACAGCATTACCCACCTGCCTGTGGATTGGCTGATCTGAATGTGAAGGAGGGATACATATTGAGCTGTTGTAGACATTTCTGAACACTCCTGCAGAGCTGTTTATTTTCAGATCACTTTCCCTCTTTAACGAAGCATGGAGAGTGAGGGCTGGTTGTCTCCTGGTGACAGACAAGTAGAAGAAGCTGAGCTTACATTCAGTCAGAATTACCACTGGGATAAAATGCCATTTTCTAAATTTGAATTTCCAGGTTTTCCTCATTTGATTTTCATCTGGCTTTCTACCTCTGCCCACTGGAATCCTGTCCTCCTAAGGCCTAGCCACCTGCCAGCTTTGAAATTACAGCACAGATTCTTTGTGGTGTGTGTCCTGAGTATGTGTGGCTATTATGTTGATGACAGCATGGTGATTTACCTTTGGTTTTCTCCTTTAAATTCTCTCTCCACCTGTCTTCCTGCTGGTGCCACACACACAGCCTAGAGGGGCTTTCGTGTGAACCAGTGCATCCCTCTGTAAGAACTATCTCCCTGGCCCACCACAGGATCACTGCAATAGCAGTGTGGTACCACCATTCTTCAGTTTGGGTAAGCTGCCAATGGCAGCATTTCCCCATCTCTGGCTGTCCACCACAAGTGGCTGAGTCTGTTTCCAAACCTGGGTTGCCTGTTTGGTGAGCGTAACTTACTACTATGGGGCCACTTGGCAGCTGCTTCAATTTAAAGAAAAAGCAACCAAGTGCTGCAGATTCAAGAATACTTCAATTTCCAGCCACCCATAACTATTTAATAGGGCGCTACTGTCTATTTGTAGGTGTGAAGAGGTCTCTTATGTGTGTAACTGTATGCTCACTTATTCATAAGGGGTGGAAACCATAGGCCGAGCAGTTTTGGTGCCTAAAGCAGTGTCAGGAAATGTTTACTATAACATAAGAGGTGTTCTCAGAGCACCTAGCAGTAAACTAATTTAGTGGAAGGTCATTTACTGTCGACATAAATGTTGCTCCTTCATTAGGCAGGGGTCAGTGTTGGGCATCCTGCATCCTATCTCCAACCACTATCTGAGCATGTCACCTCCATGACATCCCAAAACCCTGTTGGTCCAAAGCTGGGAAAGAAAATTACTTATGGTAATGTGATGTTTCTTCTAGAGGTGTATTAACAAGTCTTATAAAATTACATCATCACAGCCCTGAGTTGTTGCCCTGGAGAAAGACATTTAGAACATTAATGTCCAAACTTCACTCTGTGGTCTCACTCCTCTAGAGTTCAAATGGCAAATTTATAGCTGAAGACCAGAAGAGAAAAGTGGTCACCTATCTAATCTATATGTAACCCTAGGTGGCGCTATCCCAGGGCTACACCCCTGCTTGCTGGGCTAGTGGCAGGTTAAGGGCCTGAGTTCTGAAATGGGTGCCTCCACCCAGAGGTCAGGGTTAGTAGTAGGTCAAGCTAACCTGGGCACAGCCCTCGGGACACTTAACCCCTCTTTCCTTACTAGTGAGAACAATACACAATAATCACTTTCACAATACCCTGATACACCACACAGTACCCACACCATTTGCACTTACCACCAGGGCTTTCCTCTGGCTCAGCCCTGGGGACCCCCCCCTAAAACAAGGTTATACACAGCAAATTAAAGCAGTACAGTACTCTTGCACAAACTGGAATCACAGTCAGGGTAAATGCTTTATTTAAGGGACTTGAACAAGGGAAGGGCGTAATCAGGTTAATTTGCTTAAAGGCTCTGTCAATCAAACAGTTATACATGCTCTTCTGGGTCCATAAGCAGTCACACACTCTGGGCACCCAGATGGAGATAAGTAGACTAGCCAGGAGCGTTGCAGCTGGTTGGGGCCCTGTGCGGAAGAAACAACAAGCTACACACACACTATTTGTAATCCGAGCCGAGGAGCTCATTTTCGTGAAAAGAAAACAACAAGACAATCAGATGACACACTTTTAGATTAGGCTGTTGTTGCGAGGCTACCCTGATGGTTACTCATGATACCCAAGACTGGACACAGGCTGGATGAAAATCAAGACAGCAGGTGATTAACCTGGAGTGCCAGGAAAGCAGGACCCACGATTCGCGAGGCATTGTTCCTGTTCAAGCGTGGAGCATGGGGCTGATCCCCAGACAGGTCTCTCTTGGTGGCTTTCTTTGTGCAGTGGGGTAGTCTGGCAGGGCCAGCGTGGCATGCCAGGCGAATGGAGATGAACATGGACTCAGTCCGATTAGGCTGGATAAAGCTTCCAGCAAGCAGAACATAGCTCACACAGTGGGGAACCAAATCACGACCCACTATCAATACACAGCAGATTTACATGTAAGGAGATTCTACTGTACCAGGCAAACCGCTCACGGTCCACGATCACAAAGTCTCTGCACAAACCAGGGATTCAAAAACAGCTGGAAATCCTGACAGGCCGATCGCATTCAGCAAAATCTTCAGTCTTTTTCAGGTATAAGACTGGTAAAAATCAGTGGCTTACCGTTCTCACAAATTTAGATTTAGTCGAAATAATTCTCTTCTCTTCCTCTCAGGGACAGCAGACAGACATGCAGGCCACAAATCAGGCCTTTTCATAGTTCTCCTGCATGAAACTACTCAGATGGCTGCTTGACTGTCTCAAGCTATGTTGCTTTTCAGCTCCCAACTTAGATCTGACTCAAACTGCAGCAAGCTTAGGAATTTCCCAACATCCAAAAGGTTTGGTTGGCTGATCTGTCTGTCAGTCACAACAAAGGCTCCCTACAGATTCTGACTCCAGACAGCTCCCATAGTCGGCTCCATTTTAGGTCCCATCAGAACTGATTGGTCCAATTTGATCCAGGACCAAGATAGTGGAGATAAAACAGTCCTTGCTGCAAAGAAGGCAGGTTAGACAAACTACATTATCATTATCACTCTAAATGATTTTCAGCAAATAGTTACATCTTTCAACAAAGCTCCCTCTCAGATTACTTATGACTGCAATCCAGGCAGCTCTTAAAGAGACAGTACACAGAGGCTATACAGGAACTCTCTGGCAATCACCTTAAACTACTAAAACACAGGACACCAGCCTGTCAGTGAGCATTTAAGCAAGCTCGAGGAAGACTTTTGGAACCCCATTTGTAGGGATTACATATACTTCTAAATATTCTTACATAATGTAACTGTACAGAGGAATGCAAAAAAAAAAAAGCACTCATACACACATTGAAATTGTAAAAAACTGCAAAGTTTGTAATAATTAAATGCTCAAGCAATGAACAAATATTTGTGATTTGTTGTTAAGAAGCCTTTTACAAAAGCTGTAGAAATGGAGGTAGGGAAGGGTTTGTATGAATCACTAGTAAACCATCTAGAAAAGTGTCATTACAACAGTGAGTAATATTTTCTCCTAGCAATGAGAGTGCACTAGCGATATTCAGTTCTGTAGACACACAGCAGTACCTTGGGAAGCAGAGTCTAGAACCTATTTAGGAAAAATGTTCTGAAGTTCTAAGTACCAAAGCTGGTATCCCTTCTTGACTGGATACCCAAACAATAATGAAAACACAGGTGGGTACTGCAGATCAGATAGCTGCTTTGCAGACATCCTGAAGAGTTATGTCCTCAATGGTGCCTGATGGCAGATAAAGCTCTAGTGGAATGTGCCCTCAGGCCTGTAGATGACTCCTTGCCAACTTTCTTATAACAAAATTGAATGCAAGAGACTATCCAATGAGACAGTCTTTTTAGCTGCTGGCTTGCCTTTACCTACCTCACCATAAGTGATAAGTAGCTGAGTACTATCAGTTCTGTGATCTTTGATTCTATCCAGAAAGAAACATAGAGCCCTTCTCTTTCCATACTGTGCAGCTAGCTTCTCCTTACCTGAATTTGTGTATGGCCTACAGAAACATACAACTAAGGTCTGAACTGGTTCGTGTGAAATTCTAAAACCTAAAGCAAAATTTTACATGTGTTCTTAGCACCACCTTATCCTGTAGAAGACCATAAAACATGGGTCTGTATAGAAGGCCTGATGCTCACTGACCCTTCTGGTAGCAGTTCTGGCCACCAGAAATGCTGTCGCCCAGGCAGGTGTTTGAACTCTGCAGAGAACATGGGTTCAAATGGAGTTACCATTAGTTGGGCTAAGTCACAATTCAAATCCCATAGTGGGACAGGGTCCCTCACTGGGGCAACAAGTTGCTTAAACCTTTAAAAAACATTCTGAACACAGGTTGTGACACACTACTTTCTTTACCTCCTGACTTGAAAGCTGAAATAGCTGCCAGGTGCACATTTAGGGAGAAAGGCTTTAGACAATGGAAACTGTAAAGGCACCAGATAATCTAGAACCACTGACAAGTCTGCAGCCATAGCTGTGACTTGATTTGAGACACACCAGATGCCAAATCTTTTCATTTTGACATGAGTGTTTTCCTGATTGCTGGTTTTCTGGTAACCCTTAAAGAGCTACTGATACCTCAAAGAAAACTTTAAAAAGCATAGTAATTAGGTGCAATTCTGCCTGCATTCCATTTATATTTTATATATTGCTCCTCCCATTATCTATTACTAAGGAAATTTGCATTATTGTATGATCTTTATCCATAGAGCTTCTTCAGAGTCAATCTGCCTCTATAAGCTACTCCTACTTCAGGTCATAATCTTTTGCTGTGACATCAGTCTGTTGCTATGGGAGTAACTGTGATGTCACAAGCAGTGCTCTGTGACTTCATGTAGGGAAAAGCACAAGGAATAGACCAATTCTTCAGGAGCAAAGATCCTGTTTTCATACAGATGACCTAAGTAATAAATAATGGGAGGAGGAATACAGCACTAATGGGAAATACAAGCTATATTATGTCTAAATATTAGGTTTTGTTAAAGTTCTCCTGAACGTGTCACCAGCTCTTTAAAACTTCCAGCACCTGTTTGGATAGATTTATGCTAGAGTAGTCTAGCTCTCTGAGATTATTTTGCAAACAGCCTGTTCCTTTTCCCTTCTTCAGGAGGGTGACAGAGACATGTTTTCTTTTGTGCTTTTTCTTGGCAGGCACTGTTTTAGGCATCTACTCTGAGGCTGTTTTTGTTTGCCACAATTGGATCCAGGGTTCCCCTTTCTCGACTCCCTCATTACTGATTCATCTGTGCTATGCCTGTCTGATGACTAAGCAGCTTTTAACTTTCTTTACCTGCCCTTTCGACAGAGACTGCTGCTTTTTAAGAAGAGTGGAACCTTTCTGATGCATGCTTTCCACCATCATTAGAGTACCCTCTGAGCCTTTACTGTGCCTCGGTTTCATACAGGAAGACTGAGAAGCCTGCTCATATTGCAGGGTCTTCAGCTTACGCTACTGACCCAACCGCCCCCAGTACTCTCTTCCTTCCCTTCTGGCTCCCCAAGCCCCACTGTCTCCCTTGATACCTATTCCAGCCTCTCTTAAAGCTGCTCATCGACTTCATTATGACCACTTTCTCTGGCAGTGCATTCCAACTGGCCACCACCCTCTCTTTGAAGTGCTTCCTAACCTCCCTCCTAAACCTAACCCCTTCCAGCTTTAGACTGTGTCCTCGTGATTCGGCTGCCACTTCCATTTGAAGACACCTCCCATCCACCCTATTTATCCCTTTCAAGTACTTGAAGGTCTTTATCATGTCCCCTCTCCCTCCTCTCCTTCAGTGAGTACATATTCAGGGCTCCCAAACTCTTGTCATATGTCTTACCCTGCTGACCCACAGTCATCTTAGTTGCCCTTCTCTGGATTGTCTCCAGCAGGTTGATGACTTTCTTAAGGCATGGACACCAGTACCTTACTCCATACTCTAGATGTGGTCTCACCAGTGACCTGTACAAGGGCAGTATAACCTCCTTCACCTACTGCTGATTCCTCTGGTTATACACCCCAGCATCGTTTGCCTTTGCTGCCCTTTTTTGCACTGCATGGAGTGCTTCAGATTGCTAGTAATCATCATTCCTAGATCCTTCTCCTCCATTATTGCTACCCAGACCCCTCCCCAGGTAGTACTCCAATCCTTGGACTCCTGGCTCCAGTGTGCATAAAGTACAGTTATGAAAGAACTTATTGTAACAGTAGATCTTCAAGAGAGGTTCCTGCAGTAAGTCGTTACATATAGGACTATTTCCCTGGTGCCAGGACCACATGACAAACTTCTAGCTAGCAATCCATAGTGGGACCCCCTGTGTAACATGACGGGACATCAGCGTGAGATACCACATAGGGGGTGGTCCCTCCAGTTCTCCCATCGGAAGACCCCCTGAAAGGGACGGAAGAAAGGGGGAATACCCTTGAACCTGGAGCTGCTGAAAGAATACCCTGGGAAAGAAAAGAATGAGCAGACTGGGTGGGCGTGAGCCCCTGATCCCCGACACTGTCTATGTATCTATGTAGCAGAAGCTGGGGAAGGTGGGAGGGAAAGAGGTGATCTACTGCAGGAACCTCTCGCGAAGATCTACTGTTATGGTAAGTTCTTATGTAACTGTACTATCTTACTTCAAGAGGGTCCTGCAGTAGATCATCTAAACAGGACTGAATTCCAAACAGTCAAGAAAAAGAAACAGTCAGAGACTGAGGCCTAGGAGGCAGAAGAGTCTACAAATAGAGACCGGGTCAGGACAAGAGGCCTTGTAGGTCAGCCAGTCCAAAGCCAGCCCTGCCCCTAGAGGTGATGTCCAGACTGTAATGTTTGGTGAAAGTAAGGATGGTACTCCAGGTGGGCGCAGCACAAATGTTGGAAGTGGACACATTTCTGAAAAAGGCAGTAGAAGCAGCCATGCCACAGGTTGCGTGCCCTTTACTTCCCCTGGAAGTGGTTTGTCATATTTATGGTAAACAAAAGTGATACAGTTAGCCAATCACTTGAGAGCCATTGCTTAGAAACAGCTATGCCCTGATGTTTGGGTGCAAAAGAAATGAACAACTGGTCAGAATTGCTCACTTACTTAGTCCTTGAAATATAATAGCGCAGAATCCTGTACACATCCAAAGTGTGCAAAAGTATTTCCCCCTTGCTGGAATATTCAGGGTAGTAAGCCAGCAACTGAATAGCTTGGTTTAACGTAAACTCAGATAACACTTTTGGTAGAAAGAGGATTAGACCACAGAGCCATCCTGTCTCTGTGGAAAACTAAATGAGGCTCCTTACAAACAAGGGCTGAAGCTTGGAAATCCTTTGAGCTGAGGTAATCACAACTAAAAATAGCACTTTCCAAGACAAGTAGTGCATATCACAACTTGCTGCCAGCTCAAAAGGGGCAAAGTAAGTTTCTGTAAAACAAAATTCAAATCCGGTTGGCGGGGGTGGACTATGGACTGGAGGTTTCAAGTGCAGGATCCCGTAAGGAAGGTTTAGAGACCTCCAACTGAGTGAGGTTTTTGCCGTCCATCCGGCGGGTAGGCAGAAATCGCAGAAAGATGGACCTTCAGTGAGGAACAGCTGAGGCTCAAATCAAATAAATGCAAGAGGTACTCTAAGACCTGGGGCATCAGGCAAGATCAGGGTCCAAACTCCTGGCATTCACGTATATAGTAAGCTCTTCCACTTCATCAAATATGTCATTCTGGTGGATGACTTTCTGGCCTCCACCAAAACTTGGAGCTACTCAGGAGGCAGCCCTGAGCGTGAGACAGCTACGTCCAGAGGTGCCACATGTGAAGTGGAGGATTTGAGGCCTGGGTGACCAGGTTACCCTGCTCCTGCATTAGAAGGTCATGGAGGACAGGCACAGGTACTGGAGGTTCCAACACTAGCTGCTGTAGCAGGGAGAACTAGATCTGCTGAGGCCAGAGAGAAGCAATAAGGATCGTGTGTGCTCCCATTAGAAGCTTCAGCAGGACCTTCTGTAGAGGTGGAAAAGGAGGGAGGCATACAGAAACCTCCTGTTCAACAGAAAGACAGCATGTCTCACCTGAAAACACCACACCTGGGAACAAGTGAGCAAAAATTGGGCAGTTTGCACTGGATGGGGAGACAAGAGGTCCAGCTCTGAGTGGCCCCACTGATAAACAGGCCTACTACCTCTTGCTTCAGTTCCTACTCATGAGAATCTAGCGGTGGTGCATCTGAGACTGTCTGCTAGGACGCTGTGAATGCTCAGGACATGGACTGCTGTCAAGAACAGATCGTGCTGGACTGCCCAGTACCATACCCTCATCACCTCCTGCAAGGAGTGCGATCAGGTGCCTCCCTGTTTGTTTATGTACCAAACCGTGGCTGTATTGGTCTGGACAAGGAGAGTTCCTGGGCATAAGAAATGCATGGAGGCACAGAGCACAGCTCTCATCTCCAGGACGTTTATATGCAAATGCATTTCCTCGGCAATCACTTCCCCTCGGTTCGCTGGTCTCCAGGTGGGCTCCCCAACCTGACCCGAGGCATCCGTCATGAGAGTCATGGAGGGAAGGGTGAAAGGGCCCCTGAGGAAAGGTGGGATAACTCCTACCACCAAAGAAGATCCCTCTTCATGCCACTGGAGACCATGGCCCTGTGGTCCAGGTCATCTGAGCACTGATCCCACTGGACCCGGAGTGTCCACTGGGTCACTCTCATGTGCAGTCTGGCCAGTGGTATGGTGGGAATGGCTGCTGCCATTAATCCCAACAGTCAGAGAACAGGCGGGCTGTGGTCCACGAGAGCTGGCTATAGCGAAGTCTTGCTGTTTCAGGGTATCTGCTCTGTCAGAGGGGAAGGCCCTGCCCTGGACCGTATCCAGCACAGCTCAATGGACTGGAGGTGCTGAAAGGGTGAAAAGATGTGACTTGGGGCAATTCACCATGATGCTAAGATGGGAAAAATAGGTCCAGGGTTGTAGAGAGAGACTCCTGTGGACTGCCCTGAGACAGGGCTGACAACAGCCAGTCATCCAGGTACAGGACACATAAATCCTCCTCGGTGTAATGCACACTACCACCACCAGGCACTTGGTGAAGACCCGAGTGCTGAGGAAAGACCAAAGGTGAGAGCCAAGAAATTGGTAATGTTTCCCCTGGAAAGCGAACCTGAGATAACGGGTGGTGGGCCTGGAGGATAGGGATGTGCAGGTAGACATCCTGCATGTCCAGCAAACAAAGCCCCTGATCCTTGTGGAGCAGCGGTAAGAGTCCCTGGAGAGTCAGCATGCAAAATCTCTTGTATTTGACAAACAGGTTCAGCAGACTGAGATCCAAGATGGGTCTCAGATCGCCTGTCTTTTTGGGCACCATGAAGAAGTGGGATTAATACCCCTTCCTACCTGTGCGGGATGAAACCAGCTCTATGGATGACTTTGACAGAAGAGACTGGATTTCTTCATTTATGAGAGAAAGATGACTTGATGGGTAGTGGGACAGGCCTGGAGGATTTTCTGGAGGTCTGTCCAGGAACTCTATTGAGTGCCCTCTTGCAATTATCTGTAAGACCCAAGCATCTGTGGTGATCGCCTCCCACTCTCAAAGTGGAGGTGAATCTTCCCCACCGGCTCCACTGGAAGATCTGGAGGAGGTGGAGGGACACCCTCGGAGTCAGGTGGTGGAAGGGAGGGCCGCTTGATTACCTCCAGCTGCTGTCTGGGATTTGGCTGGGGCTTGCCCTGACCCCATAGTATGACGCTTTACCCTGACATCTGGCCGGGTGTTGCTTGTCCGCCTCCGCTGTGGGCAACGAAAAGGTTGCTTGCATTTAAAACCAGAGCAATACATGGAGCTGACATTCCGAAGGGTTCTGCTGCAACTTGAGCTCAGTAATAATGTCCTTTATATCACCCCAAACAGGATGGGCTCCCAGAAAGGCGGCGTCCAGGAGGGTGGATTGAACTTCCGAGGTGCCAGGCCTGCTATGCAGAGCCACGCCCAACCCATCTCAGGCAAATGCCTGAGGCAGTGCAGTGGGCGCGGGTCCACAGGTCATAGGTGGCTTGTAAGGCATGGCAGTGGGAAGACTAGTAAGCCTCACTTTGCAGAGAAGTCTGTCCCTGAGGTCCTGATCTGGTATCGACTGGAGCTCTGACTCCAAGATCAGCCAGGAGGATTTCTGATAAGAAATCCTATGAGTCACATAACTGGTGACCTTAAGGCACAAGTGGAAGAGGCATAAACCTTCTGACCATATTGATTCATCTGCCTGGACTCTTTGTCCGAGGAGAGGTACTCAGGTGTTTAGGCTTAGCCGATCTATCATGGGTCACTGCAATCACTATGGAGTCAGCCGAGGCTGCGCAGTGAGATGAGTAACCCTTCCGGAATGATACATCCTATCACCCTTCTTAGAGACCACAGGGATGGAAGATGGCTGCTGCCAAATGGTGGATGTCAAGTCCTCGTGTGGCCCGTCTATGGTGGGATGGGCAAGGGGTCCACATCTTTCATATCCGAATGCTCTGCCAGCTTCCTTCTTTGGGGTCCATCTCTTGGGAAACCCAACCGCTTGCCAACTGGATGGTCCAGAGGAGCTCAGCAAATGAAGAGGCTCTCTGGGAAATTGGGAGACTCTTAAGGCTGGGGCTCGATAGAGGAATGTGAGCCCGAGCTGCCAGAAGAGTCGGAATCTGCTTCTGAATCTGAGGACACAGGCCTGCTGAGGGAAGAGGCTTTGTTGGAAACCTCCTCCATGGTCCTGTTGCCAGGGAGGGCCCTGGATGGACATCTGGTAGACTCCCTGTCTGATGACCAGGAAGAGGCTCCTAAAGGCTGCCCTAGGGGTCGGTGGAGACTGTGACCAGCTGCAGATGACCAAACTCCTGAAGAAGCTGGGATTTGGCATCCTTCCACCATGGAGGAATTGCCCTGAGAGTCAGTCTGCGACCTGTCTGAAGCCTGAGGCTATGGAGGAGGAGGCAGTGGTGGAGGTGGAGGCGGAGGCTGGAAGCCTGGGTACCCTGAAGGAGGGTATGAGAGGTAATCAGGGGTTGGTACACAAAAGTAACTTTGGGAGTTGTACCCTGATACATGTGACCCAGCGTGGGTACCCTGGTGCACAAGCAGGCCGCGGTAACCGTTGACTGATACCCTGGTGCTGGGTAGTAAGGAAACTGCAGCACAGAGTAGCTGTGGGCCATGCCCGGAGAATCAGCAGGCAGAGGGGCAGACAGGCCTGAGGAAGGTAGGGCTGAGGGACCAGTAGATGCTGATAGGTCTGTCGGTGGGCCACAAGATCAGGAAACTGGCTGGGACCTGAGATGGGCCTGACGGAGGCTCAGGTGTCGGAGTAAGAGAGCAGGCAGGGTGCCCAAAGAGCCGCGTGCCAGACAGTGGGGGGAGGGGTGGACCGCTACACCAGCCATCACCGGGTCAGAAGGGACATCTACCAGTGAGGAGGTCCGCAGTGGGGTCCTGAATGGGATCCGACACTAGATCATCGGGCGTCGGGGCACTAAAGAACCCAATGCCTGGTCCAACGTGTATGACGGGGATCTAGGTAAGGTGACCCCATGTGACAGGCCTGCTGGAACAGTGGGAGACCTGGCAGTAAAAAGACCCGATGACAATGGGGAAGATACCCCACAGCAACAGCACTTGCCTCCTGGTAAGAATCAAGGAAGAGTGAGGGTCGGGTTGGGTTAGAGGAAGAGAAAAGTCTCAGGAGGAAGAACCCTCAAGGAAAGAGTGTGAGTCTGGCAGCTGGCTCTGCCCTCCATCAGGAAGGTCAAAAGAGTCTGATGGGAGAGCCTCGGCCGAGAAGTTATTGGGCGAGCTGGTGACTGACTCATTGGTCGTGACTGAGGACGTTGGATGGACCGATGTCCGACTTATCGATCGGTCTGGCAGACAGCAGAAGAACTGAAGTCCAGCTTATTGACCGGGCTGAGTGCTCTTCGTGGAACCGGAGGGTAACTTACCAGCTGGAGAGCTGACCACAGGCCCAGAGAAGTACCCTCCTGTGAGGAACGCCCTTCCACCCTCTGACCACGGTGGGAGGGGGAGCCAGTGACCGATCCATTGGGGCAGATGGAGACCGGGCAGGAGGGTACTTACCGATGCAGAAGCCCCACCAGAGGCCGAGTCATCAGCCTGGCAATGCCGGACAGAAGATGACCAGTCCTGGCGCTTCTCCTTTTCTTGCACTCGGTAGTTGGGGAGGAGGAATATTCCTGCAGCTTCTGCAGCTCTTTTCCATCGAAGCCAGGCACTTTTTTGTAGCAGGTGGGCTCGAGGCTTCAGTATCTGACTTATGCGGCACTGTTGAAGGACTGGCAGACCTCACAGTCTTGACGCAATGCTTGGGAGGGCCTAGGCAGAGGGACACAGGGGTGTTGTCCCATCTGCGGGATCTGGGCCTTGCGCCTTGTCGCACTTCTTTTTCGGACGACGCGACAAAGGAAACATGCAATAAAAAGAAATACTAATACAGAAAACAAGAAAAAAATTTAAATACTAAGCCAAAATGGAGTCGACTGGTAACAGAGTTCACAGCGATGTCCGACTTGTACAGGTCAACGGCAGGAGAGAACTGGAGGCGGGCACGGGGACCACCATATATAGTGTCACATTGATGTCCCATCATGTGACACTGAGATGTTCCCAACTATGGATTGCTAGCTAGAGGTTTGCCATGTGGTCCTGATGCCAGGGGTGCAGTCTTATATGTAATGACCTAATGCAGGAACCTTCTCAGTAAGATCTTCATTTCATTTCATTTTATTGGTTATACTGGAAAGGCATGTGAGCGTTGCTGCCCATTTCCCAAGCGTCCAGTTACATACAACAATCATGAGACATGACATAGGCTAACTTACAGCGAGGTTAATACAATGGCACATAAAATCAGGATAATCTAGACTAAAGGGCAAAACATGAACTAGCCATGGTGAACTAACAAATACAAGGCAACATTAAGCATTCCGTGAGGGTTTAACAATAATACATAGATACATAGACAGTGTTGGCAGATAAGGGCCTATGGCCCACCCAGTCTGCCCATTTAAGTTTGTAAGTGCAGTTTATGTTTTCCAGGAAGTCTGTTGCCCTTACCCTGACCTCCAGAATTCCTTTATGTCTATCCCATGCATTCTTAAATCCCGTGATTGTTTCAGCCCCCACCACTTCCTCTGGCAGGGTGTTTCCACTTGTCCACCACCGTTCTGTGAAGAAATTCTTCCTCACGTTTCCTCTGAATCGTCCTCCTCCAACTTCATCCCATGCCCTCTAGTCCTGGAACATCTTTTTCGCTCAAAAATAGTGCATTCCTGCACCCTGTTCCTCCCTGTAAGATACTTGTATGTCTCTATCATATCCCTCTCTCCGCCTCTCCTCCAGGAAGTACATGTAATACAACAGTGGGAAACAAAAATGTAAGTGCAATCTAAAACTAGCCTAGGTGGGTTAACAATGCCACAAGTGCTAGAGAGAGAGGGTAAGTGCCAGAGGTGGATAACCAGAGGGTGAGGGGAAAAGAGTGCAGAAGGGGAGCCAGATTAGGGCTGTGAGCAGGTGCAGGTCAGGGAGAAATGTCTCCTGATATTGTATTTGAAGGCATTTGTGGAGGTACAGAGTTGAGCCAGATTAGGGCTGTGAGCAGGTGCAGGTCAGGAGAAATGTCTCCTGATATTGTATTTGAAGGCATTTGTGGAGGTACAGAGTTTTAGTTCCAGAGGAGAGAGCTGAAGAGCTTGGGTCCCATAAAGGAGAGTGTTTTCTGGCCTTGGGTGGTCTGGCAGAAATGAACAGTGAAGGAGAGGTGGAGGACAGTCTAGTGGTCCTGGTGGTGGTGGCTGTCTGGAAGAGAGGTCAGGCAATCAGGAAGCAGTCCACGGGAGAGTTTGAAGAAGAAGGTGGCCTCTTACAGTTAAGGCGGGCCTCAAGAGAGGGCCGACTGGTGAGCTTATAAAGGTCACAGTACTGTGTGAGTTTAGGAGGCCAGAGGCAAAGTGGATAGCGCTGAGTTAGGAGCTCAAGTCTGGAGAAATTTCTGATGGAGAGGCAGGGAGGGAGGGAGACACAGTGAACCACAGTGAAGAGGAAGGAGGAAGCTGAAGACTAAGAGGTTTGGATTCCCGTTAAGGTAATCGCCGTTCTGTGAAGGATACCGAGGCATTGGTGGGCATTTTTGATTGTGAGGCTAGTGTGAGCATTGAAATTGAGGTGGTTATCTAGAGTAAGCCAAGGTACTTGAATTCACTGACTCTTTCAATGGAGTTAACCAAGGTTGTTATAGAGGGAAGGTCAAAGCCAAGGGGTTTGCTGGGCTGAGAAAACCATGAACTTATCTTTTTTGGAGTTGAGTACAAGACCTTGGACGTGAACCAGGTGTGAAGTCTGCTGAAATCGAATTGGAGTTTGTTAATGACAGCATTGGGGGTTTTGTCATGGCAGAAAGGGCTGCATCATCAGCAAAGAGAATGAGTTTGGAGGTGCATTGTTGGGCAGGGCTAACGACCAGAGAGAAAAGGGCCCAGGATGGACCCTTGGGGATACCCGTGTTGTTGGGCCAGATTCAGAAGGACACTGCCAATAATGATGTTATGGGATCTGCCGTTAAGTAATCCTGAACCAGAGGCAGACCTCATGTGAGAAATGGAGGCTAGCCAGGATATGGAGGAGGACTTCATGATCAACAAGGTCAAAGGCTTTGGTGAGGTCTCTGACTTGCCAACACGGTGTAGAGGCCTTAAGTTGTTAGCTTTGTCTATGGGTGGGTGAAGAACTTGATGAGGGCAATTCGGTATTGTGTCGAGCACAGAATCCAAGCTGGGCCTCTGTGAGCAGACTGTATTTGGAGAGGAATTCCGTGGTTTGCCTGTCGACCACTTTCTCTAAAGTTTTGGAGAGAGGAACAAGAGGGAGATGGGACAGTAGTTGGATACTAGATCCTTGGGACCAGATTTGTGAGGAGGTTTAATAATGGCGCACTTCCATGCTTCAGGAAGGACCCCATGCAGAGGGAGTGGTTGAGGATGTTAGTGAAAGGGATGACCAGGAGTCATAAACAAGATGGAGCACTCTTAAGTCAATTTTGCTAGTGCCCTTAAATGGTCTTGGGTCGTTTATTCTGATTAACTTGACCACATCACCAGGGGTTAGGTACCAGAAATGAAACTTAGGGTGGGAGACTGGGAGGTGCGGGGGTAAATGGGGTAGGAGTGGAGCTGGGCTTGTACTGGTTGAGGTCACCAAAGTATTTATTGAAAAAGGAGGCTATTTCGCTTGGCTCAGTGGTGGTTGTCCCTTTGGAGGTGAGACAAATAACGTTCTTCAGAAATTCCCCTACCAGTAATGTTGTTAAGAATGTTCCAGATCCTCCTAGGTTTCCCAGGGGCAGCATGCTGTTTTCCAGGATGAAGGAGGATTTATCAGATCTTGTGGAAGATTTGCACCTCTTCCTGAGAGTTTTGAAGTCATGGAGGAGTTGGTTTTTTTGTGTTTTCTGTACAAGATCTTTGCATTTCTTGGCACTAAAGCCAAGCTGTCAATCCCTAACAACCTCTCAAGTCTTCTCAGGTCTTCCGCAGATCTTGTGTCCTTCCACTGTTTCCACCTCCCACAGAGTTTGGTGTCATCTGCAAATAGGCACATTTTTACCTTAGTGTCCTCCCCAATGTCATAGATGAAAACATTGAACAACACTGGCTCCAGCACCGAGCCCTATGAGACCCCACTGGTGACTTCCCTGGTGCTGGCTAACTCTCCCCTACCACCACCCTCTGGATCCTGTCTCAGCCAGTTTTTACCCACCTGGTCATTTTCTCCCCAACCCTGTGACCAGCCAGCTTCCTGATCAACCTCTTGTGGGGTACAGAGTCAAAGGCGTTGCTGAAGTCCAGATAAATTATGTCAACCGCCTGGCCCCTGTCCACTGCCTTAGTGATCCAGTCAAAGAAGTCATTCAGATTCATTTGACACAGTCTCCTCCCACAAACCTGTGCTGTCTCTATCCTGGAGACCATTTTCTCTAGATACCCTACCAACCGTTCCTTAAATATGGTCTTCATGAGCTTGCACATGGGCTGGCAGTATAGCCTAGAGGTTAGAGGAACAAGATGTGAACAAGCTTGATACAGCTAGCAGACCAGACTTGAGTTTGATTCTCACAACTCCACTTGCATACTGTGTGACTCTGAGCAAGTCACTTAACTGCCCAGTGCTTCCAGGTCACCCCTGAAAACAGGCACCTGTGCCTAGTGGGCTTACCCGGTTTACCAAAGACTAAAATTAAAAAAAAAAAAAAAAAAATTAAGCTTCCCTGCCAGCTCCTCAGAACCCTTGGATGTATGCCATCTCGGCCTAGTGATTTATCTACATTCAGTGTTAGCAGCCCCTCCCTCAGTCTGTCTTCCTCATGACCACATCCATGCTCCCCGTAGGCACCTGTCCATCTTGTTCCTGGTGAAGATGGAGTACAAGTATTCGCTCAGTATCTCAGCCTTTCTCCCATGTTCTTCTAACCATTCATCTTATTTCCTAAACTTAACAACCCCTTCCTTCTTGTCCTTTTTATGCTTATGTTATGAAAGAAGGCATTCTCCGCCTTTCTGATTCCCTCAGCTACAGGCAGTTTGTTTTGTGCCTTAGCCTGCCACACTACCTTTCTTGTCACCTTGGCCAACCTTAGGTAGTTTTCGCTATCCACCTTTCTCTCTGTCTTTCTATATCTTTTGTAGGCTGACCTCTTGTCCCTCACTGCTTGGGCAACCTCAAAGCTGAACCACTGGGTGCTTGGCCCCAAGTTCTTCCTCTTGAGCCTAACATATCCCTGTGTGGTAGCCAGTATTCCTTCTTTGATGATGGACCATTTTGGTCCACCTCCATATCCATCAGACACCCACCAGGTGCCTCCTTAGCACCTGGCCTGTCTTCCTAAAATCTGCCCTCTTGAAATCCAGGATTTTGGTCTTAGTGGGGATGCATTCCTGCTCATATCCAACCTGAATCACACTGTGCGATGGCCACTACCACCCAGGGACTCCTTGACCATTATGTCTTGTACATGCTGCTGCAAATTTGCAGCACTAGGTCAAGGATTGCCCCCTCCCTGGTGGGCTCTGTGACACCCTGAGTCAGGAACCCACTCTGCATTGCTTCTAGGATCACCTGACTCCTGGCACAGGATGTGACTGGTGTGCTCCAGTCCACCTTGGACAGGTTAACATTCCCACCACTACCACCTCTCCCTTTCCTGCAGCTTCCAGCAATTGCAAACTCATTTCCCGATACCTTTCCTCTTCTTGGTTGGGTGGTCTGCAGACTACCCCCAACCTCAAATCCCTCCTCTATTGGACTGTAGCTGAACCCAGAATGTGTCCACCACCCGTCTCCTCCCTTGTGCATGTTATTCCTCCTTGATATAAGTCACCACCCCTCCTTCGCCTATCGCTCTGTCTCTCCTATATAGTTTGTATCCAATGATTGAGAGGTCTCAGTCATGGTGTGGTGTCCCAAGTCTCAGTTATTGCTGCTATGTCCACCTTCCTCTCAGCTAATAGCACTTGCAGGTCTGCCATCTTGTTAACAAGACTTTGAGCATTAATTGACACCACCCTCCACCTCTACCCTGCATCTCCTTCCCTTCCTTCTATTCTTTCCTAACATTTCTTTCTTCTGTACTCTCCCCTCACCCTCCATTACTAACTGTTCCACCTTCCCTCCATACCCACCCTCCTGATTACATCTGCCAGTAGGGGTGAGGTCCGATAACCTTCTCCTCCCGAATTCTTTTGGCCTGCTGGCCCGCCCCATAGTTTAAATTTAGCTGTTGGCTATGTACTCCCCCAATTTGTCCCTGAGTACCTTTGAGCTTCTCTGCTGAGGTGTAGCCTATCTGATGAATATTGTGTTTTATTCGACCAGCTTTCCCACAGTCCCCAATACATGTGAACTCTTCTTCCTTGCACTGATTCCTCGGCCAGTTATTGAAGTTGTCTATCCTTTTCTTCCTCACTGTGCTGACTCTGGGGACTGGTAGCATCTCTAAAAAGCCAAATAACACTACCTCCCTGCAGATCTTTGCTAACTCCCTGAACCTGCCCTGCACTACCTCCCTTCCTCCTCTGCTATGTCTTTGGTTCCCAGGTGGATGACTAAGTTAGGTTTCTTCCAACCTCCTTACAACTTCCCCAATTTGTGTTCCTGCCTGCTCTGCTGTCATCCCTGGCATACAAACCACCCTCCTTCTTGCATTTGGGTCTCCCTTCCTTCCCAGTAGTACCCTTAATTATGGAGTCACCAATGATTACCACCCTTCTGTACACTGCAACTGTGCTTTCCTCCTCCCTTCCTCTTCTAGGATACCAGGGCATGGGGTTAAAATATGCATGGCAGAATGCCATGCGACTTAATCACGTTGCACAATTTCTTTATATTTTATGTTCTGTGGAGGTCTGCCCCACCACACCCCCCCTGTTACAGGGGCTGCACCCCCTGGAGCCCCCACTTGAGTTCTAACTCCAGTGGGGTCCAACACAGACAGCGCCAGGACGGGGTTCATGCATAATGCCATATGCTATTAAGCATACAACATTATGACCGGTAGGGATACCAGCTGCTCCCCACTCAACTGCACCCCTCCACTTTAGTTGACTTTCTGCCGCCTCAACCACTGCCCTGCCCGCCGCCAACCACTGCCCTGCCCATCTGCTTCACTGTCTCTCCCTAAGCATCTTCCTCCCTGGCTAGCCATGCTTGCTGCCACTTTTCCTTCCCCTTTTACAGCTGCAGTGGCGAAGCCTGCAGACATTTTGCATGTACACAAGGGATGATGTCATGTTTTCTGTCCGTGGAACTAACTGAAGGTGTAAATAGTCTCCTCGCCTTATCCTCCTCCAAGAAATGTTTTCCACCCGCAAAATAAATACGCTTTCATGTTAGTCAATGGTTGCAGGGCACTATTTTCTTTCTTAAATGGGAGGTACAAGAACTGGAACCTGAGTAGTGGGAGGCTGCATTAGTTTTGGAGAAGGAGTAGATCCACCCCACCTTTTTTTGGTTCCGTCAGGGGGCATGAGGTGGATCTATCATGTTGGAACAACTGACTATCAGAGCTGCCTGGGGAAGTAATTAAGGAGTGCCTGAAACTGCATCTAGGCATATCCCCCACACCACCACACACACATAGACATCATGATTTTTTTAACTGTAAGCATGTCAATATTTGGCTCTAACAGTATGGGCAAGTTGGGCATAAAATAAAATAGAAAAAAAGGATCAAGCAGGTGCCTTTTCCTTTGGCAGATACAGGCAGACAGAAGGTCACAAATCCTGTATGACAAGTTCATTATATGGATGTTTCCCATGTAAACAGAAATTTTGTTATTGTCATGTCT
Organism: Neoceratodus forsteri; assembly: GCA_016271365.2. Classification (NCBI taxonomy): domain Eukaryota; kingdom Metazoa; phylum Chordata; order Ceratodontiformes; family Ceratodontidae; genus Neoceratodus; species Neoceratodus forsteri. The sequence goes on from CM028138.1 coordinate 410,776,512, forward strand.
GTGGCATTGTTTGTAGCCAGTAAACTATTATTTACGTAGGTACTGTAAACAACGGGTTTTACTTCAGAAATCCAGTCTTGATAATTTTTTTAGCAGTTCTGTAGATTTATGTCTCTCTGATGTAGAGTGCATAGCACAGAAACTAAAGGGTTTGCCTAATTGATTGTTGTTTGCATGAGAAGCGGATGTGACAGTGGAATGCAAGAGTGCAGTCTAACAATTGTTTCTTGGCTATTCTGGGACCTGAAGTTTCACAGTAATGTGAAAAGAATAACGTCTTGTGTTCTGTGCATTTGAATAGGTTTAGTGCTTTGAAGTTAAAAGATATATATATATATACATAGTGTCATGGGCACCTAAAAGGAAGGAGATACTACTGAAATATGAAAATGCTATGTAACCCCTACAAATGGGGTTACTGAAAAGTCTTCCTTGAGCTTGCCTAAATGCTCACTGCCAGGTTGGTGTCCTTCGTTTTTAGCAGTTTAAATGTGATTGCCAAAGAGTGCCTGTATAGCCTCTCTGTACTGTCTCTTTAAGAGCTGCCTGGACTGCAGTCATAAGTAATCTGAGAGGAGCTCTGTTGAAAGATGTAATTATTTGTTGAAAATCATTTAGAGTGATAATGATAATATAGCTTGTCTAACCTGCCTTCTTGCAGCAAGGACTGTTTTGTTTGTCCCCACCATTTGGCCCAGAACTGCAAATTGACTAATCAGTACTGGTGGGACCTTCAATGGAGCCGGACTCGGAGCTGTCTGGAGTCAACATCTGTAGGAATTGTAGTTTGGGGCTTTTAGTGCCTTTTTGTAACTGAAGGGGAAGATCTTGCTTTGACTGACAGCCGAATCAGCCAACCAAACCTTTTGGATCTTGGGAAATCTCAGACTGCTTGCAATTTTCAGTTAGTTCTGAGCTGGGAAGTGAAATGAGAAGAGCTCAAGTGTTTTTGAGCAGCAATCCTGAGTGGATTCGCATGGGAGAACTGTAAAAGAGCTACGTTTTGGCCTGCATGTCTGCCTGCTGCCCTGAGAGGAAGAAAGCGAGAATTATTTCGGACTAAATCCGAGTTTGTGAGAACAGTAACCACTGATTTCTACCAGGCTCATACCTAAAGACTGAAGATTTTGCTGAATGCGATCAGCCTGCCAGGATTTCCAGCTGCTTTTGAATCCCGGTTTGTGCAGAGACTTTGCGATCGTGACTGGAGAGCAGTTTGCCTGGTACAGTAGAATTTCCTTACATGTAAATGTGCTGTGTATTGAAAGTGGGTCATGATTTGGTTCCCCACTGTGTGAACTGTGTTCTGCTTGCTGGCAGCTGTATCCAGCCCAAAATGGACTGTATCCAAATTTGTCTCCATTTGGCTGGGGCCTTGCCACACTGGCCAAGCCAGACTATCCGCTGCATAGAAAGCCATCGACGAGAGAGACCTTCCTGGGGAACAGCCCCTGCTCCACGCTTGAACTGGAACGATGCCTCGGTGATTAGCGTGGGCTCTGCTTCTCCTGGTACTCCAGAATAAACACCTGCTGTCTCGATTTTCGTCCAGACTGTGTCCAGTCTTGGGTATCGTGAGTAACCATCAGGGTAGCTCCCTGCAACAACAGCCTAATCTAAAAGTGTGTCATCTGATTGTCTTGTTGTTTCTTTTTCACAAACTGAGCCCTTGCTCCGGATTACAAATAGTGTGTGTTGTGCATGTTGTTTTCTTCATCACAGGCCCCAACCAGCTGCAATGTTCCTGGCTAGCCCACCATTCTCCATCTGGGTACCCAAAGTGTGTGACTGTTTATGGATCCTGAAGTGCATGCATAACTGTTTGAATGATAGTCTCTAAGCAGATTAACCTGATTATGCCCTCCCTTGTTCAAGTCCCTTAAATAAATCAGATCTAACTCTTTTTGCAGTTACCCTGACTGTGGTTTCAGTTTGTGCAAGAGTACTGTACTGCTGTTATTTGCTGTGTATAACCTTGTTTTACATGGAGTCCCCAGGACCAGGCCAGAGGAAAGCCCTGATGGTAAGTGTAAACAGTGTGTGTATCAGGGGTATTGTGAAAGTGATTATTGTGTATTATTCCGGCCACTAGTAAGGAAAAGGCGGTTACAGTGTCCGGAGGGCTTTGCTCAGAGCTAGCTTGACCACTACCGACCCTGACCTCTGGGTGGAGGCACCGTTTCTGAACTCAGGCCCTTAACCTGCTACTAGCCCAGCAGGCAGGGGTAGTAGCCCTTGAGATAGCACCACCTAAGGGTTACAGATATTCTGATGATTTATTTGTAAGATTTTAAGTGTAGTTCTGCCTAGGTCATATGCTAAGAAGTGCATTTAAGGGTGGATGTATTAGTCAAAGCTTTTAGTAGCAAAATACAGCAAGAAAAATAATATATTGCATTTTTTTCGTTTAACCAGGAGGTGCACACTAAGCTGAAAGCTTGTTTACAGGGGCAACCTGAGAGCACATGGGAGTTAAGTGACTTGCTCAGGGTCTCCCAGTATGCAAGTGGGGGCTGTGGGATTCAAATCCAGATCTCCAGATTTGCAGCTCAGAGCCTTAAACCACTGTGCTATACTGCCTCCCTAGTTATGGCAGACGTCTGTCTTATGGTTCATGATGTTAGTGTAGCAAGCAGCAGTACAATACATAGCTGCAGATGTAAAATGCCAGTAAGCAGGTCATGCAATAGATGTACTGTATAGTTACTGAAGCAAGAAATGTATTTAGAATAGTAAAATATTCGTATTAGAAAACTGATAAATGGGTGACATTGCATCTCAATTTCAAGGAGGTCCACATGGGGTATCAGCGTACAATACAAAGCAGTTATAGTTTTCAAGTTGTCTGAGTAATTGCTTTGTACTACCACTGTTACTAAATTTTAATTATTCTATTAAAGGAATTAAGTTTATGTAACTGTCTGTAAATCTATTAAAACATTTATTTGTCCTTATAATGAAGTACTGCTACCTTCTGTACCATCATGGAGATTTGCATTTCCATGATGCATTGCATTATTGGGGTATATGCAATGGTATTTTCTCTAAAATTTGGCTGTCCAGCCAATAGCATCTGTGATAACACAAACCTCAGCGCATTTGCTCTGGGGTTCTTTTGTAAACCAATATTGCTTCCTATTTCTTCCATTAAAATGTACACCTTCATTTATTTTCTTAATAATGTGTATGCCTTCCTTGGAACAGAAACTAAAACAAATCTTACTACTTACAAATCATTGTGTTGTTTCTCCATACCTCCTTCACAATTCCACACAACTTCACTAACTTCATTATACAGCCGTGGTGGATCTGACCAGACTTTGTTTATCCTGTTCCTCCATCTCCCATCCTCTGCTCCACCCTGACTGCTTTTTCTTCCTGCCTTCCCAGACTAGTCCCTCTCTCCACCCCTTACCTCCAACCTTTGACTTTGGTTTGTCCGAACTTCATCCTCACCACCTGATTCCCCTCCCTATACTAGTCAATGGTGCATACCTGTTCATTAAGGGCACCCATCATCAGTTCCCTTCCCTGTACTTCTCTCAGTCCCTCCCTTTCCATTTCTGTTGTTCTGCTTCCTCTCCTGCCTGCTCCCCTACCACCTGCCACTCCTCCACTCTGGACTCCCTGGATCTCTGAGGAAGAAATATCCCTGGACACTGGGTGATCCTCGCTGCTCCTTTTGACTGCCATCCTCTTCCCTGGCACCCCACCTGCCCCTTTCTCTACGGCTGTGCTCCACTGACTCCCAACTCATCCTCCCTTGCTCCCATCTGAGCAGTTTTACCTCTGCCTTGAGCTGCTCCAGGATCCTGTACACTGGACAGCCCCTGCTCTCCACACTATCCCAGAAAGAATGCAGTCCCACAACCATTACAGCTTACCACTCTCTTTTACTATCCTGACTCTAGTACAAGCTCCTATTCCCTGCCTCCATCCTTACCAGCTATCCTGATTCCTGCACCAGCTCCTATTCTCCCACATCCTCCCTCCTCAGCATGTCTCAGCCCCCAGTTATGTATCTCTGAATGTGACCCTGTCAGTGCTATTAACAGTGTTCCCTCAAGTCACCTCTATTCCTTTAACCTCTCCTACCTCCTTATTGCTTTAGTACAAATGTAGATTGACCCAAGATGGGGATCAGCTTCATTCCCCTTCCACACCTTACACTGTACCCACAAAGCCCCTTCATTGTTGCCCTGTTCAAATGTAGGCCGACCCTGGAGAGGGATCAACTGCAACCCTCCCCAACCTTCTGCAGCGTATTTCTACCTCCTTTGCCCCATTACCTCACCTACCATGACTAGCATGGACTGCAGCCCTGGTCCTCCCTACTGATGCTCCCAGATTCCACTTGGTCAGAAACCACCTCCTATTTCATGGCACTCACGCTTCAGTGTCACTCATGTGAGGGTCACTTGGACTGCTGGTTAATATATAGGGACTACAGCTTCCTTATTGGCTGGCTACAGTCACGAGGTCAGGTGAGTCCTCCGATGGCACTGAAACTGCGCCCATCTCCTGCCCTTAGTCTGCCCTCTGGTACTTCCCCCTCCTCCTAGTCATCAGTCCCTCATGCACCTTAACGCATTGGCTTGCAGTATAGCCTAGAGGTTAGAGTAACTGAGCTATGAATGAGCTTGGTATAGCTAGTAGAACTGGGTTTGATTTCCACAACCTCCACTTATATACTGTGTGACTCTGAGCAAGTCACTTAACCACCCCAGTGCTGATGGATCGCCCCTGAAAGCCTGCACTTGTGCCTAGTGGGTCTTACCTGGTTACCAAATAAAAACAATTCTCCTCAGCACATTAAAGCAAGTTTGTTTTGTTTAACAATACAGGACTCAGCCCCCAGAAGACCAAACAGGCACTTAACTTGGCTTGATCCGTCTCTCTTCTCACTTGATAGCATCCCTCCAACTGGGAGAGCACTCTAGAGTGACCTACTCTTTATCCCTGCTGGACTAGAGCCACCCTATTGACTGGCTGTAGTTCACGAGGTCTGGTGGGGCCTCCAATGGTGCCAGGAAACAGTGGCAATCTCCGCCTTCAATCCACCTTCTGGTGCTTCCCTCTCCTTCCAAACAGTAATCCCCATGCCTTAATTCTCCTCAGTACATTAAAGCAAGATTTTTTGTTTTAACAATACAGGACTCTGCCCCCAAGAAAACCAAACAGGCACTTAATTAACTCGGCTTGATCTACTGATCGTCCGCACTCAATGATGTCCCTCCAACTGGGACAGACAAAAAAAATGCAAAACACTAAATGTAGTGCAACAAATGCAGTTTTATACAAAATATAGAAACCCTCTAAAAGGGAAAATTTGGAAAACTTTTCTTTTTTCTTTGGCTCCTGAAACTGATAAGGAACCAGAGAACCACGGAAAAGCTGCAATAAAAATACCTAAATAATGCAGAGTAATACTGTTACATTTAAAACTACTAATTCATAAATAAAATAATAAAACATTCTGGAAGCTAGAAGAGAGCAGCTATGCTCTGGGGTTACTATTCTCTACAGTCAGGAAACAAATCTGATATTGGTTTGCTAGGGAGCTGTAACTACCCAGCACAGTTTGAACTTCATTCTAGTTCCATAAAGTTCTAACTCTCTTGAGCAATCATCTCAGTGGATATCTGCGATACATTAATGGGGATTACTGAGGTTAGAAGAAAGGGTTTTGAGATTTGAATGACACACTCTGCACTGAGACAGAGTTATGAGATCCAGCATCAGGGGCAAAGAAATGGGCACCTACTGTGACGTCAGTAACAGAGCACCAGGTCTTTCTGACTCTGTCTGGTACTTACAGGATCACTGCTGCTGACTCCTGCTCACTTTAAACAAGACCCTTTGTATCAGGGGTAATGAAGGAAATGCATATAGGAATTTTACCTTCAAGGAAAGGAAAAGAGCATCCCATGGGATAGTTCCCATTGCAGTGGATCGGCAACATAAATGTAGGAGCTTTCAGTTCTCACAGGAGGCCTAAATGTCCTCCTCTAGGACTCTGCATTTGTGAAAAACTGAGTTTAGTACTTGCGGATTTAGTAACTATTTATGATTTCCTTGCCCTATTCTGCTTAGTGAATCTACATGCATGTTGCCCTCACCTGCTAGTTGTACTGCAGACACTCTTGCATTGAGGAAATATGTCAGGTTCCACATTTTCATTGACCTGAACAGAGTTTTGAAGATCTGGTACATCCTTTTTATGCAGTACATTGTGGTTTTATTGTCTGTCTTGATCAGAACTGTTTGATCCTAAAGCAGGGAGGAGAAAGACTCCATGAAAAGAACACTGCCCTGAGCTCCAGGTGGCTCACGTGTTCTTGATGTTCCTTTGAGTCCCAGATTCCATTTTACTGTTTTGTCCTCCAGGTGACCTCCCCATCCCAGAAGGGAGGCATCTTTTATTAGGACTTTGTTGGAGAGGGTTGGAGAAAGGCCTTTCTGAGGTTGCTGACCTCTTTCCACTGGCCTAAAGCCTACAACAGGCTCTGGGTGACTGGGACTGGCTGCTCCAGTGGTGCACTTTTTGGCGCCAGTTCCTCCACAGATGGTAGTGTATGCCTCTTATATGTAGCCTTGTCATGGGACCATTGATGTGAAAGCCATGTGACCTGGTAACTGAAACAATTCCTGGCCAGTCTTTTTGTGACCCACGGTAATGAGTTTGTGCACTGTACTATGGTTTCTGTTCTCTGAACTGGAAGATGCGCCTTCCCAATGATCAGTGTCCAACTCTGCACCTGTAGATCCCAGTGCCAGACTGGGATCCAGGGAGATTTTTCACAATTTAAGAGGAACTCCAGTCTCTCCAACATGCTCTTCACAGTCTGAAGAGTGCTGCCTCCTCTTTGTTTTCTCATTTATAGCCATCATCTAAGTAAGGGAAGATCAATATTTCTTGCGTTTGCAAGTGTGCCGCCACTATGGCTAACACTTTGTGGACACTCTGGGAGTCGAGATTAGGCTAAAAGGCATTACTGTGAATTGGTACTCAGCACTGCCCATGCTGAATCTGAGACACTTTCTGTGATTTGGCCTTATGGGGATATGGAAATACAGTAAGCAACCTCTAGATTTGAATACCCCTGCCAGTCTTATTTTTGCAAGGATGGTATTATTGTTTGTATTGTTACCATTCTGAACTTCCGATTTTTCAAAAGTCTGTTCAGGTAAATATCTTTTTCAGTCAAGATTTTTCTGGCCCTGGTGCCAGTGGCCATCAGCCCCCATCCATGCCCGACAAGAGACTGCCTCTCCATGTCTCACTTCAAGATCCCCAGCGTGGTGTGCAAAGTGCTGTGTTGCTGGCAATCCGGCCGTGGCACCAACTATGCTGGTACAGAGGGGTTTGGTGCTGTGGGAGTGGGGGGACACTGAACATCAATGAGGGTCAGGGGAACAAGATCAGGAGTTGGAGGGTATACTGGAATGGCCAATCTGTACCCACCACAAGTGGCTTGCAGGCTGTCGGACAATGGCAGGGGTATCGATACTATCACAGTCCCTGGTGCACGTGGCCATCGTTGGATATGCTGGGGACACCACTGCAAGGCGCCTTGTACTGGTCGAGAATGTTTGGACATGTATGGGGCTGGGCATAGGAGTCTGCAGAGGGTTGTATTGCATTCATGGGGCTAGTGCCCTTGTGTGTGTGTGTGTGGTGGTGCAATGACGGAACGGCACAGTTGTGTACTGGAGTGGGTGGGCAGGCACAAGGAATGGGTGCTGGAGTACAGTTTGTGTTGGACCAGGACAGTCCTCCTGACCAGGAGGAGTCTGTGTGCATGGCTGCATGTACAGCAGTTACGACAGGGTCTCCCCTGCTGTAATCTGCCAACTCTTACCACCCCCATGGAAGGCACTATGCACCACTGTGCATGGCACGTTGTGCTGGCAGCTCCGCCCACCTGGTGGCGTTATGGTCCACACAGTCAGGGGATATGGTGCATATGGGCCGTGCACCCCCGTTTCATACATCCGGGCTGGGGGCACAATGGATGCAGAGTGGCTACATGGCTAATAATACGCTCCATGCAGACCCTCCGCGTCCGCATATGTCCCATAGGTGGCATGTGTCCAAGTGCAGGAGTAGAGGGAGGCCAATAATGAAGCCTAACTACCATGAGCACAAGTAGAAACAAAATGTAGGCAAAACTGCATGACTAATTCAGACATCAAATGACAACTAAGGCATGATATGAGATGGAATGATCGTGTCTGGACTGAATGGTGAGCATGCCAACCAATTCCATAAGGGAGGTTGGTATTAGCTGCAGACCAGGTAGGCCAAAGCAATAGAGAACAACAGACTAAACTGCTAGGGAAAAACAGGAGCATATGAGAACTTAAAACTAGGAAACAGCGTGCTGCTCGACTGATCAGCTAATTAAACCACCAGAACATAAATGGGAGTAGCTGCCTTGCTAGGAACCATGTGAAAACATTTAAGGATTGTAGTTGAACTGGGAAACATAGAATTTGTCAGCAGATAAGGACTGCTTGGTCCACCTAGTCTGCCTATTTCTCCCTACCTACAGTATCACTGCAGTCCCCACTTCATCTCCAGTTCTTTCTTTCTCTCCCTCATTTCTTTCTACTAAGACTCCCCTATGCCTATCGCATGGTTTTTGAACTCCACCACTATTTTGCCTCCACCACCTTCACTAGAAGATTGTTTCAGAATCCACCACTCTTTCTATGAAGTAGTACTTCCTAACATCTCTCCTGAACCTACCCCTCCAGCTTCATAGCATGACCCCTTGTTCTTGAGCATCTTTTCTTCTGAAAATACTACCTCCTGGACCTTATGTACTCCTGTGAGGTATTTAAAGGTCTCTATCATATCCCTCTCCTTCTTCTCTTTGAGGGTGTACATACTGATTCCTTCAGTCTCTCTTTGTAGGACTTTGATGCAAACCCCTCACCATTTTAGTTGCCCTCCATTGGACCGCCTCCACTCTGTCTGTCATTCCAGAGATGTGGCCTCCAGAACTGTAAACAGTATTCTAGGTGAGGTCCTACCAGTGCTCTATACAGAGACACCACCTCCTTCTTCTGCTGGTGATATCTCTCTCTATGCACCCCAGCATCCCACTAGCCCTACCAATGCCTTGTCACATTGCCTGACAATCTTTGGGCTATCAGAGATGATTACCCCAAGGTCTCTCTCCTGTTTGATCACCCTATTTTGTACTCTGCCTCTGGGTTTCTGGCCCCAAGTGCATTATTTTGCATTTTTTCATACTGAAACCCTGCTGCAAAACCCTAGACCACTCCTCAAGTTTTTGCTCATGGAGTGTCCACCCTACTGCATATTTATCATCCGTGAAGGAGGCAGACCCTCCTGCCAGCTCCTCTGCAATGTCACTTACAAAGACATTAACAAGGAACAGTCCCAGCACTGACCCCTGAGGCACCCTGCTGGTCACCCTCCCTCTCCAAGTGAACTCCATTCACCACCACCTCAGCTTGCTTATCCCTAATCAATTTCTTACCCAGTTTAAAACCTTTGGACCCACTCCTAAGCTACTCGTCTCCTGTGTGGAACAGTGTTGAAAGCCTTACTGAAATCTCGTAAACCACCTCCTCCTGATCTAATTCCTCGGTCATCCAATCAAAGAAATCAATCAGATTTTGTTTGACAGTGACCTTCCACCTGTCAATCCATTCTGTTTCAGGTTTTGTAACCACTGGATTCAAGATATTCCGCTATCCTCTCCTCTCCCTCTATACTGACTCCATTAACTTTCCCACCACCGTTGTCAGGCTGACTGCGCTATAATTGCCGGCTTCCTTTCTGCTACCACTTTTATAAAAATGTATTACATCTGCCTTCCTACAGTCCTCCAGAACCACTCCTGTTTCCAGTCAGCTGCTACACAGGACTGTCAGAGGTACAATGAATACCTCCTGAGATTCTTCAACACCCTAGGATGAACCCCATCTGGTCTCATTGCTTTGTCCATGTTCAAATTAGCAAGTTCCTTTAGGACTCTCTCCCTATAGAAGGACTAGTGTCCACCTCCCTCCCTCTCTAGAGTTCCTGTTATTTTTATGGCCCTCCTTCTTCGTCCTCTGTCAACACCTAACAAAGGTATTTTTTCAGGATGTCTGTCGTTTCCTGGTCCCCTCTGACTGTCTCCCCCATCCCTTTTTAACCTTATAGTCCCTCCCGGTCTTCCTCTTTCACTTACATATCTAAAAATTTCCTGTCCTTTCATTTACACCTGGACTATTCTCTCTTCAGTTTGTGCCTTTGTGCCCTTACTGCTTTCCCTGCTTCTCTCTGTTTCTCCTGACACAACTCCTGCTCTCTTCCTCTGCATCTCCTTATATCTTATGAATACTTTCCTTTTAGCCTTTACCTTTTTAGCCACCTCTTTCAAGGACCATAGTGGTCTCTTTTCCTCTTACTTTTACTCACTTGTTTGATGCAGAGGTTTGTCCCTTCACTAAGCCCCTTTTAGCTTTGCCCTCTGTTCCTCCACTCCACCAAGTTCATCGTCCTTTCCAGGTCATCTTTGTCCAGGACCCTCACACTTGTGTGGTTCAGTTCTGAAGCAATCATTATATTGAACGCACTGTATGATGATCATTGGTCCCCAGGTGGCCTCCCACCTTGATGTCTGCAACACTGTCCCTGTCAGTGAATATCAGGTGTAGTACTGCCCCATCACTAGTGGGTTCTCAGACTAGTTGCTTGAGGAATGCCCCTGTAGGGAGTACATGATGTCCCTGCTTCTAGCTGAATCCACAACTGGGAAGCTCCAATCTATTACTGGAAGACTGAAGTCCCCAACCAGCAGTACCTTCCCTTTCCTGCATCTTGCCAGTGGCTTCCACCAGTACCTTATCTAGCTCTTCCCCTGTAATGGAGGTCTGTAGATCACGCCAGTGCAAATAGTGGCACTGTTCCCCATCTCCAGCGTTACCCACAGTACCTCTGCCCCCCATATCCCATGTATCTCTTTCGTTTTATGCTTTCCCTGACATAAGTGACACACACACAGACAAATTGCAAATGGTCTGGAAGAAAAGGCAAAATGGGCTGAAGTAACAGCACAAGTAAAAACAAGAATGATAAAGGCAGGGCACTGTGAAAACTATAGGCAGACATGAACCAAAACAGAAAGAAACACAAGCGAGAGAAGCACAAACTTCAACGGGAAGGAGAAACAAAATACTGATCTAGAAAGCTGGTAGAGACACAAACCAAACAGAAAGCCCAAAAGCACAAAGAGAAAGTAGAGAGACAACACGGGAGAAGGGGGCTCAAAACCTCCAGCTGCAGCAAAGAATCAGTGCTTCTGAATGAGTCTGGAGGAAGCTGACTTTAAATAGCTCAGGCAGGGTGTGTGGCTGGTAGCTCCACCTACTGAACTGCAAGCATGGCCTTTGAGGTCTGCTGTAATGAAGCCATAACCTCCCTTCTATAAGGCCTGTAGGAGGAGGAGGAGGAAGAATGCTCTCTTTTCTGTTCGGTTTTAAACATTTTCTGTTCATCAACCTTTTTCATATAGGCCACTGCTTGGTCACCAAACAAGGAAGACCTCTCAAATGGAAAATCTTTTGCCTTGCTCAGAGTGTCCTGTGTCAGAGTGGTTGCACTGAGTCATGCAAACCTTCTGACTGAAACTGCATTAACAAGTGCCTAGCTGGCCTAAATGCAGCATCATTCACATCTGTGGCTATTTGGAATTGGTAATTTCCAGCCTCCTGATCAGCTTTAACTGTTTGAGCCAGATCAGCATGTTTCTAAGCAGGCAAACTGTTGCACAATCACAGGGGCTGGTAGTACTAGGCCTTCTAAGTTATTTAAGCTACTTGTTTGAACAAAAGAACTGAGGTAGTACAAGAGTTTTTGACATGTCCAGTTTTCAGGAATCTTTCTCTGAGGAAACTGATGCGGGGACCTTGGCCTTTCACAGTCTGTGGACTGCACTACCCCATCATTGGTAGGATGGGCACAGATGAACACAGAACCCTTCTTGTTCAACACAGTTTTCACTTTCTTATCAATAGCCAATGCTGAGAGTCAGGTGTGGCTAGAACCTAAGCAATGGCCTCCATAGGGGATTTGTGTATTGGAACCTACAACCTCTTGGAGAGATCAGTCTCAGCAGACTCATAAACTCAGCTTCATCTACAGTATATCCAGCTCAGATTCTGTGGATTGTAGATTCCAGCGTGTTAGTCGACTAATGAACAAATGAGGAGTATAAAGTGAAATCCTCATTTACTACAGGAGGAATGAATGTTCTGTACAGGGATATCTCAGATTCAATTGGTTCTTCCTCTTCCTCATGGCCCAGATCCTGATCAGGTACAGGATGTGGGGAAGGAGAGGTAGCAACAGGGTTACCCATCACCGGAAAAACTGACATATTCTATTTATGTACTCCAGGAGAGCACTGTTTTCACCTGCATTGGTTGTTCCTATTCCTTTGGGGGGAGCGACCATGCTGTCTTTCTCCTTATGCATCCTCTTAACCAGATGTGAAATGTAACAGCTGGTCAGAGGATTTGTTTTACCATAAAGGTTTTCTCTGTGGGTTGCACCCTGAGACCAGCATATATCTTCCTTGGCCACCGAGCCCCTGTGGATTGCTCCTTGCAGCAGGGCCAGGAGAGGAAGGCCATCCTCCCTTCCAGTACACAAATCCAGCGCTGGCAGCTCAGTGACAGTGTGGGTCAGTGGAAGGTGGGTATGGCTTTATTAAGCCCTCACCAACCCCTTTTTCCATCTCCTAGGCCCTCCCTTAGGTGGGGTGAGCACGCTAGCACTGCTTCCATCCCATCCTACCAGAAGATCTCATCCTAGTGGCAGTCATGCAGCAAAGTCAGCAATCTTCCCTCACTGGGAGAGGAGAAAAGTCCCATGGACGGTGATCCTCTCCATCGGCGAACCCCAGCAACCTGAGATTCCTTCCGATCTCAGGACACCAGCATAGTGGGCCTTAGCGCTACCACAGTGCCACTAGGCTGCTTTAGTCAGAGGATCTTTTGTGGGGGTTTTTACCATCATTGGCATCAGGGCTCCCTTTAACAGAAACCTGTGCTCTTTACTGGGACCTGTGTATGGCTTGGCAGCCTTATCATTCTCCATACAGAAACATAGAAACATAGACTATGATGGCAGATAAGGACCGCTTTCCCACCTAGTCTGCCCATTCTCTACATATTGGATAAGCTGCTGTAACCCCTACAAATGGGGGTTCCTAAAAAGCCTCCTAAGAGCTTGCCTAAGTGCTCCCAGCCTGGGTGGTGTTTGGCGTCTGAGCTGTAACTGTGGTTGCAAGTAGGTGCTATATGAGCCTCCGCGTGCCTGTCTCTTTAGAGCTGTCTGCTTGCAGACTTAATTAGTTGTATGGGGGACTGTGTATTTAATGCTCGATCCTGCCTGAGCTGCTGTCAAATCGCCCGCTTTTGCAGTCGCTAAGAGTGCAAAGGAGCCATCTGAAAGCTGTAACTGTTTGCCAGTAATCATTTAAAACATTAGCAAAATTGTAGTTTGTCTAACCTGCCTTTATTGCAGCTGGGACTCCGTGTGTGTTACCTCTCCATTTTGGACCTAAACTGCTGTGCTGGGCCAGTTGGGTTAAGGAAGCCCTAAAATGGAGCCTGTGGATGAATCAGAACTTGGACTCTTAATCTGAGCCAGCCACAAGGGGATTGTATGGGCAGTTACTCTGGGAAATGTAGTTTTGACCTTGGCCTCTTTCTACCAACAGAGGAGTCTTATGGTGAGTAACAGCTGAATCAGCCAACAGAATAGTGTCGAGCTAAGGAAATGCCCTGCTCTGTGATTGGAAAGATCAGATCAGTTGTGGCAGTGAAGAGGAAAGGAGCTGTCTTGCTCTGCGGTAGTATAGTTTCAATGCTGGGAAGCGTGGTGAGGCTCCTGAGTTTCAGTTCGTAGCCTTTGTGGGATGCCAGTTTGGACTGAATCCAAGTTGTGAGAGAAAGAAGCACCAGAAGTGTGAAACCAGGCTCAACCCTGTAGAAGACTGGAGAAATTGCTGAATCGCGCTCGGTCTGTCAGGAAATGAAGCTGCTGTGTGTGCTCCCAGGTATCTTGCAGTAATTGCGATCAGGACTGAGAAGCAGATTGCCTGGTATAGTAATTTCCTTTTACATATAAATGTGTCTAGGACTTGCGGGGAATCGCAAACTTAACAGAGTAACTGAGAGGGCATGGGATGAAGTTGGAGGAGGGACGATTCAGAGGAAACATGAAAGAATTTCTTCACAGAGACGGGTGGTGGACAAGTGGAACACCCTGCCAGAGGAAGTGGTGGGGCTGAAACAATCACGGATTTAAGAATGCATGGGATAGACATAAAGGAATTCTAGAGGTCAGGGTAAGGGAAACACACTTCTAGGAAAACAAACTGAACTTACAAGCTCAAATGGGCAGACTGGTGAGGCCATAGGCCCTTATCTGCCGACACTGTCTATGTATCTATGTATCTTATTTTTCCCTGTACTGTGAATTGTGTGCTGAAGCTGAAGCAGAACCCAGCTTGATTCGGACTGAATCCACCTGTTTTTCAAATGCAACCGAGTCCTGCCACGAGGGCTGGGCCAGTTATTCTGTTTCTCCTGGCAATCCAGGACAATCTGCATCCCATCCTGTTTTCAGCATTGAATCTGTGAGTACAAATCAGGGTAGCTCCTGCCATCTGTTTATCCAATTGCAAGTGTTTCATCTGATTTCTTTTCCTTCCTTTCTTCATGAACTGAGCCATCCGCTCCGGATTATTATTGGGTATTGTCAAGTGTTTTTCCATCACAGGACCCCAACCAGCTGCACCGATCCTGGCTAGCCCCCATCCTGGGTACCCAGCAAGAGTGACATTTGGACTCTGAATATGTGCACAGTACTGTGATTATTAACGTGTCTAACCTAATTAACCTGATTTCCGCTTTCCTTGTTACAGCTCCTTAAATAAATCTGTTTGTTTCAGCAAAGTTACACTGACTGAGGTATTCGTTTATGTTAAAGTATTTTACTATGGCTATCGGATTGCATCATCTTGTTTTACAGGGGTCCCCAGAGTCAAGCTGACCGAACCAGTCCTGGGGTAAGTATAAATAGTGAAGATACTCATGGTGTATTGTGTGGGCCACTAGTAGGAATAAAGGGGTCTCAGTGTCCCAGAGGGCTGTGACCAAGTTAGTCTAACTACTGCAAACCCTGACCTCTGGGTGGAGGCACCGCCATAGAACCTAGGCCCCTCAACCTGTTAGTAGTCAAGCAGGCTGGGGTAGTAGCCCTTGGGATCGCGCCACCTGGGGGTTACACTGCAGATTCTAGTTAACCAACAGCCTACTTCCTCCTACCCTTCACTATAATTGCCTTATGTCTGTCCCATGCATTCTTGAATTCCTCCACTGTTTTTGATCCCATAACCTCCTCAGGAAGGTGGTTCCATGCATCCACCATCCTCTCCATGGACAAATACTTTCTGGCGTTGCCCTGGAGCTGTCCCCTCTATCTTCAAACTGTGCTCTTGTTCTTGCACATCTCTTTCTCTCAAAGATGCTTCCACCTTGGACTTTGTTGATTCCCTTGAGGTCCTTGAAAGTTTCTATTATCCCCCTCTCCTCCTTTCCTCAAGGGTATACATATTAAGCTCTTTCAGTCTCTCCTCATATGGCTTTTGTTGCAGACCCTGCACCATCTTAGTTGCCCTCCTCTGGACCACCTCCATCATGTCTATGTCCTTGCAGTGATGGAGTCTCCAGAACTGCACGGAGTACTCCAAATGGGGTCTCACCAACTGTCTGTACAGAGGAATGACAACTTCCTGTTTTCTACTGGTGATGCCTCTCCTATGCATCCCAGTATCCCTCCAGCCCTCTTTACTGCCTTCTCACATTGCTTGCCTACCTTAAGGTCATCTGATATGACTACCCCGAGGTCCCTTTCCATTTTTGTTGTTGTTAGTGACCCCCTCATTGTGTACTCTTCCCCTGGGTTTTGTTTCCCAGGTGCATTACTTTGCACTTTTTGCACTGAATCTAAGCTGCCATACTTTTGACCATTCCTCCAACCTTGCCAAGTCCCTTCTCATCCTTTCCACCCCACTTGTGTATCAATCCTGTTGCAGAGTTTTGAATCATCTGCAAAGAGGCATACTTTTCTTCCAGCCCTCTGCAACGCCTCCTATAAAGACATTAAAGAGGACTGGTCCTAGTACTGAACCCTGCAGTACCCACTAGTAACCACCCTTTCTTCAGAGTGTACTCCCTTTACTATTACCCTTCGGTCCTGTTGGTCAGCCAATTTGTTACCAGGCTTATCACCCTGGGACCCACTCCCAGGGTGGCTAACTTTTATTAATCTTTTGTGTGGGACTGTGTCATATGTCTTACTAAAGTCTAGGTAGGCCATATCTACAGCCCTCCCTAGTCTACTACTTTGGTCGCCCAGTCAAAGAAATCTATTAGATTAATCTGACATGACCTTCCGCTGTAAATCCATGCTGCCTTGGGTCCTGTGCCCTCTGGCCTCTAGGTACTCAACAATTCTTTCTTTCAGAAGTGATTCCATCATTTTCCTACCACTGAGGTTAAACTAACAGGTCTGTAGTTCCCTGTCTCTGCCTTGCTCCCACTTTTGTGAAGAGGAATCACATCTGCCCACCTCAATCCTCAGAGTACCACACCATCCTCCTATGATTTGTTAAAAGGGTAGTCAGTGACATCTCTAGGTCTCGCCTTAGTTCTTTTTAGAATTCTGGAGGTCAATCCTGTCAGGCCCCATTGCTTTATCCATCCTGAGTTCTAGGAGTTCTCTCAGGACCTTTCTTCTGTGAATGGATTGTTATCAACCCCTGTCCAGAGTGCTTCTATTGCTTGGTTTAGGTACCTCCCCTCTTCTTTTGTGAATACTGAGCAAAAGTATTCATTCAGTATGCTTTTCCACTGTCATCCTGTGGCTGTTTGCAGCATTTTGTAGCCCTTACTGAAGTCGGTGGCCACTGTGAGAGTAAGGAACCTTTGATGCATGCTTTCTACCATCAGGGTAACCACCTCCTTGTTTATGTTTGTGTTTTTATAGAAACACACTGTTGGACACTGAAATAAAAAGTGGTGCCAATTGGCACTCACGCTTAGCTGCTCTTCTTTCTTTGTTTTATGGCAAAGACTTTGCAGAGATCACAACTCTAAAAACTGTGGTCCAGGCCCAAGCAATCAAAACACAGCTTGTGGTGATCTGCTTTCCCGAGCTCACACAGGATCTGCACTTATACTCCAGTGGGGGCTGTCCTCTGTGGCCTGTCAGTCATGCCAGCATGACTGGAAAGGTATCAAAAATTATTTTAGGGTGTTGCACTCACAACAAACATTATAACAGCTATAAAAGAAAGTCAACTTAAACCAACATTTCCAAAAAAAAAGATTTAAGCAAAAACATCAAAGCGGGACCTCTGAAAACAAGTTTCCTCAGTTCTAGGGTCAGTTTCAGAGGAGGGCCTTGTGCTGTTAAAAGCACTCATGACCTGCAAGCAGCTATCCAGACCGCCTCCATATCCAATTGCAGACCAACGCCACAGGAAGAAGCAGCGCAGCCAGCCAGGTTAATTTACAACTTGCAGACCTGAAGCTGTTTTGTGCAGACACATCTGACAACTACCCTGCTATAGACTGTGTCTAAAGAACTGCCCTTCCTCTGTTTTTACAAACTTTAAATCTGTTGATAAAACTGACTATCCTGTTACTTGCTCAATCGCTGAGTATTAACAACAATGTTTGAAGTTTCTCTTTTAAACTCAGAAACTCCTCCGTTTCTTTTCTGTAGTCGGTGACCTCTTTTTAATTTGCTCATCCCTTGGTATTTAGCATGAACTGCTTTAAAATAATGGTGTGTTTATCATTTTGATAACAGTTGCTCAATTAGCCTCTTCCCTCCCAAAAGAACTGTTTTTCAGGAAACATTTCTTTTTCATTTAGGAATTGTATAAATGGGATGACTATAAAAATTGGGGCTATTAAAAATAATAAAGGAAAAGGAAGAAATTCCTTTTCATTAAGTCGTGAACAGGTATTTTATTGTTACAATCGCATTTACCATTTACTTTAAATTTGAGAAACCAGGCAGACATCTAATGACGGTGATGCTGCTTGGAGGATATCGAACTAAGTCCAGGCCCAACTAACACAAAACAGAGTTAAGATCATTTATGATACTGCTAGAAGATTAAAAACTAAGATTGATCTAATGCATACCTGGGTTGCTAATGAATTACCAGAGGTTATAGCCCTAACAGAAACTTGGTTAACCCTAAAGCTACACACAAATGAAATTGAAATAGAGTATTTTACACTCACAAAGCAGACGGGATTGGGAAAAGGAAGGAGGGATAATATTGTATATTAGTTGGGATCTGGGCAATACTAAGGTTCTTTACTCTGGGATAGAGCTTATCTTAGTTCAACTAATCAGTCAAAATGTAATAATTGGTTTGGTGTATTCTCCCCAAGAGCAAGAGTCAATGATTTTGATGCTTTGTCTCAGGTCTTACAAAACTTCACTATGGGCACTGAATTATTACTATTGGGAGATTCCAATGCAGCCTGGGGTAAACCAAGGGAAAAACTGACAACGTCTCAGACATCTTGACCTAAGATTATATTGACTTCACTAGGAAAACTGTATTCTCCAGTGGGGAAATGTACTTGATTTACTGTTTATTATAGAGAAATAAAGACCTTTGAGGTCCGATGAATCGCCCATCTTAGAAGACCATTGCTCTGTCACACGATCTGTGAGTTATCTCAGAGTTACAGAAAGAAAGTCCTGACTGTCAATCTCAAAATAAGATCTTTTAAAATTGTAGTAAAGAACTACTGCCTCATAATTTAGCAGCCATAAAATAGGATAGGTTATTCCTTATTCCAAATATGGACTTGGCAGTCTGAGAATTTACCAGGTTATTTTGTGAGGCCTGCAACAGAGCAACTCCCTTTAGATCCTCCTTAGTAAAGACGGGCCATTTACCATGGATCTCAGAAAAGTTAAAAAGGACATTAGAGTAAAAAATCACCTCTGGAAGAAGGCAAACAAAACACTAAATGTTGATTGGGAAAATAAAAAAAAAACATAGGAATAATTTAAGAACAAAGATTAGGAACTCAAAAAACATTTTTATAAAAACAACATTTCCGAGACAAATGACCCCAGGAAATATTGGACTTTGATCAGAACCCTTGAAAACGGTTGATAACAAACTCCCAATCCAAATTCAACAATGAGGAGTGCTCCAATCAACTTTTGTTTCTGCCAATATTTTAAATAATTACTTTGTCTCTTTGCCAGATGTCGACATTCAAACTAGGGAATCAGAAATAGATTTTGCCATATCATCTGAAAGACACTTAGGTGTCCCAAATTTAGATTTAAAATAATAACCTGTAGTAAAGTTAAGAATGAGTTATGAAGGCTAAAAATCTAAATAGCTTATGGCCGTGATGGTATTGAAAGCAGATTTTAAAGGATTCTATAGACTTAGTGGCACCCATTTTGACTAAACTGTTTAATTGGAGCTTAACTGACAGACATTTCTGAATACTGGAAAAGGCCAAAATTATCCCAGTACACAAAGGGGGCCCAACTGCTCCCACAAACTACCGCCAACAGTCCTGTTGTCCACGGTGTTGAAGGTAATGAAGAGGCTGGTGCAGAGGCAGTTAAGTGATTACCCTGAAAGTATTCCTTGCTGGCTGCCTCCTCCCAGTCCAGATTTCAGAAAGGTCACTCCACAGACACCACACTCACTGACCTTATTTTTTTTTTTATTTATTTAGCTTTTGATGACCGGTAAGTACACTAGACAAAAATATGCCTATTTTCAGGAATGACCCGGGAGATTACAACAATGAAGTACAGGAGATTCAGGAAAACACAGTTACAACATTACAGCACAGCATCATATGAAAGTACAGTGGGAAGAGAGAAACAGGTCATATTCAAGTAAATGGGTGTTTACTCACCTGGTAAAGGTGATTGTGTCGGTTAACATCCATGGCACTCCAGACATTACCTCATGGGTTTTAGCCCACCTGATAGGCTAGTGATGCACATGACTCTAGGATCAGATTTCTACTATATCCAGGTCCCAGAAACCTCTGCTCTCAGTTCAAATCTTCCAAAGCTGAAATAAGGTTAGTAGCAGACAATACCAAGAAGAGGAAACAAACAATGATCATCCTGTATGAAAAAATCTGAGCGGGGTATGTAAATCAGGCCATAGGCCTCTACTTTATTTTCCTGTTGGTACAATCTAAACTCAGACCCTAATGGGTCGACGGTGGACATCCTGAATGTCTGTTGAGAAGGTATGGAATCAGTTAACTTCATACAAGATATTGTCCTCTAGTTCCTGGTCACTTCTGACCACTGTGTCGGGAGGTGGTGGAGTGCCATGGATGTCAACCAACACAATCACCTTTACCAGGTGAGTAAACACCCATTGTGATTGGTTGATCATCCATGGCACTCCAGACATTACCTCATGGGTAGATAAGAAGCAGTACTGTACCCACAGAAGGAGACATAGTGGTTTAGGAGTGAAAGGAAGGTTGGCGGGCAGCTGAGAGGACCTGTGTCGCAAAGGTTGGTTGTAATTGGTACAGATGTTCCAAGCGATAATGCCTGGCAAAGGTGTGGAGAACGCCCCATAGCTACCTTGCAGATATCTTCCCGCTGAGACACTGGCCCCTCCGCCCAGGAGGTAGCTACCGCCTGGTGGAATGTGCCTTGATTCCCAGAGGGAGTGTCATTTGTTTTGATTTGTAGGCCTCCTGAACGGTTCTCCGTAACCAGGTCGCTATGGTTGTCTTGGAAGCGGCTTTTCCCTGTCTCTGTCCCTTGTGATGATGAACAACCGCTCGGTCTTGCACAGAGGTTGAGTCCTAGTTATGTATGTGGACAGGGTGGTGCCTACATCTAGGTGCTGTGGGACAGTCTTGTCTCCCGTTTGAGAGTCTCCCGTGAATGTGGGTAACTCGATGGGTTGTTCCTTATGGAAAGCGGAGGAGACCTTGGGTTGAAACGCTGGGACTGTGCATAGGCATACCCCACGGGGTGAACACTGTGTAGGGTTCCTGCAGGACAGTGCCCCTAATTTGCTGATCCTGCATGCTGAGCATATCGCCACTAGGAAACAGGTCTTCAGACCTATCCAGAACAGGTCTACATTCTGTAGTGGTTCAAATGGGGCTGTGCTGAGGAGTCTAGTACAGAGGGAGGTCCCAGGGGCCATGGATGGGCGTGCCGGGGTCATAGAATCTCGACTACCTTTAGGAAATGCAAGGCGTCTGGGTGGGCCCCAGGGCTGTGGCCCCTATTGGCCCGATGGCTGCTCCGATGGCCAAAGGTTGTACTCTAAGGGATGTGGGCCAATCCTTTATCTAATCCTTGTTGAAGGAATAACAGGATGGTAGACATGTCTCGCATTCGGATCCTTGCCCTGATCTCGGCACCACCTGGCGAATACCGAACATTGCCTGCCATAAGTGGAAGTGGTGAGAAATGCCTGGATTGCAGTATTGTCGAGACGACTGAGTTGTGATAACCAGCTGCTCATCAGTCTTCTCCTCTCAGGAGCCAGGCTGTGAGCTTTAGGGTCCTGGGATTCGGTGCAGTACCGGCCCTGGGTCAACATGTCGGGTCTGTAGGGTAATCTGAGACTGTTCAACACCATTGCCAGGACCATGGCAAACCATGTTCTCCGTGGCCAGTAGGGGACCACTAGGATGATGGTCCGTCCCGAAGAACGGATCTTGGCGAACTTGTGGTAGTAAGGGAATGGGTGGAAAGACGAGGAGTTGTCCCGGAGCCAAGGTTGCGACAGGGTGTCCGGTTCTGGAGACTGACTCTCCTGTATCTTGAGTAGTAGTTCTTGACCTGTGCTTTGTGCCGAGGCTATGAGGTCCATGGAGATGGGTCCCAGGTCTCCTGAATCAGGTGAAGAGACTGGGGTGTAGATGCCACTCCCCTGGGTGGACTTGTTGTCGACTGAGCCAGTCCGCCCGAATGTTGAGCTTCCGCGAGATGGACTGCACTGAGATGGGAGAGGTGGTGTTGTGCCCAATTGAGGACCTCTGCCGCCCTCTCAGCATAGCTCTGCTTCTGGTGCCTCCCTGCTTGGCGATGTAAGCCACCGTGACTTGGTTGTCGGAACGTATCAGTACTGACTGTCCGGAGATGGAGGTCTTGAAGACAGTGAGGGCGTGGTATACTGCCTGCATTTTCTAGAACATTGATGGACAGCTGGGTTTCTGTGGAGGTCCATCGGCCCTGTGCTGTTCTGTCCCCTAGGCAAGCACCCCAACCCAGGAGGTCTGCCGTCGTCTCAATGGAGACCTGGTATGAAGCCTCCAGCGGTATTCCTCTGGTCAGATTAGTGCGATCTGTCCACCAAGTCAGTGATTTTCTCACCGATGGTGGTAATGGGAGTGTCACATTCAGGTTGTGCTCGTTCGGGCTCCCCAAGCGAGAACGTCACGCCTGTAGTGGACGCATGTGCCACCTGGCCCAGGAAACCAGGTCGATACAGGATGCCATGCATCCCAATAGCTAAGCTAGTCTTGCCATGGAGGCCTGATTACTGGTGCGCGAATTGACATGCTAGGCTGATCAAGTTGAGGACCCTCGTCTCGATGGCTTCGCTCAGCTTTTGCTGTGTCGATGCTTGCCCTAGGTGCTCTATTTGTTGGCGGGCACCAGATGGCTCTTGTCTAGGTTTGCCACCCAGCCATGCACCTCGAGAGCCCTTAGGGAGAGGGTGGTGGTTGGCGGGAGGGCTCTCTGCCCGTGCCTGGATCAGCCAGTCGTCCGAGGTAGGGGATGATATCGAGACCCTGCTCCCGGAGCCTGGCCACTAGTACCACTGAGACCATGGTGAACACTCTGGCACCGAGGTACGCCCGGAGGTAGCGCCTGGTACTGGAAATGTTGACCTAGAATATGGAATCTGAGGTACTGTCTGTGTTCGCCTGACAGGAATATGGAGGTATGCGTCCTGAGATCTATGGACGCCAGAAGTTGCCACGTGAATGCTGCATAGAGTTGACCTCAGTGTGTCCATCTTGAACCTCTGAGGAACCACATGTTGATTGAGGTGCTTGAGGTCCAGGATGGGCGTGAGTTCACCTGATTTCTTTGGAACAAGAAAGAAGATGGAGTATACTCCCAACTTCTGTTCGTGGAGGCACAGGTTGTATCGCCTTGTTGTGGATGAGGTTCCACAGGATGTGCTGCACCTGATGGGCTGTGGCCTTCTTTTTGGTGACTGGTGAGGTGATGAACCTGTGAGTCAGGGGGACTGTGATAATTCTATTGAGTAACCCTTTGACACGACCTTGTGGACCCATTTGTCCGAGGTGGTGTGAAGCCACTGGTGGCTGAAGAGCGATAGTCTCTGTCACACGGGGACTCGCTCTGCCCGCGGGGCTGGGTGCGAGCCGTCATTGCTGCTACCTCACTGACCTCTACCTCTTCCTCCTCAACCCAGGGCCGTGGGCCCTGAAGGAGGAGGGATAGTAGGACTGGTGAAAGGGCACGTTGAGAGGTGTGGGACCCTCTCCCGCGAAAAGACGTGGGTGAGTATGTTGTATCTCTACGTGTCTGGTAAGATTTTCTCTCGAAACCTCCGCCTAGTGGAGGGTAGGTAGGAGTGCCGACTCTTGTTCTTAAGGAGTTCCTTTCCTCCTCTTTCTGCTTTAGAACTCCAAAAGGCCCTCCCAAAACATGTTTCCTTCAAGGGAAGATTTTGTAGTAATGTCTTGGATTCATTGTCAGCTTCCCATAGCTTAAGCCACAATGCCCATCTAGCCTCTGTTGGTGATGGCTGTGTGCCCTTGCGTTAAGCCTGAGGGAGTCCACTGCCATATCGGCTAGATATCTTGCTGCATCGAGAGTGCATTCTAACAGTTCTGCCTCTCATGACTTGGGGTTTGCCTGTTCCAAAAGCTCCTCGAGCCAGTGCATCTCGCCCGTGCTGTATAAATGGCCATCGTGGAAGCTGTTGCCGCCATTCCTTCTGTCTCAAGGCCTTCTTTAACATATCTTCCACCTTTTTGTCTGTGGGGTCCTTCAGGAGATGGTTCCACATGGTAGGACAGTCCTTCTACTAACGCAGCCACCTGAGGATCAATTGTGGGGCTGTGCACCACATGCTGGCCTTGTCCTCTTGAATGGGGTACATACGGTCCAGGTTTCTTCTGTCTGATATCCGGCTAGGCTCGGTGGACTGCCATTCCTTGGCAACGATGTCTTCGAACCGGACAGACTGGAAAGGCTTCTTTGACAGTCGATCTCTGCTGGATTAGTGGGTCCAACTTAGATTCTGGTTTGCTCTCCTCCATTTCGAACCCCATGGTGGCCTTCACAATTTTCATGAGGCCTGGAACCATATCAAATGAGCACAGTTTTGAGGTGAGGGATGGAACAGAGTGTGGTTCCATGTCTTCTTCATCTGAGTCTCCTCCGCCTTCCTCATCTGGCAGGTCCCTGTCCTCCCCGAGTCGGGTTTGTGACTACGTGGGACCGGCTCTGGCAGGTGCATGTGATTCTCATTGGCCCCTCCCCGACGCCTTGCTCCAGAGGCTGTGTAGTCGGCGCCTGTGTTGAGTGAGGACTCAATTTTCCATGACCTTCAGCATGAAGTTCTGCTGACTCTCCATCATTGCTACGGTGGCCTGTTGGTTCTGTAGTAAGAAGGCACACGGATCCAACCAAGTTGAATTGCTGGGGCCCGGATTACTTGGGTTCATGTCGGCGGTCTGTTCCAGCAGCAGGTCATCGCCGTGGGGAGGCAAGCGCGCATAGGGCTGGGGGGGTAGAGGTTAGCGCTGCACACTGTGCACTTTTGGCCTTGACCATCTGGAGAAGACAAAGATGGGTTGCATTTGCTTGAGGTACAAATTGGGCCTTCAACTTGTAGTTGGCCCACGCTACAGAGTTCTGACGCTGCCTGTAAGGAGCTAGAGAGAGATGCAGGCTGTCTCTGTCATGGGGGTCGCTAGAGAGGGACCTGCATGGAAACTGGCGGCAACAAAGGTCGCTATGGAGAGGGACCTTTGTGGCAAGAGGTGGAGGCTCTGTAACACGTGTCCATATACCAAGGTCGCTGTGTGAGGGACCCCATATATAAACGCACATGTAGCTTTGGGCTTATATCAAAGTTAATCCCCTTGTTTTGCATTGTAGTCCCCCAGAATTTGGACTTATCCTCTTGCCCCTTGAAAAACGGGGCCCCTGCAGCTAGATCCCTTATTGACAGTGTGGGGGCTAGGAAAACTGTAGCCCGGCATGTTTCCCTTGATGGTAGTGCTTCCGAATTCTGTGGCCAGGGAGCCCATAGACCCCTCCCCAGGGGATCATCTGGTCTTGATGTCCTGATCCAGAATCGCGAGATAGGAGGCCCACAATCGGTCCCTGGCAGTGTAGGAGCCGAGAATCTGCCTGATACGGCTCTGCCACGATATGGGAAGGCAATGTAGGCCTGAAAGCAAGAGGAGACACTCGCGCCAGCGCGTGAGGCCGCGTGGTCATTGGGATCCTTTGGCAGAAGAGGAGGCATCAGGAAGTTTGGGCAAACCGCGGCCTTCCAGAGGGGCCCCTTGCGCTGAGGGGTCATGACCAAAGCCGACCACGTGGCTGGGGAGGGGCGGAACACAGTGCAGGAGAAGACCACACTACCTGGTAGTCAGGCCTAGAGCACGCTGCTGGAGATGGTAGGCCAGAGCCCAGCAGCTGCAGAGGTGAGTCGCTGCCTGTGCATGCGCACCCCCCACGGTGCACAGTGCCTCTGAATGCTTTGGAGGCCTCAGGGAAGGGAGAAGAGGGAGGAGGCCCTAGACGGTGATTTCTTTTATCAGAGTACCGCGCTGATGCTGGTGCTGGGAGTACAGTCGGCTGGGATGCGTGAGCGTGCACAAATTCAGAGGTTCATGCAAAATAGGGTAATAGGTCGCTACTACACACAAATGTGGCACGCATGGCAAAGGAAAGGCAGTAACATTTGCCCGCAGTGCATAAACAACAGTAAGAAACGACTTTGAATCTTATGAACATATAGCTTAAGAGCTTCTCCATTGTAACAGCATAACAACAAATATTTGAGAGTTATAGCAGTATGGCATTGCATGCTCTGTAGCCTATAACCTGTTTTTAGGCCTGGGTTTCTGAATAATCAACAGTGACTACAGCTCAAGTGAGCTCAAAGCCATATTAAACAAGCCTCAAAGCCACACAGCTGGCTTGCTATACAAGGACAAAGTGTTGTTTTCTAGATTCAGTAACTTCAGATATTCTTTTTGAGCTTATAACCATGGGCTTACCCTTATAGTGAAGCAGCAGGGATCCTGGTGTGCTTGTTGCCTGATCAGATGCACGATTTGAACTGGAGAGCAGGGTTTCTGGGACCTGGATATAGTAGAAATCTGATCCTAGAGTCATATGCATCACTAGCCTATCAGGTGGGCTAAAACCCATGAGGTAATGTCTGGAGTGCCATGGATGATCAACCAATCACGAACAGAAATACATCTTAGTACAGAATGCATTTTGGCACACCCAGGATGGATGGTCATGGACAGTATTAAGCAAAACTCGGTCAGGTGCACCGTGTACACAAATTGGTCAGGGGACAGGCTAGGATTGGCAAGTGGTAACTACGTGAGCAGGTTAGGGCCCAGTAGTCGGGAGCCATGCTCTAGGGGCTTTGTGCAGTCACACACTGAGGCAAGTTTCAGGATTCCCCACAAGGAATTTCTGAAACACTGATTTGAGGGAGCCAAGTGGACAAACTCAAGAAGGGAGTTCCAGAGTCTGGGAGCACACACAGCGAAGTCTCTGTCACCCACAAGGGTCCAGGTGGGGAACTTTTAACACCCCAGGCCTGGGACCTGAGGTGGTAGGGAGAGAGGTCGGCAGGAGATAGGAGCTGGCCAGCCTCGAAGGAGTCCTGGATCTCAGCACTTTGCCCACGAGGCACCCTAGCCCAAGTCCAGGTATTTGGCGGGGAGAGCCAGCGGAGCTTGTCATATAACTCACAGTGGTGAGGAGACGAGGGCGGCCAGGACAAAGCGGCAGATGTTGTTGTCGTCATGTGCCACCCGAGAGGTGGGCTTTGGGAGAGCAGACAAATAGGTGCATTCTGTAGCTGAGGGAGGGAAGGAGGATTCCTCGCCAGGCCAGTCGGGCTGCTGGGGTGAGGTTGCATTTGGCCCTGTAGGCCAGTCCCAGTTTGTTATCTGCTGCTCTGCAGACATTGAGAATGTGACTCCCCAGGTCAAGTTGTGGGTCTAGTGTCACCCCAAGGTACTTGACTGAGAGCACTGTTGCAGATTCAGTATCCTCCCAATTAGAGGAAGGGAGGCGAGTGGACGCAGTGTTCGTGGACATGTCCAAGGCCTTCAACACTGTATTCTGTCTAATAATTGTTATGTTAACAAAATCTGTTTTTACTTGAGGAAACTTTCAGAATTTTGTACAAGTATTATTTAGGACCATCTTGAAAATAGGTCTTTAACCTAAAGATGTGAATATGAGATCTTATCCTGTATAGAAATAAAGCATGTTACCTACCATTTTACCTACCTGAGTGGGAACTGAGTAAACAGAGCTATTTACAAGAAAACAATATACAAGTAAACTAATGCAGAGTATTGAATTTCTAAATAAAATAAACGCTTACACAAATAAAAACAAAGTATTGAATTTCTATTAAAATAAACTTTTACACAAATAAAAGCAGTTTAAAAAAGTACCCTCTTGATTGGAACAGGATTCTGAGATATTTGTACTCTTCAGCATAGAAGTACTTTATTTTATTTTATTTCAAAGTTGATAACCAGGAAAGGCATCAATGAACTGAAGCTCGCTTTCTAGATGCGACCCGGGAGGGATACAGGAGTCAAGACAGAAATACAACAATAATGGTGATACAGTATACAGAGAAAGTGCAACACTGGAGTAATGTACAAAGATAGGAGAGGACATGGTGCAAAATAATATACACAGTGTTTCAAAACTAAATGCAAACAGCATACAACAAAAGATATTTACAGTGATACAATAGCAGATTACAAAATAGGGTATTTACAATGGAACTTGGCAATGAGGTGGATAGACAATATTGTAGAAGGCTAGGACCAGGAGGGGAGCAGGAGATGAGAGGGTTGGGTCTGAGTAAGCGTTAAGCTAAGGGAACGAGGAGAGAGGCAAGTAAGGGAGGGAGGCTGTTCCACAGGAAGGAAATCTGTAAGAGAAGAGAGTTCACCAGCTGTGGTCTGACTAGGGAGGAAAAGGTGGGGCACAATCTGACCTCGAGTTGTACGGCAAAGTGGAGGCAGGAGTGAGGAGGAGGCATGGTAGGACAGAAGAGATTCAAAACAGTATTTGGCTATGAAGTGGAACAGCGAGAGGAACGCCTCTGTGCAAGAGACTGGAGGAGGGAGAAGTAAAGATTGCAGTGATGGGTTGGGGAAGTTTGAAGCCAACCTACAAAAGGTGTGAAGAGGATGTTCAGCTTGGTGAGAGAAGTAGCTGGGGCAGCACTGTAGACTATATTGGCATAGTCAAATGCAGAGAGGATCCACTTGAGAACAAGATCATGTCTTACAGTGAAGGAGAGGCTAGCCTTATGTCAGTAGAGTAGACCTAGTTTAGGATGCAGATTAGTCTGTAGTGTACTAAAGTGGAAGGAGAAGTCAAGGGAGGGGTCGAGCCAGACACCAAGATACTTGTATGAGGGGAAGCTGTCGAGAGGGCTGTTGGCCGAGAGAAAAAGACCTGGTAGAGGAAGCTTGGTTAGCTTTTGTTTGGAGCCAAAAGTCAAGGCTACTGGTTTACTGGTGTTTAGTTTTAGTGACTTAGTATCAAACCAGGTAGTTACTGCAGTGAAATTGTTTTGAAGGGGGTTTGAACTGCTAGGATGGATGGACTGGACAGGAACAGGACAGTGTCATCTGTGTACATGTGAATGCTGGTGCATGTGCAGACAGAGGGAAGATCATTTATAAAGAGAGTAAAGAGAATGGGCCCAAGGATAGATTCCTGGGACATGCTTGTGAGAAAGGGAGGAGGGGTAAGATACTGCATATAGACACTGACTGGGAACAACCAGTAAGGTAGGAGCTAAACCAGGATACTGACGCATGGGAAAGACCAATCAAGCTGAGTTTATGTAGGAGGATAGGGTGGGAAACCGAGTCAAAGGTCTTTGCTAGGTCTATGAAGATACCAGAGGTAATGTGGCCAAGATCCATGGCAGAGTGGATAGTGTTGGTGAGAAAAGGAGGGAGGAGGAGGTGGTTGAGTGGGATTTCCTGAACCCTGATTGGAAAGGGAGAGAGTATTTGAGGTGATGAGGAATTTGTTTAGCCTAGAAAGGATGAGGGATTCTTGGAATTTTGCAAGGGCGGGAGAAGGGCGATGGGGTGATAGCTACCAGGAACAGTGGGATCACCACCTATGAAGAGAGGGAGGACTGTGCAAATTTCAGGGTACAGGAATAGTGGTCGAGGAGAGAGAGAGAGAGAGAGAGAGACGCTTAGGATGTAGGTTAAAGGGGTAACTATTGAGGGGGCTGAGATTTTGAGGAGTCTGGCTGGAGGCCATCCGGTTGGACTTGAGGGGCTTAGTGCAGCAAGAGCCTCAGGACTTTGGATGGCAGGATTGGGGGCAGTTGAAAGCTTGAGGGCTAAGGGGTGAAAGAAGGATTTGGGGAGGATGGGGATAACATGGAACTATGTAGGAAGTAAAATACTTATTTAGGGCTACAGCAACATGAGAGGGATCAGAGATTAGTGAGTTGCCCCTCATGGACTGAGGGAGGGGAATCAGAGTGGGGGTGTAGGAGCATTTGCAGATCCTGCCAGAAAGAGGCTGAAGAACTGTCAAAGGGATGCAAACACGACTTAAAACAAGCATTTGTCAATGCTGAATGTTTGTTTCCTGGTATTAACATTGGAAATGCAGAAGTTAGATGTAGAGTAGGAATGGCAGTGAAGTACTGAACTTCACGCCAACCCCACTACCACCCTGCAGAGACGGACGGGCATTGGGGTATCTGTTCGGGTTGTTGCCCATAACGCTCATGCCATTTTACTCCTCACCCTTGCCTGCAGACACTGACAAGTGTTGAGGGTACCTTGGGATGATCAGCTTTACAGTCACCCCACTCCATAAGGACATACGTTGAAATGGGTGCAATATAGAATGGGGTGAACTCTGGGACTGAAGAATCCAAGGCACACCTCGATGCCTGTCAGTGGCCGCAGGGTGGGGTGGGTGGGGTTGGAATGGGCATGAGCATTACAGTCGGCAATCCAAAAGCACACCCCTGATGCCTGTCAGTCTGTACAGGGTGGGACATCATAGTTAGACACCATAAAACTACAGGCATTTGTTGGTATTAACAGTACAAATTTTCAACATGGCCATTTTGTGTCCCCACCTCATGAAAGCATTTGGGACCTCTTCTCATAAACAGTGGCACTATGAGTTTGTCAATGTGTCCCAAACTGTGAGTTTCCACAGCTTAACGTACATTGTGTGCCAGATGTACAAAACACAGATCGGGCAGGATGTGAATAATGACAGCTGTACCATTCATAGAAGGTGTGAAGAGATGGCAATGTTGAAAATCTGTAGTGAAAACATGAAAATGCTCAAACTTCCAAACGTACATGTAAACTTGTAAACGATGCATTTGGTGGAATTATTTCACCAAATTTTCAACATAGACATTTTGTGACCTCTGCTCATGAACACTATGTAAATGCATATTTCGGCAGGACGTGAAAATGGCAACTGTACTGTTCATAAGGAGGTCTGAAAATGCCAGTGTTGAAAATCTGGTGTGAAAATACTACAAATTTGTGACGTGTATGAGGGTGTGGAAACTGCACAACACACGCTTGTAAACAGTCATTTTATGGACATTTATCACCAATTTTTCAGCATAGGCATTTTAGGACCTCTGCTCATAAACAGAGTCACTGTGATTTTACATACATACATGCAAACATATGAACATACTAATCTGCCAGCATAACACACCAATCGGTCTATGTAAGTCTGCTCAAGTGTGCAGCTAGCACCCTAGATTGCAGCTGCCCCAGCCTCCTCCCCTCAGTTCCTCCCCGCTTGTCCCAGCCCCTACCCCCACAACTCTTCCTCTTGCTTTATCCCACCTCCTTAAAGCTACTGACTGTCCTACATGTTACCACCCTCTCTGAGCAGATTCCAACTAGACACCACCCTCTCAGAGACGTGAGTGCCTTATTTCCCTCTTGAAACATCCCTTCCAACCTTAGTCCATCCCCTCTGTCTCTTCCACTCCTCAGTTTAAACACCCCTTGGTGCTAGGTTTATTTACCCCCAGGTATTTAAATGCTTCAATCATATCCTCCTCTCCTCCAGTGTGTACATGTTTAACTCCTTCAGCCTAACTTCATATTTCCTTCCTTCCATCCCCTTTAACATTTTTGTTACCCTCCTTTGCACCCCTCTAGTAACTTTATATCTCTCCTCAGGTATGGCTTCCAGTATTGCACACAGTACTGTAGGTGTGGTGTGACCAATGATCTGCAGAGAGGTAGGATGGCATCCCTGTGTCTGATGAGAACCCCTTGCGATGCACCCCAGCATCCTGTTTGCCTTCGCTGCTGCTTTCCTGCACTAGGCCGACTTGTTCATGCTCCTACTTACCAACACCCCTAGGTCCTTTCTCCTCCTCTGTGATCCCCAACCTGTAGTCCCTCTTCTGGTTCTTAGCCTTGAAGTGCGTCACTTTACACTTCTTTGCATTGAATCCTAGTTGTCACTCCACCAACCATGTCACTAGTTTGGTTAGGTCCCCTGCAGTTTTTCCCATCTGTCCTCTTCATCCACCATCGCCCCAATTTGGTATAAAGTGCTAACAGACTAACCCTGCTCCCCACTCCGTGTGCTATATCAGAGAAAGAGCCCTAATAGCACCGGCCCAGCACTGACCCCTGCAGCCCCCACTTGTCATTGCTCTGGGTGCCGAGAGCTCCCCACCACTACCACCACCACCCTCTGCACCCTCCCTTGTAACCAGTTCTCTATCCATTTAGTTAGACCACCTTCTACCTGCACCTCCTTCTCCTCCTTGGCCTGTGCTCCTCCTCCCGGTAGTCCGCGACCCTTTCCTCCTTATTCTTGCCAGGTGGTGGTGCCTTCTGTATTATATCCAGACCACTCTGCCCGCCCCTCCCAGAGTTACTACGCTCGCCTTTACCTATATCTAGCAGGGTGAGCTCATTAGGCTCCCTTGTGTGGACCTTTCTACCAACTTCGGTCTTTTGGCCACCCCTACTAGTTTAACTCCACCTTAGTTGAGATATAACCTCTAATCCTGCCTTTAATACTTCCCCATCCAACTCAAGTGTACCCTGTCCCCGCATTACAAGTTTCTATTCCCCAGACCCTACCCCAGTTAGTCACTAACCCATAATTTTTGGTGTGGCACCAATCCCTCAGCCACTTGCTGAACTCCTCAATCCTACCCTTCCTCCCAAGCTTTCACATGGTACCAGGAGTACCTCCAAGAATGCCACCGACTCCCCACCCCTCACACTGCCTGCCTGCCCAACTATTCAAACCTCCCCTCACTACTTCCACAGTCTCCTGCCAAGTCATTTGTACCCCATGCAACACTAAATGAGGTTTCTTCTTCCCTCGCTGTACACTTGAGCAGTGCCTGGCCTCCCCCGAGTCAACCTGAGGATAGCTTCAACCCAAATATGACTGTGCCTTTTCCCCTTGTGCCCCATCTCACCCTTTTAGTATAGAATCCCCAGGATGAGTACTTGCCCAGTCCCTTACCCCCTGTCCCTTCTAACGTCCCTTCCACCACCCCAATATTTGTTCTTCCCTGCCCCTTATCCTGCAAGCTGCACCTCTGTGACTTCTGCATCTGTACCCCTACTTGCGCCTCTCCCTTTCTCTGCCTCATTCCTCCCATCCTCCTTGAACCCCTTCCCAGCCTGAGTACTTCCTACTGGGCTTTCCATGTCGACCTCTCCTCCTCCCATGCTGATTTCCAACCCCTTCTTATCCCCATTGTTGTCGATTTAGAGCCCCATTCCCTTCTACCCAGATAGTGATGCCCTCCCATTCTTCCCTTCCTTCTCTCCTCCAGTCACCCACCCTCCTTCCTTTCTAGCCCTTCTACCCTTTCATCCTCACTATCTCTTCCCCTACCTGTTGCCATTCCTCTCATGCTCCGCTTGTCCTCCCCCTTCAGTATGTTCCTGCTCCCCTCTCTTTCCCATAGCAGAGACTCAAATCTATTCCTAGTCGATACCCTCCACATCTCTTCTCTCTATTGGTTCCCTCCTCCTACTGCTCCCTCCATGCCACCCCTGATCCCACCCTGGTCCTCTCTACCCGCAGCCATCTGCTCTCCCTGGTACTCTTTGTGGTATCTTCTCCCCATCAGGAGGCCCCTCGCCTTTGGGCACCCTCCTTCTCCTCTCTTTTCTGCTAGTGCCTCTGATACTGGGGTCAGTTTCACTTCCTAGTTGTTCTTCCTCCATCCCCCTTGCCATCCCCTATCCCCCCGCCAGGATGCCTACCATACTCATCTGCCCTGCCACTTAGACTCCTCCCTAACCTCCACAGTTCCTCCCTCAAACTAGCCAATCATCTGCAGACCATACACCCCCCATCCTCCAAGCCCAGTCCAGGATCATGGTGGACCCACAACCTGTACACCCCACCACACTTCCAAAGATGCCTGCCTTATTGACATGTGGCACCTGCCCCATTTTGGCCCCCATCTTATTTCCGGGCTCTTATTCCCAGGTTCTGTACCCTACAACTGTTAGGTCCTATTTACTCAAATTCCTGCCCCCACTAGTCTCCCTACTGCCCCTTGACGATCGGGTTAATTCAGTCTCAAATCTCATCCATTACATACCATATTACTGTAGCAATCCTAAAGTCGCTTTGTCTGTTTTTCACCCCTCAGCTACCATACGCTTTGTTCTCAGCTCTATATTTTATTTTATCTAGTTTTTGTTGACTGGGTAAGTGCACTAGACAAATCCTGCCTATTTTCAGGCACGACTCGGGAGGAGGATACAGATGAATGTCAACTGACCCTGAACCAGATAAAGCTTTTGGTGGCATTTTTAGTGAATGAGGAAATTTGGCCAGGACACTGGGAAATTCCCTACTCTGTAGGGTGGAGTTTCCGCCACCGACAGCATGGAGGAGTCAGTTGGAGCTCGGACTGACTGTGAGACAGATCTTTCTTTTCCGCCCGTCGATACCGATGACAAAGCACTACAGGATGGAACTTTAGACACAGACCAACTAGAGTTGCAACCATCGCTGCATACCTACCAGACAATGTTTCTGATATTCTTGAACCTTCGCGTAATACTCCAGATGACCAGGATTTTCAGCTGATGCCACTATGATTTTGCCGAATGACTTTCAGTGAATGTGGTGGGAGTAGCACCGCCATTCCCCAGTACCTTCCAGTTCTCACAGTAACGCTACGGCGTGACTACTGTTTCGCGAATGGGAACGGTTTCCAACCTGACTTTCAACCCTTTCTCCTTCAGGACTCACTGCTCCAGCCCTAACTGTTGTTCATTCTGACGCACCCTACCACTACAGGACTGTTGGTTTCTCGATTCGGCTTACAACCCCGAGTGGATATTTCGTGGACTCCTGGTCTGCATCGGATGCCTTAACAAAAGCAGGATGGACTCAGTCTTCACTGGGAACCTGGACTCCAGATCCTGCTTGGGACGCGACTTCACAAAGTGTTTTGTTCTCCACTACCAGGCCTGCTACATCCATGAGCGCAACGAGGTACCACATATTACTTCTAAGGCAAATAAGGACACTGTTGAACTTAAACCTGACTCGAGTATTTTTAAATTCATGGGGGACATTATGGATGTTGCTGATGTTGTATCAAACTATTATGCAATCTTCCCATGAGACTATAAAAGTTCATGAAACACCCTTATTTCTCTCATGTAACACCTGTTGCCCCCCATGGACTCACGTCCACTACAGCTATTTCACCTCCAAAACCCGCGGTTTCCCTCCCCTACTATTCTGACTCTAGACCAGGCTCACCTCCTCCTAGAGGATCCTAAGCCAGGCTCATCTAAATCACTAACCCCTATTCTAGATGAAAATCCTATAGAACAAGTATCTCAGAGAACACCAATTCTATCCGACCTTTTTAAAATAAACTTGAACAAGCACCTGTAGGAATGCCGTCCGCCTCCGCTTATAGGGGTGGCTCCTGAGTTTCCGACAGATATTATATGGCTAGGACCCTTCTAAAGGGCAAGCTACATTTTCAAGCCTCTGACATATATGCCCTAACACATATTTCAGGGAAGAGACTTTGATATTAGTTTTAAAACCTCTACCGGTTGGATCAAGTTTTAGCATTTATATACCTTACAAAAATGACCCTGTTTGGACCTCTTTTCTGTTGTACCCTTGTCCAAACCTACGATACGCATATGACAATTATGTTCTGGAACGCCAGTAGTTAGCATTAGTGATATTTATCACTGGTTACAAAATCACTGTAATATCCTATCTCCTCCTGAAGCTATCCTGGATGATGATGGTTTATGGACTGGTGGCTGAGGTTTCGGTAAAATTATTTCAAGTTAATTCAGAAATTGTACACCTCCCAAATAGTTTTTTCTCGGAAAGACAGGGGTTTGTTTCATGCATGCCAACCTAGAGCCTGTTACAAATGTGGTGCTACCACACATTTGAGTAGTACCTGTGACTTACTTAAATGTAGTTTTTGTGGGGATATGGGCATCCGAGCATGACTTGTAAAATGTGTTTCGATGTAATTTATGTTATGAAACAGGGCATACGTCACTATCAATGTCCATGGGCCAGTAAAATAGGTCTGAGGGTTGGAACTCTGAAACCTTGGTACAAAAGCACAAGCTAAGGCACAAGAACATATTACTCCCTGAACACTGCTTCTGCACCTTCGATGCCCCTCTCAGAACAACCTATCCCTTCACCACAACAGGATCAGGTTGCCCCACTGAAAGCCTCTAATGACCCCCTCATCGAGATCTTACTTGCTCAACCATCTGTTTCTGCCGCTTGTTGATAAAGAGGATTTCAAACTGAAGGCGGGTTACTAGAGCAGTTCGAAAATCACTTAAACCCCTGATGTCCCCCTGTCTAATGTTTTTGACTGTCTAAAAGGAGACAGAGAGGATTCGATGGGGACTCAGATGTGTCTGCCATACCTTCTGATGTAGACACTCAAGGATTAAACCACCTGATGTTGCCAGAAAAAACTAACCAAAACAAAGAAGAGTGGTAAGAAAAGGAAAAACATGACAGTGACAGATGGGAGTGGCTAGCCCTGAATATTTCACCAAATGGATCTCCGTATGCCTCTCTTAATGTATGCAGCCTGAAGGGCTTTAAGAAGAGAATGGGTTTTCTACATTATGCCACCTCCCTCCAATTGGATATTCTGTTATTACAGGAAACTCATATTTCAAATTTATATGATATACAACTGAAACGAGGATGGTACAAAGGCCCCTCTTATTGGACGCTTGGGGATGATATAGCAGATGGAGTAGCTGTTCTCTTTATTCTTCCCAATTTTCTATCACCCGCATTATTGATATTTACCCAGGTAGAGCACTTATTATAGATTTCACCAAACGCTCATTAGCATTTCAGGTTATAGTTATATATAGCCCACAAACTAAAGCTACTCGAATAGCTTTGCTAGATTTAATTAAGCCTTATCTATGTACACGTAATGTATTTTTGGGTGGAGATTTTAACTGCTCCATTGATACGAAAGACAGGATCTCCTCGGGGAAAAGGACTACTGTGATTCCTTAGCTTTGTCCACTTTGATAAAAGATGCAGATCTGATAGATGCATATCGCTCTCTACACTCAGATGCAGGCTTTACTTATCATAGATCAGTATATCATACCAGGATAGATTATTTCTTTATTTCACGCCAGTGTACCCCACACCACATTTCTGTAATTCCAAATGAGATTTCAGATCATTGTCTTTGATTGGTCACTTTTCATTGGCTCCCTAATGTATCCATATCGTATCACTCCCTGTGGAAATTGAATAATTCTTGTTTTCTCCAGAATCTGTCCAGACACACTTACACGCTCTTTTTCAAGCATGGATATCAGTTCTGATTTGTTATGATTCTATGTGGGACTGGTGGAAAGACACTAAACGGATCTAGCCATTTTTTCAGACCTTAGGTAAAAAAAATGTCAGAGAAGGTTACCTTACATATTTATCATATCGCAATCAGCTATATAAATTAATGTCTCTTCAAACTATTTCCTCAGTTGATTATTCCTCACAAATATCCAGAATAAAAGCTTGTATGTTCTCTCACCAATATGATAATGCTCGATCGCTGGATTACATTATGCTAACTGGTACTTCGATTTCCCCATCTGCTGACCCCTTTTGCTTTTAAAGAGAGCTCCATTCGACTGTTATGCATGGTTTAAAAACTACTCATGGTACTGTAATGACCTCTATCCCAGATATGTTATCTGTCACGTCCGATTATTTACAGACCCATTTCTGTACTGCTCGGACTCCCTTCCAGATATATCTCCATTATGTCAGCACTGTTGCCTCAGCTTCCTCACATTTCATTCTTAACCTAATCAGATTGGATTTCAGGAAGAAGTTGCCAGTGCCATTTCCGCTTACAGTTAAAGGTTTCCCTGGGCCAGACGTCTCACACATGAATTCTATAAATGTTCCAAGTACATTTATTAGAAATTCTGACACAAGTCTTTAATTATGTTCTGATAATATGGATACAACATCTAGCTTTGGTTTATCCATCCTAAAATTCTTATATAAAAAGGAGACCTAACATCCCTGGCAAATTGGAGGCCACTGCATCTTTCAAATACGGATTGTAAGATTTTTTCTAAAATTCTTTGCTCTAGACTAAGAACAGTTGCACCAGATTTGATAGATACAGCTCAAACCTGTGATATACCTGGTAGACATATTCAAACGAATCTCTTTTGTTACGTGAAATCTTTGAAAAAAAAAGCATGATAAGATATCTGATTATCTTTTGTCTTAGATCAATCAAAAGCATTTGATTTAGTACATCATAACTTCTTATTACACATATTATCACTGTATGGTATCCCTGATAGGTTTATCTCTTGGATTTCACACACGCCTCCTTAGCATTTTTTTTCCTATGATAAATGGATTCAGAGGCCCAACCCTGTTACAACGTGGTAGGACTCTGGCAGGCTGCCCTTTAGTCCATTGTTATATGTGTTTGCTTTAGATCCCATCATTAGGCAGATACAATGGAATCCAGACATTATGGGTATAACACCTCACCTGAATTTGTTACCTGTTAAAATCTTTGCTTATGCAGATGATGTAGTTTTATTCTGTTTTAATCATACTTCAGGAGATAAAGTTATTCAGACTTTTCAATCTTTTACATTTGCATCTGGAGGTAAACTTAATCTCAGAAAAGTATATGTATCCCATTGCATTACATCTCTGCAGATACAACAGCAATACATGGTATTAGGGTATGTACTACACCCCAGAAAATTCTAGGATATGGTTTAACACAACAAATGATTCTACCTATAACTGGAGACACGCCTTACACTCGGTGATAACAAGGTACATCTTTGGAAATCATGAAAGCTAAGTAAAGAAGCAGGTCATGGTGGTGAAAACATTTCTATCCCCAATCTTTTTATTTTGAATCACATTTTTGTCCTCCTAAACATTTAGAAACTCGTTTGTTCAGTCTTTTTTCAAATGTTATGGGGAAATCGCCTGAACCCTGTTAAAAGACATATCACATATTTGCCCACTAATCAAGGAGGTTTAGGAATGATAAACCCTCTCTTTTTTTTTCTTTTTTCTACATCATATTTTACAGAGCCATACCTATATGATGACTATATGTGATTCATGGCTTAAAGCTGTAGAATCTTTGATGTTGGTTTGGACCGACCTGCCACCCATTATTTCTTGCATACCTAACACCCGTCCTATGTTATGGATAGTATCCGCACCTTAGATCCTGGAAAATAAATAAATCCTCCATTTTAGGCCTCACAAGGAAGCAGTTATATATTTATTTTCTACACCTGGATGAACCGATATTAAGCCTTCCATTATGCTCTCCGTCTCATGCGTGTCATCTGCGCTAAATATACTTAGAGATAAAAGATTCCCAGCTCATATGTGGGATGTTTCTTGTTATGCTGTCATGGCAAACTACAAGTCTGTGGTAATTTAAAACATAAATCAGCCCAAGAGAGATATTGTCCCAAACCATTTTGCATCAACATTGAAGAATCTATGGAACACTTTTTTTTCCTGTGCAGATGCCCTTTTGTTTTGGAAAACCTTAGCAAATAAATGGAAATGGCCTCTTCTGAGTAGGATCACATATTCAGTCCTTATACTGGGAGTTTTTTCTGGTTGTTGGAATACATTCCACCTTAGTACATTAAGGGTTTTGTTTGCAGCTTGTAAATATTATATGTGGAGTAGATGTAAATATGTCTTACAACAAGTACAGACTTGTCCACAGGTTATTATTCAATATATTGAATCCGCAATTTTGAACCTACAAGGAATGGAATTGAAAATCTTTCTCCTACCACATTTGCATCCTACTGGACTGGTATTACCTTTCTGACTTGAATTAAGGTCAATTGACTTTAGGTTAAAACATATTTAATTTTATTTTTCATCACATATATAATCTTGTATGTTACAATCTTTAAATGTTTCAAGATCTGATTTTTGTTTATTTGCTTGTTTTTCTGTTTCTTGTACTTGATGTTATGCACTTTTCAAACAAAAATTTCCTACTCTTGGCCAGTAGGGGACTGCTAGCCAGTGAGTTTGTCATTTCGTGCTGAGATGGACAAGGAGTGGATGTCTTGCTGGCTGTGGGGCCAGCTGCTGAGCGACAGCCTGATGTTCTGGATTCAGAGATTTTCTTTGATGCTCCCAGGATGGATATGGAGACAGCGACTCATGTACTTGCCATGGAAAAAGAAGTGGGCTTGGATTTACAAAAGGATGATAATGAGGTTAAAATACTGAAAATGTGCCTGCTTGGGATTTACCTGCCTTGCAACAACAGCTGCGTGAAGAAGAAGCTCGCTTTTTGAGTCTCGTCAAACAGAACTACGCGGCTGCTATTGCAGCTGCGGATCAACATCCTGTGCGTGAGCAGCCTGTGGTGAGGCCCCCATAACGCTGCTTCAGTCGCTGATGAAACGCCTCCTTGCAGATTCCTCAACAACAGATGGCAGCTGTTCTGGATGAGAGGCAATCAACGAGTCATGTAGCTGCTGTCAGTTCTTGAAGCTTCCACTACAGGTAATGGGCAAACACCCTTGCTTGTTTTGAAAGGAAATCTTTTTCAAGATTCTGCAGGACTGTCAGTAGGTCCCTCGACCTCAGGAATGGTTCATAAGGGATACGGAGGTTCCCTCCTTCATAGACAGGAGGGCCTGACAGAAACTGGAGAAATGGTCGGTTGAGACGGCTTTACAGAAGGCTGGGTGGGAGAAATCTAGAACTGGTGCTTGGGTGTCAGGTCCTTCTCCATTGCAGTGTCTCCTAGCAAAAGACGGCAGCAACTCCAGATTGTTCCTCTATAGGTACTGAAGATTGGGGAACTGTGATGGATCTTGTTTCATTTTTACAGGTGCCTGCCGTCCTAGAACTTACTCAGAACCTGGTGCTATCTTTATTACAAGACAATATTGTTAAACAGGTGGGCCTATTCCTTCAGTAGAACCTGCTGAACAACTCTCTCAAGAAAAATCCCAGCCTGTTAAAACTTTTGCATCTTTATTTAGAGCACCTGTTTTTCCTGCTAAATGACATAATGCCATAAGGTTACTGTATAAAGGGGTTTAGATGTTTTTCCTGACCGTAAACATGTTGCAAGGGATTTGCTTATGGGTTCTATGTTTTTACTTGGCTGAAATCACGCTTTAATACATGTTTCAGGAGAACCAGTGTTCGATGTTAGTTTAAGCAAGGTAGTGGGTTACAAAAATTCTGGTCCCAATATTTGCTGCTTAAAACTTGCTTTATGGGTTCTTTTTGAGGTTGTGCTTTTAACTAAACCAGCACACCGTATGATAACAGTTCTTTAGAAATAAGGAGGTGCGTGTTTCTGATCTTTTGTTTTGGCTGCAGAGATGTACAGTAAAAGGTAATCCTGAGCCCATTTTTGACTAAGATTATATCTGAAATAGGGGGTGGAAGGTGCAGGTGGTTTTGAATACATCTGATTCTGGCTTAATCCACCTGCCGGATATTTTTTCCTGGGAAAGATAGAGGGTTTGTTTTATGCAGCTCAGCCCAAAGCCTGTTATCATTGTGGTGCTATGGGTCACCTTAGCAGTATGTGTGACCGCCTTAAATGTAACACTTGTAATGAATTGGGCCACAGTGCTGCAATTTGTCGAAATGATCAGGTGTAATCTATGAGACAAAAGGTCATACTTATCATTCCTGTCCCTCAGCCACTCATAATCAGGATGAGCAAGCTGACAGAGATGAACAGCAGGTATCTATTGCTTTGGCTCAAAGGGCTCAGGCCCAGTGGTTGGCCCTAGGCCACGGGATAGGTCCCTGGACCCACCTGAACCTATTCTACCACCTCTGGTATGATAGTACAACCTTCTGAGATGCCTCCCTGGGTCTAGTGCTACGAAGGATGTTCCTATGGTTATTCAACAGGAGGTTTCTTTTCCTGAGATAGTTGTACCCTTTTGTTTCTGAGGTGGGATTATCTCTTCCTGTATCTGCCACTGTGGTTTCTCAAGCGCCGTCATTACCCCAAATTAAGACTTCTAGGCTAAGGCAGCACTGGATACAGCCTGCTGCTAAAATGCCTAAGACGCCTGACATCCAAGTTAAAAACAGATTTTCTGTCTTGCCCATTGATGGAGAGCTCTCAGGAATGACTCTGAAGGGTCCTCTGTTTTTCTACCATTTTGGATCATGGTTCTGAATTAGAAGAACCCCATTCTGACATGGCCCCTCCCTTTGGTAAGCACACTGGAAAAACAAACATAGTCAGACTACTAGGGCCTCCTAAGAAGCCCCTTGAAGTATAGTTATGCCTAGGTTGTTTTTTTCTTCTTTTTATGTGATACTAATGCCTTCTTTATCTATTTACTCTATCAATGTGACTAGTATTAAGAGTATTTGGAAAAAACAGGCTGTATTCTCACATCTGAGATCTCTTGCTGCTGGGATTATTTTTTACAGGACACCAGGTTGCATGCTATTTCAGAATTAAACAAGCCATAAATTTCTGGCATTCAGGACCTTCTTTTGGTCACTGGGAGAAGAAACGTGCTCTGGGTTAACCATTCTTTTTCACAATATAGATGTACATCTGGTTAAATTAATTGACCTTATTCCTGGTCGGGCTTTGATCTTAGATGTTAGGATATCAAATATTTTGTTCGGTTTATTAATATATATGCAGGTCAAACAAAGGTGGCACATATTGAATTATTTCAGACCATTCAGCCTTATTTGTACTCTGTTCATCATATTGTGTTTGGGGTGACTTTAATTGTGACTTAACCTAAGGGATAGGGACGGTGAACTGTAACTACGAAAGTATTTTGTGATATGACCTATTTATCTACCATGATTAAGAATGCAAATCTAAGGGATGCCTACTTTGAAACAGTGGGGACAGCAGATACTACTTTGTTCAGATCTACTCGCTACTAGGATTGATTATTTTTTATTTCTCCTTGTGTACAAATTGCAATGGCACGGATCCTTCCGGTGAATTCTCTGATCATAGAATTTTATTTATATCATTAGGCAACTCTGGTGCTCTCTCTTTGGACCAGGTTACTGGAAATTAAACTCATTATGATTAGCTAAAACTATTGTTCAACAAGATTTGGTGTATTTTATTCAAGCTAGAAAATCTGTTTTGGCATGTACGACGACCCGGTATTTGGTGGGAAGACACGGTGAGGATTTGACTAATTTTTAAATCCTGTGGAAAGTTAATTGGATAAGGATATAGGGTTTATCTCAATAATATGTTACATCTTCAAAAACTTTTATCTGTTGCTTCTATCAGTACAACATGATTTGTCTGTGCAAATCCAACATATTAAGCAATAAATGGTATAATATCATTTAGTACAGGAACAACATCTGCTATTTCAGCAACTATATTGTACACAGGGGAGAAAAGGTTACATTTACCCATATGAGGGGCACACTGCTAGGATTTTAAACAGAAATATGGATGGTTTATTTGATGATCGAGGTAACGCCTGTACAAATCCTAGGCAGATGCTTAATATTGTTTCACAACATACATCTCTAAATTTTATTCCACCTTCTATTGGTCTTGACATTATAGTTTTTTCTTGAATCAGTCCCTACTGTTCAACTTACAGATCAGTTATTGAAACCTCTGACAGTGGCTATTCAGCCTCTTGAAGTGGAAGAAGCTGTTCGGGCTTTAGGGACAAATAAAGCCCCTGGTGGTGATGGTTTGACTAGCTAATTATATAAATTCATTGGTCCATACATTTGGGTGGAATTGGCGGTTGTTTTATGGCAATTCTTGCCTCTGGTTCCCTTCCTTACGTATGACTGGAGGTATTCTGATTCACCTTTTAAACAGAAAGGTGATAGGCGACATAAATAATTACGACCCGATCTCCTTACTTAATACAGACTTTAAGATTTTAGCTAAAATTCTAAATAATCATCTCTTATTGGTAGCAGCTCATATTTTATCCCTGCTCAGGCTTGTTCTTTACCTGGTAAGAATATTTTGGAACATTTAATTTTGTTATGGGATCTCTTTGAGCATAGTTTTGGTCTAGAGCGGATGGTTTGGTGCTTTCTCTGGATCAAAAACAAGCTTTTGACTCTATTAGCCATAATTTTTTATGGGCAGTTTGTTGTGCATATGGTTTGCCATTGCAATTTGTAAACTGGGTTAAATGCCTTTATAACACGACAACAGTTACTCCTCTTATTAAGGGCTGGAAGGGGCCCATGTTACCTGAGGCGGGGTACGTTAGGGTGTCCCTTAGCCCTTTGTTATATGCTTTCTGCATTGATCCTTTACTTAAACTTCTTAATACTTCAATATCTTTAAATCCTATAACTGTGGTTTCCATCCCTTACTGCTTAAAGTCTTAGCTTACGCTGATGATCTTTGTATTCTAGTAAAAGACAAAGTTTCTGTTCAGTGTGCTTTTGACATCTGTACAACCTATAATTTACACTCTGGTACTAGTTTAAATTTAGATAAATGTATAGGTACGCAGCTTGGTTCTGTTTTTTAACTGACTTAGTAATTTCTGGTATTAGTTTTCATCTACCCATTTGACCATTTTGGGAATTATTTATGGTCCAGGGATATGTGTGTCCTAAATTGGGAGCCGTATTAATCGAGGGAAATTGTTAGTTGCAAATTGGAATAGGTAGAAATTTAGTAAACAAAAACGAATATATTTGATTAAACCTTTCTCATTCTGGTATTTCTATATTAGTTACATTTTTCCTCCCTAGTCAATTAATTGCAACAGTTTATAGTCTTTTTTTAGGCGGTATGGGGTAGATGCAATCCGTTAAAAGGGATATTTTATATTTACCAATTCATCGAGGGGTTTGGGTATGGTAAACCCAATTGTGTTTTTTATTCTATTTTCCTTTATGTGAATTTCCGTCCTTTATTAATGTCTTTTGATAAATCTGGACATCTATGGTTGAGTTAAATTATGGTTTATGTTT
Organism: Neoceratodus forsteri; assembly: GCA_016271365.2. Lineage (NCBI taxonomy): Eukaryota > Metazoa > Chordata > Ceratodontiformes > Ceratodontidae > Neoceratodus > Neoceratodus forsteri. Next base: position 410,821,414 of record CM028138.1, read on the forward strand.
GAGGCAATGGGTTCGAGGGGAATTTGGGGTTTCACGTAGATCATTGAATATTCCATCTTATATTAGAGAAACTTTGTATATGTTAAACGCTGGAAGCTTACTAGTCATTTATTGATATCACAGCAATGAAGAAGGTTGTATATTTGGGTTATACAGACTCAATTGACTGAAGTGGAAACTTTTCCTCATTGTCCTTCTTCTTGTAGAGGGGCAATTTTGAGTTTATTAAATATGCCTCGGATGCCAGATAAATTTCTGGATTTTCATTGGTTGAGTTGTCATGATAGGATTAATATTAAGGCAAATCAAAAGCATAAACAATTGGCTGAACGATATGTGAAGGCCAGAGTGTATTCAGCAGTTAGAAACCACACGCCACCTTTTTGACCTCTGTATATATTATGCCTTTTGGTCTTTTTAGCGACTGTCTGGAATACCCCATGGTTCCAATCTATTACTATGGAGGCTTTGATGTGGGGTGATTATATCGGGTTGATGATTGGCACAGGAAACTCTGCATAGACTTGTGTTAATTATTAAATGGCATATTTGGAATAGTAGATGTCTATTTTCCTTACAGCAGAAATTTGTCTCGCATGAAGAACTTCCTGGCAAAATCACTAAAGATTTGAAATCACAATACTGGGAGGATTCTAGGATTTTGATTCCAGAACATTATGGGGCTTGTGGAGGCACATGCCTTGGATAATGGATTCGGATGTACCTGTTACTTAAAGGACTATGCATTCTTAGATTTATTTTTTTGTTTATGGTTATAATAGTTCTGCTTTGGTTTTTTCCTTGTTAATTGTTTTTTCCTTGGCTTTTGTATTATTTTCTTAAGTTCCTTTGTTTATTTTGTATGATTTCTTCTTCCATCAAACTCCCCTACCGCTGGTAGGGGGAGTTGCTGTCAGTAGCTTGCTGGCCATTTCGCCCTGGGATGCCGCACAGAGGAGGACATCAGGAGTAGGGGAGCGTCCTCCCAACCTCGGTAATGCTAGCGACCCAAGTGGCTTCTGCAGATTTTGTATTCACCCGCTTATCTGCCTTTGAGGGCTGTCCTGTCTGTTGCAGGACACTGCTGTTCAGGCATTCAGGAAAAAATTTCTTTTGCCTTCTGTGGTAGAGTTGGGAGATCTCGATTTGACTGATCCTGCTGTTTACGAGTGGCGCCTACGCTTTTGACTGTGAGGATTCTGCTTCAGACGTGGTTCCGGATGTGCATCTACAGTTCCTGTTACAGGAATGCTGGAGGTTGCTGGGAAGCTGTGCGGCTTGTGGACAACTCGCCTTGGAGCTCCACGAACAGGTATGCTTCAGCCCGGTAAACATGGAAACAGTTGGGGATGGTCCAGAATTAAATTCTCCTTCACCGCCCAGTGTGGACTCACTGTGAAGTGAGCGGGACACTGGCGCCTGCATTGCGGGCGGCAGGTTGGGTTCCCACGACGGGCGGCTGGTCTCCGACCCTCATGGACGAGACTGTGCAACAATATGCCGCTTTTGTGATTACCGATATGGGGAAAGTTTTGCAGGACTCTGCCATTAAAGTGCAGGACTTGGTTACATTGCAGCCTTCTACTGCTATGGGTCAAGGGGCTACGGTGGGGATTTCTTTGCCTCCTGCTACTCTTGGCGAGCTCCTGGTTCTGAGATGGCCCTCTCATAGTGTTGCTTTCAGGACAAGGGCATTCTGCTATTTCTCAGGCGGGGATTGCGGCTAAGTGCCAGGGAACTGCTGCTTTACTAAACCCTGTTAAGAGTAAGGCTTTTCCACCTTTGTTCGAATGACTGATCTGTTTAACCTACACTTAAGGAACCTGCTTCTAGATGGAATGCAGTTTGACTGCTTTATAAAGGTGGCTTATCAGACCCTCCTGATAGAGTGTATATTGGGAGACATTTGTTGAAGGGCTCTTTAAAGTTTTATGCGTTGGAAGTATTTGCTTTGATCCATACTGATGACCATAATTATGACATTAGCTTTTAAACTGTGGAGGCTTTGGATCTGCTTTTGAGTTAGATATAATTCCTTGAAGGATACTCCTCTTTGACTCCCTTTTGGCTATCCGCTTACTAAACCGGCTGTACGCACTATTACAATTTTATTTCGGAATGAGGGGTGGAGCTGGCTGATATTTTGTTTTGGTTGAAAACGCTGTGAAGTGTTGAAATGCCCAGTTCCTATTATATACTCTGAACAATTCTGGACTGGTAGTTGGAAAGTCAAATGTAATTGTTTATGACTAATTCAGGCATTTCCCATTTACCTGGCTGTTTTTCCCTGGGGCAGGACAGGGTTCTTTCTTCTACCCGGACAACCTAAGTCCTGTCATAGGTGTGGATCGAGATTACATCTTAGTAATGCTTGACTCCTTAAAGTGTACTCATTGTTTAGAGAATGGTCATTTGGCTGCAATCTGTAATAACTTGTTTCGTGTAATCTCTGTGATGAGAAAGGTCACTCCTTTATTAAGTGTCCTTGGGCCTCCCATAACTCAGCGGATCATCAATCACATGATGTACTGGTCACACAGGCACAAAAAAAGGGCTGCGTTAAGGCGTCTGAGAAACGGATGCAGGACCTTTTAAGAGTGCAAGACCCTCTGGTCAACAGGCCGGAGCCTCAACCAGAGTCCAGTCTGCTAAATGTACAGCGTACGCCTCTTCTTTCTGACACTTAGTCTGCTGGGTAACGCCATTGGTACAGGAGGGTCAGCCGATGGTAGACATTGCTGAGCCAAGGACCTTCTTGAACTATCAGCTTAATGTTATAGCTGAACTCAGCTCCAAGTCTGAGGCTATGCTTGTGGATACCAGGGCTGACCCTGTGGTACCGTCCTCTAGTACAAGTTTTTGTTTCAGATTCTTCTACTATGCCCTCCCGTGATACATACTGATCAAACTTTTCAAACTGTAACATACAAAAAAAGACAGCAGGAAAAATGTGGGATGCTGGTCCTAAGGGAAAGGAGACGAAGCTGTGGCTAAGAAAAACTTTTACAGTCCAACAAATTTAATGTATTATGCCAACGGAGGAAGTCGGGTATGCTGAAGAGGACGATGAGGATTCTGCATCGGATTCCTCTTCTGTTGCCTCTTCCGGGTGCTTCTTCAGAAGTGGAGGAGGGGTAGCTGGAAGCATAAGTGAAGACTCGCTCACAGCGATGATTCAGATTTTGACTTTTTCTTTTTTTGTCTTTTTTACCGTATGGGTGCCTTTTCAGTATGACTTTAAATGTTAACAGCATTAAGAGCGGAGACATAGGGATTTAATTCTGAATGAGCTGCAACATTTTCATCTGATACTGTTCTTTTGCAGGATACTAGAATTAAGACTTTTAAGGAGATAGCACAATGTTCTTCTTCTTGGAAGTTGGGTGTCACTTTCTGGTCAGTAGAGCCTGACAAATGTGATGGCTTAGGTATTTTGTTTATTAATGCTGAGTTAAAAGTCTCTCACCTAGTGGATTTAGAACCTGGCAGGGCTATGATTTTGGACATTACTTTCAAATCAAGGAGATTATGGGTCATTAATGTATATGCTCTGCAGAGCAAGGCTCTAGGTTGACCTGTTTCGGAAGATTCAACCTTTTCTATGTACAGCACGAATGATCATTTGGGGATTTCAATTGTGGTATACTGCAGGAGGACAGGGGCTCACAGACAGACAAGTTGTTTTGTGATTATAATGCTTTACAATATATTGTTACTACTGCTAACTTAGTGGATTGTTTCATGCCACTGGTGGTTTTACTTTCCGTAATGGTTTATCACGGACCAGAATAGATTATATTTGGGTTTCCAAATCAATGCAGGTTACTCGGTCAGATGTTCAGGATCTGGCCTTTTCCAATCATTCTGCTGTATATGTTGAATGTTCTTGGATGAGAGTTTTCTCATGACAAACCCTCTTGGAAGTTAAATGTCTCTGTTTTGGAACAGGCTTGTATAATTGATGAATAAGGTTTTAAGAGATGCTCGATTTTCAGTGCAATGTATGTATGATTCTTTAATTGATTGGTAGAGGGATACTAAGCTTGAGATGAAGGCCTTTGTTCAAAAACTGCTGGGTTAAAGCATAGAAATGATTATTTTCGATATTTGCAGTGTAGGAAACACTTTCATAGATTGATTTCTCTATCTGATTCTACAGGTCAGGATTTTAGCTCACAAATTCAGCAAGCAAAACTGCTATATACAGGTTTCAATATGATAGGATTAAACCCTTAAACACGAATTGAGGTTTGGCACGCTGGTAGACAACAGATGTTTAGTCCTTTAAAGATAGTCAGGTACCTGTAAGAAGAAATGTATGAGGGATTGATGGACAAGGATGGAACTATATGTGTGATAAAATCTCTATCTTGCGTATTGTGTCTGCATATGTTAGGGATACTTTTGGATTTATACCTCAGACTTGTCGGATGAAATCTTATGTGGACAACTGGATCCGCAGATGGTTCTTCCAGATCAAGTTCAACAGCTTGTGGCCCCATTTCAGTAGATGAGGTTAGGATGTTATCAAATCTGCTAAGACTAATAGTACTCCTGGTCCGGTGGCTTCCAGCAGAATTTTACAAACTTTTCTGTGATATTTTGCCCCGGTATTGTGCGATCTGTTTAATACTTTATTAAGCTCACCTGACATATCGAACGGATGGTGGAGACTGAGCTGATTCTATTGTATAAAAGGATGATAGAATGAAATTACAGAATTGAGCCTATATGTTTGTTAAATTCTGACATTAAGTTTTGAGTAAATTTGTGTCTAATAGATTGTCTAGTTGTGCACATTCCCTTATTAGTGTAGTACACGGTTGTGGAGTTCCTCAGTGAGGTATTCAATAATTTGATTGTGCTTCAGGAATTGTTTTATAGAGGGCAGAAGCAGAGTATCTCTGGTTTGGTACTTAGTTTGGATCAACGTAAGGCCTTTGATTCTCTTTCACAGGATTATTTATTTTTAGTCTTGAATGATATGGGATTCCAGTTGAATATATTTCTTGGCTTAAAAGCTTTATTATGGAGCTGCAGTGGTGCCCAAGGTGAATGAATGGGAAGGGATAGAACTGGTGTGAAACGGGTGTAAAACAGGGTTGTCCACTGAGTCCCTTGTTATACGTTTTGGTATAGATCCTCTTTATGTCTGATTCTTAATGACTCGAGGATAACAGGTATATCTTTGGTGCATTCCTTCCCCACTGAAAGTGCTTGCTTATGCTGATGATGTTATTCTTTGGTAAATGAACGTACCAGGAAGAGGTAATTTTACAACAGCTTACAGACTTTTCCGCTGCTTCTGGGTCTAGTATTAACACGGATGAATGCTTTGGATATCAGTTTCTGACTGATACCCCTAGGATAGGTAGGTATGGGAATTTCAGTATTGACTGATCAAATTACGATTTTGGCACTTCAGTTTGGTGCTGTTAATCCAGCTGTTGCCAACTGGGACAAACAGTTGCTGAAAGCACAAGGGATATTAGCACGTTAGGTTCAAGGGCCTTGTCTAAAGGGAAAAGGATATTGCTACTAAAAACTTTAATTGTACCTCTTTTTGTATATTAGTTATATTTATCCCCCAAAAAGTGTTATATACTAGGTTGTATAGTTTATTTTTGGGGCCTTGTGAGGTAGTAGGTTAAACCCTGTGAAACAACATATTGTATAAAAGATGGGGGTTTGGATATGCTTCACCCTATAGCTTTTTATTTTAGTATTTTTCTTTATTTCAATGTTCTAGAAATCAATCGGCCACATAGTAAGTATTGGCTAGGTTTACTGTTAGAATGGATTAGACCTAGTTTGAGAGCTTGGGAAAATAAGAATACTAGATTATTCTCTAGAATAGAGTGGTTCCTCCAGTTATTAAAGACATGTTTCAGCAACTTATTACCTGAAAAGTAGACTATAATGTAATGATGCTAACTAAATGGATAGAGGTATATTTATTTATTTATTTGCTTTTGGTAACGGGTGAGTGCACTAGGCATAGCAATGCCTATTTTCAGGCACGACCGAGAGAAGACAGTTTAAAACACACAAAATAAAAGCAAACATGTGATGAAGCACATGAAATTGGTGGAACACAGTGAGGAATGCAGGCAGTTAACAACAACTGGAACAATAAATTCAATGAGCAGTTCACATTAGGAGTATTTAGGAGTGTTACAATGGAGGCAAAACTGGAGGATACATTTAGGTAACATAAACAACTAGAGTTAAATAGGAGTGAGACAGGCATTAGCAACGAAAGGTTTATACAAAACAAAGCACAGTAAGTGCCTAAAATGAGGGTGAAATGATAAGAGAGAGGGAAAGGTGAGAGAGTGAGGGGTGAGGGAGGAGAAAGAGGAGGGAAGGAGAGATGGGTAGATGAGGAGGTGGGGAAAGAGATGTAGAGGAGGAAAGTATTATGGTGAGAGAGGAGAATGATGAAGTCTAAGGTGGATTAAAGCAAGTGCATTGGCTGATGGATTGCATATGTTCCAGGTGCCGAGTTTTAAAGCTAGCATGGGTAGGCGCCCACAAATATATGGAGGTAGCAGTTCCAGTATTTTGGGGCCATATGTGCAAAGACACGCGAGCCCATGTTGGTTTTACATCTGGGAATGTGATAGTGGGCTAGGTCAGCAGAACGGAGCTCGAGGACAGAGGGTGAGAGGACCAGACAAGCAAGAGAAGATGGAGTGCCAATGCGGACTATGTTGCCAATAAGAGACCCAAGGGATTGGAGCCGAAGGCCAGAGGGCAAGGCCAGTTAAGGTCCGAATAGAGTTGGCAATGGTGTGAAGCGAGAGGATGCCAAGGCATACCGGCAAATATTGTTATAGGTGGTGTCCCACCTGTGGAGGGAGGATTTAGAGGCAGATAGATACGCGAGTGATCCATAAGTCAGGGGGGTAGAAACTTTGAGCCACAGCAAGTCTAACTGAGGGGGTAAGGGCATAACTAGTATGGTAGGCACCACCTAAGTTTACATTAACAGATTTACAGGTATTGGTTATGTGTAGTTCAAAGTTAAGGATTCGTCCAGAGTGATGCCCAGGTATTTGAAGGATTTGGTACTGTTAATGAAGAGCTGTCAGTACAGGTGATTTTAGGCATCAGGATTTACTTTGAGTTTGGCGGGTGATCCAAAGAGCATGGAATGCGCCTTACTAATGTTGAGAACAAATTTATTCTCTATCAGCCACGACTGAATGGATGTGAAGTCTGAGTTAAGAGGTTGGTTGACGCCAGGTGGGTTCCTACCACTGTGATAAATTACTAGGTCGCCTGCATAAAGGAGGGTTGAGCAGGTTGAAGCAAGCAGTGGAAGGTCATAATGAAGATGGAGAAAGCAAGGGGCCAAGTATGGAACCCAGGGCACTCCAACTTGGATAAATGAGGGATCAGAAGAGGCAGAATTGAAGACAATAGTCTGCTTTCTACCGGACAGGTAACTGTCAAACCAGGCTACTACATCAGTAGAGAAGTCGAGAGAGCGTGTTGGAAAGAAGGAGGGTATGGTCTACCAGGTCAAAAGCGTTAAGTCAATGAAGATAGCACCAGTCAGCAGGCCAGAGTTCATGGCAGACAAGATATCATTGTGAGTTTAAGGAGGGCAGTAGTCGACAGTGCCCCTTACGGAAACCGTGTTGAGAGCTAGACAAGAGGTTATGCTGCTGCAGATAGTCAAGAGTTTGGGTTGCTACAAGTTTTCAAGGATTTTACTAAGGAGGAAGAGGATAGCTATAGGACGGTAGTTCGAGATTAGTTTGGGATCACCCTTTTTTGGAATAGGAGTGACTCTGGCAATTTTCCAGATATTTGGGACTGAGCCATGACGAGATACAGTGAAGATTTTGTAAGAGGAGAGGCTATAAACGGGTGGCGGTCTTTAGAAGCTTGGCTCCAGCCCATCTGACCCTACACTGGTATGGTCTGGGGCTGAGAGGAGAAGCCTCAGAACTTCAGATTTTGTAATATTCCGGAACCTGAAGGGGGATGTGTGAAATGAGATTTCACGCTAGTAGTTGTGCGAGAGATGTGAGTATTTTTGGAGGAACCAGGTAATTGGAGAGGTCCGAGAATGGTGGTTAAAAGAGTTAGCTATATTAGTAGGATTATTGCAGTGTATGCCGCTTATCAGCATGTCATTTGCATGAGTTGTTTGATTTGCTCCAAGGAGGGTTTTATTGTGGCCCAGAATTTTTAGAGTTACCCGCTGCTATGGTTAGCAGATTTTTACAGAAGGAGCTTTAGCTAACCGATTTTGCCTTTGCAAACATTTCTCTGGGCTCGGTAGTTATTATAATCAGTCATTAACTCAGTGGCTTTGAAGTGGCACCACGCTTTATCCCTGGACCTAATCAATGCAAGTAGGTCTTTCGAGAGCCATTTTGTCTGTGATCCTCGGATCCGACGAGTGACACAGGGAGCATGGGTGTCTTGAGCAGACGTAAATATGGTAAGAAAATGGTTAATGCCAGTTGAGCATTATTAGAGGTGTGAATGGGGACCAGTTGATCACTGCGAGATCATGTAAGAAATTTTCTTGGTTAAAGTTAGCCAGGTTTCGAAGGTGATGAGTTTAGAGGTGGAGTAGGTTTGCTTGACATACGCCAGGTGCAGAAAATAGAGGGAGTGGTCACTGATTGAGTCAGCTAGGGTCCCTACACATGCTATGCTATCCAGACACTTGTAAGGACCCAGTCTATAAGAGTGCTAGCCGGGGGCATGGACCTGGTGGGGCCTACAATAATTTGGTGAAGATTGTGACCTTGGACAATAGTGTGAGAGGACTGGTTTAATTTACTTGTCCAGTTTAGGTTCAGGTCCCCAAGAATGAGGACTTCATTCACCAATAGCCTTATCAACCTGAGATAGTAGTTCCTTCTAGCCCAGCTGTGCCAACTGAGGGGTTATAGACACAGACCAATGAAGTTTCTTAGACCCAAGCTTTACAGTAGCATAGATTGCTTCACAGTGAGATAGAGATGGTTGGGCATTGAGGAAGATAAGAATGCGAGGTTTGAAAAAATGGCACCCCCGCCTCGCTTAGTTGATGGCCTATCCTGCTGAATGATGTTGTAGTTGGGCAGTGAGCAGAGATGATCAGAGGTGGAGGGTTTTAGCCAGGTTTCAGATAAGCAGAGGATATCTGGGTTGTGCTGAGCAACCCACGCCTCAGTTCAGCCTTGTTGCAAAGCAGACTCTAATATTTAGATGGGCAATATGGATGCCCTTGGTGTCATGCCAGTTTATAGCTTTACAGGATAGGTTACATGGAGGTCCACGGTTTTTTCAATATCCCCGCTAACAACAAGGTTAGGTGAGCTAGATGTAAGAGTTTATGACAGATGTGTGAGATGGATAGGTTATACTTGGCATCTTGGATTTATACAGAGTGTAGGATAAGTGATAAATGAATTTGTGATGAATGAGCAGGGGAAGGTGATAGGAGGCAGTTGAGGTGTTTTCAGAGAGGCATAACCTGAAGTGGTCAGGGTAGGAGTGGTGATATTTAAAGGAGATAGAGTTGTAGAGTGTAGGAAGCCATATGTGGCAAAGAGCTGAAGAGGTTAATAAAATAACGAAATAGGAGAGATGGCCATTTGGTAAAGTTATAAGTGTCAATTAAATTGTAGGAATGTGTGAGAGAGAAAAGGAAGGTGCAGTATAGTCACTAGTGGAGATAAGAGCTAAAAATCAAGTGCCCACAAGTAGTTAGTAGCGAAAAGTACAGTGTGGCACTAGTAAAATCAATCAAGCGCCTCTAGCAGTCAAAGGTATAGGCTGCTAATGGAAAAGTGAAATAGTTAATTCCTCAGCAGGCGTGTATTGAGGGCGGAGTTACAGTCTATAAAAGTAAAGCCGACAAGGTGGGTGTGGTGGGTGGGGTTTTTAGAGCAGTCACAAAGCAACTGGGGGTTTCAGCGACCTGGCCCCAGCTAAACAGCAGATTACACAGGGCACAGCAGTTTACATTTTACACAGGGCAGGCAGTGCTGATTACAGGGCAGGCAGTACTGATTGAGGGTGCCTAGTGCACTCGCAGTTATTCAGCCACGCTGCTCTGCCCCCACTGATTACAGCTGAGCACTAGCGAGTTACAGGCACACTCAGCAGCTGAAGGGTTGGGTCAAAAACCAGAGAGATAAAGGAGGATCCGAATGCTGGGAGCAGGGCGGCTCTGCAGCTTAGGCAAGGGCAGCTATAAATTAAAATGTAGCTCCACTATCAACAAGCAGTCAATGTTTCCTTACAAATAGGTGGAGCTTCGGTTGCTGTAATTGAATTACTTGACTTAAACAGTGCAGAGTTAGATACGACTGTGGATCCATTTCAGTTCAAGATTCAAAACGTGAGGGGCAGTCCAGTAAAAGGCGCAAATTTAAAGTCTCAGCAAAGCAGGGACAAGCAAGGAGGTGCCGAAGGTGGATTGAATTACCTTCTTTGCCTCAGGGACAGTGTTCCACGGTGGTCATGGCAGGATGTCCAGGGCAGTTGAGCCCACCAGTAGCTGAGGCTAAAGGAAAGAGAAAAGAGTAAGCAGACTGATTTATAAGAGCGGGGGAGAAATAAAGCTCAGGACTAAGAAGGTTTGGGGGTGGGGTGGAGAGGGAGGAAAGTAGGCGGTGAGACCAGAGGCAAAGAGCTTAGAACTGCAGAGGCATTTCAGTAAAATGCAAAAACAGGGTTACAAAGAATAGATGCAGGTTTTACAGTCAGGTTCAGGTTCAACACTATAAAATATCATGAGTAACTAATAGAGCCACTAATAAGAACTAGGAGTAGCAGGCGACTTGTATCACAATTTAACTCAGTTACACTGAGGTCCCCAGTTCAAATCGACTAACGTGTAGTGCAGGGCAGAAGCCTTCCTGCGACCTGGCCCCAGCTAAACAGCAGATTACACAGGTCACAGCAGTTTACAGTTTACACAGGGCAGTGCTGATTACAGGGCAGGCAGTACTGACTGAGGGTGCCTAGTGCACACGGTGGTTATTCAGCCATGCTGCTCTCGCCTAATTGATTACAGATGAGCACTAGCGAGTTACAGACACGCTCAGCAGCCGAAGGGGTTGGGTCACAAAACCGGAGAAATAAAGGAGGATTCAAAATGTTGAGCGCTTTAGGACGCTCTGCAGCTTAGGCAAGGGACAGCTATAAGTTAAAATGTAGCTCCACTATCAACAAGCAGTCAATTTTTCTTACAAATAGGTGGAGCTTTCGTGCTGTAATTGAATTACTTGACTTAAACAGCGCAGAATTAGATACGACTGTGGATCCGCTTCAGTTCAAGATTCAAAACGCTGGGCAGGCAGTCCCGAGTAAAAGGCACCAAATTTAAGGTCTCAACAAAGCAGAGACAAGCAAGGAGGCGCTCAAAGGTGGACGAAATTACCTTCTTTGCCTCAGGGACAGTTTTCCACGGTGATCACAACAGGATGTCCAGGGCAGTTGAGCTCACCAGTAGCCGAGGCTTCTTGCCTCAGGGACAGTGTTCCACGGTGTCACAGCAGGATGTCCAGGCAGTTGAGCCCACCAGTAGCCGAGGCTTCTTTGCCTCAGGGACAGTGTTCCACGGTGGTCACGGCAGGATGTCCAGGGCAGTTGAGCCCACCAGTAGCCGAGGTTAAAGGGGATGATGCTATTGTACGGCCTCAATGCCTGGAACCCTTGACATTGCCATACTGCCATATTGCACAGAACACAATAGTCGAGAACAGTTTTACAATTGTCTAATAATAGGTCACCAGTGTTTGTTTGGGATCTCGTCTGGTTGACTTTGCATGGTAAACTGAATGTTAAAATAATAATAAAACATAAGGCAATACAGGAAAGGTATTGTTACGTCCAACATGCACCCAGATTCTGGAAACTCAAGAACATCTGTTTGTAGACTGTATATATGCATGACAGTTTTGGAATTTCTTGGCTGATAAATGGAAGATGCCACAGTTTAGTTCTCTTACTTATCTGGAGTTGAACTATGTTATGACCACTCCAGGTTGGCATCTGTTTTCAACAGACACATTGCAGGTTGTTTTGCCATTCTAAAATATTATCTCTGGCAATCTAGGTGTAAGTGGGTACTACAACAGCAGCATATTTTATGATATATTATTACTTCTAATAACTAATGTGATTAAGCAGATTTATGAGACAGATTTGAGACAACTTCCCAGTTGAAATGCCTGTAGAAAGCGTGTGATGGTATATTATGGTATAATTGACTGAGACTTACTAGTTTCTTTTTTTGCTTTTTTTTTTTAGATAGATTTTCTTGTTTGTCCTTTGTGTATTGTCTGTATTGTTTCTTTGGTTACACTCTGTTCAAGTGGATCTGATTCTGGTTTTGCTGTTGGCTTTTTGATTGTACAGTTGTACTAGTTTTGAATTCTACTTCCTTTTCCCCACAAAATTCCCCTACTCGATAAGTGCCATGGGATCTTTAACATCCACCTGAACTACCACCAGCCAAGGCAGATGGGACCTCGGTTTAATGTCTCATCCGAAGATGACACCTCAGAAGTGCAGCACCCTCTCATGCTGCACTACAGTGTCAGTACTGGGATATTAACCCAAGTGCCAGCTGTGGAACTGAACCCACAGCCCTCTGATCTCTCGGCCTCAGAGGCAAGTGTGCTACCTACTGAGCCACTGACACTGCTATAGTTTCACTTAGCCCAGTTAGAAATCATATTGCACTCAAGTATTACTCAGCTCAGTTAGAGAAATAAACGGAACAAATAAATATGTATCATTACAGCAATCATGACTATATAGCTCAGTACTTAGCTCAGTTAGAGAAATAAACAGAACAACTAAATCTGTATTATTACAGCAATCCTAAAATTATCCAGTCATTGCTTTGTCTCCACCCAGAGACCCTGCTGTAATATAGGACCACAGAGGACCCTGGGCAGGAGGGTGGACAACTCTAAAGTCCCAGCAGAGCTCTGTTGAGCTTGTTCACCCCCTCTCACTCGCTCATTCTATTTCTCCCAGCACTGCAGGCTGCCCTTGTGTACTGGACTCCTGCTTGCAATGTCACCTTTTTCTGACCACAAAGAAATCCACAGCAATCCGACAGAGCACCGCTGAGCCGCTCACTCCCACTCTCTCACTCGCTTGTTCTGTTTCTCCCGCGCTGCAGGCTTCCCTTTGTACTGGGCCCTACATGCACTGGCACCTTTTTCTGCCCACAGCGAAATCTGCAGCAGTCCCAACAGAGCCCGTTGGAGCTCACTCACTCCCCTCTCTCACTCACTTGTTCTATTTCTCCCAGCGTGCAGGCTGCCCTTTGTACTAGGTCCCTGCCTGCGCTGGCACCTTTTTCTGCCCACAAAGAAATCTGCAGCAGTCCCGACAGAGTCTGAGCTCGCTTTCCCTCTCTCACTCACTCATTCTGTCTCCCCTGGCACTGCAAGCTGCCTTTGTTCTGGGCTCCTGCCTGCATTGGCGCCTTTTCTGCCCACAAAGAAGTTCACAGCTGTCCCGACAGAGCTCCGTTGAGCTCGCTCACTCCCCTCCCTCACTCGCTCATTCTGTTTCTCCCGCACTGCAGACTGCCCTTTGTACTGTACTCCTGCCTACATTGGCCATTGGTGCCTATTTCTGCCCACAAAGAAACTGCAGCAGTCCCAACAGAGCTCCTTTGAGCTCACTCACTCCCTCTCTACTCGCTTGTTCTGTTTCTCCCAGCGCTGCAGTCTGCCCTTTGTACTGGGCTCCTGCCTGCATTGGTAGCTTTTTCTGCCCACAAAGAAATCCACAGCAGTCCCAACAGAGCTCAGTTGAGCTCGCTCACTCTCTCACTCGCCGATCTTAATCTGTCCCAAACACTGATTTCCAAAGCGACTATGCTATTCTATGCCATAAGTGCAAACACATTTTGGCCAGGATGTGAAAAATGACAGCTGTACTGTTCGGGAGGGTGAAAATGCCAGTGTCAAAATCTGGCATGAAAATATTACAGATTTGTGAAGTTACAAACGTGTGTGGAAATTATGAACGTATACATTTGTAACACAGTCATTTTATAGATTCTTGTCACCAAATTTTCAACATATGCATTGTAGTATTTTCTGCTCATGAAAGTGTCAGCGTCATTTATCTATCCCAAAACTGATTTCCACAGCGACCATGATATTCTGTGCTGAAGTGTGAAACACATTTTGGCCAGGATGTGCAAAATGACAGCTGTACTGTTCATAAGGAGTGTGGAAAAATGGCAATGTTGAAAATCTGGAGTGAAAATATTACAAATTCGCAGTTACGAGTGTGCGTGCAGAGTGCATAACGCACACTTGTAAAACAGACATTTTTGGATTCTTTTCACTGAATTTGCAACATAGGCTGTTTGAGAGCCCACCTCATGAACAGTGGCACTGTCATTTCATTAATCAGTTCCAAAAGGTGATTCTGTGCAGTGACCGTGAAATCACCTTTTCGGACTGAATAATGTCATGGCAGTGACTGAATTCATGAGGATAGGTCCCAATAACCCCATGTTGAAAATTGGTGCCAGAATTCCCCAAATGCCAGAGATATGGCACCAAAGTTGAAAACCAATTTATGCCATTATACAGCTTACCAGCATTTCTTCAGTTCGTGGCTGGCTTTGAAGAGTGCAGACGTGTTCACGGTCCACTGAAGATGGTCAGCTTGGACTCCAGAGGTAACACGGGATGAGGGGTTGTGACGAGGTGCACAGAGGAAGCGTGTGGGTTGGGGGAGGAGCCACCAGACACAACAAGGGACCATTTTCTGTTTTACAGGTTTAAAAAGAAAACAAAAACATTGCAGGAAGGTTGGTTTTGACAGGGATGTTTGGCATGCTGGGGTGGGCTCCAGCGTGCCACCTGAGTGTTTTGGGAGGGTCTGTGGCTGACGGGGATTGGGCACCCCTGCGGCACATATGGCAGTGGGGGCAAGAGCTGAGGAGGATTGGGCAACCCCTCAGCACACAACAAATTGGAGTATTATGCCAATCGGGAGGCTCTGTCGCAAATTAACTGGGATGGGGGGACTGAAGCCGACGAGGATTTGGGCCCCATCAGCAAAGAAAGACAGTTGGGGGACATGATGCTGAGGGGGATTGGGCACCGGCACACAACAAATGGGGGAATTATGTCGACGGGGGTGGGCTCCCCATCAGCAAATGAACTAACACTGTGCCGCATCAATCAGGGCCACTCTGCTATCGCAGCCTCAGCGCCTGTCGGAAAACTGCATAGCTAAAACAACAGGCTGCTGCTGCTATGACGAGGTGCTCCCAGACTGGTACAGCTATTTTCTTTCAAGGTGGTGGCACGCTTTAAAACTAGTATCACGGGCAGTGTCATCCTTTACTGGTGCCCACACAAGCCCCAAATGTAGTGGCCACAAATAGTGCCACACCTCCATAACCTGCTTCTGCAGCAAGCTGCTGCAACATGTTTCCTTTGCATGCTTTTGCATGATGGATGCTGATGGTGCAGCTGTTACAAAGAGAGTGATAGGCTTGGAAGAAGAGCTGGTTGCCTGAGGATTTATAACAGCGCCATGCACGGTCCCGAGCTCTACATTTGGTTAGGACAGAGGGGAACCCTGGGGAGGTGGGCACATCATAACCTTGTAGTTCTGAGCAGTGCATGGATATCCCAGATCTTTAAGAAAAGAATGTGAAGTGGGTAAGGGCAGTGTCGACTGAGAGGGAGGAAAGGACAGAGGAACAGTTTGCCAGGACCAGGTAATAAAAAGTTTGCACATGTCTAGGGATTTGAGCGGGCGGAACTGGATATATTTGGGGGTCTTCCGATGCAGAAGATGGAGCAGTGGTTGCTGACTACACTGGGCAAGATACCAGCAGAGCAGATGGTGGATGGGAAGAAAGCCCCAATCGAGGAGGAAGTGTGACTGACTTTTGGGTTTGGATGGGTAGGTTCTTTGATCAGTTTGGTAAGTTTTAATGCCTTGACACACTGATAGGAACTGAGTGAAGAAGAGGAGAGCCTGTTGAGGTTGAAGTCACCTAGAAGGATTAGTTCAGCAGCATTTGCAAGCACAGAGGCGGTGGAGATGCAGGAGACAAGAGATGAAGGGGAGGGAGTTTTGAGGATGCATATAGGACCCCACTAGAGGGAGATGAAGATGAGACGGTAAGGTTGATTATGAGGAGTTCTATAGGAGTGAGGGATAACTCTGCAATGGAAGATGTGCATTTAAGGGAATTGTGAAAGAGATAGCCGCCCTCCACCACATTTACGTGATCTTGACGGAGAAGGCTTAAATCAGGCAGGGCCAGTTGTGAGTCAGGGATGTGGGAGGATAACCAAGTTTCTGTCATGCATAGAATATCGGGGAATGTTGAGTAGCCCAGACTTTTGTTCACCAAGTTTGGGGAGGAGGCTGCGTACATTAGTATGGAAAATCCACAGGCCTTTTGGGAGAGTTAGCTGAGGAGTGGTGGGAGGGAAGGTAAGGCTAGGATTAGATTCAGCATCCCTGCAAGGAGCAATAGGAGGACCAAGAGGTGTAGGGTGCAGCACAAGTTTTACACTTGAGACGGCTGGCTAGAGGTGAGGACCTGTGAGGGGGATAAACGGAACTGGTTGATGAATGGCTGCAGTGGTTAGAAGAAAGTGGCTGAGCAGCCCACAGTGTATAAGGAAATGAGGGCAGGACTGGGGGAGTGAGAGGAGATGGTAGCAGGGAAGACAGGTTGTAGAGTGGGAAGAGGGCAATGGGGAGTAGGTTTAGGTTGGTGGGGAGGGAGGAAGTAGGATTAGGAGGGGAAGGAGACAGCACGCAGGGTAACACATAGGGGAGATGTGGGAGGGAAAGGAAAGGGAGAAGGAGGCCATGAGGAAATAAAGTATGGTTAAGCTGAGAGACAGAGTGGGTAGCTTTTATGAGAAAACTGGAGCAGCTAGTAGGAGAGGGTGTCAGAGACGGATAAAGGCCACAAGGAGGCAAAACACAATGAGGGTGCTATGGTAGTTCAGTGGTAGAGTTATTGTGCAGTTCTAGTGCAGAAGGTCAGAGGTTCAAAACTCAGTGGGGTTGAGAGGGGCAGGAATAGGGGGATGCAAGAAAGTAGGTTGAGGAGAAGGGTAGATAGGAGCTAGCAGGGAAAAGGAGCAAGGAAAGAGTGGTATGAGGAATACTCAATAGTGATGCCTAGTGATGGCCAAGGATAAAAACAAATTAAGAAATAGGGAGACAGTGTCTGGCAGGTAGGTAACATGACCAGTCATGTGACAGGACATGACTCATATAAGTAGGGATGAACCGAGGTGGCAGAACAGTTGCTGGCTAGCCCAGTTCAGGAGTGCCGCCCACTTCCTGTTCTCTCCTGGTCTGTTAGCTGTGCAGGAAGTGGTTGCCGTGGGTGAGTTTCTTTCAGGAGCTACACTTGTGAGGGAGTACCTGTGGAGGAGAGGAAAGAGGGGATTGGAAAGGGGACAAAGAAGTTCACAAAACAAATTAGATATGCAGCTGGAGCCTCTGGTGGACCTGGATAGGGATGGGCGGTGCAACTGCACATGCACTGCCCACAGAGTCCCGACTGGTGACCTGAAGACCCAATCCACAGAGGATACCAGCAAGCAGTAAATCAGTGTTAACTCATCCCTTAAAGCAGCAGTGCATGATGATCAGAAAGTGCTTAACAAAATTATGCTTTTTGGTTGAAGCATGCAGCCATAGTTCTGGTTTCTATGTCTGTAAATAATTTTTCTAGCGATCTTTAGTTTTTAGATATTTAAAATTTATTTCAATTGTTGTAGATTCACAATAAATATGGTGGCTGCCTAATTTTCAGTTTCTTCCCTCACACATTGCATCATGTCTTTTGGTTACTGCAGTGGGACCCTGAATGAACATTCCCAATGTCCATGTGTAATATTGCCAGTTATACACGTATAGTTGGCAGCAGAGGGGTTCCAGCTCAACACGGCAGGTGGCATAAATGTAAACAAAACAAAGGGAAACTGAGCAAATTACAGGGTGGTAGTTCAGTGCCAGCAGGAAAGAGTACGGAAATGCTCAAAAGAGCACAGGAATAAACTGTCAAAACCGCAATTTTTTTTGCATTGCACTGCTGCTTTAAAGAACACACAAAGCAGGCTAAAATTGCTAGGTTGTTAAGCAGGGCACTTAAGGTAATCCCCAGAAGTAGATAGTAAAGCAGGTTACACCAGCAGCTACATGGCAGTAAAAATTGGTCACTTAGGCTACGCCAGCATGTGTCCGGATAAAGTGAAAAGCAGTCCACAAAGTAAACTCTTTTGTAGCCCAGTTCAGGAGTGCAGTCCACTTCTTGTTCTCACCTGGTCTGTTAGTTGTGCAGGAGCGTTGCTGTGGGTGAGCTCCATTCAGAGCTATGCTTGTGCGAGTCCCTGGTTTGTTGGCTGTGCAGGAACGGCTGCTGTGGGTGAGCTCTGCTCAAGGAGCTATGCTTGTGAGGGAGTCCCTGGTCTGTTAGTTGTGATGTTAGAATGCTAGGGGAAGTGTAACTACGGTGCAGAAAACTGAACGGGAATATTCCAGAAGCCACCTCTGGGGCAACAGCTCAGGGCTTAGATATTAGAGAGTTGTATGACATCACTAGAAAACTCTCATTGTTAGAACATATACATCTCTGACTCTAGCCTGGGCTGTGAGGGACCTGGATGAATTACTTTCTTCAGGCCAACATCAAGCCTCCCACCTTAACTAGCCACTAGGGAATCAGTATCACAAGGCAAGTTATATCCAGACCCAGTAAACAAACACATCACCTCCATGGGACAGTCCCTCTCCACTAGCCTGGAATGGGTTAGAACAGAGGGTGTTCTCAAATCTTTCTCATCGCCTCCAAGCTGCAGTGCTGACTGCTTTTTTTTAGGTGACTTCTTCTATTTGAGTCTGCATGTATTGTAGCAGTAGGGCCCATTTCTTGATTCACACTTCTTCCCACACTATCAGTCATCTAATCCTGCCCTGAAATTTACTGTAAACCTGTACAAGCTGCTCAAATGCCTTCACCTTCCAGATACCACTGTGGCTTCACTCCCACAGCAGGCTGCCCCACGTGCCTTCCCTCAATATACAGTGCAGAAACAGCGTCCCAACAGGACACCATAGGGGATGTGGAAAGTGGGGAAGGGACATCATGCCAGGATTCCAGGTACTTTCCCTGCTGTTGCCTCCCTTCCCCGAATGAATTATTGAGCTGTGCACCTTGCCAGATCTGGTGTCTGGGCAGCAGGAATCCAGGTCTCCTGTATGGCAGCAAACGTGCTCCTGCAGGCACCACCAGACTAGGTGTGGCCCCATTTCTAAATGACACCTACCCTCTTTTGGACTGCCACATTTTGTAGCAGCAGGCCTCAATTTCAGAATGGCATACAAAGTTTCATAGTTTGGGTTATGAGTCAAATTGGATTTTAAGCCTTAACATGACTCGTCACCTATCAGTGGTGATGTCTAGTATTATTGTTACTCATATAATTATCCAAGGATTTCTTAAAAGCTTCCATATTTTTGCTCAGAACCACAGATTCTGGTATTGTGTTCCAAACTGACACTACTCTCTGGGTAAACAGATTTCCCCTCCTGTTAGTTTTATGTAATTCCCCAGATAGTTGCAAGGAGAGGAACTGGTGACAGAGGTTCCCTCGCTCCCAGTGTGGCAAGGCGGCCTGGGGGTCAACGGAGCCAGGAAGCCTTTCACCTGGGTAGATCACCTGAGAGAGGAAGGAAGGAAATGAGAATCCTTCTGGTGTCTGCTAAATCTTTGGTTCTGCTGTCTTTTTGGGTCCAGCCAAAGCGCATAAAGTTGTAACCCCATGGAGCTGTTTATTTATTTTTCATTAGAAGAATGATGATCTCTGTATCGCTGGAATCATTTGTCATGGAGATAAAAATAAAAGCAGTTGGGGAGAAGCAGTGGTGTATGCCTTATTTGACTGTGGGGGAGTTTAAGGAAATGAAATCTTTTTCCCTCATATGTGCAGTCTGATTAATTTGTCAAGAGTTATATTCCAGGGGCAGAATCCAGCCTGTTTGGGCTGCAGGGTTTCTGTGAGACCTCCGTGTGAGAAGAGGGAGGTCTCGTCTGGTGGTCAGCTCGAAAGGAGATCAGATACTGAGACTGAGGAGGTAAAGTGCATATCTTGAAGACAGCAAGCAGGTAGGCAACCATCATTTCCTTGTTTCAGTGATGTGCAAGTTCTCAATGTTAGCACTTTGGAGTGCTTCCTTCTTACTGCCCAAAAGAACTGTGAGTAAAAAAAGTATGCCCCTAGATGGGACAGGACAAGGATGGGGTTACACTGTTGGGGCTACTCATCCAGGATGTTTCCCAAACCCCAAAATCGCCACTGGACCCTGAGTCTTGCAGTCCACGGTATGCCAGGCTTCCGGCCTGGTTGGGCCCGTTACGCATTTCTCAATTGCTGTGGGTAGGCCTGGCCTGCTGGTGGTGTGTGCACGTGACTTGGCTGATCACGTGACCCTCAGAAAAAGTCCTAATTGGAGGATGGGTGAAAGGAGCTATAGCAGCTGCACGAACAAGTGCTATCTTGAGGATCAGAGTGAGTGGATGAGGAAGTGAGACCAGTAGAAGCAGAATGGAAAAAGGAGAATAACGATAGCAAGAGCAGAGCAAGAGAGATTGCTTCTGGAGCTGTTATTCAGAGCAGGCAAGTGGACTGGACTGCATATTTGGAGTTAAAGAGCTGTGAGCTCCTAGTGGTTGTGGGACTGGGAGGGAACTTAAATCAACCACAGGCATCCATATGGATGGGCAGCAGGGTATCAGGGGAGTTGCAGAGAGACCTGAAGCAACCCCTCAGGAGGAACCACTGACCACAATCCTGCCTCACTGCTCTCCTGGCTCTGAAAAGCTGGGGAAATGTAAGTGACACGAACATTGTATGAGGTGGATTTATGGGAGAGGCAGTAACCAGGCTGCCTATCTGCCTCTATTGTATAGGCAAAGCACCAGTGCCAAATAGGGGGCTGTATGCTCCCAGTTCCACTGCCAGCTTATTCATCCTGTTGTCACCAGCCAGTGGGGATTTGGAGGGGTCTGAAAGACTGTCCCTGGGAGAGAGCACACTGTCCAGGTGGAGGAAATCCAAAGTGAATCCCTCAGATGTGACAGTGGAAGCTGTTGAGGAACAGGGTGCAGAAAGGGACAAAGGTGACAGGGAGCACAGCCATCGCCCAGCTCTCCGCTATCGGCTACTGGCCATCCCACTTGCAGAGGAAGGCAAGGGCTTCAGACAACTGGTTGGGGATCCTCCAGGGCCCAGAGGGACTTTCACCACGGCCCCATCCGGCGGTTGCTCACAGGCTTTATCCAGTAAATCAGAACCTGTCTTGGGTGCCAGGAGCAAAACCAGATCCATAGAGAGTGGCCCCAAGTCTGAGCCTGCACCCGGTTCAACCGGGAGGAAGGGTTGGTGAAGCACAAGACCTAAGGGAGCTGGATGAGGAGAAATATGTCAGCAGCTAGTTCCAGTTCCAGGACCACATGGTGGTCAGGGCAATCCTTGGGCCCTACCACCGCCCAATTATCACCTTTGGTGATACCACCCCACAGCTCCTGGTCTGGGCTAAGACCTTCCGAACCCAGATGGATGGTAAACCCAAATGACCCGCTGAACCTAAAATATTGATGGGGGATATGGAGATCGATGGGCAAACCAGAAAAACCAATGTGAGGGACCTACCCAAGTGGAGTCAGGCCAAAAGGTGGGTTCACAGGAGGCTGTGGGTAGAATATTCCAATTTGAACTATCCTTGCATGCCCAAAATAATTTGGGACATTATTGAGGAATGCGGGAGGACTGGATTTTGAAGGCGCAGTTGAGAGGATGAATTTTCAAGGTGCAGTTTAGAAGCTGAAGAACAACTGTTGAGATGAGGCATTTCCTCCAGGAGGAGGAAATGCCTCATCTCAACAGTTGTTCCAGCTGGCACGGTCAATGTGCCGCACAGGGACTCTGGTCTGACTAACCATTTTCAAACATTCCACTATGGTCCAGGACTTACCTGGGATTCAGACCAAGTATTACATTATGGACCGAGATTCTTTTGGAGAGGTGCTCACTAAGAATAATCTAAATACACCACGTCTACTGGCAAGCCATCATCTGAAGCCCTCAAAGGACCTCAACAAGTTTGTCAGACATGATCTCCCAGACACAAAACCATGCTGAGTAAAGTCCACAACCCATTATAAGCCATATTTTATTACAATTTATTTTTATGAAGTGCTCCATGATTTTCCTATAACCGAGGTAAGACTAATGGGACAATAGTTTCCACCTCTTGCTTATTTCCTTTTTAAATCAAAGTAATTTTGCCTCTTTCCATTAATCTATCACAATACCCTTGTTTATAGATGCATTAAATAACAGTGTTAACGGGCTAGCAAGTTCATTCGCTAATTCAAATAAAAATCTAGGAAAAATATCATCAGGTCCGGATGCCTTATTTATGTTTAGATCCTTCAATTTATCCAACACTTCATCAACTTCTATGCGACTCTGTTGATACTTACTAATGGGACCTTAGGGTTTTCTGTATTTTCTTCTAATTCATCTTGTTGAAAGATGCTCAAAAATATTCGTTAAAATGCTCAGCCACCTTTGATTCATCTTCTATAATCCCTGTGGCATCCTTTAAGGACCCAATTTGTTTCTGACCCCTTTTAAGCTACCAATATAACTAAAATATTGCTTTTTTTATCCTTGATCTCAGCCACTAGTTTCGATTCAACATCAGACTTAGCTTTTTAATTAGCTTTTATATGTTTTATTTAATAGCTTGTATATTTTAAGCTTTTCTGTTGTACTTCCTATATGCCCTTTTTCCGCTATACTTCTAATATTGCTGTTAAACCATTTAGGAATTCTGCCAACATTGTTGTATTTGTTAATTTCTGGGACATATGTTCTTATGCAGTAATCTATCTTTGCTTTTATGATCTCTCAAGTACTTTCTGTTGATTTTCCTTTTAATTTGCTCTCCCAATCCTAGGATGCTAGGTATTTTCTAACAGCCGCATAGCTAACTCTGTATAACATTTTATCTTGGTTTTACCTTTGACAGTCTCCATTTCCCTTAACAGTTAAACTATCCATGCTGGCCCCTATGCACCAATGGGCGCAGTGGCTATGCATGTGTATCTGAGGCGTATACACTCTGCACCATTGTTGCCCCATGCAGGATGCACAAAGGGGGTGGCAGACAAGACATGCCCAATCCCCCAGGTCCGCGGTCTGCACCACACGGGGGGGCGAGCCAACACTGGCTACGCCCCTGCACAAAGATGCATAGTGCTGGCCTGGGGTGCGTAAGGGGTGCAGGGTATGCAAGGAGAACCCAGCTATAAACCCCCACGTGCCCCATGCACACTCAGGGACACACCACAGGACAGGGAGATCAGCCCACTGACCCTCTGGGGCCAGAGTAAACGGCTGCCGGTGACACCCATCCACCCCAGCACACAGCGGTGTCGACACCCCCAACCCAAACCCCTCACAGTAGCACTGGCACATGGATGCTGCCCTCCAATGGCATCACATGTCTACCCGCACCGCTACTGGTGGTACTGTTCTACCACCTGACATACCCTCGTTCCTCTGCACCACTTTGGTGTCATCGAGGGCCGTGGCATTGCCCTCCTCCCACCACCACAGCTGCCGGCCCTCAGACATCTGCGGGGCATGCTGCCAACATGCGCCCCACGCATGAGGGATCACTGCTGGACCCATGCTGGGCATCAACTGGATGCCCGGCTTGGGTCCATGACTCCGCCGTGCCCACCCCAAGCGGACATGCACACCAGGGGCAGGGTCAGCAGACAGGTCGCCAGCAGTCGTGAATGCCACCAGTGCACACTTGTCTGCAGGCAGAGCTCTGAGGATGGGTAACGCCCAGCATATACTACCCCCCATTGATGCATAAGGCCATTGTGATCACTGTCACTGAGTGGCTGCAATACTTGTATATCACTTATTTCATCTTCTAGATCACTGAAAATTAGATCCAATATTCTATCATTCCTGGTATTCTCATGAACCCTCTGCTCCAGGTTTTATTTATTATGATTTCAATAATCCTTTTTCTGTTTTGTTATAGTCCATGAGATTATCCCAGTCAACACTGGGGAAATGAATGCCTTGCATTTTCTGATAGGTGGCATTTTGCAGGCTGTGTTTCAGCACAAGACATGCATTTACACCATAAAACATTCCATGGAAGCAGTAGCCCTGATTTACAAACCCAATAACTGTGTGAGATATCTGTGCAAATATCAGTACAAATACCTATGAATGAATAATCATGGTTTTTAACATTTACATTTTTCCAGGGCTAGCCCAGTGAAATACAACAGCTTCATTTCAGTGTGTATGTAGGGTATGTGGGAGGGGTCCTGCTTCTACATTTTAAAAAAAATGTATTTACATTTTTTCCATCTCTGCAGAGCTTGGCAGGCAGCTCCAGCCCTCCCTCAGAGGGACTCATTCTCTGCCTCAGCCATGCCTCTGAGTTCCCTCACGGATTACCCTCACGGCGGGGCCAGGAGGCGGGCACTAACCCCCCACCCACAGCACAATCCAGAGTTGGGGCTTCCTGGTGCAGTGGCGCACTGGGCCATCATGGAGCCTCCCAGCTCCTGGTATTTTCCTTCGCCCCCGAGTCCCCATATGTGCAAAGGGTGGAGATGGCTGGACTCTACCTCCATGGAGGCAGTCATACGCACTGTACATGGGGCCCTCCTTCTGATGGCACACATGTTGTCACCCACCCACCACTGGGTGTCAGACAAACAGTGCGCCATACTGTCCCCCGAAGGAGAGCTGTCTACAGATGCTCAATCCTTCCTCACTCCTGCTGAGCCCTGAGCAACCTGAGTCCATTCCGAAACCGGGTCACCAGTGTAGCACGAGTGTGGCATCCAATGCCTCAAGCCTCCGCACCACCAGGGCAGCCCGTTCTACCCCATTTGCAGTTGGGAAGGGACAGACACACAGGGAGGACAACTGAATTGCTCAAGGCTTCATAGTGAGCCAATGACTGTGGTGGGATTTGAACTGGGGATGCCTAGTTTTAGCTCAGTGCTCTAACAACTACAGCGCACTGCCTCTAGGAACAAAGGGTGAGATGACGAGAGAACACAGACGGAAAGTAAGGGACCAACTTACCTGTTAAAACTGTCCAGCCCAGCATCCAGCAGGTGACCATGGTCAAGCTGAGTTCCTGAGCAGGGCTCTCCATGATGCAGACGGGGACACCCATGAATCCATGTGGAGGGCTGCTGCAGCTGAACAAGACCGAGGTTATTAGACTGTTTGTTTTCCACATATTCCTGGTGAGACAGAACCTTGACAACTGGTGGCTCTTTTGCCTCTTCCTCAGAGTCCAGGACTCCCACCTGAACAGATACATATGATTCCGAGTTTTTCTTGGAACAAAGAACAGAAATGCATATGAGCGTAGGTCACTGCCCAGAATTCTAAAATAGTGACTAAGTGCTTGCCCAGCCAGGAGTGGTGATTTTAGTTTTCCTAGTCGGCAACTGGCAGTAGGGAGGCTGTGAAATGGAGATACACTGAAAGTACTGCTTTTAACTGCCTCACCAGTGACAGCGAGGGTTTGAGTCACAGCCTACTTCTACATTTTCAACCCTTTCACATCTATTCCAGGTCATTTCCAAAGGTCTAGAATAGAACTGATTCTTTGGACTGGAGTGCTCCACAGTTAGTTCAGCTCTGTTATGCTAGAGTGCTCCAGAGGCTAGTTTGACTGTTAAGCTCCACTGTTCCAACAATCAGCTTGACTATTTTAAGCTTGGAAGTTTCAGCAACTGACCCAGCTCATTTGGGCTGGAGAGATCCAGTACCAGGGTCCTTAAACTGCTCCCTCCCAGTCTGTAAGGATAAAACTGTGTCAGTTAGGCTGGAGAGTCCTATGTAAGCATCCTGGGCAACATACCCTCTCCCAGAAAACAGCTCCTAATACAATTACCCATGGTTGTGTGTGGAGGTGGTTGCTTTTCTGAATACAGTCACCGTGTTACCAGCTGCAGTTTTGGTAAATGCTCTGACATACTGCATGTATGGTAACAGTTGCATAAATATACAAGTCTATTCTGTTCTATCAATAAATTCATTTAAACCACTCCTCCATGTGCACAGTTAAAACCAGCTTTGTTAGGCTGGAGGGTTGGTTTAGTTTACTTTACTTCTTGGATGCCATTCTGCCATGGCACAAACGACCCTTTATAAGTCAAGAACTACAGTATTTAAAATATACCCTAAACACATAAGAATAATCCAAACCAGATAAAAATATCAGCATCCTAAAAAATAGTGGTTAAAGGGCAGCTGGCAACTTAGGAAACTACTAAAAGATATGTAGACAATTCAGTTCAGATTTCATATACTGTATTTTCTGTATTTCTGTGTCCTTGCTCTTTGTTACCATGCATATTTGCATATAAACAAGACTTTTGTCCCTTGGACTTCTATAGCACCTGCTGCTGGTGAGAAGCTGGGCTACCTTATGCTATGGTTGACCACATAGCACTGGCAGCCCCACCTCCAGATTGGTGCCGCTGCAGCTCATAGGCTATGTGCTGGGGAGAGGGAGGACTTTCACACAAGGAAAACAGCCTGATGAGAGCAGCATGAGTGCTGTGCACTCAGGCCCCACTCTCGCTGCAGCCCACTCTAAGCCCACTGAGGCTTCTACCACCATGGCAGCTAGAGCAGTGGCCGATACTGCCTGGCTATAACCAAGCCCCACTATGGGGGAGGGTAAACCAATGGATATAGGGGAAGAAGATAAAAGTGCCAGAAACTTGGAGCGCTAGGGCTGGATCTGTCTACAAGATGAAGTACTGCACTGGGGTATATAAACTAAAACAAAATTATAAAGAACAATGAGAAACTGCATACTGGAAATATATACATTTTAAACTATGTTTTGTCTAAATGTTGTTTCTCAATTGTTTTTCAAACAGTCACTTACTGATTATAACATGAGTAGGATCATTCTAGCAACCTGATTGGCTAAAAGACAAGTACAGGAGTGCAATTGTCAGCCATACTCACATTCCTGTACTTGCTTAGCCTTTGTACAAGGTTTGGCTACAATATTTATACACCTCAGCTGGAACTAGCTTTTTGTTGTTTGCTCATATTTCACACAGAAGAAAAAATACTCACTGTAGGAATGTTTTTTTTCCAAAGGATCCTCTCTATGCTTAACATCTGAACTCATTTCCTGGAATGAGCTGTCACAGACCTTTCAGAATGTTATACTAAGTATGGAACTTAGAATGAAATTCAGACTCTGCTTTGTGATCACACTCATCCCTGAACTCTGACGTCAGATGTATTTCTAAAGTTAGGGTGAGCAGTGACCACTAAAACGAGATGAATGACTACCAAAACATACCAAAACTTGTTTCAAAATTTTGAAAAATAGCTTAAGCATCGAACATACAGCAAAGCTATCAGAATAAGGCCACTAGGTCTATCTAGCCTGCTCACATTGCAGGGTCCACAGAATAAGCTACTTACCCTGCTCACCCTCCCCATCTGCCCTTCACCTCTGTCCGCCCTCCCTGGACCCTTGTTTTCCCTTAACTTGATCCCAGCCTCTCTTGAATCTGCCTACCGTTTTTAATGAAATCTCCTCCTTGGGAAGCATATTCCAACCCACCACCACCCTCTCCGTGAAGAAATGACTCCTAGCCCCTCTCCTAAACCTCTTCTCTCCAACTTGAGGCTGTCTGCCCTTGTATTTTGTTTCCACTAAGCTTGAAGAGACCCGTATTTTCCACCCTATTTATTCCTTCAAATACTTGAAGGTTTCAAACATGTCCCCTCCCTCCTCTCCTTCAGGGAGTACATGTTCACGACCTCCAACCTCTCCTCATACGTCCTACTATGCTGGCCCATGATCATCATTGTTGCCCTCCTTTGGACCATGTTCAGCAAGTTTATGTCTTTCTCTAAAGATATTGGCACCAATACTGTACACTGTACTCTAGATGCAGCCTCACGGTTCTATGTCATAAGAGCGATCGCCAACAGGCAATCGTCCCTATGGCAAGTGTACATCGCCGAAATTCAATTTCAGCAATGTACAGCCCCAGCAACACAGAAAACAGTGTAAAGAATAGTCATTTTACTTTTCTGAAGGGGCTGTGCCTCAGACTCCCACACCCTCCTACTTTAGGATTCTCAACTAAAAGGGGTGATGTCGGGGTGCAAATTTAAAAATAAAATGTCACTACTTGGGCGGATGCAACAAAATACCCTGCGCCTGGACCCGACCCTAGCATCCTGGCCACCCCAGCCCAGCTCCCATCCACCACACCATGGAGCCAGCTCAGCAGCTCACTGCGGCACCACCCTCACAAACTCTTCCCTCCCTCACTCAGTGTGCTCGCTCCCCACCCCCACATGCGTGTACATACAGTGACACTGCATCATTCGTGTACCCTCTCATACGGTCACCTTCCCTACGCCGTCACCCTGTCAACATGCACCGAAAGTGGGTCGTCGCTTCAGTAGGCACCCACTTCCCAATAGTGCA